>CM057340.1:364612447-365937273 GCA_030015575.1 Agapanthus africanus
TTGGCCACTCCGCAGATATGGTGGGTAACCTCAGGCACCCGAGAGGTACTCTGGTAGCCTCAAGGACGGTGGCAGGGAGGTTCTTGTTTACCCACACTTGCCATTGCTGTTGTTCCAGGCTGCGAGACCCGGCGGGAGGATGAGTATAGCGTCGTTCTAAACTGTCTTTAGAAGTGTACGTCTATATGACTCTGCCAGAGGGTTGTCGTAGTCAGTGGGAGCAGCGGAAGCATTGGTGGACAAGTGGCTTATGTCTATTTATAGACTAAAGCAGATATAGCGGAGATAGATCATCAATTTCTGATGTGACAATCATTGGTTTGACTTCATCAGAATAGGGGATGGATCTGTTGAGAAGGTAGTAGGGTGTGATGTCATGGTATCTGGATGACATACACAGAGTAGGAAGTGATATTCCTATACTACGATCGGTTATACTTTGGTCGTCACACAGTGGTTTCTCCACATGGGACTTGGACATTATATCAGACATACCGGTTACTAGATCTATGGTTTTAGATCTAGATTTGGGTGGTTTCCTAATTAAGGGTACTTAGACAGCATTCTAAGAGTATTTAGAATGGACGACTCCTGGCACGGTAGTGTACCTGCAGGTGATGGAGTCACCCTCTCTAAAGGTATCTTACAGACTAAAGGGGAGAGGGATGTGCATGATTGGCAGATCACTTGCTTAGGCAATTGAGTCAATCATGAGATGTCAAGTACCACACCAGATGTTGTTTTTGCACTAGATGCAATAAGTTAACATTGATCCAATCCTGGAGAAACAGTCGGAAGCAGTTTTAGAACATAAGTGGATGTTCTAGGGATATGATAACGACAGCCTCATTCGGGAGACAGTTATCATTCCAGGCTTCCAAGGTGACTTGGACGACAGGGAGGTTGTCATAGTTATAGTTTTCCTTCTGACGAGGGGCATTATTTTGGACAGGCAGTCCAAGGAAATACTGAGGGAGGCATGGCGCAGGATACTGATTAAGTTCAGTTGACGATACAGTCTAAGAAGTTTGGATTTGGAGTTCATTTATGAGCTAGGTCCCATTAGACATCCAAACACATTCTAAGACAGGTATTGCTCATTTTGGGAGAAGGCATTCTCCGCGAACTTGAGATATAGAGAGACATAGAAAGAAACATCAAAGCGGATCCACTCACTGAGGCTATTCCTCGAACGAAATAGTCTCGCAAACGAGCTTTGTGAGACTGACTAGTAGAGGAGTTGGGTGCTCGGTATCACACGGGCTGTGAGTATGCGATATCGCAATAATTAGCCTTGAGTGCAAGTGGGAGATTGTTGGAGATAGTGCCCTCAGAGTCAATTATTGATCACAGGCACGTGATTGCAATGATTGAAGGAGGACTTATCCCGGTAGGACAGTCTTACTCAAGATGATAGTATGCTATCTGGTTTACCTTTATCATCGTGTACTGCTTTAGGTGACCTGACAGGTCGCTATTACACGTTGATAGAGCCCCTAGGATTCATGCTTGACTGCCAGCAGTATGAGGGCGATCATATACGTGGGAGCTGGTAGTCTATAAGCACATCCTTAAAAGGTCCCTAGTCGTGGGAGTTTCGAGACATGGCATCGATACTCCAGAGTAGACTAGTGTATACAGTCGAGACCCCGACGAGGGGCGGTGGCCGGTCTCATAAGCCACTGGTGTCAGTTGGTTCACCTAAGATATATACAGGTGCTCATTGGGTTATGAGTACACCGGACAGGACTCGCCGGGAACATGCTAGTTGGTCTTATACCTGACGTTAGATAGCAGTTTCTTGGTGACATGTGTACAGGTTAGTTCATCGACCTGAGGATCGTCATTTGTTTCGTGTGAGTTCCATTGTACTTTGATTACTACCCTACCACGCTCAAAGGAGACGTGCAAACAGGTTTTAGTTGGGTACAGTCCCGAGCCACATGGAGGCAGTGAGCGGATCTTCAGGGGTTCGTCTCTCACGTTATTGGGGGTGAGGTCGCGCTGTGTCTAGGAGAGCTATTACACGAAGCCCTCGGCCGAGGCAGGAGATTTACTGGTAGGTATTCCAGTAGTATCTCAGGGTGTTCTGGGCTACACTCCGACACGACTTGTACCGCTTTTGGAGATCTGACTTTTACCAACCCCCTAGGCCCGCCATGCGATGCTCATAGACGAACGGACCGGACTGTACGGATATTGTCGCTGACAGGCTCAGTAGGGTGTCAGGCTGAATTCGCTCACAGACGTCCCTTTTGGTCAATACCTGGTTGCCCGTTACGTATAGGCTAATACCTCTGACGTGTTAGTGGTTAAATCCACAACCAATGTATTGACGAGTCTTTAGAGTCCCCTACAGACCAGTTTCTCAAGTTTCGGGCGAAACACTGTAGAGGCCGTATGAAGATATGGCAGGGTTCGATCAGATACGTGCGGTATTGCACGGATCATGATCGGACAGTTTATACTAGCGGGCTTTGGTTTAAGCCGGATCCTAGTATTGTACAGTGTAGATTTTGTCTCATTGCATTTGTATTCGGTCGGAATACAAATGCGGGTGTGTATACACAGTTGCGGGGTTTTCCTGTAATTTATTACGGGATCAGTTTTTTGGAGTTGCCAGTTTGCTTTCCGTTTCGGCCATTTTCATTTGTATCTTTCCTTGGCCGGAAATTGGTGGAGGAAGGCTTATTTGCAATTGTGCAAATAAGCATTGTGGAGGGTGGTCTTTGCATATTGTTGCTTCATGATAGCTCTTCTTTGACCTTGACTTCTTGACTTCATCATTGCTTGACTTTGGGTGTGATGATTGGGTTTTGGAGTGAGGTTCTTGTTTAGTAATCATGGTTGTTGATGATGAGAAGAGTGATGGTTGTTGTAGTAATGAATTTTCCTCATCATAGCCCTTTTCTCTCTCTTGATTATTGACCTCACTCATATTCATTTGGCCTCTCTCTCTCCTCTCATTCTCTCCTTGTTGTTTTGGCCGGCCATACATGAAAGGGGGCTGTCCCAATTTGGGGGAGAGAAGAAATACTCTCATTTGGCTTGCAAAGTGATATTGTTCATCTCCAAAAGCTTATATATCATTTTCCTCCACCATATGGCAATTCCCTCAACCCCTAGAGACACATATAGCACTATACTGTTCTACAGCAAATCTTGGGCACGTCGACTCGCCAACTTCATGCCCGCGTTGCCTCGGTCAAGAGGTGGGAGCCCGTAAAAGAAGCAGGCGACGTGGTGCCCTTCCAGCGAGGAGGTGGAGACCGGACATTCCGCGGGAGATCGGGACGACGACGAGAAGACTGGAGGACACGGATCGCACGGTATAGCTTCTCTACCCGCTCTCTAGATTGCTAGGACTAGATTAATGGCACGATCCGGGTTTATAGTGCGCGGTGGTGCCGGTTTGAAAAGTTAAAGTAAATCACCGCTTCCGCATTTCGGCGTCGGATTGACGGCCGGGGCGCCGCCGTGAACTTACAATAGTTCGAGAAACTACTGATAACACTTACCAGTAAATCTCAGCAACCCTGGCCAGGGATTTCCAGTTATAGCCAATCGAACACAGCGCAACATCAACTCCCTATACCGGGAGATACGAAAACCCTCCCATCGCTCATTACCTCCATATGATTCGGGACTGTACCCAAAAGCCACCGTTTTTCATGCCCTCTTTGACGTGGTATGATGGAAATCAAAGCACAGTGGGAATCACACAAGACTCTATGACGATCTCGGGTCTACAGACTAACCTGTACCAGTGTCACCAGAGAACTGCCATCTGACGTGAGGTATAATACCATCTGGGAGTTCTCGGCGAGTCCGTCCAGTATACCCAGTCTCCACTAAGCACCCATATACTATCTCTGATGTCAAACATCAATGGATATGGGATCATCCATTGCCCATCTATGGGTCAAGAAGCATACGCTAGTCTACTGTGGTATATCGATGCCCTGTCTTGATACACCTGCGACTAGGAACATTTGAAGGATGTACTTAGCGACTACACTGTCCCCACTAGTATGATCTGCATCATAGTCCTGGTAGTCAAGTACTCATCCTAAGGGCTTTATCAACATGTAACATAGAGATTATCAGAGTACATGTTGAGATAAAGAGTAACCATATAGCATACCATCATGTTGAGCAAGAAAGTCCTCCATATATATGTCCAAGTATCCACTACAATATACATCGCATATACAGTAATGGCCTCTAGGGCATACATATCACTAACAATCTCCCACTTGCACTAGGGCCATCTATCGTGGTATCGCATACCCAACAATCAGCTGTGGTTGAAGTATCTCATACTCAACAATCCCATAAAAGTCTCTACTGGGAAATAGGCCTTTGTGAGTGGATCCGCGCTGTTGTCCTCTGTATCTACTCTCCTGACCTCGATCTCCCTGGAGATCATCTATCTCCATGATCAGGTGATACTGCCTTAGAATATGTCTGGATCACAGATGGGACGGGGTTTCCTTGGCAAAAGCCAAAACTCCATTGTCACACAATGGTAGGAACGAAGTTCATCTCATGAACTAGTGTACATCCAGACTGTTTCTTTGGTAGCATCCTTGGTAGTGATTTATCCTATCTTTATCGTCTAGTATGTCGTGGTAACTAGCTTGGAACTCTTCCAACATACCGTCCCTCCACTGAGGGTAAAGACAATGCCTGTGACTGACATTCAGTTTTCCTTACCACCCTGGAAGCTTTCCAGTGATTCTCCCCAGGATCGATTGATACCATCTCACTATATCTAGTGAGAATCCTAACATTCAATTATATATATCTCATAGATCCAAAACCAGGATTTAGGAGGTATCACCTTGTTCCTATATAGAGAATCCTTGTGATAAGAGGAGATTGACCGAGTGTAGCATAGGAAATTCCTTTCCTATCAAGAGTATGTCATCTACGTACAATACGGGGATCACCGCGATACTCTATACTATCTTTTTGTATATACTAGGTTCATCTACCATTTTGATGAAGTCAAAATCTTTGACTACCACATCAAAACAGACGTTCCAACTCCGCGATGCCTGCTTTATCACATAAAGAAACTTGCATACGTTTCCGCTGCTCCCATTGTCTACGAACCCTTCTGGCTGTGTACTTATAGATGCTCTCTTCTAAATCACTATTTAGAAAAGCAGTCATGACACCCAACCACCAGATATCGTAGTCATGGTATGTAGCAATTGCAAGTAGGATCTGGATGGACTTAAGCATAGCTTTGAAAGTCTCAAACTTTCCATGTACACCAAGTAATCTTCTCAAGATATACTTGCTTCTGATGGGGATTTAACCCTTCAGATAAAGCAACCAAAGTCCATACTTTATTGGTGTACATAGATTCCATCTCAGATCTCATTAGCATCCAGCCATTCTCACAGAGTCCCCACTCCTGATGGGCTGCTCGAAACAAGTTGGGTCATCATCTCATGATGCAATCCTCGCTCCCACTATCATAGAGAAACCGAAGTATCTCTCAGGTGGATGAGGAACCCTACTAGATCGGCGGAGAGGGTGAGGTTCCTTAGAAACTATTGAATCCTTCGGGTTTACCAAATCATCAGCTGCAGTTTGTATAGCTGGAACTTTTTCCAGTTCTACCTTATGACCACTAATTTCTTCACAAGAAATTCCCTTTCCAAAAGGTGGTATGCTGAGAAACAAAACACCTTTTGCTCCCCAGTTTGCTAGAAGATATTCCCTTGCGAATGCTTGGAATATCCAACAAACTTCCATAGAACTGACCTTGCCTCGAGTTTGTCCGGATTTTGCTTTGGACAACTTCAAATCTTAACATCCTAAAGAGATGGGCTCTTTCCATACCATATCACATATGGAGTGGTAGGCACCTGATTTGGTTGGAATCCTATTCAATAGGTATGCAGCTTTTCAAGTGCATAACCCCCAAAAGGAAATAGGTAACTCAGTAGTACTCATCATAGAGCACACCTTATCACATAGGGTGCAATTGCTCCGCCCCAATATACTAACGTACTGTGGTGTATACGGAGGAGTAATGCTGAGAGAGAATCCCATTCTCCTTTAGAATGGTCCAGGAATCCCATGCTCAAGTATTCTCCTCCCTGATCACATCAATGGACATAATACTTATACCCGTTTTGGTTCTCTACTTCTGAAGTACAAAGAACCAGTCCTGGCATGTATAGACAGGGGACCTCATGCATCATCATGTATCAATCCCAAGAGTTCACTAATTCTTTCTCTGTTTCTAATAAACAGAGCTATGGTTATCTTATCTTTGTGACATGACTGACAAGTTTTACAAGATGTAAATTCAAACTAATTTAAATATGCATCTAAATGTAACTTCAGCTAGTCGGGTCACATTGATATGATCTAGTCTACAATACCTCAAGAAGGATTCGTTCATTTCTGAACTCTTCCTCTTGTGTGTGTTCTGTACATTAAGAACCGTGGTTTGATTTAGAACGTCTATGCTTTTAGATAACATGCCTGAACTGATCAACTCTTGATATAGGAAATGTTCAAAACATTATCCAACAATACAAAATTATATCTTTCTTTATTAAATAAAGATACTGATATGATGTTGTATATCAGGTTCGGTATCTAATAACATTCGTTCAGAATCAATGTATTTGTTAATACAGGGTGATAACTGCCAACAGACTTGGCTACAACACTTGCACCATTTTTAACTTTTAAAACTTATCACCCTTTCTCAGTTCTTTGTAATGAACACACCCGAAGATGATGCATCATCATACACTTTCTTCATTTGGGTGGTACGGGAATTTTAGTAATCCCCTATTTCCTGCTCGGTCTTATAACATTTATAAGTTGGAGCGGGACCAACGTTCCCTAGCGCAGTATAACAAGCGGGTTCGGTCAATACATCCGTATTTTTTTAATCTTGATTAAGGCGTGACATGGTCTCTACCTGGAGAGAGAGAGAAGAAAACACTCAGCGTATGCTCTTCCAAGATTATATTGGTTATTAATATATCTAATCAGGATGGCTCCCACTGTTTTAGTCAAATCTTCCTTCAAACCCTAAAAAGAAGACCAGCCGGGATTAATTACATGTTACAAGTTCGCCAATCTTTTAGCCAGGCTAGTGCCGGTACTTTGAGGGAGGTTCCCCATGCTTTCGGACAGACCTAATTAAAATAAACCTCGTTTTCCCAGGGGCATAACCCCATTGACACCTTTTTAGACACCTACTTGATCGGCTAATTGTAATGTGTAAAACTCTCCCAGGAGTAACTTTTACTCGCAGCGGGTATCGGGATCCAACTATCTCATAGGAGGTATGCAATCTCATTGCAAATTTCAACACTTGAAATTCCCGATAATATTTTGCCCCGAGCGATCTATGACCTTGACAAGGTCAACAAACCATAGACCGCTAGTCAAGTTCAACCCGTCATTTCCTGATTGAATTAAACCCACCCGCATGACCCTTGACAAGGTCAACAAGGTCGCACGACTACCCTAATCCAATCACATCATATGCTTATACAGATAAGCAGTAATCAGCTACCGCACACTACACCTTGACTAGGTCAACAAACGCAGCACGAATACTAACTATTACTTATCTGAAATGACGGAGGGCTACGACAGGTTTTTAAGAAAACCCTTTGCGTAATGAACTTGATATCGTCGTAGAATCGAGTGATTTTAAATGGAATGTTTTTGAGGCTTTTCTAGTTTTGCTAAAGAGATCACTCCCAGTGAAGGGATCGTCGGCTCTTTTCTTATCAAATAAGGTGCAGGATATTTCACAAATACCACTATGCAAAGCAAAAAATGTAAAAGCTATCAAAAGACAAATCGTATTTGTAGCATCTGCTAGTTTTCACTAAAGAGGTCACTCCCGGTGAAGGGATCTCGGCTCTTTCCTTATCGAATAAGGTGCTGGATATTCTACAAGGAATACCGCTATGCAAAGCAAGAACTAGAGCTACCAGTCTTTAAACAAATTTCTACAACATATTTAGGTTTCTTTTATTTCATTAATCTCATTAATGAAGTCCCATTTTATTATGCTTCACAAGCATCACATTTGAAACGAAATCAGCAATATAACATATATCTCATATATATAATATAAACATTCGTCTCAGGCAGTAATATGATCTCATCATAGAACATTGCAGCAGAAGAAACACATATGAAATATTGAATATTCTAGGAATTCCGTGTTTTAAGTTAAGCCAGTATAAAACACGGATTCCACGGTCGTGATGAATAGCCAAATCCACATCCCTAGACCCCTACGAGAGCGGCAAGCAACCCTATCAATTTTAGAGTTAGGAGACCCGGTCTCGACTCCTCGAGATGGTCTCCCATTGGACCTTAGAACCCGGTTACTTGTGCTCCCCACCTTGGGTCTATCCTAATGAGGAAAAGTAAATAATATACAATGGTGACATCATCCTCAACCTGGAAGTGCCCCTGTTCCCTGATTAAAAATCAGGAAAAAGCTTCAGAAGAGGCATCACGTGCTCATACGTGACCGGTGGTCACGTGTTAGCACGTGATGGTTAAGCAGCGGCCAGAGAACAAAGCGCAGAAGGAGAGAAGCCCATTCCAAGGGTCACGTGCTTACACGTGACCTGGGGTCACGTGCTCACACGTGACCAACGGTCACGTGGCCATACGTGACCGGCTTTAAAAGCCTTATTCTTTAACAGAATTAAATTCTGAGGAAAGATCTTTCAAATCTTTCCAAACTAGAAAAGAATTATCTGAAACCGTCGGATTAAAAGTCTAAAGGTGATCAAATATCACCAATTTATCGAAAAATCTTGGACATGGAAAGATTTCCCCCTAAATCTAACCGAAATAACAAAGAGATATCTTTGGATTTAAAATCCAATTGTGAATAAAATTCACCTAATAATTTAAAGTCCCGGATCAATGATGAAGATAAATCAAGTCTCTCAATAAACAAATCAAATCTTTCAATAAAAAATTCACTAAAACAGATTGATTCTTTTCCTTCTCCTATAAATAGGAGCCAAAGGAGAGAGTTATAGATATACATACATACAGAGCGAGAGATATAGAGCCTCCGAATCTTGAAAATTCAGGAGGAGGAATTTGATTCTCTGCAAAAGAAAAACCCTAGGTAAGAAAAGAGAAGAGAGGCTTCAAAAGAGAATTTAATTCTCAAAAGAGTTTAACTCTTATATAAAGAAAAAAACTTAGTTCTTTATCTGGTTGAGGATCTGCAAAGTGCACATCTCCCCATGAATTGAGAATTTAATTCTCATTGGGTTGAGATTCTGCCATGCAGATCTAAAACAAAGAGGAGGAACCGAGTTTTGAGAGTTTAATTCTCATAGAATTATAGGAATTTAATTCCATTGAGGTAAAGTTAGGGTTTAACCCTATATTATAGGAATTTAATTCCTTAAAAAATAGACAGAACCAGGGTTTAACCCTAATTGAGGACTTAATTCTCTCAAACTAACAGAAAGTTAATTCCCTTAAAAAAGGAATTAGGGTTTCACCCTATACCAGAATTTAGTTCTTTAAAGAAAAGAAATTAGGGTTTAACCCTATCTAGGAATATAATTCTTCAGAAGAAAACAGGAATTTAATTCCTCTAAAGTTTATTGCAAGGGTTTAACCCTATGAAGAATTTAATTCTTAAAACATAAACAGATCTTTAAATTTTGCAAAGAACCAGAGTCATGTGCTACCACGTGACCTCTATAAAGATCCACAGAAAAGAGCTTTGAGGCAACGCCTCACGTGCCCCACGTGACCCCTGAAGCACACAGAGAAAAAGGCAAAAGAAATAGAAAAGAGCTCTAGGGCGCCCTCACGTGTCACCACGTGACCCCTAATGAGCATTCTAACAGACCAGAGCGGGGGCCTCCATCACGTGCTCACACGTGATGGCCGTCAGAATTAAAAGTGTTAAACACTGATTTGCAGAATAAAATAAAGGGAATCAGGGCGCTCTTACGTGTCTACACGTGACCCCTCTCTCCTTAGTGTTTAACACTAATCTGAAGACTTTGTCCCCAGTGTTTAACACTGATTTTCTTAGTGTTTAACACTGATTTGAAAACTCTGTTCCCAGTGTTTAACACTGATTTGCTTTAGTGTTTAACACTAATTTGAAACCTTTGATTACCAGTGTTTAACACTGATTTGCTTTAGTGTTTAACACTAATTTGAAAGCCCTGTTGCTAGTGTTTAACACTGATTATCTTTTAGTGTTTAACACTAACTTGCTAATCTTATTCCCAGTGTTCAACGATGTTGGTCTTTAGTGTTTAACACTAGCTTTAGCCCAATTGGCTAAGTTTCTAGAGGCAAAGCCTCTCCTTCAATAAACCAACAGAGAGCCAAAATTCTAAACATGATTGGAATTAGCCCAAGCTGGCCGTAAGTCCTCAATTAAAACTTAACTGGGCTAATGGGCTCATAATATAATTTATTGGTCTTAGTTCCAAATTAGGCCAAAGATTATTTAATCTACCTCGGTTCAGGGGTACATCTCTTCACTCCTTTGATACTTGGCGTTATAATTCCTCAACATCTTCAAAGAGGTGATGGGTCCCGATGACCACACATTGATACGGACTGTGGGGTCCTTAAACTCATGGACTATAAGGTCCTTAACCTTGACCGGAATGTCTTAAAAC
Source organism: Agapanthus africanus (assembly GCA_030015575.1). Lineage (NCBI taxonomy): Eukaryota > Viridiplantae > Streptophyta > Magnoliopsida > Asparagales > Amaryllidaceae > Agapanthus > Agapanthus africanus. Next base: position 364,623,130 of record CM057340.1, read on the forward strand.
TAACAACGGACTATGACGTCCTTATCCTTGACCGTGAAGTCTTTGAACTAACACCGGACTGTGGAGTCCTTAAATCCTCGGACTATGATGTCCTTAACCTTGACCGCAACGTCTTAAAACTAACATTGGACCGCAATGTCTTTAAACTACCTATAGACCGCAATGTCATTAAACTAAACAATAGAGCCCCCAATTGCTCTCTTGTCGGATCTAAACAGTCCCGTTAAGTTGATCTTAGTCTAAAAATGAGACTGAGGTGTCCTTAACAAACGTTTAAGTTGATCTTAGTCTCAAATGAGGCTAACGTATCCTTAAACCCAAACCCCCCAAACCCAAATCTAAGATAATACGGATTTGGACTAGTCCACGCCCTGCGGGCGACGACATAACTCAGTCTCCGTATACAATCCACGGGCAACCAAACACAAAACAAACAAACACGACACGAAATGACCATCTGGAGAAGGAGAAAGTTGTTACCGCAATGCGGTAGCGTAATTAACTGCAGGGGCTTGCGCTTGCAGGGAAGAGCGTCCCCACAATCAAAAACCCCTCGAGCGAGGGGGAATCTGACGAAGTCTGCTGAATCGGACGCATCCGTTTAAACCTTCGAGACTCGGTGCCATAAATCAACTTGGCATTTTCGGAGAGGTGGACGGATGGCACCAATTAGCATCTTCCCCAAATTTCAGGCAAGACGTCTGTCGCGCCGTCTTTCGGAGGGGAACATATTCTGGCATGCCCGGTGGGACCTTTTTCTCTTTGCACTCCACACTTCGTGTGTCGTCTTCGCAAACGAATCGCGGTTTGTTAATGGTTGCCTTTGGGTTTCAAGGTACTAAGATTTGGTCTTTTTCCTGGTGCAGAAATCAAGTATCAATGGCATCCAACTGCTTGAACTGCTCGAAATGCAAGTGCAACAGACGCTCCGCCTCACCTGGACGTGTAGCCTATGGGCCTCAAGCAGCCTCCATCCTTGCCATGCCAGTGGTACAGGTGACTCAGGCCACCACCGGTCTGTTCTTCGGGACCGTGCTCCCGCCTGCAAGCTTCACCATTCCAGTTCCCGCACCGGAAGCGCAAAAGAAGTCGGTCTTCGATCGACTCACTGCTACAACGGCCCCTCTCAACGGGTCGTCCAATGTCAAGCCGGCAGCCTCGGTCTTCACCAGGCTGAACCTGAACTCTAATGGGCCTGCCAAGAAGCCCGTGACCCCTGACATAGTCATCGTAAAGAAGACAGCCATCTCCATTCCTGAAGTCGTCAAGACGGCTTCTCTTGCTAAAGAGTCGGTCTTTTCAAAGCTGACTATTCCGGTTCCCGCTCCTGCTCGAGCGTCTGTTTTTGACAGATTGAACATCGCCACTCAAAAGACATCAGCCTTCAAGAGGCTGGCACCAGCGGTGCCTCATTCGGATAGGGGGCAAGACGAGACTATCCCTATCGCCGAGCCAGTCCCAACAGCTCGACACGCTCGACGTCGCCACTGGCGCCGAGTAAGGAAGGCCGGGGGTAACTCCCCCTCAGGGCTAACTCCACCTGCTCCAATGGTGGAAGTTAATGCTGCTGTTCTAACTGGGAACAGCTTTGAACCGCTATAGAGGGTACGCAAGAATTCTCCGACTGCTACACTGAAAAGATCTCCTCCACCTGCGGAGAGAGTTACAGAAACTAAGCTGAAGCAGCCCCCTCAACGGCTGTCCTCCAAAATTTACAAGGTCTGGTAGAGGGTTCAAGATTCGGTAATCATTCAAGATCACTCTCACCGGCAAAAGAAGGTGAAAGTTCAGGAAGGAAAGAACCGTCCTGTCAAATCACAAAGGACGACAACCACTTGGGTGCCTGCTGCGACGGCTCCCTCCACGTCGACTACTCAAAAGAGAGGAAGGCCGGAGAAGGTCCCCACGCCTGTAGCTAATGTCAAAGACAGTAAGCCTAAACGCCCTAAGTCTGGGGGTATGGTGGTGCATACCGTTTACATGGCGTCCGGGAAGGAGGAAAGCCGTACATCTACAGGTCATCGACCGCTTACGCGATCGATGACTAAAGCTCAGGAGCAACAGCAGAAGCTCCAAGAAATGATGAATGCGATGGCTGCACTCACTGGGCCAAAAGAAAGCCCCGAAGCGTCCTCTGATCAACGCCAGGAGCAAGAAACTGACGCTGAATTCCTTCCCAGGTTACTGGAAAAGAAGGATAGAGAGGTTGCGGAACAAGCAGCCAATATAAAGTGAATGGCCCTCCTGTTCCAGGACATGGTGGGAATGATGATCCAACAAGATCCTCCTGCTGAAGATCCTCCGATCGTCCTTGAAGACGACAGGGGGGAAACGTCAAATCCTCCACTGGCTCTGTCAACAGCCAAGGAGGAGACAATCTCCAAAGCTGACTTGGACGAATATATAGCTCAGCAGATATGGGTTCACCAGGAAACTGAGGCAGCCGGTCAAGTTGTCAAGACGGGGAGACCATATCCGAGCTAGTATGATCAGATCAAGTACCCGCCGGGCTATACAATACCGAAATTCCATGTGTATAAGGGGACTGGCAATCCCCATCAACATGTTGCCCAGTTCAGGGCTCTTTGTGGCAACACTGGGGGCGACGACAAACTGCTGTTTCACCAGTTTGTCGGCATCTTGTCAGAAACAGCATTCGAGTGGTACTCCGAGCTCCCAAACGATTCTATCAAGACATTTGCGGAGATGGAGTTGCTGTTTACCCAGCGATTCGCAAGCGCCAGCGAACGCACCCCGATAACGGCATTGATTAATGCCAGGGTGAAACCAGGCGAGACGTGGGTCCAGTACGCTATACGCTGGCGAAACTTGTGGTCAAAATGCGAACAACGCATTGAGGAAGCGCCCGCGGTGGGCATGTTCGTGCGTACACTAGATCCTCATGCAACTATCTCACAGTTCATGACGTTCTTTAAGCTAACCACGTTCCAAGCTTTGATCGACAAGTTGGCCCAGATGGACATCACAGACCGCCTCCCCCGAAGCCGGAACCTCGGAATGATAAGGGTAAAGGGAAGGCAACCTTTATTGCGAACGCTCAGCAGCAACCCAGTGCCCCAAAGCTAGTGGATCAACTGGAAGAAAGACGGCGGTATTATAATGAGAAAATGAAGCACCCCTACTCATTCCCGCGGGATAAGAAAAAGAGGCTATTCGAGCTGGCGGTACGCAACAGGCTTATCAACTTGCCAAACCCAAGGCGACCGCCGCAACCCAGTGAGGCGAATAACCCCAATTATTTCCCTTACCATCAAACGGTAAGCCATCCGATTGAGGATTTCTTCGTCTTCAAAGGATAGATTGAAGATCAATATTTACAGGGCATGTTTGCGCTGTCCGAGAAGTGGAAGGTGAACCCGCCACAACCGCACACTCCTAAGAAGACGGACGCACCTGGGGCAACTTGCTCTTTCATTGATGAAGCTCCATGGGAAATCGTGCTTTCAGCAAAAACCAAAAGAATGCTGAATGAGCTCCAGACATGCCCGGCGATCAGGTGGAAGAACCCGCTGGAACCCCAGATCATTGAAGGGATGCTGAAGCCGTGCCCACCTCCAAAGATCGGTGGTGATGGACCGAGCACTCACAACCAGCCGTTAAAATCTTCAAAGAAAAAGAAGAAGAAATCCAAGATGCCCGTGAAGCCTGGAGACAAGCGCACGGAGTTGCAGAAACAGATTGACGCGCTGGAGGAGAACAATCAAAAGGCACGGACTCCCATCACATTCCAAGAGTTCCTCAACCATGTCGTTCAGGAGGAAGATAATGGGGAGAGCTCGTCGGATGAATCCGAGGGATATGTGGCGATTTGTCATGTGATCTCCCACTCGTTTACGGGTGATGAAAAAACTCCTGGCACTGAGAAACTGGGGGCACAGCCTAAACCAGAACTTGTGTGGCTGACAGACGAAATGATCGACGCCTTCCTAGACGAGATTCGTTTGAAAAGTAAAGCCGACTGGGAGCGTGAGATGGCCGCATCAGAAGGAGCCAAACGCAGGAGACTAAACGAAAGAGTCGAAGCACTCCTGCCAGATCAAAAGACATCCGATGCGAATAAAAACATATTCAAGACGAGGAAAAGGTTTGCCAAAGCCATGTCAATGGGAATGAAGCTACCACCCTCGGAAGAAAACACGCTCAATGGGGTGGAGAGGCACCCTAATTATTGCTCATATCATCGGAAGATTTCACACCCCACTGACGAGTGTGACGCTTTTAAGATATGGTGGCAGGGATATGTTGCTCACCGGCAACATTTTAAGCGAATGAAACGCAGAACTCGTCGGGAGCAGAGAAGTACGACCGAGGGGCACAAAAGAACTACCGGTAACTGTTACACGGTCAACGCCGGAGGATCACAAGTTCTCACCTTTGGGAGCGACTCTGATGAGGAAATGGCTCTGGGCCCTCTCTTTAAAGAATCCATCTTAGGGAAAGAGGAAGAACCAGAGGCCTGCGAAAACATTCAGCTGCGCAATCGCACGCTCCCGGAAAAGAATCTCGGAACCGCAACTAGAAAAGATAAGGGAAAGGAAAAGCTCACTGAGGATATCGCCTTAGATGACCAAGTCATGAAAGAGCTGACTGCCAAGGACCCGCCGAAGAAGAGTAAGGTGGACTACAACATCCTAGTGCACCTGAGGAAGCTACCCTCTCAGCTCAGCATTCTTGACGCCCTCTTATTATCAAAAGAAGCGAGAGATTCATTAATCAAGGCGCTACAAAAGCCCGAGCAATTCCAAGCCTTCCTCACCGAACAGAGGATGAAGGATGAACTGGAAGAAGTACACACAGCCGATGTCACGTTCGGTGATGAAAACCTTCTCCTCGGGACGTGCGACCACAACCGTCCCCTGTATGTCTCTGGATACTGCCACGATATCATGATAGGCAAAATCCTGGTGGATAATGGGTCCTCCGTCAATCTCCTTAATGTTCGGGTGTTGAAGGAAATCTGCATGAGCGTTCAGCACCTCGCTCGGGACAAAATTACCATCTCCGGTTTTGACTCCCAGTCATCATGGACTCTCGGATCTGTAATATTAACATTACGCTACGGACTACTCGTCACCGACATTAAGTTTCACGTCATTGACGCCAAGACCTGCTACAACGCCTTGCTCGGTCGTCCTTGGTTACACGAGTACAACATCATCCCTTCTACGCAACATCAGTGTATGAAGTATTTCAAGGATGGTCTCGAGTACACCGTAACAGGAGAGCTGAACCCGTTCTCCGTAAACGAAGTCCGCAAATATGAAGATGCAAAGTACTTTTTGCCAGATTTCGAGGATACAGAGAGGTGTCGCAAACCGGAGAACAAAGCCACCGCCACCATTCCTGTTTTCGGGAGTGATACCGAAGAAGAAGAAGAGATAGTTTACGCTGGGCCGTCTCGACGCAACAACCCGGGACCGTCCACCCCCATATTGATCTTCGGAAGTGACTCGGAAGATGAGGTTAATGCTGTGTTCTCCAGCCGGCTATCAGTACAAGAATTCCCTGGTGGCGATCAGAGTTTGCAAATTACCATAGTTCCGCGGGAGCACTACAAAGATCTTGACGCACTTGAAGCTTACAATATGCAAGACCTGCGGACATTTTACGTCCCTCCCGGGCGAAAAGGCGAAAAGGTAATCTTATTTTACCGATCCACGAAAACAAGAGTGGAGAAAGAAATCTGGCATGGCGCGGATTCTACACTCGACAGGCTTCAACCCATCCGTTTGCCCAGATATTACACAAACGGACTAAAAAGGCTATTGAAACGCCAAGGGGTACCCTTAAAACAGACTATTCGACAAGCTCGATTCTACAACAGGATTTGGGATGTCCCTGGGACTCAGCGCAAATTGCTCAACGGGAGAATGGAAACGCTTGGGCTTGGATATGTGAGATCCAGGAAACGGGAACGAGTCCACGCTAGCTACGCCATATATAACTTCGATGAAGAAGAGGACGCCCTGTCGAGAAATGCCGCCCCCTTATCAAAACTAGATCCCGCAATCAAAGTGCCGAGTCCGTCATTTGAAGAACGAATGGACAAGCTTATCAGGAAAGTAGGTCAAAAAGCTCAGGACGACCATAACCGCGAAATGGCCATCTACGAGAAAGCCAGGACGTAACGACTTCTTCAACAGGCTGCAAAAGACGAAAATGCTCCTCCCCGTCAACCTGTTGTTCAAAAGGCCCGACGCAGAGGCAGAAATAAGTCAAAGAGCAGAAAAGAGGGTCGACAACGACAACGCAGGATCAAAGAGTCATGTGATCGGGTATTGCGCGGCCCGGAGTTGTCCCTCATGAAGAAGATGAGTCGAGCGTATTCTTTCCCTTAAGATAAGACGAAGAAGATACTCGATCTCGCTTTGAAGCATCGAATGATTACACTTCCGGAGTCTAAGTACCCTGAGCAAGCTAACGAGGTCTCTTATCCGGGCTATTGCTCTTATCACCGAGCCATAGGACACCCTATCGAAGACTACTTCACCTTCAAGAACTGGGTTGAAGACCAGTACCAGCAAGGCAGGTTTGCTCTGTCCAGCAGCTGGAGGGTAACGCCGCCACAAAAGCACGAACCCAAAGCCACAAGAGCAAAACCAGATGCACATCAGTCTTGGAAGTGAGCCTATACTTGTCATGTGATAACAATATCAAGAAGAGAGCCCAAGAATATGGATGACCTTCCCTGGTGCTTCGAAAACAGCGATGATGAAGTAATCTCAGAATTTCTACCAGCGCCGAAAGAGCTGGAAGATGGCATACATACTACTGAAGATAACCTCAAGAAGATTGAGTTGGGGACAGCAAGCGACCCGCGACCGACATTCGTCAGCGAGCTGCTATCTGAAGAAAGGGTGGCTGCATTAAAAGACGTGCTTATGCGGCATAGAGATTGCTTCGCATGGAACTATTCCGAAATGCCAGGACTAGATCCAGAAATTGCTGTGCATAAATTGGCGATATCCCCGGACGTTAAGCCAGTCAAACAGGCGCCGAGAAGAATGCGGCTCGAGCTTGAGATGAGCATAAACGCCGAAGTCAAGAAGCTGATCGATTCTGGGTTTATCCAAGAAGTTCAATATCCTGACTAAATCGCCAACATCGTCCCGGTAATGAAGAAAAATGGGACAGTGCGCATATGCGTGGACTTCCGGGATCTCAATAAAGCTTGCCCGAAGGACGATTTCCCAGTGTCGGTCACCGAGCTGATAATAGATAATACGTCCACTCACGAAGTTTTCTCCTTCATGGATGGCTCATCAGGATATAATCAGATAAAGATGCATCCTGAAGACCAGAAGCACACTGCTTTCCGGACCCCTCTGGAATATTCTGCTACAAAGTTATGCCCTTCGGTCTAAAGAACGCCGGTGCCACCTATCAGAGGGCCATGACGAAGATCTTCGATGACCTCATACATGAAATCGTTGAATGCTATATCGACGACCTCGTGGTGAAAAGCAAATCATATGAGGAGCATTTAGAGCATCTGAAGACCGTATTTCAACGCCTTCGACAATACAACTTGAAGATGAACCCACTCAAATGCGCGTTCGGGGTGTCCTCAGGTAAATTCCTAGGGTTCATTGTCCGGCACCGGGGTATCGAGATAGATCCGTCGAAGATCAAGGCAATCATGGAAATTCCACCGCCAAGGACTCTCAAATAATTGCGGTCTCTCCAGGGGAAGCTCGCGTACATCCGGCAATTTATAGCCAACCTTTCAGGCAAGTGCCGCCCTTACAGTCACCTGATGAAGAAGGGAACCCCGTTCGTCTGGATCACAAATGCCAAGGCGCACTGGACGAGATCAAGAAGTTCTTGCTGAACCCGCCGGTGTTAGCTGCTCCAGTCAAGGGAAAACCTCTTATTCTTTATACCACAGCCCTCGAAGGTTCCTTAGGCGCATTATGGGCACAAGAGAACGACCAAGGGAAGGAGAGAGCGCTCTACTATTTAAGTCGAGTCCTACTGGGGGCAGAAAGCAATTATTCCCCCATCGAAAAACACTGCCTGGCGTTGATCTTCGCGATAACAAAGCTCAGGCACTACGCGTTGGCGCACGAAGTCCGTCTCATTTCGAAGGTGGACCCTCTCAAATATTTGATGTCAAAAGCCATATTGACGGGACGACTCGCTAAATGGGCCGTGCTCTTGATGGAGTTTTCAATAACCTGTCAGCCTCTTAAGGCTGTAAAAGGCCAAGCCATTGCCGACTTTCTCGCTGAACATCCGATACCGGCCGATTCCCCTTTGAATTGCGAGCTGCCAGACGAACATGCGTTTGACACGATCAACAGAAGTGGTACCCGGTGGGAACTCTATTTTGACGGAGCGTCTTCCATGAAGAAGCGCAAACAAAGCACCCCTATAATCAAATCGAGGGTAGGCCTCGTATTCATAACTCTACAAGGAGGAATAATGCGCTTTGCTTTCTCCTTAACAGAGCCGAGGACTAACAATGAAGCCGAGTATGAAGCTTTGATAGCAGGCATTGAGATCGCCATCGACATAGGAATTGAAAACCTTCTCATATACGGAGATTCCCAACTGGTCGTTAGTCAAGTAAACGGCGACTACCAGACATGCAAGCCAGAGCTGGTAAAGTATGGAGAGAGAGTACAGCAATTGCTGACTCAAATCCCCTCCTACATGCTGGAAAGCATACCACGTGCGGAAAATATCAAGGAAGACGCGTTAGCCAAGCTCGCTAAAGAACTGGCTGATGAGAACCTCGATGACGTCAGAATCATAGTACGAAGCCGTCGGGTCCTCACACCGGCAGAAATATCTCCGGATTTATCTGAAGGAAAAGAAGCAACCGAGCAAATGGCTATGCAAACAAAGGACCTAGAGAAGGCTGAAGATTGGAGAGAAGTCTTCATAGACTGCTTCAAATCCCGTCGAATGCCTGAAGATGCGTCCTCAAGACATCAGCTTATGAAACGAGCTCTGTCTTTCACCTTCGTCAATGATACTCTGTACAAGAGGTCGTTTGTTTCTCTGTGGTTGAGATGCCTGGGACCTGACGAAGCGAAAAGAGTCGTTCAGGAAGTTCACGACGGACTCTGCGGTTCTCACCAAGCAGGCCCGAAGATGAAGTTGAAGATTAAACGAATGGGCTACTATTGGCCCACGATGATTCAGGACTGCCTCGAATATGCGAAGCAGTGCCACTCATGCCAGATTCATGGATACTTTATCCATCAGCACACAAATCCTCTACATCCAACGGTGGCTAGCTGGCCGTTCGAAATGTGGGGGACTGACATAATCGGCCCCATCGAACCGACATCGTCCAGGGGACATCGTTTCATCCTAGCGACCACCGATTACTACTCCAAGTGGGCAGAAGCAGTACCATTAAGGGAAGTGAAGACGGAGAATATTCTCCATTTCTTCAAGACGCAGTCATTTATCGGTTTGGAACTCCGCGACGGATCATCTCCGATAACGGTCCAGCCTACAGAAGCCACAAGATCAGTCGCTTCGCACAACAACATAACATAGACTGGAGATATTCCTCAGTTTATAATCCCTGAGCTAACGGTCTAGCCGAGGCTTTCAATAAAACCTTGACAAAGATCGTGAGGAAGACGGTGTCCCAAAACAAAAAGGACTGAAATGAGAGACTGCAAGAAGCTCTTTGGGCGTATCGAACTACGTTCAAGACGGCCACGAACACAACGCCATACGCATTGGTATTCGGTACCGAAGCAGTACTCCCCATCGAGATAGAGTTACCCTCTCTACGAGTGGCAGTCCACTACGAGCTGACGGACGAGGAAAATGCTCATCTTCGGCTTGAGGAGCTTGATGCCCTTGATGAAACCTGGCTCATAGCGCAACAAAATCTGGAGGCTTACAAAGCAAAGATGACACGCTCATATGAAAGATTGACCAGGCCGAGGACATTCCGCCAAGGCGAACTCGTTCTAGTGGTCAAAAGACCTATTATCCCCAATCGCGCCAAGCGGGGAAAATTCGAGCCGAACTATGAAGGCCCGTACATCATAGACAAGGTTTACCAGGATGGGGCGTATCTGCTCATGGATATGCACGGTGAAAGACCTTTCAGGCCAATAAATGGTCGCTTCCTGAAGAAATACTACGCTTGACGGGTTAAGGCCTAGGTCAATGATAGATGACGACGACCATGTCCGCTCGCTATCTTCCTAAGCCCGAACTCTATAAGTAGTAACCGTCCTTAAACTAACAACGGACCGAAATGTCCTTACACTAACAACAGACCGAAACATCCTTAAACTAACAACGGACCGAAACGTCCTTAAACTAACAACGGACCACTATGTCCTAAAACTGGTTGTTGACCGAGATGTCGATAAACTACGGTGGATTGCAGCATCTCAAAGCCGATAAAAAAATAGAATAAAAAAAATAAAAAAAATAAAAACGGTATGTCCATAAGCGAAATGGGCACGGATGAAAACCCGAAAGGGCTCCGTGAGTAAAAACAGCAGGGCTACCGGCGAGTGTTTGTGAAAACTCGAAAGGGCACAACCTCGTTAAAGGACACTTACAGGGTCCTCACGACCTTGTAAAGAGAAACCACCCGTGTGAGATCCTTACGACTCACAAGGGAGAAACACACTTAGGAGTCCTCATGATTCCTAAGGAGAAATTACACTTGCGAGATCCTCACGACTCATAAGGAGAACTCTCTTATGGGACCCTCACGGCTCATAAGATTTGAAAGTCTTAAGTTACAGAAACCCGAACCAGTTCTTAAGCAAACCCCCCCCCACAACCTTCGATATTGCCCTACAAGAGGCTCATACTGACCCTTGTATACAATCCACGGGCGCGAATAAACATTTCCCTAACCAAGTCCCATCCGTGACTAGGGATATGTTCATATAGTGAACAACCCTTTTAAGTCCTCTCGACTTATAAGGAGAAAACCCTTTTATAAGATCCTGAAGACTTAAAAGAGAACATGCACTTAGAAATCCTCACGATTCCCAAGGAGAAAACACACCTACAAGGACTTGTAGGGAGAAATACCTTTATGAGACCCTTACGGCTCATGAAGTCAAAAGCCTTAGTCGACAGGATCCTTAACCCTGTTTACTAAGCCGCCTTTCTTCAACATTGACAGAGGCAAATGATGATTCGCTGCTGGCAACATCCCAGTTGTAGCGGTGTTGATGCCGAAATCGGTGTCTAAATCAAAGCTTGCAGCGAAAAGCCAGCAAGCCACACATGCATACGAAACAGCAGAAATGATGGGGCAACTTGCGACAAAATCAGCAAGTAAAAATGTATGCATGAAAAATAGCCGAAATGATTGGGCAACTCGCAATAAAAAGCAGCGAGTAGAAAATAAAATAAATAGCCGAAATGATTTGGCACCGCGAAAAATAGCCGAAATGATGGGGCAATCCTGACCTTCACGATATAAAAGCTGAAATGATAGAGCATCGCGGAAAAAGAAATAAAATAAAAACAAAATTTTTGTCCTACAGGTGATATTACATCAATCCTTGTATACAATCCAGGGGCGCAAACAAAGAAGGGATCACACTCCTCCTCACCAGGTTTCATCAAAAGAAGAGGCCAAGTCTCGAAGGGCCACAAGTAGCCTAGAGATCTTCTCAACATTCGTCCCGTTGCGGCAAATACAACCTCGAGCAAAGAGGAACAACGGCGATTCCAAGTTCCATGACTCGGCGGTGTACAGATCACCGAAAGTCAAATCCAAACTCCATGAAATGCGGATACAATCAAAAAAATTCCCGGTCACATGGAACGCGGATAACGTCACTCTTTGACCCCGTAGAAAACGTCCAGAGCGAAGCCTGGTCCTCACAGAACACGGCAGTGAACCCGTGGGAAGCATCCAGAGCAAAATTCCTGGTCACGTGGAACACGGATAACGTCACTCTTTGACCCCGTGGAAAACGTCCAGAGCGGAGCCTAGTCCTCACCAAGCACGGCAGTGAACCCGTATGAAGCATCTAGTGCAAAATTCCTGGTCACGTGGAACGTGGATAACGTCACTCATTGACCCCGTGGAAAACGTCGAGAGCGGAGCCTAGTCCTCGCCAAGCACGGCAGTGAACCCGTGTGAAGCATCTAGTGCAAAATTCCTAGTCATGTGGAACGCGGATAACGTCACTCTTTGACCCCGTGGAAAACGTCCAGAGCGGAGCCTGGTCCTCGTAGAACACGGCAGTGAACCCGTGGGAAGCATCCAGAGCAAAATTCCTGGTCACGTGGAACGCGGATAACGTCACTCTTTGACCCCGTGGAAAACGTCCAGAGCGGAGCCTAGTCCTCGCCAAGCACGGCAGTGAACCCGTGTGAAGCATCTAGAGCAAAATTCCTGGTTACGTGAAACGCGGATAACGTCACTTTTTGACCCAGTGGAAAACGTCCAGAGCGGAGCCTGGTCCTCGCAGAACACGGCAGTGAACCCGTGGGAAGCATCCAGAGCAAAATTCCTGGTCACGTGGAACGCGGATAACGTCACTCTTTGACCCCGTGGAAAACGTCCAGAGCGGATCCTGGTCCTCGTAGAGCGCGGCAGTGAACCCGTGTGATGCATCCAGAGTGGAGCCTAGTCCTTGCCGAACACGGCAGTGAACCCGTGTGAAGCATTTAGTGCAAAATTCCTGGTAACGTGGAATGCGGATAACGTCACTCTTTGACCCCGCGGAAAACGCTCAGAGCAGAGCCTGGTCCTCGCAGAGTACGGCAGTGAACCCGTGTGAAGCATCCAGAGCAAACATCGGACTGTGGAGTCCTTAAAATCCACGGACTATGATGTCCTTAACCTCGACCGTAATGTCTTAAAACTAATGATCAACCACCATGATTCTAGACTGAATTTACCTTGGTTCAAGGGTACATCTCTTCACTCCTTTGATATTCGCCGTTGTAATTCCTCAACGTCTTCAAAGAGGTGACGGGTCCCGGTAACCGCACGTCGGACTGTGGAGTCCTTAAATCAACGGACTATGATGTCCTTAACCTTGACTGTGATGTATTAAAACTAACACCGGACCGTGGAGTCCTTAAATCCACGGACTATGATGTCCTTAACCTTGACCGGGATGTCTTAAAACTAACGTCGGGCTGTGGAGTCCTTAAATCCACGGACTATGATGTCCTTAACCTTGACCGTGATGTCTTAAAACTAATCTTAGACCCTGGAGTCCTTAAACCCACGGACTATGAGGTCCTTAACCTTGACCACGATGTCTTTAAACTATGGTATCTAAAAAAAAAACATCCCAAAGCAACCCCTGACCCCGTGAAATACGGATAAGGGCGACCGCACCCAGCACTTGCGGGTCCTCACGACCGGTAAGGAAGAAAACTTTCTTGTGAGATCCTTACGACTCTCAAAGGAAAACCCGCTTAAGAATCCTCACGATTCTTAAGAAGAACTTACACCTACGGGATCCTCTCGACCTGCAGGGAGAAAAACTCTTTATAAGACCCTCACGGTTCGTGAAGCTCAAAAGTCTTAGGAGGCAGATCTTAACCCTGAATCCTAAGCCATCGCTGCACTGCAAAGAGACCAAGATAAATTGTCCGCAGAACACATTCAATAAAAAGGAGACACACCATTGAGAAGAAAAAATAAGTCTTTATTCATAAACCTAAATGGATACAAAGTACAATTCATGAAAGAACAAAAAGAAAATACTCTCATTCAGGAGTATGTACAAAAAGAAAGGAAAAGATACAAGTTTTCAAGCCGGCGGGCGATTTAGCAATTTTACTAGCTCATCCTGCTTTTGCTGGGCCACAGCTTCATAATTCAGGATCGCCAGAAGACGAGCCTCCGCCTGAGCCTGCTGGGCCTGATACGAGGCGAGCCGGCCTTCGAGCTCTTTCTCGGTAGCCTTATAAGCCTCAACCCTTTCGCGAGTAAACACGGCAGCTTTATCAAGAGCCACCACCTCTCTGATAGACTCTTGAAGTACCCGCCAGAGTTCATACGCTTTATTGGCTTTGGCTGTGAGGCTGGTTTGAAGCTCACTCAATGCCTTAGAGGCCAGCTCCCTTTCCGAGAATTTGCGGCTGAGTCTCTTCTCGCATGATGCCATGTTTGCCGCGCACCGCGCTATCAGCCCCCGCAAGTCCGCCTTTGCAGCCACGGCCTCCGAGGAAAGGCGGGAACACTCAAGGGCGTGCAAGTAAGCCTCCACCTGCCAATAGAACTCCATCCAGACTCGCACCACCTCTTCGCTATAGTAGGTGGCAAGAAAAGGGAGATAACCGTTAGCCTCGGCAGCAAATGCTTCAGCTGTGGTTGCGCTGCCAGCACGGAGCTCCTCGATCAAACATGATAAGGAGACAAGGCTTAATTGGGCCAAGCGTTCTGAAGCTCGCAGAGTATAGGGGCCGGGCGGCATAGCGATACGCGATTCCAGCGCTATGGGGGCTGGCAGGGCTGTTCGGATTTGAAAAATGTCAGTAAAACTCTTAAGCAAAAGAACAAGTAGGACTATATTGAAATGTCATTTACCTACGGTCATGCAAGTAGGAGCTGAAGGTTCCCCTGGCCCTTCAACGACCTCGACTTCGTCATCGGCCTCCAAAACTGTAAGAGACATCAATGTCATTTCGCAAAATAGCAACGATGCTATAATAAAAAATGGCGAATGACGCTAACCTTGCCCAGAGGAAAGGACGATGCGCTGAGGGGAGATCGCCTGCGGAGCTGCCATCTCCAATAAAAGCTGAAACGATTGCCGAGGAGACAAATCAGCGATAGAGGCCGCTAGCCCGCGGAATTCTGGTAAAACAAAAGAGTTTAGACAACAGAAAGATTGCTAATTTAAAATGTAGAAGGTTACCTTCAACACTCCTCCCAAAACTGTAAGAGACATCAATGTCATTTCGCAAAATAGCAACGATGCTATAATAAAAAATGGCGAATGACGCTAACCTTGCCCAGAGGAAAGGACGATGCGCTGAGGGGAGATCGCCTGCGGAGCTGCCATCTCCAATAAAAGCTGAAACGATTGCCGAGGAGACAAATCAGCGATAGAGGCCGCTAGCCCGCGGAATTCTGGGAAAACAAAAGAGTTTAGACAACAGAAAGATTGCTAATTTAAAATGTAGAAGGTTACCTTCAACACTCCTCCCATTCTGAGTCGGGGGGATGGCGGCTTCAACGGCCTCCCCATGATCTCCGGCTCCAGCAAAGGGAGGGTAGTCCTGACTATCTCTCCTCCAGCCTTTGGGCCGCCCGCAGGAAGAGTCGTTGGGACGGCAACCCCCAAAGGAGCCTCTACCAAAGGAGTAAGCGCTCCGTGATCAGGAACCGCCACTGGAGGCTCTATGGCAAGAGGAACAGCCTCGTCAGCCCCCTCCACATCGAGCAAGGCTGCATCGGGAATGTCAACAGGCTTTAGCTTCAACAGGCCCGTAGGGACCTCCCCCATCGCCGAAGACTTTGCGCAATTCACACAAGAATAAGAATACATATACACGAGCATAAACAATCCGAAAAACTGCAAAGAAGTATAAAAACATACCAATGCGCAGGGAAGCCTTCAATATGGCTTTTTCAAGCCGATGCTCCTTCTCAAGGAGGCGTGCCCGCCGGGGTTCGAGGGTGGACTCGTGGCCGCCAGTCCACAAGGAAAGCGGGTCCGCCGCATCCTCCGAAGCAACCTGCTTCAGGGCCTTTTCTCCCCATTCCTCCAGAGATCCGATAAACGGCCGCCGGATCCACGAGGGATCTTCGTTAAAAATTACAGCAGGACAGGGCTTCTTCGGAACCCTGGTGTTCTGAGACGCATCTTTAGAACGTCTTATAGCCTCAGCTAATTGTGCGGCTTCCTCGGCGGCCGAACCCGGGAAGAGAAGACCAGCGTCCGACTCTTGCACAACCAACGGTTCATCTGGAACTATGGGCTCGGACTCCGTTAGAGAATCAAGTAAGTTGGTGGCCACCCTCCTCCGCCTCTTAGATCCAGAACCGGCCCCCGAAGACGACCGTTTCCTCCCCTGTGGAGCTTTAGTGCGGCGCCGGCCCACGTCACCCTCAACACCCTCTTCCTTATCACCCTCGCTTGGCGCCACAACCGAGGATGACACCGCCATTGTCGATGCCACGGGGGGCGGTGCTGCCGCGGGCGGTGGTGCTGCTACCGGAGCCCGTTTACCCCACGACCGGGTACCCAGGGGCATACCAGCTGTTGGGGTAAGATCCACCCCCGACTCCTTCGGAATAAGAGGAAAGCGGACCGGGCGTGCGGTCGCAGCGTAGCTTCTGTGGCCGAAACCTGAGTAGGGGCACCATGGCCAAGAAGTACCCTTCTCTCTTCAATAATAATTGGGTTGACCCGATGGAGATACCAGCCCATGAACGACCTTACGCATTGGGGCATGTAACCACCATCGGGGATCATGAACTGGGAACCGGTGTTCAGCCTCATAAAATGATGGGCGGCATCTCGAACGGCCTCGAGCGAAGGAACCGGCGCGACTATGAAAGCTTCAAACGGGACGCCCTGATCGTAGCCAAACTGCCGGGTAAAGCGATGCGGATTGTACCGCATGAAGAGGGCCGTGCTATACTGACGGAATACCAGGTAACCCGGTCTGATTGCGTATAAGCGTGTGGCCTCCCGGGGCTTCAAAGAGGGCGCGCTATCTATTGACCGGTCCCAAACCGGCTGGGCTGAACCCGCGGAAGAAGATAAGACCCGATCATTAAATACCAACCCGCCAGCAGTAGCATAAGGAGAAATCAACACCTGAATAGCCCCGAATTGAGTCGGGTCAGCGGCAGAAGCATCCACCAATAGCATAAACCGCGGGAAGGTATAGGCGTCGTAGAATGCGAGCCTTTGATGCATAGAGAAAGCACCCAAGACATGCATTTCGATCCAAGACGTAAAGTAGTGAAGCGAAAAGTTTACCACATCTATGCCAGAGGTGGAAGTATTAGCTGCAGCGCCCAACCTGTGATATAGATGCGCCAATGCCGGGATGCCAATGGCCAGCCGCGTTCCCTCAGCTATACGGTGAGCCAGATAGATGACCGAAACTCTCATAAAGCGGCGATGCATAGGGATGACAAACCAGCTGAGCCAGACGCTGATAAACCCCATGAAGAACGTCTTCTCATCCACGCCGGGGGCTGCAATGGATTCGAAAGACATCGGCGACATTATGGGGCGGTAGATCCGATTCATTAGTCGGCAGCTTCTTCGGACCAAACCCAAAGGGGTCTTTGATGTTTGCGAACTTCGGAGCTGTCTTCGACAGGACGTCCTCGCGAAGGAAGCAAGCAATGAAGCTCTTAAAAGTAACGCCCTGCTCCTCAGATTCGGTGAACAATCGGTCAAAGATACCTAGCGCCTTAATCAAACTGGGACGCTTGTGGCGGACGGCGTTCTCAGCAGACAAGACGTCAAGCGGTGCGAGCTCGGGCTCAAATACGTATTCATTAGAAGGCAGCAACTCCTCATTAAGTGTCCCTCGAATTGGCAGCCCTGAGATCTCATGAAATTCCCCCAAAGAGATCGAAACCTCTCGGTCCCCCAGAAGAAAAGTGTTGGTAGGAAGGTTCCACTATTTCAAAAACGCTTTAACCCACCAGACATGCGGAGATTGGTAGTAGAAGAGCGACGCATATATCGCCTGGTAAAGCCCGACCTTCTGCAGCCGCGCGCGATGAGCAGAAAGGATGTAACGAGCCCAGAGGAGGTAGCCCATAGGGTGTCGAGGGGTGAGCCTTATCTTATATATCTGTCCCCATGGGTGGGCCTCACCTTAGAAAATACGTTGTCCCAGGATGTCTATAGTTGGGATCGGATGGTTCGGGATACCGGTCGTTGAAGGCTCGAGCAGTCCCGTTGGAGTCCAATTTGGCATCTCCACAGCAAAAACCGTCCTCGGAGGGTCCATCGGCAAGAACGGGAAAGTGGGCTCTGTCGGCACTTCGCAGAAGAAACTCCGGCGACCCCGGATGATATGGCTGTACCAAGTTCCCCATAGAAGTAAGCTAGTGCAGTTCAGGTCATGAGCCCAGATCATCGCCATCGCTTCCTCATCAGATGGTGACTGAGGAAAAGCGGCCTCTGAGCGAGTGAAAAGAAAGCACGGTGTTGCGCCACGGCAGCGCCCCGGCCTCGTACTCGAGGCCAAAATGCGGAATAAAAAAATTTTCCTTGCTCGGAAACCGGCGCTACCGCGGACAATTACCCGGATCGAAACCATTAACCTATACTAGCTAACTAGAGAGATAGGGTGAGAAGATATACCAAGCGATCCGTGTCCTTCGGTCTTCGTCTCCACTCCGATCTCCCGCGGAATCTCCGTCACCTCCTCGCTCGTCGGAAAGGGCACCACGTAGCCGGAATCTTTTACGGGCTCCCGCCTCTTGACCGAGGCAACTCGGGCGCGAAGTTGGCTAGCCGACGCGTCCAAGGCTTGCTATAGAATAGTGTAGTGAACTTGTCTCTTTAGGGTTCTTGAAGTTGCCATGATGGAGGAATCAAAGAATAGAAAAATGGTGCTTGCATTTTTCTAGCAAGAAAATGAGATCAAGAAGAAACTCTCAAGATGAAGCTCTCATTTTTTTTTTCTCTCTTGAAAACTTATCATATTATCAAGTGAGAAATGAGAATGGTGGAGCAAAGAAAACATAATGCAAAGGGAGGTGAGTGTAGGAGCAAAAGAAAGGTGACCATATCCAAAGCTTCATGATAACAATCTTACATCAACTTAACATCCAATTCTAATCACAATCAATCCAAGAAAAGGTGATGGAAAAAGAATATAATGATGATGGAAAAGAATGGAATCTAAAGATGTTATCATAACAAATCCTTTTGCAAGAAAAACCTCCACAAAATGTTATTTGCAAACTTGCAAATAACACCCTCCATCGGAAAAGTCCGGCCGGGAAAGAACAAAGGAAAACCGGCCGGGACGGAATGCAAACTGGCAACTCCAGAAAACTGGTCCCGTAATAAATTACAGGAAAACCCCAATACTGTGCATACACACCCGCATCTGTATTCCGACTGAACACAAATGCAAAGAGACAAAACTACACTATCAAATACTAGAATCCGGCTTAAGCCAAAACCGGCTAGTAAAAACTGTCCGATCACGATCCGTGCAATACCGCACGTATCTGATCGAACCCTGCCATATCTCCATACGGCCTCTACAGCGTTTCGCCCGAAACTTGAGTAACTGAGTGTGGTGGACTCTAAAGACTCGTCAATACCTTGGCTGTGGATTTAACCACTAGCACGTCAGAGGTATAAGCCAATACGTGACGGGCCACCAGGTATTGACCATATGGGACGTCGATGAGGAAGCTCACCCCGACACCCAACTGAGCCTGTCAGTGACAATATCCGTACAGTCCGGTCCGTTCGTCTATGAGTATCGCATGGCGGGCCTAGGGGGTTGGTAAAAGTCAGACCCCCAAAAGCGGTACAAGTCGTGTCGGAGCGTAGCCCAGAACACCCTGAGATACTACTGGAATACCTACCAGTAAATCTCCTGCCTCGGCCGAGGGCTTTGTGTAATGGCTCTCCTAGACACAGCGCGACCTCACCCCCAATACCGGGAGAGACGAACCCCTGCAGATCCGCTCACTGCCTCCATGTGGCTCGGGACTGTACCCAACTAAAACCTGTTTGCACGACTCCTTTGAGCCGTGGTAGGGTAGTAATCAAAGCACAGTGGGAACTCACACGAGACAAATGACGATCTCAGGTCGATGAACTAACCTGTACACATGTCACCAGGGAACTGCTATCTGACATCTGGTATAAGACCAACTAGCAGGTTCCCGGCGAGTCCTGTCCGGTGTACTCATAACCCAATGAGCACCTGTATACATCTTAGGTGAACCAACTGACACCAGTGGCTTGTGAGACCGGCCACCGCCCCTCGTCGGGGTCTCGACTGTATACACTAGTCTACTAACGGAGTATCGATGCCCTGTCTCGAAACTCCTACGACTAGGGACCTTTTAAGGATGTGCTTATAGACCACCAGCTCCCACGTATATGATCGCCATCATACTGCTGGCAGTCAAGCAAGAATCCTAGGGGCTCTATCAACGTGTAATAGCGACATGTCAGGTCACCTAAAGCAGTACACGATGATAAAGATAAACCAGATAGCATACTATCATCTCGAGTAAGACTGTCCTACCGGGATAGGTCCTCCCTCAATCATTGCAATCACGTGCCTGTGATCCAATAATTGACTCTGAGGGCACTATCTCCAACAATCTCCCACTTGCACTCAAGGCTAATTATTGCGATGCCGCATACTCACAGCCCGTGTGATACCGAACACCCAACTCCTCTACTAGTCAGTCTCACAAAACCCGTTTGCGAAACTATTGCGTTCGAGGAATAGCCTCAGTGAGTGGATCCGCTGTGAAGTTTCTTTCTATGTCTCTCTATATCTCAAGTTCGCGGAGAAAGCCATCTCCCGAAATGAGCAATACCTGTCTTAGAATGTCTGGATGTCTGATGGGACCTAGCTCATAAATGAACTCCAAATCCAAACTTCTTAGACTGTATCATCAACCGAACTTAATCAGTATCCTGCGCCATGCCTCCCTCAGTATTGCCTTGGACCACCTGTCCAAAATACTGCCCCTCGTCAGAGGGAGAACTATAACTCTGACAACCTCCTTGTCGTCCATGTCACCTTGGAAGCCTGGAGTGATAACCGTCTCCTAAAAGAGGCAGCCGTTATCATATCCCTAGAACATTCACTTATGTTCTAAAACTGCTTCCGACTGTTCCTCCAGGATTGGATCAATATCAACTTATTGCATCTAGTGCAAGAACAACATCTGGTGTGGTACTTGACATCTCATGATTGACTCAATTGCCTAAGCAAGTGATCTGTCAATCATGCATATCCCTCTCCCCTTTAGTCTGTAAGACACCTTTAGAGAGGGTGACTCCATTACCTGCAGGTACACTACCATGCCAGGAGTCGTCCATTCTAAATACTCATAGAATGCTGTCAAGGTACCCTGATTGGGAAACCACCCAAATCTAGATCTAAAACCATAGGTCTAGTAACCAGTATGTCTGATATAATATCCAACTCCTATGTGGAGAAAACACTGTGTGACGACCAAAGTATAACCGATCGTAGTATAGGAATATCACTTCCTACTACCTTCTCAACAGATCCATCCCCTATTCTGGTGACGTCAAACCCATGACTGTCACATCAGAAACAGATGATCTAACTCCGCTATATCTGCTTTAGTCTATAAATAGACATAAGCCAGATGTCCACCATTGCTTCTGCTGCTCCCACTGACTACGACAACCTTCTGCCAGAGTCATATAGACGTGCACTTCTAAAGCTAGTTTAGAACGACGCTATACTCATCCTCCTGCCGGGTCTCGCAGCCTGGAACAACAGCAATGGCATGTGTGGGTAAACAAGAACTTCCCTGTCACCGTCCTTGAGGCTACCGGAGTACCTCTCGGGTGCCTGAAGTTACCCACCTTATCTGCGGAGTGGCCAATGGAATGTCAAATCAGATTGAATCTTTAGGTTCCTTATTAAATCTTCAGTAATCGTTTGCGGTTCTGGGATCACTTCCAGTTCTAACATACTCCCACTGCTGGTTTTGAAAAAATCCATTTTTAATAAAACTGTGGCGAGTCTAGAACAATATTTCTATTGATCTGCCAGATGGTAGAAAGTCAACCCTCGTCATAGCCTGGGTCAACCCACAAACAGCCATTACAGAAACGTGCCTTGAGTTATCCGGAGTCTGGTTTTAAGCATAAGCCGGACAACTCCCCGTACCTTAACATCGTTAAGATATGAACTGTTCTATATCCAATATAGAACCAGAGGCACTGATTTAATTGAACCAGATTCAAATCATGCAGCTGTCTCCAGTGCATGTCAACTAAATGGAAGGAGGCCGATCAGCGTTACTCAACTTAGGAATGCTTCCAATTATGAGTAACCTGAAAGAGAAGCAAGTTCTCATTACTATCAACTGAATACCATACACAAGTATCTACATCTTCGATCACCTTGAAGAATCCCGATACTTGCAATACCTGGTTCTCTACTCTATTCTTATACCAATAACTCCTCAAAAACTCAGACCCTGTGTTTCCACGAAGCACATGTCTAAGAACTAGAGAAGTTAAAAGTAAACAGAATATAGTATGAGGACCAACCCCTCTGTCCTAATGGACACTGGACAACATACAATACTCTGTATAAGTCCGCTGAGTCTAACAACTCTTTCACTGTGTGTCGTAGGTTGAAAACTGTACTTGTGGTTAAGAAGAATTACACCGCTGTTTAATGCTCCTTACCTAACCATCCACTGATATAGGTAAATGTCATCGACATAATATCAAAAGGTATATCTCACTCTATGAAAATAGACGTACAGATATATCAATTTGAAATTGGTGCACAACAGCGGATATTCATAACCAAATATTTGCCGACCGGCAAACAACCCAGGTGACTTCCTCAAATATCACCGATTACAACGAATCCCGATATAATGAGGATGATCACCCAATTCCCAATAACTTACTCCCACTCAACATCTGTAAAACCATACAGATGTGAGAATCCAACCTGGTAAATACATACCCTGGAGTAAGTGTCTAATCGGGAAATCAGTTTTCTTTTAACATCACACAGTGAAACTGAAACATTAAAATGTTTCGTCGGGGTATGCTGGTATTCCTAGTAATGCCTCTTCCATTATCCAGATTCACAACTGTAACCGTATAATTCTTTGCCATCTTTCTAAATCCCTTTCTGTGTCTTTAGTCATTACCTTCTGTACACCCCTTTAGGCCAAATGGTTTTCTTCCTTCCCTACCGTTCGGCACCAGCCTATGGTTAGGAAGAAGACTATCCAATAAGCATAATGGGTGTACTGTCCTAGTCCTAGGAGCACTCACAGCGCGAGAGAAGGTGAAGATAAAAGACACCCGAATGTACTTTATTCCTATTTCTCCTGAACCAGAATCCATCCCCGAACTGGAACAAGTTCCTTTCGAGTTCGTATATAACCATACGATGGAGTATCCAATAAACTGTGGATCTTCGTAGTGACACGGAGTGTTCTGGAGAAATACAAAGGTGATTTAGGATTGGCGAAGAAATACTTGGTTTGGTCATGAATATCAGTCGCAATTTACTTTGCCCTCCTACTAATCCCTTTATTTTGTCTTATCTTAATACCTTCTGCACACCATCGTTATGCTAAATGGTTTTCTTCATTCCCTACCGGTCGGCACCAGCCTAAGATTTGGAAGAAGACTATCCGTTTTCTCCAGAACCAGAAACCATCCTCGAAGTCCTTCGAGTTCGTATATAACCATACGATGGTTTTGTCCAATGGAAGTGGACGTTCGTAGTAATACGGGGTGTCCTGGAGAAAAGGGTAAAAGTAGGAGTGGCAATGAGGTCTGTAACTCAGACAATCCAAAAGCCTGTGTTAAGAAGGTTCGGTTAACTTGGTCACTGAGTCATAGTCCAGGGTCGGGTCAATGGTCGCAGCCAAAGAGAGAGAGAAAAGAAAACACTCAGCGTGCACTCTAACCTAGATCAGAATGGTTACCAATTTATCTAATCAGGAAACCTCCCACTGTACCTCAAATTCTCCTCCAAACCTGAAAGAAGAATTAGTCGGGATCACCCGAGGAGTAAACCAACTCATCAGTGGGAATCGGGATCCAACTATCATCGCATGATAACGTGACGGAATCCACTCACGTCACCACACTCCAGAAGGTATGCGCATGCCTGGCAAGTTTCAGTTCTTTTGAAACTCCCGATGTGATTTTTACCCCTAGGACTCAAGTGACCTTGACGGAGTCAACAAATCAAAGAGTCCTAGTCAAGTTCAACCCGTCATTATCTGGATTGCATTAAACCCACCCGTACGTGCCCTTGACGGAGTCAACAAGGCCGCACGACTGTCATAACCAATCCCACTTATGCAACAAACAAGCACCACTTAGCTACCGTACACTACGCCTTGACGGAGTCAACAAACGCAGCACGAATACTAAATAATACCCATAAGAAATGACGGAGGGCTACGAATGGTTTTTGGCGAAAAACCTTTAACGTAATGAACTTGATATCGTTGAAGGAACTGCATAGCCTTTTATAAAATATAGTGACGAAAACCTTTACTAAAGAGGTCACTCCCGGTGAAAGGATCTCGGCTCTTTCCCCGTAGAATGAGGTGCAGGATATTCCAACTGAATACCACGATGCAAAGCAAAAGTAATCGGCTATAGTGAAGATATTGCCCTGACGCAAACTTCTGTCCGAGGGGTCACTCCCGGTGAAGGGATCTCGGCCCTTGCCTCGTCGACTGAGGAGCAGGATATTCCAAATGAATACCACGATGCAAAACAAAAGTGAACGTCCTTGCAAGAACAGCTTTTTTTTGAAAAAGTGTTCCAACAACATCAGAATAGGTTTGTTTATCTTGCATTGATCCGAATCAACGCAGTCCCATCAAATGATCACACCACAAAGAACGAAAATATACTGACGTACGTATATGCCATCCGCATTCGCCACTGGGTCCCGTCATCACCCGTTAGGTTAGCTAACTAACGGCAGAGCGGGGACTGGACTAGCGCGGATGTAAAACATATACAACATCTACTAATATATATACCAATATATAGTATTTCGCTCAAGGCGTGAATAAAAAGCAACATCACAGAAATGCACAGCATCACAGAACAATACAGATATCTGGAAGCCCCGGGTTTCACAGAGCCGCTGCTGAAACCCGACGTTCCCCTGGTCGTGTGGATAGCCTGTGCAATGAAATCCTAGACCCCTACGGGCGCGGCAAGTCACCCGCCAAAACCTGAAGCGAGGCAGCCCCCTTCAGCGCCGTGAATGGACCACCCAGCACTTCACGGAATCCGGTAACTTGGGCACCCCTCCTGGGTCAACCTGTACCCCCTACGAGTGCGGCGAATAGCCCGCCAATCCTAAAGTGAAGCCCCCTCCGTCTCAATGCCATGAGATGCGGGCCCGTTGCCCTCTAGAACCCGGCCATCCGTGCACCCCACCGCGGGGTAACCCTAGTACAGAAAGTAAAATATACATACACCGGGTACATCGACCGCAACCAGGTCATGCCCCAAAAGAATAATACAAACAGGCAGTGACGGCAGTCCACATGTCGGACGCTCGCCCCGCAATAACAAATGTACATAAAACAACAAAACTGTACTAGCATTGCATCCAGGCTATCCCCCACGACCGATCCGCAACATCACAGCATAAACATAGAACATCAACGTGAAAGTCACGTTCGCAAATCCGTCTAACCGGGCTATAGCAGTTAGACCGGATTTACCGATCGAGTGACATTCACGGTCGCAGATATAATGTAAATACTGTGAAATAATGTGTTTCAAATATCCGATCGATCAAACAATTAACAAGCGGGCCCCAAACCAATACTGTAGCAGTCACAGAAAACCTGGGCCCTAAATTAATATTCCAAAACCCTCAAAATTAGCCTAAAAGCCCACTGTAAAATTTCCACAGTGTGAGCACAGTAGACTGCGGCGGAAGCGCGGCCCAAAGTGGGGTTTGGCCGCGCTTCCGCGGTCAACTGTACGACTGACACTGTCGACTTTTTACAGTGGTCTTATAATTTCGTGCACATTATTTTTCTGTAACCTGAAAAATTTTTAGACACCAAAAAATTCCAACAGAAAACTGATGTGAACAAAATACGGTTTTTTGAGATTTTGGTCGATCGGATAAGTAAAACGCATTAGAACAAGCTAGGTAAGGTTAATGGCGTGGCTCTGATACCATTGTTGCGCCACGGCAGCGCCCCGGCCTCGTACTCGAGGCCAAAATGCGGAATAAAAAAATTTTCCTTGCTCGGAAACCGGCGCTACCGCGGACAATTACCCGGATCGAAACCATTAACCTATACTAGCTAACTAGAGAGATAGGGTGAGAAGATATACCAAGCGATCCGTGTCCTTCGGTCTTCGTCTCCACTCCGATCTCCCGCGGAATCTCCGTCACCTCCTCGCTCGTCGGAAAGGGCACCACGTAGCCGGAATCTTTTACGGGCTCCCGCCTCTTGACCGAGGCAACTCGGGCGCGAAGTTGGCTAGCCGACGCGTCCAAGGCTTGCTATAGAATAATGTAGTGAACTTGTCTCTTTAGGGTTCTTGAAGTTGCCATGATGGAGGAATCAAAGAATAGAAAAATGGTGCTTGCATTTTTCTAGCAAGAAAATGAGATCAAGAAGAAACTCTCAAGATGAAGCTCTCATTTTTTTTTTCTCTCTTGAAAACTTATCATATTATCAAGTGAGAAATGAGAATGGTGGAGCAAAGAAAACATAATGCAAAGGGAGGTGAGTGTAGGAGCAAAAGAAAGGTGACCATATCCAAAGCTTCATGATAACAATCTTACATCAACTTAACATCCAATTCTAATCACAATCAATCCAAGAAAAGGTGATGGAAAAAGAATATAATGATGATGGAAAAGAATGGAATCTAAAGATGTTATCATAACAAATCCTTTTGCAAGAAAAACCTCCACAAAATGTTATTTGCAAACTTGCAAATAACACCCTCCATCGGAAAAGTCCGGCCGGGAAAGAACAAAGGAAAACCGGCCGGGACGGAATGCAAACTGGCAACTCCAGAAAACTGGTCCCGTAATAAATTACAGGAAAACCCCAATACTGTGCATACACACCCGCATCTGTATTCCGACTGAACACAAATGCAAAGAGACAAAACTACACTATCAAATACTAGAATCCGGCTTAAGCCAAAACCGGCTAGTAAAAACTGTCCGATCACGATCCGTGCAATACCGCACGTATCTGATCGAACCCTGCCATATCTCCATACGGCCTCTACAGCGTTTCGCCCGAAACTTGAGTAACTGAGTGTGGTGGACTCTAAAGACTCGTCAATACCTTGGCTGTGGATTTAACCACTAGCACGTCAGAGGTATAAGCCAATACGTGACGGGCCACCAGGTATTGACCATATGGGACGTCGATGAGAAGCTCACCCCGACACCCAACTGAGCCTGTCAGTGACAATATCCGTACAGTCCGGTCCGTTCGTCTATGAGTATCGCATGGCGGGCCTAGGGGGTTGGTAAAAGTCAGACCCCCAAAAGCGGTACAAGTCGTGTCGGAGCGTAGCCCAGAACACCCTGAGATACTACTGGAATACCTACCAGTAAATCTCCTGCCTCGGCCGAGGGCTTTGTGTAATGGCTCTCCTAGACACAGCGCGACCTCACCCCCAATACCGGGAGAGACGAACCCCTGCAGATCCGCTCACTGCCTCCATGTGGCTCGGGACTGTACCCAACTAAAACCTGTTTGCACGACTCCTTTGAGCCGTGGTAGGGTAGTAATCAAAGCACAGTGGGAACTCACACGAGACAAATGACGATCTCAGGTCGATGAACTAACCTGTACACATGTCACCAGGGAACTGCTATCTGACATCTGGTATAAGACCAACTAGCAGGTTCCCGGCGAGTCCTGTCCGGTGTACTCATAACCCAATGAGCACCTGTATACATCTTAGGTGAACCAACTGACACCAGTGGCTTGTGAGACCGGCCACCGCCCCTCGTCGGGGTCTCGACTGTATACACTAGTCTACTAACGGAGTATCGATGCCCTGTCTCGAAACTCCTACGACTAGGGACCTTTTAAGGATGTGCTTATAGACCACCAGCTCCCACGTATATGATCGCCATCATACTGCTGGCAGTCAAGCAAGAATCCTAGGGGCTCTATCAACGTGTAATAGCGACATGTCAGGTCACCTAAAGCAGTACACGATGATAAAGATAAACCAGATAGCATACTATCATCTCGAGTAAGACTGTCCTACCGGGATAGGTCCTCCCTCAATCATTGCAATCACGTGCCTGTGATCCAATAATTGACTCTGAGGGCACTATCTCCAACACACGGAACAGAAGCCATCGCACCTGAAACAAAGTAAAGGAAAACTGTCAGAAGTGAAGCCAGGAACATATATATACATATGTGTGTGTGTGTGTGTGTATGAGCATAAATACATGAAGACAGTTGAAGAAAGCGACAGAGGACTTGTTTGGTGGGACCATTAGTTACAAAACATAGGGGTCTCACGAAATCAAGATGACGGCTGGCTAATGATGAGGCACAACAATTATAATGAGACAAAGGGAATATTCCAATTAAATAAACAGTGGACTTCAAATGACCCTACACACTCCCCTAAGAGAAATCCACCTTGGACTCTGCAACGAATCAAACAGAATCAAGGGAATTAAATTCCTAGAAAAGACACCATTGCAAGCTTCTTCTTCATTGGTTACTGAAGGACAACTCAGGGCAAGAAAACCCTAAGAAGCCTCCATGGGAAGAACCGAGTTCTTCATAGGAATTAAATTCCTTATTGAGAGAGGGGAAGTAAATTCCCAGAAACATTTTTTTTAGATGGAATTAAATTCCTTGGAAAAGGCAACAGATCTCATCATCTCCCTAAAGATCAGATGAACCTTAGAAGATCTATTGTTTGAAGATTAAATGGTTTTATGTTTCTGTTGAAGAACTTGAAGAAAAATGGGGTTTTTGTTAAAAAAAAAGGAAAAAACCCTTAGTACGGATTTAAAATCCTGAGAGTTCTTCGAAAGTTCTTCGATCATCCAAAGATCATTACCTAAGGAAGAGGGATCCTTCAACAGAGTTAAACTCTGGAAAATGTTTGAGACAGATAACTAAGCTCTGGAAACGAGAATTAAATTCTAAAGAAGAAAAATTATCAAAGGAGGAAGATGAGCAAAAGTGAAGGCTCTTCTGAAAGGACATGGGCATTTATAGGATGGGATGGAAAACGTTTCATCTACCCTACTCCCAAGGCAGATCCGACGGTCACAAAAGTGACAGCGTTGCACTCACGTGCAGACACATGAGAACAACGCTTTGGGGGCATTTGTTCCCTAATTAATAATCAGGAAAAAGCTCCAGAAGAGGCATCACGTGCTCACACGTGACCGGTGCTCACGTGTTGGCACGTGATGGTTAAGCAGCGGCCAGAGAACAGAGCGCAGAAGAAGAGAAGCCCATTCCAAGGGTCACGTGCTCACATGTGACCAGGGGTCACGTGCTCACACGTGACCAACGGTCACGTGGCCACACGTGACCGGCTTTAAAAGTCTTATTCTTTAACAGAATTAAATTCTGAGGAAAGATCTTTCAAATCTTTCCAAAATAGAAAAGAATTATCTGAAACCGTCGGATTAAAAGTCTAAAGGTGATCAAATATCACCAATTTATGGAAATATCTTGGACATGGAAAGATTTCCCCCTAAATCTAACCGAAATAACAAAGAGGTATCTTTGGATTTAAAATCCAACGGTGAATAAAATTCACCAAATAATTTAAAGGCCCAGATCAATGATGAAGATAAATCAAGTCTCTCAATAAACAAATCAAATCTTTCAATGAATGATTCACTAAAACAGATTGATTTTTTTCCTTCTCCTATAAATAGGAGCCAAATGATAGAGTTATAGATATACACACATACAGAGAGAGAGATATAGAGCCTTGGAATCTTGAAAATTTAGGAGGAGGAATTTGATTCTCTGCAAAAGAAAAACCCTAGGTAAGAAAAGAGAAGAGAGGCTTCAAAAGAGAATTTAATTCTCAAAAGTGTTTAACTCTTATATAAAGAAAAGAACTTAGTTCTTTCTCTGGTTGAGGATCTGCAAAGTGCACATCTCCCCATGAATTGAGAATTTAGTTCTCATTAGGTTGAGATCCTGCTATGCAGATCTAAAACACAGAGGAGGAACTGAGTTTTGAGAATTTAATTCTCACAGAATTATAGGAATTTAATTCCTTTGAGGTAAAGTTAGGGTTTAACCCTTTATTATAGGAAGTTAATTTCTTAAAAAATGGACAGAACCAGGGTTTAATCCTAATTGAGGACTTAATTCTCTCAAACTCACAGAAAGTTAATTCCCTTAAAAAAGGAATTAGGGTTTCACCCTATACCAGAATTTAATTCTTTACAGAAAAGAAATTAGGGTTTAACCCTATCTAAGAATATAATTCTTCAGAAGAAAACAGGAATTTAATTCCTCTAAAGTTTATTGCTAGGGTTTAACCCTATGAAGAATTTAATTCTTAAAAGATAAACAGATCTTTAAAATATGCAAAGAACCAGAGTCACGTGCTACCACGTGACCCCTATAAAGATCCACAGAAAAGAACTTTGAGGCAACGCCTCACGTGCCCCACGTGACCCCTGAAGCACACAGAGAAAAAGGCAAAAGAAACAGAAAAGAGCTCTAGGGCAGCCTCACGTGTCACCACATGACCCCTAATGAGCATTCTAATAGACCAGAGTGGGGGACTCCATCACGTGCTCACACGTGATGGCCGTCAGAATTAAAAGTGTTAAACACTGATCTGCAGAATAAAATAAGGGGAATCAGGGCACTCTCACGTGTTCACACGTGACCCCTCTCTCCTTAGTGTTTAACATTAATCTGAAGACTTTGTCCCTAGTGTTTAACACTGATTTTCTTAGTGTTTAACACTGATTTGAAAACTCTGTTCCCAGTGTTTAACACTGATTTGCTTTACTGTTTAACACTAATTTGAAATCTCTGATTACCAGTGTTTAACACTGATTTGCTTTAGTGTTTAACACTGATTTGAAAGCCCTGTTGCTAGTGTTTAACACTGATTATCTTTTAGTGTAACACTAACTTGCTAATCTTATTCCCAGTGTTCAACGCTGTTGGTCTTTAGTGTTTAACACTAGGTTTAGCCCAATTGGGTAAGTTTCTAGAGGCAAAGCCACTCCTTCAATGAACCAACAGAGAGCCAAAATTCTAAACATGATTGGACTTAGCCCAAGCTGGCCGTAAGTCCTCAATTCAAACTTAACTGAGCTAATGGGCTTATAATATAATTAATTGGTCTTAGTTCCAAATTGGGCCAAAGATTATTTAATCTACTTCGGTTCAAGGGTACATCTCTTCACTTCTTTGATACTTGGCATTGTAATTCCTCAACGTCTTCAAAGAGGTGACGGGTCCCGATGACCACACATTGATACGGACTTTGAGGTCCTTAAACTCATAGACTATGAGGTCCTTAACCTTGACCGGAATGTCTTAAAACTAACAACGGACTATGACGTCCTTATCCTTGACCGTGATGTCTTAAAACTAACACCGGACTGTGGAGTCCTTAAATCCTCGGACTATGATGTCCTTAACCTTGACCGCAATGTCTTAAAACTAACATTCGACTGCAATGTCCTTAAACTACCTATAGATTGCAATGTCATTAAACTAAACAATAGATCCCCCAATTACTCTCTTGTCGGATCTAAACGGTCCCGTTAAGTTGATCTTAGTCTAAAAATGAGACTGGCGTATCCTTAACAAATGTTTAAGTTGATCTTAGTCTCAAATGAGTCTAATGTATCCTTAAGCCCAAACCCCCTAAACCCAAATCTAAGATAATACGGATTTGGACTAGTCCACGCCCTACGGGCGACGACATAACTCAGTCTCCATATACAATCCACGGGCAACCAAACACAAAACAAACACACACGACACGAAATGACCATCTGGAGAAGGAGAAAGTTGTTACCGCAATACGGTAGCATAATTAACTGCAGGGGCTTGCGCCTGCATGGAAGAGCGTCCCCACAATCAAAAACCCTCGAGCGAGGGGGAATCTGACGAAGTCTGCTACATCGGACGCATCCGTTTAAACCTTCGATACACGGTGCCATAAATCAACTTGGCATTTTCGGAGAGGTGGATGGATGGCACCAATTAGCATCTGCCCCGAATTTCAGGCAAGACGTCTGTCGCGCCGTCTTTCGGAGGGGAACAACCCCAATAAAAGAATATTACATACAATTGAATTTTACATGAATGAAAAAGAAAAACTCTCATCTCACGTAAAAACCCCCGGCTATTCAAAATACGACGATCCAATATAATATATCACAGCAACATATAAAATCACATATCATCAACGTAAGTAAATATGCGTATCCCAGTTGTCGTTGACATATAGCACCGAAACCGGCGATACACCACATATTACACTTACGGTAGCAGAAAAGAAAGTGAAAAACTACAACATTTGGAATCCACAATCACTTTAGACATCTTAAATCCGAAATATCACAATCTTTGCATTTCATGCCTAACTATATGAATTCCACATATTGTATCACATTCCAAATAAATAGACAATGTTAAACTTTCCTATCGAATAAACAAACACCCAAGATTTCCCAAATAGCTCAACACTTGAGCGGATTTCAAAAAGTCCCAGAACATGGCACAGCCGCTATGAACCAGCCATAGAAGGGTTAAACCAATGCCTCACATGTGGCAACGCTAAACTACCACAAACCATATGGTTCAGTGGCGGTTTTGACGGTCACATAATCGAGTTAAGGTTACGTTCTTCTAGAGGGTCAACAAATTCACTTGCATGATTTTCTGAAAGTTTTAAACTCAGGAAAAAGTCCAACACTTGAAAGTTTTCCGACAGGGGAAAAAGTGAGTTATTGATATCCGTTCAAACTTTTTAACACGTTCTAAGTTACCCGGAAAACTAAACGATGTTAAACTTTCCGATCGAATCAACGATTACTAAAGATCTCCAGAAAACTCAACACTTGAGTAATATTAAAAATTCCCAGAAGCATGATGTAATACCTACGGATCACCTGTTGAAGTACGATCCCTCAATCCTCATGTTCTGCCGCGGAACCGCCGCCAATAGCTTGGTTAGGCCGCGGTTCTGCGGTGGCTTGATGGATTCAGGGAGTCGTACTTCTCAGATATCCATAAAATCACCTGCTTAAGTTTCTGAGTATTTTTAATATGGAAAAAACCAATTTTTTAGAAAATTTCCAGAGAGGGGGTCAAAAATGATGTTTCGGGGTTCGATCGGACTTTTAACTTCGTCTAGATAACGCCTAATGCTCTAGCTTGGCTATGATACCACTGTAGGGTTGTATACATGACAACAAGGTTTAGCAAGGCATCATACATGCCATTTTATAAAAAATTGGGGTGCTATGTAACCCTAACCAAGATCTTAACTAGAGAATTAGGGTAAACAATACAAGTAAACAACTTTACTTCTAAGAGTTAGAAATTACAACCTTTGTAGTCCGTTCCTTTGCTTCATAAGCTCCGAGTTGAGGTCCCTTCGCTGCGATCATCAAGTACCCGGACTCTAGAGAGGCTCCATGAAGAGAAAGATGCAAGCTTGCTTCCAATCTTCAACTACTAAGATGATCTACCTTGAAGAATCTCAAACCCAAGCTCTTGCTTCACTAATCAAGTATTAGTAAAGCAAACACCCTAATCTAAGTGGCTAGAATAGATGAGGATGATGAAGTAGGAATTTAGCTCTCTTTTGTTTTCAATTTCTCATATTATTTCATCATAACATAAAAAGCTAGAAAGCTTTTTTCAAGGGGAAGAAGATGAAGAATTTCTTTTGTGTTGAATAATGAATTATTGTGTGAGGTTAGAATTGCAACCATGGTTAAAGATCACATCCTTAACCCTTGTAGAGAATAAACCATGGGTTGAGCTTTGGGTTGTGTTAACAAATATCTTCACAAAATATCAAAGGATGAAGACTAAAGTCAAACCTTCAAGAAGCTTCCACAAAGCTTATCCATAACATTAACTCTAATCCAAACCCTAACATGTTTTATTCTCAAAACCTTAGTTGCAATTTTAATCCTAACATGTTACA
The DNA here is from genome assembly GCA_030015575.1 of Agapanthus africanus. NCBI lineage: Eukaryota > Viridiplantae > Streptophyta > Magnoliopsida > Asparagales > Amaryllidaceae > Agapanthus > Agapanthus africanus. The sequence continues at coordinate 364,656,987 of CM057340.1, forward strand.
ATATTATATATCACATATATAATATATATAGTAACAAAAGAAAATAATACAATTAACATATATCATATATATATCAATGTATTATCCATGTGAGAAAAAGAATCTTTAAGTGAGCTTATATTAGTTAATGTAATGTAATATATCAAATATATAATTATACATTAAATTATCAAATCAACACTTGATCCAATAATCCGGCTATTTCACAAATAACCGACTAATATAATCTGTATCAGTTCATCGAATCAACACTTGATCCGATGACCCGACTATATCACATATACCCGGCCGATATCACATATCGCGAGAATCTAATACGGTATCGCATACACGTATTATTCTCGGTCCCGCACGTATCACATATGTGCTCCTACTCTGTTTTTCCTGAGCCAGGAAACCTCTGTGTAGGACTCTAAAGAATCGTCAATACGCCGGCAGTAGGTGATGATCATATCAAAACACCCACAAGCTGCAAGCGGTCAGCTAAACGTAACTGCCACCCGTGTATTGAGCAATCAGAAGATCAACAAGCAAGCCTGTACATTCTCCTGCGAATCCAATCAGTAACACTCCCGTACAGTCCGGTCTCTTCGTCTGATATGTCGCATATCTAGTCTAGGGGTGGTTAACGTCAGACCCCAGTAACCGATAAGTCATGTCGATATGAGGTCCATAACAGTTTGAGAAACTACTGATAACACTTACCAGTAAATCTCAGCAACCCTGGTCAGGGATTTCCAGTTATAGCCAATCGAACACAGCACAACATCAACTCCCTATACCGGGAGAGACGAAACCCCTCCTATCGCTCATTGCCTCTATATGATTCGGGACTGTATCCAAAAGCCACCGTTTTGCACGCCCTCTTTGACGTGGTATGATGGAAATCAAAGCACAGTGGGAATCACACAAGTCTCTATGATGATCTCAGGTCTACAGACTAACCTGTACCAGTGTCACCAGAGAACTGCCATCTGACGTGAGGTATAATACCATCTGGGAGTTCTCAGCGAGTCCGTCCAGTGTACCCAGTCTCCACTGAGCACCCGTATACTATCTCTGATGTCAAACATCAATGGATATGGGATCATCCATTGCCCATCTACATGGGTCAAGAAGCATACGCTAGTCTACTCTGGTATATCGATGCCCTGTCTCGATACACCTGCGACTAGGAACATTTGAAGGTTGTACTTAGCGACCACACTGTCCCCACTAGTATGATCTGCATCATAGTCCTGGTAGTCAAGTACTCATCCTAAGGGCTTTATCAACATGTAACATAGAGACTATCAGGTACATGTTAAGATAAAGAGCAACCAGATAGCATACCATTATGTTGAGCAAGAAAGTCCTCCATATATATGTCCAAGCATCCACTACAATATACATCGCATGTACAGTAATGGCCTCTAGGGCATACATATCACTAACATGAACAAGAAAGTATAAAAATATTCCAGACATCAGAAAAGTGTTATAAAGCCAACACAAATAAACACTGGAAGTTTCATGCAGCAACTCCACCAAATGGCAGCGGATCCGCGGCCAAGTCAGGACGATCCGCCGCGGATCCGCGGCCGAGTTGACTCATCGGCGGTGAAAACTTTTGCAGAGGCTTTATTTTAACGGCAAAACTTCTTCAAGACGCTTCAAAGTCCCTAGAAATCTCCAGAAGCTTCCCTACTAACAGCCAAGATTCTTGTGCAAGCTTAATACCTACAAAGCTTCTCATACAAGCTTAATACCTACCAAGCTTCTTATGCAAGTTTCATAACAACCTAGCTTCCTATGCAAGCTTCATAACAACCAAGCTTCCAAGGGAAGCTAGATCTAGCTTCTAGGGGAAGCTGAAGGGAAAGCTATAAAAAGAGACCTAGGGCTTCATTACAGAGGTTATTCATGAGTTGATTGTTGTTCATTAATTGAGTTGTTGAATATTGAGCCAAATTTCCGCAAGTTGAGTGACACAACTTGCAACTTAAAACCCTAGCCCAATCCAATTCCAATGCCAAATCAAGACCCATCGAGAAGCGAACCAAGAAAGCCTTCAACGAGCCTTTGAAGCAACGCCGACCTTCATCCGAGCAAGAGATCCACGATGATCCGCGACTCAAGAAGATCGAGCGGAGTGAGCTTCGACGGAATATAGTTACCTCTTCAAAAGGAGCGATCGAGAGTGACATCTTGTAACCTCGAATTGAGGGAATGTGTAATTAGTCGTCGATTCAATAAAAGTGATAATTGTACTTCTTGTTTTCTTTACACTCTTGCATTATGAAACTTCTTGATCTTTGATTCATTTATTTTCATGATGCTTGAGTAAATTCTCCGCTTGTGGAGGATCCGAGAGAATTGATAGATCTAATGATGATCAAATCTTAATACTAGTCTTAATTCTTATGAGATTTGTGAACCTTAGTAAAAAGAATCGTTGATGACCTAATTTGGAGCGAAATGACTTCTTGATTATTTCGTTGCAAGTTAGGGATCAAACTATCGGTGATTTTCTTTGCTAGAGTCTAGATCCGAATGATTATGATTGAAAAGACAAGGGATAGTGAAGGAGAAACCCTAGTTTCTTCAATTGATCCCTAATCTTCAATCATCATCATCAATCTAGCCACAAATATTCAATAGATAAGAGTAGCAATTATTAGATTCATCATTAGCTATTAGATCAATCGGATCCTACGAGCTACTCTTCATATCTTGATAATTCAATCGATTTGGACATTTCCTGATTCTTGATTCTAGATCTTTATTTTCTTTATGTTTCTTGAAATGAAAACTCACAAATCTTGAATCATTTTTTGTTTTATCTTTTATTTTCAAATCAACTAAAACGATTTCGGACAAATCAGACTTTCTCAGTGGACGATCCATATTCACCGATGAAAGTACAATAGACACCGTCAATTGATTGCGGTATAAATTTCTTTGGTTGTGAAACATTTCTAAACACACATGAAGATTATGATCAATCAAATGGCACCGATGCCGGGTGTTGGGGTCGAAAATTGCACCCCGGTTGACTAAGTCAAAGTCAAGGTCAACCCCAAGCCAGGTGGGCCCAAGCCCAGATCATGTGGGCCCATGCCCGAGTTGAGCTGGAACATGAAGCGGCCGGCCTCCCCATGCAAATCATGTAAAAAAATAATTTTGATGTATTTTTTTTATGGGCATAAAGCCAAATTTTTGTAAGCCCATGGCTAATGTGCAAAAAGAAATGGCACATGAGCCATGGGATGGGCAAAATGCCATTTTGTAATGCCCAAGGGGCTATATGCAAATATGTAAACCTATAAAAAGCAACATGATGAAAATATCTAATACAATTTTCATTCCTCCAAAAAAACTAGGGTTCTTTGTGCCTCCTCCTTCTCCAAGGTTCTAAACCATCTCAATTTTTTTTGAAGTAAATCAAGAGTTTTACTCTTTCTTTTCCAAAACTAAGTAGTTTTTCACCACAAAACCCACAAAGGGGTACTCAGATCTCCCATCAGATCTCAAAAAGAAGAGATCTTTAAAATCTCATACTTCTTGTTCTTCAAGACCCAGCCAATAGAGGAGGAAGGAGGAGACCCATCTCCCAAAAATCTCATCTGGGGAAGATCCGGAGCCAAATGGAGAAACAAAGCAGCCCCCTTTGATCACTTATAAAACCTTTTAGGAGTTTAACTCCACAAATCGGGAGCACAGCTCCCAGTGCAGGGACCAAAGTCCCCTTTCTGTTTTACGCCCAGCGTCCAGCGCCCAGAGCGCTTGCTCCTACGTGCCGAGCACGTGGTGCGCCCAGCGCCCAGGGCGCTTGCGCCCAAGTGCCGACACGTCGTGCGCCCAGCGCCCAGGGCGCTTGCGCCCACGTGCCGACACGTGGTGCGCCCAGCGCGCTTGCGCCCACGTGCCGAGCACATGGTGTGCCCAGCGCCCAGGGCGCTTGCGCCTATGTGCCGAGCACGTGGTGCGCCCAGCGCCCAGGGTGCTTGCGCCTACGTGCCGACACGTGGCGCGCCCAGCGCGCTTGCGCCCATGTGCCGAGCACGTGGAGCGCCCATCGCCTAGAGCGCTTGCGCCTAGCGTTTAGTGTGCTAGCGCCCACCACCTGCGTGCCCTGTACGCGAGGCACTGCCCCCCCACGCATCCTTTGGATGCCCTTTCACTTTATATATACACACACACACACACACACACGCACACACACATACTCTACAACACCATCTCCCTCAAAAATTTTTAGGCCGGGGCACTGCCCCACACCCCGCAAGGGGGCTGCTAGCCCCCTTGACCCCCAGCCCCCTATCCGGGTAGCGGGACCCCCGTAAAAACTCTGCGGGACCCCCGATATATCCAAAACCCCTTCAAAACACAGCACTGCACATTGAGTTCGCATGACCAGTTTAACCCGTCAATCGTAGGTTCCCTCGCTCCAAAGGCTAGGGGTAATTAACGGCCGCTTCGTCCGCGGCTGCCGGAGATTCGGATCCCCACAATCAATAAACCCCAGCCTACCCTAGGCAGGAGGAATCTGTAATGCGCCTGACAAGCACGCGCGTATTCCCATTTCAATGGGGTGACGAAAAACACCCTACAGATTCTGGCACGCCCGGTAGGACCAATCTCTCCTCCCATATTTCGGGTTAAGCTTTCATGCGAACTCAATTGATATGCATATCAATTGCCTGTACTAAAATCACGTTTTTTTGTGCAGGTTAACGTTCTCCAATTGCAATCTTCGGACACAGCAAAGATGTCTCCAAGGATCAGCTCAGCTCTCAGCACGGCTCCCGTCTCCTACACAAAGAAGATAGACTCCAGGACGGTCCTCCCGGCAAGTCTCGGGTGACAATGGGAGGAGGAGCCGCTACCATTTGGCTCTATCATGTTCGTGTCAGCTAACGCCGTCCCAGCTCCTCAAGCTCCGTTAACAGACAAACCGGTCTCAAAGGGGAAAGGGCCGAATGTCATGATCGCGAGGGCGCCCCAACACAAATGCAAGTCGGTGTTTGAATGACATTCCTTAGCCCCAGCTGGGGGCAAGTCCATCAACACCAACAAAGCAACAAGGCATCCCGGGCAAGCTCCAGCGGCGCCTCTGATAACTGCTCGATTGGGTGTCTTCTCAGGCCTCCCCATCACTCAGCCTATGGTGGCTTCCTGAAGTGCAGAAGCCTACCAAGCGCTCAAGGCAGAGAAGCTGAGGCAGAAGCGGCTCAGATACAGAGCCAATAAAAGGGCTAGGGCTTTAGCCATGTTAAAACTTATGAATTTCCAAAGCCCGGACCGCTCCGCGAAATCAGCTGCTAAAGATAAAGAGATGGCTGGGTATGTGGTTCGCACTGTCTACATGGTTGGACATGAAGAAACGAATCCTCCTCTTCTTCACAGCCATGGTGATGATATGATTGACGCTGCCCAACGTCAACTCGGTTTAAACGATGAAGAGCTCGCTCAGGCCGATAAGCCAACAGAGCCCGGGGTTCCTGCGGAATTGAGCTCAGGCAATAAGGATGGCCCGGTTGTCATAACCGGAACTAAGAGACAAGCATTATTCCAATGGCTTCAAAGGCAACTTCAGGACAGGGATGAGAAGATGGCCAAGGTCCATTCTAAAGTTGACGAGCTGGCAAATGTTGTGGCAGATCTCGCGACCCAAGTCGCCCGATTGCAATTACAGCAGAATCAAATTTTGGTTCATGAGCCAGGGATTGATACCCGAAGGCAGCCAACTGATACCCTCTTCAACCTAAGAGTGGAGCGCCTTCGGGAAAAACGGCCGCAATCAGCCTCCAGTCCCTCCGATACATACGTCGCGGGGGGAATCACCCCTAAAAGAGAAACTGGAAAAAGCCTATTCCTTCAAAAGGGAAAAGTCCACAAGATATTCAGGGACGCCCTAAGAAACGGTCTACAACTGCCAGAATCAAAGAGACCGCAGGAAGTGAATATGACTGACGACCCAAAATATTGCCCCTATCATAGGGTGATAGGTCATGCTATTGAGGACTGCTTCGTCTTCAAAGATTGGGTCGAAAGGCAATACAAGACGGGAGAGATAGAACTGTCTAAAGGCGTGTTAGCAAACAGTCAAGCTACGACCGCCGATTTCACACAAATGGAGACCGAAGCCTTTCGGGAACCTAATCCGCCCAGACATGTGCCATTATCTGAAAAGGGCGAACCAAAGACTGATCGGCCTCAAGGACCAGCATCAGTGAGGGCACCTACTCTAATGGAGAGAAAGAAGAAGTTGTACCCTTTCAGGAGGGATGAGGTCCGCAATATATTCGAGAAAGCCTTGAACAACGGTCTGCAATTGCCTATTCCGAAGAGGCCACATGAAATGAATATGACCGGCAATCCCGTATACTGCCCCTATCACAGGGTGATAAGTCATGCCATTGAAGACTGCTGTGTTTTTAAAGATTGGGCAGAGGACCAATACAAGCTTGAAAAAACCTCACAGTCCTCGGATGTATCGGAAAGCCACAGAGCTGCGGTCATCAATACTGCTCCGCCAAGATCAAAATTCAAGGAGCTGGGATAAGCAAAGATGACCACCACGTCGTTAAACAGGGAACAATCGACCTCTAAGTCGTTAAACTGGGAATGTAAAAAAAATGTGTAAATAAAAAAAAGGAATGTGTAAATAAATAAATAAGAAGAAAAGTCGAATTGATGGGGCAACCACGAATAAAAGCCGAAATGATGGGGCAATCGTGATCTTCGCGATAAGAAAAGCTGAAATGATAGAGCAATCGCGGTAAAACAAAAAAAAAACAACAAAAAACGGCGAATGATGAAGATCCTGAAGCTGAATGCATGCGGACTAAAGAAAGAGCCTTAAAAATGAATGAGCGCATGAAGGTAGAAAGATATCGCTCCTGGTACCATATTCTAGTATAGCGATGCAGACGCCAACCAAAATCCAATTTCTCAAAATTCTCTCGGCCCTACGGTTAGTCCCCAAATTGACTGCCGTATACAATCCACGGGCTCAAATGATTCTCAGCATACCCATGCCCCACCGTAATCACCAGTTATGCGGCTGGTCTCCGCCCTTGGAATTATGGTCCATTGGAAAGACCCACTCATGTGTCCTCACGATGCATGAGGAGAACAAACCATCGCGGGATCCTTATGACTCACAAAGGAGAAACACACTTGGGAGTTCTCACGACTCCTAAGGAGAAAATACACCTACGGGATCCTTACGACCCGTAGGGAGAAAATGCTTTTATGGGACCCTCACGGCCCATAAAATTGAAAAGCCTTAGGTGATAGGGATCCAAACCTGTCTCCTAAGCCATCGCTCCCCAATCCCCAAGTGGCGAATGATGAGTCGCTCCTGGTACCATATTCCAGTGTAGCGATGTAGACGCCAACCAAATTCCAAATCCCATACCCCAATGGCGAATGATGAGTCGCTCCTGGTACCATATTCCAGTGTACCGATGTAGACGCCAACCAAATTCCAAATCCCATACCCCTGTAAGTGCACGGCGGTGCCCCGGCCGTCAAACCGACGGCCAAATGCAGAAACGGTGATAAACTTTAATTTTGCGAACTTTGCAAACTGGCACCACCGCGCACTAAACCCCGGATCGGGCCATTAAACTTGTCTTAGCAAACTAACAAGATAGGGAAGAGATATACCGAGTGATCCGAGTCCTCCGGTCTTCTCGTCATCGTCCCGATCTCTTGCGGAAACTCCGGTCGTCGCCTCCTCGCCGGAAGGGCACCACATCGCCTGCAACTTTTACGGGCTCCCGCCTCTATACCGAGGCAACTCGGGCATGAAGCTGGAAAGTCGACATGCCCAAGATATGCTGTAGAATGTGTAGTGTAGAGCTTATGTCTCATTTGGGGTTTGTTTCCTTTGAAGATGATGGAGGAATCAAGATTAGAAAAATGGTGCTTGCATTTTTCTAGCATGAAATGAGATGAACAAATTTTCCCTCTTGAAAATGATCCTCTCTTCTTCTTCTCTCAAGTATGAAAAACTTATCATCTTAGAAAAATGGTGGAGGAAAGAATATGAAGCATGAAGGGAGGTGATGGTAGGAGCACAAGTGGTGACCACATCCAAAACATCATCATAACCATCTCACATCAAACTCTAATCACTTCTAATCAACAAAAAGCAAGTGATGAGAATGGTATCAAAAGATGCTTTCATAATAAATATATGTGCAAGAAAAAACCTCCACAATGTGTTATTTGCAAACTTGCAAATAACACCCTCCATCGGAAAAGTCCGGCCGGGAAAGAACAAAGGAAAACCGGCCGGAACGGAATGCAAACTGGAAACTCCAGAAAACTGGTCCCGTAATAAATCACAGGAAAACCCCGATACTGTGCATACACACCCGCATCTGTATTCCGACCGGATACAAATGCAAAGAGACAAAATCTACACTGTACTAAACTAGGATCCGGCTTAAAACAAAGCCGGCTAGTAATATCCGTTCGATCCTGATCCGTGCAATACCGCACGTATCTGATCGAACCCTGCCATATATCTATACGGCCTCTAGTACAAACCGTCCGATCCTGATCCGTGCAATACCGCACGTATCTGATCGGACCCTGCCATATCTCCATACGGCCTCTACAGCGTTTCGCCCGAAAGCTGAGTAACTGAATGTGTGGTGGACTCTAAAGACTCGTCAATACTATGGCTGTGGATTTAACCACTAGCACGTCAGAGGTATAAGCCAATACGTAACGGGCCACCAGCTATTGACCAAAAGGGACGTCGATGAGCGAACTCATCCTGACACCCTACTGAGCCTGTCAGTGACAATATCCGTACAGTCCGGTCCGTTCGTCTATGAGTATCGCATGTCGGGCCTAGGGGGTGGGTAAAAGTCAGACCCCCAAAAGCGGTACAAGTCGTGTCGGAGTGTAGCCCAGAACACCCTGAGATACTACTAGAATACCTACCAGTAAATATTCTGCCTTGGCTAAGGACTTCGTGTAATGGCTCTCCTAGACACAGCGCGACCTCACCCCCAATACCGGGAGAGACGAACCCCCGAAGATCCGCTCACTGCCTCCATGTGGCTCGGGACTGTACCCAACTAAAACCTGTTTGCACCACTCCTTTGAGCCGTGGTAGGGTAGTAATCAAAGCACAGTGGGAACTCACACGAGACAAATGACGATCCCCAGGTCGATGAACTAACCTGTACACATGTCACCTGGGAACTGCTATCTGACGTCAGGTATAAGACCAACTAGTATGTTCCCGGCGAGTCCTGTCCGGTGTACTCATAACCCAATGAGCACCTGTATACATCTTAGGTGATCCAACTGACACCAGTGGCTTGTGAGACCGGCCACCGCCCCTCGTCGGGGTCTCGACTGTATACACTAGTCTACGCTAGAGAATCGATGCCCTGTCTCGAAACTCCCACGACTAGGGACTTTTAAGGATATGCTTGTAGACCCCAGCTCTCACGTATATGATCGCCCTCATACTGCCGGCAGTCACGCAAGAATCCTAGGGGCTCTATCAACGTGCAATAGCGACCTGTCAGGTCACCTAAAGCAGTACACGATGATAAAGGTAAACCAGATAGCAAACTATCATCTCGAGTAAGACTGTCGTACCGGGATAGGTCCTCCCTCAATCATTGCAATCACGTGCCTGTGATCCAATAATTGACTCTGAGGGCACTATCTCCAACAATCTCCCACTTGCACTCAAGGCTAATTATTGCGATGTCGCATACTCACAGCCCGTGTGATACCGAACACCCAACTCCTCTACTAGTCAGTCTCACAAAGCCTGTTTGGAAGACTATAGCGTTCGAGGAATAGCCTCAGTGAGTGGATCCGCCATGATGTTTCTTTCTATGTCTCTCTCTATATCTCAAGTTCGCGGAGAAAACCATCTCCCGAAATGAGCAATACCTGTCTTAGAATGTCTGGATGTCTGATGGGACCCAGTTCATAAATGAACTTCAAATCCAAACTTCTTAGACTGTATCGTCAACTGAACTTAATCAGTATCCTGCGCCATGCCACCCTCAGTATTTCCTTGGACCACCTGTCCAAAATACTGCCCTTGTCAGAAGGAAAAATATAACTCTGACAACCTCCTTGTCGTCCATGTCACCTTGGAAGCCTGGAATGATAACTGTCTCCCAAATGAGGCTGTCGTTATCATATCCCTAGAACATCCACTTATGTTCTAAAACTGCTTCCGGCTGTTTCTCCAGGATTGGATCAATGTCAACTTATTGCATCTAGTGCAAGAACAACATCTGGTGTGGTACTTGACATCTCATGATTGACTCAATTGCCTAAGCAAGTGATCTGCCAATCATGCACATCCCTCTCTACTTTAGTCTATAAGACACCTTTAGAGAGGGTGACTCCATTACCTGCAGGTACACTACCGTGCCAGGAGTCGTCCATTCTAAATACTCTTAGAATGCTGTCAAAGTACCCTGATTGGGAAACCACCCAAATCTAGATCTAAAACCATATATCTAGTAACCAGTATGTCTTATATAATGTCCAAGTCCTTTGTGGAGAAACCACTGTGTGACGACCAAAGTATAACCGATCGCAGTATAGGAGTTTCTTTTCCTACTCTGTTTATGTCATCCAAATACCAGGATATCACACCCTACTACCTTCTCAACAGATCCATCCCCTATTCTGATGAAGTCAAACCTATGACTGTCACATCAGAAATAGATGATCTATCTCCGCTACATCTGCTTTAGTCTATAAATAGACATAAGCCTGATGTCCACCAATGCTTCCGCTGCTCCCACTGATTACGACAACCCTCTGGCAGAGTTATATAGACGTGCACTTCTAAAGCTAGTTTAGAACGACGCTATACTCATCCTCCCACCGGGTCTCGCAGCCTGGAACAACAGCAATGGCAAGTGTGGGTAAATAAGAACTTCCCTGTCACCGTCCTTGAGGCTACCGGAGTACCTCTCGGGTGCCTGAAGTTACCCACCTTATCTACGGAGTGGCCAATGGAATGTCAAAACAGATTGAATCTTTAGGTTCCTTATCAAATCTTCAGTAATCGTTTGCGGTTCTGGAATCACTTCCAGTTCTACCATACTCCCACTACTGTTTTTGAAAAAATCCATTTTTTTTATAATAAAACCGTGGCGAGTCTAGAACAATACTTCTATTGATCTGCCAGATGGTAGAAAATCAACCCTCGTCATAGCCTGGGTCAACCCACAAACAGCCATTACAGAAACGTGCCTTGAGTTATCCAGAGTCTGGTTTTAATCATAAGCCGGACAACTCCCCGTACCTTAACAATGTTAAGATATGAACTGTACTATATCCAATATAGAACCAGAGGCACTGATTTAATTGAACCAGATTCAAATCATGCAGCTGTCTCCAGTGCATGTCAACTAAATGGAGAGAGGCCGATCAGCGTTACTCATCTTAGGAATGCTTCCAATTATGAGTAACCTGAAAGAGAAGCAATTTCTATTTATCATTACTATCAACTGAATACCATACACAGGTATCTACATCTTTGATCACTTTGAAGAATCCCGATACTTGCTACACCTGGTTCTCTACTCTATTCAAATACCTATAACTCCTCAAAACTTAGACCCTGTGTTTCTACGAAACACATGTCTAAGAACTGGAGAAGTTAAAAGTAAACAGAATATAGTATGAGGACCAACCCCTCTGTCCTAATGGACACTGGACAACATACAATACTCTGTATAAGCCCGCTGAGTCTAACAACTCTTTCACTGTGTGTCGTAGGTTGAAAACTGTACTTATGGTTAAGAAGAATTACACCGCTGTTTAATGCTCGTTACCTAACCATCCACTGATATAGGTAAATGTCATCGACATAATATCAAAAGGTATATCTCACTCTATGAAAATAGACGTACGGATATATCAATTTGAAATTGGTGCACAACAGCGGATATTCAAAACCAAATATTTGCCGACAGACAAACAACCCAGGTGATCTCCTCAAATATCACCGATTACAACGAATCCCGATATAATGAGGATGATCACCCAATTCCCAATGACTTACTCCCACTCATCATCTGTAAAACCATACAGATGTGAGAATCAAAACCTGGTAAATACATACCCTGGAGCAAGTGTCTAATCGGGAAATCAGTTTTCTTTTAACAGTACACAGTTGAACTGAAACATTGAAATGTTTCGATGGGGTATCCTGGTATTCCTAGTAATGCCTCTACCATTATCCTGATTCACAACTATAGCCGTATAATTCTTTGCCACCTCTCCAAATCCCTTTATATGTCTTTAGTCATTACCTTCTGCACACCCCTTTAGGCCAAATGGTTTTCTTCCTTCCCTACCGTTCGGCACCAGCCTATGGTTTGGAAGAAGACTATCCAATAAGCATAATGGGTGTACTGTCCTAATCCTAGGAACACTCGCAATGCGAGAGAAGGTGAAGATAAAAGACAACTGAATAAACCTTATTCCTATTTCTCCTGGACCAGAATCCATCCCCGAACTGGAACAAGTTCCTTTCGAGTTCGTATATAACCATACGATGGAGTATCCAATAAACTGTGGATCTTCGTAGTGATACGGAGTGTCCTGGAGAAATACAAAGGTGATTTAGGATTGGCGAAGAAAAACTTGGTTTGGTCGTGAATATCAGTCGCAATTTACTTTGCCCTCTTACTAATCCCTTACTTTGTCTTAATCTTAATACCTTTTGCATACCGTTTAGGCTAATTGGTTTTCTTCATTCCCTACCGGTCGGCACCAGCCTAAGGTTTGGAAGAAGACTATCCAATTTGCATAATAGGTGTACTATCTCCTAAACCAAGGAGTACTCACAACTTGAGAGAAGGTAAAAGGGAAAAGACAACTGAATGATCCTATCCGTTTTCTCCAGAACCGGAAACCATCCTCGAATTCCTTCGAGTTCGTATCTAACCATACGATGGTTTTGTCCAATGGAAGTGGACGTTCGCAGTAATACGGGTTGTCCTGGAGAAAAGGGTAAAAGTAGGAGTGGCAATGAGGTCTGCAACTCTGACAATCCAAAAGCCGGTGTAAAGAAGGTTCGGTTAACTTGGTCACTGAGTCATAGTCTTGGGTCGGGTCAATGGTCGCTGCCAGAGAGAGAGAGAAAAGAAACACTCAGCGTGCACTCTAACCTAGATCAGAATGGTTACCAATTTATCTAATCTGGAAACCTCCCACTGTACCTTAAATTCTCCTCCAAACCTGAAAGAAGAATTAGTCGGGGTCACCCGAGGAGTAAACTAACTCATCAGTGGGAATCGGGATCCAACTATCATCGCATGATAACGTGACGGCAATGTTCAAAATAGCGATAGCGTGTTGCGTAGCGTTCTATTACTAAATAGCGAAAACGCAAAAAGCGTTGCGCATAGCGTAAGCTACATGAATTATTAATTATTACTATAATCATCTCATTTACAATAAATTATATTATTATAAAGATATAAAATTGGCTTCGGAACATAGAAAAATAAGTAATATAACAATATTTTTTACAGTAGTAGTTTCTCTGCTCCTCGAAATTCTAAAAAAATTTATTTTCAAAATTTTCAATACTTGAGTTCATATATATGATTCATACTAGATTAAACCTATCAAAAATAAATTAAATAATCTCTGTTTGAGAATCATGTCTATTAAATATGATTTCAAATTAAGAGGTTAGAACTTTAATGAAACTGTGTTCGTATAGTTTAGGATTAGATACTGAAATCTTAAGAAGTTCAATAGATAATTTTATATGAAAATAGCGTACGCATAGCGTAGCGTATACTATTTGTTAAAAAACGTAAGCTATTTGAAGAAAAAACGTAAGCTACTTTGTATTTGAGTTTTTTTCCAAAGTTACGTAGCGCATATACTAAGGTATGCTACGTAGCGCAAAATAGCGAGCTACGTAGCGAATTATTTTAAACATTGCGTGACGGAATCTGCTCACGGTATAACACTCCAGAAGGTATGCGCATATCTGGCAAGTTTCAGTTCTTTTGAAACTCCCGATGTGATTTTTACCCCATGCTCTTATGACCTTGACTTTGGCCAACAAATCATAAGTCACATGTCAAGTTCTACCCGTCATTCTCCAGGTTGTTTTGAATCCACCCGTACCTACCCTTGACTTTGGCCAACAAGGCAGTACGACTGTTCCAAACCAACGCATCTATCTATGCTGCATATGAATAACCAACAGCTACCAAACACTGTGCCTTGACTTTGGCCAACAAACACACTTGAATACTATTGACTACCCATATGAAACGACGGAGGGCTACGAATGGTTTCTGGCGAAAACCTTTAACGTAATGAACTTGATATCGTCGAAGGAACGGATAGCTTTTTAGAAAATATAGTGACGAAAACCTTTACTAAAGAGGTCACTCCCGGTGAAGGGATCTCGGCTCTTTCCCCGTAGAATGGGGTGCTGGATATTCATAACCGAATATCACTGTGCAAAGCAAAAGTAATCGGCTATAGTGAAGTTAATGCCCTGACGCAAAATTTTGTCCAAGGGGTCACTCCCGGTGAAGGGATCTCGGCCCTTGCCTCGTCGACTGAGGAGCAGGATATTCCAAATGAATACCACGATGCAAAACAAAAGTGAACGTCCTTGCAATAACAGCTTTTTGAAAAGTGTTCCAACAACATCAGATTAGGTTTGTTTATCTTGCATTGATCCGAATCAATGCAGTCCCATCAATTGATGACACCACAAAGAACGAAAATATACTGACGTACGTATATGCCATCCGCATTCGCCACTGGGTCCCGTCATCACCCGTTAGGTTAGCTAACTAACGGCAGAGCGGGGACTGGACTAGCGCGGATGAAAAACATATACAACATCTACTAATATATATACCAATATATAGTATTTCGCTCAAGGCGTGAAAAAAAAATGCAACATCACAGAAATGTACAGTATCACAGAACAATACAGATATCTGGGATCCCCGGGTTTCACAGAGCCACTGCTGAAACCCGACGTTCCCCTGGTCGTGTGGATAGCCTGTGCAATGAAATCCTAGACCCCTACGGGCGCGGCAAGTCACCCGCCAAAACCTGAAGCGAGGCAGCCCCCTTCAGCGCCGTGAATGGACCACCCAGCACTTCACGGAATCCGGTAACTTGGGCACCCCTCCTGGGTCAACCTGTACCCCCTACAAGTGCGGCGAATAGCCCGCCAATCCTGGAGTGAAGCCCCTTCCGTCCCAATGCCATGAGATGCGGGCTTGTTGCCCTCCAGAACCCGGCTATCCGTGCACCCCTCCGCGGGGTAACCCTAGTACAGAAAGTAAAATATACATACACCGGGTACATCGACCGCAACCTGATCGTGCCCCAAAATAATAATACAAACAGGCAGTGACGGCAGTCCACATGTCGGACGCTCGCCCCGCAATAACAAATGTACATCATACAACAAAAATGTACTAGCATTGCATCCAGGCTATCCCCCACGACCGATCCGCAACATCACAGCAAAACACAGAACATCAACGTGAAAGTCACGTTCGCAAATCCGTCTAACCGGGCTATAGCAGTTAGACTGGATTTACCGATCAAGTGACATTCACGGTCGCAGATATAATGTAAATACTGTGAAAAATGTGTTTAAAATTTTCCGATTGATCAAAAATTAACAAGTGGGCCCCAAAGCAATACTGTAGCACTCACAGAGATTCTGGGCCCAAATTTAATATTCCAAAACCCACAAAATCAGCCCACAAGCCCACTGAAAAAATTGGACACAGTGAGGACACTAGAGTGCGGCCGAACCTCGGCCCAAGGGGGGGTTTGGCCGCGGTTTCGCGCTCAAGTCGTCGACTGAAAGTGTCGAATTTTTACAGAGGTCTTATAATATCTTGTACATCAGTTTTATGCAACCTGAAAAATTTTTGGACACCAAAAAATCTTAACAGAAAACTGATGTGAACTAAAATTGGGTTTTTGGAATTTTGATCGATCGGAACTGAAAAACACATCAAACGAAGCTAGACGAAGTTAATGGCGAGTCTCTGATACCACTGTAAGTGCACGGCGGCGCCCCGGCCGTCAAACCGACGGCCAAATGCGGAAACGGTGATAAACTTTAATTTTGCGAACTTTGCAAACCGGCACCACCGCGCACTAAACCCCGGATCGGGCCATTAAACTTGTCCTAGCAAACTAACAAGATAGGGAAGAGATATACCGAGTGATCCGAGTCCTCCGGTCTTCTCGTCATCGTCCCGATCTCTTGCGGAAACTCCGGTCGTCGCCTCCTCGCCGGAAGGGCACCACATCGCTTGCATCTTTTACGGGCTCCCGCCTCTATACCGAGGCAACTCGGGCATGAAGCTGGCAAGTCGACATGCCCAAGATATGCTGTAGAATGTGTAGTGTAGAGCTTATGTCTCATTTGGGGTTTGTTGCCTTTGAAGATGATGGAGGAATCAAGATAAGAAAAATGGTGCTTGCATTTTTCTAGCATGAAATGAGATGAACAAATTTTCCCTCTTGAAAATGATCCTCTCTTCTTCTTCTCTCAAGTATGAAAAACTTATCATCTTAGAAAAATGGTGGAGGAAAGAATATGAAGCATGAAGGGAGGTGATGGTAGGAGCACAAGTGGTGACCACATCCAAAACATCATCATAACCATCTCACATCAAACTCTAATCACTTCTAATCAACAAAAAGCAAGTGATGAGAATGGTATCAAAAGATGCTTTCATAATAAATATATGTGCAAGAAAAAACCTCCACAATGTGTTATTTGCAAACTTGCAAATAACACCCTCCATCGGAAAAGTCCGGCCGGGAAAGAACAAAGGAAAACCGGCCGGAACGGAATGCAAACTGGCAACTCCAGAAAACTGGTCCCGTAATAAATCACAGGAAAACCCCGATACTGTGCATACACACCCGCATCTGTATTCCGACCGGATACAAATGCAAAGAGACAAAATCTACACTGTACTAAACTAGGATCCGGCTTAAAACAAAGCCGGCTAGTAATATCCGTTCGATCTTGATCCGTGCAATACCGTACGTATCTGATCGAACCATGCCATATATCTATACGGCCTCTAGTACAAACCGTCCGATCCTGATCCGTGCAATACCGCACGTATCTGATCGGACCCTGCCATATCTCCATACGGCCTCTACAGCGTTTCGCCCGAAAGCTGAGTAACTGAATGTGTGGTGGACTCTAAAGACTCGTCAATACTATGGCTGTGGATTTAACCACTAGCACGTCAGAGGTATAAGCCAATACGTAACGGGCCACCAGCTATTGACCAAAAGGTACGTCGATGAGCGAACTCATCCTGACACCCTACTGAGCCTGTCAGTGACAATATCCGTACAGTCCGGTCCGTTCGTCTATGAGTGTCGCATGTCGGGCCTAGGGGGTGGGTAAAAGTCAGACCCCCAAAAGCGGTACAAGTCGTGTCGGAGTGTAGCCCAGAACACCCTGAGATACTACTGGAATACCTACCAGTAAATCTCCTGCCTTGGCCAAGGACTTCGTGTAATGGCTCTCCTAGACACAGTGCGACCTCACCCCCAATACCGGGAGAGACGAACCCCCGAAGATCCGCTCACTGCCTCCATGTGGCTCGGGACTGTACCCAACTAAAACCTGTTTGCACCACTCCTTTGAGCCGTGGTAGGGTAGTAATCAAAGCACAGTGGGAACTCACACGAGACAAATGACGATCCCCAGGTCGATGAACTAACCTGTACACATGTCACCTGGGAACTGCTATCTGACGTCACGTATAAGACCAACTAGCATGTTCCCGGCGAGTCCTGTCCGGTGTACTCATAACCCAATGAGCACCTGTATACATCTTAGGTGATCCAACTGACACCAGTGGCTTGTGAGACCGGCCACCGCCCCTCGTCGGGGTCTCGACTGTATACACTAGTCTACTCTGGAGAATCGATGCCCTGTCTCGAAACTCCCACGACTAGGGACTTTTAAGGATATGCTTGTAGACCCCAGCTCTCACGTATATGATCGCCCTCATACTGCCGGCAGTCAAGCAAGAATCCTAGGGGCTCTATCAACGTGCAATAGTGACCTGTCAGGTCACCTAAAGCAGTACACGATGATAAAGGTAAACCAGATAGCAAACTATCATCTCGAGTAAGACTGTCGTACCGGGATAGGTCCTCCCTCAATCATTGCAATCACGTGCCTGTGATCCAATAATTGACTCTGAGGGCACTATCTCCAACAACCCCAATGGCGAATGATGAGTCGCTCCTGGTACCATATTCCAGTGCAGCGATGCAGACGCCGACAAAGACCCCAAATTTTTCCGGTCCTACGGTCTGGATCATACATCCTGCAAAACCTTATACAATCCACGGGCGTAAAACAATCCCAATCACTCCCAAGTCCTACTGGCGAGACTTTATTCAATGTCCCACCGGCGATGAAAAAAAAAGGGAAAAAAAAGAAAAAAAGGTATGTCCACAAGCAAAATGGGCACGGATGAAAACCCGAAAGGGCTCCGTGAGTAAAAACAGCAGGACTACCGGCGAGTTTGTGAAAACCCGAAAGGGCGCAAACTCGTGAAAAAGAGATGAAATGCACTCGCAAAGTCCTCTCGACTTTGTGAGGAGAAAATTCACGTGTGAGATCCTTACGACTCACAAAGGAGCAACACACTTGGGGGTCCTCACGACTCCTAAGAAGAAAATACACCTACGGGATCCTTACGACCCGTAGGGAGAAAATGCTTTGTGAGACCATTACGGCTCACAAAATTGAAAAGTCTTAGGTGATAGGGACCTAAAACCTGTCTCCTAAGCCATCGCTTCCTGATAAGCAAGCACAAATGATGATTCGCTCCAGGTACCATATTCCAGTGTAGCGATACTGATGCCAAGCAAAAACCAATTCCCAAATCCTCCCGGGGCAAATGATGAGTTGCTCCTGGCATTATTCCAGTGCAGCAATGCAGATGCCGACAAAAAAAACCAATCCCAAAATCCTCTCAAAGACAGATGATGATTCGCTCCTGGTACCATATTCCAGTATAGCGATGCTGATGTCAACACAAATCACAATCAACAAGTCAACTTCAACTCCGACACCGCAGAAAGCGGAGCGAGTCAGAATCCAACCTCGACACCGCAAGAAGCGGAGCAAGTCAAGTTCACCCCTGACACTGCAGGAAGCAGAGCAAGTCAAATAGAGCGTCGACCGTCCATGTCGCAAAAAGGGCAGTGCAGGCTTCCCAAAAATCGGGAACCAAATCGCTCCGGATCAGAGCGTCGACTGTCCATGTCGCAAAAAGGGTAGTGCAGGCTTCCCACAAATCGGGAACCAAATCACTCCGGATCAGAGCGTCGACCGTCCAAGTCGCAAAAAGGGCAGCGCAGGCTTCCTACAAAGCAGGAACCAGATCACTCCGGGCTAGGGAAAAGTCTACCACGGACACTCAGTCTTGGAGACGCGTCAAGCATCGACCGTCCATGTCGCAAAAAGGGTAGTGCAGGCTTCCTACAAAGCAGGAACCAGATCACTCCGGGCCAGGAAAACGTCTACCACAGACACTCCATCTCGGAGACGCGTCAAGCGTCAACCATCCATGTCACAAATAGGGCAGTGCAGGCTTCCTACAAAGCAGGAACCAGATCACTCCGGTCCAGGGAAAAGTCTACCACGGACACTCCGTCTCGGAGATGCGTCAAGCGTCGACCGTCCATGTCATAAAAAGGGCAGTGCAGGCTTCCTACAAAGGAGGAACCAGATCACTCCGGGCCAGGGAAAATTCTACCACGGACACTCCGTCTCGGAGACGCGTCAAGCGTCGACCGTCCATGTCGTAAAAAGGGCAGTGCAGGCTTCCTACAAATCGGGAACCAAATCGCTCCGGGTCAGAGCGTCGACCGTCCATGTTGCAAAAACGGTAGTGCAGGCTTCCTACAAAGCAAGGAACCAGATCACTCCGGGCCAGGGAAAAGTCTACCATGGACACTCCGTCTCGGAGACGCGTCAAGCGTCGACCGTCCATGTCGTAAAAAGGGCAGTGCAGGCTTCCTACAAAGCAGGAACCAGATCACTCCGGGCCAGGGAAACGTCTACCACGGACACTCCGTCTCGGAGACGGATCAAGCGTCGACCTTCCAAGTCGTAAAAAGGGCAGTGCAGGCTTCCCACAAATCGGGAACCAAATCGCTCCGGGTCAGAGTGTCGACCGTCCATGTCGTAAAAAGGGCAGTGCAGGCTTCCTACAAAGCAGGAACCAGATCACTCCGGCCCAGGGAAAAGTCTACCACGGACACTCCGTCTCGGAGACGCGTCAAGCGTCGACCGTCCATGTCGTAAAAAGGGCAGTGCAGGCTTCCTACAAAGCAGGAACGAGATCACTCCGGGCCAGGGAAACGTTTACCACGGACACTCAGTCTCGGAGACGCATCAAGCGTCGACCGTCCATGTCGCAAAAAGGGCAGTGCAGGCTTCCTACAAAGCAGGAACCAGATCACTCCGGGCCAGGGAAACGTCTACCACGGACACTCCGTCTCGAAGACGCATCAAGCGTCGACCGTCCATGTCGCAAAACGGGCAGTGCAGGTTTCCCACAAATCGGGAACTAAATTGCTCCGGATCAGAGCGTCGACCGTCCATGTCGCAAAATGGGCAGTGCAGGCTTCCCACAAATTGGGAACCAAATTGCTCCAGGTCAGAGCGTCGACCGTCCATGTCGCAAAAAGGGCAGTGCAGGCTTCCTACAAAGCAGGAACCAGATCACTCCGGGCCAGGGAAACGTCTACCACGGACACTCCGTCTCGCAGACGCGTCAAGCGTCGACCGTCCATGTCATAAAAAGGGCAGTGCATCCCAAAAAGTTGGAACCAAAGCGAGTCGCCTCCACATAAAAGAAGATCCATCACTTTCATACACATGACCCACATATGTGGTGTGCATTTATTGATGGGGGCACTTTGTTGGGGTCGAAAATTGCACCCCGGTTGATCAAGTCAAAGTCAAGGTCAACCCTAAGACAGGTGGGCCCAAGCCTAGATCAAGTGGGCCCATGCCCGAGTCGCGCTGGAACATGAAGCGGCCGGCCTCCCCATGCAAATCATGTAAAAAATAATTTTGATGTATTTTTTTTATGGGCATAAAGCCAAATTTTTGTAAGCCCATGGCTTATGTGCAAAAAGAAATGACACATGAGCCATGGGATAGGCAAAATGCCATTTTGCAATGCCCAAGGGGCTATATGCAAATATGTAAGCCTATAAAAGGCAACATGATGAAAATATCTAATACAATTTTCATTCCCCTAAAAAAAACTAGGATTCTGTGTGCCTCCTGCTCCTTCTCCAAGGTTCTAAATCTTCTCATTTTTTTTGATTTAAATCAAGAGTTTTACTCTTTCTTTTCCAAAACTAACTAGTTTTCCACCACAAAACCCACAAAGGGGTACTCAGATCTCCCATCAATTCTCAAAAAGAAGAGATCTTTAAAATCTTATATTTCTTGTTCTTCAAGACCCGGCCAATAGAGGAGGAAGGAGGAGACCCATCTCCCAAAAATCTCATCTGTGGAAGATCCGGAGCCAAAGGGAGAAACAAAGCAACCCCCTTTGATCACTTCTAAAACCTTTAGGAGTTTAACTCCACAAATTAGGAGCACAACTCCCAGTGCAGGGACCAAAGTCCCCTCTCTGTTTGACGCCTAGCGTCCAGCGCCCAGAGCGCTTGCGCCCATGTGCCGAGCACGTGGTGCACCCAGCGCCCAGGGCGCTTGCGCCCACGTGCCGACACGTGGTGTGCCCAGCGCCCACGTGCCGAGCGCCTAGGGTGCTTGCGCCCACGTGCCGAGCACGTGGTGCGCCCAGCGCCCAGCACGCTTGCGCCCACGTGCCGACACGTGGTGCGCCCAGCGCACAGGGCACTTGCGCCCACGTGCCGACACGTGGTGTGCCCAGCGCCCAGGGCGCTTGCGCCCACGTGCTGAGCATGTAGTGCGCCCAGCGCGCTTGCGCCCATGTGTCGACACGTGGTGCGCCCAGCGCCCAGGGCGCCTGCGCCCACGTGCCGAGCACGTGGTGTGCCCAGCGCCCAGCGTGCTTGTGCCCACGTGCCGACACGTGGCGCACCCAACGCCAAACGCGCTTGAGGCCACGTACCGAGCACGTGGCACGCCCAGTGCCTAGAGTGCGCTAGCGCCCAGCGCCTAGTGCGCTAGCGCCCAGCGCCTAGTGCGCTAGCGCCAGCGCCTAGTGCTCTGCACGCGAGGCACTGCCCCCCCACGCATCCTTTGGATGCCCTTTCCCTTTATACACACACACACACACGCACACACACACACATACTCTACAACACCATCCCCCTCAAAAATTATTGGGCCAGGGCGCTTTCCCGCACCCCGCAAGGGGGCTGCTAGCCCCCTTGGACCCCAGCCCGCTATCCGGGTAGCGGGACCCCCGTAAAAACTCTGCGGGGCCCCCGATATATCCAAAACCCCTTCAAAACACAACACTGCACATTGAGTTCGCATGACCAGTTTAACCCGTCAATCGGAGGTTCCCTCGCTCCAAAGGCGAGGGGTAATTAACGGCAGCTTAGTCCGCGGCTGCCGGAGATTCGGATCCCCACACTCAATAAACCCCAGCCTACCCTAGGCAGAGGGAATCTGTAATGCGCCTGACAAGCGCGCTCGTATCTCATCTCAATGGGATGACGAAAAACACCCTACACCGGGGATCGTGTGCTAATTTTTTCATTTTTGTAATTTGAGTTGGAATATTTATTATTTCATCAGAATTTTTAGATTAAAATTCGCATCAAGTGCTTAATGATTTGTTATGATTTTTGCGAGGGAATCTGGAATCATCGGAGCAAAGGGAAAAATATTCAGATCATTTCAGGAAGTCCAGTGGAGTAAAAGAAGCATCTGTACCAAATTTTGTGCTGACATCTCGTCAACGCACCGCGGAACCGCGGCCATAACAAGCATTTCGTGGCGGATCCGCGGTGATCTTGAAGCTTCATAATTCTATTGCTCTGTGGTAACTTCTATACTTTCTTATCTCCTCGCTGCTCTGTCCATTAACCAATTTCCGCAGGATTCTTTGCAAAAATTTGCAGCGCCGCTAAAAAGAAAAATTGTGCGTGTTTGATCTTGATTATTTGCATTTTTAATACGGAAATTAAGGGGCAATGACCAAATTCAGATTAGGTGTGGAGTTCATTACCTTTCCTAAGCCCCAAAAATCACAAACTTGCATCTGCATCACCCTCATTAACTAAAAAATATCTAGACATGACTCTAAGGACCGTAGCGCTCACTTAGGACAGAAGGAGGCCGTGGGTAATCTATTGCTTATCCGCGTTTCTTTTGTGGTGTCTAAGGCAAGTGTGTCTAATGTAAGTGGTTACTTAATTAGGCCCACTACTTACGTAGTGGAGAACCTCCCACTTACCTGGCACTTACGTGGCCACAGAAGGGGCAAAGAGGCAGTAGAGGATCTATCTTGCGACTTGTCTTCTGGAAGTCTAGGAGCGGTCTGGAGACTTGACCTAGGTGACCACTAGAATTATGGTTGCTTATACATTGTTTGTGTGAATTTTTCAAAATCCGTAATTTTTCAAACCAAACACCAACTCATCTTTTCCTTAATTATCACTTAATGCTGCCACTTGTGCTAAACCATTTAGTGCATACTTGGCTGGACACGGGATTCTAATGCCCGTCTTGTCCGCGTTCCTCCTATCGACTCCGAAGTTGGTATTTCTACGTCTGCTTTTTCTTCACCCACAACCACACCCACTTTGATGGACGGTTCTCCATCGAACTTCTTTAACACTACTCTGCCACCGTTCGCAGGTGCGCAGAATCCGCCCCGCATCTCTCTCCAAGAGAGATGTTACCCTATGCGAGGTCCACTTTCAACCTGTCTCACCATTCCACCAGCCAATGGGGACAATTTTGAAATCAAACCATAATACATCAATTTTCTACCAAAATATCACAGTCTCGAGTCTGAAGACGCATACGTCTTTATTACCAAATTTGAAAATGTATGAGCTACGATAGGAACTTCACAGCTTTCTGTGGATACTATGAGATTATGTCTTCTCCCATTCACTTTGTGCGATATAGCCGAGAAGTGGCTTTATAACACAGCCGCACATTCCATTTCTAACCGGGGAGAATTCGTAACAGCTTTCCTAAAGAAATTCTACCCTAATCATAAAACAGCTCGAGTCCGTAGCGAAATAAATCAATTTACCCAACTTCCAAATGAGCCATTCTCGAAGTGTTTTGAACGCTTCAAGGATCTGTTAGTTCAATGTCCTCATCACGGAATTTCTAGATGGGATCTGTGTAGAATCATATATGAGGGCATTAATCCTACAACAAAACAGACCCTTGAATCCATGTGTCAAGGCACCTTCATGAATAAAGATGATGGTGAAGCCTGGAGATTTTTAGAAGATTTCGCTGAAAAAACTTTACAGTGGGAGAGTATAAGTCAACCATCGTCTAGGGGTGGCATTCATCAACTTGATGTTTCCATAGGAGTTAGAGCTGAAATGGCAGCAATGCAAAAGAAACTCGAAGCTATGGAACATAATTTTTTAGCAGCCTCCCTAAATCAGATGTCACTCTCTAAAACTATTTGTGGATGCTGTTCTGATCCATTTCATCTTACGGAAGAATGTCCTTTAAATTCTCCGTTTCAAGGTCAAGAGCATACCAATGCTGCTTTCCAACAAAGACCTAGAAATGATCCGTATTCTTCCACTTATAATCAGGGTTGGAGGAATCACCCTAATTTTGCTTGGAACCAATCACAAACTGAAAACACGGTTCCAAACCAAAATAATTTTCAAAGGGGTCCTCCACCACAACAGCAACCACTTCAAATAAGTCAGCACCCCTACCAATTACAAAACTTTCAAAATCCGGTCAACGCACCTGCACCATATAACAATTCTTTGCAAGTTTCTGGTACTGATAACTCCTCTTCACTCGAAAAAACCATGAATTTGCTTCTGACAAATATCATGCAAGTTTCGGCTGAGATGAAGTCTTCTATCGATAAAATCTAGAAAAACTCTGATTCCCAAAGTGAGAGTATTAAATCAATGGAAGCACAAATTGCCCGTATAAATGCCGAAATGAATGCTAGAGAGAAAGGGAAACTTCCAGCTCAACCTTTACCAAATCCTGGCTATTCACATCATGTGAACGCTATCACCACGTTGAGATCTGGAAGAGTGCTTGACAACCATGTCGGTGAAGAGATTGATAATAATGAAGAATCAATCAATGATACCCCGGCTGAGACTTTTCCTTCCACTTCTACTTCTACTTCTGACCCCAGTTCGTCTACCCCACCATTTTCTTCCGAGCCTATTCTCCGTTTTTCCTAAGGCTCGAACTCTCAGCACACCTCTTCTAGTCTACCAAAGACGATCCCCACTCCTATTCTGGGATCTTTTCTACCCACACGATCTTCTTCAATGTTGGACCCCGCTCTTATTGCTAAAGCTCCTTATCCGAATCGGTTAAGGGGAAACAGACCAGGTCCGCAAATGGAGATGGTCACTGAAATCTTTAAGCAAGTTAACATCAATATCCTTCTTCTAGATACCATACAACAAGTTCCGGCTTATGCGAAAATTCTCAAGGACTTGTGCACTAGGAAGAGGAAGACTCAAGTGCCAAAAAAGGTATTCATGTCAAGTACTGCAGACACAGCTTTTCCCCAACAATTACCTAGAAAACGTAACGACCCTGGCTGTCCTACGATTTCTATTTCTATTGGGGTAAACACATTAACCGTGCTCTACTTGACCTGGGTGCAAGTGTTAACCTGCTTCCTTTCTCATTTTATGAGCAGTTAGGGATCGGAGAGTTGAAACCAGCTCACTGCACTCTCCAGATGGCAAACCGATCAATCACCAAACCTAGGGGTGAGCTGGAAGATGTGTTAATAAAAATCGGGGAATTTGTATTCTCTGTGGACTTTATTGTTCTTGATACACAGCCTGTAGTGAACCCATGGAATCAAATTCCAGTGATCCCTGGTCGCCCCCTTTTGGCCACTTCCAATGCTATAATCAACTGTCGTAACGGCTCTATGACCCTATCCTTCGGGAAGATATCAATTGAGCTGAACATTTACAAGTTGGGAAATGTACCCTCCGAACCTTCTGCTCAAGCATGTTCTGTTTAATTAATGGATGTCGACAGCAGCGAATTTGATCAGCCTCATGCCACTGATCTAGACTCTTTTCATATGTTGTTGTTTGACCCAACTATGTATCATACACATACAGACTCTTCCACCGAGTTGTCCGGGTCAACATCTAACACCGAGTATGAACCGTTTTTGGAGTCTGAAGATCACCCCGCACTGTTTGATGACATTATTCTTCGGGGAATCGATGAAAGCTTTGAGAAAATTTTCGCTGATGAGCTTGCATTTTTAGCAAACACGGTTGTTGAGATGAATCAACTCCAAAAAGAAATTGAACCTCCACCCCTTCTTCTTGACAATCACAAAAATGCGAGTAATCCATCATCACAATCACTGTGTCGTCTCTCCAAAACGAGACGCAAACCCTTTCTATCACACCACTTACCATTTCCCCACTTCTTCCTGGCTCCATATAACATGTTCTTCCACCAACCGATGCACTACACTGATAAAATCTTCAAATGTTTGGTGTTGACTTTCGGTCTTTGCAAAGCTTGGCATTGACCAGTAATTTTGACCCCCTCTTATGATTTTCAAAGATTAACATTGTTTAACTCAAATTTAGGAGGGGTTTATAATCTGGCTCTTGAAAATAAAATTTTTACTCAAAATGGTGAGCCAATGAATAAGTTTGGGGGAGGAATTTCACGATCATATTTATTGCCCCTGTTAATAAATTTCCTCCCAAGCTTACAGGTTTTTGTGATCCAGCAAATAGCAACAGTGAGGACACTGTTGAAAACAAGTTTGGGGGAGGTTTGTGCTTATTTACGCATCACTTTACATCATACCTTGCATAAGCACTGTTCCCGCCAAAAATTTCTGCGCGAAAGAGCCCAAGGTATCAAATGGCGGCGATACGCTTAAGAAAATGGGAACCAGTATCTTCCGGGCTGTTTTTTGATAAACTCCCGAATGAAAAACAGATAAATTCTGATGGTATCGAAAGCGGCTCGAAAAACCCTTCGATTTGATATATTATGGGCCTCGTAATTCATCCGGGATCAAAAGTTATGAGGAATTACGTGTCCACACGTGATGGGCTTTTAAAAACCCGCTGGAGGAGTTAAAAAATATAATAAAAACTCAGAAAAGACCCCAATGGGGCATCACGTGCTCACACGTGATCATGGGTCACGTGCAGACACGTGATGGGCTTTTAAAGCCTCTAAAATAATGAATAGAATTTAATTCTAAAAGTCAGAAAATACCTCAACGAGGTATCACGTGCTTACACGTGACCAATGGTCACGTGTTGACACGTGATGGTTGAAACTGAAACATAAATAAGCGGCTGAGAAAGGAACCCCATTGGGGGTCACGTGCTCACACGTGACCAAAGGTCATGTGCCAGCACGTGACTGTTTTTAAAAACATTATAATTTAATAGAATTAAATTCTAAAAGTTTCTGAATCTTTCCAAATGAAAAAGGGTCATGGGGAACCGTTGGATTAAAAATCCAAGGGTGATTAAAAATCACCAATTTATGGAAAAACCTTGGACAAGGAAAGATTTCCCTGAAAATCTCACCAGGATAACAAATAGAATATCTTTTGGATTTAAAATCCACGGTGAATAAAATTCACTGAATGATCTAAAGGCCCAGATTAATGATAAATATAAATCAAATCTCTCAACATACAAATCAAATCTCTCAATGAGAGATTTGCTAAACAAATTGATTCTCTTCCTTCTCCTATAAATAGGAGCCAAGAGGAGAAGAGAAGGGATCTACTTTTTGGAGAGAAAAACAGAGGGAGGAGAATTTAATTCTCAAGAGAAGAAAAAGCAAAGAGAGGAGAATTTAATTCTCTGCAAAAGAAAAACCCTAGGTGAGAAAAGGGAAAAGATTAACTTCAAAAAGAGAATTTAATTCTCAAAATTCAAGAGTTTAACTCTTATAAAAAAAAGAAGAACTTAGTTCTTCTTCTGGTTGAAGATCTGTACAGAGCACATCTCCCCATAGGATGAGAATTTAATTCTCATCGGGTTGAGATCCTGCCATGCAGATCCTAAACTTAGAAGGGGAATTGAGTTTTGAGAATTTAATTCTCCTAAAATAAAACTAGGGTTTAACCCTAATCAAGAATTTAATTCTTTTACATATCTGGGAATTTAATTCCTTTGAAAAGAAATCAGGGTTTTATCCTAAATAAGAATTTAATTCTTTCACGATAGGAATTTAATTCCTCCAAAATCATAATTAGGGTTTAACCCTACAAAGAATTCAATTCTTAAAAGATCTCTGTTCATGAAAAGAACTAGGGTCACGTGCCCCCACGTGACCCATGAAAAGATCCCCTGCAAAGAACTTTGAAGCATCACCCCACGTGCTCCCACGTGATTCCCAGAACGCAGAAAGAAAAAGCAAAAGGAATGAAAGCTTTGGGCGCTCTCACGTGTTATCACGTGACCCCTCAGCAAATGCTTTAACAATTGGCGCACAGATCCCCATCACGTGCCAACACGTGATGCTCTAAAATAAAAATGAAAGTGTTTAACACTTAATGGCAAAACAAAAGAAAAGAAGCTTTGGGCGCTCTCACGTGTCCCCACGTGACCCCTCAGCAAGTGCTGTAATATTCGATGCGTAAACCCCCATCACGTGCCAACACGTGATGCTCTAAAATAAAAATAAAAGTGTTTAACACTTATTCGCAGATTTGAGGATAAACCAAAAGGAGATCCGGCTCCACATTTAGGGCGCCCTCACGTGTCATCACGTGACCCCTAATGAGCATTCTAACAGACCAGAGCGGGGGCCTCCATCACGTGCCCACACGTGATGGCCAGGAAATTAAAAGTGTTAAACACTGATCTGCAGAATAAAATAAGGGAAATCAGGGCGCTCTCACGTGTCCGCACGTGACCCCTCCCTCCTTAGTGTTTAACACTAATTGGAAAACTCTATTTGCAGTGTTTAACACTGATCATCTTTTAGTGTTTAACACTAATTTGCTAATCTTATTCCCAGTGTTCAACACTGTTGGTCTGTAGTGTTTAACACTAGCTTTAGCCCAATTGGCTAAGTTTTTAGAGGCAAAGCCTCTTCTTCAATGGACTAACAGAGGGCCAATATTTCAAACATAGTTGGACTTAGCCCAAACTGGCCATAAGTCCTCAAATCATCTTGAACTGAGCACATCTGCTCTTTCAACCAACTCATTGGTTCAAGGGTACATCTCTGAACTCCTCTGATATTTGTCGTTGTAATCCTTCAACGTCTTCAGAGAGGTGACGGGTCCCGACAACCACACATCAACACGGACTGTGGGGTCCTTAAACTCATGGACTTATGCGTCCTTAAACCCATATTCGTCCCCAAACGGGAACATGGACCACCATGTCCCTAAACTGGAGGTGGACCACCATGTCCCTAAACTGGCAATGGACCACCACGTCCCCAAACGGGAACATGGACCACCATGTCCCTAAACTGGAGGTGGACCCCCATGTCCCTAAACTGGCAATGGACCCCTATGTCCCTAAACTGGAACAATAGAGCCAATTGCTCTTTTGTCGGATCTAAACGATCCCGTTAAGTCGATCTTAGTCCCAAACTGGACTAGCGTATCCTTAACAACCGTTTAAGTTGATCTTAGCCTCAAAAATGGCTAACGTATCCTTAAACTTTCAAACAGACTCTAGTCCCAAATCGGACTATAAACCCCCTAATCAACTCTGGCTCAAGGGTACATCTCTGAACTCCTCTGACATCTGTCGTTGTAATCCTTCAACGTCGTCAGAGAGGTGATGGGTCCCGACGGCCATATATTTAATGGACCACTAGGTCCCTAAACTAGAACATTAGAGCCAATTGCTCTTTTGTCAGATCTAAACGATCCCGTTAAGTTGATCTTAGTCTCAAACTGGACTAACGTATCCTTAACAAACGTTTGAGTTGATCTTAGCCTCAAATATGGCTAACGTATCCTCAAACCAAAAACCCAAACCCAAATCTAAGAAAACACGGATTTGGACTAATCCACGTCCTACGGGCGACGACATAAATTGGTCTCCGTATACAATCCACGGGCAACCACAAATAAGACAAACACCCACGACACGAAGTGACCATCTGGAGAAGGAGAAAGTTGTTACCGCAATGCGGTAGCGTAATTAACTGCAGGGGCTTGCGCCTGCAGGGAAGAGCGTCCCCACAATCAAAAACCCCTCAAGCGAGGGGGAATCTGACGAAGTCTGCTACATCGGCCGCATCCGTCTAAACCTCCGATACACGGTGCCGTAAATCAACTTGGCATCTTCGGAGAGGTAGACGGATAAAACCAATTAGCATCTGCCCCGAACCTCAGGCGAGACAGCCCATGTCTCGGCCGCCGTTCGGAGGGGAACAGATTCTGGCACGCCCGGTGGGACCTTTTCCTCTTTCCACTCCACACTTCGTGTGTCGTGTTCGCGAACGAATCGCGGTTTGCTGTGGTTGCCTGTGGATTTGAGGTACTAAGATTTGGTGTCTTGCTCCATGCAGAAAACAGAAGATAAATGGCTTCAAACTGCACTGCCTGCAACTGCAACTCTCGCTCGGTCCTTGCTGGAGGAGTGACTTATGGGCCCCAAGCGGCCTCCCTTTTCAAAATGCCAGTGGAGCAGGTAGCTCAAGCCACCGCTGGACTATTCTTCGGGACCCTGCTCCCACCAATGAGCTTCAATGCCTCAATGACGTTGCAAAAAGCCCCAAAGAAGTCGGTCTTTGATCGGCACACCACTACCGCTGCCCCTCTCAACGGGTCGCCCAACTTCAATACCTCAGTTTTCAACAGACTGGGCCAGAACGTTTGCAAACCTGCGATACCCGAAGCTGCCATCCCAAAGCGGATAGCTATCCCGGCTCAAGCGGTCGAATTCATTGGAAGGGTTTCTCCTTCCGAGAAGTCAGTTTTTACAAGGTTGGCTATTCCGGTTGATGTTCCAGGCGAGGTCCTCAAAGCTGCTTCCCCTACCCAGGTCAGGGGGCATGAAGAAGCTTATCAAACAATGGAGGTGACTCCATCCGCAAGACACGCCCGACGTCGCCACTGGCGTCGAGTAAGAAAGGCTGGGGGCAACTCCCCCTCTGGATTTACGCCACCAGCTCCGATGGTGGGGATCGATGCTGCTGTTCCAACCGGGAACAGCTTTGAATTGCTGAATAAGGTGCGCAGAAATTCTCCTATTGCGATGTTGAAACGAACTCCTTCACCTGTGGAGAACACTCCAGAGAAGAAGCTAGAGCAGCCCCCTCAACGGCTGTACTCTAAAATTTACAAAGTGTGGCGACAGGTCCAAGAGTCGGTGATTGATAAAAACTATCTCCACCGACAGAAAAAGATGAAGGTGCGGCAGGAGAAGGATCACTCTGTCAAGCCACAAAAAGCAACAACCACTTGGGTGCCTACTACAACAGCCCCTTTAACTTTGACCACTCAAAAGAAAAGGAGGCCGCAAAAAGCCCCTGTGAAAATGGTGAACCGTAAACGCGCTGAGCACAAACACCCCAAGTCTGGGGGCATGGTGGTGCACACTGTTTATATGGCTTCTGGAAAGGAGGAAAGCCGTGCTTCGACGGGTCACCGACCGCTCACCCGATCCGTTACGAAAGCCCAGGAGCAGCAACAGAAGCTTCAGGAGATGATGACTGCAGTGGCCGCACTTACCGGGCCAAAAGAAAGCTCGGAGGTATCATCAGAGCAGCGTCATGAACAAGACACTGATGCTGACTACCTACGCAGAGTCCTTGAAAAGAAGGACAAAGAAGCCGCAGAGCAAGCGGCTAACATAAAACAAATGGCGCTTCTCTTCCAAGATATGGTAGGGATGATGATCCAGCAAGATCCTCCAGTTGAAGACCCTCCGATCATTACTGAAGACGATAGAGGAGAGACATCTAATCCTCCTCCAACTCTTTCAACAGCCGAAGATGAAACCATTTCCAAGGCTGCGCTGGATGGCT
This sequence comes from Agapanthus africanus, assembly GCA_030015575.1. Lineage (NCBI taxonomy): Eukaryota > Viridiplantae > Streptophyta > Magnoliopsida > Asparagales > Amaryllidaceae > Agapanthus > Agapanthus africanus. The sequence continues at coordinate 364,689,196 of CM057340.1, forward strand.
ATATAGCTCATCAAATATGGGCTCATCAAGTGAATGAAGCGGCTGCGCAAATTGTTAGAACTGGACGACCCTATCCGGGCTGGTATGACCAAATCAGTTACCCGCCGGGATATACGATCCCTAAGTTCCACGTATATAAAGGGACAGGGAACCCACATCAGCATGTCGCTCAATTTAGGGCCTTATGCGGCAATACTGGAGGCGATGACAGATTGTTGCTTCGACAATTTGTCGGCAGCTTAGCAGAAGCGGCATTCGAATGGTATACGGAGCTACCTAACGACTCTGTCAAAACATTTGCGGAGATGGAGTTGCTGTTTACACAAAGATTCGCGAGTGCTAGTGAACGCACCCCGATAACAGCACTGATCAACGCCAGGATAAGGCCAGGCGAAACGTGGGTTCAATACGCGACACGATGGCGGAATCTATGGTCGAAGTGCGAACAACGCATCGAAGAAGCACCTGCGGTAGGCATGTTCGTGGGCACTCTTGATCCGCAAGCGACCATCTCGCAATTCATGATGTTCTTCAAGCCAACCACTTTCCAAGCTTTGATTGACAAGTTGGCCCAAATGGATCAGATGGATCATAGATCATCTCCTTCAAAGACGGACCCTCGGAATGAAAAGGAGAAAGGGAAAGCAACTTTCGTCGCTAATACTCAACAACAGTCGAGCAACTTAAAGCCGGTTGTCTGTCAAAACAATATGCGTACACGCCCATCCCTCGAGGAGAGACTGGGACGTCCTTACTCGTTTCCTCAGGATAAGACGAGAAGACTGTTCGAGCTGGCAGTGTGCAACAGACTCATCAATCTGCCGAGTCTAAAACGTCCGTTGCAACCAGGCGATGTCAACGATCCCAATTATTGCCCTTACCACCAAACGGTAAGTCACCCGATCGAGGATTGCTTCGTCTTTAAGGGATGGATCGAGGATCAGTACCTACAAGGAAAGTTCGCGCTGTCTGAAAAGTGGAAAGTAAACCCACCACAGCCGCACACTCCAAAGAAGACGGACGCACCGAGGGCAACTTGTCATGTGATCTCCCACTCATTTACGGACGATGAAAAAACTCCTTGCACTGAGAAACTGGGGGCAGAGCCTGAGCCGGAATTCGTATGGCCGTCAGACGAAATGATCGACGCTTTTCTAGATGAGATTCGTCTAAAAAGTAAAGTTGATAGGGAGCGCGAGATGGCCATATTTGAAAAGGTCAAACGCCGGCGACTGGACAAAAGGGTCGAAACATTCCCACCAGATCAAAGTACATCCGCCGCAAATGAAAGCAGGATCAAGACAAGGAAACGATTCGCCAAAGCCATATTAATGGGGATGAGGCCGCCCTCTTTCAGAGAAAATTCTCCTGGTAGTATACATTTTGATGATCGCACATCCTACTGAAGACTGCAACTCCTTTAAGTGTTGGTGGCAAGGATATGTCGCTCATAGACAACACGTCAATAGAATAAAGCGTGAAGCTCGTAGACAGCGAAAAAATACGACAGATGAGCATAAAAGAGTTGGCGGCAATTGTCATAGGGACGAGCCCAGGGGATCACGAGTTCTCAACTCTGAAAGCGATTCTGACGAAGAAGCCGCCCTCAACCCTCTCTTCAAGGAATTCATTTCTAAAACAAAAGAATTGGAGAGTTGCGAGAACGTTCAGCCGTACAATCTCACGCTACCCGGAAAGAATCTCGGACCCGCAAACGACGAAGCAAACGAAATGAGAAGGGAAAAGGAAAAAACGGCCTTTGTTGCCAACACTCAACAACAGCCGAGTAACCCGAGACCGTGTTGTCGTCAAAACAACAAGCCGCGATACCTCAATGAGAAGTTGAAACGTCCTTACTCGTTTCCCAAAGATAAAACGAAGAGATTGTTCGAGCTAGCAGTGTGCAGCGGGCTGATCACTCTGCCAGATCCAAAACGTCCATTGCAACCAGGTGACGTTAACAATCCTAATTACTGCCCTTACCACCAAGTATTGGGCCATCCGATTGAAAATTGCTACGTCTTCAAAAACTGGGTTGAAGATCAGTACCAACAGGGCAAGTTCGCGCTGCCCGAAAAGTGGAAAGTAAACCCGGCACAACAACATGCTCCGAAAAAGGTGGATATGCCGAGGGCATCATGCTCATTCATTGGGAAAGCCCTATAGACCGAAAAGTCAGTAAACTAGAGATGCGTCTCAAATACGGCGACGGCGGACCGAAACGTCCTTAAACTAACGGCGGAACGCAATGGCCTAAAACTTGCAACTGACCGAAACGTCGTTAAACTACTCCCAACCCGCAGCATCTTCAGGCTGACGTGGTAAAAAAAAAAAAAAACAAAAAACGGTACGTCCACAAGCAAAATGGGTACGGATGAAAACCCGAAAGGGCTCCGTGAGTAAAAACAGCAGGGCTACCGGCGAGTGTTCGTGAAAACCCGAAAGGGCGCGACCTCGTTTAAACAAAAAAAAAAAGAATAAAAAAAAAGGTATGTCCATAAGCAAAATGGGCACGGATGAAAACCCGAAAGGGCTCCGTGAGTAAAAACAGCAGGGCTACCGGCGGGTGTTCGTGAAAGCCCGAAAGGGCGCAATCTCGTTAAAAGACACTTATAAGGTCCTCTCGACCTTGTAAGGAGAAACCACCCGCGTGAGATCCTTACGACTCACAAGGGAGCAACACACTTAGGGATCCTCACGATTCCTAAGGAGAAATTACACTTGCGAGATCCTCACGACTCGTAAGGAGAACTCTCTTATGGGACCCTCACGGCTCATAAGATTTGAAAGTCTTAAGTTACAGAGACCTGAACCTGTTCTTAAGCAACCCCCACAACCTTTTGGCCCTACAAGCCGCTCAATACCGGCCCTTGTATACAATCCACAGGCACGAATAAACATTTCCCTAACCAAGTCCCACCCGTGACTGGGGATATGTCCATACGGTGAACAACCCTTATAAGTCCTCTCGACTTGTAAGGAGAAAACTCTTTTGTAAGATCCTTACGACTTACAGGGGAACATACACTTAGGAATCCTCACGATTTCTAAGGAGAAAACACACCTACGAGATCCTCACGACTTGTAGGGAGAAATAGCTTTGTGAGACCCTTACGGCTCACGAAGTCAAAAGCCTTAGTCGACGGGATCCTAACCTTGTTCGCTAAGCCACCTTTGTTCGACAACGACAGAGGCAAATGATGATTCGCTCCTGGCAATATCCCAGTTGTAGCGATGCTGATGCCTAAACCGGTATCAAATTTCAAGTCCTTTCATGGCAACTGATGATTCGCTCCTGGCAATATTCCAGTCGTAGCGATGCTGATGCTGAGATTGGCACCAGATTCCAAGTTCCACACTCCCGATAAAAAAAAAAAGAAGCGAGCCATACGTGGATACGAAATAGCCGAAATGATGGGGCAACTTGCAATAAAAATCAGCAAGTAAAAAAAATATATGCATGCAAAATAGCCGAAATGATTGGGCAACTCGCAATAAAAAGCAGCGAGTAAAAAGAAAAATAGCCGAAATGATTGGGCACCGCGAAAAATAGCCGAAATGATTGGGCAATCGCGATTTTCGCGATATAAAAAGCTGAAATGATAGAGCATCGCGGAAAGAATAAAAAAAATGAAAGAATGAAACTTTTTGCCCTACAGGTGAAATCACATCGATCCTTGTATACAATCCAGGGGCACAGATAAAAAGGGAACCATACCTTCCCAACAAGCTCCATCAGAAAGCGGAGCCAAATCTCGACGGTTAGTAGACAACCTAGAGATAATCTCGACATTTATCGCAATATTGCAGACATAATGTCAACAAACGAAGCAAAAAGAAGATCCCGAGCTTCAGGGTCTCGACGTCAACATCGACAACTTAGAGATCACCAACGGCGTTTCTCCTCACTCCAGCCAGATGCAGACGTGACGTCAACAATCGACCTCAGAGTCGCAACGAAACGGAACCATGGAAAAGTCCTTAGTTCCAAATCTCAATGGCCACATCTACAGCCTGGAGACCAACAACGGTGTGCCTCCTCATTCCAGCAGGACACAGATATTACACCATCAAGCGGAGCGATGGAAAAATCCCAGCTTCACCTCAGCATTCGTCTCGATACAGTAGACGCAATGTCAACAGCAGCGTTCCTCTGCACTCCGGCTGGAGGCAGATGCAACGTCAACAAAAGACCTCACGGTCGAAACAAAGCGGAGTAACGGCAAAATCCCAACTCCACCTTAGCATTCGTCTCGTTACAGCAGACGCAATGTCAACAACGGCGTTCCTTCGCAGTCCAGCAGGATGTACATGCAAAGTTAATAAAAGACCCCATGGTCAGCAAAGCGGAGTGATGGCAAAATCCCAGCTCCACCTCAGCACTCGTCTCGTCACAGCGGACACATCATCAAGCAAAGCGGAACAGCAGCAACTCCCAGTTCCATGACTCGACGATGTACTCCCACAGAGAGTCAAATCCCAACTCCGTGAAATGCGGATATAATCAACAAAATTCCTGGTCACGTGGAACGCGGATAACGTCACTCTTTGACCCCGTGGAAAACGTCCAGAGCGGATCCTGGTCCTCGCAGAGCACGGCAGTGAACCCGTGTGAAGCATCCAGAGCGGAGCCTAGTCCTCGCCGAGCACGGCAGTGAACCCGTGTGAAGCATCTAGTGCAAAATTCCTGGTTACGTGGAACACGGATAACGTCACTCTTTGACCCCGTGGAAAACATCCAGAGCGGATCCTAGTCCTCGCCGAGCACGGAAGTGAACCCGTGTGAAGCATCTAGTGCAAAATTCCTGGTTACGTGGAACGCGGATAACGTCACTCTTTGACCCCGTGTGAAGCATCCAGAGCGGAGCCTAGTCCTCGCCGAACACGGCAGTGAACCCGTGTGAAGCATCTTGTGCAAAATTCCTGGTTACGTGGAACGCGGATAACGTCACTCTTTGACCCCGTGGAAAACGTCCAGAGCGGATCCTGGTCCTCGCAGAGCACGGCAATGAACCCATGTGAAGCATCCAGAGCGGAGCCTAGTCCTCGCCTAACGCGGCAGTGAACCCGTGTGAAGCATCTAGTGCAAAATTCCTGGTCACGTGGAACGCGGATAACGTCACTCTTTGACCCCGTGGAAAACGTCCAGAGCGGATCCTGGTCCTCGCAGAGCACGGCAGTGAACCCGTGTGAAGCATCCAGAGCGGAGCCTAGTCCTCGCCTAACGCGGCAATGAAACCGTGTGAAGCATCTAGTGCAAAATTCCTGGTCTCATGGAACGCGGATAACGTCACTCTTTGACCCCGTGGAAAACGTCCACAGCGGATCCTGGTCCTCGCAGAGCACGGCAATGAACCCGTGTGAAGCATCCAGAGCGGAGCCTAGTCCTCGCCTAACGCGGCAGTGAACCCGTGTGAAGCATCTAGTGCAAAATTCCTGGTCACGTGGAACGCGGATAACGTCACTCTTTGATCCCGTGGAAAACGTCCAGAGCGGATCTTGGTCCTCGCAGAGCACGGCAGTGAACCCGTGTGAAGCATCCAGAGTGGAGCCTAGTCCTCGCCTAACGCGGCAATGAAACCGTGTGAAGCATCTAGTGCAAAATTCCTGGTCTCGTGGAACGCGGATAACGTCACTCTTTGACCCCGTGGAAAACGTCCACAGCGGATCCTGGTCCTCGCAGAGCACGGCAATGAACCCGTGTGAAGCATCCAGAGCGGAGCCTAGTCCTCGCCTAACGCGGCAGTGAACCCGTGTGAAGCATCTAGTGCAAAATTCCTGGTCACGTGGAACGCGGATAACGTCACTCTTTGACCCCGTGGAAAACGTCCAGAGCGGATCCTGGTCCTCGCAGAGCACGGCAGTGAACCCGTGTGAAGCATCCAGAGCGGAGCCTAGTCCTCGCCTAACGCGGCAATGAAACCGTGTGAAGCATCTAGTGCAAAATTCCTGGTCACGTGGAACGTGGATAACGTCACTCTTTGACCCCGTGGAAAATGTCCACAGCGGATCCTGGTCCTCGCAGAGCACGGCAGTGAACCCGTGTGAAGCATCCATAGCGGAGCCTAGTCCTCGCCTAACGCGGCAATGAAACCGTGTGAAGCATCTAGTGCAAAATTCCTGGTCACGTGGAACGCGGATAACGTCACTCTTTGACCCCGTGGAAAACGTCCAGAGCGGATCCTGGTCCTCGCAGAGCATGGCAGTGAACCCATGCGAAGCATCCAGAGCGGAGCCTAGTCCTCGCCTAACACGGCAGTGAACCCGTGTGAAGCATCTAGAGCAAAATTCCTGGTCACGTGGAACACGGACAACGTCGCTCTTCGATCCCGTGGGAAACGTCCAGAGCGGATCCTGGTCCTCACACCAACATGGAGTGATCACCACCGCGACATTCGTCTCGATACAGCAGACGCGACACCAGTAAACGAAGCGAAGGCCAAATTCCTAGCTTCAGGGTCCTGACGGCAAGTCATATAAAGCCTGAAAGACAATCGGAGATCATCCCGCACCGGCTCGGAGTGGTCACCACCTCGACGATCGTCTCGATACAGCAGATGAAATGTCACCCCAACGTTCTTCCTCCAACAGGATTCGTACATGACAAAGCAAACGAAGCGAAGGCCAAATTCCTAGCTTCAGGGTCTTAACGGCAAGTCATATAAAGCCTGAAAGACCACCGGAGATCATCCCATATGGAGTGGTCACCACCTCGACGTTCGTCTCGATACAGCAGACGCAACATCACCAAAAGGAGCCACGGCAAAATCCCTAGTTCCAAATCTCGACGGTTCATCAGCAACCTAGAGACAACCACGACATTCGTCTCGATACAGAGGACGCAATGCCAGCAAACGAAGCAAAGGCCAAATTCCTAGCTTCAGGGTCTTAACGGCAAGTCATATAAAGCCTGAAAGACTATCGGAGATCATCCCACACCAGCGCGGAGTGGTTATGACTCATCGGGGCTCTCTAAAATGAGCCTAACCTCAAGTAAAAAGCGGCATGGCAAATTCCTAGCGCTTGCTCTTCCGACGGTCAAACTGCCAAGGAGGATTGCTTGAAGACGTCTTGTCCAGCCCCCGAAGGGATCAGAGACACGGCAGTCGCAGGGCTACTCGAACAGCACGATTGCCTATTGAGGAATACATCAGCTCATGCGACGGTACGACGGCCAAAACCCTAAGTACCACAGACCCTAACGGACTTCTGTCGTAAAGAGCAGAGGTTAACTGTGACGTTAGGATATTCTTGCGAGATCTGCTCGATTCGTTTCGACTCGTGAGGAAAATGATGTCTTTGCGAGAACTTCTCGATTCGTCTCGACTCGTGAGATAAAGCCTTAGGCAGTAGGGATTAAAAAACCAATTTCCTAAGCACTGGGATCCTGCAAGTCGGCCCAAAATGGTCTCTTGCATACTATCCACGGGTCTCACTCTCCGAAGTCGAATTTCGACAAGGAGGGGAACAACCGCTTACGGGTCCTCTCGACTCGTAAGAGGGAAAAATTCTCTCATAAGATCCTTACGACTTATAAGAGAAAACACACTTAGGAATCCTCACGACTCCTAAGGAGAAAATACACATACGAGATCCTATCGATCCGTAGGGAGAAAAGTCTTTATGAGACCCTCACGGCTCATAAAGTTGAAAAGTCTTAGGTGGCAGATCCTAACCCTGTCTCCTAAGCCATCACTGCCCTGCAAAGAGGTCAAGATGGACCGTCTATAAGCCACACTCGCCAAAGCTACATGCCACTGAAATGGAAAAGCTACTCATGAGCATATAAACTACTTCACTCCAGAGTAAGATATAAAGAGATAGAAGGGTGCGGCTCATGGAGTTAAGGGTTTGGAACTATATCTCTTAAGAGTCGAGATTTGAGTCAATGATAAATGACGACGCTTGTGTCCGCTCGTTATCTTCTCAGATCAAGATTCTGAAAGTAATATACCAACCCGAAATTGGTCATAGGCTATGCATTACTTTGCACTACTTCACCCACGTATATACTTACGTGGGCAAAGTAGTGGGGGGCATTTGTTCCCGCCGAAAATTTCTGCGTGAAAGAGCCCAAGGTATCAAATGGCGGCGATACGCTTAAGAAAATGGGAACCAGTATCTTCCGGGCTGTTTTTTGATAAACTCCCGAATGAGAAACAGATAAATTCTGATGGTATCGAAAGCGGCTCGAAAAACCCTTCGATTTGATATATTATGGGCCTCGTAATTCATCCGGGATCAAAAGTTATGAGGAATTACGTGTCCACACGTGATGGGCTTTTAAAAACCCGCTGGAGGAGTTCAAAAATATAATAAAAACTCAGAAAATACCCCTATGGGGCATCACGTGCTCACACGTGATCATGGGTCATGTGCAGACACGTGATGGGCTTTTAAAGCCTCTAAAATAATGAATAGAATTTAATTCTAAAAGTCAGAAAATACCTCAACGAGGTATCACGTGCTTACACTTGACCAATGGTCACGTGTTGACACGTGATGGTTGAAACTGAAACATAAATAAGCGGCTGAGAAAGGAACCCCATTGGGGGTCACGTGCTCACACGTGACCAAAGGTCACGTGCCAGCACGTGACTGTCTTTAAAAACATTATAATTTAATAGAATTAAATTCTAAAAGTTTCTGAATCTTTCCAAATGGAAAAGGGTCATGGGGAACCGTTGGATTAAAAATCCAAGGGTGATTAAAAATCACCAATTTATGGAAAAACCTTGGACAAGGAAAGATTTCCCTGAAAATCTTACCAGGATAACAAATAGAATATCTTTTGGATTTAAAATCCACGGTGAATAAAATTCACTGAATGATCTAAAGGCCCAGATTAATGATAAATATAAATCAAATCTCTCAACATACAAATCAAATCTCTCAATGAGAGATTTGCTAAACAAATTGATTCTCTTCCTTCTCCTATAAATAGGAGCCAAGAGGAGAAGAGAAGGGATCTACTTTTTGGAGAGAAAAACAGAGGGAGGAGAATTTAATTCTCAAGAGAAGAAAAAGCAAAGAGAGGAGAATTTAATTCTCTGCAAAAGAAAAACCCTAGGTGAGAAAAGGGAAAAGATTAACTTCAAAAAGAGAATTTAATTCTCAAAATTCAAGAGTTTAACTCTTATAATAAAAAAGAAGAACTTAGTTCTTCTTCTGGTTGAAGATCTGTACAGAGCACATCTCCCCATAGGATGAGAATTTAATTCTCATCGGGTTGAGATCCTGCCATGCAGATCCTAAACTTAGAAGGGGAATTGAGTTTTTAGAATTTAATTCTCCTAAAATAAAACTAGGGTTTAACCCTAATCAAGAATTTAATTCTTTTACATATCTGGGAATTTAATTCCTTTGAAAAGAAATCAGGGTTTTATCCTAAATAAGAATTTAATTCTTTCACGATAGGAATTTAATTCCTCCAAAATCATAATTAGGGTTTAACCCTACAAAGAATTCAATTCTTAAAAGATCTCTGTTCATGAAAAGAACTAGGGTCACGTGCCCCCACGTGACCCATGAAAAAATCCCCTGCAAAGAACTTTGAAGCATCACCCCACGTGCTCCCAAGTGATTCCCAGAACGCAGAAAGAAAAAGCAAAAGGAATGAAAGCTTTGGGCGCTCTCACGTGTTATCACGTGACCCCTCAGCAAATGCTTTAACAATTGACGCACAGATCCCCATCACGTGCCAACACGTGATGCTCTAAAATAAAAATGAAAGTGTTTAACACTTAATGGCAAAACAAAAGAAAAGAAGCTTTGGGCGCTCTCACGTGTCCCCACGTGACCCCTCAGCAAGTGCTGTAATATTCGATGCGTAAACCCCCATCACGTGCCAACACGTGATGCTCTAAAATAAAAATAAAAGTGTTTAACACTTATTCGCAGATTTGAGGATAAACCAAAAGGAGATCCGGCTCCACATTTAGGGCGCCCTCACGTGTCATCACGTGACCCCTAATGAGCATTCTAACAGACCAGAGCGGGGGCCTCCATCACGTGCCCACACGTGATGGCCAGGAAATTAAAAGTGTTAAACACTGATCTGCAGAATAAAATAAGGGAAATCAGGGCGCTCTCACGTGTCCGCACGTGACCCCTCCCTCCTTAGTGTTTAACACTAATTGGAAAACTCTATTTGCAGTGTTTAACACTGATTATCTTTTAGTGTTTAACACTAATTTGCTAATCTTATTCCCAGTGTTCAACACTGTTGGTCTGCAGTGTTTAACACTAGCTTTAGCCCAATTGGCTAAGTTTTTAGAGGCAAAGCCTCTTCTTCAATAGACTAACAGAGGGCCAATATTTCAAACATAGTTGGACTTAGCCCAAACTGGCCATAAGTCCTCAAATCATCTTGAACTGAGCACATCTGCTCTTTCAACCAACTCATTGGTTCAAGGGTACATCTCTGAACTCCTCTGATATTTGTCGTTGTAATCCTTCAACGTCTTCAGAGAGGTGACGGGTCCCGACAACCACACATCAACACGGACTGTGGGGTCCTTAAACTCATGGACTTATGCGTCCTTAAACCCATATTCGTCCCAAAACGGGAACATGGACCACCATGTCCCTAAACTGGAGGTGGACCACCATGTCCCTAAACTGGCAATGGACCACCACGTCCCCAAACGGGAACATGGACCACCACGTCCCCAGACGGGAACATGGACCACTATGTCCCTAAACTGGAGGTGGACCCCCATGTCCCTAAACTGGCAATGGACCCCTATGTCCCTAAACTGGAACAATAGAGCCAATTGCTCTTTTGTCGGATCTAAACGATCCCGTTAAGTCGATCTTAGTCCCAAACTGGACTAGCGTATCCTTAACAACCGTTTAAGTTGATCTTAGCCTCAAAAATGGCTAACGTATCCTTAAACTTTCAAACAGACTCTAGTCCCAAATCGGACTATAAACCTCCTAATCAACTCTGGCTCAAGGGTACATCTCTGAACTCCTCTGACATCTGTCGTTGTAATCCTTCAACGTCGTCAGAGAGGTGATGGGTCCCGACGGCCATATATTTAATGGACCACTAGGTCCCTAAACTAGAACAGTAGAGCCAATTGCTCTTTTGTCAGATCTAAACGATCCCGTTAAGTTGATCTTAGTCTCAAACTGGACTAACGTATCCTTAACAAACGTTTGAGTTGATCTTAGCCTCAAATATGGCTAACGTATCCTCAAACCAAAAACCCAAACCCAAATCTAAGAAAACACGGATTTGGACTAATCCACATCCTACGGGCGACGACATAAATTGGTCTCCGTATACAATCCACGGGCAACCACAAATAAGACAAACACCCACAATACGAAGTGACCATCTGGAGAAGGAGAAAGTTGTTACCGCAATGCGGTAGCGTAATTAACTGCAGGGGCTTGCGCCTGCAGGGAAGAGCGTCCCCACAATCAAAAACCCCTCAAGCGAGGGGGAATCTGACGAAGTCTGCTACATCGGCCGCATCCGTCTAAACCTCCGATACACGGTGCCATAAATCAACTTGGCATCTTCGGAGAGGTAGACGGATAAAACCAATTAGCATCTGCCCCGAACCTCAGGCGAGACAGCCCATGTCTCGGCCGCCGTTCGGAGGGGAACAAGCACAAAATATATAATAATTTTTTTTTGTGTACATAAATAAGATAATAAAAGATTAGATAGTGAAAAATTACATCCAAAAGATTAGAAAAATTTAAGAAAACCTAGAAAGTTAGAAGTTTTCTTAAACGAAACTAGTAATAAGTAGTTATGAGCCGTTGTCCCAAGGGTTAGTAAGATGAAAGAAGTCACTAATCTGAGGATAAAAATAAGTCTGAAAAATAGTTCATATTCTGGAAGCCAAACATTTGAATGTTGATACCCTACTAACACACGTCTTGAAACTCGGGATAGTAGAGGATACCTTGAAATGCTCTTGTCTAAAAAAATTATAAATGAAGCAATAAAATATAAAATGGTGTAGAAAAATGAACACTAGTTTTGTTATCACCAAGGCAACATAAAAAAAATATAGCGAGAGTGCTTCATCACCTAGTGCCTTAGACCAACTGGTTTGGGAGTTACTGCTAAGCCTTAGGTGTTGCAAGACGAGAAAATACTAATACACCTAATCAGCAAGCACATGAGTATCAGTCGGTTAGTACCTCAAGAAGTATTAACGGTCGCATGAAAAATGTGTGAGCAAATCCATCTAAATATTCACCGATTAAAAAGTACTGAGATAGATGGAAAAGAGTATGATAGCTTGAATTGAATTCTCCGAGTGTAAGGATGTTCTTTTACACACACGTAGGGGTATATGATCGTTGTTTGGAAGAAAGGTAGGGATGAAGAATAAAGACGACGTTTTATTGAGCGATGATGTGATTTCTAACATCTTTTCATGACTATTAAGATAAGGCTCATGACAACCGAAAAGCTAGTGTAGTTGGAAACTCTAATTTTCAAAGTCTTTCTTTTACAATTCTTATCTTTATATGTAACTTTCACAGTCTTCTTTTTATTATTGGATTTTGTGGGTGCAATCCGCTGAAAACCCTCAGGAGACAACACTCCTCCTACTAGGGACATCTAGAGGTTTAAAGGCTTGTTGCACGTGCTCAGTGCAATCGTGTTGCCTACGAAAGTGTGCTAGTTAGTTTTTCTTTTTCTTATATTTTCCCCTTCACCTGAATAAAACAAGTTTTCTCAAGACGACCGAAATTAAGTTTGGGGGAATTTGATCAGTCGAAAATATTGCATTCTTAACACATCAATTTCCCTACTCTTTATAATCATCTAAAAGTATTTGGTATAAATATAGCACATATTAGAAATTTATCTGTAAAATATCAAATAACATGTGTTATACATTATAACCGGCATTATGAGGGAAATTATGTGTTTATTATTACATGCATGATCTTTGTATATCAAAAACTTGTCTCGAGATTGTTTGCAGGAAATTCTCCAGGTAAAGAGCCGGAACTGCTAAAAGTGCTGATAAAATGTATCAAGTCAAAGACTTGAAATCTGGTAGTGAACAGGAAAGTATAAAAATATTCCAGATATCAGAAAAGTGCCATAAAGCCAACACAAATAAACACTGGAAGTTTCATGCAGCAACTCCACCAAACGGCTGTGGATCCGCAGCCAAGTCAGGACGATCCGCCGCGAATCCGCGGCCGAGTTAACTCATCGGCGGTGGAAACTTTTGCAGAGGCTTTATTTTAACGGCAAAACTCCTTTAAGACACTTCAAAGTCCCTAGAAATCTCCAGAAGCTTCCCTTCTAACAGCCAAGCTTCTTGTGTAAGCTTAATACCTACCAAGCTTCTCATGCAAGCTTCATAACAACCTAGCTTCCTATGCAAGCTTCATAACAACCAAGCTTCCAAAGGAAGCTAGACCTAGCTTCTAGGGGTAGCTAAAGGGAAAGCTATAAAAAGGGACCTAGGGCTTCATTACAAAGGTTGTTCATGAGTTGTTTGTTGTTCATTAATTGAGTTGTTGAATATTGAACCAAATTTCCGCAAGTTGAGTGACACAACTTGCAACTCAAAACCCTAGCCCAAATCCAATTCCAAAGCCAAATCAATATCCATCGAGAAACGAACCAAGCAAGCCTTCAACGAGGCTTTGAAGCAACGCCAACCTTCATCCGAGCAAGAGATCCACGATGATCCGCGACTCAAGAAGATCGAGCGGAGCGAGCTTCGACGGAATATAGTTACCTCTTCAAAAGGAGCGATCGAGCGAGACATCTTGTAACCTCGAATTGAGGGAATGTGTAATTAGTCATCGATTCAATAAAGGTGATAATTGTAATTCTTGTTTTCTTTACACTCTTGCATTATGAAGCTTCTTGATCTTTGATTCATTTATTTTCATGATGCTTGAGTAAATTCTCCGCTTGTGGAGAATCCGAGAGAATTGATAGATCTAATGATGATAAAATCTTAATACTAGTATTAATTCTTATGAGATTTGTGAACCTTAGCAAAAAGAATCGTTGATGATCTAATTTGGAGCGAAATGGCTTCTTGATTATTTTGTTGCAAGTTAGGGATCAAACTATCGGTGATTTTCTTTGCTAGAGGCTAGATCCGAATTGAAAAGACAAAGGATAGTGAAGGAGAAACCCTAGTTTCTTCAATTGATCCCTAATCTTCAATCATCATCATCAATCTAGCAACAAATATTCAATAGATAAGAGTAGGAATTATTAGATTCATCATTATCTATTAACTCAATCGGATCCTATAAGCTACTCTTCATATCTTGATAATTCAATCGATTTAGACATTTCTTGATTCTTGATTCTAGATCTTTATTTTCTTTATGTTTCTTGAAATGAAAACTCACAAATCATGAATCATTTTTTCTTTTATCTTTTATTTTCAACTCAACTACAACGATTTCGAACAAATCACACTTTCTCAGTGGACGATCCGCATTCACCGACGAAACTACAATAGACACCATCAATTGACTACGGTTTAAATTTCTTTGGTTGTGAAACATTTCTAAACACACACGAAAATACGATCAATTAATACCCGCAGGACAAGGTTGTAGGAGGTATAAAATCCTAACCAAGTAGTTAGAACCTCCCAGTAGTTTTAGCTAGTTAAGGTTTCTGTTAAGATCCTGGAGTTAAAGTCGGTGTTGCGAAGCTTTGAAAAATCGTTTTTTATAAATTCTGCCTTCCCGCGAACCCACGGGGTGCGTGACATCAACTTACAGTGGTATAAGAGCCTACTAAAGCTTAACTAGCTAGTTATCAAGTAGTTAGAAATTCGATCGACGAAAAATTTTCCCGAAATCAAAATCCAAGACTTGCCTTGCTGTCGTTTTTCAAAACTGCTCAGAAAATTATTTCACTGGCCTTACAAATACGTGCTGGCAATTTAGTGAATGAGAAAAAAATTTGAGACATTGATTCATCAACTTAGTCGCGGAACCGCGGCCAAACAAGTCTTTTGGCCGCGGAACCGTCTCAGAGTTGAAGCTTCATTGCTCACAATTTTTTCTGGGGTTCAGGTGTTTTGGAATTATGGTTTTTGGCATATGTGTATTCTACCCAGATTTGTTTGTGTACTGGATTGTGCATGGGGTAAATACAGATTTGTTTATCGATCGAAATTCTAAAGGTTCTTGGCTAATTGTGATTCTATGTTTGTATATATAATGCTAAACGTCTGCTAATCGCTATACGTCGATTAGTGGGGTTTGCACATATCTGTATTGTGATAGTTTGTGTATATGGAGTATTGGATCGTTGTGGATGAATAGTCGGGGGGATGTGAGAAGAGTGTTTTCTTTTCATTCATTCATGTAAATTTGTAATTGATGTAATGTTCTTTTTGTTGGCTATAGTGCCCTCAAGTCAATTATTGTAATTGCAGGCACGCGATTATGATGATTGAGGGAGAACCTATACGGATAGAACAGTCTTACTCAAAATGATAGTATGCTATCTGGTTTGTCTTTATCATCATGTACATGCATTATGTGGCATTACAGATCACTATTACATGTTGATAGAGCCCATAGGATTCTTGCTTGATTACCAGCATTATGATGGCGATCATATACGTGGGAGCTGGGTGGCCTATAAGCACATCCTTAAATGTCCGTAGTCGAGGGAGTATCGAGACTGGGCATCGATAATACGGAGTAGACAAGTGTATACTTTTCGAGCTCCCGACGAGGGGCGGTGGCCAGTCTCAAAAGCCATTGGTGTCAATTAGTCACCTAAGATAGTATACAGGTGCTCATTGAGTTATGAGTACACTGGACGGACTCGCCGGGAACATGCTAGTTGGTATTATACCTATTGTCAGATAGCAGTTTCCAGGTGACATGTGTACAGATTAGTCTGTCGATCTGAGATCGTCATTTGTATCGTGTGAGTTCCTACTATGCTTTGATTACTACCTTACCATGACTCAATGGAGTCGTGCAAACAGGTTTTAGTTGGGTACATTCCCGAGCCACATAGAGGCAGTGAGAGAATCGTCGGGGATTCTCTCTCTCGGTATTGAGGGTTGATGTCGCATTATGCATGGGTGGCCATCACCAGAAATCCTTGGCCAAGGTACTCGAGAATTACTGATTTGGATTAGTAGTTTCTCAGTGGGTGGTGGGCTTCATACCGACATGAAATATCGCGTTATTAGGGAGTCTGACTTTATCCATCCCTTAGACCCGATATGCGATACTCTTAGACGAACAGACCGGACTGTATAGAGATTGTCACAGACATGCTCAGTAGGGGTTCGAATGAGTTTGCTCGTCGACCATCCTTTCACTTAATATCCGGGTAGCCGTTACGTACAGCTAGTGCCGCTGACGTGCTTGTGGTTAAACCCACTGCCAGCGTATTGACGAGTCTTTAGAGTCCCACACAGAGGTTTCCTTGGTTCAGGAGAAACGATGTAGTAGCCGTATTGTTTACGTGCAGGGTTTCGATCGATCGATTGTATTATGTGTTGGCTATAGTGCCCTCAAGTCAATTATCGGATCGCAGGCACGTGATTGCAATGATTGAGGGAGGAACTATACCGGTAGAACAGTCTTACTCGAGATGATAGTATGCTATCTGGTTTGTCTTTATCATCGTGTACATGTTTTAGATGACATTATAGATCACTATTATATGTTGATAGAGCTCATAGGATTCTGGTTTGACTACCAGCAGTATGATGGGGATCATATACGTGAGAGTTGGGTAGTCTATAAGTACATCCTTAAAGTGTCCCTAGTCGTGGGAGTTTCGAGACTGGGCATCGATACTCCGAGAGTAGACTAGTGTATATGGATCAAGACACCGACGAGGGGTGGTGGCCGGTCTCACAAGCCATTGGTGTCAGGTTATTCACCTAAGATAGTATACAGGTGCTCATTAGGTTATGAGTGTAAGTCCACGGTAGCGCCCCGGCCGTCTAACAGACGCCAAATGCAGAACAAAAACTTTTTACAAACTGGCGCTATCGTGTACCGTAACCCGGATCTGCCATTAAAGCTAAACTAACAAACTACAAAGTGGGTTAGAATTGTTATACCGAATGATCAGAGTCCTTCGGTCTTCAACCATCATCCCACGCTTTGTTGCTGCGGCTTCGATCTTCTGAAAACTCCAGTATCGTCGTCCAGGTGGCACCACGTCGACGGATCTTTAAGCGGGCTCCCGCCTCTGAACCGAGGCAACTCGATCGTCAAGTTTGCTAAAAGAGACGACCAAGTTGGTGTAGTGAATGAGTAGAACACTTTGTCTCGTTACGTCCAAGGCTATGGACGAACGGTTAATGAAGTTTCCAATTAGAATCGGGTAAATGGAAATTGGGCTATGAAATTTCCATGAACTAAATTTCTTGTATCTTTTTCTCACAAAATCAATCCATGATCACCCTTGAAGAAGGGGCCGACCACTTATAACAAGGAGAGGGTGAGTGTAGGAGCTTCAAGTGGAGACCATAACAATATGATAGTTATCAACACAATTAATGAAAGAATGAATCATCAAAAGACATTAAATGTAAAAGTATGAATCATGAAGCCTAGTCATCAACTCATTAGTGCTAAAGAATGAGTCACTAGCCTAGTCACTAATCTTGAAGCTTCCACACACGATGATTCACCCTCAAGACGAAAAGACAAATCCGCATTTAACCGAATGTTAAAGACGGGTGATAGAAAACAGGAAACTGGCAACTTCCAAAAGCGATCCCGAAACGAATTTCAGGACAACCCCGTAATAGTATTAACATACCCGCATTTGTATTACGACCGAATACAAATGCATCTGAGATAAAGATATTATATCTACACAGTATAATACTCGGATACGGCTTAAACCAAAGCTGACCAGTATTATCTGCCCGAAAAACGACACGTGCAAAAAGGCACGTGCATTTTTCCGAACCTTGCCATAACACCGTACGGCCTCTACAACATTTCGCCCGAACTTGGGAAAGTGTCTGTGGGGGACTCTAATGACTCATCAACACACTGGCACTGGGTATAACCACTAGCACGTCAGAGGTACAAGCTGTACATAACGGTTTGCCTATATATTGATTGGAAGGGAAGCTGATGAGCGAACTCATCTATGAACCCTACTGAGTTTAACAGTGACAATGTATATACAGTCCGGTCCGTTCGTCTAAAGAGTATCGCATATCGAGTCTAGGGGGTGGATAATGTCAGACCCCTAATAACGCGATAAATCGTATCGGTATGAAGCCCATCACCATCTGAGAAACTACTGATCCAAATCAATAATTCTCCACTACCTTGGCCAAGGATTTCTAGTGATGGCCACCCGTGCACTGTGCGACATCAACCCCAATACCGGGAGAGACGAATCCCCGACAATCCACTCTCTGCCTCCATGTGGCTCGGGATTGTACCCAAAAAAGACCTGTTTGCACGACTCCTTTGAGCCGTGGTAGGGTAGAAATCAAAGCACAGTGGGAACTCACATGAGACAAATGACGATCTCAGGTCGACAAACTAACCTGTACACATGCCACCAGGGAACTGCAATCTGACGATATGTATAATACCAACTAGCATGTTCCCGGCGAGTTTTGTCCGGTGTACTCATAACCTAATGAGCACCTGTATACATCTTAGGTGATCCAACTGACACCAGTGGCTTGTGAGACCGGCCACCGCCCCTCGTCGGGGTCTCGACTGTATACACTAGTCTACTCTGGAGTATCGATGCCCTGTCTCGAAACTCCCACGACTAGGGACACTTTAAGGATGTGCTTACAGACCCCAGCTCCCACGTATATGATCGCCATCATACTGCTGGTAGTCAAGAAAGAATCCTATGGGCTCTATCATCATGCAATAGTGAACTAAAGCATGTATACGGTGATAAAGACAAACCAGATAGCATACTATCATCTCGAGCAAGACTGTCATATCGGTATAGGTCCTGCCTCAATCATTGCAATCACGTACCTGCGATCCAATAATTGACTTTGAGGGCACTATCTCGAACAATCTCCCACTTGCACTCAAGGCTAATTATTGTGATGTCGCATACTCACAGCCCGTGTGATACCGACCATCCAACTCCTCTACTAATCAGTTTCACAAAGCTAGTTTGTAAAACTCTTGTGTTCGAGAAATAACCTCAGTGAGTGGATCCGCCCTGATGTTTCTTTCTATGTCTCTTTTAATCCCTAAGTTCGCGGAGAAAGCCATCTCCCGAATCGAGTAATATCTGTCTTAGAATATGTCTGGATATCTGATGGGACCTAGTTCATAAATGAACTCCAAATCCAAACTTCTTAGACTGTATAGATAACTGAACCTAATCAGTATCCAGCACCATGCTTCCCACAGTATCCTCTTGGACCACCTGTCCATAATACTTTCCCTCGCCAGAGGGAAAACTATAACTCTGACAATCACTCTGTCATCGATGTCACCTTGGAAGCCTGGAATGATAACCGTCTCCCGAAGGAGGCTGCCGTCATCAAGTCCTTAGAACATGCACTTATGTTCTAAAACTGCTTCCTTATGTTTCTTCAGGATTAGATTAATATAAACTTATCGCATCCAGTGCAAAAACAACATCTGGTGTGGTACTTGACATCTCATGATTGACTCAATTGCCTAAGCAAGTGATCTGCCAATCATGCACATCCCTCTCTCCTTTAGTCCCTAAGACACCTTTAGAGAGGGTGACTCCATCACTTGCAGGTACACCACCATGCCAGGAGTCATCTATTCTAAAAACCATTTAGAATACGGTCAAAGTACCCACATTGGGAAACTACCCAAATCTAGATCTAAAACCATAGATCTAGTAACCAGAATGTCTGATATTAAATCCATATCCTTTGCGGAGAAACCACTGTGTGACGACCACAGTACAACCGATCGTAGTATAGGAATTTTACTTCCTACTCTGTGTATGTCATCCAAATACCAGGACATCACACCCTACTACCTTCTTAACAGATCCATCCCCTATTCTGATGAAGTCAAACCTATGACTGTCACATCAAAATTAGATGATCTTATCTCCGCTATATCTGCTTAAGTCTATAAATAGACATAAGCTACTTGCCCACTATGCTTCCGCTGCTCCCACTGACTATGACAACCCTCTGGCAGAATAATATCTACGTACACTTCTAAAGCTAGTTTAGAACGACGTCATACTTATCCTCTTGCTGGGTCTCATAGTCTAGAACAACAGTAGTGTCAAGTCTGGGTAAATAAGAACCTCCCTGTCACCGTCCTTGAGGCTACCGGAGTACCTCTCGGGTGTCTGAGGTTACCCACCATATCTGTGGAGTGGCTATTGGAATGTCAAACCTGATTGAATATATAGGTCCTATTTAAATTTTTCGTAATCGTTTGCGGTTCTGGAATCACTTCCAGTTCTACCATACTCCCACTACTGTTTTCTGAAAAAATCCATTTTAATAAAACTGTGGCGAGTCAAGAAAAATATCACTATTGATCTTCCAGATGGTAGAAATGTCAACCCTCGTCAAAGCCAGGGTCAACCCACAAACTGCTATTACAGAAACGTGCCTTAAGTTATCCAGTGTCTGGTTTTAAGCATAAGCTGGACAACTCCCATTACCTTAACATCGTTAAGATATGAACCATTCTATATCCAATATAGAAATAGAGGCACTAATTTAATTGGAACCAGATTCAAATCATGCAGCTGTCTCCAGTGCATATCAACTTAATGGAGAAAGGCTAATCAGCATTACTCAACATAGGAATCCATCCAATTATGAGTAACCTGAAAGAGTAACAAGTTTCTCAAAACCATTACTATTATCTGAATACCATTCACAAGAATCTACATCTTCGATCTCTTTGAAGAATCCCGATACCTGCGACATCTGGTTCTCTACTTTATTCTTATACCAACAACTTCTTAAAACTTAGACATTGTCTTTCTACGAAACACTTGTCTAAAAACTAGAGAAGTCACAAGTAAACAGAACATAGTACGAGGACCTACCCCTTTGTCCTGACGGACACTGGATAACATACAATACTCTGTATAATTCCCCTGAGTTTGAATAACTCAAAACCTGTGCATCGTAGGTTGAAACTGTACCCAGGAGATTTCCTCAAATATCACCAATTACAACGAATTCCGAAATAATGAGGATGATCACCTTAATTCCCAATAACTTACTCCCACTCATTATCTGTAAAACTATACAGATATAAGAATGAAACCTGGTAAATACATACCCTGGATTAAGTATGTAATCGGGAAATCAGATTTCCTTAAACAATGCACTGAAACATGAAAATGTTTCTTAGGGGTATCCTGGTATTCCTAGTAATGCCTCTTCCATAATCCTATTCATGACTGTAACCGTATATTTCTTTGCCATCTTTCCAAATCCCTTTATTTGTCTTTAGTCGTTACCTTCTGTACACCACCGTTAGGCTAAATGGTTTTCTTCCTTCCCTACCGTTCGGCACCAGCCTATGGTTTGGAAGAAGACTATCCAGTAAGCATAATAGGTGTACCCTCCTAATCCTAGGAGTACTCGCAACTTGAGAGAAGGTTATGATAAAAAAACAAATGAATAATACCTTATTCTATTTCTCCCGAACTGGGGAAAAAGCAAAGGTGAAATAGGAGTGGCGATGAAGTACGCGGTTTGTTCATGAATGATAACAGTCACAATTTACTTTGCCCTCTTTCTAATCCCTTTATTTTGTCTTTAGCTATTACCTTCTGTACACCCTACTTAGGCTAATTGGTTTTCTTCATTCCCTACCTTTCGGCACCTGCCTATGGTTTGGAACAAGACTATCCAATAAGCGTAATAGGTGTACTCTCCTTAACTAAGGATCCCTCGCAACCTGAGAGAAGGTGATAATAAAAGACAACTGAATAAACCAATTCTATTTCTCCTGAACCTGGATCCATCCTCGAAGAAGTCTCTTCGAGTTCGTATATAACCATACGATGGATCTATCCAATCGAAGTGGATATCCGTAGTAATACGGGGTGTTCTGAGAAATGCAAAGGGTAAAAGAAGGAGTGGCAATGACTTATGCAACTCAGACAATCCAAAAGCCAGTATTTTAAGAAGGTTCGGTCAACTTGGTCATTGAGTCATAGTCTAGGGTCGGTCAAAGGTCGCTGCCAAAGAGAGAGAGAGAAAAGAAACACTCTGCGTGTACTCTAAGAATGGTTATCACTTTATCTAATCAGGAAACCTCCCACTGTTACCTCAAATTCTCCTCCAAACCTGAAAGAAGAATTAGTCGGGATCACCCGAAGAGTAAATCAACTCATCAGTGGGAATCGGGATCCAACTATCATCGCATGATAACTTGATGGAAGCCACTCAAGTTATCACACTCCAGAAGGTATGCGCATGCCTGGCAAGTTTCAGTTTGTTTAGAAACTCCCGATATGATTTTTGCCTCATGCTCTTATGACCTTGATTTTGGCCAACAAATCATAAGTCACATGTCAAGTTCTACCCGTCATTGTCCAGGTTAATTTGAACCCATCCGCACATACCCTTGACTTTGGCCAACAAGGCAGTACGACTGTCCCAAACCAATGCATCTATCTATGCAACAGATGAATGTTCAGCAGCTACCAAACACTATGCCTTGACTTTGGCCAACAAACATATCTTGAATACTACTGACAATCCATAAGAAATGACGGAGGGCTACGGCTGGTTTTTGGCGAAAAACCTTTAACGTAATGAACTTGATCTCGTTGAAGGAACCTGATAGCATTTTATAAAAATATAGTGGCGAAATCGTTTTGCTAAAGAGGTCACTCCCGGTGAAGGGATCTCGGCTCTTTCCTCGTGTAATGAGGTGCAGGATATTCCAACTGAATACCGCGATGCAAAGCAACTTGTAATCGACTATATTGAAGTTATTACCCTGACGTAAACTTCTGCCCAAGGGGTCACTCCCGGTGAAGGGATCTCGGCCCTTGCCTCGTCGAATGAGGTGAAGGATATTCTAACTGAATATCACTATGCAAAACAAAAGGAAATATCTTTGTAACAACACCTTTTAAAAAATTTGTTCCAACAACATCAAATATAGGTTTGTTTTATCCTTGCATTGATAAGAATCAATGCAGTCCCATCAATCAATCACACCAGAAAAGAACGAAAATAAAATGTACGTATATGCTATCCGCATTCGTCACTGGGTCCCGTCATCACCCGTTAGGTTACTTAACTAACGACAGAGCGGGGGCTGGACTAGCGCGGGTGTAAAACATATACAACATCTAATAGTATATATACTAATATACAATAATCTCTCTAGGCGTGATAATATGCAACATTACAGAAAAGTAATAAGCATCACAGAACAATACAGATAATCTGAGATCCCCGGGTTTCACAGAGCCGCTGCTGAAACCCGACATTCCCCTGGTCGTGTGGATAGCCTGTGCAATGAAACCTAGACCCCTAGGGCGCGGCAAGTTACCCACCAAAACCTGAAGCGAGGTAGTCTCCACAGCATAGTGAATGGAACACCCGGTACTTCACGGGATCCGGTAAATTGAGCACCCCTCCTTGGGTCAACCTGAACCCCCTACGAGTGCGGCGAATAGTCTGCCAATTCTAGAGTGAGGCCCCTTTGCTTCTCAAAGCCATGAGATACGGACCCGTTGCCCTCCAGAACCCGGCTATCCGTGCACTCCTTCGCGCGATAAATCTAGTACAGAAATAAAAATATGTACAACGGGTACATCAACCTCAACCCGGTCGTGCCCCAAAAGAATATTATACAAACAGGCAGTGACGGCAGTCCACAAGTCGGACGCTCGCCCCGCAATATCAAATGTACAAATAAATCCAAACTGCACTATCATTGCACACTGCTATCCACCACGACAAATCCGCAACATCACAGCAAAACACAGAACATCAATGCGAATGTCACGTTCGCAAACCCGTCTAAAAGAACTATAGTAATCAGACGCGGTTTACCGATCAAATGACATTCCTGGTCGGAGATATAAAGTAAGTACTGTAAACTAACAAGTTTAAAATTTCGATCGAATAAATTTCCCGAAGTGGGCCCCACAAACATCTGCTGTACAGTAACAAAAACTGGGCCCAAAAGAATAGTACCTGAAAACGACAATTTCTTATTAGAAGCTCTCTGGAAAAATTGGAGTACTGTTCACACAAAGTCGCCGCGGTTCCGCGGTCAAACCCTAGGTTTGACCGCGGATCCGCGGTGATTAAGTGGGATCACGTGCCCAAATTTTCCCATAATTCTTAGAAAACCCTGCACGCTTTTCTGTGATATGCAAAATTATTTTTAGGCCCTTTAAAAAATCGACAGAAACATGTGTGCTCAAAATTGCGATTTCGGAAATTCTGTTCGATCGATATTTTAAACGTGTTAGCACAAGTTAGTATGGCTTAATGGTGAGGCTCTGATACCACTGTAAGTCCACGGCAGCGTCCCGGCAGTCTAACAGACGCCAAATGCGGAACAAAAACTTTTTACAAACAGGCGCTATCGTGTACCGTAACCCGGATCTGCCATTAAAGCTAAACTAACAAACTATAAAGTGGGTTAGAATTGTTATACCGAACGATCCGAGTCCTTCGGTCTTCAACCATCATCCCATGCTTTGTTGCGGCGGCTTCGATCTTCTGAAAACTCCAGTCTCGTCGTCCAGGTGGCACCACGTCGACGGATCTTTAAGCGGGCTCCCGCCTCTGAACCAAGGCAACTCGATCGTCAAGTTTGCTAAAAGAGACGACCAAGATGATGTAGAGAATGAGTAGAACACTTTGTCTCATTATGTCCAAGGCTATGGACGAACGGTTAATGAAGTTGCCAATTGGAATCGGGTAAATGGAAATTAGGCTATGAAATTTCCATGAACTAAATTTCTTGTATCTTTTTCTCACAAAATCAATCCATGATCACCCTTGAAGAAGGGGCCGGCCACTTATAACAAGGAGAGGGTGAGTGTAGGAGCTTCAAGTGGTGACCATAACAATATGATAGTTATCAACACAATTAATGAAAGAATGAATCATCAAAAGACATTAAATGTAAAAGCATGAATCATGAAGCCTATTCATCAACTCATTAATGCTAAAGAATGAGTCACTAACCTAGTCACTAATCTTGAAGCTTCCACACACGATAATTCACCCTCAAGACGAAAAGACAAATCCGCATTTAACCGAATGTTAAAGACGGGTGATAGAAAACAGGAAACTGGCAACTTCCAAAAGCGATCCCGAAACGAATTTCAGGACAACCCCGTAATAGTATAAGCATACCCGCATTTGTATTACGACCGAATACAAATGTATCTGAGACAAAGATATTATATCTACACAGTATAATACTCGGATCCGGCTTACACCAAAGCCGACCGGTATTATCTGCCCGAAAAACGACACGTGCGAAAATGCACGTGCATTTTTCCGAATCTTGCCATAACACCATACGGCCTCTACAACATTTCGCCCGAACTTGGGAAAGTGTCTGTGGGGGACTCTAATGACTCATCAACACACTGGCACTGGGTATAACTACTAGCACGTCAGAGGTACAAGCTGTACGCAACGGTTTGCCTATGTATTGATTGGAAGGGAAGCTGACGAGTGAACTCATCTATGAACCCTACTGAGTCTAACAGTGACAATGTATATACAGTCCGGTCCGTTCGTCTAAAGAGTATTGCATATCGAGTCTAGGGGGTGGATAAAGTCAGACCCCTAATAACGCGATAAATCGTGTCGGTATGAAGCCCATCACCATCTGAGAAACTACTGATCCAAATAAGTAATTCTCCACTACCTTGGCCAAGGATTTCTAGTGATGGCCACCCGTGCACTGTGTGACATCAACCCCCAATACCGGGAGAGACGAATCCCCGACGATCCGCTCACTGCCTCCATGTGGCTCGGGACTGTACCCAAAAAAGACCTGTTTGCACGACTCCTTTGAGCCGTGGTAGGGTAGAAATCAAAGCACAGTAGGAACTCACACGAGACAAATGACGATCTCAGGTCGACAAACTAACCTGTATACATGCCACCAGGGAACTGCTATCTGACGATATGTATAATACCAACTAGCATGTTCCCGACGAGTCCTGTCCGGTGTACTCATAACCTAATGAGCACCTGTATACATCTTGGGTGATCCAACTGACACCAGTGGCTTGTGAGACCGGCCACCGCCCCTCGTCGGGGTCTCGATTGTATACACTAGTCTACTCTGGAGTATCGATGCCCTGTCTCAAAACTCCCACGACTAGGGACACTTTAAGGATGTGCTTACAGACCCCAGCTCCCATGTATATGATCGCCATCATACTGCTCGTAGTCAAGCAAGAATCGTATGGGCTCTATCATCATGCAATAGTGAACTAAAGCATGTATACGATGATAAAGACAAACCAGATAGCATACTATCATCTCGAGCAAGACTGTCATATCGGTATAGGTCCTGCCTCAATCATTGCAATCACGTACCTGCGATCCAATAATTGACTTTGAGGGCACTATCTCTAACAATGAATACACCGGACGGACACAACGGGAACATGCTAGTTAGTATTATACCTATTGTCATATAGCAGTTCCCTGGTGACATGTGTACAGGTTAGTCTATCGACCAGAGATCGTCATTTGTCTCGTGTGATTTCTCACTGTGCTTTGATTACTACCCTACCATGGCTCAAAAGAGTCATGCAAACATGTTTTAGTTGGGTACAGTCCCGAGCCATATGGAGGCAGTGAGCGAATCATCAGGGGATTCGTCTCTCCCGGTATTTAGGGTTGATGTCGCGGTGTGCACAGGTGGCCATCACCAGAAATTCTTGGCCAAGGTAGTCGAGAATTACTGATTTGGATCAGTAGTTTCTCAGGTGGTGATGGGCTTCATACCGACACTGAATATTGCGTTATCAGGGGTCTGACTTTATCCACCCCTAGACCCGATATGCGATACTCATAGACGAACAGTCCGTACTGTCATGACCCAAAATTTAGGCCCGTAACCGGCACTTAAACTACGTAACGTCAACAGGCGTACGCAAGTTAAGTAAGCCGAAACCCAGAAATCTAAACCACCCAAAACTTGATAAACGGAGGAACATAGTTAAAAACATTCGGAAAACCTCAAGTAAAATCTTTAACCTTAGTTTACTTTCTTGAAAATTTCGGCATCACCTCCTTTGTAAAAACTAGCCTCGAAAACGAGTACAACATAGAATATAAATAAAGCATCCCAAATGGGAGCAAAACACGCCCAACGGCGGAGAAAACCACCACAAAACGCCGAAGTGAAGAAATACAAATAAAAACAGCATAAGGAGGTAAAACTTTACAACAAGACCGGCTCCCACGAGCACGTCACCCAAAAGTCACCAAAATATATATAACACCGAATCCTCACAACTCGCTTCTAAGTCAAATATATGAAGTAGTAGATGGAGAATAGTATACCCAACAAAAAGATATCCAATGCACATAAATGGATAACCGCGAACCCACCTAATAGCAACATCCTCACAGCCAACTGTAGCGGTATCCACAAAGTATAGATAAGAAGGCGCCCTGCCGTGACTACTCTGAGGGTAAGTCCTGCAAAACAATGTAGCAAAATGCGGGTGAGTTTCCAACTCGTGAATAGAAAATAATATCATACTGTAATCGCAAGTATGCACTAACAGCCATAAACAATCACATGTAAGCTGGTAGCATAAGTATGGCAATATGAATATGCAACTATCATGATCAAGGTACACCACCAGGTTATTATATCTACATGGATCCAAAGCATATCAACAATATACTGAGTGCAGGAAAATAATAATCTCATGCACAAATCATAAGCATGGAAAAACCCGGTGTAAATCAGCAACACCCCAAATCCTAAAATCCTCAGATCGGCCCTCGTATCGGCCCTCATATCTTATGTAACCTGAGTGTCAAACGTCGACACCTGAAATATCATGAAGACTAGTGCCCACACCCGAAATATCATGAAATCTAGTGCCCAGCATCGACACATAAATACTCGTATCCATACTTTCCTCGAATCCTAAGTGCCCAATATCGACACTTGTGATCCACATATCGGTCCTTTGATATCCATACGTTCCTCGAAACCCATGTGTCCAACCTCGACACTTGTGTTCCACATATCGGTTTCCAAAATCCATATATCTCTCGGAATATAAGTGCCCAACATCGACACTTGAAATTCCCAAATCGTATGAAAACATATCTCAAATGCGTAAATCCATGTAATATAGCATATTCAACATAGAACAACAATACGAGCATATCACGGGAAAAGTCCGCTATTTAAATGTATCAAGTCATTAAATATTGTAAGTCCACGTTGCGACCCCCGGTTCATACGGGGAGGCGGAAACGGTATAAAAACAAATTATTAGCGCAAGGGGCAACATGGACTAAGCAAAGTCGGGATCTTTGACTAAACTAAAACTAGCAAACTTTGCTAAAGAGAGTTAGCTACTCGGATGGAGATGGTTATACCTAAACTTGAACTCCTTCGTCTTCAAGCTCCGATGGTGGTTCGATGGCTCCTTCTCGTTGTCTCCG
Organism: Agapanthus africanus; assembly: GCA_030015575.1. Taxonomy (NCBI): domain Eukaryota; kingdom Viridiplantae; phylum Streptophyta; class Magnoliopsida; order Asparagales; family Amaryllidaceae; genus Agapanthus; species Agapanthus africanus. Next base: position 364,717,809 of record CM057340.1, read on the forward strand.
TACGCCGAAGATAGATCCACTTGAAAGCTCCAACCTTTAGCTCCTTCTTCGTTCTTTGAAGAAACTAGTTCACTTGGTTTGCTAAAACTAGTGAACTAGAATGAGTAGAGAAGAAATAGAATGGGATTTTATCTATGGTTCTTGATTCTCAACTCATGAGACAAGAGAACCATAGATCAAGAGAGGGAGCAAGAGGTTGAGGGTGAGAGCAAGAGGAGAGCTCAAGAACAAGAGAGAGAATGAGCAAGAAAGAATGAGCAAGTATTTTGTCTCTCACCCTCTCATAATCCAAAGCAATGATAACTCATCATATTAACAAAAGTCTTATGTGATGGTTTGAAGCAACCACAACCATATCATTTCATGCACTCATTTTACACAAATGAGCAAGTAAACAAAAGTCTTTGCCATGAAATGATGGCTATGGTTATCATGATGGTCAACTAGTCAAGCCTAGTCAACCGGTCAACAAGTCAACAAAAGTCAACAGGTCAACAAAATCAACAAGTCAACAAAAGTCAATAAGTCAACAACCATATCACCATAATACTTAATTAATATAATAGTTAATCACATATCATATTCTCATTAGGGTTGAGCATAAAGTCAAATAGTCAACGGTCAACTGTCAACAACCCTAATGAGAATCCGCTGCCTCTGCCTCCCTGTCAACTGTGCATACACACCCGCATCCGCGTTCCGAGGAACACGAATGCAAACTGGATAAATCCAATCCCATAAGGTACACTAGGATCTGGCTTAAACCAAAACCCGCTAGTGTAAACTGTCCGGACACTGTACGTGCACAAGTGCACGGATGTGACCGAACCCTGTCGCAAAACCATGCGACCTGTCGCAATACCATGCGACCTCTACTCTTTTGCCTAAAGGCGAAAAGCTTTCTGTGTGGGACTCTAAATACTCGACACTACGCTGGCAGTGGGTTTAACCACAGACCGCAAGCGGCACTAGCTGTGCGTAACGGTCCCCAGGTAATGCCGACAAGAAGACGGACGAGGCGAAACCCATCTGAACTCCTACTGAGCCTGAGTGTGACATTCTCCGTACAGTCCGGTCTGTTCGTCTGATACATCGCATGGCGGGCCTAGGGGGCGGTAAACGTCAGTCCCCCAATAGCGGTACAAGTCGTGCCGGAGCGAAGCCCAAAACACCCTGAGATAACACTGGAAACCTACCAGTATATCTCGATTGCCCTGGCCAGGGACTACTCGTGTAATGGCTCTCCTAGACACAGCGCGATGTCAACCCCCAATACCGGGAGAGACGAATCCTGTCTAACCGTCACTGCCTCCAAGTGCTTCGGGACTGCACCCAACCACTACCTGTTTGCACGACTCCTTTGAGCCGTGGTAGGGTAGTGATCAAAGTACAGTGGGAACACACTTGAGGCGAAGTGACAGTGTCAAGTCAGCGGACTAAGCTGTACTCATGTCACCTGGGAACTGATAACTGACGATAGGTATAATACCAACTAGTCAGTTCCCGACGAGTCCTGTCCAGTGTACCCGTAACCTAACGAGCACCCGCATACTATCTCAAGTACGACGTACTGACGGCTGTGGGACAGACCGTCTCCCACACTGGGATGAGAAGCGCATGCGCTGGTCTACTCCGGAGTATCGATGCCCTGTCTCGATAGTCCTGCGACCAGGGACCTGCATAAGGATGTGCTTATAGATTACCCAGCCCCACTAGTGTGACGGCCATCACATCGCTGGTAATCAAGCAAATATCCTAAGGGCTCTACTAATGTGTATAGGCGATATACAAAATAAACACATGTACACATTGAAGTAGAAACAAACCAAGTAGCATACTACTATTTTGAGCAAGATTGTATATACAAGGTGAATATCCCAAGCATCCATTAAGTAATATACAAACTAGTATGATACAGTAATGGCCTCTAGGGCATATACACTAACAATCTCCCACTTGCACTAAGGCCATGTACTGGCGTATCGAAGACCTATCATCTCGATCAGCCGCTCGAACTGAGTCTGGGGCAGGGCCTTGGTGAATGGATCAGCAGTGTTATCTTCTGAAGCGACTCTCCGAACCTCGATCTCCTGGCGATCTACGATCTCCCTGATCAGGTGATACCACCTCAAGATGTGCCTGGATTTCTGATGGGACCTGGGTTCCTTCGCTAAAGCTATAGCCCCGTTGTTGTCGCAATACAAAGTTATTGGATCAACAATGGACGGAACCACCTGAAGTTCTTTCAAGAACTTCCTTATCCAGACAGCTTCTTTTGCGGCATCAGATGCAGCGATGTATTCCGCTTCCATCGTCGAGTCTGCAACGGTTTCTTGTTTGGAACTCTTCCAACACACCGCCCCTCCATTGAGGGTAAAGACAAAACCCGACATGGACTTGGAATCATCCTTGTCACTCTGGAAGCTGGAGTCAGCAAAGGCCTCGATCTGGAGGTCTTTTCCGCCATACACCAAGAACATCTCCTTAGTCCTTCTCAGGTACTTGAGAATGTTCTTTACCGCTATCCAGTGTTTCTCCCCAGGGTTTGACTGATACCGGCTTACCACACTCAGTGCATAAGCTACATCCGGTCAGCTACATAACATCGTATACATTATAGAGCCTACCGCAGAAGCGTAGGGTATAATAGACATGCGATCCCTCTCCAAATCAGTCTTGGGAGACATCTCTTTAGAGAGGGTGATCCCGTGACAAGCCGGTAGGTTACCGCGATTGGAATCTTCCATACTGAATCTCTTCAGTATGGTGTCGATGTACCTGGACTGAGAAAGTCCTAATATCCTCTTGGATCTGTCACGGTAGATCCGGATACCCAGAATGTACGAGGCATCACCCAGGTCTTTCATGGAGAACCTGTGTGACAAGAACCCCTTGACAGATTGTAGCATGGGAATGTCATTTCCTATTAAGAGAATGTCATCCACGTATAAAACGAGGAATACTACAGTTCTCGCTACAAATCTACTATAGATGCATGGTTCATCTGGATTCTTGATAAAGCCAAAATCTTTGACCGTCTCATCAAAGCAGATGTTCCAACTCCGCGATGCCTGCTTTAGTCCATAGATGGACTTAAGCAACTTGCACACCTTTCCGCTGCTCCCACTCTGAATGAAACCCTCTGGCTGGTCCATATAGACACACTCCTCTAAATTTCCATTTAGAAAAGCTGTCTTTACGTCCATTTGCCAGATCTCATAATCGTGGAAGGCAGCAATGGCAAGAAGGATCCGAATGGATTTCAGCATGGCTACTGGAGAAAAGGTTTCGTCGTAGTCCAAGCCAGGTCTTTGACGAAAACCCTTTGCTACCAGCCTAGCTTTATAGGTCTCAACCTGTCCATCTACACCAATCTTCCTTTTGAAGATCCACTTGCATCCTACGGGTTTTACCCCGTCTGGAGCAATGTCCAACGTCCATACCTTGTTGGTGTACATGGACTCCATTTCGGTCCGCATTGCATCCAGCCATTTCACTGAATCAACGCTCTGAACGGCCTGCTGGAAGCTAGTAGACTCATCATAATCTATGATGCAATCATCTCTATCCCCGTCTATGAGAAAACCGTAGTATCTCTCGGGCGGATGAGTCTGCCTACTACTCCTGCGGAGCGGCGTAGGAATGTCCTGTTCTTCCGAACCCTCTGGTTCCACTAAACTTTCAGTAATAGTCCGTGGTTCTAGAATTTCTTCCAGTTCTACTGCGCTCCCACTTATTTCTTTTTCTATGAACTGGTGTTCTAGAAAGTGGGCATGACGAGAAACAAGAACTTTTTGTTCCTCTTCACAGTAGAAGAAATATCCCTTGAAATTCTTTGGATATCCCACAAACTTGCACAGTACTGAGCGTGACTCGAGCTTGTCCGCATGCTGCTTTTTGACAAAAGCTGGACTTCCCCATATCTTAATGTGATTAAGATGGGGTCTCTTCCCACACCACATCTCAAATGGCGTGGTAGGCACAGTCTTAGTGGGAACTCGGTTCAAAAGGTATGCGGCTGATTCTAGTGCATATCCCCAGAATGATCGCGGCAACTCAGCGTTACTCATCATGGACCGTACCATATCCAATAGGGTGCGGTTCCGTCTCTCCGATACACCGTTATGTTGCGGGGTGTAAGGAGGAGTAAGCTGAGAGAGAATTCCGTTCTCTTTTAAATAGTCCAGGAACTCGGCACTTAAGTATTCTCCACCTCGATCCGATCTTAGAATCTTAATACTTTTGCCGGTCTGTTTCTCTACTTCATTCTTATACTCCTGGAATTTTCCAAAGGCCTCGGACTTATGTTTCATCAAGAAGACATAACCGTACCTTGAGAAGTCATCCGTAAAAGTAATGAAGTAAGAATGTCCGCTTCGGGCATGTGTAGACATTGGACCGCACACGTCACTGTGTACGAGTCCCAAGAGCTCGCTCGCTCTTACTCCATGTCCAGTAAACGGAGTCTTTGTCATCTTTCCTTTGAGACAGGATTGACAAGTGGCATACGACTGATATTCGAACGCATTCAAATACCCATCTGTATGTAACTTCGTTAACCTTCTCTCATTGATGTGACCCAATCTACAATGCCATAAGAAAGTCTGATTTATTTCTGGGGACTTTCTTTTGTGTGTATTCTGGACATTAAAAATCTGTGGTTGGTTTAACACGTATATACCATTACTCAAAGTACCTGACCCAATCAAAACTTGATTAAGGTGAATGTTTACAACATTACTTACAAACGCAAATTCATAACCTTCTTTAGAAACTAAAGATACAGAAATGATATTACAAGTTGCGTTGGGTACAAAAAAGCAATTACACAAAACCAAAACATGTCCATCTGACATTCCCAGGTGATAGTCCCCCACGGCTTTAGCATCCATGCTAGCTCCGTTCGCAACTCTGAGGGTCATGTCACCTGCCTTCAAAACCCTACGGTTTCTCAACGCCTGCAAAGAATTACAGATATGAGATCCTGATCCGGTATCCAATACCCAGGAAGTAGAGTTTATTGAAAGACAGTTTTCAATAACATACACACCTGAAGCTGAAGCTGCAATCTGCTTCAATTCCTGTGTTCTGGCCTTCCAGGCCGTGCAATCATTCTTCCAGTGTCCTCTCTTATGACAATAGAAGCATTCTTCCTTATCCACATGCTTCCCCGCTATCTTTGTTGCTTTACCTTTTCCCTTCGTATCCACTTTACTAACACCGCCCCTTGGTTTGGCGGGGGCCTTCTTCTTCTTTCCCTTGGCTTTCGCCTTGGACCTAGAAGAAGATGATCCTCCTACAAACAAAGTGGATGTTTCCCTACCTTTCTGTAGGGTGCCCTCTGCGCTCCTTAGCATGTTGAGGAGCTCTGAAAGTTCAACCTCTTTTTCTTGTAGGTTGAAGTTCAGTATGAACTGGGCGTAAGTGGAAGGAAGGAACTGGAGAACTATATCCGTATATAGCTCACTCTCCAATGTGATCCCTAGGTCAGCGAGCTCCTCAATGTAGCCGATCATCTTTAGCACGTGCTCGGCTACTGATGATCCGACGGCCATTCTTGTCGAAAATAACTTTTTCGACGCTTCGTATCTTACGATACGAGACTGCTCTCCATACAGTTCTTTTGTATGAAGCAATATGGACTCCATGTCCATATTCTCATGCCTCCTCTGATGTTCGTTGTCCATCGAGGCAAGCAGGAGGCACTTGGCCTTCGTGCTATCAATCTCCCAAGTCTTGCGAATTTCCTTATCCGCGACGCTGGAAGTTGGACCAGGGACAGGGGGAGCTTTGGTGGTAAGAAGATACCCCAGCTTGTCATAAGTGATTGCTATCTTGACATTCCCTAGCCAATCTTTGTAGTTTGGCCCTGTCAGTTTGTTTTTATCTAGGAGTAACTTAAGTCCAGTCATGTTGATTGGTCGCTGCAATTAGGAGAGAGAAGAAGAAACACTCAGCATGATGCTCTTGCAAGTTTAGAGTGGTTTTTAGTTTGTCTAAACAGGATGGCTCCCACTGTTTCTCGAATCCCTCCTCAAACCATAAAGGAAGAATTAGTCGGGATCAATCCCACCGCACAATACTTGCTTAACCGTTCAGCCAGGCCGGTGTCGGTACTTCGAGGGAGGTTTTCCAACGCTTTCGCGAAGTTCCTTAATTATAGAACCTCTTTTCCCTGGGGGCGTAGCCCCGCTAACACCTTTCTAGGCACCTACTAGGTTTGTAGCATTGATCGATTAGTGAGAAATTTCCCGAGGAGTAGCATATACTCACAGTAGGATCGGGATCCAAATATCATCGCGTGACGAAACTGAAGGAATCCAACCAGAATCATCACACTCCAAATGGTATGCAAATCTAGCAAGTTTCAGTTCTTATGAAACTCCCGATGTGGATTTTTTGCCCCATGCTCTTATGACCGTGACTTTGGCCAAAATATCATAAGTCACATGTCAAGTTCTACCCGTCATTATCCAGGTTAATTTGGATCCATCCGTACCTACCCTTGACTTTGGCCAAAATGGCAGTACGACTGTCCCAAACCAACGCATCTATCTATGCTACACATGAACACCCAATAGCTACCAATCACTGTGCCTTGACTTTGGCCAACATACACAGCTTGAATACTATTGACTATTCATGTGAAACGACGGAGGGCTACGGATGGTTTTGGCAAAACCGTGAACGTAGTGAACTTGATTTGGTCGATGGAACGAGATAGCTTTTAAAAGGAGTGGCTCAAGCTCCGCATTTAAAAGTTGTTTTTGAAAAGAACCGAGTGGTTTTTCGAAAGTGTTCCAACGACTTTAACTTGGTTTATTATCTTGCATTAGTTCTTTTAATGCGTGATATTCTTGCATTAGTTCTTTTAATGCGTCCCATCATTTAATCCTACCATTGCAGAAAACAACCAAAATATGACGTACGCTTATGCCATTCGCATTCGCCACTGGGCCCCGTCATTACCCGTTAGGTTACTTAACTAACGACAGAGCGGGGGCTGGGCTAGCGCGTCTGTAAAACATAAGCAACGCCTAAATAATATCATATATAGATATACTGCAATGATAAACATTTCAGATCACAGATAAATACATTGGATATACTAGGAATCTGTAATTTGTACGAGCCTATACCAAAAACAGATTATACGGTCGCGGTGAATAGCCAATACCCCACCCAAGACCCTTACGGGTGCGGCAAACTACCCGCCAAGTACCCGAAGCGTAGCAACCTCCCTCATCTCCATGAGTAGGCCACTCGACACTTCGGCATACCCGGTAGTTTGTGCACCCCTCCATGGGTCTATCCTAGGAGCAAAAAACAGTAAAAAAAAATTATACAATGACGGCTACAACCCCGACCCGGTTGTGCGGCCATACAAATAATTATTACATCAATTTACAAATTTACATGAATTGCAAGAAAAGAAAACTCTCGTCTCACAACCCCCGGCTATTCACCCGCGACAATCCAACATATTTATATACACATTCCAATATCAAACACAGATCATGTATAACCCCGACCAATCGACTTATAGCGATTAGCCGACGTTCAATACATGCAAGCATCACAGATATAACCATCATAGTCAAAGTGCAGTGAAGTTCGGAAAAAATACGGAATTATAGGACCCCAAAAGGAAATTTCTTTTCTGGAAAATCTGGGGACATATAATATATTTCAAAAATCCCAAAACCAACACAGACACACACTGCACGAAAAACGATGCACAGAAGACGACAAACCGCGGCGCTTCCGCGGCACATGCCTACCTCGTGCGGCGGAAGGGCGGCGGTTTGAATGAATTAGGGCAACGTTTTTCTTGGGTGTTCACACAAAACCCTGAGCCGAATTTACAAGTATAAAGTTTTTCATTTTTACCAGAAAAAATTTTAACAGAAACTTGGGTTTTGTAAAAGTTAGGTTTTTGGATTTTTTTTTCGGTTCCGAACTTCGTTACACTTTACTACCAAGCTAGTTTAAGTTTAGTTAGGCTCTGATACCAATGTAAGTCCACGTTGCGACCCCCGGTTCTTACGGGGAGGCGGAAACGGTATAAAAACAAATTATTAGCGCAAGGGGCAACATGGACTAAGCAAAGTCGGGATCTTTGACTAAACTAAAACTAGCAAACTTTGCTAAAGAGAGTTAGCTACTCGGATGGAGATGGTTATACCTAAACTTGAACTCCTTCGTCTTCAAGCTCCGATGGTGGTTCGATGGCTCCTTCTCGTTGTCTCCGTACGCCGAAGATAGATCCACTTGAAAGCTCCAACCTTTAGCTCCTTCTTCGTTCTTTGAAGAAACTAGTTCACTTGGTTTGCTAAACCTAGTGAACTAGAATGAGTAGAGAAGAAATAGAATGGGATTTTATCTATGGTTCTTGATTCTCAACTCATGAGACAAGAGAACCATAGATCAAGAGAGGGAGCAAGAGGTTGAGCGTGAGAGCAAGAGGAGAGCTCAAGAACAAGAGAAAGAATGAGCAAGAAAGAATGAGCAAGTATTTTGTCTCTCACCCTCTCATAATCCAAAGCAATGATAACTCATCATATTAACAAAAGTCTTATGTGATGGTTTGAAGCAACCACAACCATATCATTTCATGCACTCATTTTACACAAATGAGCAAGTAAACAAAAGTCTTTGCCATGAAATGATGGCTATGGTTATCATGATGGTCAACTAGTCAAGCCTAGTCAACCGGTCAACAAGTCAACAAAATCAACAAGTCAACAAAAGTCAACAAGTCAACAACCATATCACCATAATACTTAATTAATATAATAGTTAATCACATATCATATTCTCATTAGGGTTGAGCATAAAGTCAAATAGTCAACGGTCAACTGTCAACAACCCTAATGAGAATCCGCTGCCTCTGCCTCCCTGTCAACTGTGCATACACACCCGCATCCGCGTTCCGAGGAACACGAATGCAAACTGGATAAATCCAATCCCATAAGGTACACTAGGATCTGGCTTAAACCAAAGCCCGCTAGTGTAAACTGTCCGGACACTATACGTGCACAAGTGCACGGATGTGACCGAACCCTGTCGCAAAACCATGCGACCTGTCGCAATACCATGCGACCTCTACTCTTTTGCCTAAAGGCGAAAAGCTTTCTGTGTGGGACTCTAAAGACTCGACACTACGCTGGCAGTGGGTTTAACCACAGACCGCAAGCGGCACTAGCTGTGCGTAACGGTCCCCAGGTAATGCCGACAAGAAGACGGACGAGGCGAAACCCATCTGAACTCCTACTGAGCCTGAGTGTGACATTCTCCGTACAGTCCGGTCTGTTCGTCTGATACATCGCATGGCGGGCCTAGGGGGCGGTAAACGTCAGTCCCCCAATAGCGGTACAAGTCGTGCCGGAGCGAAGCCCAAAACACCCTGAGATAACACTGGAAACCTACCAGTATATCTCGATTGCCCTGGCCAGGGACTACTCGTGTAATGGCTCTCCTAGACACAGCGCGATGTCAACCCCCAATACCGGGAGAGACGAATCCTGTCTAACCGTCACTGCCTCCAAGTGCTTCGGGACTGCACCCAACCACTACCTGTTTGCACGACTCCTTTGCGCCGTGGTAGGGTAGTGATCAAAGTACAGTGGGAACACACTTGAGGCGAAGTGACAGTGTCAAGTCAGCGGACTAAGCTGTACTCATGTCACCTGGGAACTGATAACTGACGATAGGTATAATACCAACTAGTCAGTTCCCGACGAGTCCTGTCCAGTGTACCCGTAACCTAACGAGCACCCGCATACTATCTCAAGTACGACGTACTGACGGCTGTGGGACAGACCGTCTCCCACACTGGGATGAGAAGCGCATGCGCTGGTCTACTCCGGAGTATCGATGCCCTGTCTCGATAGTCCTGCGACCAGGGACCTGCATAAGGATGTGCTTATATATTACCCAGCCCCACTAGTGTGACGGCCATCACATCGCTGGTAATCAAGCAAAGATCCTAAGGGCTCTACTAATGTGTATAGGCGATATACAAAATAAACACATGTACACATTGAAGTAGAAACAAACCAAGTAGCATACTACTATTTTGAGCAAGATTGTATATACAAGGTGAATATCCCAAGCATCCATTAAGTAATATACAAACTATTATGATACAGTAATGGCCTCTAGGGCATATACACTAACAAATATATCTCGCGGTTCCTAAGTATCTAAATCCAATATACATATATAACAGCGTCCCATACCACCGATATATATGTCATAAAAAGCTGACCATATAACTATAGCAAGGTATATGTGTGAGCATGTAGGTATAGCATGGCATATGTGTAAGCATGTAGGTATAGCATGGTATATGTGTAAACTTGTAGGTGTACAGGTATGCTATATGTCATATGCGCCATCGCACAAGAATAAATGCCTCTATGTCGCTAACCAATAGCAAGGTATATCATATGAATATTTGTGTTGTGCGTATCATGGAAATTACCGACGGTGTGTGTGTATCATACAATTGGTGCTCGTGCAACATGGACTGTCAATAATAGTGTAGTGTACAACAGTTACAGGTTCAGGCACAACAAGTAACTATATGCAAATGATGTTCATGCACCATCTCTATATGTGCATATAAACATACTGCTAATATCATATCATATCATATCTTGCACTGACGCTTAACGCCATACGGGCGATTTCCCCGTAGATGTTAAATCTACTTACAGATGATCTCGAGCTGCGAAAATCCGACCACCTGCTTCCCTTTTTTCGCAGCGTCCAAAGTCCCCACTTGCGATCCTAAAATTTCACAAACACATCACATAAGGCTAAATATCCTACGCCGACACAAAGATAACGAAACGCAAGGATAACGCCAAGAAAAATTACACCGTGCACCTAGTGCACAAAACGCGTACGACATCGGCACAACCCTAGCTAGGATCGCTAAACTACGCAACCACCAAGTCTAAACCCCGATCGTACCGATCGCGCATTCACAACACAATATGTCACGATGAAGATAATATATATAACATCGCAACGCTCATTAGAACCTACGTCCAACCTTTACCGAAACCTAGTAAGCAACTTTATCGAAATTTAGCACATGTCTAAAAGTTAATACAATTCTAGCGATCACAAACATCGCAAAGTAGCTTAACTAAGTTATCAAACCATTACCACAAATTTTAATCTCACCCACATATGCTTTGTCAAAACTTAGTTTGCTAATAAACTCAATTAGACAAATTAGGAATTAAACAACAACTTTCATCCACTAGATTAAGTTTTCCTAGTCTTCAATTAACAACTAACCATATCATCATGTTAAACCCTAACTTGATTTTTACAAAATTATCATGAATCAACTAAACATGAAATTAAATATATATTAAACATTTAAATATCTAGCTTAAATATTTTAACACCACAATTAGAGATTAGGGTTAGAAATTATACCTCCTCAAAAACACAAATTAGCAATAAACCCCAACTTTAACCCTCCAAAATGAAGTCTTTCTTGAAGATCTAAGCAAGTTTAGTGATGAAGAATGATGGGTTATGATTTGCTTATGAGTTTTGTGGGACTATATAGGGATTTTTGATGATTTATTGAGCTTGGAGAAGATGCAAATGGGGAAAGAAAAAGAAAGGGCAGAACAAGGGGGAGGCTTGGCCAAGGCTAGAAGGGGGGGTTGTGAAAAGAATGGAAATATCTAGCTAAAAATGACAATAAATGCTCATTAATGCAATATTATCCAAAGCCACCTCATTATTTTCCTTTAAAAAGATTTCATTTATCACACAAATATCTAGATATTTTCTATGGATGGATTAAGCTTAATCTAGTGATTAGATTAGCATAGATTCACATTAGAAGTAATTAACCCAAACGAAAATTGTAATTACCACTAATTAAGTGCATAATTAGCAATTTAAAATAATATTTTAATTAGGGAAAAATCTATGTGAACCAAAACTTTCAATTGACCCCCAAAGCCCGCAAACTAGCACTATTCTAGTTAAACTAGGCGCAGTCAAGTCTGTACTGAAATTTGATCACTTCCGGGTTAAAACGGGAAACACCGACTATTTTACCCTAAAACGAAAAAATTCGCATAATGATTTCTAAAACGTTACAATCTCCCCCCTTAAAGAAAATTCGTCCCCGAATTAAAATTCTTACAAGCGTACCTTCAAAGAGATGAGGGAACTTCTTCCGCATCTCGCTCTCGGCCTCCCAAGTGATCTCCTCACTAGTCGAGCTACGCCAAAGTACCTTCACAGATTGCAAGACCTTTGACCGAAGTTTCTTTACCTGCCGATCCAATATAACTACCGGCTGCTCGGTGAACGAAAGATCGCACTCAAGCTGAACGGTCTCATGGTGAATCATGTGAGAAGGGTCATGAAGGTATCTACGAAGCATCGACACATGGAACACGGGGTGAACATCCAGAAAACTGGGCGGGAGCGCCAAACGGTAAGCAACGGTACCAACTCGCTCAAGGATCTCGAAGGGACCTACAAATTGTAGGGTTCCTAGGCACTCTAGTGAGGTCTCACAAGGCATCAACCATGCCAATTTCAAAAATTCTAGGTGCCGAGAGACCCGACTACGGATCGTTTGCTAGATGTCTAGGCGAAAAACTAACTAGTTAACACTTAACTAAAAGTTTAACGGAAATACAACCTTTGTAGATCCGGTGCTCCACCTCCATAGCTCCGCAACGAAGTCCTCTCCGCTGTCCAAAAAGAATCCGGGCTCTAGCGTCGACTTCATCGGAGAATAAGCGAGCTAGGTCGTCGATGTCCATGCCGAAGATGATCTACGTCGAGGCATCGCTAGATCAAGCTCCACCTTCACCAAGCCTTGAAAACTTGTGAAGGAAACACACTCTACTACTTGGCAAGAGGTAGAGGATGAAGAAATAGGAAGTGGGTAAACTTTAGTTTTGGATTTCTCACTCATTATCATATTCCACCATTGTTGAAGAAAGGTTTTCTTCATGGAAGAAGATGAAGAAGAAGAAGATGAAGTTATGATAAGTTCATTATCAAAAGAATAATAATATCATTCTTATCATAACTTTAACCTAAGTTAAGTGTAGAGAATTGACCAAGGTTAAAGGAATGGTTAGGGTTTAGGAGATGAGACAAAAATGGTTGCATCATAAAAGCTTCATGAAGCTTCAAGTGCAAACAAAAAAAGCCACCATTTTTCTCTCATTTCTTTTCCTATTTCCAAAAATAAAAAGACTAATTAAAGAATAAGTAAAACCCTTAACCATTTAAATAACTTTGGTTAAATTCTTTACACATAACCTAGCATCCATGCATCATCAAACATGATACAATAAAGTGCACAAAATCATATCGCATATGCAATGCGCACACCCGAGTGAGAAAATCCATTTTAAAGTGAACCGATACTAGTTGATGCAAAGTAATATATCAAATATATAATTATGCATTAAATCATTAAATCAACACTTGATTTAATGATCCGGTTATGTCGCACATAACCGACTGGTATCATCAGTAACAACTTATCGAATCAACACTTGATCCGATAACCCGGCTATATCGCATATAACCGATCAATGTCACATCGCGAGAATGAAATACGGTATCATATACACGCATCATTCTCGGTCCCGCACATATCTCATATGCACTCCTATTTCGTTTCGCTTGAGCCAGGAAACCTCTGTGTAGGACTCTAAAGACTCGTCAATACGCCGGCAGCGGATGATGATCATATCAAACACCCACAAGCCGCAAGCGGTCTGCTAAACGTAACGGCCACCCGGGTATTGAGCGATCTGAAGATCGACGAGCAAGCCCGCTCACACTCCAGTGAATCCGACCAGTAACACTACCGTACAGTCCGGTCTGATCGTCTGATATGTCGCATATCCCGCCTAGGGGTGGTAAACGTCAGACCCCAATAGCTCGATAAGTCGTGTCGATATGAGGCCTATAACTGTTCGAGAAACTACTGGTAACATTACCAGTAAATCTCAGCAACCCTGGCCAGGGATTTTCTGTTATAGCCAATCGAACACAGCGCAACATCAACTCCCTATACCGGGAGAGACGAATCCCCTCCTATTGCTCATTGCCTACATGTGATTCGGGACTGTACCCAAAAACCACCGTTTTGCACGCCCTCTTGGACGTGGTAAGATGGAAATCAAAGCACAGTGGGAACCACACAAGACTCTATGACGATCTCGGGTCAACAGACTACTCTGTACCAGTGTCACCAGAGAACTGCCATCTGACGTGAGGTATAATACCATCTGGGAGTTCTCGGCGAGTCCGTCCAATGTACCCAGTCTCCACTGAGCACCCGTATATCATCTCTGATGTCAAACACCAATGGATATGGGATCATCCATCGCCCATCTGTATGGGTCGAGAAGGTATACGCTAGTCTACTCTGGTATATCGATGCCCCGTCTCGATATACCCACGACTAGGGACTGTGAAGGATGTACTTATGGACTACCATGTCCCCACTAGTATGATCCGCATCATAGTCCAGGTAGTCAAGCACACATCCTAAGGGCTTTACCAACATGTAACAGGGAGACAATCAGTATACACGTTAAGGTAAAGTGCAACCAGATAGCATACTATCATGTCGAGCAAGAAAGTCCTCCCTATATACGTCCTAGCATCCACTACAATATACATCCAATGTACAGTAATGGCCTCTAGGGCATACATATAACTAACACAAATCGGGGACTAAGCTTCCCCTTTTCCCCAAATCTCATAACGCCCTTCATCGGAGAAATCCGTAGGAATACATCATCTCCCACTGCAAACTCAAGTCTGCGACGACGACGGTCGGCATAAAACTTCTGCCTGCACTGGCTTTCTCTCATCCTGTCCTGAATCAGTTGGATCTTCTCCGTAGTCTCCTGAACTAACCGGGGTACTAAAACCCTACACTCACTGAGTTCGGTCCAACAGACTGACGATCGACACTTTCTACCATACAAAGCCTCGAAAAGTGCTATCTGAATAGTCTCCTGAAAGCTGTTGTTGTAGGAGAACTCAATCAACAGCAAGTGATGATCCCAACTGCCACCAAAATCAAGCACACACGCACGAAGCATATCCTCCAGAGTTTGTATAGTCCTCTCTAATTGACCGTCGGTCTGCGGGTGGAAAGCGGTGCTAAAACTCAACCTGGTACCCAAAGCATCCTGAAGCTTCTGCCAAAGACGGATATTAAACTGGGTGCCTCTGTCGGATACTATGCATGTGGGAACTCCGTGCAAATGTCACAATCCAAAATAGTAGCTCATGACCAGCACTTGATTCACGCAACGTCTAAAGGCGTAACGGAATTCAAGTAAGCTGCAACCCAGAAATCTAAACCTTTTTAAGAAAATAAAGGAGGTGAAGTTTTTGAAATAAAGGTATAATGAAATCGAGTTTTCTTAATGCATAGAAATGAAACAAGAATGATGCAAGTGAAATTTACTAGTTTGAAAACATGTTTCGTCTTTTAAAAATTTTGGCAGCACCTCCTTTGTATATTTTGATCCAAAACCACAAATACATAATAATGATAATGGCATCCCTAAGTGGGAGCTAGCTCTTCGCCAAACAGCGGATCACAACCACGCAAGACAATATAAATAAGTATACGAAGCCCAACGGCGAAGTTCACCACAAAAGAATAAAAGAAAAGCAAGACATATAAATCACATGTAGCGGAAAACCCTTCGCTCTAAGTCTCGCAACCACAATCCCACTAAGTCTTATTACTTATACAATTTACAAGTTTTGATTGATGGAGTTAACTAGATACAATATGAAATGTAAATACAAGAGTGGGAATGATACAAATATCCCACCTACCAATGCAAAACACCCGAATGCAACTGTGTGCCAGCAAAGCTGCTACTGATCCAAGCGGTCAACCAGCAAGATCTGTGGCACAACAGGGGTGAGTTGCCAACTCGTGAGTAGAAAAATATCAACAGATAGAAATCGAATAAACAACGACTCCTAGGTCAACTATATCATAAAGGTAATACTATGATATCTAGGGTGACTGGGTCTGTATATGTACCAACAAGGTAATCAATACCTATATGCATGCGGATAACATCCAACAGTAATAATCAATGCATGTATATGGATCTCGTCCAACCATAATCAAGGTATGTATGCATGTGGATCTCGTCCACCCATATAATCAATGTCTGTATGCACGTAAATATCATAAAGGAGTGTGCACGAAAGTATGAGGATATATATATCAACGGTGTCCCTCTCGACACATCAAAATCATGGAACCTGAGTGCCTAGCATCGACACTCAAAAACATCATGAAAACAGTGCCCAGCATCGGCACGTAAATCCTCATATATCGGGCTCCGTCAGTCTGGATCGGCCTATGGGCTCCATCAGTCCGGATCGGCCCCTATCATCTCTCGACTCCGGTCGGTATCCTCCGGATATCCGCCGAGCCTAGTACTATCACCGGTACGTAGTAGTCCCTCTGCCAGGCTCACCGTCTACTGCACAGCGATCCGTTCTCGCCCCGGGGTACCATACCGGGTCCACCATGTACCTGCAATCGGCCTCATCCGCCTCCTCGAATCGGGTTTCACATGTCGCTCTCAGAACCGAGAAAACATATGGTGGGCGCACTGAAATATCATATCAAGAGAAACCGAGTTTTTTTTAAAACAACACATAATCTCTTTCAAAATGTCCACGGTTCTCAAATCTAGAAATCTCATGAAAACAGCATATCTCAATGCGTAAAAATCATAGAGCATGATGTATGCGACATATAACAGAAATGTAAGCATATCAATATATCATGCAACATGGAATAGTAATATGACATATTAAGGGAAAACCACTCTTTTAAATGATTCCAGTTTTTTAAATATAACATGCGGTTCCCAATTTCCAATTAAAACCAGTTATCTATGTAGGTGCAATATGTATATGCGCAAGTATAGATGTACCAATGTATATGTAAGCATGTTATGCGAAGAATCATATCATGATGCAGCAATCCTACTGTGTAGTGACATGGCAATTATCGATGATGAACTGTGTGAGCCGGCAAATCTGTGTACGTGTAACATACGCATCATCGATAATAGTGCAGGTGTACTATTACAGGTATAAGAGATGCAATGCGAATAACATGAAGGCAGCATAAGGTAAAACATATGCAAATGCTAACGGGTATACGTATCTAATATGTCCGAGTCTGGGAATCTATCAATCGGCATCTAGCCTAACAATATCGCGTACGGTATAATCCATCGTACGACAACCTTAAGTCAAGGGTATGGATCAATCATCAAGTCAAACACATCACGCACGGAAAATCATCGTGCGGCGGCATTAAGCTAATAGGGATACTAACATCCTATACGACAAATGAGGGTACGGCCTAATATCACTTACGGTCCAACATCCATGATTCACAACATTCTATATATGGATATATATCTATGTACCTATGTTCCGGTTCACATCCGCAATAATCTCATATCAGGGGACCGACAAGGTATCCATCATCTCAATCGACTCGCATCCGTATACCAATATATTATCAGATCATTATATTCGTCTTATATTCTTTTCATCTCATTTATATCAAACATCAAACCGAATTTACATAAATACTCTATCTCTACTAAGTATAAGTATCTAATCTATCATGCACACCCGAACCATACAATCAGATTTTTAAAGAAGCGAATCGTAGTTTTGAAAATAGGGGTTACAGTGTTTTTAAGAAAAGATATCATTTGAAAATCCGTAACATCCCTCAAGGTATATATATCTAAAAGATACATACGATTCTTCGGTTTAGAAAAAGGTATGGTTTGGATGACGCATCTATATCGACTATCTAGTCCTACAGTACCCTAAACGGCAATATCGCTAAACGTCATCCTATAATAGTAGTAACATATCACTTCTAACTATCCTTTAGTTCTAATATGGTTTCATAGCTATCTCATTTTAACCCTAGTTTCCTAATCTAGGTTTCCTTAACCATATTCTATAATCGGTTTCCACTAAAACTTTGCGGGGGTGCTATACGCCATCCACCCGACTTCCCCCATGGATATAGATTCACTCACCTGGTCTTCGCTCGCCGAAATCGATGACGCCATGCTCCGTTGCCTCGGAATCCAAGCGAAGGTACCTACAATGATAAACAATCGCAATGCGTGTTAAAATCAATGCGGAAAACCAAAACGGTACACGTTTCGCTCATAGGTTAAAACCTATAGCTTTGCGTGCAAAATACGACCAAAAACCCTGGTCGTGGACGTCCAAATGCCACACGACGGAAACACAATACCAAATACCAAAATAAAGTTAAAACGAAGTCATAAAACAATGCACCAACTCATGGAAATGGTCCCAGATTTTACCCTAAGCTAAATTGGTCAATTTTGCATATATGGAGGGTCAAATTTTCTGCAGATAATGCCCTGGAACCAAACTGGAACAATTCTACCCTACTCTGGCCACAGATTGCAGCCATATAGAATAAATCTGCGGCCTGGGGTTTGAGTTAGGGGCTCGGGTCTCAGTGGTAGCTTCCTAGGTGCCTGCACGACTCCTAGTAATTACAAAATCATTTCTAGTGTCCCCGGGTTGCTCCAGATTCCAAAATTTCCACACAATTCACACATTTATCCGATGTCGGGGTTTCTAATTTTCGTGTTTTCGGTTTCTAAGCTCTGGTCCAGGTCATGAATCATCTCAAAAGTCTTGTTAACAGCCACAAACATCACCAATTCCCCAAACCCTTCTCTTGGGATTTCAAAGTTCACACATCCATCACTAAACGACATCTAAACTTAAACAAAAGCTAAGAAATCACAACTACTCTAAAAGGAAAGAGATATACCTCATGGTTACCCCGAAACAAAACCCTAGAAATCCTCAAGTTGTAAAAATCCGACTTTTCTTGGTTCATAGCGATGAGGGTGATGAGGTGATCATATTTTTGTGAAAGGGCATAGGGTTTTGGCAAGGCTTTTGGGGTGGATCAAGAGGGTAGAAGATGGAAGGATGTGGAGTTGAGGGAGATGAAGAGGGAAAGGAAAATGATTGGGAAATGGTCAAGGCAGCAGCTCCCCCCCTCTCTCACTATTGTTCTCACCCACTCACTTTTCATGTCATCATTTTGTCCCTTTCTCTCTCCTCACTCATCATGACACCCTTTTCACTCACTTTTCTCACCAAAACACATACACCCAAATAAAACAATACCATGAAATAACATGTAACATGTCATGGTGCACTAGCCATGAAAAGCCGTAGAAATGCGGATTTGGCTTAATTGCGATTAGCAGTGCACTAATCAGGTTTTTATCAAAATTGCATATAATAAAGTTTAAAAATGCCAAATCCTTTAAATATACTATTAAATGAATAAATCATTTTAATTTCTATTTATTTCATAATTATTGGTATATATTTATACTCTTTTTCGAAAACCCAAATTTCGCAAATCGGGCAGTTTTCGGGAAAAATATTATTTTAATATTAAATTCCAAAAATAATATTTTATATTTTCTGAAATGTTACAATCTTCCCCCATTAAATAAATTCGGTCCCCGGATTTAAATTTAAACCCCCAAAATCTAAAATATTTCAATAATCGGCTCAAAACAACGGGGCTCCGAAATCATGGAAAACGCAGAAATAACACCGCGCGTCAAGTGCGCATGAAAACGAGTACAAAGCTGAAAATCGAACTCCGTCGAGCGTTACACAAACATCTAATTTGCACGCATATCCTTTACAATGGAGATGCAGATCTCGAAATCCACTACTGAAATCCAATATACACTAGTCAAATACTATAATACGGGTACAGTACACATCTTTGAAAACTCCAAAATCTGAATAAAATACATGCAAAATCTTTTCTAAATCGCCGCGGGAATGCGTAACTCACGGCATAACTGACGACGCTCATTTTAAAATAATAATATATGTCCATATACGTTTTCTTAAATACACGTTCCGTCGCTTTCAAAGTACCCCAAAAGGTTTTCTTTTAAAAACGTTCGTGTCGCTCACGGACACGTAGGAAAATAGCGAGACTATAGCTCCTCTTGAAAACCCTTTTGGTAATCTTTTAATGCATGCAGAGTACTCAGGTACTGTCCTCAGATCATTCCTGTTCGGCTACTACACAATATAGTGCCCAACATAAAAACAAAGCGCTCAAAAGCAAAATCAGCCTCAAAAGGCGTATCCAATAATCCCATGCGTCTGGTGCGCATGGAAATCAAATCCAAATATAGGTGCCACAATACGCACAAAGCAAAACTAAGTGCAACGGGTGTGCACAAAAGCATCTGTCCACTGCAACGGTGTGCATGACAACAATATCGGGTGCATCTGACATGCACAAGAATCCAATCAGGTGCACAAGGTGCACAAAACAAATATCAAGTATCAAAATCGAATCGACGGTATATAACACATTTCAATCCAAGTCCAAATCAGGTATACCATGGTATATAATCTCACAACCATGTGCATCTACGTGCACAAAAGCAAATCAAATACTAAATGTGCATGAAACTATGCCGAAAGCATAAATCAAATTATATGCATGCCCTAGGCATGAAATCACAATAAATATCTCGAATGACATCAAAACGAAGTCAGGTGCAACTGTGGTGCACAAAATACATATCAATGCACTACAAGCACATATAAGCTATACCGAGTGCAAAAATCAAATCATCCGTATGAAATCCATGAAATCATAAACATGCGCGGCCAAGACACAAAATCGACATCAAACGCAATAGGTATGCACAAATCGCAAATCAACACAACGGTGTATAAAATATATATCAGGTGCGATAACTATGCGCAAAATGTAAATACTCAGTAGGTGCAATCATGGTGCACGAAATCAATATCAGGAAACTCAATCCTCAAAACTCAAATCCAAGCAATACAAGCATGATACTCAGATCACAAACGCAAATCTCAATAAAGGACATCGAGGTACGCCTCCTACGATGTCGAAAAATAAATCGGTGCGCCTAATAACTGGCAGAACAAGAACATCCGCTCGCCTCCTGCTTACGGTCTGGCATCCTCTGTCTCTGGGTCCTTATCTTCTCTGTGGATTACCAATCTCGCAATCCATCGGCTAATCGGCCCAGTCAGGTGTGCTGACGGGGATGATTCCGCTCTAGCACTTCTCTGATCATTTCTCGATCAATCATCATGACCACTCGTAAAGCAGCACGTTGCTGGCGTCGGCCTCTGCCCTCTGAATACACGTGACACATCTGATCCTAGGTGCAAATCTCATTGCAGCAGTATCCCGGAAGGAATCCTGCTCAGGGTCTCTTCCGATCTCGCCTATGCCGAACTGTACGGAGGCTGGTACTCATACATAATCCTTTCTCGTTTTCTGGACATCTGCGTGTTCCGCACACATTTTCTCGGAAACTGGCCATATCACAATGCCTCTGTAAGCATATCAGGTTTCTAGTCTCGACGGGGAGTAATGACAGCTTGTCAGCGTCTCGCACGAACCTCTGGTTCACTCGTCTTTATCGTCGTCCACGACGACGTCACGCCATGCTATCTGTGCACTGCAACTGTTCTCGGCCACGGTCAATCCGAAGTCTCTCACACGGACCTGAAATTGCGTACTCTGTATCTTCATCACACTGTAGAAGATATCTGGCCGAACACGTCCTCGGGAACTCATCCCAACCATCGGAAGAATACTCAATACTCATACGTTCTCGATCACTCACAACGTATCTGGGTGAGGTCCTCTATCCAAAGCTGGTCAGCTTGCTGATCCCTTATCACATGGTATCCGAACGGCGTCAACAATTTTGATCGAGTCATCAAGGTCCCAAAATTTCCTGAAGGCTCATACCTGAGCACAGTCTAAAAATATCTGGTACATACCACAGTACCTCTGGACCAACCGTAGAAGGGCAAACCCAAGCCTCACTGATGGCACCGCTAAACTGCCACAAACCCTAAGGTTCAAAGCGGTTCCATGGTCATCATGTCGAGTTAGGGTTTCATTCTTCTAGAAGGTCCACAGAATTACCTGCATGTTCCTCCGAACACTTTAAACTTGGGAAAATGGGTTTCTGACACTCGTTCGAACTTTTTACCTTCGCCTATACAACATGTGAATATTCTTCACCCGCATTCTAAACAATGCCTCAATCCTCCAGGAAAGGCGATACATCGGCGGTCATCTCTGGATCGGTCTGCTCTAGGTCTGAGTAAGATTCTCTCCACACTGGAAATCTTCAACTCAACTGGGCCTGCGTCGGCGCATCAATCTGAAGAATCACCTTCTTCTCTCAAATCGGGATAGACTAGCTATCATTTGTCGCATTTCTGCATGGAAGCTCTAGCTATCTTAGCTCGTAAGCTCTAGAAGCGACATCCCATCATCTCAGCAACAGCTGGGTCACCTGTCTGCACGGTAGGCGACATCAAAATCTCTGAGGTATGCTGTACATCAACAGTCCTCTCGCAACTGGAAGCTCTAACAATGGCCCGATCATCCGGTATAAAACCAAGCACTCGCCTCCATAAGAGGTCACAACAAAAATACTAACTCGAGACGTTCCCATGTCACCAGAAAACACAATGGTCAGCCCTCGTACCAGACGAGCTCGCCCTAATCGCAACACTAGCAGCAGCTTAACTGCGCTCAAACTATGGTGACAGGAACCTCAATCGAGTATCGAAGAGAGCAGATCAACGGCATGAGAGGAAACGACAGATCCAGAATGGATACATGATCATAAGAAGGAGCAGCATCAATGAAAGTATGATCACGAAACTAATAGAATCGAGGATCTCAAGTGGATGTATAATCATGGATACGAAGAGAATCACTGGTCTCAAAAATATGTACATCCTAAGGTTTCTTAAGTGGAGTATCGTATCGTAAATTTGCCGCGGAACATACGTACGGTACGTCACTCTACTCAAGCTACCTACTCCATCAATCAGGGTCAGCCTATGAAACGAAAGTTCAGGTCTAATACCACCACGTTCAAGTCTAAGTTCCGTAAGGTCAAGCCTAGGTTCCGAAATACATACCCACCCTAGACTCCGCATAGTCAAACGTAGACTCGAACAAAGGTTAAACCTAGCGCTTTGATACCAACTTTGTCACGACCCAAAATAGTAGCTCGTGACCAGCACTTGATTCACGCAACGTCTAAAGGCGTAACTGAATTCAAGTAAGCTGCAACCCAGAAATCTAAACCTTTTTAAGAAAATAAAGGAGGTGAAGTTTTTGAAATAAAGGTATAATGAAATCGAGTTTTCTTAATGCATAGAAATGAAACAAGAATGATGCAAGTGAAATTTACTTGTTTGAAAACATGTTTCGTCTTTTAAAAATTTTGGCAGCACCTCCTTTGTATATTTTGATCCAAAACTATAAATACATAATAATGATAATGGCATCCCCAAGCGGAAGCTAGCTCTTCGCCAAACTGCGGATCACAACCACGAAAGACAATATAAATAAGTATACGACGCCCAACGGCGAAGTTCACCACAAAAGAATGAAAGAAAAGCAAGACATATAAATCACAAGTAGCAGAAAACCCCTCGCTCTAAGTCTCACAACCACAATCCCACTAAGTCTCATTACTTATACAATTTACAAGTTTGATTGATGGAGTTAACTAGATACAATATGAAATGTAAATACAAGAGTGGGAATGATACAAATATCCCACCTACCAATGCAAAACACCCAAATGCAACTGTGTGCCAGCGAAGCCGCTACTGATCCAAGCGGTCAACCTGTGGCGAAGAACTGTGGCACAACGGGGGTGAGTTGCCAACTCGTGAGTAGAAAAATATCAACAGATAGAAATCGAATAAACAACGACTCCTAGGTCAACTATATCATAAAGGTAATACTATGATATCTAGGCTGACCGGGTCTGTATATGTACCAACAAGTTAATCAATACCTATATGCATGCGGATAACAACCAACAGAAATAATCAATGCATGTATATGGATCTCTGTAAGTCCATGCTACCTCTCCCGGTACTTTCGGGCATGCGGAATTAGGTGAAAAAACAATTTTTCTAGAGGCGGTAGCATGGACTCAAAACCGGATCTTTGTTAAACATCTAACTAACAACCTAACTAGGAGTTGTTAACTACTCGGTTAGGGGGTTATACCTTTCTTTCTTGAACTCCTTCGTCTTCAAGCCTCGATGGTTGTCCGGATCGGCTTCACCCCTTCGTCTCCTTGCGCCGAAGATCGATCAACCTGAAAGCTTCTACCTTTGGCATCTTCTTCGAACTTTGAAGAAACTAGTTCACTCGGTTTGCTAAACCTTGTGAACTAGAGTGCGTAGAGGAGAGTGTGTTGGGATTTTCTCTATGGTTCTTGGTTCTCAACACATGAGACAAGTGAACCATAGACTAAAGAGAGGGAGAACAAGAGGAAGAAGATGAGAGCTCAAGAACACAAGAGAGAAAAAGGAAATGAAAGAATGAGCAAGACTTTTTGCCTCTTGGCTCTAGTAATCCAAAAGCAACATAACCAATAATAGCAATCAAGTATTAGTGATGGTTTAAGCTACAATAGCCATATCATTTCATGCACTCATTTTGCACAAGAGAACAAGCAAGAAAAAGTCTTTGCCATGAAATGATAGCCATTGTCATCATGATGGTCAACTAGTCCAACCTAGTCAACCGGTCAACAAAATCAACAAGTCAACAAAGTCAACCCCTCAACAACCATGTCACTATAATACTTAATTAATATCATTGTTAATTACATATCATATTCTCATTAGGGTTGAGCAAAAAGTCAACAGTCAACAGTCAACGGTCAGCAACCCTAATGAGAATCCTCTGCCTCTGTCTCTCCGTCAACTGTGCAAATACACCCGCATCTACGTTCCGAGGAACACGAATACATACTGGATAAAACCAATCCCAAAACGTACACTAGGATCTGGCTTAAACCAAAGCCCGCTAGTGTTAACTGTCCGGACACTGTACGTGTACAAGTGCATGGATGTGACCGGACCCTGTCGCAAAACCATGCGACCTCTACTCTTTTTCCTAAAGGCTAATAGCTTTCTGTGTGGGACTCTAAAGGCTCGACACTACGCTGGCAGTGGGTTTAACTAGAGACCGCAAGCGGCACTAGCTGTGCGTAACGGTCCCTAGGTAGATGCCGACAAGAAGACTGACGAGGTGAAACCCATCTGAACTCCTACTGAGCCTGAATGTGACAATCTCCGTACAGTCCGGTCTGTTCGTCTGATACATCGCATGGCGGGCCTAGGGGGCGGTAAACGTCAGTCCCCTAATAGCGGTACAAGTCGTGTCGGAGTGAAGCCCAATACACCCTGAGATAACACTGGAAAGCCTACCAATATATCTCGCTTGCCCTGGCCAGGGACATCTCGTGTAATGGCTCTCCTAGACACAGCGCGATGTCTACCCCCAATACCGGGAGAGACGAATCCTGTCTAATCGTCACTGCCTCCAAGTGCTTCGGGACTGCACCCAACTACTACCTGTTTGCACGACTCCTTTGAGCCGTGGTAGGGTAGTAATCAAAGTACAGTGGGAACACACTCGAGGCGAAGTGACAGTGTCAAGTCAGCGGACTAAGCTGTACTCATGTCACCTGGGAACTGATAACTGACGATAGGTATAATACCAACCGGTCAGTTCCCGGCGAGTCCTGTCCATTGTACTCGTAACCTAACGAGCACCCGTATACTATCTCCAGTACGACGTACTGATGGCTGTGGGACAGACCACCTCCCACTCTGGGATGAGAAGCGCATACGCTAGTCTACTCCGGAGTATCGATGCCCTGTCTCGATAGTCCTGCGACTAGGGACCTGCATAAGGATGTGCTTATAGATTACCCAGCCCCCACTAGTGTGACTGCCATCATAACGCTGGTAATCAAGCAAAGATCCTAAGGGCTCCACTAATGCGTATAGGTGATATAATAAAATAAACACAAGTACACTTTGAAGTAGAAACAAACCAAGTAGCATACTACTATTTTGAGCAAGATTGTATATACAAGGTGAATATCCCAAGCTTCCATTAAGTAATATACAAACTATTATGATACAGTAATGGCCTCTAGGGCATATACACTAACAATCCCCCACTTGCACTAAGGCCATGTACTGGCGTATCGAAGACCTATCATCTCGATCAGCCGCTCGAACTGAGTCTGGGGCAAGGCCTTGGTGAATGGATCTGCAGTGTTATCTTCTGAAGCAACCCTCCGAACCTCGATCTCCTGGCGATCCACGATCTCCCTGATCAGGTGATACCGCCTGAAGATGTGTCTGGATCTCTGATGGGACCTGGGTTCCTTCGCTAAAGCTATAGCCCTGTTGTTGTCGCAATACAGAGATATTGGATCAACAATGGATGGAACCACCTGAAGTTCTTTCAAGAACTTTCTTATCCAGACAGCTTCTTTTGCGGCATCAGATGCAGCGATGTATTCCGCTTCCATCGTCGAGTCTGCAACGGTTTCCTGTTTGGAACTTTTCCAACACACCGCCCCTCCATTGAGGGTAAAGACAAAACCCTACATGGACTTGGAATCATCCTTGTCACTCTGGAAGCTGGAGTCAGCAAAGGCCTCGATCTGGAGGTCTTTTCCGCCATACACCAAGAACATCTCCTTAGTCCTTCTCAGGTACTTGAGAATGTTCTTTACTGCTATCCAGTGTTTCTCCCCGGGGTTTGACTGATACCGGCTTACTACACTAAGTGCATAAGCTACATCCAGTCTGGTACACAACATCACATACATTATAGAGCCTACCGCAGAAGCGTAGGGTATAATAGACATGCGATCCCTCTCTAAATCAGTCTTGGGAGACATCTCTTTAGAGAGGGTGATCCCGTGACAAGCCGGTAGATTACCACGCTTGGAATCTTCAATACTGAATCTTTTCAGTATGGTGTCGATGTACCTGGACTGTGAAAGTACTAATATCCTCTTGGATCTATCACGATGGATCCGGATCCCCAGGATGTATGAGGCATCACCCATGTCTTTCATGGAGAACCTGTGTGACAAGAACCCCTCTACAGATTGTAGCATAGAAATGTCATTTCCTATTAAGAGAATGTCATCCACGTACAAAACGAGGAATACTACAGTTCTCGCTACAAATCTACTATAGATGCATGGTTCATTTGGAATTTTGATAAAGCCAAATTCTTTGACTATCTCATCAAAACAGATGTTCCAACTCCGCGATGCCTGCTTTAGTCCATAAAAGGAATTAAGCAACTTGCACACCTTTCCGCTGCTCCCACTCTGAATGAAACCCTCTGGCTGGTCCATATAGACACACTCCTCTAAATTTCCATTTAGAAAAGCGGTCTTTATGTCTATCTGCTAAATCTCATAATCGTGGAATGCAGCAATGGCAAGAAGGATCCGAATGGATTTCAGCATAGCCACTGGAGAAAAGGTTTCGTCATAGTCCAAGCCAGGTCTTTGATGGAAACCTTTTGCAACAAGTCTAGCTTTATAGGTCTCAACTTGTCCATCTACACCAATCTTCTATTTGAAGATCCACTTGCATCCTACGGGTTTTACCCCGTCTGGAGCAATGTCCAACGTCCATACCTTGTTGGTGTACATGGACTCCATTTCGGTCCGCATTGCATCCATCCATTTTACCGAGTCAACGCTCTAAACGGCCTGCTGGAAGCTAGTAGGCTCATCATAATATATGATGCAATCCTCTCTATCCCCGTCTATGAGAAAACCGTAGTATCTCTCGGGCGGATGAGACTGCCTACTACTCCTGCGGAGTGGCGTAGGAATGTCCTGTTCTTTTGAACCCTCTGGTTCCACTAAGCTTTCAGTAATTGCTCGTGGTTCTTGAATTTCTTCCAGTTCTACTGCGCTCCCACTAATTTCCTTTTCTAAGAACTGGTGTTCTAGAAAGTGGGCATGACGAGAAACAAAAACCTTTTGTTCCTCTTCGCAATAGAAGAAATATCCCTTGGAGTTCTTTGGATATCCCACGAACTTGCACTGTACTGAGCGTGCCTCGAGCTTGTCCGCATGCTGCTTTTTGACAAAAGCTGGACTTCCCCATGTCTTAATGTGATTAAGATAGGGTCTCTTCCCACACCACATCTCATATGGTGTAGTAGACACAGTCTTAGTGGGAACTCGATTCAAAAGGTATGCAGCTGATTCTAGCGCATACCCCTAGAATGATCGCGGTAACTCAGCGTTACTCATCATGGACCGTACCATATCCAATAGGGTTCGGTTCCGTCTCTCCGATACAGTGTTATGTTGCGGAGTGTATGGAGGAGTAAGCTGAGAGAGAATTCCATTCTCTTTTTTAAATAGTCCAGGAACTCGGCACTCAAGTATTCACCACCTCGATCCGATCTTAGAATCTTGATACTTTTGCCGGTTTGTTTTTCTACTTCATTCTTATATTCCTGGAACTTTCCAAAGGCTTCGGACTTATGTTTCATTAAGAAGACATAACCGTACCTCGAAAAGTCATCCGTAAAAGTAATGAAGTAAGAATAACCGCTTCGCGCATGTGTAGAAATTGGACCGCACACGTCGCTGTGTACGAGTCCCAAGAGCTCGCTCGCTCTTACTCCGTGTCCAGTGAACGGAGTCTTTGTCATCTTTCCTTTGAGACATGATTGACAAGTGGCATACGATTGATATTCGAACGGATTCAAATATCCTTCTGTATGTAACTTAGTCAATCTTCTCTCATTGATGTGACCCAGTCTACAATGCCATAAGAAAGTCTGATTGATTTCTGGAGACTTTCTTTTGTGTGTATTCTGGACATTGAAAATCTGTGGTTGGTTTAATACGTATATACCATTGCTCAATGTACCTGACCCAATCAAGACTTGATTAAGGTGAATGTTTACAACATTACTTACAAACGCAAATTCATAACCTTCTTTAGAAACCAAAGATACAGAAATGATATTCCAAGTTGCGTTGGGTACAAAAAAGCAATTACGTAAAACCAAAACATGTCCATCTGACATTCCCAGGTGATAGTCCCCGACGGCCTTAGCATCCATGCTAGCTCCGTTTGCAACTTTGAGGGTCATGTCACCTGCCTTCAAAAACCTACGGTTTCTCAACGCCTGCAAACAATTACAGATATGAGATCCTAATCCGGTATCCAATACCCAGGAAGTAGAGTTTATTGAAGGACAGTTATCAATAACATACACACCTGAAGTTGAAGCCGCAACCTGCTTCAGTTCCTGTGTTCTGGCTTTCCAAGCCCTGCAATCATTCTTCCAGTGTCCTTTCTTATGACAATAGAAGCATTCTTCCTTATCCACAAGCTTTCCCACTTTCTTAGTTGCTTTTGCCTTTCCCTTCGTATCCACTTTACTAACACTGCCCCTTGGTT
This sequence comes from Agapanthus africanus, assembly GCA_030015575.1. Lineage (NCBI taxonomy): Eukaryota > Viridiplantae > Streptophyta > Magnoliopsida > Asparagales > Amaryllidaceae > Agapanthus > Agapanthus africanus. The sequence goes on from CM057340.1 coordinate 364,747,302, forward strand.
TGGCCGGGGCTTTCTTCTTCTTTCCCTTGGCTTTCGCCTTGGACCTAGAAGAAGAAGATCCTCCTACAAACAAAGTGGATGTTTCCCTACCTTTCTGTAGGGTGCCCTCTGCGCTCCTCAGCATGTTGAGGAGTTCTGAAAGTTCAACTTCCTTTTCTTGTAAGTTGAAGTTCAGTATAAACTGGGCGTAAGTGGAAGGAAGGGACTGGAGAATCAAGTCCGTATAGAGCTCATTCTCCAACGTGGTCCCAAGGTCCGCGAGCTCCTCAATGTAGCCAATCATCTTAAGCACGTGTTCCGCTACTGATGATCCGACGGCCAATCTTGCCGAAAATAACTTCTTCGACACTTCGTATCTTGCGATACGAGATTGCTCTCCATACAGTTCTTTTGTATGAAGAAATATGGATTCCAGGTCCATATTCTCGTGCCTTCTCTGATGTTCATTGTCCATAGAGGCAACCACGAGGCACTTGGCCTTCGCGCAGTCTAGTTCCTAGGTCTTACGGATTTCCTTATCTGCGACGCTGGTTTTGGGACCTGGGACAGGGGGAGCTTTGGTGGTAAGAAGATACCCCAGCTTGTCGTAAGTGATTGCCATCTTGACATTCCTGAGCCAATCTTTGTAGTTTGGTCCTGTCAGTATGTTTTTATCTAGGAGTAACTTAAGTCCAGTCATGTCGATTGGTCGCTGCAATTAGGAGAGAGAAGAAACACTCAGCATGATGCTCTTGTAAGTTTAGAGTGGTTTTTAGTTTATCTAAACAGGATGGCTCCCACTGTCTCTCGAATCCCTCCTCAAACCAAAAAGGAAGAATTAGTCGGGATCAATCTCACCGCACAATACTTGCTTAACCGTTCAGCCAGGCCAGTGTCGGTACTTCGAGGGAGGGTTTCCAACGCTTTCGTGAAGTTCCTTAATTAAATAACCTCTTTTCCCTGGGCGCGTAGCCCCGCTAACACCTTTCTAGACACCTACTAGGTTTATAGCATTGATCGTTTAGTGAGAAATTTCCCGAGGAGTAGCATATACTCACAGTAGGATCGGGATCCAAATATCATCGCGTGACGAAACTGAAGGAATCCTACCAGAATCATCACACTCCAAATGGTATGCAACACTAGCAAGTTTCAGTTCTTTTGAAACTCCCGATGTGGATTTTTTTGCCCCATGCTCTTATGACCTTGACTTTGGCCAAAATATCATAAGTCACATGTCAAGTTCTACCCGTCATTCTCCAGGTTAATTTGGATCCACCCGTACCTACCCTTGACTTTGGCCAAAATGGCAGTACGACTGTCCCAAACCAACGCATCTATCTATGCTACACATGAATACCCAATAGTTACCAATCACTATGCCTTGACTTTGGCCAACATACATAGCTTGAATACTATTGACTATCCATGTGAAACGACGGAGGGCTACGAATGGTTTTGGCGAAACCGTGAACGTAGTGAACTTGATATAATCGATGGAACGAGATAGCTTTTAAAAGGAGTGGCTCAAACTCCACATTTGAAAGTTGGTTTTGAAAAGAACCGAGTGGTTTTTCGAAAGTGTTCCAACGACTTTTACTTGGTTTATTTTCTTGCATTAGTTCTATTAATGCGTGATATTCTTGCATTAGTTCTTTTAATGCGTCCCATCATTTAATCCCACCATTGCAGAAAATAACCAAAATATGACGTACGCTTATACCATTCGCATTCGCCACGGGGCCCCGTCATTACCCGTTAGGTTACTTAGCTAACGACAGAGCGGGGGCTGGGCTAGCGCGGCTGTAAAACATAAGCAACGCCTAAATAATATCATATATAGATATATTGCAATGATAGCCATTTCAGATCACAGATGAACACATTGGATATACTAGGAATCCGCAATTCGTACGAGCCTGTAACGAAAAGCAGATTACACGGTCGCGGTGAATAGCCAATACCCCACCCAAGACCCCTACGGGTGCGGCAAACTACCCGCCAAGTACTCGAAGCGAAGCAACCTCCCTCAACTCCGTGAGTAGGCCACTCGGCACTTCGGCATACCCGGTAGTTTGTGCACCCCCTCCATGGGTCTATCCTAGGAGCAAAAACAGTAAAAAGAAATTATACAATGACGGTTACAACCCCGACCCGGTTGTGCGGCCATACAAATAATAATTACATCAATTTACAAATTTACATGAATTGAAAGAAAAGAAAACTCTCGTCTCACAACCCCCGGCTATTCACCCGTGACAATCCAATGAATTCATATACACATTCCAATGACATTACAGATCACAGATTTGTATAACCCCCACTAATCGACATATAGCGATTAGCAGACGTTCAATACAAATATCACATCACAGATAAAAACCCGTCAGCTCAAGTCTTTAGAAGTTCGATCAAAAATACGGATTTTTAGGCCCCAAACACAAAATTTTCGTTCTGGAAAATCTGGGCTGAAATGACATATTCCAAAAATCCCAAAACAACCCCAGAAATACACTGCACTAAATTTGGACCTCGGCCGAGTCAACTCGGCCGCGGAACCGCAGCGCTTTGAACAGTTCGTGGGACCAAATTTTGTGGTTATTCAATAAAAAGCCTGAGCCGATTTTTAAGATGAAATTTTTCAAATTTTGAACAGAAAAAAAATCGGCAGAAACTTGACAAATCGGGTTCGTTTCGTGACTTTTTCTTTGATCGATTTTCTAGTTACTTTGCTAACATGTTAGATAGAGTTTAACTAGGCTCTGATACCACTGTAAGTCCATGCTACCTCTCCCGGTACTTTCGGGCATGCGGAATTAGGTGAAGAAACAATTTTTCTAGAGGCGGTAACATGGACTCAAAACCGGATCTTTGTTAAACATCTAACTAACAACCTAACTAGGAGTTGTTAACTACTCGGTTAGGGGGTTATACCTTTCTTTCTTGAACTCCTTCGTCTTCAAGCCTCGATGGTTGTCCGGATCGGCTTCACCCCATCGTCTCCTTGCGCCGAAGATCGATCCACCTGAAAGCTTCTACCTTTGGCATCTTCTTCGAACTTTGAAGAAACTAGTTCACTCGGTTTGCTAAACCTTGTGAACTAGAGTGAGTAGAGGAGAGTGTGTTGGGATTTTCTCAATGGTTCTTGATTCTCAACACATGGGACAAGTGAACCATAGACTAAAGAGAGGGAGAACAAGAGGAAGAAGATGAGAGCTCAAGAACACAAGAGAGAAAAAGGAAATGAAAGAATGAGCAAGACTTTTTGCCTCTTGGCTCTCATAATCCAAAAGCATCATAACCAATAATAGCAATCAAGTATTAGTGATGGTTTAAGCTACAATAGCCATATCATTTCATGCACTCATTTTGCACAAGAGAACAAGCAAGCAAAAGTCTTTGCCATGAAATGATAGCCATTGTCATCATGATGGTCAACTAGTCCAACCTAGTCAACCGGTCAACAAAGTCAACAAGTCAACAAAGTCAACCCCTCAACAACCATGTCACTATAATACTTAATTAATATCATTGTTAATTACATATCATATTCTCATTAGGGTTGAGCAAAAAGTCAATAGTCAACAGTCAACGGTCAACAACCCTAATGAGAATCCTCTGCCTCTCCGTCAACTGTGCATACACACCCGCATCCGCGTTCCGAGGAACACGAATACATACTAGATAAAACCAATCCCAAAACGTACACTAGGATCTGGCTTAAACCAAAGCCCGCTAGTGTTAACTGTCCGGACACTGTACGTGCACAAATGCTTGGATGTGACCGGACCCTGTCGCAAAACCATGCGACCTCTACTCTTTTGCCTAAAGGCGAATAGCTTTCTGTGTGGGACTCTAAAGACTCGACACTACGCTGGCAGTTGGTTTAACCACAGACCGCAAGCGGCACTAGCTGTGCGTAACGGTCCCCAGGTAGATGCCGACAAGAAGACTGACGAGGTGAAACCCATCTGAACTCCTACTAAGCCTGAATGTGACAATCTCCGTACAGTCCGGTCTGTTCGTCTGATACATCGTATGGCGGGCCTAGGGGGCGGTAAACGTCAGTCCCCTAATAGCGGTACAAGTCGTGTCGGAGTGAAGCCCAATACACCCTGAGATAATACTGGAAGCCTACCAGTATATCTCGCTTGCCCTGGCCAGGGACTACTCGTGTAATGGCTCTTCTAGACACAGCGCGATGTCAACCACCAATACCGGGAGAGACGAATCCTGTCTAACCGTCACTGCCTCTAAGTGCTTCGGGACTGCACCCAACTACTACCTGTTTGCACGACTCCTTTGAGCCGTGGTAGGGTAGTAATCAAAGTACAGTGGGAACACACTCGAGGCGAAGTGACAGTGTCAAGTCAGCGGACTAAGCTGTACTCATGTCACCTGGGAACTGATAACTGACGATAGGTATAATACCAACCGGTCAGTTCCCGACGAGTCCTGTCCAGTGTACTCATAACCTAACGAGCATCCATATACTATCTCCAGTACGGCGTACTGATGGCTGTGGGACAGAACACCTCCCACTCTGGGATGAGAAGCGCATACGCTAGTCTACTCCGGAGTATCGATGCCCTGTCTCGATAGTCCTGCGACTAGGGACCTGCATAAGGATGTGCTTATAGATTACCCAGCCCCCACTAGTGTGACTGCCATCACAACGCTGGTAATCAAGCAAAGATCCTAAGGGCTCCACTAATGCGTATAGGTGATATAATAAAATAAACACAAGTACACATTGAAGTAGAAACAAGCCAAGTGGCATACTACTATTTTGAGCAAGATTGTATGTACAAGGTGAATATCCCAAGCTTCCATTAAGTAATATACAAACTAGTATGATAGAGTAATGGCCTCTAGGGCATATACACTAACAATCTCATCCAACCAAAATCAAGGTATGTATGCATGTGGATCTCGTCCACCCATATAATCAATGTCTGTATGCACGTAAATATCATAAAGGAGTGTGCATGAAAGTATGAGGATATATATATCAACGGTGTCCCTCCCGACACATCAAAATCATGGAACCTGAGTACCTAGCATCGACACTCGAAAACATCATGAAAACAGTGCCCAGCATCGGCACGTAAATCCTAATATATCGGGCTCCGTCAGTCCGGATCGGCCCATGGGCTCCGTAAGTCCAGATCGGCCCCTATCATCTCTCGACTTCGGTCGGTATCCTCCGGATATCCGCCGAGCCCAATACTATCACTGGTAGGTAGTAGTCCTTCTGCCAGGCTACCGTTTACTGCACAACGATCCGTTCTCGTCCCGGGGTACCATACCGGGTCCACCATGTACCCGCAATCGGCCTCATCCGCCTCCTCGAATCAGGTTTCACATATCGCTCTCAGAACCGAGAAAACACATGGTGGACGCACTGAAATATCATATCAAGAGAAACCAGTTTTTTTTAAAACAACACATAATCTCTTTCAAAATGTCCACGGTTCTCAAATCCAGAAATCTCTTGAAAACAGCATATCTCAATGCGTAAAAATCATTGAGCATGATGTATGCGACATATAACAGAAATGTAAGCATATCAATATATCATGCAACATGGAACAGTGATATGACATATTAAGAGAAAACCGCTCTTTTAAATGATTTCAGTTTTTAAAATATAACATGCGGTTCCCAATTTCCAATTAAAACAAGTTATCTATGTAGGTGTAATATGTATATGCGCAAGTATAGATGTATCAATGTATATATAAGCATGTTATGCGAAGAATCATATCATGATGCAGCAATCCTACTGTGTAGTGACATGGCAATTATTGATGATGAAGTGTGTGAGCCGGCAAATCTGTGTACGTGTAACATACGCATCATCGATAATGGTGCAGGTGTACTATCACAGATATAAGAGATGCAATACGAATAACATGAAGGCAGCATAAGGTAAAACATATGCAAATGCTGACGGGTATACGTATCTAATATGACCGAATCTGGGAATCTATCAATCGGCATCCAGCCTACCAATATCGCGTACGGTATAATCCATTGTACGACAACCTTAAGTCAAGGGTATGGATCAATCATCAAGTCAAACACATCACGCACGGAAAATCATCGTGCGGCGGCATTAAGCTAATAGGGATCCTAACATTCTATACGACAAATGAGGGTACGGCCTAATATCACGTACGACCCATCATCCATGATTCACAACATTCTATATATGGATATATATCTATGTACCTATGTCCCGGTTCACATCCGCAATAATCTCATTTCAGGGGACCGACAAGGTATCCATCATCTCAATCGACTCGCATCCGTATACCAATATATCATCGGATCACCATATTCGTCTTATATTCTTGTCATCGCATTTATATCACACATCAAACCGAATTTACATAAACATTCTATCTCTACTAAGTATAAGTATCTAATCTAACATGCACACCCGAACCATACAATCAGATTTTTAAAGAAGCGAATCGTAGTTTTGAAAATAGGGGTTACGGTGTTTTTAAGAAAAGATATCATTTGAAAATCCGTAACATTCCTCAAGGTATATATATCTAAAAGATACATACGATTCTTCGGTTTAGAAAAAGGTATGGTTCGGATGACGCATCTACATCGACTATCTAGTCCTACAGTACCCTAAACGGCAATATCGCTAAACGTCATCCTATGATAGTAGTAACATATCACTTCTAACTATCCTCTAGTTCTAATATGGTTTCATAGCTTTCTCATTTTAACCCTAGTTTACTAATCTAGGTTTCCTTAACCATATTCTATAATCGGTTTCCACAAAAACTTTGCGGGGGTGCTATACGCCATCCACCCGACTTCCCCCGTGGATATAGATCCACTCACCTGGTCTTCGCTCGCCGAAATCGATGATGCCATGCTCTGTCGCCTCGGAATCCATGCGAAGGTACCTACAATGACAAACAATCGCAATGTGTGTTAAAATAAAGGAGGAAAACCAAAACGGTACATGTTTCCATCATAGGTCAATACCTATAGCTTTGTGTGCAAAATACGACCAAAAACCCTGGTCGTGGACGTCCAAACGCCACACGACGGAAACACAATACCAAATACCAAAATCAAGTTAAAACGAAGTCGTAAAACAATGCACCAATTCATGGAAATGGTCCCAGATTTTACCCTAAGCCAAATTGGTCAATTTTGCATATATGGAGGGTCAAATTTACTATAGATAATGTCATGGAACCAAACTGGAACAATTCTACTCTACTCTGGCCGCAAATTTCGGATAGATTGAATAAATCTGCGGCCTGGGGTTTGAGTTAGGGGCTCGGGTCTCAGTGGTAGCTTCCTAGGTGCCTGCACGACTCCCAGTAATTGCAAAATCATTTCTAGTGTCCCCGGGTTGCTCCAGATTCCAAAATACCCACACAATTCACATTTATCCGATGTCGGGGTTTCTAATTTTCGTGTTTTGGGTTTCTAAGCTCTGGTCCAGGTCATGAATCATCTCAAAAGTCTTGTTAATAGCCACAAACATCACCAATTCCCTAAACCCTTCTCTTGGGATTTCAAAGTTCACACATCCATCACTTAACGACATCTAAACTTAAACAAAAGCTAGGAAATCACAACTACTCAAAAAGGAAAGAGATATTCCTCATGGTTACTCCTAAACAAAACCCTAGAAATCCTCAAGTTGTCAAAATCCGACTTTTCTTGGTTCATAGGGATGAGGGTGATGAGGTGATCATTTTTTTGTGAAAGGGCATAGGGTTTTGGCAAGGCTTTTGGGGTGGATCAAGAGGGTAGAAGATGGAGGGATGTGGAGTTGAGGGAGATGAAGAGGGAAAGGAAAATGATGGGGAAATGGTCAAGGCAGCAGCTCCCCCCCTCTCTCACTATTGTTCTCACCCACTCACTTTCATGTCATCATTTTGTCCCTTTCTCTCTCCTCACTCATCATGACACCCTTTTCACTCTCTTTTCTCACCAAAACACATACACCTAAATAAAACAACACCATGAAATAACTTGTAACATGTCATAGTGCACTAGCTATGAAAAGCTGTAGAAATGCGGATTTGGCTTAATTGCGGTTAGCAGTGCACTAATCGGGTTTTTATCAAAATTGCATATAATAAATTTTAAAAATGCCAAATCCTTTAAATATACTATTAAATGAATAAATCATTTTAATTTCTATTTATTTCATAATTATTGGTATATATTTATATCCTTTTTCGAAAACCCTAATTTCGCAAATCGGGCAGTTTTCGGGAAAAATATTATTTTAATATTAAATTCTAAAAATAATATATTATTTTTTCTGAAATGTTACAGCAAACGCACAATCTCATCTATATACAACCGAGCATACTGAGCATAACCGAAAGTGGTCTTCATTAGAAGGAAGTGAGTCGCTTTCGTCAACTGGTCAATAATCACACAAATGGAGTCATAGCCCCCACTGGTCCTGGGTAGACCCACAACAAAGTCCATGGAAATCTGCTCCCATTTCCACTCAGGAACGGGTAAAGGCTGCAACTCACCTGCCGGCCTCTGATGCTCAGCCTTGACTTGCTGACAAGTCAGGACCTCGAAACGAAGTCCGAAATATCGCGCTTCATCCCTTCCCACCAGTAAAAGTCTCTCAAGTTACGGTACATCTTGGTGGAACCTGGAGGAACGCTAAAGGCTGACTGATGTGCCTGCTCTAGGATCTCGCGTCTTAACCCATCAGCATCTGGTACACACAAGCGAGTCCCGCATCATAGCACACCCTGGTCATCAATCATGAACTCCGAAACTGTACCCTGCCGAACAGGCTCAAGAATCTCCGACAAACATGCATCACTGGGCTGCGCCTCATGGATACGATCAAAAAGTAGTGGACGGGCACAGACATAAGCAAGCTGTCCCCCAGTGGAAGTGAACTAAAACTGTACTCTACCATCGCACAAGATCTGCCAAACTGCAGAAGACAGTCGCTGAACTGCGCTCAACTGGGACAAGCTACCTCCGGCCTACGACTCAAAGTATCAGCTACCACATTCGCCTTGCCCGGGTGATAAAGGATCTCACAATCATAATCCTTCACAAGCTCCATCCAACGGTGCTGTCTCAGATTTAGATCCTACGGCTGGAAGATGTACTTCAAGCTCTTGTGATCCGTGAAGATCTGACACGACTCCCCGTACAAGTAGTGTCTCTAAATTTTCAATGCAAAGACCACCGCGGCCATCTCAAGATCGTGAGTGGGGTAATTATGCTCATGCTTCTTCAGCTGCCTAGAAGTATAAGCAATCACTCTATCATGCTGCATCAATACACAACCGACACCACTCGAGAAGCATCACAGTAAACAACATAGCCGCCCGATCCAGAAGGCAAAGATAGAACTGGTGCCGTCGTCAACCGAGTCTTCAACTGCTGAAAACTCTGCTCGCACGCATCAGTCCAAAGAAAAGGAACCCCCTTCCGGGTCAGTCCAGTCAGCGGTGCAGCGATACTCGAAAAATCCTGCACGAAACGGCGATAATAACCAGCTAAGCCCAAAAAGCTGCGGACCTCAGTCACAGATACAGGTCTGGGCCAAAGCTGCACAGCCTCGATCATCCTCGGGTCCACAAGAATACCATCTCCAGTCACCACATGACCCAGGAAATCAACTCTATCAAGCCAAAACGCGCACTTTGAGAATTTAGAATACAGCTGGCGCTCTCTCAAAATCTGCAAAGCAATGCTCAAGTGTTGCTCGTGCTCTTCTCGACTCCTAGAGTTGACCAGAATGTCATCAATAAACATAATAATAAACTGGTCGAGGAACGGCTTGAAAATCCGGTTCATCAGATCCATGAACGCTGCTGGGGCATTGGTGAGTCCGAACGACATCACCAGAAACTCATAATGCCCGTAGCGTGTACGAAAAGCAGTTTTCGGATTTTCATCATTCCGAACCCGCAACTGATGATAACCTGAATGCAAATAAATCTTAGAAAAATGTTTCGCACCCTGGAGCTGATCAAAGATATCGTCAATGCGGGGTAAGGATACCTGTTCCGCACCGTAACTCGATTCAATTGACGATAATCGATACACAACCTCAAACTGCCGTCCTTCTTCTTGACGAACAGCACAGGAGCTCCCCACGGCGAAACACTCGGACGCACAAGTCCCTTATCAAGCAACTCTTGCAATTTATCTTTAAGCTCTCTAAGCTTTGCCGGAGCCATCCGGTAAGGCGGTATAGAAATAGGCCCCGTGCCAGGAATCAGATCAATGCAAAATTCAATATCGCGCTTTAGTGGCAAACCAGGCAACTCATCGGGAAAAACGTCGGGAAACTCTCGCATGATAGGAACCCGGTCCAACGAATCTACTGCGGCTCGGTATCATAAATGAAAGCCAAGAATCCCCAACATTCCCTTCTCAGAAGCCGACTAGCGCAAAGGGCAGAAATCAAACTGTGAGGGGCGGCACCACCGTCCCCTTACACAACCCGAATAGACTCACCCGGAAAACTGAAACTGATAGTCTTCTCACGGTAGTCCACTGACGCAAAACAAGTTTCCAACCAGTCCATGCCAAGGAGAACATCGAAGTCCAACATATCTAGAAGGATCAAATCGACGGACGACTCTCTATCTCCAATTTGAACGGCACACGACCGAAACACATAATGCGCGACGAAAGAATCGCTAACAGGTGTAATCACGACAAGCGGCTGATCTAGTAAACATGACTCTCGGCCTAAACTCGGCACAAAGTGCATAGAAACATACGAATGCGTAGATCCCGGATCAAACAAGACGTGTGCATTAAAAGAACATACAAAAAGAGTACCTGTAACCACTGCATTGGACGCCTGCGCGTCCTGATGAGTTAAGACAAACACCCGAGCCTGCCCTCTACCGGCGACTGGCTGACCTCCGCCTTTACCACCCCGCCCTCTCGGTACAAAACCACCATGACCCCGACCTCTCTGCACATGAGTTGTAAGTCCATGCTACCTCTCCCGGTACTTTCGGGCATGCGGAATTTGGTGAAAAACAATTTTCTTAGAGGTGGTAACATGGACTCAAAAACCGGATCTTTGTTAAACATCTAACTAACAACCTAACTACGAGTTGCTAACTACTCGGTTAGGGGGTTATACCTTTCTTTTTCTCGAACTCCTTCGTCTTCAAGCTTCGATGGTCGTCCGAATCGGCTTCTCCCCGTCGTCTCCTTGCGCCGAAGATAGATCCACCTGAAAGCTTCAACCTTTGGCTCCTTCTTTGAACTTTGAAGAAACTAGTTCACTCGGTTTGCTAAACCTTATAAACTAGAGTGAGTAGAGAAGAGTTTGTATGGGATTTTATCTATGGTTCTTGGTTCTCAACTCATGAGACAAGTGAACCATAGAATCAAGAGAGGGAGAGCAAGAGGAGGAAGATGAGAGCTCAAGAACAAGAGAGAGAATGAGCATGAAAGAATGAGAGAAGACTTTTCTCTCTTGGCTCTCATAATCCAAAACCATCATCACAAAAATAATAATCAAGTATTGTGTAAAATGGTTCAAGTCAAAATAGCTAAATCATTTCATGCACTCATTTCTCACAAAAGAAACAAGCAAGTAAAAAGTCTTTGCTATGAAATGATAGCCATTGTCATCATGATGGTCAACTAGTCCAACCTAGTCAACCGGTCAACAAAGTCAACAAGTCAACAAAGTCAACCCCTCAACAACCATGTCACCATAATAATTAATTAATATAATTGTTAATCACATATCATATTCTCATTAGGGTTGAGCAAAAAGTCAATAGTCAACTGTCAACGGTCAACAACCCTAATTAGAATCCTCTGCCTCTGTCTCTCCGTCAACGGTGCATACACACCCGCATCCGCGTTCCGAGGAACACGAATGCATACTGGATAAATCCAATCCCAAAAGGTACACTAGGATCTGGCTTAAACCAAAGCCCGCTAGTGTAAACAGTCCGGACACTGTACATGCACAAGTGCACGGATGTGACCGAACCCTGTCGCAAAACCATGCGACCTGTCGCAAAACCATCCGACCTCTACTCTTTTGCCTAAAGGCGAATAGCTTTCTGTGTGGGACTCTAAAGACTTGACACTACGCTGGCAGTGGGTTTAACCACAGACCGCAAGCGGCACTAGCTGTGCGTAACGGTCCCCAGGTAGATGCCGACAAGAAGACAGACGAGGCGAAACCCATCTGAACTCCTACTGAGCCTGAATGTGACATTCTCCGTACAGTCCGGTATGTTCGTCTGATACATCGCATGGCGGGCCTAGGGGGCGGTAAATGTCAGTCCCCCAATAGCGGTACAAGTCGTGTCGGAGTGAAGCCCAAAACACCCTGAGATAACACTGGAAGCCTACCAGTATATCTCGTTTGCCCTGGCCAGGGACTACTCTTGTAATGGCTCTCCTAGACACAGCGCGATGTCAACCCCCAATACCGGGAGAGACGAATCCTGTCTAACCGTCACTGCCTCCAAGTGCTTCGGGACTGCACCCAACTACCACCTGTTTGCACGACTCCTTTGAGCCGTGGTAGGGTAGTAATCAAAGTACAGTGGGAACACACTCGAGGCGAAGTGACAGTGTCAAGTCAGCGGACTAAGCTGTACTCATGTCACCTGGGAACTGATAACTGACGATAGGCATAATACCAACTAGTCAGTTCCCGACGAGTCCTGTCCAGTGTACTCGTAACCCAACGAGCACCCGCATACTATCTCAAGTACGACGTACCGACGGCTGTGGGACAGACCGTCTCCCATACTGGGATAAGAAGCGCATGTGCTAGTCTACTCCGGAGTATCGATGCCCTGTCTCGATAGTCCTGCGACCAGGGACCTGCATAAGGATGTGCTTATAGATTACCCATCCCCACTAGTGTGACTGCCATCACAACGCTGGTAATCAAGCAAAGATCCTAAGGGCTCCACTAATATGTATAGGCGATATACTAAAATAAACACATGTACACATTGAAGTAGAAACAAACCAAGTAGCATACTACTATTTTGAGCAAGATTGTATATACAAGGTGAATATACCAAGCTTCCATTAAGTAATATAGAAACTAGTATGATACAGTAATGGCCTCTAGGGCATATACACTAACAATCTCCCACTTGCACTAAGGCCATGTACTGGCGTATCGAAAACCTATCATCTCGATCAGCCGCTCGAACTGAGTCTGGGGCAAGGCCTTGGTGAATGGATCTGCAGTGTTATCTTCTGAAGCGACTCTCCGAACCTCGATCTCCTGGCGATCCACGATCTCCTTGATCAGGTGACACCGCCTCAAGATGTGTCTGGATCTCTGATGGGACCTGGGTTCCTTTGCTAAAGCTATAGCCCCGTTGTTGTCGCAATACAGAGGTATTGGATCAACAATGGACGGAACCACCTGAAGCTCCTTCAAGAACTTCCTCATCCAGACAGCTTCTTTTGCAGCATCAGATGCAGCGATGTATTCCGCTTCCATCGTCGAGTCTGCAACGGTTTCCTGTTTGGAACTCTTCCAACACACCGCCCCTCCATTGAGGGTAAAGGCAAAATCCGACATGGACTTGGAATCATCCTTGTCACTCTGGAAGCTGGAGTCAGTAAAGGCCTCGATCTGGAGGTCTTTTCCGCCATACACCAAGAACATCTCCTTAGTCCTTCTCAGGTACTTGAGAATGTTCTTTACTGCTATCCAGTGTTTCTCCCCAGGGTTTGACTGATACCGGCTTACCACACTCAGTGCATAAGCTACATCCGGTCTGGTACACAACATCGCATACATTATAGAGCCTACCGCAGAAGCGTAGGGTATAATAGACATGTGATCCCTCTCCAAATCAGTCTTGGGAGACATCTCTTTAGAGAGGGTGATCCCGTGACAAGCCGGTAGGTTACCGCGCTTGGAATGTTCCATACTGAATCTTTTCAGTATGGTGTCGATGTACCTGGACTGTGAAAGCCCTAATATCCTCTTGGATCTATCACGATGGATCCGGATCCCCAGGATGTATGAGGCATCACCCAGGTCTTTCATGGAGAACCTGTGTGACAAGAACCCCTTGACAGATTGTAGCATAGGAATATCATTTCCTATTAAGAGAATGTCATCCACGTATAAAACGAGGAATACTACAGTTCTCGCTACAAATCTACTATAGATTTATAGTTCATCTGGATTTTTGATAAAGCCAAATTCCTTGACCGTCTCATCAAAACAGATGTTCCAACTCCGCGATGCCTGCTTTAGTCCATAGATAGACTTAAGCAACTTGCACACCTTTCCGCTGCTCCCACTCTGAATGAAACCCTCTGGTTGGTCCATATAGACACACTCCTCTAAATTTCCATTTAGAAAAGCGGTCTTTACGTCCATTTGCCAGATCTCGTAATCGTGGAAGGCAGCAATGGCAAGAAGGATCCGAATGGATTTTAGCATAGCCACTGGAGAAAAGGTTTCGTCATAGTCCAAACCAGGTCTTTGACGAAAACCCTTCGCAACAAGTCTCGCTTTATAGGTCTCAACCTGTCCATCTACACCAATCTTCCTTTTGAAGATCCACTTGCATCCTACGGGTTTTACCCCGTCTGGAGCAATGTCCAACGTCCATACCTTGTTGGTGTACATGGACTCCATTTCGGTCCGCATTGCATCCAGCCATTTTACTGAGTCAACGCTCTGAACGGCCTGCTGGAAGCTAGTAGGCTCATCATAATCTATGATGCAATCCTCTCTATCCCCGTCTATGAGAAAACCGTAGTATCTCTCGGGCGGATGAGACTGCCTACTACTCCTGCGGAGCGGCGTAGGAATGTCCTGTTCTCTTGAACCCTCTGGTTCCACTAAGCTTTCAGTAATAGTTCGTGGTTCTGGAATTTCTTCCAGTTCTACTGCGCTCCCACTAATTTCCTTTTCTAAGAACTGATGTTCTAGAAAGCGGGCATTACGAGAAACATGGACTTTTTATTCCTCTGCGTGGTAGAAAAGATACCCCCTGGTGTTCTTTGGGTATCCCACAAACTTGCACAGTACTGAGCGTGCCTCGAGTTTGTCTGCATGCTGCTTTTTGACAAAAGCTGGACATCCCCAGATCTTCAGATATTGAAGATAGGGTTTCTTCCCACTCCATAACTCATAAGGTGTGGTAGGCACAGTCTTAGTGGGAACTCGGTTCAAAAGGTATGCAGCTGATTCTAGCGCATACCCCCAGAATGATCGCGGTAACTCAGCGTTACTCATCATGGACCGTACCATATCCAATAGGGTTCGGTTCCGTCTCTCCGATAAACCGTTATGTTGCGGAGTGTATGGAGGAGTAAGCTGAGAGAGAATTCCATTCTCTTTTAAGTAGTCCAGGAACTCGGCACTCAAGTATTCACCACCTCGATCCGATCTTAGAATCTTGATACTTTTGCCGGTCTGTTTTTCTACTTCATTCTTATATTCCTGGAACTTTCCAAAGGCTTCGGACTTATGTTTCATTAAGAAGACATAACCGTACCTTGAAAAGTCATCCGTAAAAGTAATGAAGTAAGAAAAACCGCTTCGCGCATGTGTAGACATTGGACCTCACACGTCGCTGTGTACAAGTCCCAAGAGCTCGCTCGCTCTTACTTCGTGTCCAGTGAACGGAGACTTTGTCATCTTTCCTTTGAGACAGGATTGACAAGTGGCATACGCTTGATATTCGAACGGATTCAAATATCCTTCTGTATGTAACTTTGTCAACCTTCTCTCATTGATGTGACCCAGTCTACAATGCCATAAGAAAGTCTGATTTATTTCCGGAGACTTTCTTTTGTGTGTATTCTGGACATTGAAAATCTGTGGTTGGTTTAATACGTATATACCATTGCTCAATGTACCTGACCCAATCAGAACTTGATTAAGGTGAATGTTTACAACATTGCTTACAAACACAAATTCATAACCTTCTTTAGAAACTAAAGATACAGAAATGATATTACAAGTTGCGTTGGGTACAAAAAAGCAATTACGCAAAACGAAAACATGTCCATCTGACATTCCCAGGTGATAGTCCCCTACGGTTTTAGCATCCATGCTAGCTCCGTTCGCAACTCTGAGGGTCATGTCACCTGCTTTCAAAACACTACGGTTTCTCAAAGCCTGCAAAGAATTACAGATATGAGATCCTGATCCGGTATCCAATACCCAGGAAGTAGAGTTTATTGAAAGACAGTTTTCAATAACATACACACCTGAAGCTGAAGCTGCAACCTGCTTCAATTCCTGTGTTCTGGCCTTCCAGGCCCTGCAATCATTCTTCCAGTGTCCTTTCTTATGACAATAGAAGCATTCTTCCTTATCCACAAGCTTCCCCGCTTTCTTTGTTGCTTTAGCTTTTCCCTTCGTATCCACTTTACTAACACCGCCCTTTGGTTTGGCGGGGGCTTTCTTCTTCTTTCCCTTGGCTTTCGCCTTAGACCTAGTAGAAGATGATCCTCCTACATACAAAGTGGATGTTTCCCTACCTTTCTGTAGGGTGCCCTCTGCGCTCCTCAGCATGTTGAGGAGCTCTGAAAGTTCAACTTCTTTTTCTTGTAAGTTGAAGTTCAGTATAAACTGGGCGTAAGTGGAAGGAAGGGACTGGAGAACTAAGTCCGTATAGAGCTCACTCTCCAATGTGGTCCCTAGGTCCGCGAGCTCCTCAATGTAGCCGATCATCTTAAGCACGTGTTCTGCTACTGATGATCCGACGGCCATCCTTGCCGAAAATAACTTTTTCGACGCTTCGTATCTTGCGATACGAGATTGCTCTCCATACAGTTCTTTTGTATGAAGAAATATGGATTCCAAGTCCATATTCTCGTGCCTCCTCTGATGTTCATTGTCCATAGAGGCAAGTACGAGGCACTTGGCCTTCGCGCTATCAATCTCCCAAGTCTTATGGATTTCCTTATCCACGACGCTGGAAGTGGGACCAGGGATAAGGGGAGCTTTGGTGGTAAGAAGATACCCCAGCTTGTCGTAAGTGATTGCCATCTTGACATTCCTGAGCCAATCTTTGTAGTTTGGCCCTGTCAGTAAGTTTTTATCTAGAAGTAACTTAAGTCCAGTCATGTCGATTGGTCGCTGCAATTAGGAGAGAGAAGAAACACTCAGTACGATGCTCTTGCAAGTTTAGAGTGGTTTTTAGTTTGTCTAAACAGGATGGCTCCCACTGTTTCTCGAATCCCTCCTCAGGACGATGCTCTTTTCAGTATGGTGTCGATGTACTTGGACTGCGAAAGTCCTAATATCCTCTTGGATCTATCACGATAGATCCGGATCCCCAGAATGTAAGAGGCATCACCCAGGTCTTTCATGGAGAACCTGTGTGACAAGAACCCTTTGATAGATAGTAGCATAGGAATGTCATTTCTTATCAAGAGAATGTCATCCACGTATAAAACGAGGAATACGACAGTTCTTGCTACAAATCTACTATAGATACATGGTTCATCTGGATTTTTGATAAAGCCGAATTCTTTGACCGTCTCATCAAAACAGATGTTCCAACTATGCGATGCCTGCTTTAGTCCATAAATGGACTTAAGCAACTTGCACACCTTTCCGCTGCTCCCACTCTGAATGAAACCCTCTGGCTGGTCCATATAGACACACTCCTCTAAATTTCCATTTAGAAAAGCGGTCTTTACGTCCATCTGCCAAATCTCATAATCGTGGAAAGCAGCAATGGCAAGAAGGATCCGAATGGATTTCAGCATAGCCACTGGAGAAAAGGTTTCGTCATAGTCCAAACCAGGTCTTTGATGAAAACCCTTTGTAACAAGTCTAGACTTATAGGTCTCAACCTGTCCATCTACACCAATCTTCCTTTTGAAGATCCACTTGCATCCTACGGGTTTTACCCCATCTGGAGCAATGTCCAGCATCCATACTTTGTTGGTGTACATGGACTCTATTTCGGTCCGCATTGCATCCAGCCATTTTACCGAGTCAATGCTCTGAATGGCCTGCTGGAAGGTAGTCGGCTCATCATAATAAATGATGCAATCCTCTCTATCCCCGTCTATGAGAAAACCGTAGTATCTCTCGGGCGGAGGAGACTGCCTACTACTCCTGCGGAGCGGCGTAGGAATGTCCTGTTCTTTTGAACCCTCTGGTTCTACTAAGCTTTCAGTAATAGCTCGGGGTTCTGGAATTTCTTCCAGTTCTACTGTGCTCCCACTAATTTCCTTTTCCAAGAACTGGTGTTCTAGAAAGTGGGCATGCCGAGAAACAAAAACCTTTTGTTCCTCTTCGCAATAGAAGAAATATCTCCTGGAGTTCTTTGGATATCCCACAAACTTGCACTGTACTGAGCGTGCCTCGAGTTTGTCCGCATGCTGCTTTTTGACAAAAGCCGGACATCCCCATGACTTAATGTGATTAAGATAGGGTCTCTTCCCACACCACATCTGATATGGTGTAGTAGGCACAGTCTTAGTTCTCTCTCGGTTCAAAAGGTATGCAGCTGATTCTAGTGCATATCCCCAGAATGATCGCGGTAACTTAGCGTTACTCATTATGGACCGTACCATATCCAATAGGGTTCGGTTCCGTCTCTCCGATACACCGTTATGTTGCGAAGTGTATGGAGGAGTAAGCTGCGAGAGAATTCCATTCTCTTTTAAGTAATCCAGGAACTCGGCACTCAAGTATTCACCACCTCGATCAGATCTCAGTGTCTTGATACTTTTGCCTGTTTGTTTTTCTACTTCATTCTTATATTCCTGGAATTTTCCAAAGGCTTCGGATTTATGTTTCATTAAGAAGACATATCCGTACCTTGAAAAGTCATCCGTAAAAGTAATGAAGTAAGAATAACCGCTTCGTGTATGCGTAGACATTGGACCACACACATCGCTGTGTACGAGTCCCAAGAGCTCGCTTGCTCTTACTCCATGTCTAGTGAACGGAGTCTTTGTCATCTTTCCTTTGAGACATGATTGACAAGTTGCATATGATTGATATTCGAACGGATCCAAATATCCTTCTGTATGTAACTTCGTCAACCTTCTCTCATTGATGTGACCCAGTCTACAATGCCATAAGAAAGTCTGATTGATTTCTGGAGACTTTCTTTTGTGTGTATTCTAGACATTGAAAATCTGTGGTTGGTTTAATACGTATATACCATTGCTTAATGTACCTGACCCAATCAGAACTTGATTAAGATGAATGTTTACAACATTACTTACAAACGCAAATTCATAACCTTCTTTAGATATTAGAGATACAGAAATGATATTACAAGTTGCATTGGGTACAAAAAAAGCAATTACGTAAAACCAAAACATGTCTATCTGACATTCCTAGGTGATAGTCCCCCACGGCCTTAGCGTCCATGCTAGCTCCGTTCGCAACTCTGAGGGTCATGTCACCTGCTTTCAAAACACTACGGTTTCTCAACGCCTACAAAGAATTACAGATATGAGATCCTGATCCGGTATCCAATACCCAAGAAGTAGGGTTTATTGATAGACAGTTTTCAATAATATACACACCTGAAGCTGAAGCCGCAACTTGCTTTATATCCTGTGTTCTGGCCTTCCAAGCCCTGCAATCTTTCTTCCAGTGTCCACTCTTGTGACAGTAAAAGCACTCTTCCTTCTCCACAAGCTTCCCCGCTGCCTTTGTTGCTTTTGCCTTTCCCTTCGTATCCACTTTACTAACACCGCCTCTTGGTTTGCCTGGGGCTTTCTTCTTCTTTCCCTTGGCTTTCGCCTTGGACTTAGAAGTGGAAGATCCTCCTACAAACAAAGTGGATGTTTCCCTACCTTTCTATAGGGTGCCCTCTGCACTCCTCAACATATTGAGGAGCTCCGGAAGTTCAACCTCTTTCCCTTGCATGTTGAAGTTCAGGATAAACTGGGTGTAAGTGGAAGGAAGGGACTGGAGAATCAAGTCTGTATAGAGCTCATTCTCTAACGTGGTCCCAAGGTCCGCGAGCTCCTCAATGAAGCCAATCATCTTAAGCACGTGTTTCGCTACCGATGACCCGACAGCCAATCTTGCCGAAAACAGCTTCTTCGACACTTCGTATCTTGCGATACGAGACTGCTCTCCATACAGTTCTTTTGTATGAAGAAATATAGATTCCAGGTCCATATTCTCATGCTTCCTCTGATGATCATTGTCCATAGAGGCAAGCACGAGTCACTTGGCTTTCGCGCAATCGATCTCGCAAGTCTTACGGATTTCTTTATCCACGACGCTGGAGGTGGGACCTGGGACAGGGGGAGCTTTGGTGGTAAGGAGATACCCCAACTTGTCGCAAGTGATTGCCATTTTGACATTCCTGAGCCAATCTTTGTAGTTTGGCCCTGTCAGTATGTTTTTATCTACTAATAACTTAAGTCCGGTCTTGTCGAATGGTTGCTGCAATTAGGAGAGAGAGAAGAAACACTTTAGCATGATTCTCTTGCAAGTTTAGAGTGGTTTTTAATTTGTCTAAACAGGATGGCTCCCACTGTCTCTCGAATCCCTCCTCAAACCATAAAGGAAGAATTAGTCGGGATCAATCTCACCGTACAATACTTGCTTAATAATCGGCCATCATCATACCCTGAGTCTGGCATAACGACTTGAATCTGCGCGCTCGAGCATCCCTAACGCTCAGTGGAAGAAAACGCACAAGAAACACCATCACAAACTCAGCCCAGGTCATAGGGGAAAGGCCTGCGGCTCTGCCCTTCTCTATGGACTCACACCACTTCTAGGCCAGACCCTCCAGATGAAAGCTCGCGAACTCCACCCATCTCGTGTCAAAGGATCTAAGCGAATGACAAATCCTGTCCATCCGGTGGATAAATGACTGCGGATCCTTGGTTGTATCAGTACCAGTGAAAACCGGAGGCCTCAGCCTCATGAACTCAGATAGCGATACGGTGATCACCTCCGTAGCTGCAGGTACAACCGCCTGAATAGTAGGCACCAACACGGTCCTCGAACCGGGTGGAACAACTTCCTGCCCCTGCGCTTGAATGGCCTCAACTAATGACCCCATCATCTGGCGCAAATCCTGCATACCAGCCCCTAGCATAGCCATATGGTCTGTCGAAGGTGGAACAATCTGCTCCTGCACCACGGGTGTACCGCCCTGGTCAGTCCTCGTCTCTGATGAGTAAACTCTGACCTCGGACTTCGCGGCCGCTCTCTGTGCCCTCATAGTCTTCGGCGGCACAAAGGCTAGAAATGGAAATAGGATTCGATAAGAACACAGAAATCGGATCAAAAGGATATGTAAACACGGAAGGAATTTCAAGCAATAAGTCATAAGGTCACTTAGGCGGAGTACCATGTTGTAAGTATGCCGCGGAACATACGCACGCTACGTTACTCTGCTTAAGCTACCTACTCCATCATACCAAGGTCATGATACAGTCCGAAAGGTAAAACCTAATGCTCTGATACCAACTTTGTTACGACCCAAAATTTAGGCCCGTAACCGGCACATAAACTACGTAACGTCAACAGGCGTACACAAGTTAAGTAAGCCGAAACCCAGAAATCTAAACCACCCAAAACTGGATAAACGGAGGAAAACATAGTTAAAAACATTCGGAAAACCTCAAGCTAAGTCTTTAACCCTTGTTTATTTTCTTGAAAATTTCGGCAGCACCTCCTTTGTAAAAAATAGCCCCGAAAACGGGTACAACATAGAATATAAATAAAGCATCCCAAACGGGAGCAAAACACGCCCAACGGCGGAGACAACCACCACAAACATATATATGACGCCGAAGTGAAGAAATATAAATAAAAACAATATAAGGAGGTAAAACTTTACAACAAGACTGGCTCCCACGAGCACGGCACCCAAAAGTCACCAAAATATATACAACACCAAATCCTCACAACTCGCCTCTAAGTCAAATACATGAAGTGGTAGATGGAGAATACTAGATCCAACAAAAAGATATCCAATGCACATAAACGGATAACCACTAACCCACCTAATAGCAACGGCCTCACAGCCAACTGTAGCGGTATCCACAAAGTATAGATAAGAAGGCACCCTGCCGTGACTACTCTGAGGGTAAGTCCTGCAAAACACTGTGGCATAACGGGGGTGAGTTGCCAACTTGTGAATAGAAAATAACAGCATACTGTAATCGCAAGTATGCACTAACAACCATAAACAATCACATGTAAGCTGGTAGCATAAGTATGGCAATATGAATATGCAAGTATCATGATCAAGGTACACCACCAGGGTACTATATCTACATGGATCCAATGCATATCAACAATATACTGAGTGCGGGAAAATAATAATCTCATGCACAAATCATAAGTATGGAAAAACTCGGTGTAAATCAACAACACACCAAATCCTAAAATTCTTAGATCGGCCCTCAGATCAGCCCTCGTATCGGCCCTCGTATCGGCCTTCATATCTCATGTAACCTGAGTGTCAAGCATCGACACCCGAAATATCATGAAAACTAGTGCCCGGCATCGACACATAAATACTCGTATCCATACGTTCCTCGAATCCTAAGTGCCCAATATCGACACTTGTGATCCACGTATCAGTCCTCTGATATCCATACGTTCTAGAAACCCAAGTGTCTAACTTCGACACTTGTGTTCCACGTATCGGTTTCCAAAATCCATATATCTCTCGGAATATAAGTGCCCAACATCTACACTTGAAATTCTCAAATCGTATGAAAACATATCTCAAATGTGTAAATCCATGTAATATAACATATGCAACATAGAACAACAATATGAGCATATCACGGGAAAAGTCTGCTATTTAAATGCATCAAGTCATTAAATATATCTCGCGGTTCCCAAGTAACCGAATCCAATATACTTATATAACAGCGTCCCATACCACCGATATATATGTCATAAAAAGATGATCATATAACAATAGTAAGGTATATGTGTGAGCATGTAGGTATAGCATGGCATATGTGTAAGCATATAGGTATAGCATGGCATATGTGTAAGCATGTAGGTGTACAGGTATGCTGTATGTCATATGCGCCATCGCACAAGAATAAATGCCTCTACGTCGCTAACCAATAGCAAGGTATATCATATGAATATTTGTGTTGTAAGTCCACGTTACTTTCCCGGTACTTTCGGGCTTACGGAAATCGTGAAAAACAATTTTCAGGGTTTAGGTAACATGGACTACAAAAACGGATCTTGGCTAAACTACACACTAGCAACCTAACTAGAGATTTATCTGCTCGGTTAGGGGTTATACCTCACTAGAACTCCTTCTTCTTGAACTCTTTGTAGTGGTTGGATGGTGCTTTCCTCGTCGCCTTCTTTCGTCGAAGATGGATCCACCTGAGGGTTTCTACCTTGGGCTCTTTTCTCGATCTTGAGAGAACTAAAGTATCTGGCTTGCTAGACCTTCTACCTTAGAGTGAGTAGTGAGTGTCTTTGGGTGTTTTATCTTCAAGGAGATGTTTCTCAACTCATGAGAATGGTTCTCCTTGAACTAGAGTAGGAGGAAGATGAAGAGAAGAGAGAGAAATGTTATGATAGAATGAGAATAGTTTTGCAACCATATCACATATATGTGATTTAATCAAATTAATAATTTTAATCAAATGAAAAAGGTGATGGTTGGTTTGATGAGACCATTATCATATCACATTAAATGTTTTTTGCAAAGATCAAAGAGCATCTTGAAAAGTAATGATGATGGTCAATGTTTCAACCATGGTCAACTAGTCAACCTTGGTCAACAAGTCAACAAACCCAACCGTGACACAATTTCATTTAATTAATATTATTAATTGATATATCACAATTTCATTAGGGTTTGGAAAAAGACGACTGTCAACTGTGCATACACACCCGTTCCAAAACCCTAATGAAAAACCACTTCCTCCGCCTCAGTCAACTGTGCATACACACCCGCATTCAAGTTCCGAGGAACATGAACACAATGAGATAAAACTAACCCCAAAACATATACTAGGATTCGGTTCAAACCAGAGCCCTCTAGTAATGACTGTCCGGATACCAAACGTGCACAAGTGTGCGGATGTGAACGAACCCTGTCGCAAAACCATGCGACCTCTACTCTGTTTTTCCCAAATGCGAATAACCCTCTGTGTGGGACTCTAAACACTCTACACTACGCTGGCAGTGGATTTAACCACAGACCGCAAGCGTCACTAGCTGTGCATAACGGCCCCCCAGGTAGATGCCGATAAGAAGACTGACGAGGTGAAACCCATCTGAACTCCTACTGAGCCTGTATGTGACAATCTCCGTACAGTCTGGTCTGTTCGTCTGATAACATCGCATGGCGGGCCTAGGGGGTGGTAAACGTCAGTCCCCAAATAGCGGTACAAGTCGTGTCGGAGTGTAGCCCAGAACACCCTGAGATAACACTGGAAACCTACCAGCATATCTCGCTTGCCCTGGCCAGGGACTACTTATGTAATGGCTCTCCTAGACACAACACGATGTCAACCCCGAATACCGGGAGAGATGAATCCTGTCTAACCGTCACTGCCTCCAAGTGCTTCGGGACTGCACCTAACTACTACCTATTTGCACGACTCCTTTGAGCCGTGGTAGGGTAGTAATCAAAGTACAGTGGGAACACACTCGAGGCGAAGTGACAGTGTCAAGTCAGCGGACTAAGCTGTACTCATGTCACCTGGGAACTGATAACCGACGATAGGTATAGTACCAACCAACAGTTCCCGACGAGTCCTGTCCAGTATACTCGTAACCTAACGAGCACCTGCATACTATCTCAAGTACGACGTACTGACGGCTGTGGGATAGAATGTCTCCCGTGCTGGGATGAGAAGTGCATACGCTAGTCTACTCCGGAGTATCGTTGCCCTGTCTCGATCATCCCATGACCAGGGACGTGTATATAAGGATGTGCTTGTAGATTACCCAGCCCCCACGAGTGTGACTGCCATCACAACGCTGGTAATCAAGCAAAGATCCTAAGGGCTCCACTAATGCGTATAGGTGATATAATAAAAGAAACACATGTACACATTAAAGAAGAGACAAACCAAGTAGCATACTACCATTTCGAGCAAGATTGTATATATAACTGTGAATATCCCAAGCTTCCATCAAGTAATATACAAACTAGTATGATACAGTAATGGCCTCTAGGGCATATACACTAACAATCTCCCACTTGCACTAAGGCCATGTACTGGCGTATCGAAGACCTATCATCTCGATCAGCCGTTCGAACTGAGTCTGTGGTAAGGCCTTCGTGAGTGGATCTGCAGTGTTATCTTCTGAAGCAACCCTCCGAACCTCGATCTCCTGGCGATCCACGATCTCCCTGATCAGGTGATACCGCCTCAAGATGTGTCTGGATTTCTGATGGGACCTGGGTTCCTTCGCTAAAGCTATAGCCCCGTTGTTGTCGCAATACTGAGGTATTGGATCAACAATGGACGGAACCACCTGAAGCCCTTTTAAGAACTTCCTCATCCAGACGGCTTCTTTTGCGGCATCAGATGCAGCGATATATTCCGCTTCCATAGTCGAGTCAGCAACGGTTTCCTGTTTGGAACTCTTCCAACACCCCTCCCCTCCATTGAGGGTAAAGACAAAACCCGACATGGACTTGGAATCATCCTTGTCACTCTGGAAGCTGGAGTCAGCAAAGGCCTCAATCTGGAGGTCTTTTCCGCCATACACCAAGAACATCTCCTTAGTCCTTCTCAGGTACTTGAGAATGTTCTTTACCGCTATCCAGTGCTTCTCCCCAGGGTTTGACTGATACCGGCTTACCACACTCAGTGCGTAAGCAACATCTGGTCTGGTACACAACATCGCATACATTATAGAGCCTACCGCAGAAGCGTAGGGTATAATAGACATGCGATCCCTTTCCAAATCAGTCTTGGGAGACATCTCTTTGGAGAGGGTGATCCCGTGACAAGCCGGTAGATTACCGCGCTTGGAATCTTCCATACTGAATCTTTTCAGTATGGTGTCGATGTACTTGGACTGCGAAAGTCCTAATATCCTCTTGGATCTATCACGATAGATCCGGATCCCCAGAATGTAAGAGGCATCACCCAGGTCTTTCATGGAGAACCTGTGTGACAAGAACCCTTTGACAGATTGTAGCATAGGAATGTCATTTCCTATCAAGAGAATGTCATCCACGTATAAAACGAGGAATACGACAGTTCTTGCTACAAATCTACTATAGATACATGGTTCATCTGGATTTTTGATAAAGCCGAATTCTTTGACCGTCTCATCAAAACTGATGTTCCAACTACGCGATGCCTGCTTTAGTCCATAAATGGACTTAAGCAACTTGCACACCTTTCCGCTGCTCCCACTCTGAATGAAACCCTCTGGCTGGTCCATATAAACACACTCCTCTAAATTTCCATTTAGAAAAGCGGTCTTTACGTCCATCTGCCAAATCTCATAATCGTGGAAAGCAGCAATGGCAAGAAGGATCCGAATGGATTTCAGCATAGCCACTGGAGAAAAGGTTTCGTCATAGTCCAAACCAGGTCTTTGATGAAAACCCTTTGCAATAAGTCTAGACTTATAGGTCTCAACCTGTCCATCTACACCAATCTTCCTTTTGAAGATCCACTTGCATCTTACGGGTTTTACCCCATTTGGAGCAATGTCCAGCATCCATACTTTGTTGGTGTACATGGACTCTATTTCGGTCCGCATTGCATCCAGCCATTTTAACGAGTCAATGCTCTGAATGGCCTGCTGGAAGGTAGTCGGCTTATCATAATAAATGATGCAATCCTCTCTATCCCCGTCTATGAGAAAACCGTAGTATCTCTCGAGCGGATGAGACTGCCTACTACTCCTGCGGAGCGGCGTAGGAATGTCCTGTTCTTTTGAACCCTCTGGTTCTACTAAGCTTTCAGTAATAGCTCGTGGTTCTGGAATTTCTTCCAGTTCTACTGTGCTCCCACTAATTTCCTTTTCCAAGAACTGGTGTTCTAGAAAGTGGGCATGCCGAGAAACAAAAACCTTTTGTTCCTCTTCGCAATAAAAGAAATATCTCTTGGAGTTCTTTGGATATCCCACAAACTTGCACTGTACTGAGCGTGCCTCGAGTTTGTCCGCATGCTGCTTTTTGACAAAAGCCGAACATCCCCATGACTTAATGTGATTAAGATAGGGTCTCTTCCCATACCACATCTGATATGGTGTAGTAGGCACAGTCTTAGTTCTCTCTCGGTTCAAAAGGTATGCAGCTGATTCTAGTGCATATCCCCAGAATGATCGCGGTAACTCAGCGTTACTCATTATGGACCGTACCATATCCAATAGGGTTCGGTTCCGTCTCTCCGATACGCCGTTATGTTGCGAAGTGTATGGAGGAGTAAGCTGCGAGAGAATTCCATTCTCTTTTAAGTAATCCAGGAACTCGGCACTCAAGTATTCACCACCTCGATCAGATCTCAGTGTCTTGATACTTTTGCCTGTTTGTTTTTCTACTTCATTCTTATATTCCTGGAATTTTCCAAAGGCTTCGGATTTATGTTTCATTAAGAAGACATATCCGTACCTTGAAAAGTCATCCGTAAAAGTAATGAAGTAAGAATAACCGCTTCGTGTATGCGTAGACATTGGACCACACACGTCGCTGTGTACGAGTCCCAAGAGCTCGCTTGCTCTTACTCCATGTCTAGTGAACGGAGTCTTTGTCATCTTTCCTTTGAGACATGATTGACAAGTTGCATATGATTGATATTCGAACGGATCCAAATATCCTTCTGTATGTAACTTCGTCAACCTTCTCTCATTGATGTGACCCAGTCTACAATGCCATAAGAAAGTCTGATTGATTTCTGGAGACTTTCTTTTGTGTGTATTCTAGACATTGAAAATCTGTGGTTGGTTTAATACGTATATACCATTGCTTAATGTACCTGACCCAATCAGAACTTGATTAAGATGAATGTTTACAACATTACTTACAAACGCAAATTCATAACCTTCTTTAGATATTAAAGATACAGAAATGATATTACAAGTTGCATTGGGTACAAAAAAAGCAATTACGTAAAACCAAAACATGTCTATCTGACATTCCTAGGTGATAGTCCCCCACGGCCTTAGCGTCCATGCAAGCTCCGTTCGCAAGTCTGAGGGTCATGTCACCTGCTTTCAAAACACTACGGTTTCTCAACGCCTGCAAAGAATTACAGATATGAGATCCTGATCCGGTATCCAATACCCAAGAAGTAGGGTTTATTGATAGACAGTTTTCAATAATATACACACCTGAAGCTGAAGCCGCAACTTGCTTCATATCCTGTGTTCTGGCCTTCCAAGCCCTGCAATCTTTCTTCCAGTGTCCACTCTTGTGACAGTAAAAGCACTCTTCCTTCTCCACAAGCTTCCCCGCTGCCTTTGTTGCTTTTGCCTTTCCTTTCGTATCCACTTTACTAACACCGCCTCTTGGTTTGGCGGGGGCTTTCTTCTTCTTTCCCTTGGCTTTCGCCTTGGACTTAGAAGTGGAAGATCCTCCTACAAACAATGTGGATGTTTCCCTACCTTTCTGTAGGGTGCCCTCTGCACTCCTCAACATATTGAGGAGCTCCGGAAGTTCAACCTCTTTCCCTTGCATGTTGAAGTTCAGGATAAATTGGGCGTAAGTGGAAGGAAGGGACTGGAGAATCAAGTCTGTATAGAGCTCATTCTCTAACGTGGTCCCAAGGTCCGCGAGCTCCTCAATGAAGCCAATCATCTTAAGCACGTGTTCCGCTACCGATGACCCGACAGCCAATCTTGCCGAAAACAGCTTCTTCGACACTTCGTATCTTGCGATACGAGACTGCTCTCCATACAGTTCTTTTGTATGAAGAAATATAGATTCCAGGTCCATATTCTCATGACTCCTCTGATGATCATTGTCCATAGAGGCAAGCGCGAGTCACTTGGCTTTCGCACAATCGATCTCGCAAGTCTTACGGATTTCTTTATCCACGACGCTGGAGGTGGGACCTGGGACAGGGGGAGCTTTGGTGGTAAGGAGATACCCCAACTTGTCGCAAGTGATTGCCATTTTGACATTCCTGAGCCAATCTTTGTAGTTTGGCCCTGTCAGTATGTTTTTATCTAGTAATAACTTAAGTCCGGTCATGTCGAATGGTTGCTGCAATTAGGAGAGAGAGAAGAAACACTTTAGCATGATGCTCTTGCAAGTTTAGAGTGGTTTTTAATTTGTCTAAACAGGATGGCTCCCACTGTCTCTCGAATCCCTCCTCAAACCATAAAGGAAGAATTAGTCGGGATCAATCTCACCGTACAATACTTGCTTAACCGTTCAGCCAGGCCAGTGTTGGTACTTCGAGGGAGGTTTTCCAACACTTTCGCGAAGTTCCTTAATTAAGTAACCTCTTTTCCCTGGGGGTGTAGCCCCGCTAACACCTTTCTAGACACCTACTAGGTTTATAGCATTGATCATTATGTGAGAAATTTCCCGAGGAGTAGCATATACTCACAGTAGGATCGGTATCCAAATATCATCGCTTGACAAAACTGAAGGAATCCTACCAGAATCGTCACACTCCAAATGGTATGCAGCGCTAGCAAGTTTCAGTTCTTTTGAAACTCCCGATGTGGATTTTTGCCCCATGCTCTTATGACCTTGACTTTGGCCAAAATATCATAAGTCACATGTCAAGTTCTACCCGTCATTCTCCAGGTTAATTTGGACCCACCCGTACCTACCTTTGACTTTGGCCAAAATGGCAGTACGACTGTCCCAAACCAACACATCTATCTATGCTGCACATGAATACCCAATAGCTACCAATCACTATGCCTTGGCTTTGGCCAACATATATAGCTTGAATACTTATTGACCATTCATGTGAAACGACGGAGGGCTACGAATGGTTTTGGCGAAACTGTGAACGTAGTGAACTTGATATAATCGAAGGAACGAGATAGCTTTCAAAAAGGAGTGGTTCATGCTCCACATTTAAAATTTGGTTTTGAAAAGAACCGAGTGGTTTTGAAAGTGTTCCAATGACTTTTACTTGGTTTATTTTCTTGCATTAAATTTAATGCGTCCCATCATTTAATCCTACCATTGCAGAAAACAACCAAAATATGACGTACGCTTATGCCATCCGCATTCGCCACGGGGTCCCGTCATCACCCGTTAGGTTACTTAACTAACGACAGAGTGGGGGCTGGACTAGCGCGGATGCAAAACATAAGCAACGCCTAAATAGATATCATATATAGATATATAGCAATGATAGCCATTCCAGATCACAGATGAATACATTGGATATACTAGGAATCCACATTCCGTTCAAGCCTGAAACGAAAAGCGGATTACACGGTCGCGATGAATATCCAATACCCCACCCTAGACCCCTACGGCTGCGGCAAACTACCCGCCAAGTACTCGAAGCGAAGCAACCTCCCTCAACTCGTGAGTACGCCACTCGGCACTTCGAGATACCCGGTAGTTTGTGCACCCCACCTTGGGTCTATCCTAGGAGCAAAAACAGTAAAAAGAAATTATACAATGACGGCTACAACCTCACCCCGGTTGTGCGGCCAAATAAATAATATTACATCAAATTTACATATTACAAGAATTGAAAGATAAACAAAAACTCTCATCTCACAACCCCCGGGCTATTCATCCGCGACAATCCAACGAATTCATATACACATACCATCAACATCACAGATCACAGATATGTATAACCCCCGCTAATCGACGTATAGCGATTAGCAGACGTTCAATACATATATAACATTACAGATATAACCATTAGTCAAAGTCTACAGAAAAATCGACCAAAATACGGATTTGTAACCACCCCAAATATAAATTTGTTCTCTGGAAATTCTGGGCAGAAACAAACCATTTAAAAAATCACAAAACACCACCAGAAGTAAACTGCAAGAGAAACGATCCACGGCCGAGTCAACTCGGCCGCGGATCCGCGGTGAGTTGGTCGGTTCGTGGGATCGTTTTTCTTTCCTGTTCATAAAAAAGCCTGAGCCAATTTTTAATGCATGATTTATTATTTTTAGAGCAGAAATAAAAATCGGCAGAAACTTGATTATCGGGGTTGTTTTGCGGTTTTTTCGTTCGGTCGAAATTCTAAATACTTTGCTAACATGCTAGGGTGTGTTTAGTTAGGCTCTGATACCACTGTAAGTCCACGTTACCTCTCCCAGTACTTTCGGGCTTGCGGAAATGGTGAAAAACAATTTTCAGGGTTTAGGTAACAAGGACTACAAAAATGGATCTTGGCTAAACTACACACTAGCAACCTAACTAGAGATTTATCTACTCGGTTAGGGGTTATACCTCACTTGAACTCCTTCTTCTTGAACTCTTTGTAGTGGTTGGATGGTGCTTTCCTCGTCGCCTTCTTTCGTCGAAGATGGATCCACCTGAGGGTTTCTACCTTGGGCTCTTTTCTCGATCTTGAGAGAACTAAAGTATCCAGCTTGCTAGACCTTCTATCTTAGAGTGAGTAGTGAGTGTCTTTGGGTGTTTTATCTTCAAGGAGATGTTTCTCAACTTATGAGAATGGTTCTCCTTGAACTAGAGGAGGAGGAAGATGAAGAGAAGAGAGAGAAATGTTATGATATAATGAGAATAGTTTTGCAACCATATCACATATATGTGATTTAATCAAATTAATAATTTTAATCAAATGAAAAAGGTGATGGTTGGTTTGATGAGACCATTATCATATCACATTAAATATTTTTTGCAAAGATCAAAGAGCATCTTGAAAAGTAATGATGGTGGTCAATGTTTCAACCATGGTCAACTAGTCAACCTTGGTCAACAAGTCAACAAACCCAACCATGACACAATTTCATTTAATTAATATTATTAATTGATTTATCACAATTTCATTAGGGTTTGGAAAAAGACGACTGTCAACTGTGCATATACACCCGTTCCAAAACCCGAATGAAAAACCTCTTCCTCCGCCTCAATCAACTGTGCATACACACCCGCATTCATGTTCCGAGGAACATGAACACAATGAGATAAACTAACCCCAAAACATATGCTAGGGTCCGGCTCAAACCAGAGCCCGCTAGTAATGACTGTCCGGACACCAAACGTGCACAAGTGCGCGGATGTGAACGAACCCTGTCGTAAAACCATGCGACCTCTACTCTATTTTGCCCAAAGGCGAATATCCCTCTATGTGGGACTCTAAAAACTCAACACTACGCTGGCAGTTGATTTAACCACAGACCGCAAGCGGCACTAGCTGTGCGTAACGTCCCCCCAGGTAAATGCCGATAAGAAGACTGACGAGGTGAAACCTATCTGAACTCCTACTGAGCCTGTATGTGACAATCTCCGTACAGTCCGGTCTGTTCGTCTGATAACATCGCATGGTGGGCCTAGGGGGTGGTAAACGTCAGTCCCCTAATAGCGGTACAAGTCGTGTCGGAGTGTAGCCCAGAACACCCTGAGATAACACTGGAAACCTACCAGCATATCTCGCTTGCCCTGGCCAGGGACTACTTGTGTAATAGCTCTCCTAGACACAGCGCGATGTCAACCCCAATACCGGGAGAGACGAATCCTGTCTAACCGTCACTGCCTCCAAGTGCTTCGGACTGCACCCAACTACTACCTGTTTGCACGACTCTTTTGAGCCGTGGTAGGGTAGTAATCAAAGTACTGTCAGAACACACTCGAGGCGAAGTGACAGTGTCAAGTCAGCGGACTACGCTGTACTCATGTCACCTGGGAACTGATAACTGACGATAGGTATAGTACCAACCAACAGTTCCCGACGAGTCCTGTCCAGTGTACTCGTAACCTAACGAGCACCCGCATACTATCTCAAGTACGACGTACTGACGGCTGTGGGACAGACCGTCTCCCGTGCTGGGATGAGAAGCGCATATGCTATTCTACTCCGGAGTATCGATGCCATGTGTCGATAATCCCACGACCAGGGACGTGTATATAAGGATGTGCTTGTAGATTACCCAGCCCCGACGAGTGTGACTGCCATCACAACGCTGGTAATCAAGCAAAGATCCTAAGGGCTCCACTAATGCGTATAGGTGATATAATAAAAGAAACACATGTACACATTAAAGAAGAGACAAACCAAGTAGCATACTACCATTTCGAGCAAGATTGTATATATAACTGTGAATATCCCATGCTTCCATCAAGTAATATACAAACTAGTTTGATACAGTAATGGCCTCTAGGGCATATACACTAACATGTGTTGTGTGTATCATGGCAATTACCGACGGTGTGTGTGTAGCATACAATTGGTGCTCGTGCAACATGGACAGTCAATAAAAGTGCAGTGTACAATAGATACAGGTTCAGGCACAACAAGTAACTATATGCAAATGAAGTTCATGCACCATCTCTATATGTGCATATAAACTTACGGCTAATATCATGTCATATCTAGCCCTGACGCTTAACGCCATACAAGCGATTTCCCCATAGATGTTAAATCTACTCATAGATGATCTCGAGCTACGAAAATCCGACCACGTGCTTCCCTTTCTTCGCAGCGTCTGAAGTCCCCGCTTGCGATCTTAAAATTTTACAACCAAATCATATAAGGCTAAATATCCTACGCCGACACAAAGATAATGAAACACAAGGATAACGCCCAGAAAAATTACACTGTACACCTAGTGCACAAAACGCATACGACATCGGCACAACCCTAGCTAGGATCGCTTAACTACGCAACCACCAAGTCTAGACCCCGATCGTACCGATCGCGCATTCACAACACAATATCTCGCGATGAAGATAATATATAACATCGCAACGCTCATTAGAACCAACGTCCAACCTTTACCGAAACCTATTAAGCAACTTTATCGAAATTTAGCACAATCTAAAAGTTAACACAATTCTAGCGATCACAAACATCGCAAAGTAGCTTAACTAAGTTATCCAAACCATTACTAAAAATTTTAATCTCACCCAAATATACTTTGTCAAAACTTAGTTTGCTAATAAACTCAATTAGACAAATTAGGAATTAAACAACAACTTTCATCCACTAGGTTAAGTTTTCCTAGTCTTCAATTAACAACTCACCATATCATCATCTTAAACCCTAACTTGATTTTTACGAAAATATCATGGATCAACTAAACATGAAATTAAAGATATATTAAACATTTAAATAGCTAGCTTAAAGATTTTATCACCACAATTAGAGATTAGGGTTAGAAATTATACCTCCTCAAGAACACAAATTAGCAACAAACTCCAACTTTAACCCTCCAAAATGAAGTCTTTCTTGAAGTTCTAAGAAAGTTTAGTGATGAAGGATGATGGGTTATGATTTGTTTATGAGTTTTGTGGGATTATTTAGGGATTTTTGATGATTTATTGAGCTTGGAGAAGATGCAAATGGGGAAAGAAAAAGAAAGGGAAGAACAAGGGGGAGGCTCGGCCAAGGCTAGAAGGGGGGAGGGTTGTGAAAAGTATGGAAATATCTAGCTAAAAATGACAATAAATGCTCATTAATGCAATATTATCCAAAGCCACCTCATTCTTTTCCTTTAAAAAGATTTCATTTATCACAAAAATATCTAGATATTTTCTATGGATGGATTAAGCTTAATCTAGTGATTAGATTAGCATAGATTCACATTAGAAGTAATTAACCTAAACCAAAATTGTAATTACCACTAATTAAGTGCATAATTAACAATTTAAAATAATATTTTAATTAGGGAAAAATCTATGTGAACCAAAACTTTCAATTGACCCCCAAAACCCGCAAACTAGCACTATTCTAGTTAAACTAGGCGCAGTGATGTCTGTACTGAAATTTGATCACCTCCGGGTTAAAACGGGAAACACCGACTATTTTATCCTAAAACGGAAAAATTTGCATAACGATTTCTAAAACGTTACACGGACTGTATGGTTATTGTCACTGTCAGGCTTAGCAGAGTTTCAGGATGAGTTCGCTCGTCGGCCTCCCTTTCGCTCAATACCTGGGCAGCTGTTTCGTACAGCTAGTACCATTGACGTGCTTGTGGTTAAACCCACTGCCAGCGTATTGACGAGTCTTTAGAGTCCCACACAGACGGTTTCCCTGGTTCGGGCAAAATATTATAGAGGCCGTATGGTTTTATAGAAGGGTTCGATCATATACGTGCACTTGTCACTGATCATGATCGGACAGATCATACTAGTGGGCTTTGGTTTAAGCCGGATCCTAGTATTAGATTTTTGGATTATTTTCGTCTCCTTGTATTCGTATTCAGTCGGAATACGGATGCAGGAATGTATATACATATAAAGAGGTATTCTTATAATCCGTTACAAGATTACTTTTGAAGATGCCATTTCTTTTTATTTTATTAAACATTTAGGGTTTTTGTAAATGTTTAATATTAATGAGTAAAGTGTGAGCTTAATTTTTGGCTTGTGGCATTAATTGTGGCATGGTGACTCATGGTGTGTTTACTTGTGCCATGCTTTATTGTTTACTAGTTTTGGTTTGTGAGATATTTTGGTGAGTGAGGATTTTTCTTTTGTTGCAAGAACTCACAAAAATACCACACAACAAAAAAAGGGCAGCCACCATCTCTTTTCTTGAGTTGCTTTTCTTTTGCTAAGTCTTGAGCTCACACATCATACACCAATGGGCATCTTCTTCAAACTCCATCCATACCCTGTCATGTGTTGAGAATCAATGGATGTCTTGAGACAAAATGATCACAAACTATCTCTACTTCATCTTGGACATCTCGGCTAGCAAACTTGATGTCCGAGTTGCTTCGGTTTTGAAGCGGGAGCCCATATTAAGAATCCTCGACGCGGATCGTCTTCGACGAGGGAGACCGGAGAACGAACTTATTTGGGGCAGCCGCGACGAGCTTGGGAAGAGGTTGAACACCGAAGGACATGGATCGATCGGTATAATCTCTTAAACTCCTCTTTGCTTGCTTGCTAGTATAGGGTTTTTGGTTCGATCTTGTGCGGGTTTTGTTTGTGCCAAATTTTTAAAAGTTTTTGTTCCGCATTTGGCCACGGAAAGATGGTCGGGGCTCCGGCAAAACCAAACATGGTATCAGAGCCACCCAAACACCTTAAACTAGCTAGTTGCGACATTAGAATTCACGTTTATTCGGGCATCGAAAACTGTCGAAAAAACAATCCCGAATTTTTTAGTTTTGAGATGTTTGCATACCCCGCGGGCTCTCGGTTTGAACAGTGAAGCAGTGGGGTGCTGCGTGGGCATCCTGAGGAGACCCCGGGGGGGACCAAACGGCTGGGCCCACTCCTCAAGACCACCACAAGGTGGTCTTGG
This sequence comes from Agapanthus africanus, assembly GCA_030015575.1. Classification (NCBI taxonomy): domain Eukaryota; kingdom Viridiplantae; phylum Streptophyta; class Magnoliopsida; order Asparagales; family Amaryllidaceae; genus Agapanthus; species Agapanthus africanus. The sequence continues at coordinate 364,783,590 of CM057340.1, forward strand.
GGGTGGGGACCCGAAACTGCCCATCCATGGGTAGTTTCGGGTCTGCCTCACCCTCTGGCCACCTCGTGGTGGTCTCGGGGGTGGGGTATCCCTTCTAGGCCACCCGACTTGATGTTAATTTCGTGTTCTAACTCCTCGGGAAGGTTCAGGCGCGTTTTATTTTGATTCGGACCTTCGAATCGACTCAAAACTTGACTTTTTTGGATGTTTAGTGCACTTGGTTTTTGATCCTTAGTATATTTGGGATGTGCGCTAATTGTGTTTTGGAATTCTAATGTCGTGACTTCGTTGGCATGCGTGGATGTGTTAGTAACGTTTTCTAATTGCTATATGCTCAATTAGACGGGGTTACACACTTGATTCGGTTACTTGTTTCTGTGGATAAATCTGGTTATGGTTTGTGCGGATTGTCATGATGGATAGCCTTGGGTGCAATGGTAGTGCAATTTAGTTTCATTTGTACATTTGATATTGCGGGGCGAGCGTCCGACATGTGGACTGCCGTCACTGCCTATTTGTATATTATTTGTTTGGGTCACGACTGGGCTTAGGTCGATGTCACCGTTGTACATATTTTCTTTTCTGTACTAGGATTACTCCGCGGTGGAGTGCATAGATAGCCGGGTTCTATAGGGCAATGGGCCCGCATCTCATGGCGTTGAGACAGAGGGGGCTTCACTCTAGAATTGGCGGGCTATTCACCGTACTCGTAGGGGATACAGGTTGACCCAAGGAGGAGTGCTCAAGTTACCGGATTCCATGAAGTGCCGAGTGGCCTATTCACTTTGATGAAGGGGGCTGCCTCGCTTCTGGTTTTGGTGGGTAACTTGCCGCGCTCGTAGGGGTCTAGGTTTTCATTGCACAGGCTATCCATACGACCGGGGGAACATCGTGTTTCACTTGCGGCTCAAAGGAAACCCGGGGTTCCCAGATTATCTGTATTGTTCTGTGATACTTATCGCTTGTTCTGTGATGTTGCATTTATCACGCCTGGAGCGATTATTATATATTGTTATATATATACTAGTAGATGTTGTATATGTCTTATACCCGCGCTAGTCCAGTCCCTGCTCTGCCGTTAGTTAAGTAACCTAATGGGTGATGACAGGACCCAGTGGCGAATGCGGATGGCATATACGTACATCATATTTTCGTTCTTTTGTGGTGTGATTAATTGATAGGACTGCGTTGATTCAGATCAATGCAAGGAAAACAGACCTATTTGATTTTGCTGGAACAATTTTCAAAAGCTGTTATTACAAGGACGTTTTTCTTTTGTTTTGCACAGTGGTATTCGGTTATGAATATCCAGCACCTCATTCGACGAGGTAAGGGCCGAGATCTCTTCGTCGGGAGTGACCCCTTGGGCAGAAGTTTGCGTCATGGTAATAACTTCACTATAGTCGATTACTTTTTACTTTACATCGCGGTATTCAGTTAGAATATCCTGCACCTCATTCTACGGGGAAAGAGCCGAGATCCCTTCACCGAGAGTGACCTCTTTAGCAAAGGTTTTTGCTACTGTTTCCCCCAATCAGAGCAATCCTCTATTTAAAATTCAAATTTTTAAAATGAAGCAACGCTTCAGATGCAGCGCCAAGTGCGCTGCGCCCTAAACAGCGCACCATATGCAAAGTACATGGGCGCTAGCGTTGGGTGCGCTGCGCTCTAAGCAGCACGCCACGTGTGTTCTAGCGCTAGGTGCGCTGCGCTCCAAGCAGCGCACTACGTGTCAAACACAAATGCGCTAGCGCAATGTACGCTGCCCTTCAAGCAACGCACCACGTGCAGAGCACGGGTGCACTAATGCTAGAACTAAAAGCTCCCCACCGTTAGATCAAAGATCTAATAATAATGATAAATCATTAATTAATCAGAGTTAAATTCTGTTAAGGAAAGATCCTCAAAAATCTTTCCAAATAACAAGATTGTGCTCTGTAAATCAAAGCACCGTTGGATCAATGATCCAATGGTAAATAAAAATTACCAAAATACAGAATAAATTCTGTATGGAAAGATTTTCCAATCTTGTTAAAAACAAGAAGATTGCCTTCTGTAAAACAGAAGCCCTAAGATCAAAGATCCAATGGTGGCGAAATATCCCCAAATCAATCAGAGAATGATCTCTTTAACTGATTCAACGAATCAGCCTACCCTATAAAAAGGCCTCTAGACTTCAAGTCTGAGATATAGAAAAAGAGAGAGAAACCTGCCCAAAAACTTTGAGAAAATTCAAAGAGTAAGCTCTTGCAAGAAGATCTTTCTTCAAGGTAAAAATGATGATGATGAATATAGAGATGAAATCATCTCATAAAAAGAAGAATTCATTTCTTTAAAAAGATCATAGATCTACAAAGACAAAAAGTCTTTCACAAAGAGATCAAAAGATCTCATCATGAAATAAAAGAAGAACTTACTTCTCACAGATCATAGATCTATAACACTAAAGTCTTTATCAAAGAGATCATGAATATCTCATTATAAAAAGTAGAATAATTCAATTCTCTGAAGGATCATAGATCCATAAAGGCAAAGCCTTTCATCAATATAAGAGATTGAAACAAAATAAGAATGGTTGTTCTTAGATCTTAAGACAAAGTCTCTTTTAAAAAGCTCAGATCATAAAATTGATCAAATGCGCTTTGCGCTCTTGAACTGCGCTTCTGCGCTCTCTGGACTGGCGCTCAGCGTCAAATGCGCCACGTGTCAATCACGTATACGCCAATTAACCACTAGCGCTTTGCGCTCTTGAAATAGCGCACTGCGCTCTTGGGCTGGCGCTCAGCGCCAAGCGCATCACGTTTCACTCACGTGTGCGCCACTAAACTGAAAGAGCACCGCGCTCATGAATTAGCGCTCAGCGCTTATAAATTGGTATCATGCACCCATCATCTGGCGCCTAGCACTGAGCGTGACACATGTCCCTTACATGTGCGCTACTTGGCAGAAGTGCACTGCGCTCTTTGACTGACGCAAAGCACCTAGCGCACCACGTGTCGCACTGACAGAACAGAAATTGTTCTTTAACAAGCCCAGAGCTCTGATGAATACTCTGCATTCAACAAAAGACAAAACCTTCGTCAAGATATAAATCAATGCTCACCATTGTTAAAAGTGCCAAGCCCAAATAAATGCTCAACAGCCCAAAATAAAATGTTAAACATTTATTGGACTTAGCCCAAGATTGGCCATAAGTCCTTAACTCATATTAATTGAGCTCATCTGCTCATAAATATGTTAACAGATCTTAGCCCCAAATTGGACTACAGATCTTTCAACCAACTCACATCGTTTCGAGGGTACATCTCTTTACTCCTCTGATATTTGTCGTTGTAATCCTTCAACGTCTTCAGAGAGATGACGGGTCCCGACAACCAAACATTCTACGGACCGTGGGGTCCTTTAAAACCAACGGACTATGATGTCCTTAACCTTGACTGTGAGGTCTTTAAACACACGGACTATGATGTCCTTAACCTTGACTGTGAGGTCTTTAAACTCATGGACTATGATGTCCTTAACCTTGACTGTGAGGTCTTTATACTCACGGACTATGATGTCCTTAACCTTGACTGTGAGGTCTTTAAACTCACGGACTATGATGTCCTTAACCTTGACTGTGAGGTCTTTAAACTTACGGACTATGATGTTCTTAACCTGGAACGAGATGTCCTTAAACTAACAATGGACCGTAATGTCCTTAAACTAATCGACCGCAATGTCCCTAAACTAAACAATAGAGCCCAATTGCTCTCGTGTTGGATCTAAACGATCCTGTTAAGTTGATCTTAGTCTAAAAATTAGACTAACGTATCCTTAACAAACGTTTAAGTTGATCTTAGTCTCAAATGAGGCTAACGTATCCTTAAACCCAACCCCCAAACCCAAATCTAAGAAGATACGGATTTGGACTAATCCACGCCCTACGAGCGACAACATAAATTAGTCTCCGTATACAGTCCATGGGCAACCAAGAACAAAATAAACACCCACGACACGAAGTGACCATCTGGAGAAGGAGAAAGTGGTTACCGCGATGCGGTAGCGTAATTAACTGCAGGGGCTTGCGCATGCAGGGAAGAGCATCCCCATAATCAAAAACCCCTCATCAACGAGGGGGAATCTGATGAAGTCTGCTACATCGGCCGCATCCGTTTAAACCTTCGATACATGGTGCCATAAATCAACTTGGCATCTTCGGAGAGGTGGACGGATAGCACCAATTAGCATCTTCCCCGAAATTCAGGCAAGACGGACCTTCCCGGTCGTGTCTCCGTGTTTTCGGAGGGGAACAGATTCTGGCACGCCCGGTGGGACCTTTTCCTCTTTCCACTCCACACTTCGTGTGTCGTGTTCGTGAATGAATCATGGTTTGCTATGGTTGCCCTTGGGTTCGAGGTACTAAGATTTGGTGTCTTGCTCGGTGCAGAAAACAAAAGATCAATGGCGTCTACTTGCACAAAATGTTCCAGCTGCAGCTGTAACACCCGTTCCGCCCCATCTGGGGGAGTAACCTACGGCCCCCAAGCGGCCTCCCTTTTCACGATGCCGGTAGAGCAGGTAACGCAGGCTACCACCGGGTTGTTCTTCGGGTCCATGCTCCCACCAATGAACGTTAACATCCCGTTGCCGCAAGAAGCGCAGAAGAAGTCGGTCTTTGATCAGCTCACTACCACCACGACCCATCTCAATGGGTCATCCAATGCCAAGCCGACAACATCAGTCTTCAATAGGCTGAGCCTGAACTCCAATGGGCCCGTCAAGAAGCCCATGATACCTGAAGCGGCTATCCCAAAACGGATAGCCATTCCTGCTCTCGAGGTCACTAAAGAAGCTTCTCCCGTTAAAGGATTAGTCTTTACAAGGCTAGCCACTCAGGCTCTCGTTCCTGCTCAAAGGTCCGTCTTTGACAGATTAGATACTGCTGCTTGATTTGTATGTCAAAAACTATCTATTACCGCAATCAAGAACGGCGTCGCTTTGCAGCTAGCCGGTGAGTACGGGTCGGTCCACAGGGATGTTGTGAATCTCCTAGTCGCGCTAACGAGTTAATTCTGAAGGGTGTTCGGAAAGATTATTAAATCTAAAACCTAATTATTCTATACTACGATTATCTAGATCTAGTCTTGCTAGGGTTAGGTTTAGGGATGGTTTGGAAATGCAAGTAAATCTCAACGCTTTCTATACCCGAATGAAGATCTATGAGGAGTTATGGTAATTATCAATAAAGGAGATTAGATCCATTCAGGAAGGTGTTCCTTCCTCTAGGTTCTTGTCCTTCCTTTAGAGATCCTTACCCTAACCTCCATGGAAAACGCGCGCAACCGGGCCTTTACACTACGGTGTCATCGTTACCTCGAGGGGTAGGATGCTGTAGGGCGCGGTGTGTGCGTGTATGCATGGAGTCCTATTGAAAATATATTATGGGTAAGAAAGGGATGAGATATCTCATCTCTCAAAATCCTTCCCCAAAGCTAACTCTAAACAATTTGTCTACGGCAAGAATTTAAATCTTCCTAGGGCAAAAAATTGAAATCTAAACTACAGCAAGGAATTAAATCTACTTACAGATGCATCTCTCCAATCATCAACGCAGGTTTGTCAGATCTGAATTCATGAATAGAAAAGAAACACCGATGCTCTGCATAAAGAGATCTGAATTTATTATTTAAAAGGAGGCATAAGAAATTACAATGATTAGAGTTCCTATTTATAAAGAATAGGAAACCCTAGGTTTACATTTTGATCCGCACATCTACATTTACAAAAATAGCCCTATAAAGACCAGTCAACGCCGCCACCATATTTACCAAAAAATTAATGCCCATAAATCCCTAACCCGGCCGCGGAACCGCGGCCCTAGGCCTGGTTTGGCCGCGGTTCCACGGCCAAACAGAAGAGTTGGGCTTTGCAAATTCTGTAGTGGGCTCTTGTTGTCTTGTGCTTCCTGTTTCTGCAGGTCTTTTCTCAAATGGGCTTTTAGGTCTTCTCCTGATCTCCAGTGAACATTGTAGCGGACTTCTACCCGTTCGCTTTGAGTCGATGTCTTGAATCTTGCTTTGTGAATTGTTCCTTATGTAGGCTTGATTAAGAGTCTTCTATTTATTGGTTAAAGTCCACTTTTTCATCGTCTTTACATTCTTTTCACTGTTTTCTGTCCAAGAACCTGTAACCTGTAACATGTAGCAGACATGCGTCAAAAGCACCTGTTTATTTATAAAAAGAATAAGAATGGGGAATATAATAATGCAATATTATGGTGTGAACAAATACCCCCAAACTTATCTTTTGCTCGTCCTTGAGCAAACTTATTTTTTATTCACTAAAATTCTTACCGCACTTTCGCAGGGAAACGTGATTGCACTGAGCTCGTGCAACAAGCCGTTAAACCTCTAGGTGTCTCTAGTAGGAGGAGTGTTGTCTCCTGAGGGTTTTCAGCGGATACTACCCACAAAATCCTATCAATTTGGCTTTTCAACTTTTTTTTTCCAATTAGGTTTCCTAACAAGGAATTCTATTATCGTCGACTCGCAAATTATCCACCCATATTCTTCACACTTCCTTATTATTTAACTTAAGATTTTATATGTTCTATAGACTTACTTAGCTTTCGGAATCTCTTAAGTTTTCCTTCTAGGGTTCCATCTCCACTTAGGAATTTCTATCAACTCTACTAAAGATACAAGTTCTATTCTTCACTCTTTTCTCTCCTCTAAACTCCAATCACATATCCCCACGTGTGTGTATAAATCACCCCTACACTTGGAAATTCAAATCAAGCAATCATACTCTTGTCCGTTGTCTTAAGTAGTTATTAGTAGGTGAATTTTTAATTGAATTTTGCTTACACATCCTTCATGCGACCGTTAATACTTCTTGAGGTACCAACGACCGATTACAAAATGCGTTTGCACTTTAAAGCGTGCTTCCTAGTTTTGCAACACCCAAGGCTTTAGCAATGACTCCCAAACCAGTTGGTCTAAGGCACTAGGTGATGAAGCACCCTCGCTAAATATTTTTCTATTTTTACAGCCTTAAGTAATCACAAAAATCAGTGTTCATTTTTTTTATTCTTTATTCACACTTTTTTTTTCTATTGTACTAAGGACTTTAGACAAGAGCATTTCAAGGTCTCTTCTACTATTCCAAGTTTCAAGGTGCGTGATTGTGCAATTTTGTAGGGTATACATTTTCAGAATTTAGACTTAATAGTTAGGAACTATTTTTCAAACTTATACTCTAATAAGAACATCAATACTCTTCCCTTGTTTCAACTTAGCCCAAAAAGTGAACCCAAAATTTGCCTATTTCTAAATAAACTATAAGGCATATACTTTTTACCGTTAAACTTTAAGGAAGGTTATTTTTAGGGTTTTTAATTTACTAAGTCTAAGATCTAGTTGTTCCTAGCCAGTTAATCTATTTGTCAAACTCTAGTCAAATAAGCCAAAATTGAATACAATAATTTTTATAATTTTGGAAATTTTTCAATTTTTTATGGGTTTTCAAATAAATATGCAAATGCAAACATATGTACAAATAAATGCGAAGGAAGAAGACGTACCGAGCATACCCCCAAACTTAAACTTGACAGTGTCCTCACTGTCATGCCACACAAAAAGGGTCAAAATTGTCGGCACTCCCATGTTTATTTATTTACAATTTTTTATTTATTTTTTTATGTTTTGAATTTTTTTTATTTTTTTATAGAAAAAGAAAACAAAAATATATATACATATATACAACAAGGTTCCCCCCAAACTTAAGCTTGGCCTTTCACAAGCCAATGGTTAGCACCAACCATTCAAAAATCTTATCGTGGTAATGGCCGAGTTGGTGAAATAATGGGGTGTAGAGGAAAGAAATGAGAAACACGCGAGACCGTGTGGAAAGAAGAATGGTAGAATATGGTCTTGGTGGAGGAGAAGAAAGTCGGAAAAGAGAAAGAAGGGTAGCACGATCTTTAGGGTGTAAATCGAGTGAATAAATTAGCGCAATTTGTGATGACCGATGTGTTAAAAGCGATTGCGCTAACCTATCAACCCGTCGATAAATGGGGTCAAATCCCTCAAGATTCGCAAGAAGACATGGGTACGCCGAACTTGGTATTGGAGATGAAAGCGGAACGGTCTCTTGTACGGTCGGAACAATAGGAATGACGATAGAGAGTGAATTAGGGATAGTCTCTTTCTCACCGTAGTAAACTGTCTCGAACTTGAAAGATTCCATTAATGGTTCGAAACCACTGTAAGAAACCGAGTCTGATGGTTCAACTAACTCATCTGAAAATGTAAAGGACTCAAACTCGGGCGGGGAGACATCAACATCGTCCGAAAAAGTGAAACACTCGTAGGTGTTATCGTCTGTGAGAACTGTGTCAGATTCAAAGGAAAAGTTTTCAAGCTCAAAGTCGTCAAGCGTGGTCGGAACGATGCAAAGGAGGGAGGGTGATATAACAGTCAAAGGTTCAGGAGGATGAATTGGAAAATCAGACACATCAAACAAAAATGGTTCAACCTCAATATGATCCTCAAAACTCTCCTCAATACCATCCTTATAATTCTCCTCAAAATTCAACTCATCCATGCCATTATCATCAAAATCCAGACGCATATGAATTTCGGGAGAAACATCTAATGACTCATGATGATGAGTTGAACATAAAATTCCAATCAAATCGACAGGTTCATCATCCGAAATATTCCCGGCGTCTATATCCTCAATCAAGTGAAAATTAATTTCTTTAGACACCTCATCAAAAGCATGGATATTTATCGATTTAGGTTCTAGAGTGGAGGTGTAAGATCGAAAGGATTAAGTGCGGTTTCACTCGAAAGGGGTTCTTCACAATTTGGCAAATCAAACACTACAAAATCACACAACTCGTTTTTATTTTGAACTTGTGAATCATTTAGTACATTCGATGGAAAACTGGAGTTGTGGGCTTCAATTGGGTAAGGGTAGGTTTGATTTGGAAATCCTCTCTCATTTTCACTCTGTTTAACCGCCTCCTTATACATTGAAAAATTTGGAGCTAGCGGGACACTAGCTACCGTTTCACTAGGTTGCATAAGGACGGCCACGGACGCTTCCATATTCCTAGTCATTTTTTTGTTGCTGCGATATATGCCTCCAACGACTCTTCCAAACTAGACTTGGTTGGTAAGGGGGTTTCGGTAAAAGATTCGAAATCGTGTGGATATGCAAAACTCCCTAATGGCTGTGTGGAAATAGTGTGTAGTGAGGGTGGTAAGGTCGGGTAGTACTGGTAGGAAGTGGGTGATTGGACAGGGGTAGGATCAACATATGGATAACAAGGTGAATAATCCTGTGGATCCCTAGAACTAGATGAGTGGAGAGGGGTGAAAGATCGGCTGCGAGATTGAGCAATATGTTCAGCAATGGACATTGGCTTAGGAGTGACAGAAGAACTCGAAAAAGTGGTGTCAACATATGGAAGTGGTGAAGGTTGACTTGGTTGACACAAAGTGGGTTGAAAAGTCAAACTGTTTCTCCTAGACGCCTCTATTTGATCTTTCAAAGATTTTTTAGGCAAGGAAGGATCTTCTTTAATTTGACCGAACAAATTGACGTACGACGCAAAATTAGGTTCAGGATACCAAAGTTCGGCAAGTGATTGATTATGTGGGGTACCCATGTTAGAAGAAAGGTGACAAGAAGGAAGGTTGGGTGGTGCAAGGATTTATTTGCGGCAAAAGTTAGCAAGTTTTGTAATACTAATTTTCCTTTTTCTTTTTCTCTTTATTTGGAAGAATTTGTTGCATAAAGATTTTCGAGAAAAGATATGCAACAGCAAAGATTACTTGCAATCTAATTTCTAGTTTAAACGAATCGCAAAAATCCTGCACAAGATTGTTATATGGAAGGGATAGATTTTTTTAAAGCGCACAAAATCTTGCAGGAATTTTTCAGAAAATATATGGAAATTTTTGCATAGCAGGAAAAGAGAGGCTTACAGAAAATTTTGCAGAATATGTCGTCACCAGAACGCAACTATTCCGCGGCCAAATGGGGGTTCCCACCGTGGTTCCGCGGCGGGAAAGTCGGCGCGGATCCCCAAAAATTTTTGTTGGTTCTGATGTGATGAAACAGCCGCGTAACCGCGGTTCTAATGGTGGTACAGCCGCGGAAAGACGGTCAGGTGGAGGGTTTGGATCTCTGAATTTTTTCTGCTCCTTAGCTGTTGTAATCTTTCATTGTTAGGATCGTCTATTTTCTGTTTCGCCTTCTAAATATTTCCAGATCCGAATATGTTCCTGCAAGATTCACACAACAAAGTACCCTTTAGAAAAAAAATAACAATTGATATATTTTTATAATTTTTGGATTTTTTTAGATTTTTATGATTTTTTAATTTAAGATTAACCCGAAATTGCAAAAAGGAAATTTCTACGCCATCCCCGGCAACGACGCCATTTGATTTGTATGTCAAAAACTATCTATTACCGCAATCAAGAACGGCGTCGCTTTGCAGCTAGCCGGTGAGTACGGGTCGGTCCACAGGGATGTTGTGAATCTCCTAGTCGCGCTAACGAGTTAATTCCGAAGGGTGTTAGGAATGATTATTAAATCTAAAACCTAATTATTCTATACTACGATTATCTAGATCTAGTCTTGCTAGGGTTAGGTTTAGGGATGGTTTGGAAATGCAAGTAAATCTCAACGCTTTCTATACCCGAATGAAGATCTATGAGGAGTTATGGTAATTATCAATAAAGGGGATTAGATTCATTCGGGAAGGTGTTCCTTCCTCTAGGTTCTTGTCCTTCCTTTAGAGATCCTTACCCTAACCTCCATGGAAAACGCGCGCAACCGGGCCTTTACACTACGGTGTCATCGTTACCTCGAGGGGTAGGATGCCGTAGGGCGCGGTGTGTGCGTGTATGCATGGAGTCCTATTGAAAATATATTATGGGTAAGAAAGGGATGAGAGATCTCATCTCTCAAAATCCTTCCCCAAAGCTAACTCTAAACAATTTGTCTACGGCAAGAATTTAAATCTACCTAGGGCAAAGAATTGAAATCTAAACTAGAGCAAGGAATTAAATCTACTTACAGATGCATCTCTCCAATCATCAACGCAGGTTTGTCAGATCTGAATTCATGAATTGAAAAGAAACACCGATGCTCTCCATAAAGAGATCTGAATTTATTATTTAAAAGGAGGCATAAGAAATTACAATGATTAGAGTTCCTATTTATAAAGAATAGGAAACCCTAGGTTTACATTTTGATCCGCACATCTACATTTACAAAAATAGCCCTATAAAGACCAGTCAACGCCGCCACCATATTTACCAAAAAATTAATGCCCATAAATCCCTAACCCGGCCGCGGAACCGCGGCCCTAGGCCTGGTTTGGCCGCGGTTCCGCGGCTAAACAGAAGAGTTGGGCTTTGCAAATTCTGTAGTGGGATCTTGCTGTCTTGTGCTTCCTGTTTCTGCAGGTCTTTTCTCAAATGGGCTTTTTGGTCTTCTCCAGATCTCTAGTGAACATTGTAGCGGACTTCTACCCGTTCGCTTTGAGTCGATGTCTTGAATCTTGCTTTGTGAATTGTTCCTTATGTAGGCTTGACCAAGAGTCTTCTGTTTATTGGTTAAAGTCCACTTTTTCATCGTCTTTACATCGTTTTCACTGTTTTCTGTCCAAGAACCTGTAACCTGTAACATGTAGCAGACATGTGTCAAAAGCACCTGTTTATTTATAAAAAGAATAAGAATGAGGAATATAATAATGCAATATTATGGTGTGAACACTGCTCAACGGAAGTCGGTCTTCAAGAAGCTGGTACCAGCAGCGCCTGACCAGAACAGGCGGCATGACAAAGCCATCCCCAAAGCTGAACCAACACCATTTGCGCGACATGCTTGCCGTCATCACTGGCGCCGAGTACGGAAGGCTGGGGGCAGCTCTCCATCTGGATTTACTCCACCAGCTCCAACGGTGGAGATCGATGCTGCTGTTCCAACCGGGAACAACTTTGAACTGCTTAACAAGGTGCGCAGGAACTCTCCTCCTGCAGTGCTGAAAAGATCTCCTCCACCCTTAGAGAATGCACCGAAAGCGAAGCCAGAACAGCCCCCTCAGCGGCTTTCTTCCAAAATTTACAAAGTCTGGCGATAGGTCCAGGAATCGGTGATTGACCAAGACTACTCTCGTTGACCAAAGAAGCTCAAAGCTCAGCAAGAAAAGAGCCGTCTCATGGTACCACAAAAGACATCATCCGTTTGGGTGCCCGCCGCAACGGCTCCCTCAACGTCAACCGCTCAAAAAGGAAGGAGGCCAGAGAAAGCCCCCGTGACCGCGGGAAACCGCAAGGACGTTGAATCTAAATGCCCTAAGTCTGGGGGCATGATGGAGCATACTGTTTATATGGCTTCCGGAAAAGAGGAGAGCCGTGCTTCTACGGGTCATCGACCGCTTACCCGATCGATAACGAGGGCTCAGGAACTGTAAGTGCACGGCGGCGCCCCGGCCGTCAAGCCGACGGCCAAATGCGGAAACGGTGATATACTTAAATTTTGCGGACTTAGCAAACCGGCACCACCGCGCACTAAACACCCGGATCGTGCCATTAAACTAGATCTAGCTAACAACAAGATAGGGAAGAGATATACCGACTGATCCGAGTCCTCCGGTCTTCATCTCCACTCCGATCTCCTCGCGGGATGTCCGGTCTCCATCTCCTCGCCGGAAGGGCACCACGTCGCCTGCATCTTTTACGGGCTCCCGCCTCAATACCGAGGCAACTCGGGCACGAAGGTGGCTAGTCGACGTGCCCAAGATTTGCTGTAGAATGTGTAGTGAAGTTGTCACTTTGGGGTTATGTTGCCATAAAGATGATGGAGGAATTTATGCACACGAATTTCCATTGAACTTGCTGGAAAAAATGGAGCAGACTCAAGAATTGATGGGCTCGGCCAAAGACAATGTTTTTAAAGCTCTCACACAAAAAAAATCAGCCCCTGGCTCCACAACATAAGCTCAATGAAAACCTTCTTTATTAATAAATTCAACATCTCACCAATGCCAGCACACTCATGTTGCACAATGTTATAAATTAATATAAATTAATTTATCATTTCATGCAAGTTAAAAACCATCATACAAAATTAAAACTCACACATACCCCAACACCAACAGTGGCCGGCCATACCAAAACCCATACCCCATCATGTCTTAATTAATGCAAGAATGGTCAAAAGAAAAGATGCTCTCATAATAAAACCTTTTGCAATAAACCCCCTCCTCAAAATGTTATTTGCAAACTTGCAAATAACCCCCTCCATCGGAAAAGTCCGGCCGGGAAAGAACAAAGGAAAACCGGCCGGAACGGAATGCAAACTGGCAACTCCAGAAAACTGGTCCCGTAATAAATTACAGGAAAACCCCGATACTGTGCATACACACCCGCATTTGTATTCCGACCGAAATACAAATGTAAAGAGACAAAACTACACTATCAAATACTAAGATCCGGCTTAAGCCAAAGCCGGCTAGTAAAAACCGTCCGATCACGATCCGTGCAATACCGCACGTATCTGATCGAACCCTGCCATATCTCCATACGGCCTCTACAGCGTTTCGCCCGAAAGCTTGAGTAACTGAAAGTGTGGTGGACTCTAAAGACTCGTCAATACTATGGCTGTGGATTTAACCACTAGCACGTCAGAGATATAAGCCAATACGTAACGGGCCACCAGCTATTGACTAAAAGGGACGTCGATGAGCGAACTCATCCTGACACCCTACTGAGCCTGTCAGTGACAATATCCGTACAGTCCGGTCCGTTCGTCTATGAGCATCGCATGTCGGGCCTAGGGGGTGGGTAAAAGTCAGACCCCCAAAAGCGGTACAAGTCGTGTCGGAGTGTAGCCCAGAACACCCTGAGATACTACTGGAATACCTACCAGTAAATCTCCTGCCTTGGCCAAGGACTTCATGTAATGGCTCTCCTAGACACAGCGCGACCTCACCCCCAATACCGGGAGAGACGAACCCCCGAAGATCCGCTCACTGCCTCCATGTGGCTCGGGACTGTACCCAACTAAAACCTGTTTGCACGACTCCTTTGAGCCGTGGTAGGGTAGTAATCAAAGTACAGTGGGAACTCACACGAGACAAATGACGATCCCCAGGTCGATGATCTAACCTGTACACATGTCACCTGGGAACTGCTATCTGACGTCAGGTATAAGACCAACTAGCATGTTCCCTGCGAGTCCTGTCCGGTGTACTCATAACCCAATGAGCACCTGTATACATCTTAGGTGATCCAGCTGACACCAGTGGCTTGTGAGACCGGCCACCGCCCCTCGTCGGGGTCTCGACTGTATACACTAGTCTACTCTGGAGAATCGATGCCCTGTCTCGAAACTCCTATGACTAGGGACCATTTAAGGATGTGCTTATAGACTACCAGCTCCCACGTATATGATCGCCCTCATACTGCCGGTAGTTAAGCAAGAATCCTAGGGGCTCTATCAACGTGCAATAGTGACCTGTCAGGTCACCTAAAGCAGTACACGATGATAAAGGTAAACCAGATAGCATACTATCATCTCGAGTAAGACTGTCGTACCGGGATAGGTCCTCCCTCAATCATTGCAATCACGTGCCTGTGATCCAATAATTGACTCTGAGGGCACTATCTCCAACAATCTCCCACTTGCACTCAAGGCTAATTATTGCGATGTCGCATACTCACAGCCCGTGTGATACCGAACACCCAACTCCTCTACTAGTCAGTCTCACAAAGCTCGTTTGCGAGACTATTGCGTTCGAGGAATAGCCTCAGTGAGTGGATCCGCTCTGAAGTTTCTTTCTATGTCCCTCTATATCTCAAGTTCGCGGAGAAAGCCATCTCCCGAAATGAGCAATACCTGTCTTAGAGTGTCTGGATATCTGATGGGACCGAGCTCATAAATGAACTCCAAATCCAAACTTCTTAGACTGTATCGTCAGAAGGAAAACTATAACTCTGACGATCACCCTGTCGTCCATGTCACCTTGGAAGCCTGGAGTGATAACCGTCTCCTAAAGGAGGCAGTCGTTATCATATCCCTAGAACATCCACTTATGTTCTAAAACTGCTTCCGACTGTTTCTCCAGGATTGGATCAATATCAACTTATTGCATCTAGTGCAAGAACAACATCTGGTGTGGTACTTGACATCTCATGATTGACTCAATTCCCTAAGCAAGTGATCTGCCAATCATGCATATCCCTCTCTACTTTAGTCTATAAGAC
Source organism: Agapanthus africanus (assembly GCA_030015575.1). Lineage (NCBI taxonomy): Eukaryota > Viridiplantae > Streptophyta > Magnoliopsida > Asparagales > Amaryllidaceae > Agapanthus > Agapanthus africanus. Next base: position 364,798,862 of record CM057340.1, read on the forward strand.
ACCTTTAGAGAGGGTGACTCCATTACCTGCAGGTACATTACCATGCCAGGAGTCGTCCATTCTAAATACTCTTAGAATGCTGTCTAAGTACCCAGATTGGGAAACCACCCAAATCTAGATCTAGAACCATAGATCTAGTAACCAGTATGTCTGATATAATGTCCAATTCCCATGTGGAGAAACCACTGTGTGACGACCAAAGTATAACCGATCGTAGTATAGGAATGTCACTTCCTACTTTGTGTATGTCATCCAAAACCTGGATATCACACCCTACTACCTTCTCAACAGATCCATCCCCTATTCTGATGACGTCAAACCTATGACTGTCACATCAGAAATAGATGATCTATCTCCGTTACATCTGCTTTAGTCTATAAATAGATATAAGCCTGATGTCCACCAATGCTTCCGCTGCTCCCACTGACTACAACAACCCTCTGGCAGAGTCATACAGACGTGCACTTCTAAAGCTAGTTTAGAACGACGCTATACTTATCCTCCTGCCGGGTCTCGCAGCCTGGAACAACAACAATGGCAAGTGTGGGTAAACAAGAACTTCCCTGTCACCGTCCTTGAGGCTACCTGAGTACCTCTCGGGTGCCTGAAGTTACCCATCTTATCTGCGGAGTGGCCAATGGAATGTCAAATCAGATTGAATCTTTAGGTTCCTTATCAAATCTCCAGAAATCGTTTGCGGTTCTGGAATCGCTTCCAGTTCTACCATACTCCCACTAATGTTTTCTGAAAAATAACCATTTCTATTAAAACTGTGGCGAGTCTAGAACAATATTTCTATTGATCTACCAGATAGTAGAAAGTCAACCCTCGTCATAGCCTGGGTCAACCCACAAACAGCCATTACAGAAACGTGCCTTGAGTTATCCAGAGTCTGGTTTTAATCATAAGCCGGACAACTCCCCGTACCTTAACAATGTTAAGATATGAACTGTACTATATCCAATATAGAACCAGAGGCACTGATTTAATTGAACCAGATTCAAATCATGCAGCTTTCTCCAGTGCATGTCAACTAAATGGAGAGAGGCCGATCAGCGTTACTCAACTTAGGAATGCTTCCAATTATGAGCAACCTGAAAGAGAAGAAATTTCTCTTTATCATTACTATCAACTGAATACCATACACAAGTATCTACATCTTCGATCACTTTGAAGAATCCCGATACTTGCTACACTTGGTTCTCTACTCTATTCAAATACCTATAACTCCTCAAAACTTAGACCCTGTGTTTCTACGAAACACATGTCTAAGAACTAGAGAAGTTAAAAGTAAACAGAATATAGTATGAGGACAAACCCCTCTGTCCTAATGGACACTGGACAACATACAATACTCTGTATAAGTCCGCTGAGTCTAACAACTCTTTCACTGTGTGTCGTAGGTTGAAAACTGTACTTATGGTTAAGAAGAATTACACCGCTGTTTAATGCTCCTTACCTAACCATCCACTGATATAGGTAAATGTCATCGACATAATATCAAAAGGTATATCTCACTCTATGAAAATAGACGTACAGATATATCAATTTGAAATTGATGCACACCAGCGGATATTCAAAACCAAATATTTGCCGATCGGCAAACAGCCCAGGTGATCTCCTCAAATATCACCGATTACAACGAATCCCGATATAATGAGGATGATCACCCAATTCCCAACAACTTACTCCCACTCACCATCTGTAAAACCATACAGATGTGAGAATCAAACCTGGTAAATACATACCCTGGAGCAAGTGTCTAATCGGGAAATCAGTTTTCTTTTAACAGTACACAGTTGAACTGAAACATTGAAATGTTTCGATGGGGTATCCTGGTATTCCCAGTAATGCCTCTTCCATTATCCAGATTCACAACTATAACCGTATAATTCTTTGCCACCTCTCCAAATCCCTTTATATGTCTTTAGTCATTACCTTCTGCACACCCCTTAGGCCAAATGGTTTTCTTCCTTCCCTACCGTTCGGCACCAGCCTATGGTTTGGAAGAAGACTATCCAATAAGTATAATGGGTGTACTGTCCTAATCCTAGGAGCACTCGCAATGCGAGAGAAGGTGAAGATAAAAGACAACCGAATAAACCTTATTCCTATTTCTCCTGAACCAGAATCCATCTCCGAACTGGAACAAGTTCCTCTCGAGTTCGTATATAACCATACGATGGAGTATCCAATAAACTGTGGATCTTCGTAGTGATACGGAGTGTCCTGGAGAAATACAAAGGTGATTTAGGATTGGCGAAGAAATACTTGGTTTGGTCGTGAATATCAGTCGCAATTTACTTTGCCCTCTTACTAATCCCTTATTTTGTCTTAATCTTAATACCTTCTGCACACCATCGTTATGCTAATTGGTTTTCTTCATTCCCTACCGGTCGGCACCAGCCTAAGGTTTGGAAGAAGACTATCCAATTTGCGTAATAGGTGTACTATCTCCTAAACTAAGGAGTACTCGTAACTTGAGAGAAGGTAAAAGGGAAAAGACAACTGAATAATCCTATCCGTTTTCTCCAGAACCGGAAACCATCCTCGAATTCCTTCGAGTTCGTATCTAACCATACGATGGCTTTGTCCAATGGAAGTGGACGTTCGCAGTAATACGGGGTGTCCCGGAGAAAAGGGTAAAAGTAGGAGTGGCAACGAGGTTTGCAACTCTGACAATCCAAAAGCCAGTGTTAAGAAGGTTCGGTCAACTTGGTCACTGAGTCATAGTCTTAGGATCGGGTCAATGGTCGCTGCCAGAGAGAGAGAGAAAAGAAACACTCAGCGTGCACTCTAACTAAGATCAGAATGGTAACCAATTTATCTAATCTGGAAACCTCCCACTGTACCTCAAATTCTCCTCCAAACCTGAAAGAAGAATCAGTCGGGGTCACCCGAGGAGTAAACTAACTCATCAGTGGGAATCGGGATCCAACTATCATCGCATGATAACGTGACGGAATCCGCTCACGCTATCACACTCCAGAAGGTATGCGCATATCTGGCAAGTTTCAGTTCTTTTGAAACTCCCGATGAAGATTTCTGCCCCATGCTCTTATGACCTTGACTAAGGCCAACAAATCATAAGTCACATGTCAAGTTCTACCCGTCATTTTCCAGGTTGATTTGAACCCACCCGTACAAGCCCTTGACTAAGGCCAACAAGGCTATACGACTGTCCCAAACCAACACATCTAACTATGCAGCATATGAATACACAATAGCTACCAAACACTGTGCCTTGACTAAGGCCAACAAACACAGCTTGAATACTATTGACTACCCATATGAAACGACGGAGGGCTACGAATGGTTTCTGGCGAAAACCTTTAACGTAATGAACTTGATATCGTTGAAGGAACGGATAGCTTTTTAGAAAATATAGTGACGAAAACCTTTACTAAAGAGGTCACTCCCGGTGAAGGGATCTCGGCTCTTTCCCCGTAGAATGAGGTGCAGGATATTCCAACTGAATACCACGGTGCAAAGCAAAAGCAATCGGCTATAGTGAAGTTACTGCCCTGACGCAAACTTCTGTCCAAGGGGTCACTCCCGGTGAAGGGATCTCGGCCCTTGCCTCGTCGACTGAGGAGCAGGATATTCCAAATGAATACCACGATGCAAAACAAAAGTGAACGTCCTTGCAATAACATCTTTTTGAAAAGTGTTCCAACAACATCAGAATAGGTTTGTTTAACTTGCATTGATCCGAATCAACGCAGTCCCATCAATTGATCACACCATAAAGAACGAAAATATACTGACGTACGTATATGCCATCCGCATTCGCCACTGGGTCCCGTCATCACCCGTTAGGTTAGCTTACTAACGGCAGAGCGGGGACTGGACTAGCGCGGATGAAAAACATATACAACATCTACTAATATATATACCAATATATTATATTCGCTCAAGGCGTGAATAAAATGCAACATCACAGAAAAGTACAGCATCACAGAACAATACAGATATCTGGGATCCCCGGGTTTCACAGAGCAACTACTGAAACCCGACGTTCCCCTGGTCGTGTGGATAGCCTGTGCAATGAAATCCTATACCCCCTACGAGTGCGGCGAATAGCCAACCAATCCTGGAGTGAAGCCCCCTCCGTCCCAATGCCATGAGATGCGGGCTTGTTGCCCTCCAGAACCCGGCTATCCGTGCACCCCTCCGCGGGATAATCCTAGTACAGAAAGTAAAATATACATACAACGGGTACATCGACCGCAACCAGGTCGTGCCCCAAAAGAATAATACAATCAGGCAGTGATGGCAGTCCACATGTCGGACGCTCGCCCCGCAATATCAAATGTACATAATACAACAGCACTGTACTAGCATTGCATCCAGGCTACCCCCACGACCGATCCGCAACATCACAGCAAAACACAGAACATCAACGTGAAAGTCACGTTCGCAAATCCGTCTAACCGGGCTATAGCAGTTAGACCGGATTTACCGATCGAGTGACATTCACGGTCGCAGATATAATGTAAATACTGTGAAAAATGTGTTTAAAATTTTCCGATTGATCAAACAATTAACAAGTGGGCCCCAAAGAAAACTGTAGCACTCACAGAAATAATTGGCCCAATTTTAATATTCCAAAACCCATATTTTAAGCCCATAAGCCCACTGAAAAAAAATGGTGCACTGAACCCAAATAACTGCGGCGGAACAGCGGCCAAAGAGGGGCTATGGCCGCTGTTCCGCGGTCGTACGGAGGGAACAGGGTACCAAAATTTTCCAGTGGCCTTACGATGCACAGTACATCATTCTGCAATCACCTGAAAAATTTTACGACACAAAAAATTTTCAACAGAGAACTGATGCAAGCAAAAATGCGGTTTTGGGATTTTGTTCGATCGGAAACGTAAAACACATCAAACGAAGCTAGACGAAGTTAATGGCGAGGCTCTGATACCACTGTAAGTGCACGGCGGCGCCCCGGCCGTCAAGCCGACGGCCAAATGCGGAAACGGTGATATACTTAAATTTTGCGGACTTAGCAAACCGGCACCACCGCGCACTAAACACCCGGATCGTGCCATTAAACTAGATCTAGCTAACAACAAGATAGGGAAGAGATATACCGACTGATCCGAGTCCTCCGGTCTTCATCTCCACTCCGATCTCCTCACGGGATGTCCGGTCTCCATCTCCTCGCCGGAAGGGCACCACGTCGCCTGCATCTTTTACGGGCTCCCGCCTCAATACCGAGGCAACTCGGGCACGAAGCTGGCAAGTCGACGTGCCCAAGATTTGCTGTAGAATGTGTAGTGAAGTTGTCACTTTGGGGTTATGTTGCCATAAAGATGATGGAGGAATTTATGCACACGAATTTTCCATTGAACTTGCTGGAAAAAATGGAGCAGACTCAAGAATTGATAGGCTCGGCCAAAGACAATGTTTTTAAAGCTCTCACACAAAAAAAATCAGCCCCTGGCTCCACAACATAAGCTCAATGAAAACCTTCTTTATTAATAAATTCAACATCTCACCAATGCCAGCACACTCATGTTGCACAATGTTATAAATTAATATAAATTAATTTATCATTTCATGCAAGTTAAAAACCATCATACAAAATTAAAACTCACACATACCCCAACACCAACAGTGGCCGGCCATACCAAAACCCATACCCCATCATGTCTTAATTAATGCAAGAATGGTCAAAAGAAAAGATGCTCTCATAATAAAACCTTTTGCAATAAACCCCCTCCTCAAAATGTTATTTGCAAACTTGCAAATAACCCCCTCCATCGGAAAAGTCCGGCCGGGAAAGAACAAAGGAAAACCGGCCGGAACGGAATGCAAACTGGCAACTCCTGAAAACTGGTCCCGTAATAAATTACAGGAAAACCCCGATACTGTGCATACACACCCGCATTTGTATTCCGACCGAAATACAAATGTAAAGAGACAAAACTACACTATCAAATACTAAGATCCGGCTTAAGCCAAAGCCGGCTAGTAAAAACCGTCCGATCACGATCCGTGCAATACCGCACGTATCTGATCGAACCCTGCCATATCTCCATACGGCCTCTACAGCGTTTCGCCCGAAAGCTTGAGTAACTGAAAGTGTGGTGGACTCTAAAGACTCGTCAATACTATGGCTGTGGATTTAACCACTAGCACGTCAGAGATATAAGCCAATACGTAACGGGCCACCATCTATTGACTAAAAGGGACGTCGATGAGCGAACTCATCCTGACACCCTACTGAGCCTGTCAGTGACAATATCCGTACAGTCCGGTCCGTTCGTCTATGAGCATCGCATGTCGGGCCTAGGGGGTGGGTAAAAGTCAGACCCCCAAAAGCGGTACAAGTCGTGTCGGAGTGTAGCCCAGAACACCCTGAGATACTACTGGAATACCTACCAGTAAATCTCCTTCCTTGGCCAAGGACTTCGTGTAATGGCTCTCCTAGACACAGCGCGACCTCACCCCCAATACCGGGAGAGACGAACCCCCGAAGATCCGCTCACTGCCTCCATGTGGCTCGGGACTGTACCCAACTAAAACCTGTTTGCACGACTCCTTTGAGCCGTGGTAGGGTAGTAATCAAAGTACAGTGGGAACTCACACGAGACAAATGACGATCCCCAGGTCGATGAACTAACCTGTACACATGTCACCTGGGAACTGCTATCTGACGTCAGGTATAAGACCAACTAGCATGTTCCCTGCGAGTCCTGTCCGGTGTACTCATAACCCAATGAGCACCTGTATACATCTTAGGTGATCCAGCTGACACCAGTGGCTTGTGAGACCGGCCACCGCCCCTCGTCGGGGTCTCGACTGTATACACTAGTCTACTCTGGAGAATCGATGCCCTGTCTCGAAACTCCTACGACTAGGGACCATTTAAGGATGTGCTTATAGACTACCAGCTCCCACGTATATGATCGCCCTCATACTGCCGGTAGTTAAGCAAGAATCCTAGGGGCTCTATCAACGTGCAATAGTGACCTGTCAGGTCACCTAAAGCAGTACACGATGATAAAGGTAAACCAGATAGCATACTATCATCTCGAGTAAGACTGTCGTACCGGGATAGGTCCTCCCTCAATCATTGCAATCACGTGCCTGTGATCCAATAATTGACTCTGAGGGCACTATCTCCAACAGGAACAACAGCAGCAGAAACTTCAGGAGATGCTAACTGCAATGGCCGCACTTACCGAGTCAAAATAAAATCCAGAGACCTCAGAGCAGTGTCGGGAACAAGAAACTGATACCGAGTTCCTCCGAAGAATGCTCGAGAGGAAAGAAAAAGAGGCTGCAGAACAGGCAGCTGATTTGAATGTCAAAAACTATTTCTAAACCGCAATCAAGAACGGCGTCGCATGAAGCTAGCCGGTGAGTACGGGTCGGAACACAGGGATGTTGTGAATCTCCTAATCGCGCAAACGAGTTAATTCCGAAGGGTGTTCGGATTGATTATTAAATCTAAAATCTAAATCTATCTATCTACGATTATCTAGATCTAGTCTTGCTAGGGTTAGGTTTAGGGATGGTTTGGAAATGCAAGTAAATCTCAACGCTTTCTATACCCGAATGAAGATCTATTAGGAGTTATGGTAATTATCAATAAAGGGGATTAGATCCATTCGGGAAGGTGTTCCTTCCTCTAGATTCTTGTCCTTCCTTTAGAGATCCTTACCCTAACCTCCATGGAAAACGCGCGCAACCGGGCCTTTACACTACGGTTTCACCGCTACCTCGAGGGACAGGGTGCCGTAGGGCGCGGTGTGTGCGTGTATGCATGGAGTCCTATTAAAAATGTATTATGGGTAAGAAAGGGATGAGAGATCTAATCTCTCAAAATCCTTCCCCAAAGCTAACTCTAAGCAATTTATCTACGGCAAGAATTTAAATCTACCTAGGGCAAAGAATTGAAATCTAAACTAGAGCAAGGAATTAAATCTACTTACAGATGCTCTCTCCAATCATCAACGCAGGTTTGTCAGATCTGAATTCATGAGTTAAAAAGAAAACACCGATGCTCTCCATAAAGAGATCTGAATTTATTATTTAAAAGGAGGCATAAAGTTTACAATCTTTAGAGTTCCTATTTATAGAGAATAGGAAACCCTAGATTACATTTTAATCCGCATGTCTACAATTACAAATATACCCCTAGGAAATCTTTTCAGAGCCATCATGAGTTTTGGTAAAATTTTCACAACCTCTGGGCATTATACGGCCGCGGAACCGCGGCAACGGCGGGCTTGGGCCGCGGTTCCGCGGCCCTTTGGTGAGATCAGATGAATATTTTTCTTGGGCTGCTTCAGGGTTCTTTGGGGTTTTCATTTATTTAGTAATTTCTCCATTTGGGCTTCTACATTGGTTCTAGATCTTTAGTGAACAATTTGCAATGGATTTTTAACCGTCCGCTTTGTATTCTTGGACCTTGCGTTGCCTTGTTAATTGTTAACTGTCTTTCGATGTAGGCTTGACTAAGATCCTTCTATTTGTTGGTCAAAGTCCACTTTTGCATCGTCTTTTCATCGTTTTCACTGTTTTAGATCCACGAACCTGTAACCTGTAACATGTAGCAGACATGCGTCAAAAGCACCTGTTTATTTATAAAAAGAATAAGAATGGGGAATATAATAATACAATATTATGGTGTGAACAAATACCCCCAAACTTATCTTTTGCTCGTCCTCGAGCAAACTTATTTTTATTCACTAAAATCTAACCTAACCGCACTTTCGCAGGGAGACGCGGTTGCACTGAGCTCGTGCAACAAGCCGTTAAACCTCTAGGTGTCCCTAGTAGGAGGAGTGTTGTCTCCTGAGGGTTTTCAGCGGATACTACCCACAAAATCCTATCAATTCGGCTTTTCGACTTTTGTTCTCCAATTAGGTTTTCTAACAAGGAATTCTATTATCGTCGACTCGTAAATTATCCACCCTTATTCTTCACACTTCCTCATTATTTAACTTAAGATTATATATGTTCTGTAGACTTACATAGCTTTTGGCATTTCTTACGTTTTCCTTCTAGGGTTCCATCTCCACTTAAGAATTTTTATCAATTCTACTAAAGATACAAGTTCTATTCTTCACTCATTTCTCTCATCTAAACTCCAATCACATATCCCCACGTGTGTGTATAAATCACCCCTATACTTGGAAATTCAAATCAAGCAATCATACCCTTGTCCGTTGTCCAAAGTACTTATTAGTAGATGAATTTAAATGAATTTTGCTTACACATCCTTCATGCGACCGTTAATACTTCTTGAGATACCAACGACCGATTACAAGATGCGTTAGCACTTTAAAGAGTGCTTCCTAGTCTTGCAACACCCAAGGCTTTAGCAGTGACTCCCAAACCAGTTGGTCTAAGGAACTAGGTGATGAAGCACCCTCGCTAAATATTTTTTTATTTTTACAGCCTTAAGTAATCACAAAAACCAGTGTTCATTTTTTTTATTCTTTATTCACACTTTTTTTTTTCATTGTACTAAGGACTTTAGACAAGAGCATTTCAAGGTCTCTTCTACTATTCCAAGTTTCAAGGTGCGTGATCGTGCAAATTGTAGGGTATACATTTTCAGAATCTAGACTTAAGCTAGGAATTATTTTTCAAACTTATACTCTAATAAGAACATCAATACTTTTCCTTTGCTTTGACTTAGCCCAAGAAGTGAACCCAAAATTTGCCTATTTCTAAATAAACTACAAAGACATATACTCTCTACCATTAAACTTTAAGAAAGGTTATTTTTAGGGTTTTTAATTTACTAAGTCTAAGATCTAGTTGTTCCTAGCCAGTTAACCTATTTGTCAAACTCAAGTCAAATATGGCCAAAATTGAATACAATAATTTTTATAATTTTTGAAATTTTTCAATTTTTATGGGTTTTCAAATAAGTATACAAATGCAAAAATATGTACAAATGAATGCGAAGGAAGAAGACGTACCGAGCATACCCCCAAACTTAAACTTGACAGTGTCCTCACTGTCATGCTACACCAAGAGGGTCAAAATGCCGGCACTCCCCTGTTTATTTATTTACAATTTTTTTATATTTTTAATGTTTTGAATTTTTTTTATTTTTTTTAATAGAAAAAGAAAACAAAAAATATATATACATATATACAAAAAAGTCCCCCCCCCAAACTTAAGCTTGACCTTACACAAGCCAAAGGTTAGCACCAACCACTCAAAAATCTTATCATGGTAATGGCTAAGTTGGTGAAATAATGGGGTATAGAAGAAAGAAATGAGAAACCCGCGAGACCTTGTGGAAAGAAAAATGGTAGAATATGGTCTCGGTGGAGGAGCAGAATGGCGGAAAGGAGAAAGAAGGGTCGCGCGATCTTGAGGGTGAAAATCGAGTGAATAAATTAGCGCAATTTGTGATGACCGATGTGTTAAAAGCGATTGCGCTAACCTATCAACCCGTCGAGAAATGGGATCAAATCCCTCAAGATTCGCAAGAAAACATGGGTACGCCGAACTTGGTATCGGAGATGAAAGCGTAACTGTCTCTTGTACGGTCGGAACAATAGGAAGGACGAAAGGGAGTGAATTAGGGATAGTCTCATTCTCACCGTAGTAAACTGTCTCGAACTTGAAAGATTCCATCAATGGTTCGAAACGGCTGTAAGCAACCGAGTCTGATGGTTCAACTAACTCATCTGAAAATGTAAAGGACTCAAACTCGGGCGGGGAGACATCAACATCGTCCGAAAAAGTGAAACACTCGTAGGTGTTATCGTCTGTGAGAACTGTGTCAGATTCAAAGGAAAAATTTTCAAGCTCACAGTCGTCAAGCGTGGTCGGAACGATGTAAAGGAGGGAGGGTGATATAACAGTCAAAGGTTCAGGAGGATGAATCGGAAAATCAGACACATAAAAAAAAAATGGTTCAACCTCAATATGATCCTCAAAACTCTCCTCAATACTATCCTTATAATTCTCCTCAATATTTAACCCATTCATGCCATTGTCATCAAAATCAAGACGCATATGAAGTTCGGGAGAAACATTTAATGACTCGGGATGATGAGTTGAACATAAAATCTCAATCAAATCGACAGGTTCATCATCCGAAATATTCCCGGCGTCTATATCCTCAATCAAGTGAAAATCAATTTCTTTAGACACCTCATCAAAAGCATGGATATTTATCAATTTACGTTCTAGAGTGGAGGTGTAAAGGTCAAACGGATTATGTGCGGTTTCACTCGAAAGGGGTTCTTCACAATTTGGTAAATCAAATACTACAAAGTCGCACAACTCATCATTTTGGACACATGTTTGAAAATTGGAGTTGTTGGATTCAATTGGGCAGGGGTAGGTTTGATTTGGAAATCCTCTCACAATCTCACTCTGTCCAACCGCCTCCTTATACATTGAAAAATTTGGAGCTAGCGGGAAACTAGCTACCGGTTCAGTAGGTTGCATAAGGGCGGCCACAGACGCTTCCACATTCCTAGTCATTTTGTTTGTTGCAGCAATATAAGCTTCCAACGACTCTTCCAAACTAGACTTAGGTGGTGAGGGGGTTTTGGTAAGGGATTCGAAACTGTGTGGATATGCAAAACTCCCAACAGACTGAGTAGAAATGGTGTCTAGTGAAGGTGGGAAGGTCGGGTAGGACTGGTAGGAAGTGGGTAGTTGGGCAGGAGTAGGGTCAACAAGTGGATAACAAGGTGAATAATCGTGTGGATCCCTAGAACTAGATGAGTGGAGAGGGGTGAAAGATCGGCTGTGAGATTGAGCAATATGCTCAGCAATGGACATCGGCTTAGGAGTGACATAAGGACTTGAAAAAGTGGTATCAACATATGGACGTGGTAAAGGTTGACTCGGTTGACACAAAGTGGGTTGAAAAGTCAAACTGTTTCTCCTAGACGCTTCTATTTGATCTTTCAAAGATATTTTAGGCAAGGAAGGATCGTCTTTAAATTGACCGAACAAATTGACGTACGACGCGAAATTAGGTTCGGGATACCAAAGTTCGGCTAGTGATTTATTATGTGGGGTACCCGTGTTAGAAGAAAGGTGGAAAAGAAAGAATGTTTGTTGTGGTGCAAGGATTTGTTTGCAGCAAAAATTTGCAAGTTTCCTAATAATAATTTTCCTTTTTCTTTTTTTCTTTATTTGGAAGTTGTTGCAAAAAAATTTTTGATAAAAAATATGCAACAGAAAAATATTACTTGCAATCAGTTATTATTTTAAGCGGGGCCCAAAAAATCCTGCACAAGACTTGTTATATGGAAGGGAATATATTTTTAAAGCGCAGCAAATCCTGCAGGCATTTTTCAGAAAATATATGGAGATTTTTATAGAGGAAGAAAAGAGAGGCTTACAGAAAATTTTTCAGAAGATGTCGTCACCAGAACGCAGCTATTCCGCGGCCAAATGGGGGTTCCCACCGCGTTTCTGCGGCGGTAAAGTCGGCACGGATCCCCAGATTTTTTTCCACACGACGAATCGTCAAGGAGGCCGCGGAATGGCGGCGCTTTGGGAGGTTCACTGCTCCAAAATTTTTGTGCTGTTCTGTTGTTTAAAATCTCTTCTGTTCCGATATCCTGTTTTCTTTTTCGCTTTCTGGAAATCTCCAGATCTGTCTCAATTGTTCCTGTAAGATTCACACAATAAAATACCCTTTCCAAAACAAATAACAATTGATATGTTTTTATAAGTTTTGGATTTTTTAGATTTTTTAGATTTTTTTTTAAATTTTGATTCACCCGAAATTGCAAAAAGGAAAGTTCTACGCCATCCCCGGCAACGGCGTCATTTGATTTGAATGTCAAAAACTATTTCTAAACCGCAATCAAGAACGGCGTCGCATGTAGCTAGCCGGTGAGTACGGGTCGGTCCACAGGGATGTTGTGAATCTCCTAATCGTGCAAACGAGTTAATTCCGAAGGGTGTTCGGATTGATTATTAAATCTAAAATCTAAATCTATCTACGATTATCTAGATCTAGTCTTGTTAGGGTTAGGTTTAGGGATGGTTTGGAAATGCAAGTAAATCTCAACGCTTTCTATACCCGAATGAAGATCTATGAGGAGTTATGGTAATTATCAATAAAGGGGATTAGATCCATTCGGGAAGGTGTTCCTTCCTCTAGGTTGTTGTCTTTCCTTTAAAGATCCTTACCCTAACCTCCATGGAAAACACGCGCAACCGGGCCTTTACACTACGGTTTCACCGCTACCTCGAGGGACAGGGTGCCGTAGGGCGCGGTGTGTGCGTGTATGCATGGAGTCCTATTAAAAATGTATTATGGGTAAGAAAGGGATGAGAGATCTCATCTCTCAAAATCCTTTCCCAAAGCTAACTCTAAGCAATTTATCTACGGCAAGAATTTAAATCTACCTAGGGCAAAGAATTGAAATCTAAACTAGAGCAAGGAATTAAATCTACTTACAGATGCTCTCTCCAATCATCAACGCAGGTTTGTCAGATCTGAATTCATGAGTTGAAAAGAAAACACCGATGCTCTCCATAAAGAGATCTGAATTTATTATTTAAAAGGAGGCATAAAGTTTACAATCTTTAGAGTTCCTATTTATAGAGAATAGGAAACCCTAGGTTACATTTTGATCCGCATGTCTACAATTACAAATATACCCTTAGGAAATCTTTTCAGAGCCGTCACGAGTTTTGGTAAAATTTTCACAACCTCCGGGCATTATACGGCAGCGGAACCGCGGCAATGGCGGGCTTGGGCCGCGGTTCCGCGGCCCTTTGGTGAGATCAGATGAATATTTTTCTTGGGCTGCTTCAGGGTTGTTTGGGGTTTTCATTTATTTAGTATTTTCTCCATTTGGGCTTCTACATTGGTTCCAGATCTTCAGTGAACAATTTGCAATGGATTTTTAACCGTCCGCTTTGTATTCTTGGACCTTGCGTTGCCCTGTTAATTGTGAACTGTCTTTCGATGTAGGCTTGACTGAGATCCTCATATTTATTGGTCAAAGTCCACTTTTGCATCGTCTTTTCATCGTTTTCACTGTTTTAGATCCACGAACCTGTAACCTGTAACATGTAGCAGACATGCGTCAAAAGCACCTGTTTATTTATAAAAAGAATAAGAATGGGGAATATAATAATACAATATTATGGTGTGAACAGCTGTCAACAGATGTTTTGTATTTTGGCGTAACAGTGGAGATTTTGTATCAATTGCGTTATTTTGGACTAGGAACCTGTAGCCTGTAAATATGTAGCAAACGCGGATTAAAAGCACCTACCTATAAACAAACGAGCGTAAGAATGGGTGGTAGTAAAAGCAATATTCTGGTGTGAACAAATACCCTCAAACTTAACTTTTGCTCGTCGCGAGCAAAACCAATTATTCACAAAAAAGAATCCTAACCGCACTTTCGCAGGGAACGCGAATGCACTGAGCTCGTGCAACAAGCCGTTAAACCTCTAGATGTCCCTAGTAGGAGGAGTGTTATCTCCTTAGGGTTTTCAGCGGATTACACCCAGAAAATCCCGTCAAGCTAGTGCCATAAGTTAACATCGATTCTACTCCTACAGTTTAATATTTACGTTAGAAATTCTATCATCCTAAGTTAGAAACTCTATCATCCTAAGTTAGAAACATCCAACCCTTATTTTTCATAACTCCTATCTATTAACCTTGGATCCTATATGTTCCAAAAAAGTTTAGAAAGATGTTGGTTCTCCTGAGTTTTCCTTCTAACAGTGTGGTCTTAAATCAGGGATTTTTATCAACTTTACGGAAAACATAAGTCTTATTCTTTATTTCTATCTCTTATCCAAACATCGATTGTATACCCCTACGTGTGTGTATATTTGCACCCCTACACTCAAGAATTCAATTCAAGCTATAATATCGTTGCCCTAATACCTAATACTACTTCTTTTCATTAAGGATGGACGGATTTGCTCACACACCTTTCATGCGACTATTAATGCTTCGTGAGGCACTAATAGCCGATTACTGAATGTGTGAACTTAAAGCGTGAATAGCAGTTTCCAGGTCATGACTTTATTCTATTTTTCTTTTTCTTTTTTTCTTTTTCTTTTTCAAGACCGGATATATTTTCCAATAATGCTCTTTTGGTGTTTAGCTTTAAATACCGTTTTTCTTTCATACTAGGTTTTTAGGCAAGAGCATTTCTAGGTATCCTCTACTATCCCAAGTTTCAAGGTGCGTGTAAGTGCAGTTTGTAGGGTATATACTTTCTAAATTTTAACTCAAGAAAAGAAACTATTTTTCAGACTTATCCTTCAGTAAAGCTTCAATACTTTCCCTTCATCTTAACTTAACTCAAGAACTGAACTCAAGATTACCTATTTCTCAAAAAAAAATGTAAGGACGTATAATCACCAAGTTTAAACAGAATGAGGGTTATTTTTAGGATTTTCAATTCCTAAGCCTAGAATTTAGTTATTTCTAACATATCAACTAAACTTTCAGAATAAAAATCTATGTTACCCTATTAGCTAACTTGACGACAAAGTTTTTATATTTTGGAAAAAATTTCGATTTTTATGGGTTTTTAATAAGGTATGCAAATGCAAAATATACAAATGAATGCGAAGGTAGAAAGCTTACCAAGCACACCCCTAAACTTAAACTTGACAGTGCCCTCACTGTCAGGCTACACCAAGAGGGTCAAAATTGTCGGTGCCCCCTAAAAAAAATTATTTACAAAACAAAAAAGGAAAACAAAAAATATATACAAAAAGGTTCCCCCCCAAACTGAAGTAAAACAGTGTTTCCACTGTTAAGCATTGGAGTTCAGGATCAGGGGGGAAAGAGAATAGTACCAATCTATACAAGGCCTTATACAGGCCAAAAGTTAACACCAACCATTCAAAGATTTTATCTCTATAATGTACAGGTTGGTGGAAGAAGGCGTAGAGAAAAGAGATGGAGAATACGCGAGACCGTATAGAGATAGAAGTGGTATACTGTCTCGTTATATTAGAAGAAGAATGGCGGAAGGGAGAAAGAAGTGGAATACGAACTTGAGGGTGAAAATGGAGTGAATAGATTAGCACAATATGTGATGAATGATGTGTAAAAAGTGATTGTGCTAATCTATCAACCCGTCGAGAAATGGGGTCAAATCCCTCAAGATTCGTGAGAAACCATGGGTAAGCCGAACTTGGTAAACCAGACACAGGAAGTGAAAATGATACAGTTTCTTACAATGTCGGAACGATGGAAAGGATGAGGGGAAGTGATTGAGGAAGGGTATCGATTAAGGGTTCAGGAGGGTGTACACAGTCAATGACAAGGACAGGATGAATAGGGAAATCCGACTCATCAAGCAAAACTGGTTCATCCTCAAAACTATCCTCAAAATTTTCTTCAAAATTCAGCACATCCATGCATTTATCTTCAAAATCCAGACGCATATGGGGTTCGGGAAAAACATTTAATGACTCGGGATGATGAATTGGAGAGAAAAACTCAACCAAATCTATGGGTTCATCATCCAAAATATTCCTAGCGTCAATATCCTCAATCAAGTGAAAATTTATATTCTCAGACACCTCAACAAAAGCATGGATATCAATCAATTCAGGTTCTAAAGTGGAGGTGTAGAGGTCAAAATGTTTGGGTGTGGTTTCACTCAAAAGAGACCTTTCACAATCGGGTAAATCAAACACTACGAAGTCGCACAACTCATTACTCATTCTATCTTCAATTGATAAATCATTTGGGACACTTGATAGACTTTCAAAACAGGAGATGTGTGATTCAATTTGGTATGGGTAGGTTTGATTTGGAAGGGGGTACAACTCACTCTTACTACTCAAATTCTTAGCCTGTCCTACCACCTCATCATACATTGGAAAATTTGGAATTAGTTGAAAACTAGCTACCGAGTCAGTAGGTTGTATGAGGGCGGCCATGGATGCATTCAAATCCATCATCTGTTGGCATGACGCAACCCTAAAGTCTTCCAATGACTGTTCAAGACTAGACATGGGTTGTGAAGGGGTTTCAGTAAAAGATTCAAACTTGTTTGGATACTGGAAGCTCCCAAAAGGCTGTGTAGAAGCAATGTCTAGGGAAGGTGCAAAAGTTGGGTAGGATGGATAGGAATTGAATGGCTGGACAGGGGTAGGATCAATATTTGGATATGAAGGTGAATGGAATTGTTGATCCTAAGAAATTGAAGTGGTGAAAGGAGTGAAAGATCGGCTATGAGATTGTTCAATATGTTCAGCGATGGACAAAGGACGACTTGCAAAAGGGGTATCAACATAAGCTGGTGGGGGAGGTTGAAAAGGTTGATACAAAGCGGAATGCGGAGTGCGAGTGTTTGTCTTAGACGCTTCTATGCGATCTTTCAGTGAAATTTTGGGCATGGAGGGGTCGTTCGAAATTCGACCAAAGCAAGAACCGTAAGAAGTGATGTCTGGTTGTGGATACCAAACTTCGGCAAGAGTTTTTCTAGGCGGGGTACCCATGATATGAAGAGAGAAAGAAAGAAAGGAAGAGAAACGGAGGGGAAAAAGAATGTGGATTTTTTTTATTTTTATTAAAAAAATGTTTGTTTTTGGAGTTTTGAAAATTGTTTGTTTAAATGAATACGGAATTATGGGACTAAAATTTACAAGCACAATCACAATCACAATATGCACAAACACACCTAGATCTAGGGTCACCTAGGTCAGCTAGACAGCTCCTAACTGTTCCAAAGGGCTAGAAATAGGACCTCAAACCGCCTCTTCTCCGCCAATTGCGGCCAGGTAAGTGCCTGGTATGTAGGAGGCTCCCCACTACGTAAGTAGTGGTCCTAATTAAGTAACCACTTGCCTTAGACATGCTTGCCTAGACACCGCAAAGTCAGGATAGGATAAACGGCCGATACCTGCAACCAGTCCTCTGTCCTATTAAGCGCGGCTTCCTTAGGGCTGAGTCTAGTATTTTTTAATTAAATAATGGTCAATGCATATGCTTTTTGTGATTTTTAGGGTCCTGGGAAGGGTGATGAAATCCCCACCCAATCTGGATTGGTTTCAAGCCCCTTAAAGTCCGTATTAATATATGCAAAGCGGTAAACAAACAAAATCTAAAACAACAAAAATTTATTTGGCGGCTGCGCAATCTGTGCAAAGAAACCTGAAGAAAATACAGTATAGTGGAATTCACAGAGAAGATAAAAGAAAAGAAAAAGGGGTGGAGAAAAAATTGGGCACAGAGGCCTCAATGGGACCGCGAAACCGCCGCGCAAGGCACCTTTTGACCACGGTTCCGCGGTCAAAATGTTGACTTGGTGATTTTTCTTTGGTCAACGAACTCCACTTCTTTTCTTCTCCAAACTAAAAACCTCTGTTTTTTCTTTTTGGATTACTGTACTTGCTCTAGATTAGCCTGCACACTTGCACACAAAAATTATCAAAAATAACAAAAAGATTTTATATTTTTTTTATTTATAAATATATACAAAAAGAATATTAACCCAAATAACAAGAAACAAAATACGCTACCGTCTCCCCGGCAACGGCGCCATTTGATCGCACGCTTTTGGCGTGTCGGATGTTCAAAGTTCTAAACTTATAACCGCGATCAGGACGGTGTCGCTATGCAGCTAGCCGGTTGAGCACGGGTCGATCCAAAGGGAGATGGTTGTATGTCCGTTCGAGTCTTAGACGAGTCAATAAAGAATGTGTATATGTTTGTTCAATTCTATTCTAAGTGTTATATGCAAGTATAAAATTGTTAAGAAAAAGATACGAAAGTGTAAGCTAAGGAAATCCGCACTCAAAACCTTTGAGCCGAGTCTTGACCAATTGAAGCTAGAGCAATCGGCAACAACGTGGATTAGGGGATTTAAGCACGGTATTCGTGGAATCCAGCTTATTTATCCTTGTCCTTCCATTCTTGTCTCTTGCTTTCGCCTCCGGCCAAATCGAACGCAACCGGTCGCAGTTAGGAATCACCGTTACCTTGGTAGGGTAGGGTGCCTAACGGAGCGCTTGCGTAACGTTTGGGCGGAGTTCAAAGGAAAATAACGGGAAAAGGAAATGAGGAATGAAACCTTAACTTACAATATTGTATTTATTCTTAACAACAACATATTACAACCATTCACAAAACGAACCAAAAAGAACAAAAGAAAAGATAAACAAAGAAAAGAAAAGATTACAAGCAAGTAATTAAAAGTGCATGGAATTTAAGTGCATGAAAGTAAAGCATGAATGTAAAGCAAGTAATAAAAAGAAAGAAAGAAATAAGTAAGAAAGAGAACTAGAAACCATGGAACAAGTTACACACCATGGGTTTAATAACCCAAACTTAAACTTACAAGCTCAATTAAGAGGTTGCAAGATCAAGAGAGAGCTAAAAACCCAAGGCAAAATGAAGCACAAAAGAGACTTTATTCTTTCCAAAATGATACAACCCTTGAGATCAAATACCAACCCTTAAACCTTCAAACTCAATGAAAAGGTTGAAAGATCTAGAGAATGCAAGGATCTCAAAGGGAAGCTAAGCAAAAGAATGATACAAAATAACCCCCATCTTCATTTCATCATCCACTCAAAAAGCTCTCACTACAATTTTCATGGAGGAAAGAATGAAGAAGAAGAAGAAGCTAATCTAAATCCTAACAAAAAGTGGGCATAAGAATTGATCCCTTACAATGGCTCAGAACCGGGGTATTTATAGGAGGAGAGTTGAAACCCTAGGGCAATATTCTGGCCCCAAATGAAATGACAAAGCTACCCCTAAAATTTGGTCAGATGATGACACAAAACCGCGGCGGATTCGCCGCGGAAACCCACATTTGGCAGCGGTTCTGCCGCGCTTTTGTGGAATTATGGTCTCGAATTTTCTGGGTTTCCTTGTGTTGCCATCTTATGTTGTTCTACATATACCAAATTGCAAATTTCTTCCACAATTGTTTCAGATCTGCAACGGTCCAAAATGTCATCAAAAATAATACTTTTGACATTTTCTCCCTCAAGCTCCGCGCACCCATTGATTCTTGTGCTGCCCCCCCGTGCTCTGTGCTTGTCCTAGACACGAATGACCACTGTCATATGTTTTGTCTCTGGAACCGGTACGCGGCACTGGACGGATACGGATGACCGCAACCCGGCTTTTATCTGCTGTTAACAGATGTTTTGTATTTTGGCGTAACAGTAGAGATTTTGTATCAATTGAGTTATTTTGGACTAGGAACCTGTAGCCTGTAAATATATAGCAAACATGGATTAAAATAACCTACCTATAAACAAACGAGCGTAAGAATGGGCGGTAATAAAAGCAATATTCTGGTGTGAACAACACTGGTCGAGGAACGTCCTGAAGAATCTGGTTCATCACATCCATGAATACTGTGAGGGCACTGGTGAGTCCAACGACACCACTAAAAACTCATAATGCCTATAGCGTGCATAAAAGCAGTCTTTGGAATTTCATCACTCCGATCCCGCAACAATGATGACCTGATCCCAAACAAACTTAGAAAATGTCTCGCATTCTGGAGCTGATCAAAGAAATCGTCAATGCGAGGTAAATGATACCTATCCGCACTGTAACTCTGTTCAATTGACGATCAATCAATACACAACCTCAAACTGCCATCCTTCTCCTTGACGAATAGAGTAGGAGTTCCCTAAAGCGAAACACTCGGATGCACAAGTCCCCCCTATCTAGCAACTCTGCAGCAGATCCTTAAGCTCCCTAAGCTCCGCCGGCTCATCTGGAACAGCGTTGGAAAACTATCGCACAATAGGAACCCAGTCAAACGAACCCACTGTGGCTCCGTATCCCAAATGAATACCAAGAATCCACGACATCCTCTCCTCTAAGGCCGACTAGCGAAAATGCTGAAATCAAGCTGTGAGGGGCGGCACCATAGTCCCCCTGCACAATAAGAACTGGCTCGCCGGGAAAACAAAACCTAATTGTCTTCTAGCGGCAGTCCACAGATGCCTAGCATGTAGCTAACCAGTCCGTACCCAGGAGAACGTCAAAGTCCAATATCTCTAGAAGGATTAAATTGACGGACGAATCTCTATCTCCTACCCAACTGGCACACGACCGAAACATGTGTCGCATAACAAAAGAATCGCTGATAAAAGTTAACACAATAAATGGCTGGTCTAGCATACACGACTCTCGGCCTAACCACGGCACTAAGTGTGTAGAACCAACGAGTGCATAGATCCCGAAATAAACAAACAAGTGCATCAGAAGAACATACGAATAAGATTACCTGAAAACTCTGCACTGGACGCCCGTGCGTCCCGATGAGTAGAAGCAAACGCTCGTGTCTGCCCACTACCCACAACAGGCTGAACTCTTCCTCTACCAAACTGTCCCCTCTGAACGAACTCTCCGCGACCACGGCCTCTCTGAACATGAGCCTGACGCAGTGCTAAGGAACAATTCCTGATGAAGTGATGAAGGCTCCCGCATCGAAAACATGCACTCCATGGATGCTGACCCTCCTAGGATGATAGCTGAACGACTGTCCTAGTCCCAAGCCTCTGCTGCTCCCGCGACGTGCACGAAACCTGTCACGGCGACTGAACCTCTGTCTCTGGTCCGATACACCTGCACGAGCCCTCCTCGGTCCTGAAACATCCAAAGTATTGGGAAGACATGCCTCATCAAATAGGGCTCCATCCACTAGTGCTGTGCAAGTAACACAATACTGTGTGCTGATCTCAAGGATAACTGGGTAACTTGGGTGACAACCTCCTGTCGCTGCGCTCGACTGACCTCAACCAACGACCTCATCGTCTGGCGCAAGTCCTGCATATCTGCCACAAGCCTAGCGATATGATCTATCGAAGGAGGATCCATCTGCTCCGGTAAAGCGAGCGCACCGTCCTGGTCAATCCTCGTCTCACACGAGTCAACTCTGACATTGGATCTCGCTGCATCACTCTGAACCCTCATAGTCATCGGAGGCATAAGGCTATAAATGGAAATAGAATTCGATAAGAACAAGGAAATCAAATCACAAGGATATGTATCATCAAGGAAGGAATTTCAAGCAATAAGTACTTAGGTCACTTTAGGCGGAGTACCGTGTCGTAAGTATGCCGCGGACATACATATGCTACATTACTCTGCTTAAGCTACCTACTCCATCATACCAAGGTCATCCAACACTCCGAAAGGTAAAACCTAGCGCTTTGATACCAACTTTTTCATGACCCGAAATTGGCACGTGACGGCCCTTAAACTATGCAATGTCTACAAGCGTAACGCAATTTAAGTAAGCCGAAAACCCAGCAATCTAAACCATCAAAAGTAGTAAGTGATAATAGAATTTTCAAAACTTTTAAAATCTCAAACCAAATTCTTTAAAGTCCCTCAAGCCAAATTCTTTAAAGTCCAACTTTATTTCCTTTAAAATTTCGGCAGCACTTCCTTTGTAAAAACTAACCCCAAAAATGAGTACAACAAAAATATAAGTAAAGCATCCCCAACGGGAGCAAAATCCACTCCCAAAGACGGAAACAACCACCACAACAGATATACAACGCTTTAGCGAAGAAATAAAAGACGATATAAATAAAACTGCAAAAAAGACATCCTGAGTCACTAGAAATATACAATATTATCCTCACATCTCGTCTCTAAGTCAATACATGAAAGTGGTAGATTGAGAGTACTAGATACAACAAGATACAATGTACATAAACAGATAACCGCGAATCCCACCTATAGGAAAACTGCACACTATCAGCCGAAACGGTATCCGCTACAAAAGATGATACGATAGGAAGAAGCCCTGCCTCGACTACCCTGAGGACTACCTACAAAACACTGTGGCACAACGGGGGTGAGTTGCTGTTCATACCAGAATATTGCATTTTATGCCGCCCATTCTTACGCTCGGTTGTTTATAGGTCGGTGCTTTTAATCCGTGTTTGTTACATATTTACAGATTACAGGTTTCCAGTACAAATATTGCAAATCAAGACAAAATCTCCACAGTTACACCAAAAGCAGAACATCTGTTGACAGCGGATAAAAGCCGGGTTCCGGTCATCCATATCCGTCCAGTGCCGAGTACCAGTTCCAGAGACAAGACATATAACAGTGGTCATTCGTGTCTGGGACAAGCACAGAGCACGAGGGGGGCTGCACAAGAATCAATGGGTGCACGGAGCTCGAGGGAGATAGAAGTCAAAAGTAAAGAAAAGAAAGCAATCTTGGACTAAGAAATCTGAAGATATTCTGGAAGACTTTGTGCAGTGTAAAGTTTTCAAACACGAGGAAACATGAAACCAGGAAACCCCACCAAACCCCATGACCTAACTCACCTATATGGCCGCGGTTCCGCGGCCAATATGGGGTCTAGGCCGCGGAACCGTGGCCGTACTGGCCCCTCTCTGTGTCAACTTTTGGGGGTATATTGGTACATTCATTTACTGGCAGATTCTTGCCCCAGGTTTCCCATTCCTATCCTATAAATACCCCGGTTCTGAGCCAAACCAAAGGAGTTAATTTCTTTAGCCTCTTTTAGTGTAGTTTTGTTCTTCTTCTTCTTCTTCTTCATCTTTCCTCCATGAAAATGTAGTGAGAGCATTGAGTGGATGTTAAATGAAGATGAGAGTTTTTGTATCATTCTTGTTTGTTTAGCTTCCCCTTGAGATTCTTGCTTTCTCTTGATCTTTCAACCTCTTCATTGAGCTTGAAAGTTTAAGGGTTTGTTATTGATCTCAAGGGTTGTATCTTCTTATGGAATTAGTGCTTTATTTCACATGAGTTCTTTACCCTTCTCTTGATCTTGCAACCTCTTGATTGAGCTTGCAAGTTTAAGGGTTGGCTATTGATCCCATGCTTGTCTTGAGTTCTAGTTTCTAGTTCTTTTTATTGCTTATTTCTTTCTTACTTTTTATTACTTGCTTTACTTTCTTGCACTTTAAATTCCATGCCGTTACTTGTAATCTTTTCTTTTCTTTGTTCTTTTTGTTCTCTCTTTTTGGTTCTTTTTGCGAATGATTGTAATTATCGTTGTTAAGAATAAATACGGTATTGTAAGTTAATGTTTTTTTGCTCATTTTCTTTTCCCGTTATTTTCCATTGAACTCCGCCCAAACGTTACGCAAGAGCTCCGTTAGGCACCCTACCCTACCAAGGTAACGGTGATTCCTAACCGCGACCGGTTGCGTTCGGTTTGGCCGGAGGCGAAAGCAAAAGACAAGAACGGAAGGACAAGGGTAAATAAGCCGGATTCCACGAATACCGTTCTTAAATCCCTTAATCCACGTTGTTTCCGATTGCTCTAGCTTCAATTGGTCAAGACTCGGCTCAAAGGTTTTGAGTACGGATTTCTTTAGCTTACAATTTCGTATCTTTTTCTTAACAACTTTATACTTGCATATATCACTTAGGATAGAACCGAACAAACATATACACATTCTTTATTGACTCGTCTAAAACAAGAACGGACATACAACCATCTCCCTGTGGATCGACCTGTCCTCAACCGGCTAGCTGCATAGCGACACCGTCCTGATCGCGGTTATACTTTAGAACTTTGAACATCTGACACGCCATAAGCGTGCGATCAAATGGCGCCGTTGCCGGGGAGACGGTAGCGTATTTTCTTTCTTGTTATTCGGGTTAATATTCTTTTTGTATATATTTATTTTTAAAAAAATCTTTTTGTTAATTTTTTTTGATCATTTTTGTGGGCAAGAGTGCAGATTTTTGCTGATTTGCAAACTGCGATTGTGGGAAGCAAAGTATACGTTCAAGGTTAAGGTGATTACGAAGTACAGTGCCAAAGATCCGGGTAGTTTGACCCGTGCACGCGAACATTTCAAGCTTACCGGATTTGATTCAACGGGGTTTTCCTAACCCAAAAACTTAACGGTACGTATTTCTTAAACACCTTCTTCTCAAATCCGACGCATCCAATATACTATTCTTTCCAGGATTCTTTGCAAGTTCGCTAGCAAACGCTAAAAATTGACTAACCCGTATTTGTTGCAGTGCTGTGCTTAAACTAAAAAACGATTGTTTGATTCTTTATAGAATTTATTGAATTGCGCATTGCATACATTAATACGGACTTAAGGGCAAGCGAACCCCACAACATACGGTAAAGGATTTCATCACCTTTTCCGTGGCCCACAAATCACGAACTTGAGCATAACGTTTACCCGCACAAACTTTAAAAGAAACTAGACTTTAAGCCTTAAGGGCTTCGCGTTCACTAGGAGAAGTTAACTGTGTTTAGAACCTCGCTTAACGGTACATTGTTTACGGGGTGTCTAGGAAAGTGTTAACGGCGAAACCGCCAAAAGAGAAAGGGTTATTTAATTAAGGAACTTCGTGAAAGCGTTGGAAAACCTCCCCTTATCTCTGCACTTACCCGGCCTCGTGATCAGTGTATCTTGAGCCCGTTTCTCGACACAGTTTTTACTTCGACAATCAAGTTCGGGAGCAGGTATAGTTGACCTAGGTGAACCCTAGAATGATTAGGTGTGTGGTATTTTTGTGTCGTGATTATTTTTGTCCAGATTCTTTTTGTGTGTATATTTCATTCTTTTGTTAATATCTAACTAAAAAAAAATAAAAATATCACATTCTTTTTCCCCTCCTTTTCTCTTCCTTTCTTTCTTTCTTTCTTCATATCATGGGTACACCACCTCGCAAAACTCTTGCCGAACTTTAGTACCCACAACCAGACATTACTTCTTACGGTTCTTGCTTTGGCCGAACGTCGAACGATCCCTCCATGCCCAAAATCTCTTTGAAAGATCGGATAGACGCGTCTCGGACAAACACTTGCCCATCGCAATCCACTTTGTATCAACCTTTTCAACCTCCCCCACCCTCTTATGTTGATACCCATTTTGCAAGTCGTCCTTTGTCCATCTCTGAACATATTGAACAATCCTGTATCCGATCTTTCACTCCTTTCACCACTTCAGATTCTTGGGATCAACAATTCCATTCACCTTCTTATCCAAATGTTGATCCTGTTTCTATCCAGCCATTCAATTCCTACCAGTCCTACCCGACTTTTGCGCCTTCCCTAGACATTGTTTCTGAACCGTCATTTGGGAGTTTCCAGTACCAAAACAACTTTGAATCTTTTACTGAAACCCCTTCACAACCCATGTCTAGTCTGGAACAGTCTTTGGAAGACTTTAAGGTAGCGTCGTACCAACAGATGATGGATTTGAATGCGTCCATGGCCGCCCTCATACAACCTAGTGACCCGGTAGCTAGTTTTCAACTAGCTCCAAATTTTCCAATGTATGAAGAGGCGGCAGGACAGGTTGAGAATTTGAGTGGAGAGAGTGAGCTGTACCCCCTTCCGAATCAAGCCTACCCATTTCAACTTGCATCCCACAACTCCGTTTTTGAATGTCTATCTAGTGTTCCAAACGATTCTTTAATTAAAGATAGAACAGATAATGAGTTGTGTGACTTTGTAGTGTTTGATTTGCCCGATTGTGAAGGGTCCCTTTTGAGTGAAACCACACCCAATCCTTCTGACCTCTACACCTCCATCTTAGAACCAGAATCGATTGAAATCCATGCTTTTGATGAGGTGTCTGAGAATATAGATTTTCACTTGATTGAGGATATTGACGCCGGGAATATTTTGGATGATGAACCTGTAGATTTGGCAGAGTTTTTCTCTCCAATTCATCATCCCGAGTCATTAATTGTTTTTCCCGAACCCCATATGCGTCTTGATTTTGATGAAATTTGCATGGATAAGCTGAATTTTGAGGAAACTTTTGAGGATATTTTTGGGGGTGAACCAGTTTTAATTGATGAGTCGGATTTTCCAATTCATCCTGTTCCTTTCATTGACTGTGTACACCCTCCGGAACCTTTAACCGATAACCTTCCTCAATCACCTACCTCCATCCTTTCCATCGTTCCGACCTTGCAAGAAACCGGATCACTTTCAATTCATATGTCTGGTTTACCGAGTTCAGCGTACCCATGGTTTCTCACGAATCTTGAGGGATTTGACCCCATTTCTCGACGGGTAAATATATTAGCACAATCGCTTTTCACACATCGGTCATCAAAAATTGTGCTAATCTATTCACTCCATTTCCACCCTCAAGTTCGTATTCCACTTCTTTCTCCCTTCCGCCATTCTTCTTCTCATATACCGAGATCGTATCCCGCTTCTATCTCCATACGGTCTCGCGTATTCTCCATTTCTTTCCTCTTCACCTTCTTTCACCAACCCGCATATTACAGAGATAGAATTTTTGAATGGTTGGTGTTAACTTTTGGCCTATGTAAGGCCTTGTATAGATTGATACTGTTCTTTCCCCCCTAATCCTGAACTTCAACGCTTAACAGTGGAAACACTGTTTTACTTAAGTTTGGGGGGGGACTCCTTTTTTGTATATATTTTTTGTTTTTCCTTTTTGTTTTGTATATAATTTGTTTTTAGAGAGCGCCGACAATTTTTACCCTCTTGGTGTAGCCTGACAGTGAGGGCACTGTCAAGTTTAAGTTTGGGGGTGTGCTCGGTAAGCTTTCTTCCTTCGCATTCATTTGTATATTTTGCATTTGCATACCTTATTAAAAACCCACAAAAATCGAAATTTTTTCCAAAAATATAAAAACTTTGTCGTCAAGTTAGCTAATAGGGTAACTTAGATTTTTATTCTGAAATTTTAGTTAATATATCAGAAATAACTAAATTCTAGGCTTATGAATTGAAAATCTTTAAAATAACCCTCTTTCTGTCTAACTTTGGTAAGTATACGTCCTTACAATTTTTGAGTTCAGTTCTTGAGTTAAGTCAAGATGAAAGGACAGTATTGAAGCTTTACTGGAGGATAAGTCTGAAAAATAGTTTCTTTTCTTGAGTTCAAATTCAGAAAGTATATACCTTACAAACTGCACTTACACGCACCTTGAAACTTGGGATAGTAGAGGATACCTAGAAATACTCTTGCCTGAAAGCCTAGTATGAAAGAAAAAAACGGTATTTAAACCTAAACACCAAAAGAGCATGTTGAAAAATATATCCGGTCTTGAAAAAGAAAAAGAAAAAGAAAAATAAAAAGAAAAATGAATAAAGTCAAGACCTGGAAACTGCTATTTACGCTTTAAAGTTCACACATTCAGTAATCGGTCGTTAGTGCATCAAGAAGCATTAATAGTCGCATGAAAGGTGTGTGAGCAAATCCCTCCATCCTTAATGAAAAGAAGTAGTATTAGGTATTAGGGCAAGGGTATTATAGCTTGAATTGAATTCTTGAGTGTAGGGGTGCAAATATACACACACGTATGGGTATACAATTGATGTTTGGATAAAAGATAAAAATAAAGAATAAGACTTGTGTTTTCTGTAAAGTTGATAAAAAACCCTGATTTGAGGCCGCACTTTAGAAGGAAAACTCAGGAGAACCAAGGTTAAATAAATAGGAGGTGTGAAAAATAAGGGTTGGATATTTCTAACTTAGGATGATAGAGTTTCTAACGTAAATACTAAACTGTAGGAGTATAATCAATGTTTATGCCACTAGCTTGACGGGATTTTGTGGGTGTAATCCGCTGAAAACCCTCAGGAGACAACACTCCTCCTACTAGGGCCACCTAGAGGTTTAAAGGCTTGTTGCACGCGCTCAGTGCAATCGCGTTCCCTGCGAAAGTGCGGTTAGGATTTTATTTTTGTGAATAATTGGTTTTGCTCGGGACGAGCAAAAGTTAAGTTTGGGGGTATTTGTTCATACCAGAATATTGCATTTTATGCCGCCCATTCTTACGCTCGGTTGTTTATAGGTAAGTGCTTTTAATCCGTGTTTGTTACATATTTACAGATTACAGGTTTCCAGTACAAATATTGCAAATCTAGAGAAAATCTCCACAGTTACGCCAAAAGCAGAACATCTGTTGACAGCTGATAAAAGCCGGGTTCCGGTCATCCATATCCGTCCAGTGCCGAGTACCAGTTCCAGAGACAAGACATATAACAGTGGTCATTCGTGTCTGGGACAAGCACAGAGCACGAGGGGGGCTGCACAAGAATCAATGGGTGCGCGGAGCTCGAGGGAGATAGAAGTCAAAAGTAAAGAAAAGAAAGCAATCTTGGACTAAGAAATCTGAAGATATTCTGGAAGACTTTGTGCAGTGTAAAGTTTTCAAACACGAGGAAACATGAAACCAGGAAACCCCACCAAACCCCATGACCTAACTCACCTAGATGGCCACGGTTCCGCGGCCAATAGGGGGTCTAGGCCGCGGAA
This sequence comes from Agapanthus africanus, assembly GCA_030015575.1. Classification (NCBI taxonomy): domain Eukaryota; kingdom Viridiplantae; phylum Streptophyta; class Magnoliopsida; order Asparagales; family Amaryllidaceae; genus Agapanthus; species Agapanthus africanus. The sequence goes on from CM057340.1 coordinate 364,828,055, forward strand.
CCGCGGCCGTACTGGCCCCTCTCTGTGTCAACTTTTGGGGGTATATTGGTACATTCATTTAGTGGCAGATTCTTGCCCTAGGTTTCCCATTCCTATCCTATAAATACCCCGGTTCTGAGCCAAACCAAAGGAGTTAATTTCTTTAGCCTCTTTTAGTGTAGTTTTGTTCTTCTTCTTCTTCTTCTTCTTCTTCTTCTTCGTCTTTCCTCCATGAAAATGTAGTGAGAGCATTGAGTGGATGTTAAATGTAGATGAGAGTTTTTGTATCATTCTTGTTTGTTTAGCTTCCCCTTGAGATTCTTGCTTTCTCTTGATCTTTCAACCTCTTCATTGAGCTTGAAAGTTTAAGGGTTTGTTATTGATCTCAAGGGTTGTATCTTCTTATGGAATTAGTGCTTCATTTCACATGAGTTCTTTACCCTTCTCTTGATCTTGCAACATCTTGATTGAGCTTGCAAGTTTAAGGGTTGGCTATTGATCCCATGCTTGTCTTGAGTTCTAGTTTCTAGTTCTTTTTATTGCTTATTTCTTTCTTACTTTTTATTACTTGCTTTACTTTCTTGCACTTTAAATTCCATGCCGTTACTTACTTGTAATCTTTTCTTTTCTTTGTTCTTTTTGTTCTCTCTTTTTGGTTCTTTTTGTGAATGATTGTAATTATCGTTGTTAAGAATAAATACGGTATTGTAAGTTAATGTTTCTTTGCTCATTTCCTTTTCCCGTTATTTTCCATTGAACTCCGCCCAAACGTTACGCAAGCGCTCCGTTAGGCACCCTACCCTACCAAGGTAACGGTGATTCCTAACCGCGACCGGTTGCGTTCGGTTTGGCCGGAGGCGAAAGCAAGAGACAAGAACGGAAGGACAAGGGTAAATAAGCCGGATTCCACGAATACCGTGCTTAAATCCCCTAATCCACGTTGTTGCCGATTGCTCTAGCTTCAATTGGTCAAGACTCGGCTCAAAGGTTTTCAGTACGGATTTCTTTAGCTTACAATTTCGTATCTTTTTCTTAACAACTTTATACTTGCATATATCACTTAGGATAGAACTGAACAAACATATACACATTCTTTATTGACTCGTCTAAAACAAGAACGGACATACAACCATCTCCCTGTGGATCGACCCGTGCTCAACCGGCTAGCTGCATAGCGACACCGTCCTGATCGCGGTTATACTTTAGAACTTTGAACATCCGACACGCCATAAGCGTGCGATCAGTTGCTAACCCTTGAATTGTAAATAACATATGCAGGTAATCGCAAGTATGCACGTACTGCGCGAATCTATCACATGCAAGCTAATAGCAATAAATGGACATTTGTGTAAAACAGTCATGAAAGGTACTCTAGCAAGTACAACTAATACATGAAGTAATAATATAGCAATATGTATATGGAACAGTCATGAAAGGTACTCTATCAGGTACTACTAATATATGAAGCAATGCATATAAAATAAATGCGAAAGATGGGATAAAACATGTCATCCTCACGGAATCCTCATCGTGGCAGGACCAGTGTCTATCTACACAATCCAAATCCCAAATATTCTCAAATCGGCCCTCAGATCCGCCCTGATATCAGCCATCAGATCGGCCCTCATATCATGAATAAGTATATTTGCAAAGTCATTATAATGATGTATATAATTTAGATATGTATACATACATATCAACGTCCCATTCCACTAATATATATATATATATATAACAGCATCCCATTCCACTGTTATAAATACTTAGGAGTAAAAATATCATGAAAACAAGCGTCCAGCATCGACACATAAATACTCATCTATCAGGCGTCGTCACCACGACTGGTCCAGATATGTACGTATCATACGTTCATGTAACATTTCAGAAAAATAAAATATTATTTTTGGGAATTTTTATAATTAAAATAATAAAATATTGAATATTTTAATAAGGCGGTATAATTAAATACCGATAAATTGGAAAAAAATTGGAAAATTATGGAAATTACTGAAATGAGGGTGTTTTATGTGATTTATGCAAATTATGAATTTTTATGATTATTATATTCACTATTAGTACTAATCGCGATTAAATATCGCTAATCACGTACTAAGCGTGTTTTGTGCCTATGACATGCACCATGTCATTTTTACATTTGTTACATTTTATCATGGCTTTTCTTCTTGTTTCATACCATGGTTGTTGTTTTATTTGAGAGAAGAAAAGAAAGTCAAAAAGGATAGAAATGATGACTTGAGGGGACATAATCATGAGAGTGAAGCATGTGCATGAGAGAGAGAGGGTGAGGGGTTAACCATAGTTATGGCTCATCTTTCCCCTTCATTATTTTCATCTTTCTTCTCCCTCATTCTTTCATGGCAACACCTCCTTCCTCCCCTCCTCTTATAATCCTCAAAACACCCCCAAAAGAAACCCAAAACCCCATCTCCGCTTCACAAAGTGCATGCACAAGCTCAAGAGAAGCACATTGGACCAAGAAAAATCAAAATTTGAGGACTTTGGGCAACTCAAGAAAATTCTTGAGTTGCCAAATGAGATAATTTTTGGACTATTAGTTTTGCATTTCCATTCACTTTAGCACCTATTTTTGTTTGGAACCGATATATCGATGTTTAGTGAGCTTAGAAATTTCTAGTTAGGGTTAGGTTTTGAATTGAGTTGTAAAGTGAAATTGAGACTAGTAGTGACCTTAAAACCTTATTAGTGACATCATATTGGACTAAAACCTGAAGCTTAACCCCGGAATACGAAATTAGAAACCCGATATCAGAAAAACTGTGAAATTTTGATGGTATTTAGAAATCTGCTAACACTCGGGGACCTGAAAAATTATTTTGCAAGGACAGTGATACATGCAGGCACCTAGGAAGCTAACCCCAAGACCCCAGCCCCTGACTCTACTTTTTGGCCGCAAATAAATCCCTTCTGGCCGCAATTTGCGGTCAGACCTAGTCCTTATTGGTTCGTGCTTATTCTGTAGGTCTATCTCCAGTAATCTAGTCCCTTGGCATATGCAAAATTGGCAAATTTGACCTAGGGTAAAATCTGGGACCATTTTCAATAGTTGCTATTTTGATTCGGGGTTTCGTTTCTCATATTTTGAATTCTGGATTTTAGGAATTTGGTTATAACTCGATGATATGACGTTTGTACGACGATATCGAGGGTCATTTGGTGATTTTGAAGGCGTGGTCCATAGGTTCTAACCTATAGGCCTTAGCTTGTCGTTTTGGTTTTCCGATGTGATTTTAATACACATTTGCGATTGTGTATATATGTAGGTACCCCACGTGATGTCGAGACGTTGAAGATGAAGATGGCGACATTGGCATCGGTACACAAGAAGCAATGTGAGTAGATTTATATCTACGGGGAGAAGTCGGGTGGATGGCGTATATCACCCCCGCAAAGTCTTATGAAATGATATGATATGTTATAGATATGCATTTATATGATATGGGGAGATTGAACACTTAGCAAAGGGAGTTTTAGGTGATCATGGGTTTAGTGTTAGCGAGAATTTGAGGAAGGACTCTAGTCGATATTCTTAGTCCTGAAACCCTAGAGTAAAGGTTTGCATACACGCACATACACATACTCGCATACATCGATATCCTTGTGCGTATTGGGGACATGTTTATATTGGTATATTCCTATGCTTGGATGATGAGAATGTTATATTATATTTGGGATATTTAGTGCTCGACCGTGATATGTCATGATGTTATAGCGGGTCATTGGACGAGGATACTATGTTGGTGATATATATATATATTGACATGTTATCGAGATATGAGATAAGATATGTTGAGATGTTTATAATAGATCGCATTGGGCAATGTATACTTCTATATGATGATATGTGTTGATGACATCGGATTGTATGAGGTGGTAGATCAGTAGTCAGATCATGATTATATTGATGATATTAGTATTGTACTAGACCTAGATCAGTACCCCTGTTCACGATTGGTGATGATGATGATACTTGATGATTAATGAGATAAATGTGATAACTGGCCCGTACCCAGATTTGGGATGCCGTACAAAAGATTTACCGTACGAGATATATTTATGATGTTAGATCCGCACTCTTGACTTGAGGATGTCATATTATAGATTTTGGATCGTATATGATACTATTGAGGCGGGATCACCGACTATTATTTATATATATGTATCGACTCAAATGTTAGGCGGTTTCCTTACCTTTCGTTTAGCCTGTTAGCTCAGCCCTATAGTTAGTGTAGTTGTTAGACTAGATTCGATTCCTACCTATTTCAAAACTAACGAATCGTAGGTATTTTAAAAGATAGGCCAAGGGATTCTACGGATATTTCAAAGGACGTATCTTTTCTTAAAAACACCGTAGCCCTTATTTGCAAAACACCACGATTCGTGTTATTTCAAATGGCACCATTGTATGACTCATATTTATATAAATGCAGTTTAGTTATCATATGTGATTATCATTCAGCTCCCGCACATTATTGATGTTCGCTTCGCACCGCATGCTTATGTTGTGTTTTCATACACCATTATTGATACCATGCTGTTAGGACACCAGCACCATTACCGATGATGCGTATGTTTCACGTACACTTACTTGCCGGCTCACACACATCATCATCAGTAATTGCTATGTCACGTACACTTTAGACAATACTAATTCATCGACATAGCTTGTTAGCTGATAGTTTCGACACAATATTAGTGTACTTGCCTTATATGCCAGTTTAGACATTGCAATTATTATTTGCTACTTCATGCATATTATTATTCACCGTTATGCCGTATTATAGAGTTTTATGCCTATATTCACTGTTTACGTGCTATTGATGATTGGATTTCTGATTTTCCTGTGATTTCCTGGATTTGGGGGAAAACCGCAAGAACATTTATAAACTTCTTTCTCTCTTTTTTTAAATGAAAAGTGCGGTTTTCCCGTGATGTATGAGTCGTCCACCATGAGTTTTTATGATTGCTGATGGATTTCGAGACGTGATTTGAGGAGTTGGATGAACCTTCTCGGGTATATGGTGGGCTCGATAAGGTACCCCGGGGCAAGAAGTTCGAGTTGGATTCGATGAGCCTGGCAGGGGAGCACTACCTACCGTTGATATTATTTGGACTCGTCCGCTATCCGGAGGATACCGACCGGAGTCATGAGATGGTTACAGGTCAGTCCGGACAGCCGGAGCCTGAGATATTGATATTTGAGGTTTGAGACACTAAGGTTTTGAGTTTTGATGATACAGGTCAGTCCGGGCAGCCGGAGCCTGAGATATTGAGATTTTAGGATTTATGTTTTGTGTCGATGTTTGACACGGATTTCCCTGTTGATTTCATTGATGTTATTCGATTTATATACATAGATATATCTTTTAAAAAATAGAAAACAGCTGTCTCATTCATTTCATTACTTTACATTCATATCTCATACATATGATATATTGCTACCTGAGGCACTGACACGAGCACTGGGAATACACTTATGTCTAGATGTTTACCCTTGCCACCTTTTCGTGCTTCAGATTTGTCATTTGAGGATTTTATTGATCGAATGACCTAGGATTGCGTCATACATACGATTTCTGCTCTGTGATGTTTTCTACTCACGAGTTGGCAACTCACCCCCGTTGTGCCACAGTTTCTTGCAGGTTTTTCCGTACAGGTTTCGTTACGGCTTTGCTTGCATTACTTCCATTTCCGGGTGATTTGCTAGTAGGTGGGTTCACTTGTATCGTGACCACCAATATACTTATTTTATTCTGTTGTATCTAGAAACTCCATCAACCCAACATGTATTTATTTCTGAGATAGACACTAGTGATGTTTATTCTTTCGACCTTAGTGTCACGCGTTGTATTTCTATGGATTTCTTGCTGTTTTGAGTTTCCTTTTCAGTTTGATCCTCGCCTTTCGGCATTGTATATTATTGCTTGCGTGGTTATGACCTTCGATTGACGAAGAGCTAGCTCCTGCTTGGGGATGCCTTTATTCATTATATATGCTTTATCAGGTTTTGTACCCGTTTGGGGTCAGTATTTACAAAGGAAACTCTGACGAAATTTTAAGAAAAGACTTGTGATTTTAAAAATGCATATTTCGGCGTATGTTGCAAAACTACTTGATTTAAATTGGTTTTTCCTTCACTCTTGTACTTTTCTTGGTTTGGATTTCTGGGTTTACGGCTTACTTAGATTACGTACGCCTTGAGTCGTTTAGTAATTTAAGTGCCGATCATGTTCCGTACTTTCGGGTCGTGACAAAGTTGGTATCAGAGCGTTAGGTTTTACCTCCTGAGTGTAGGATGACCCTTGTTGATTGAGTAGGTAGCTTGAGTAGAGTAACGTACCGTACTTATGTTCCGCGGCATATTTACGGTACGCTACTTCTCTTAAGAAGCCTTAGGATGTACATTTATTTGCATAGTATTATATTCATTCTTATGATCTAGCCTCATCAGTACCGGTTATGGTTTTTTTACCACGATTGTACGGGCACAGAGAGCTATGGCTAGAGTTGCGGTCAGCACGAGCTCGTCACGGAGGAGGACTGACCTGGGCATGATTGCAGGGATACGATTGCATAGAGAGGCATTGTTTTATTGTGTTTTCACGCTACGAGCGGTTGATAGATCGCTGTTACGAGATTTCTCGGACGTGCGGATTTTCACCAAGGGATTGAGCCACTGATAGAGGCCCGCAAGAATGTGATGACCATTGATGTATCGCTTATTCATGATGATTGAGGAACTGTTCAGCGTGCAGACGACTGAGCCAGTTATTGCTGCGAATGACGAGATATTGCCCAAATGTTGGAGCAATTGCAGTACGAGTTGTACATAGAGATATGATAGAAGGTCGCTAGTCACCCGAGCATGAATGACTAGGACATGTGGTTCGTTCGCTTACTCCGATGAGAGTGTTAGTTATATGTATGCCTAGAGGCCATTACTGTACATTGGATGTATATTGTAGTGGATGCTGGGACATATATAGGTAGGACTTTCTTGCTCGACATGATAGTACGCAATCTGGTTGCTCTTTATCTTAACATGTATACTTTCTATCTCTCTGTTACATGTTGATAAAGCCCTTAGGATGTGTACTCGACTTCCAGGACTATGATGTAGATCATACTAGTGGGGCCTGGGTATTCCATGAGTACATCCTTTAATGTTCCTAGTCGTGGGAATATCGAGATGGGGCATCGATATTCCAGAGTAGACTAGCGTATATCTCCTCGACCTATGTGATGGGCGATGGATGATCCCATATCCATTGGTGTTTGACATCAGAGATGGTATGCGGGTGCTCAGTGGAGACTGGGTACACTGAACGGACTCGCCGAGAACTTCCAGATGGTATTATACCTCAAGTCAGATGGCAGTTCTTTGGTGACACTGGTACAGCTTAGTCTGTTGACCCGAGATCATCATTGAGTCTTGTGTGTCTCCCACTGTGCTTTGATTTCCACCCTACCACGGCTCTACTGAGTCGTGCAAACATGTGGTTTTTGGGTACAGTCCCGATTCACATGGAGGCAATGAGCGATAGGAGGGGATTCGTCTCTCCCGGTATTGGGGGTTGATGTTGCGCTATGCTCGACTGGCCATAATTGGAAATCCTTGGCCAGGGTTGCAGTGATATACTGGTAAGAGTTATCAGTAGTTTCACGCTTGTTATGGACCTTACGTCGGCATGACTTATCAAGCTACTGGGGTCTGACGTTTACCACCCCTAGGCGAGATATGCGACATATCAGACGAACAGACCGGACTGTGCGGTAAGTGTTACTGGTTGGATTCACAGGAGTGTGAGCGGGCTTGCTCTTTGATCTTCTGATCGCTCAATACCCGGGTGGCCGTTACGTTTAGCAGACCGCTTGCGGCTTGTGGGTGTTTGATATGATCATCACCTGCTGCCGGCGTATTGACGAGTCTTTAGAGTCCTACACAGAGGTTTCCTGGCTCAAGCGAAACAAAATAGGAGCGCATATGTGATATGTGCGGGACCGCGAATAATACTAGTATGTGATACTGAATTCTATTCTCATGATTTGTATCATCGGACGGTTATATAAGATATAGCCGGGTTACCGAATCAAGTGTTGATTCGATACATTGATACATTAGATATTAGTCGGTTATATGCAATATGACAGGATCATTAAATCAAGTGTTGATTTAATGATTTAATGTATAATTATATATTTGATATATTACTTTACATTAACTAGTATTTGTTCACTTAAGATTGATTTTCTCACTTGATGTGAACAAGTTGTATATGTGATATATTTTTGTGCACTAGTTTGTATCATGTTTGCATGTATCATCAAACATGATACAAACTAGTGTACAAAAATATATCACATATACAATTTGTGCACATCAAGAGATAAAATCAAAAATAAAATGGTGGCTTTCTTGTTTTATGCTTGAAGCTTCTTGAAGCTTTGAAAAGTCTAGCCATTTTGTTTTATTCCTTAACCTAACCATTACACCTAAACCCTAGTTTATTCTTTACATGTGTTAACTTCACCCATGGATGCATTATGATAAGAATCACTTGAATTTTCTTTTTGCAATAATTCTTTTTCTTTCTTCTTCTTCTTCTTCTTCATGAAGAAAAGAAAAGCTGGCTAGAAAATTCTATGTGATGAAATCAAGTGAGAAATCCAAATCCAAAGTGAACCAACTTCCTATTTTTTCATCGTTTACCACTTGCCATGTTGTATAGGGTGTTTTCTTCACAAGGTTCATGACCAAGTGAAGATGGAGCTTGAGTTTGAGTCGCTTCGACGTAGATCATCTTCGGCATCGAAGTCAACGACCTAGCCCGCTCATTTCTCCGATGAAACCAACGCTAGAGTCCGGGATTCCGATGATCGCAGCGGAGGGACGTCTACACGGAGCTTTGGAAGTGGAGGACCGGATCTACAAAGGTTGTAGCCCCTTTCACTTGTAGCTAAGTTGTTAACTTGTTTTGTTTCGCCTTACCTCTAGTAACGATCTTGCTTAGGGTTTCTCGGCACTTGATAAAAATTTGATTTTGGCATGGTTGATCAGTTGTAGAACCTCATGGGTGTGCCTAGGAACCCTACAGTGGTATCAGAGCCTAGCAAGAGCTTTAGGCGATGAGTAGACGATGTTAGAAATCCGATCGAACCCCGAAACCCTAAACTTGACCCCTCTCTGTACATTTTTTGGAACTGTGGATTTTTCCTAATTAAAAATTCTCAGAAAATAGTGCAGGAAATTATAAGAAATACTGCAGAAAATGACACCCTATCTCTACAGTAGCGCTGCGGAACCGCGGCCTAACCCTACTTATTGCGGCGGTTCCGCGGCCGTATGTGATGATTGGGGACTCTATTTTCTACAGTAATAACAGTAAGTGTTTCCTGGGAAGTTTTAATTTACACTCAAGAGTTGAGTAATCTGGGGTGTTTTGGGGATTCGATGATTCGATCGGAAACTTTAACTGCGTCTATGTGTTTTTCCGGGTAATTTAGAATATGTTAAAAAGTTCGACCGGATATAAATACCCAATTTTTCCCCTGCCGGGAAATTTCCAATTTTTGGATTTTTCCGTAGTTTAGTAACGTTCTAAGTAGTGCAAGTAACGCTATGGACCCTCTAGAAGACAACAAACCTTAACTCGATTATGTGACCGTCTTGAACTGCCGTTTGAACCTTAGGGTTTGGGGCAGTACGGCGTGCCATATGTGAGGCGTTGGCTTGACCCTTCTACGGCTAGACCGTTGGTACTGTGGTATGAAATGGATGTTTTTTAAACTTATTTCAAGTGTTGAGCTATTTCGGGAAAACTTGGGTGTTTGATTGTTCGATCGGAAAGTTTAACATTTTCTGTTTATCTGGAATGTGATACAATATTTGGAATCCACAAGTAGTTATGAGATAACTGATTTGAATATTATAAATCTAGCAGTCTAGTCTCACTTGATCGATTGCCACGGAATTTTGATGTGATAAAAAGTCCGTCGCAATCACGTAGCGTACGCGGATACTCGCCGGGTAAACATAATAGACAGCTACACCCCATAGCCCCGACCAAGTGACTGTAGGAGAACCCTGTCGCCGAAAGCATCCGTTCGGGTGCTCCCGGCAGCGGTGTTCCGCCTTAGTGCACTTCGTCGACGGTATCGGGGGTGCGGCCGTCTACTAATGTTTGCGACGAGCATTCGGTCAGGATGCCTGGAATCTTGTTGAATTGCCTGACTTCATATTGAAAAGAGTTTTCGATAAATGAGACTAAAATGCGGGGTTTATAATTGTTAGGCATGCGATGTCTAAGGAATTCATTTGATTAGGCATGCGAGGTCTAAAGAGGTTGCGGATTCCAACTGTTGTAGTTTTACACATTCTTTTCTGTGACCGTAAGTGTAATATGTGATATCGCCGGTTTCGTTGCTATATGTCAACGACAATTGGGATGGGCATATTTACTTACGTTGATGACATGTGTTTTTATGTGTTGCTGGATATGTAATATTGGATCGTCGTGTTTGAATAGCCGGGGGGGGTTTATGTGAGATGAGTGTTTTTCATTTTCATTCACGTAAAAACTTGTATGTAATATTCTTTTATTGGGGCACTTCCAGGTTGCGGATGATGTCACCATTTGTATATTATTTACTTTTCCACATTAGGATAGACCCAAGGAAGGGAGCATAAGTAACCGGGTTCTAGTGTCCAGTGGGAGACCATCTCGAGGAGTCAAGTCCGGGTCTCCTAACCATAGAATTGGTAGGGTTGCTTGCCGCTCTCGTAGGGGTCTAGGGGTATGGGATAGGCTATTCATCACGACCGTGGAATCCGTGTTTTATACAGGCTCAAAATAAAACACGGACGTCCTAGTATATCCAATATTTCATATGATATTTTCTGTTGCGTTATCTGTGATGTGATCATGTGATATGTTCAGATAGATATTATATATAGTATATATGATATATTATATAGACGTTGCTTATGTTTTACACCCGCGCTAGCCCTGCCTCGCTCTGGCGTTAGTTACCTAACCTAACGGTGCAGACGGGACATCGAGGCGAATGCGGATGGCATAAGCGTATGTTATATTTATCTGTGATGTTTAGGTGGACTTAAATGATGGGACTTCATTAATGTGATTAATGAAAGAAAATAAACCTAAAAGATGTTGTGGAATCGAATTTCAAAAATAAAAACAGGTAGCTACAGTTCTTGCTTTGCATCGCGGTGTTCCCTGTAGAGTATCCTGTACCTTATTCGATGAGGAAAGGGCCGACGATCCCTTCACCGGAAGTGACCCGTTTAGCAATAACTGGTAGATGCTACAACCCTCGGTTTGTTTTTGATTGCTTCTATAATTTTTGCTTTGCACTGCGGTATATATGATATATCCTGCACCTTATTAGATGAGGAAAGGGCCGACGATCCCTTCACCGGGAGTGACCCCTTTAGCAAAACTAGAAAAGCCTCAAAAACATTCCATTTAAAAACCATTTGATTCCGCAACGAGATCAAGTTCAAAGCGTTAAAGGTTTTCTTAAAAACCATACGTAACCCTCCGTCATTTTAGGAAGTAGAGTACTTAGTATTCATGCTGTGTTTGTTGACCATAGTCAAGGCACAGTGTACGGCAGCTAAGTGATGTCTTCCTACACCGCATATGATGCGATTAGTTAGAACAGTCGCGTGACTTTGTTGACCTTTGATAAGGGTCATGTGGGTAGGTCTAATTAATCACGAAATGACGGGTAGAACTTGACTAGTACTTATGATTTGTTGACCATAGTTAAGGTCATAAGTGCTAGGGGTAAAAACCTTTATCGGGAGTTTCAAGTGTTGAAATTTGCAATGAGATTACAGACTTTCTATATGATAGTTGGATCCTGATACCTACTGCGAGTAATTATTACTCCTGGGAGAGTTTTGCACTTTGCAATTAGCCGATCAAGTAGGTGTCTAGAAAGGTGTCAACGGGGTTACGCCCCTGGGAAAACGAGGTTTACTTTAATTAGGTCCGTACGAAAGCACGGGGAACCTCCCTCAAAGTACCGACACTGGCTTGGCTGAAAGATTGGCGAACTTGTAGAGTGTAATTAATCTCGGCTAGTCTTTCCTTTTAAGGTTTGAAGGAAGATTTGATAAAAACAGTGGGAGCCATCCTGATTAGATAAAATATATAACCAATCTAATCTTGCAAGAGCGCACGTAGAGTGTTTTCATCTCTCTCTCTCCAGGTAGCGACCATATCACGCCTTAATCAAGATAATAATATAAATGTATTGACCGAACCCGCTTGTTATACTGAGCTGGGGAACGTTGGTCTCGCTCCAACTTATAATTGTTATAAGACATAGCAGGAAATACGGGAATACCAGGATTCCCATGCCGCCCAAACGAAGAAAGTGTATGAGATGCATCTCCTTCGGATGTGTTCATTACAAAGAACTGTTTCTCTGTATCCTCTGCGCCCTGGGTATTTGATACCGGATCAGGATCCCAGATATGTAATCTGTTACATAGGGCTATAAAAGGTAGAGAACTGAGAACGAGTGATAAGTTTCATGAGACAGAAAACGGTGCAAGTGTTGCAGCCAAGTCTGTTGGTCACTGTCACCGTGTATTTCCAAATACATTGATTATGAACAAATACTATTAGATATCGAATCTGATATACAAAATCATATCAATCTATTTATTTAGTAAAGAAATGATAAAATTTTCTATTGTTGGATAATGTTTTGAACATTTCCTATTTCAAAAGTTGATCGGTTCAGGCACGTTATCTAAAAGCATTAATGTTCTAAATCAAACTACAGTTCCTAGAATACAGAACACACACAAGAAGAAAAGTTCAGAAATGAACGATTCCTTCTTGAGGTATTGTAGACTAGGTCATATCAATGTGACCCGACTAACTTAAGTTATATTTTAGATGCATATTCAAATCAGTTCGAATTTACATCTTGTGAAACTTGCCAGTCATGTCACAAAGATTAGATGACCATAGCTCTGTTTATTGGAAACCGAGAAAGAGTTAGCAAACTCTTGGGACTGATACATGATGATGTATGTAAGGTCCCCTGTCTACACATGCCAGGACCGGCTCTTTATACTTCATTACATTCTCTGATGATCTCTCAAGATCCAGCCATGTGTTCCTGTTGAAACATAAGTCCGAAGCTTTTGAGATATTCACAGAATATAAGTTAGAAGTAGAGAACTAAAACCGGGTATAAGTACTATGTCCTATGATAAGATCAGGGAGGATAATACTTGTGCATAGAATTCATGGACTATTCTAAAGGAGAATGGGATTCTCTCTCGGTGTTACTCCTCTGAATATACCACAGCACAACGGTGTATCGGGGCGGAGCAATTGCACCATATTAGATATGGTGTGCTCTATGATGAGTACTACTGAGTTACCGATTTCCTTTTGGGAAAGTGCACTTGAGAAGTTGCATACCTATGGAATTGGATTCGAATCAAATCAGTGCCTACCACTCCATATGAGATATGGTATGGGAAGAGCCCATCTCTTAAGTAAGTTAAGATTTGGGATTGTCCGGCCTATGTCAAAAGCAAAATCCGGACAAGATCGAGGCAAGTTCAGTTCTGTAGAACTGGAAAGGTTCCTGCTATACAAACTACAGCTAATGATTTGATAGAACCAAAGGATTCGATAGTCTCCGACGAACCTCAGCCTCTCCGCCGATCTGGAAGGGTTCCTCATCCGCCTGAGAGATACTTCGGTTTCTTAATGACAGTGGGAGCGAGTATTGCATCATGAGATGATGACCCAACTAGTTTCGAGCAGGCCATCGAGAGTTAGGACTCTGTAAGAATGGCTGGATGCTTAGCGATCTGAGATGGAATCCTTGTACACCAGCAAAGTATGGACTTTGGTTGCTATATCTGAAGGGTTAAATCCCCATCAGGAGCAAGTATATCTTGAGAAGATTACTTGGTGTAGATAGAAAAGTTGAGACTTTCAAAGCTAGACATGTTAAAGGTTTTCATCATCGACCAGGCGTGGATAATGATGAAACCTTTTCCAGGAACTATGCTTGAGTCCATCCAGATCCTACTTGCCATTGCTACATACCATGACTACGATATCTGGTGGTTGGGTGCCATGACTACTTTTCTAAATAAAAATTTAGAAGAGAACGTCTATAAGAACACAACTAGAGGGCTTCGTGAACAGTGGGAGCAGCGGAAACATGTGCAAGTTGCTTTACAGGATAAAGCAGGCATCATGGAGTTGGAACATCTGTTTTGATGTGGTAGTCAAATAGTTTGACTTCATCAAAATGGTAGATGAACCTTGTACACACAAAAAGGTAGTAGAGAGTAAGGTGGTCATCTTCATATTGTACGTGGACAACATACTCTTGATAGGAAAATGAGTTTCCTATGCTACGAACCGTCAATCTCCTCTTATCACAAAGATTCTCCAAATAGGATAAAGGTGATACCTCCTAAATCCTGGGATTTGGATCTATGAAATAGATCTAAATGGTTGTTAGGGTTCTCACTAGGTTTAGTGAGTTGGTATCAATCAATCCTGGGAAGAATCACTGGAAAGGTTCCAGGGTGATAAAGATGACTGAATGTCAGTCACAGGCATTGTCTTTACCCTGAGTAAAGGGACGGTATGTTGGAAGAGTTCAAAAGCTAGATACCGTGGCAAACTAGACGATAAAGGCTGGTAATATCGCTATTAAAGATACTACCAAAGAGGAAGTTTGGGTGTATATTAGTTCATAAGATGAACTAGGTTCCTACCATTGTGCGACAATGGAAGTGTGGCTTTGGCCTAGGAACCCTGGTCCCATCAGTGACCCAGACATATTCTGAGGCAGCAACACCTGATCATGGAGATAGTTGATCTCCAGGGTGATCGAGGTTAGGAGAGTAGACTCAGAGGACAACATGGCGGATCCATTCATAAAGGCCTTTTTCCCAAAGAGAGACTTTTATGGGATGGTTGAGTATTAGATACTGCAACCACTGCTACCGATGGCCCTAGTGCAAGTGGGAGATTGTTAGTTATATGTATGCCCTAGAGGCCATTACAGTACATTGGATTTATATTGTAGTGGATGCTGGGACATATATAGGTAGGACTTTCTTGCTCGACATGATAGTACGCTATCTGGTTGCTCTTTATCTTAACATGTATACTTTCTGTCTCTCTGTTACATGTTGATAAAGCCCTTAGGATGTGTACTCGACTTCCAGGACTATGATGTAGATCATACTAATGGGGCCTGGGTAGTCCATGAGTACATCCTTCAATGTTCCTAGTCGTGGGAATATCGAGACGGGGCATCGATATTCCAGAGTAGACTAGCGTATATCTTCTCGACCCATGTGATGGGCGATGGATGATCCCATATCCATTGGTGTTTGACATCAGAGATGGTATGCGGGTGCTAAGTGGAGACTGGGTACACTGAACGGACTCGCCGAGAACTCCCAGATGGTATTATACCTCACGTCAGATGGCAGTTCTCTGGTGACACTGGTACAGCTTAGTCTGTTGACCCGAGATCGTCATAGAGTCTTGTGTGTCTCCTACTGTGCTTTGATTTCCACCCTACCACGACTCTACAGAGTCGTGCAAACAGGTGGTTTTTGGGTACAGTCCCGATTCACATAGAGTCAATAAGCGATAGGAGGGGATTCGTCTCTCCCGGTATTGGGGGTTGATGTTGTGCTATGCTCGACTAGCCATAACTGGAAATCCCTGGCCAGGGTTGCAGTGATATACTGGTAAGAGTTATCAGTAGTTTCACGCTTGTTATGGACCTTACGTCGGCATGACTTATCAAGCTACTTGGGTCTGACGTTTACCACCCCTAGGCGAGATATGCGACATATCAGACGAACAGACCGGACTGTGCGGCAAGTGTTGCTGGTTGGATTCACAGGAGTGTGAGCGGGCTTGCTCGTTGATCTTCTGATCGCTCAATACCCGGGTGGCCATTACGTTTAGCAGACTTCTTGCGGCTTGTGGGTGTTTGATATGATCATCACTTGCTGCCGGCGTATTGACGAGTCTTTAGAGTCCCACACAGAGGTTTCCTGGCTCAAGCGAAACGAAATAGGAGCGCATATGAGATATGTGCGGGACCGGGAATAATACCAGTATGTGATACTGAATTCTATTCTCGCGATTTGTATCATCGGACGGTTATATAAGATATGTAAGTGCACGGCGGCGCCCCGGCCGTCAATCCGACGCCGGAAACGCGGAAACCAAAAACTTTGCGAAACTTGCAAACTGGCACCACCGCGCACTATCAACCCGGATCGGGCCATTAACCTAGCTACTAGCAAACTAAAAGATGGGTAGAGAGATATACCGAGCGATCCGTGTCCTTCGGTCTTTTCGTCGTCATCCCGATCTCCCGCGGAATCACCGTTCGTCACCTCCTTGTCGGAAAGGGCACTACGTAGCCGAATTCTTTTACGGGCTCCCACCTCTTGACCGAGGTAACTCGGGCGTGAAGTTGGCAAGCCGACGCGTCCAAGAGTGCTGTAGGTGTAGTGTAGTAGCTTGTCTCTTTGGGATGAAGTTACCTTGATGGAGGAATAGAATGAACTATGAACTTTGGAGATATTGAGTTTTGTGTCAAGTAGAGAAAATGAGATATGATTCATTTTTCCACCAAAAGAATCCTCTCATCTAAAATGAACCTCACCCTCTCTTCTTTGAAAGTGGCCGGCCATCATAAGAAAAAATGGTGGGGAGGAAAAATGCAAGAGAAAAACAAGCCAAGATAATGAATGATAATCATGAATTAAAATGGTCACACCATTTCTCATCCAATCTAATAAAAACTCTCATCTCATAAATGCAAGAGAAGGGATGGAAAAAGAATCTCATCATGAAGCCACACATTTACAAAGGACCCCCTCCACAAATACTAATTTGCACAACTGCAAATAAGCCCCTCCATCAGAAAGTCCGGCCGTGAAGGAACAAAGGAAAACCGGCCGGAATGGAATGCAAACTGGCACCTTCAGAAAACTGATCCCGTAATAAATTACAGGAAAACCCCGCGACTGCATATACATGCCCGCATTTGTATTCCCACTGAACACAAATGCAAAGAGACAAAATCTTCACTGTCTATTACTAGGATCCGGCTTAAACTAAAGCCTGCTAGTAAAATCCGTCCGATCACGATCCGTGCAATACCGCACGTATCTGATCGAACCCTGCATATCTCCATACGGCCTCTACAGCGTTTCGCACGAAACTTGAGAAACTGGTCTGTGGAGGACTCTAAAGACTCGTCAATACTTTGGTTGTGGATTTAACCACTAGCACGTCAGAGCTATTAGCCAATACGTGACGGGCTACCAGGTATTGACCAAAAGGGACGTCGATGAGCGAACTCATCCTGACACCTTACTGAGCCTGTCAGTGACAATATCCGTACAGTCCGGTCCGTTCGTCTATGAGTATCGCATGGCGGGCCTAGGGGATTGGAAAAAGTCGGACCCCCGATAGCGGTACAAGTCGTGTCGGAGTGAAGCCCAGAACACCCTGAGATACTGCTGGAATACCTACCAGTAAATCTCCTGCCTCGGCCGAGGGCTTTGTGTAATGGCTCTCCAAGACACAGCCTGACCTCACCCCCAATTTCGGGAGAGACGAACCCCTGCAGATCCGCTCACAGCCTCCATGTGGCTCGGGACTGTACCCAACTAAAACCTGTTTGCACGTCTCCTTTGAGCAAGGTAGGGTAGTAATCTAAGTACTGTGGGAACTCACACGAGACAAATGACGATCTCAGGTCATGAACTAACCTGTACACATGTCACCAGGGAACTGCTATCTGACATCAGGTTTAAGACCAACTAGCAGGTTCCCGGCGAGTCCTGTCCGGTGTACTCATAACCCAATGAGCACCTTTATACATCTTAGGTGAACCAACTGACACCAGTGGCTTGTGAGACCGGCCACCGCCCCTCGTCGGGGTCTCGACTGTATACACTAGTCTACTCTGGAGAATCGATGCCCTGTCTCGAAACTCCCATGACTAGGGACCTTTTAAGGATTTGCTTATAGACCCCAGCTCCCACGTATATGATCACCCTCATACTGCTGGTAGTCAAGAAAGAATCCTAGGGGCTCTATCCACGTGTAATAGCGACCTGTAAGGTCACCTAAAGCAGTACACGATGATAAAGATAAACCAGATGCATACTATCATCTCGAGTAAGACTGTTCTACCGGCATAGGTTCTCCCTCAATCATTGCAATCACGTTCATGTGATCCAATAATTGACTCTGAGGGCACTATATCCAACAAGATATAGCTGGGTTACCGAATCAAGTGTGGATTCGATACATTGATACACTAGATATTAGTCGGTTATATGCAATATGACCGGATCATTAAATCAAGTGTTGATTTAATGATTTAATGTATAATTATATATTTGATATATTACTTTACATTAACTAGTATTTGTTCACTTAAGATTGATTTTTACACTTGATGTGCACAAGTTGTATATGTGATATATTTTTGTGCACTAGTTTGTATCATGTTTGATGATACATGCAAACTTGGGTGTGTGTATCACTTTACCCTTTAGTCTGTAAGACACCTTTAGAGAGGGTGACTCCATCACCTGCAGGTACACTACCGTGCCAGGAGTCGTCCATTCTAAATACACATAGAATGCTTGTCTAAGTACCCAGATTAGGAAACTACCCAAATCTACATCTAAAACTGTAGATCTAGTAACCAGAATGTCTGATATAATATCCAAGTCCTATGTGGAGAAATCACTGTGTGACAACCAAAGTATAACCGATCGTAGTATAGGAATTTCACTTCCTACTCTGTGTATGTCATTCAAATACCAGGACATCACACCCTACTACCTTCTTAATAGATCCATCCCCTAATCTGATGAAGTCAAATCTATGACTGTCACATAAGAAATAGATGATCTATCTCCGCTATATCTGCTTTAGTCTATAAATAGACATAAGCCACTTGTCCACCAATGCTTCCGCTGCTCCCACTGACCACGACAACCCTCTGGCAGAGTCATATACATGTACACTTCTAAAGTAAGTTTAGAACGACGCTATACTCATCCTCCTGCCGGGTCTCACAGTCTGGAACAACAGCAATGGCAAGTCTGGGTAAACAAGAACCTCCCTATCACCGTCCTTGAGGCTACCGGAGTACCTCTCGGGTGCCTGAGGTTACCCACCATATCTACGGAGTGGCCTATGGAATGTTAAATTAGATTGAATCTTTAGGTTCTTATCAAATTTTCAGTAATCGTTTGCGGTTCTGGAATCACTTCCAGTTCTACCATACTCCCACTACTATTTTCTGAAAAAATCCATTTTTTTTAAAACTGTGGTGAGTCTAGAACAATATCACTATTGATCTTCCAGATGGTAGAAAGTCAACACTCGTCATAGCCTGGGTGAACCCACAAACAGCCATTACAGAAACGTGCCTTGAGTTATCCAGAGTCTGGTCTTAAGCATAAGCCGGACAACTCCCCGTACCTTAACCTTGTCAAGATACTAACTGTTCTATATCCAATACAGAAACAGAGGCACTGATTTAATTGAACCAGATTCAAATCATGCAGCTGTCTCCAGTGCATGCCAACTAAATGGAAAGAGGCCGATCAACGTTACTCAACTTAGGAATGCTTCCAATTATGAGTAACCTGAAAGAGAAGCAAGTTCTCTTAATCATTACTATCAACTGAATACCATACACAAGTATCTACATCTTCGATCACCTTGAAGAATCCCGCTACTTGCAATACCTGGTTCTCTACTTTATTCATATACCTATAACTTCTCAAAACTTAGACCTTGCATCTCTACGAAACACTTGTCTAAGAACTAGAGAAGTCATAAGTAAACCGAATATAGTACGAGTACCAACCCCTCTGTCCTAATGGACACTGGACAATATACAATACTCTGTATAATTCCCCTGAGTCTAGTGACTCATTCACTGTGTGTCGTAGGTTGAAAACTGTACTTATGGTTAAGAAGAATTACACTGCTGTTCAATACTCCTTACCTAATCATCCACTGATATAGGTAAATGTCATAGACATAATTTCAAAAAGGTAAATCTCACTCTATAAAATAGACATACAGATATATCAATTTGAAATTGGTGCATAACAACGGATATTCAAAACCAAATATTTGTCGTCCGGCAAACAACCCAGGTGATTTCCTCAAATATCCCCAATTACAACGAATTCCGATATAATGAGGATAATCACCTAATTCCCAATAATTTACTCCCACTCATCATCTGTAAAACCATACAGATGTGAGAATCAATCCTGGTAAATACATACCCTGGAGCAAGTGTCTAGTCAGGAAATCAGTTTTCTTTTAACAGTACACAGTGAAACCGAAATATTGAAATGTTTCGTAGGGGTATTCGGGTATCCCTAGTAATGCCTCTTCCATTATCCAGATTCACAACTGTAACCGTAGATTTCTTTGCCACATCTCCACATCCCTTCATATGTCTTTAGTCATTACCTTCTGTACACCCTCTTAGGCCAAATGGTTTTCTTCCTTTCCTACGGTTCGGCACCAGCCTATGGTTTGGAAGAAGACTATCCAATAAGCATAACGGGTGTACTGTCCTAATCCTATGAGCACTCGCAATGCGAGAGAAGGTGAAGATAAAAGACAACCGAATAAACTTTATTCCTATTTCTCCTGAACCAGAATCCATCCCCGAACTGGAACAAGTTCCTTTCGAGTTTGTATATAACCATACGATGGAGTATCCAATAAACTGTGGATCTTCGTAGTGATACGGAGTGTCCTGGAGAAATACAAAGGTGAAGTGGGAGTGGTAACGAAATACTTGGTTTGGTCGTGAATATCAGTCGCAATTTACTTTGCCCTCCTTCTAATCCCTTTCTTTGTCTTAACTTAATACCTTCTGTACACCGTTTAGGCTAATTGGTTTTCTTCATTCCCTACCAGTCGACACCTGCCTATGGTTTGGAAGAAGAATATCCAATTTGCGTAATGGGTGTACTATCCCCTAATCTAAGGGGCACTCGCAACCTGAGAGAAGGTAAAAGGAAAAGACAACTGAATAGTCCTATTCGTTTTCTCCAGAACCAGAAACCATCCTCGAATAAATTCCTTCGAGTTCGTATATAACCATACGATGGTTTTGTCCAATTGAAGTGGACGTTCGTAGTAATACGGGGTGTCCTGGAGAAAAGTGTAAAAGTAAGAGTGGCAATGAGGTCTGCAACTCTGACAATCCAAAAGCCAGTGTTTAAGAAGGTTCGGTAAACTTGGTCACTGAGTCATAGTCTAGGGTCGGGTTAATGGTCGCTGCCAAAGAGAGAGAGAAAAGAAACACTCAGCGTGCACTCTAACCTAGATCAGAATGTTTATCATTTTATCTAATCTGGAAACCCCCCACTGTACCGTCAAATTCTCCTCCAAACCTGAAAGAAGAATTAGTCGAGATCACCCGAGGAGTAAACCAACTCATCAGTGGGAATCGGGATCCAACTATCATCGCATGATAACGTGACGGAATCCGCTCACGTTATCACACTCCAGAAGGTATGCGCATATCTGGCAAGTTTCAGGTTCTTTAGAAACTCCCGATGTGATTTTTGCCCTATGCTCTTATGACCTTGACTAAGGCCAACAAATCATAAGTCACATGTCAAGTTCTACCCGTCATTGTCCAGGTTAATTTGAAACCACCCGTACAAGCCCTTGACTAGGGCCAACAAGGCTATACGACTGTCCCAAACCAACGCATCTATCTATGCTACATATGAACACCCAATAGCTACCAAACACTGTGCCTTGACTATGGCCAACAAACACAGCTTGAATACTATTGACTATCCATATGAAATGATGGAGGGCTCTGAATGGTTTCTGGCAAAAACCTTTAATGTAAAGAACTTGATATCGTTGAAGGAACCGGATAGCTTATTTAAAAATATAGTGACGAAAACCTTTGCTAAAGAGGTCACTCCCGGTGAAGGGATCTCGGCTCTTTCCCCGTAGAATGAGGTGCATGATATTCCAACTGAATACCACGATGCAAAGTAAAAGTAAACGACTATAGTGAAGTTATTGCCCTGACGCAAACTTTTGTCCAAGGGGTCACTCCCGGTGAAGGGATCTCGGCCCTTGCCTCGTCGACTGAGGAGCTGGATATTCATAACCGAATACCACTGTGCAAAACAAAAGAGAACGTCCTTGCAATAACAGCTTTTTGAAAAATGTTCCAACAACATTAGAATAGGTTTGTTTAGCTTGCATTGATCCGAATCAACGCAGTCCCATCAATTGATCACACCATAAAGAACGAAAATAATGATGTACGTATATGCCATCCGCTTTCGCCACTGGGTCCCGTCATCACCCGTTAGGTTAGTTAACTAACGACAGAGCGGGGACTGGACTAGCGCGGATGCAAAACATATACAACATCTACTAGTATATATATCAATATATAATATTCGCTCAAAGCGTGATAAAATGCAACATCACAGAAATGTAATCAGCATCACAGAACAATACAGATATCTGGGATCCCCGGGTTTCATAGAGCCGCTACTGAAACCCGACGTTCCCCTGGTCGTGTGGATAGCCTGTGCAATGAAATCCTAGACCCCTACGGGCGCGGAAAGTTACCCGCCAAAACCTGAAGCGAGGCAGCCCCCTTCAGTAACATGAATGGACCACCCAGCACTTCACGGAATCCGGTAACTTGGGCACCTCTCCTGGGTCAACCTGTACCCTCTACGAGTGCGGCGAATAGCCCGCCAATTCTAGAGTAAAGCCCCTTCCGTCTCAACGCCATGAGATGCGGACCGTTGCCCTCTAGAATCCGGCTATCCGTGCACCCCTCCGCGGGGTTATCCTAGTATAGAAAGTAAAATATACATACAACGGGTACATCGACCTCGACCCGGTCGTGCCCGAAAAGAATAATAAAAACAGGCAGTGACGACAGTCCACATGTCGGACGCTCGTCCCGCAATATCAAATGTACATATAAAACGAAACTGTACTAATATTGCAACCAGGCTATCCCCACGACCAATCCGCAACATCACAGCACAATACAGAACATCAACGTGAATGTCACGTTCGCAAATCCGTCTAAAAGGGCTATAGCAGTTAGACTGGATTTACCGATCAAATGACATTCACGGTCGCATATATAATGTAAATACTGTGAACTAACTTGTTTAAAATTTTTGATCGATCAAATTTACCGAAGTGGGCCCCAAGCACTACTGTAGCACTCATAGAAAATCTGGGCCCAAAAAGAATATCCCAAAACCCCCATTTCCTAGCCAGAAGCCTACTGTGAAAATTTGGTGCAACGATAGCACTTTCCCACCGCGGAACCGCGGCCAAACCAGGGGTTTGGCCGCGTTTCCGCGGTCATACTAAGGAATCATTGCATCGAATTTTCCCAGAATGCTTAGAATTTCCTGCATGCGTTTCTGCAATGACCTGAAAAATTTTCGAGCCAAAACAAAATCGACAGAAGCCTGATGTGCTTGAAATCGGGTTTTCGGAAAATTTGTTCGATCGAGTTCTAAACGTACTAGAGCATGCTAGACTAGGTTAATGGCCTAGCTCTGATACTAGTGTAAGTGCACGGCGGCGCCCCGGCCGTCAATCCGACGCCGGAAACGCGGAAACGAAAAATATTGCGAAACTTGCAAACCGGCACCACCGCGCACTATCAACCTGGATCGGGCCATTAACCAAGGTACTGTTAGTTATATGTATGCCCTAGAGGCCATTACTATACATAGGATGTATATTGTAGTGGATGGTTGGACATATATAGGGAGGACTTTCTTGCTCGACATGATAGTATGCTATCTGGTTGATCTTTACCTTAACGTGTATACTGAATGTCTCTCTGTTACATGTTGGTAAAGCCCTTAGGATGTGTACTTGACTACCTGGACTATGATGCAGATCATGCTAGTGGGGACAGATAGTCTATAAGTACATCCTTCAAAGTCCCTAGTCGTGGGTATATCGAGACGGGGCATCGATATACCAGAGTAGACTAGCGTATACCTTCTCGATCCATACAGATGGGCGATGGATGATCCCATATCCATTGGTGTTTGACATCAGAGATGATATACGGGTGCTCAGTGGAGACTGGGTACACTGGACGGACTCGCCGAGAACTCCCAGATGGTATTATACCTTACGTCAGATGGCAGTTCTCTGGTGACACTGGTACAAAGTAGTCTGTTAACCCGAGATCGTCATAGAGTCTTGTGTGGTTCCCACTGTGCTTTGATTTCCACATTACCACGTCCAAGAGGGCGTGCAAAACGGTGGTTTTTGGGTACAGTCCCGAGTCACATAGAGGCAATGAGCGATAGGAGGGGATTCGTCTCTCCCGGTATAGGGAGTTGATGTTGCGCTGTGTTCGATTGGCTATAACCGGAAATCCCTGGCCAGGGTTGCTGAGATTTACTGGTAAGTTTTACCTGTAGTTTCTCGAACTGTTATAGACCTCATATCGACACGACTTATCGAGCTATTGGGGTCTGACGTTTACCACCCCTAGGCGAGATATGCGACATATCAGACGATCAGACCGGACTGTATGGTAAGTGTTACTGGTTGGATTCACAGGAGTGTGAGCGGGCTTGCTCGTCGATCTTCTGATCGCTCAATACCCGGGTGGCCGTTACGTTTAGCAGACCGCTTGCGGCTTGTGGGTGTTTGATATGATCATCACCTGCTGCCGGAGTATTGACGAGTCTTTAGAGTCCTACACAGAGGTTTCCTGGCTCAAGCGAAACGATATAGGAGCGCATATGAGATATGTGCAGGACCGAGAATAATGCGTGTATGTGATACCGTATTCTATTCTCGCGATGAATGTATCGAATGGTTGTATATGATAGAACCTAGTTATCGAATCAAGGATTGATTCGATAAATCGATACATTGGATACTAGTCGGTTATGTGCGACATGACCGGATCATTGAATCAAGTGTTGATTTAATGATTTAATGTATAATTATATATATATTTGATATATTACTTTGCATTAACTAGTATTGGTTCACTTTAAATGGATTTTCTCACTTGGATTGTGCAAGTTGTATATGTGATATACTTTTGTGCATATGATTGTATCATGTTTGATGATACATGTTAACTTGAGTTTGTGTAAAGATTAAACCATGGTTATATGAGTGGTTAGGGTTTTGTTTATTTACTTATTCATTTATTTATTTCTTTTGTTCATTTTGGCAAAAGAAAATGATAAAGAAAAATGGTGGCTTTCTTTGGATGCATGTTGAAGCTTCATGAAGCTTTGACTAAGTCACCATTTTTGTCTTCATGCTTAACCCTAACCATTGACCTAACCCTAGTTTATTCTCTACACTTGACCATGGTTGGATTATGATAAGTATTCATTTTATTTTCTTCTTGAAATATACTTATCATAACATTTTTCATCATCATCTTCTTCTTCTTCAGGAAGAAGCTTGCCTCCATCAATGACAACTTGAGCAATTGAGTGAGAAATCCAATTCGAAAGTGAACCCACCTCCTATTTCTTCATCCTCTACCTCTTGCCAAGTAGTATAGGGTGTTTTCTTCACAAGTTTTATGACTTGGTGAAGTGGGAGCTTGATCTAGTGTTTCCTCGACGTAGATCATCTTCGGCACGAAGCCGACGACCTTGCCCGTCCATTTCTCCGATGAAGCCGACGCTAGAGCCCGGGTTTCCATTTGGACAACGAGGAGACTTCATTGCGGAGCTATGGAGGTGGAGGACCGGATCTACAAAGGTTGTATTTCCGTTCTTTTAGTTAAATTGTTAACTAGTTGCCTTTGTCGCCTATATATCAAGTTAACGATCCGTATTAGGGTTTCTCGGCACTTGTAAAATTTCAAATTGGCATGGTTGATGCCTTGTGAGACCTCATTAGTGTGCCTAGGAACCCTAAAGTGGTATCAGAGCCTAGCTAGAGCCTTAGACGATGCGTTGACGGAGTTAGAAGTCCAATCGAATCGAAACCCTAATTACAAAATGCTCTCTGTACTTTTTTGAAATTCGTGGAATTTTGTAAATTAAAAATGCTTAAAAAATTCAGCAGGAAATTCTAAGAATTACGGTGCAAAAATTACCTAATAATGTGTCTAAAGCGCGGCGGAACCGCGGCATTAGCCGCCTATTGCGGGGGTTTCGCGCCCATTTTGTCTCTTCAGTCAACCATTTTTGCACAGTAACTTCTATATTTAAATGTTGAGTTTTATGGGAATTTTTAATATTTATTCAAGAGTTGAATTTTCTGGGTTGTATTGAGGACTCGGTGTATCGATCGGATGGTCTAATTTTGTCAGTGTGTTTTTCCGGGTAATTTTAGAAAATGTTAAAAAGTTCGACCGGATATAAATACCCACTTTTTCCCCTGCCGGGAAATTTCCAATTGTTGGATTTTTCTGTAGTTTAATCACGTTCTAAGTAGTGCAAGTAACGCGATGGTCCCTCTAGAAGACAACAAACCTTAACTCGATTATGTGACCGTCTTGAACTGCCCTTTGAACTTTCGGGTTTGGGGCAGTACGGCGTGCCACATGTGAGGCGTTGGCTTGACCCTTCTACGGCTAGACCGTTGGTATTGAGGCATGAACTGAATGTTTTTAGACTTATTTCATGTGATGAGCTGTTTCGGGAAAACTTGGGTGTTCGATTGTTCGATCGGAAAGTTTAACATTTTCTATTTATCCGGAATGTGATACAACATTTGGAATTCACAAGTTGTTATGAGATAACTGAATAAATGTTATAAACATAGCACTTTAGTCTCACTTGATCGGTTGCCACGGAATTTTGATGCGATCAAAAGTCCGTCACAATCACGTAGCGTACGCGGATACTCACCGGGTAAACTTAATAGACAGCCACGCCCCATAGCCCCGACCAAGTGACTGTAGGAGAACCCCGCCGCCGAAAGCGTCCGTTCGGGTGCTCGCGGCAGCGGTGTTCCGCCTTGGTGCACTTCGTCGACGGTATCGGGGGTGCGGCCGTCTACTAAAGTTTGCGACGAGCATTCGATCAGGATGTCGGGAATCCTGTTGAATTGCCCGACTTGATATTGAAAAGTGTTTTCGATTTTGAGACTAAAATGCAGGGTTTATAATTGTTAGGCATGTGATGTCTAAGGTATTCATTTGATTAGGCATGCGATGTCTATGGAGATTGCGGATTCCAACTGTTGTAGTTTTACACTTTCTTTTCTGTGACCGTAAGTGTAATATGTGATATCGCCGGTTTCGTTGCTATATGTCAACGACAATTGGGATGCGCATATTTACTTACGTTGATGACATGTGATGTTATGTGTTGCTGGATATGTTATATTGGATCGTCGTGTTTGAATAGCCGGGGTTTTTTTATGTGAGATGAGTGTTTTTCAATTTCATTCATGTAAAAACTTGTATGTAATATTCTTTTATTGGGGCACTTCCAGGTTGCGGAAGATGTCACCCTCTGTATATTATTTACTTTTCCGCACTAGGATAGACCCAAGGAGGGGAGCACAAGTAACCGGGTTCTGGAGTCCAGTGGGAGACCAACTCGAGGAGTCGAGTCCGGGTCTCCTAACTCTAGAATTGGTAGGGTTGCTTGCCGCTCTCGTAGGGGTCTAGGGGTGTGGGTTTGGCTATTCATCGCGACCGTGGAATCCGTGTTTTATACTGGCTCGTATTGAAAACACGGACGTCCTAGAATATCCAATATTTCATATGTTTCTTCTGCTGCGATATCTGTGATGTGATCATGTGATATGTTCTGTGATGGATACTTTATATAGTATCTATGATATATTATATAGGCGTTACTTATGTTTTACACCCGCGCTAGCCCTGCCCCGCTCTGCCGTTAGTTACCTAACCTAACGGTGCATGAGGGGACATCGAGGCGAATGCGGATGGCATAAGTGTACGTCGTATTTATCTGTGATGTTTAGGTAACTTAAATGATGGGACTTCATTAATATGATAAATGAAATAAAAGAAACCTAAAGATGTTGTAGAATCGAATTTCAAAAATAAAACAGGTAGCTACAGTTCTTGCTTTGCACAGCGGTATATATGATATATCCTGCACCTTATTCGATGAAGAAAGGACCGAGATCCCTTCACAGGGAGTGACTCCTTTAGCAATAACTGGAAGATGCTACACACTCGGTTTGTCTTTTGATTGCTTTTAAGAGTTTTTGCTTTGCACAGTGATATATATGATATATCCCGCACCTCCTTCGACGAGGAAAGGACCGACGATCCCTTCACCGGGAGTGACTCCTTTAGCAAAACTAGAAAAGCCTCAAAAGCACTCTATTTTTAAAATCATTTGATTCTACAATGATATAAAGTTCATTACGCAAAAGGTTTTCTTAAAAACCTGACGTAGCCCTCCGTCATTTCAGATAAGTCCTAGTTAGTATTCGTGCTGCGTTTGTTGACTCAGTCAAGGCATAGTGTGCGGTAGCTGATTAGTGCTTATCTGCAAAGCATATGATGCGATTGGATTAGGGTAGTCGTGCGGCCTTGTTGACTCAGTCAAGGGTCGTGTGGGTGGGTTTAGTTCAATCGAGAAATGACGGGTTGAACTTTACTTGTGGTCTATAATTTGTTGCTCAGTCAAGGTCATAGATCTCTTGGGGCAAAATTTTATCGGGAATTTCAAGTGTTGAAATTTGCAATGAGATTGCATACCTTCTATGAGATAGTTGGATCCCGATACCCACTGTGAGTAATTGTTACTCCTGGGAGAGTTTTACACATTACAATTAGCCGATCAAGTAGGTGTTTAGAAAGGTGTTAACGAGGTTACGCCTCTGGGAAAACGAGGTTTACATTAATTAGGTTCGTGCGAAAGCACGGGGGACCTCCCTCAAAGTACCGACACTGGCCTGGCTGAAAGATTGGCGAACTTGTAGTTTGTAATTAATCCTGGCTAGTCTTTCCTTTTAGGGTTTGAAGGAAGATTTGATAAAAAGCAGTGGGAGCCATCCTGATTAGATAAAATAATAACCAATCTATTCTTGCAAGAGCGCACGCTGAGTGTTTTCTTCTCTCTCTCTCCAGTTAGCAACCATATCACGCCTTAATCAAGATAATAATACGGAATATTGACTGACCCGCTTGTTATACTGAGCTGGGGAACGTTGGTCCCGCTCCAACTTATATTTGTTATAAGACAGAGCAGGAAATTGGGGATTACCAGAATTCCCGTGCCACCCAAACGAAGAGAGTGCATGCTGATGCATCATCTTCGGGTGTGTTCATTACAAAGAACTATTTCTCAGTATCCTCCGCATCCTGGGTATATGATACCGGATCAGGATCCCAGATATGTAATCTGTTACATAGGGATACAGAAAGGTAGAGAACTGAGAACGGGTAATAAGTTTCATGAGACAGAAAACGGGGCAAGTGTTGCAGCCAAGTCTGTTGGTCACTGTCACCTTGTATTACCAATACATTGATTCTGAACGAATGTTATTAGATACCGAACCTGATATACAAAATCATATCTATCTCTTTATTAGTAAAGAAATAATAAAATTTTGTATTGTTGGATAATGTTTTGAACATTTCCTATATCAAAAGTTGATCGGATCAGGCACGTTATCTAAAAGCATTGATGTTCTAAATCAAAGTACAGTTCTTTAGTATACGGAACACACACAAGAGGAAGAGTCCAGAAATGAACGAATCCTTCTTGAGGCATTGTAGACTAGGTCATATCAATGCGAACCGACTGGTTGAAGTTACATTTTAGATGCATATTTAAAACAGTTTGAATTTACATCTTGTGAAATTTGCCAGTCATGTCACAGAGATAAGATGACCATAGCTCCGTTTACTGTAAACAGAGAAAGAGTTAGTGAACTCTTGGGATGATACATGATGATGTATGTAAGGTCCCCTGTCTACACATGCCAAGACCGGTTCTTTATACTTCATTATATTCTCTGATGATCTTTCGAGATTCAGACCTATGTTCCTGTTGAAACACAAGTCCGAACCTTTTGAGATATTCACAGAATATAAGCAAGAAGTAGAAAACCAAAACACGGGTATAAGTATTATGTCCTTTGATGAGATCGAGGAGGAGAATACTTGAGCACGGAATTCTTGGACTTTTCTAAAGGAGAATGGGATTCTCTCTCTGCATTATTCCTCCGTATACACCATAACACGATGGTATATCGGGGTGGAGCAATCACACCCTATATGATAAGGTGTGCTCTATGATGAGTACTACTGAGTTACCTATTTCCTTTTGGGAGTTATGCACTTGAGAAGCTGCATACCAATTGAATTGGGTTCCAATCAAATCAGTTGCCTACTATTTCATATGTGATATGATAAGGGAAGAGCCCATATCTTAAGTTGGTTAAGATTTGGGGTGTCCGGCCTATGTCTAAAAGCAAAATCCGGACAAGCTCAAGGCAAAATCTGTTATGTAGAACTGGAAATGTTCCAGCTATACAAACTGCAGCTGATGACTTGATAGAACCAAAGGATTCAATAGTTACCAACGAACCTCAGCCTGTCCGCCGATCTAGTAAGGTTCCTCACCCGCCTGAGAGATACTTCGGTTGCTCTATGACAATGGGAGTGAGGATTTCATCATGAGATGATGACCCAACTAGTTTCGAGCTGGCCATCAGGAGTGGGACTCTGTAATAATGGCTGGATGCTTAGTGATCTGAGATGGAATCCATGTACACCAACAAAGTATGGACTTTGGTTGCTATATCTGAAGGGTTAAATCCCCATCAGGAGCAAGTATATCTTGAGAAGATTACTTGGTGTAGATGGAAAGGTTGAGACTTTCAAAGCTAGACTTGTTAAAGCTTTTCGTTATCGACCAGGCATGGATAATGATGAAACATTTTCAAGTGGCTATGCTTAACTCCATCCAGATCCTACTTGCCACGGCTACATACCATGACTACGATATCTGGCGGTTGGATGCCATGACTGCTTTTCTAAATGATGTTTTAGAAGAGAACGTCTATAAGTACACAGCCAGAGGGCTTCGTAGACAGTGGGAGCAGCGGAAACGTGTGCAAGATGCTTTATAGGATAAAGCAGGCATCGCGGAGTTGGAACATCTGTTTTGATGTAGTTGTCAAAGAGTTTGACATCATCAAAATGGTAGATGAACCTTGTATAAACATAAAGGTAGTAGGAAGTATGGTGATGATCCTCGTAGAGTACGTGGATGACATACTCTTGATAAGAAAGGAGTTTCCTATGCTACGCTCGGTCAATCTCCGCTTATCACAATGATTCTCCATATAGGATCAAAGTGATACCTCCTAAATCCTGGGTTTTGGATCTTTGAGATAGATCTAATTGGATGTTAGGATTCTCACTAGTTGTAGTGAGATGGTATCAACCGATCCTGGGGAGAATCACTGGAAGGGTTCCAGGGTGATAAGGATGACTGAAAGTCAGTCACAGGCATTGTCTTTACCCTCAGTAAAGGGACGGTATGTTAGAAGAGTTCCAAGCTAGATACCGTGGCATACTAGACGATAAAGGCTGGATACATCGCTATTTAAGATGCTACCAAAGAGGCAGTCTGGATGTATATTTGTTCATGAGATGAACTTAGTTCCTCCCATTGTGTGACAATGGAGTTGTGGCTTATGCCAAGGAACGTCCGTCCCATCAGTGATCCAGACATATTCTAAGGCAGTATCACCTGATCATGGAGATAGTTGATCTCCAGGGCGATCAAGGTTAGGAGAGTAGACTCAGAGGACAACACGGCGGATCCACTCACAAAGGCCTATTCCCAGAGAGAGACTTTTATGGGATGGTTGAGTATAAGATACTACAACAACTGCTATCAGATGGCCCTAGTGCAAGTGGGAGATTGTTAGTTATATGTATGCCCTAGAGGCCATTACTATACATAGGATGTATATTGTAGTGGATGCTTGGACATATATAGGGAGGACTTTCTTGCTCGATATGATGGTATGCTATCTAGTTGATCTTTACCTTAACGTGTATACTGAATGTCTCTCTGTTACATGTTGGTAAAGCCCTTAGGATGTGTACTTGACTACCTGGACTGTGATGCAGATCATAATAGTGGGGACAGATAGTCTATAAGTACATCTTTCAAAGTCCCTAGTCGTGGGTATATCGAGACGGGGCATCGATATACCAGAGTAGACTAGCGTATACCTTCTCGACCCATACAGATGGGCGATGGATGATCCCATATCCATTGGTGTTTGACATCAGAGATGATATACGGGTGCTCAGTGGAGACTGGGTACACTGGACGGACTCGTCGAGAACTCCCAGATGGTATTATACCTTACGTCAGATGGCAGTTCTCTGGTGACACTGGTACAGAGTAGTCTGTTGACCCGAGATCGTCATAGAGTCTTGTGTGGTTCCCACTGTGCTTTGATTTCCACCTTACCACGTCCAAGAGGGCGTGCAAAACGGTGGTTTTTGGGTACAGTCCCGAGTCACATGGAGGCAATGAGCGATAGGAGGGGATTCGTCACTCCCGGTATAGGGAGTTGATGTTGCGCTGTGTTCGATTGGCTATAACCGGAAATCCCTGGCCAGGGTTGCTGAGATTTATTGGTAAGTGTTACCTGTAGTTTCTCGAACTGTTATAGACCTCATATCGACACGACTTATCGAGCTATTGGGTTCTGACGTTTACCACCCCTAGGCGAGATATGCGACATATCAGACGATCAGACCGGACTGTACGGTAAGTGTTACTGGTTGGATTCACAGGAGTGTGAGCGGGCTTGCTCGTCGATCTTTTGATCGCTCAATACCCGGGTGGCCGTTACGTTTAGCAGACCGCTTGCGGCTTGTGGGTGTTTGATATGATCATCACCTGCTGCCGGCGTATTGACGAGTCTTTAGAGTCCTACACAGAGGTTTCCTGGCTCAAGCGAAACGAAATAGGAGCGCATATGAGATATGTGCAGGACCGAGAATAATGCATGTATGTGATACCGTATTCTATTCTCGCAATGAATGTATCGAATGGTTGTATACGATATAACCTAGTTATCGAATCAAGGATTGATTTGATAAATCGATACATTGGATACTAGTCGGTTATGTGCGACATGACCGGATCATTGAATCAAGTGTTGATTTAATGATTTAATGTATAATTATTTATATATTTGATATATTACTTTGCATTAACTAGTTTTGGTTCACTTTAAATGGATTTTCTCACTTGGATTGTGCAAGTTGTATATGTGATATACTTTTGTGCACATGATTGTATCATGTTTGATGATACATGTTAACTTGAGTTTGTGTAAAGATTAAACCATGGTTATATGAGTGGTTAGGGTTTTGTTTATTTACTTATTCATTTATTTATTTCTTTTGTTCATTTTGGCAAAAGAAAATGATAAAGAAAAATGGTGGCTTTCTTTGGATGCATGTTGAAGCTTCATGAAGCTTTGACTAAGTCACCATTTTTGTCTTCATGCTTAACCCTAACCATTGACCTAACCCTAGTTTATTCTCTACACTTGAACAAGGTTGGATTATGATAAGTATTCATTTTATTTTCTTTTTGAAATATACTTATCATAACATTTTTCATCTTCTTCTTCTTTTTCTTCTTCAAGAAGAAGCTTGCCTCCATCAATGACAACTTGAGCAATTGAGTGAGAAATCCAATTCGAAAGTGAACCCACCTCCTATTTCTTCATCCTCTACCTCTTGCCAAGTAGTATAGGGTGTTTTCTTCACAAGTTTTATGACTTGGTGAAGTGGGAGCTTGATCTAGTGTTGCCTCGACGTAGATCATCTTCGGCACGAAGCCGACGACCTTGCCCGCCCATTTTTCCGATGAAGCCGACGCTAGAGCCCGGGTTTCCATTTGGACAGCGAGGAGACTTCATTGCGGAGCTATGGAGGAGGAGGACCGGATCTACAAAGATTGTATTTCCGTTCTTTTAGTTAAATTGTTAACTAGTTGCCTTTGTCGCCTATATATCTAGTTAACGATCCGTATTAGGGTTTCTCGGCACTTGTAAAATTTCAAATTGGCATGGTTGATGCCTTGTGAGACCTCATTAGTGTGCCTAGGAACCCTACAGGTACTAGCAAACTAAAATATGGGTAGAGAGATATACCGAGCGATCTGTGTCCTTCGGTCTTCTCGTCGTCGTCCGGATCTCCCGCGGAATCACCGTTCGTCACCTCCTCGTCGGAAAGGGCAACACGTAGCCGAATTCTTTTACGGGCTCCCACCTCTTGACCGAGGCAACTCGGGCGCGAAGGTGGCAAGCCGACGCGTCCAAGAGTGCTGTAGGTGTATTGTAGTAGGTTGTCTCTTTGGGATGAAGTTGCCTTGATAGAGGAATTGAATGAACTATGAACTTTGGAGATACTGAGTTTTATGGCAAGTAGAGAAAATGAGATATGAATTATTTATCCACCAAAAGAATCCTCTCATCTAAAATGAACCTCACCCTCTCCTCTCTCAAAGTGGCCGAATGGTGGAGAGGAAAAATGCAAGAAAAAAACAAGCCAAGATAATGAATGATAATCATGAATTAAAATGGTCACACCATTTCTCATCCAATCTAATCAAAACTCTCATCTCATAAATGCAAGAGAAGGGATGGAAAAAGATTCTCATCATGAAGCCACACATTTACAAAGGACCCCCTCCACAAATACTAATTTGCACAACTGCAAATAAGCCCCTCCATCAGAAAGTCCGGCCGTGAAGGAACAAAGGAAAACCGGCCGGAACGGAATGCAAACTGGCAGCTTCAGAAAACTGATCCCGTAATAAATTACAGGAAAACCCCGCGACTGCATATACATGCCCGCATTTGTATTCCCACTGAACACAAATGCAAAGAGACAAAATCTACACTGTCTAATACTAGGATCCGGCTTAAACTAAAGCCTGCTAGTAAAATCCGTCCGATCACGATCCGTGCAATACGGCACGTATCTGATCGAACCCTGCCATATCTCCATACAGCCTCTACAGCGTTTCGCCCGAAACTTGAGAAACTGGTCTGTGGGGGACTCTAAAGACTCGTCAATTCTTTGGCTGTGGATTTAACCACTAGCACATCAGAGGTATTAGCCAATATTTGACGGGCTACCAGGTATTGACCAAAAGGGACGTCGATGAGCGAACTCATCCTGACATCCTGCTGAGCCTGTCAGTGAAAATATCCGTACAGTCCGGTCCGTTCGTCTATGAGTATCGCATCGCGGGCCTAGGGGGTTGGTAAAAGTCAGACCCCCAATAGCGGTACAATTCGTGTCGGAGTGAAGCCCAGAACACCCTGAGATACTACTGGAATACCTACCAGTAAATCTCCTGCCTCGGCCGAGGGCTTTGTGTATTGGCTATCTAAGACACAGCGCGACCTCACCCCCAATACCGGGAGAGACGAACCCCTGCAGATCCGCTCACTGCCTCCATGTGGCTCGGGACTGTACCCAACTAAAACCTGTTTGCACGTTTCTTTTGACCGTGGTAGGGTAGTAATCTAAGTACAGTGGGAACTCACACGAGACAAATGACGATCTCAGGTCGATGAACTAACCTGTACACATGTCACCAGGGAACTGCTATCTGACATCTGGTATAAGACTAACTAGCAGGTTCCCGGCGAGTCCTGTCCGGTGTACTCATAACCTAATGAGCACCTGTATACATCTTAGGTGAACCAACTGACACCAGTGGCTTGTGAGACTGGCCACCGCCCCTCGTCGGGGTCACGACTGTATACACTAGTCTACTCTGGAGAATCGATGCCCTGTCTCGAAACTCCTACGACTAGGGAACTTTAAAGGATTTGCTTATAGACCCCATCTCCCACGTATATGATCGCCCTCATACTGCTGGTAGTCAAGCAAGAATCCTAGGGGCTCTATCAACGTGTAATAGCTGCCTGTAAGGTCACCTAAAGCAGTACACGATGATAAAGATAAACCAGATAGTATACTATCATCTCGAGTAAGACTGTCCTACCGGCATATGTCCTCCCTCAATCATTGCAATCACGTGCCTGTGATCCAATAATTGACTCTGAGGGCACTATATCCAACAAGATATAGCCGGGTTACCGAATCAAGTGTTGATTCGATACATTGATACACTAGATATTAGTCGGTTATATGCAATATGACCGGATCATTAAATCAAGTGTTGATTTTATGATTTAATGTATAATTATATATTTGATATATTACTTTACATTAACTAGTATTTGTTCACTTAAGATTGATTTTCTCACTTGATGTGCACAAGTTGTATATGTGATATATTTTTGTGCACTAGTTTGTATTATGTTTGATGATACATGCAAACTTGGGTGTGTGTATCACTTTACCCATATTTAGGTTAATGGTTAGGTTTTATTTATTTTATTTATTTATTTTTGCAAAAATAAAATGGTGGCTTTCTTGTTTTATGCTTGAAGCTTCTTGAAGCTTTGAAAAGTCTAGCCATTTTGTTTTATGCCTTAATCTAACCATTACACCTAAACCCTAGTTTATTCTCTACATGTGTTAACTTCACCCATGGTTGCATTATGATAAGAATCACTTGAATTTTCTTTTTGCAATAATTCTTTTTCTTTCTTCTTCATCTTCTTCTTCATGGTGAAAAGATAAAGAATATGGTATTTTTTTTCATCATTTTGCAATAAGAAAAGCTTGCTACAAAATTCTAAGTGATGAAATCAAGTGAGAAATCCAAATCCAAAGTGAACCCACTTCCTATTTCTTCATCCTCTACCACTTGCCATGTTGTATAGGGTATTTTCTTCACAAGGTTCATGACCAAGTGAAGATGGAGCTTGAGTTTGAGTCGCCTCGACGTAGATCATCTTCGGCATCGAAGTCAATGACCTAGCCCGCTCATTTCTCCGATGAAACCAAGGCTAGAGTCCGGGATTCCGATGATCGCAGTGGAGGGACTTCTACACGGAGGTTTGGAAGGGGAGGACCGGATCTACAAAGGTTGTAGCCCCTTTCACTATGTAGTTAAGTTGTTAACTTGTTTTGTTTCGCCTTACCTCTAGTAACGATCTTGCTTAGGGTTTCTCGGCACTTGATAAAAATTTGATTTTGGCATGGTTGATCAGTTGTAGAACCTCATGGGTGTGCCAAGGAACCCTACAGCGAGGTCATCAGATAGATTGATTACAGCTAGAGATGACTTCACACGGATACGTTGAGAGTCGACAGATACGAAGATAGATCATCTGCTTTTGATGTGGCAGTCATAGGTTTTTGACTTCATCAGAATAGGGGATGGATCTGTTAAGAAGGTAGTAGGGTGTGATGTCCTGGCATTTGGATGACATACACAGAGTAGGAAGTAAAATTCCTATACTACGATCAGTTATACTATGGTTGTCACACAGCGGTTTCTCCACATAGGATATGGATATTATATCAGGTATTCTGGTTACTAGATCTATAGTTTTAGAACTAGATTTGGGTAGTTTCCCAATCTGGGTACTTAGACAGTATTCTAAAGATATTTAGAATAGACGACTCCTGGCATGGTGGTGTACCTGTAGGTAATGGAGTCACCCTCTATAAAGGTGTCTTACAGACTAAAAGGGAGAGGGATGTGCATGATTGGCATATCACTTTCTTAGGTAATTGAGTCAATCATGAGATGTCAAGTACCGCAACAGATGTTGTTTTCGCACTAGATACAATAAGTTGATATATTAATCCAATCCTGGGGAAACGTTCAGAAGTAGCTTATGAGCATAAATGGATGTTTTAGGGATTTGATAACGACAGCCTCATTCGGGAGATGATTATCATTCCAGGCTTCCAAGGTGACCTGGACGACAGAGTAACTGTCAGAGTTATAGTTTTCTCTCTTGACGAGGGGCAGTAGTTTGGACAGGTGGTCCAAATGGATACTGAGGGAGGCATGGCGCAGGATACTGATTAAATTCAGTTGACGATAAAGTTTAAGAAGTTTGAATTTGGAGTTCATTTATGAACTAGGTCCCATCAGATATCCAGACATATTCTAAGACAGGTATTGCTCAATTCGGGAGATGGCTTTCTCCGCGGACTTGAGATAAAGAGAGATATAGAAAGAAACATCAGGGCGGATCCACTCACTGAGGCTATTTCTCAAAAGAAATAGTTTTGCAAACAAGATTTGTGAAACTGATTAGTAGAGGAGTTGGGTGTTCGGTATCATACGGGCTGTGAGTATGCGACATCACAATAATTAGCCTTAAGTGCAAGTGGGAGATTGTTGGATATAATGCCCTCAAAGTCAATTATTGGATCGTGAGCACATGATCTTGATGATTGAGTGAGGAGCTATACTTGTAGAACAGTCTTATTCGAGATAATAGTATGCTATCTGGTTTGTCTTTATTATCATATACATGTTGATAGAGCCCATAGGATTCTTGCTTGACTGCCAGGAGTATGATGGAGATCATATACGTGAGAGTTGGGGTCTATAAGCACATCCTTAAATGGTCCCTAGTCGAGAGAGTTTCGAGACTGGGCATCGATACTCCAGAGCAGACTAGTGTATACTGATCGAGACCCCGACGAGGGGCGGTGGCCAGTTCTCACAAGCCATTAGTGTTAGTTTGTTGACCTAAGATAGTATACAGGTGCTCATTGGGTTATGAGTACACTGGACAGACTCGCCGGGAACCTGCTAGTTGGTATTATACCTATTGTCAGATAGCAGTTCCCAGGTGACATGTGTACAGGTTAGTCTATCGACCTGAGATCATCATTTGTCTCGTGTGAGTTCCCACTGTGCTTTGATTACTATCCTACCACGGCTCAAAGGAGTCGTGCAAACAGGTTTTAGTTGGGTATAGTCTCGAGCTACATGGTGGCAGTGAGCGGATCGTCGGGGATTCGTTTGTCCCGGTATTGGGGGTTGATGTCGCATAGTGCACGGGTGGCCATCACCAGAAATCCTTGGCCAAGGTAATCGAGAATTACTGATTCGGATCAGTAGTTTCTCAAGTGGTGATGGGCTTCATACCGACATGAATTATCGCGTTATTAGGGGTCTGATTTTATTCACCCCTAGACTCGATATGCGATACTCTTAGACGAACAGACCGGACTGTACGGATATTGTCACTGTTAGGCTCAGTAGGGTTCCTGGATGAGTTCGATCATCGGCTTCCCTTTCGCTCAAAACATCAGCAGCCGTTGACGTGCTTGTGGTTAAATCCATAGCCAGCGTATTGATGAGTCATTAGAGTCCCCCACAGAATGTTTCCCAAGACCGGGCAAAACGTTGTAGAGGCCGTATGGTTTTATGGCAGGGTTCGAACATGCACGTGCACTTGTAAGCATGTAGGTATACAGGTATGCTATATGTCATATGCAAAAATGGAATATGAATCAATGTATCAATGTCCCTAACAATTACAATCTTATGTATGCATAAGTTGTTAGTGTATATGCCCTAGAGGCCATTACTGTATCATACTAGTTTGTATATTACTTAATGGAAGCTTGGGATATTCACAGTTGTAATAACATTCTTGCTCAAAATAGTAGTATGCTACTTGGTTTGCTTCTACTTCAATATGTACATATATTTCTTTTAACATATCACCTATGCATATTAGTGGAGCCCTTAGGATCTATGCTTGATTACCAGCGTTGTGATGGCAGTCACACTAGTGGAGGCTGGGTAATCTACAAGCACATCCTTATACAGGTCCCTAGTCGTGGGATTATCAATACAGGGCATCGATACTCCAGAGTAGACTAGTGTATAC
Source organism: Agapanthus africanus (assembly GCA_030015575.1). Taxonomy (NCBI): domain Eukaryota; kingdom Viridiplantae; phylum Streptophyta; class Magnoliopsida; order Asparagales; family Amaryllidaceae; genus Agapanthus; species Agapanthus africanus. The sequence goes on from CM057340.1 coordinate 364,867,966, forward strand.
GCTTCCCTTCCCAGCCTGGGAGATGGTCTGTCCTATAGCCATCGGTACGTCGTACTGGAGATAGTATGCAGGTGTTCATTAGGTTGTGAGTTACACCGGATGGGCTCATTGGGAACTGCTGGTTGGTAGTATACCTACCGTCAGATAGCAGTACCCAGGTGACGTGAGTACAGCTTAGTCCGTTGACTTGAAACTGCTGCTTCGCCTCAAGTGTGTCCCACTGTTCTTAGATTACTACCCTACCACGGCTCTACTGAGCCATGCAAACAGGTAGTAGTTGGGTGCAGTCACGAAGCACTTGGAGGCAGTGGCGGTTAGATAGGATTCGTCTCTCCCGGTATTGGGGGTTGTTATCGCGCTGTGTTCGGAACGCCATTACACATAGTCCCATGCCAGGGCAAGCGAGATTTACTGGTAGGTACTCCAGTAGTTTCTCAGGGTGTATTGGACCATACTCCGACATGACTTATACCACTATTAGGAGTCTGGCGTTTACCTCCCCCTAGGCCTGATATGCGATACTCTTAGATGGACAGACCGGACTGTACGGAGATTGTCACATACAGACTCAGTAGGAGTTCGGATGAGTTATGCTCATCGGCTTTCTTATCGACAATACCTGCGGACCGTTACGTACAGCTAGTACCGCTTGCGGCTTGTGGTTAAACCCACTGCCAGCGTAGAGTCGAGTCTCTAGAGTCCCACACAGAGCGTTTCCCTGCATCGGGCAAAACGTGTAGATATAGTATGGTGTTACGAAAGGGTTCGATCACGTGCGTACACTCGTGCATGCACGATGAGTCGGACGGACAATACTAGTAGGCTTTGGTTTAAGCCGGATCCTAGTATTGTACTGATGGATTTTCTTCGTCTTCAGTATTCGTATTTTTCGGAATACGAATGCAGGTACGTATGTACAGACGAGGGGCATTTTGTAATTTAATCAAAGATGCTTCTAGAAGATGTTTTTTCATATATGTATTTTTCATTTTGGATTAAATGATTTATGCATTATGACATGGTAGAAATGAGGTGGAAAATGCATGATATTGAGCATGGCTAAACGTGACACATGGTGGATTTTGAAGCCATGACTCATTTGGTTGTAAATTGAACCCTATTTACTATTATTCATTTAATTTATTAGATGAATAATAGAGAGTGTTCAGTTTAGAACCATAAGTTATCTACGCACACTCTCATACACATTCTTCACTAGCTTTTCCAAAAACCATCTTCTCCTTCCTCAAGCCCTAGGATACTCATGTGTTGAGTTACCTAGGAAGAAATAGAAAGACTCCCCAATCCATCTACATCATCTACACACCCTAGATCATTTGGTTTAGCAAACTACTTGATCTAGTTTCTTTGGTTTAGAAGATAAGCTTGGTGCACAATTGTTCGGGAGGATCATCTAGGATTTGAGCAAGCCGACGAGGAGACGACATCCGTGCCACTTCGAGGAGTTCGTGCTGGTGAGGAGGACAGCGAGATAAGGAGAAGAAGAACCAGGTTTCTTGAGGTATAACTTCTGTACTTAGTTTATACTTCTTTTTCTTTTGCTAGATTCGGTTTAGATTACGATCAAGGCTTAAAGTCGGTGTTATGATGCTAAAATTATCGTTTTGTAAACCTTCCGCCTCCCCGTGATTCCGCGGGGTGCATAGCATCGACTTACATAAGTGTTGTGCATGTCATTGCAATTATTGACGATGTGGGTGGAATACAATCAGTGCTCGTGCAATATAAGCCGTCAATAATAGTGCAGTGTCCAATTGGTACAAGTCTAAGCACAACAAGTAATAATATGCAATGAAGTTTTATGCACAATCTCTATATGTACAATATAACATGCGGCTAATATCATATCATATCTAGCCCAGACGCATAACGCCATGCGGGCAATTCCCCTGTAGATGTTAAATCTACTAACTGATGATCTTGGCTAAGTAAAGCCAACCACTTGCTTCCCCTTCTTCGCAGCGTCCGAAGTCCTCGCCTGCGACCCTAAGATCATAAAACAATATAACCAGTATATATTAGCAATCGACCAATAACACGTATCAACTATGTTTGACCGACGCACTAACTCCAAATATACTCTCAAGTGTCCGTCTAGTGGCCAACGTGCGTAGAGACACTACGAAACCAACTCAAGAGCAAAAGCTGCACAAAGACAGGAACGGCACAACCCTAGCTAGGAACGCTAAAAGTCACAACCACCAAGCCTAGAGGCCATTACTGTACATGAGATGTATATTGTAGTGGATGCTGGGACATATATAGGTAGGACTTTCTTGCTCGACATGATAGTACGCTATCTGGTTTCTCTTTATCTTAACATGTATACTTACTGTCTCTCTGTTACGTGTTGATAAAGCCCTTAGGATGTGTACTCGACTTCCAGGACTGTGATGTTGATCATACTAGTGGGGCCTGGGTAGTCAATGAGTGCATCCTTCAATGTTCCTAGTCATGGGAATATCGAGACGGGGCATCAATATTCTAGAGTAGACTAGCGTATATCTTCTCGACCCATGTGATGGGCGATGGATGATACCATATCCATTGGTGTTTGACATCAGAGATGGTATGCGGGTGCTCAGTGGTGATTGGGTACACTGAACGGACTCGCCGAGAACTCCCAGATAGTATTATACCTTACGTTAGATGGCAGTTCTCTGGTGACACTGGTACAGCTTAGTCTGTTGACCCCAGATCGTCATAGAGTCTTGTGTGTCTCCCACTGTGCTTTGATTTCCATCCTACCACGGCTCTACCGAGTTGTGCAAACAGGTGGTTTTTGGGTACAGTCCCGATTCACATGGAGGCAATGAGCGATAGGAGGGGATTCGTCTCTCCCGGTATTGGGGGTTGATGTTGCGCTATGCTCGACTGGCCATAACTGGAAATCCCTGGCCAGGGTTGCAGTGATTTACTGGCAAGTGTTATCAGTACTTTCACGCTTGTTATGGACCTTATATCGGCATGACTTATCAAGCTACTGGGGTCTGACGTTTACCACCCCTAGGCGAGATATGCGGCATATCAGACGAACAGACCGGACTGTGCGGTAAGTGTTACTGGTTGGATTCACAGGAGTGTAACCAGGCTTGCTCGTTGATCTTCTGATCGCTCAATACCCGGGTGGCCGTTACGTTTAGCAGACCGCTTGCGGCTTGTGTGTGTTTGATAAGATCATCACCTACTGCAGGCGTATTGACGAGTCTTTAGAGTCCTACACAGGGGTTTCCTGGCTCAAGCGAAACGAGATAGGAGCGCATATGAGATATGTGCGGGACCGAGAATAATACCAGTATGTGATACTGTATTCTATTCACGCGATTTGTGACATTGATCGGTTGTATGCGATATAGCCAGGTTATCGGATCAAGTGTTGATTCGATAAGTTGTTACTATTGATATTAGTCGGTTATATGCAATATGACCGGATCGTTAAATCAAGTATTGATTTAATGATTTAATGTATAATTATATATTTGATATATTACTTTACATTAACTAGTATTGGTTCACTTAAGATTGTTTTCTCACTTGATATGCACAAGTTGTATATATGATATATGTTTGTGCACTAGTTTGTATCATGATTGATGATACATGCAAACTTGGGTGTGTGTATGACTTACACCATGTTTAGGTTAATGGTTAGGGTTTTATTTATTTTTATTTATTTTGGCAAAAACAAAATGGTGGCTTTCTTTGTTTTGTGCTTGAAGCTTCATGATTCTTTCAAGCATCTTTGACAAAGTCCACCATTTTTGTTTTGCATGAGATTTTTGCTAACCTAACCATTAACATAAACTCTAGTTTAGTCTCTACAATGGTTTACTCACCCATGGTTGCATCATGATAGACTTCACTTGATTATTCTTTTTGGAGTCGATTTGCCTTTGAAAACTCAAAGTCAAATTCGACATTCTATTATTCATATTCTTTTCTTCTTCTTCACCTTCTTCAAGTGAAGAAAACCTTGCTAGAAATTTTTCAAGTGAAGATTTAGAGTGAGAAATCCAAATCCAAAGTGAACCCACTTCCTATTTTTTCATCCTCTACCACTTGCCATGTACTATAGGGTGTTCTCTTCACAAAGTTTATGACCAAGTGAAGATGGAGCTTGAGTTTGAGTCTCCTCGACGTAGATCATCTTCGGCCTCGAAGTCAACGATCTAGCCCGCTCATTTCTCCGAAGAAACCATCGCTAGAGTCCGGGATCCCGATGATCGCAGCGAAGGGATGTCAACACGGAGCTTTAGAAGTGAAGGACCGGATCTACAAAGGTTGTAATTCCTTTCACTTAGTAATAAAGTAGTTTACTTGCTTGTTTTCGCCTTACCTCTAGTAAACGATCTTGATTAGGGTTCTTCGGCACATATAAAAATTTGATTTTGGCATGGTTGATGCCTTGTGGAACCTTGTTAGTGTGCCTAGGAACCCTACAGTGGTATCAGAGCCTAGCTAGAGCTTTAGAAGAAGTATAGACGAAGTTAGAAATCCGATCGAATCTCGAAACCCTAAATTATACCCTTCTCTGTACATTTTTTAAAACTGTGGGTTTTTCCAAATTAAAAATGCTCAGAAAATTAAGCAGGAGAAACTAAGAATTACTGTGAAGTACGGACCTGTAACTCAAAAATTTGACCGCGGAACCGCGGCCAAACCAAGGGTTTGGCGGCGGTTCCGCGGCCAAAATTATGAATTAGTCCCTGGAACTTCATATATTTATTCTTAGGTCCTTTCTTGTCATTTTTTTCTGGGAATTTTTTAATTCCACTCAAGTGTTGAGTTTTCTAGGGTTGTATTGGGGACTCGTTGATTCGATCGGATAATTTAACTTTTTAGTTTGTCCGGGTAATTTATAGAATGTGTTAAAAAGTTCGGACGGATATCAATAACTCACTTTTTCCCCTGCCGGAAAATTTCCAAGCGTTGGATTTTTCTGTAGTTTAAGAACGTTCTAAGTCATGCAAGTAACGCGATGGACCCTCTAGAAGACAACAAACCTTAACTCGATTATGTGGCCGTCTTGAACTGCCTTTTGAACCTTAGGGTTTGGGGCAGTACGACGTGCCACATGTGAGGCGTTGGCTTGACCCTTCTACGGCTGGACCGTTGGTACTGTAGCATGAAATGGATGTTTTTGAACTTATTTCAAGTGTTGAGCTATTTGGGAAAACTTGAGTGTTTGATTATTCGATCGGAAAGTTTAACATTGTCTAATTATCTGGAATGTGATACAATATTTGGAATCCACATATAGTTATGAGATAACTAATTTGAATGTTATAAACATAGCAGTTTAGTCTCAGATGATCGGTTGCCACGGAATTTTGATGCGATCAAAAGTCCGTCGCAATCACGTAGCGTACGCGGATACTCGCCGTTAAACTTAATAGACAGCTACACCCCATAGCCCTGACCAAGTGACTGTAGGAGAACCCCGTAGCCAAAAGCATCCGTTCGGGTGCTCACGGCAGCGGTGTTCTACCTTAGTGCACATCGTCGACGGTATCGGGGGTGCGGCCGTCTACTAAAGTTTGCGACGAGCATTCGTTCAGGTTGTTGGGAATCTTGTTGAACTGCCCGACTTGATATTGAAAAGATTTTTCGATAATGAGACTAAAATGCGGGGTTTGTAATTGTTAGGCATGCGATGTCTAAGAAGGTTGCGGATTCCAACTGTTGTATTTACACTTTCTTTTCTGCGACCGTAAGTGTAGTATGTAGTTGTATCACCGGTTTTCGTTGCTATACGTCGACGACAATCGGTGTATGCATACTTACTTACGTTGATGACATGTGATGTTATGTGTTGCTGGATATGTTATATTGGATCGTCGTGTTTGAATGGCCGGGGTTTTTTATGCGAGAAGAGAGTTTTTCATTTTCATTCATGTAAAATTCATTTGTATGTAATATTCTTTATTGGGGCATTTCTAGGTTGCAGAAGATGTCACCGTTGATGTATATTATTTACTTTTCCGTATTAGGATAGACCCAAGGAGGGGAACACAAGTAACCGGGTTCTAGAGTCCAGTGGGAGACCATCTCGGGGAGTCGAGTCTGGGTCTCCTAACTCTAGAATTGGTAGGGTTGCTTGCCGCTCTCGTAAGGGTCTAGGGGTGTGGGATTGGCTATTCATCACGACCGTGGAATCCGTGTTTTATACAGGTTCAAAATAAAACACAGACGTCCTAGTATATCCAATCTTTCGTATGATATTTTCTGCTGCGTTATCTGTGATGTGATCATGTGATATGTTCAGATTGATACTGTATATAGTATATATAATATATTATATAAACATTGCTTATGTTTTACACCCGTGCTAGCCCTGCCCCGCTCTGCCGTTAGTTACCTAACCTAACGGTGCAGACGGGACATCGAGGCGAATGCGGATGGCATAAGTGTACGTTGTATTTATCTGTGATGTTTAGGTGGACTTAAATGATGGGACATTCATTAATGAGATTAATGAAAGAAAATAAACCTAAAAGATGTTGTGGAATCGAATTTCAAAAATTAGGTAGCTCTAGTTATTGCTTTGCATAGCGGTGTTCCTTGTAGAACATCCAGCACCTTATTCAATGAGGAAAGAGCCGACGATCCCTACACCGGGAGTGACCTCTTTAGCAATAATTTGCAGATGCTACAACCCTCGGTTTGTCTTTTGATTTCTTCTATAGTTTTTGCTTTGCACAGCGGTATATATGATATATCCTGCACCTTATTCGATGAGGAAAGGGCCAACGATCCCTTCACCGGGAGTGACCCCTTTAGCAAAACTAGAAAAGCCTAAAAAACACTCCATTTAAAACCATTTGCTTTCGCAATGAGATCAAGTTCAAAGTGTTAAAGGTTTTCTTAAAAATCATCCGCAACCCTCCGTCATTTTAGGAAGTAGAGTACTTAGTATTCGTGCTGTGTTTGTTGACCATAGTCAAGGCACAGTGTACGGTAGCTAAGTGATGTCTTCCTACACCGCATATGATGCGATTAGTTAGGACAGTCGCGTGACTTTGTTGACCTTACCCAAGGGTCATGTGGGTGGGTCTAATTAATCACGAAATGACCGATAGAGCTTGACTAGTGCTTATGATTTGTTGACCATAGCCAAGGTCATAGGTGCTAGGGGTAAAAACCATTATCGGGAGTTTCAAGTGTTGAAATTTGCAATTAGATTGCATACCTTCTATATGATAGTTGGATCCCGATACCCACTGCGAGTAATTGTTACTCCTGGGAGAGTTTTGCACTTTGCAATTAGCTAATCAAGTAGGTGTCTAGAAAGGTGCCAACGGGGTTACGCCCCTGGGAAAACGAGGTTTATTTTAATTAGGTCCGTGCGAAAGCACGGGGAACCTCCCTCAAAGTACCGGCACTGGCCTGGCTGAAAGATTGGCGAACTCGTAGAGTATAATTAATCCCGGCTAGTCTTTCCTTTTAGGGTTTGAAGGAGGATTTGATAAAAATAGTGGGAGCCATCCTGATTAGATAAAATATATAACCAATCTAATCTTGCAAGAGCGCACGCAGAGTGTTTTCTTCTCTCTCTCTCCAGGTAGCGACCATGTCACGCCTTAATCAAGATAATAATATGGATGTATTGACCGAACCCGCTTGTTATACTGAGCTGGGGAACGTTGGTCCCGCTCCAACTTATAATTGTTATAAGACCGAGCAGGAAATAGGGGAATACCAGGATTCCCATGCCGTCCAAACGAAGAAAGTGCATGAGATGCATCTATTTCGGGTGTGTTTATTACAAAGAACTGTTTTCTTAGTATCCTTTACGTCCTGGGTATTTGATACCGGATCAGGATCCCAAGATATGTAATCTGTTACATAGGGCTACAGAAAGGTAGAGAACTGGGGGCGGGTGATAAGTTTCAAGTGATTGAAAATGGTACAATTGTTGCAGCCAAAGTGTTGGCAGTTATCACCCTGTATCACTAAATACATTGATTCTGAACGAATGCTATTAGATATCGAACCTGATATACAACATCATATCAATCTCTTTATTTATTAAAGAAGGATATAATTTTGTATTGATGGATAATGTTTTGCACATTTCCTATATAGTTGATCGGTTCAGGCACGTTATCTAAAAGTGTTGACGTTCTAAATCAAACTACAGTTCCTAGTATACAAAACACACACAAGAGGAAGAGTTCAGAAATGAACGAATCCTTCTTGAGGCATTGTAGACTAGGTCATATCAATGCGACCCGACTAGCTGGAGTTACATTTAGATGCATATTTAAATCAGTTTAAATTTACATCTTATGAAACTTGCCAGTCATGTCACAAAGATAAGATGACCATAGCTCTGTTTACTCGAAACAGAGAAAGAGTTAGTGAACTCTTGGGACTAATACATAGTGATGTATGAAGGTCCCCAGTCTACATATGCCAGGACTGATTCCTTGTACTTCCTTACATTCACTAATGATCTCTCAAGATTCGGACACATGTTCCTGTTGAAACACAATTCCGAAACTTTTGAGATAATCACAGAATATAAGTTAGAAGTAGAGAACCAAAAATGGGTATAAGTATTATGTCCTTTGATGTGATCAGGGAGGAGAATACTTGAGCACGGGATTCCTGGACTATTCTAAAGGAGAATGAGATTATCTCTCAGCATTACTCCTCCGTATACACCACAGTACAACGGTGTATCGGGGCGGAGCAATCACACCCTATATGATATGGTGCGCTCTATGATGAGTACTGCTGAGTTACCTGTTTCCTTTTGGGGGTTATGCACTTAAGAAGCTGCATACCTATTGAATTAGGTTCGAATCAGATCATTGCCTACCACTTCATATGAGATATGGTATGGGAAGAGCCCGTCTCTTAAGCAAGTTAAGATTTGGGGTTGTCCGGCCTATGTCAAAAGCAAAATCCGGACAAGTTCAAGGAAAGGTCAGTTCTGTAGAACTGGAAGGATTTCCAGCTATACAAACTACAGCCGATGATTTGAAAGAACCAAAGGATTCTATAGTACCCGACCAAGCTCAACCTCTCCGCCAATCTAGCAGGGTTCCTCATCCGCCTGAGAGATACTTCGGTTTCTCGATGACAGTGGGAGCGAGGAGTGCATCATGAGATGATGACCCAACTAGTTTCGAGCAGGCCATCAAGAGTGGGGACTCTGTAAGAATGGCTAGATGCTTAGCGATCTAAGATGGAATCCATGTACACCAACAAAGTATGAACTTTGGTTTCAAAATCTGAAGGGTTAAATCCCCATCAGGAGCAAGTATATCTTGAGAACATTACTTGGTGTAAATGGAAAAGTTGAGACTTTCGAAGCTTGACTTGTTAAAGGTTTTCGTCATCGACAAGGAGTCGATAATGATGAAACCTCTTCCAGTGGCTATGCTTAAATCCATCCAGATCCTACTTGCCATTGCTACATACCATGACTACGATATCTGGTGGTTGGGTGTCATGACTATTTTTCTAAATACTGATTTAGAAGAAAACGTCTATAAGTACACAGCCAGAGGGCTTCGTAAACAGTGGGAGCAGCGGAAACGTGTGCAAGTTGCTTTACAGGTTAAAGTAATCATCGCGGAGTTGGAACGTCTGTTTCGATGTGGTTGTAAGAGTGTTTGACTTCATCAAGATGGTAGATGAACCTTGTATATACAAAAAGGTAGTAGAGAGTAAGGTAGGCATCCTCGTATTGTACGTGGACAACATACTCTTGATAGGAAAAGAGTTTCCTATGCTACGCTCGGTCAATCTCCTCTTATCATAAGGATTCTCAATATAGGATCAAAGTGATACCTCCTAAATCATAGGTTTTATATCTATGAGATAGATCTAAATAGATGTTAGGATTCTCACTAGTTGTAGTGAGATGGTATCAATCGATCCTGGGGAGAATCACAGGACAGCTTCCAGGATGGTAAGGTTGACTGAATGTCAGTCACAGGCATTGTCTTTACCCTCAGTAGAGGGACGGTAAGTTGAAAGAGTTCCAAGCTAGATACCATGGCAAGCTAGAAGATAAAGGCTAGTGACATCGCTATCAAAGATACTACCAAAGAGGCGGTTTGGGAGTATATTGGTTCATGAGATGAACTAGGTTCCTACCATTGTGTGATAATGGAAGTGTGGCTTTGGCCCAGGAACCCCGGTCCCATCAGTGACCCAGACATATTCTGAGGCAGCATAACCTGATCATGGAGATAGTAGATCTCCAGGGTGATCGAGATTAGGAGAGTAGACTCAGAAGACAACACGGCGGATCCACTCACAAAGGCCTTTTCCCAAAGAGAGTCTTTTATGGGATGGTTGAGTATGAGATACTGTAACCACTGCTACAGATGGCCTTAGTGCAAGTGGGAGATTGTTAGTTATATGTATGCCCTAGAGGCCATTACTATACATGAGATGTATATTGTAGTGGATGGTGGGACATATATAGGTAGGACTTTCTTGCTCGACATGATAGTACGCTATCTGGTTTCTCTTTATCTTAACATGTATACTTACTGTCTCTCTGTTACGTTTTGATAAAGCCCTTAGGATGTGTACTCGACTTCCAGGACTGTGATGTAGATCATACTAGTGGGGCCTGGGTAGTCAATGAGTACATCCTTCAATGTTCCTAGTCATGGGAATATCGAGACGGGGCATCGATATTGCAGAGTAGACTAGCGTATATCTTCTCGACCCATGTGATGGGCGATGGATGATCCCATATCCATTGGTGTTTGACATCAGAGATGGTATGCGGGTGCTCAGTGGTGACTGGATACACTGAACGGACTCACCGAGAACTCCCAGATGGTATTATACCTTACGTCAGATGGCAGTTCTCTGGTGACACTGGTACAGCTTAGTCTGTTGACCCGAGATCGTCATAGAGTCTTGTGTGTCTCCCATTGTGCTTTGATTTCCACCCTACCATGGCTCTATTGAGTCGTGCAAACAGGTGGTTTTTGGGTATAGTCCAGATTCACATGGAGGCAATGAGCGATAGGAGGGGATTCGTCTCTCTCGCTATTGGGGGTTGATGTTGCGCTATGCTCGACTGGCCATAACTGGAAATCCCTGGCCAGGGTTGCAGTGATTTACTGGTAAGTGTTATCAGTAGTTTCACGCTTGTTATGGACCTTATATCGGCATGACTTATCAATCTACTGGGGTCTGACGTTTACCACCCCTAGGCGAGATATGCGCCATATCAGACGAACAGACCGGACTGTGCGGTAAGTGTTACTGGTTGGATTCACAGGATGTCAGCAGGCTTGCTCGTTGATCTTCTGATCGCTCAATACCCGGGTGGCCGTTACGTTTAGCAGACCGCTTGCGTCTTGTGGGCGTTTGATATAATCATCACCTACTGCCGGCGTATTGACGAGTCTTTAGAGTCCCACACAGGGGTTTCCTAGCTCAAGCGAAACGAGATAGGAGCGCATATGAGATATGTGCGGGACCGAGAATAATACCAGTATGTGATACTGTATTCTATTCACGCGATTTGTGACATTGATCGGTTGTATGCGATATAGCCGGGTTATCGGATCAAGTGTTGATTCGATAAGTTGTTACTATTGATATTAGTCGGTTATATGCAATATGACCGGATCGTTAAATCAAGTGTTGATTTAATGATTTAATGTATAATTATATATTTGATATATTACTTTACATTAACTAGTATTTGTTCACTTAAGATTGTTTTCTCACTTGACATGCACAAGTTGTATATATGATATATGTTTGTGCACTAGTTTGTATCATGATTGATGATACATGCAAACTTGGGTGTGTGTATGACTTACACCATGTTTAGGTTAATGGTTAGGGTTTTATTTATTTTTATTTATTTTGGCAAATACAAAATGGTGGCTTTCTTTGTTTTGTGCTTGAAGCTTCATAAAGCTTTCAAGCATCTTTGACAAAGTCCACCATTTTTGTTTTGCATGAGATTTTTGCTAACCTAACCATTAACATAAACTCTAGTTTAGTCTCTACAATGGTTTACTCACCCATGGTTGCATCATGATAGACTTCACTTGATTATTCATTTTGGTTATTCTATTATTCATATTCTTTTCTTCTTCTTCATCTTCTTCAAGTGAAGAAAACCTTGCTAGAAATTTTTCAAGTGAAGATTTAGAGTGAGAAATCCAAATCCAAAGTGAACCCACTTCCTATTTCTTTATCCTCTAACACTTGCCATGTAGTATAGGGTTTTCTCATCACAAAGTTTACGACCAAGTGAAGATGGAGCTTGAGTTTGAATCTCCTCGACGTAGATCATTTTCGGCCTCGAAGTCAACGACCTAGCCCGCTCATTTCTCCGAAGAAACCATCGCTAGAGTCCGGGATCCCGATGATCGCAGCGAAGGGACGTCAATACGGAGCTTTAGAAGTGAAGGACCGGATCTACAAAGGTTGTAATTCCTTTCACTTAGTAGTAAAGTAGTTTACTTGCTTGTTTTCGCCTTACCTCTAGTAAACGATCTTGATTAGGGTTCTTCGGCACATATAAAAATTTGATTTTGGCATGGTTGATGCCTTGTGGAAACTTGTTAGTGTGCCTTGGAACCCTACAGCTCATTCACAATACAATAAATAACGTGGAATCTAAAATATATAACGTCGCAACGTCAAAAGAAACCCACGCCAAAATTATCCGGAAATCTAGTAAGCAACATTTTGTTGGATATAGTACCCTCAAAGTCAATTATTGGATCGCAAGCACGTGATCTTCATGATTGAGTGAGGACCTATACCGGTAGAACAGTCATATTCGAGATGATAGTTTGCTATCTGGTTTGTCTTTATTATCATATACATGTTGAAAGAGCGCATAGGATTCTTGCTTGACTGCCAGCAGTATGATGGCGATCATACACATGAGAGCTGGGGTCTATAAGCACATCCTTAAATGGTCCCTAGTCGAGAGAGTTTCGAGACAGGGCATCGATATCCAGAGTAGACTAGTGTATACTTATCGAGTCCCAGACGAGGGGCGGTGGCCAGTTCTCACAAGCCATTGGTGTTAGTTTGTTCACCTAAGATAGTATACAGGTGCTCATTGGGTTACGAGTGCACTGGATGGACTCGCCGGGAACCTACTAGTTGGTATTTTACCTATTGTCAGATAGCAGTTCCCAGGTGACATGTGTACAGGTTAGCCTGTTGACCTGAGTTCGTCATTTGTCTCGTGTGAGTTCCCACTGTGCTTTGATTACTACCCTACCACGGCTCAAAGGAGTCGTGCAAAGAGCTTTTAGTTGGGTATGTAAGTATACGGTAGCGCCCCGGCCGTCTTTCCGATACCAAAATGCGGAAACAAAAACATTTCTCTAACTAGAAACCGGCGCTACCGCGGACTATAAACCCGGATCGGACTATTAACCTACTACTAGCAAACTAGAGAGTAGAGAGGCTATACCGAGCGATCCGTGTCCTTCGATCTTCGGCCACCATCCCAAGCTCCTCGCGGCATCTCCGGTCTCGATCTCCTCGTCGGAAAGGGCACCACATCGAGAAGTCTTTTTACGGGCTCCCACCTCTGAACCGAGGCAACTCGGACACGAAGTTGGAAAGCCGACGTGTCCAAGATTGCTGTAGAATAGTGTAGAACTCTTTATCTCAGGGGGTTAATGAAGTTGCCATTTGTAGTGAGGAGAAGAAGATATGAACTTTTGTGATGGCTAAGAAATTTTGTTGCAAGCAAAAATGAGATGAATATTTTCCCACACCCCCAAAAATTGGACAGCCCCCTTCAACTAGTGGCCGGCAATATATGAGAGGAGGGAAATACAAGGGAGTGAGCACAAGGAAAGGTTGGGGTGAGCATAAGAAAAAGTTGTGATGATGAGGAAATATGGTCACACTCATTTCGTTATCAAATCCCATCACCATAAAGCAAGTAATGATGAACAAAACAAATCATAACAGGCTAGAACTATCATGAACCCTCCACCACAAAAAACACCCTCCATTACTAATTGCACATTTGCAAAAAGAACCCTCTCCATCAATTTTCAGCCAAAGAAAGAAAGAAAGGAAAATGGCCGAAACGGAATGCAAACTGGCAACTTCAAAAAAGCGATCCCGTAATAAAATGCAGGAAAACCCCACGACTGTATATACATACCCGCATTTGTATTCCTACTGAATACAAATGCAATGAGACAAAATCTACACTGTATAATACTAGGATCTGGCTTAAACCAAAGCCCGCTGGTATTATTCGTCCGAACTATAACACGTGCACAAGTGCACGCGTACGTTCGAACCCAGCCATAAATCCATACGGCCACTACAGCGTTTCTCCCGAAACTTAAGAAACTGTCTGTGGGGGACTCTGAAGACTCGTCAATACTTTGGCTGTGGATTTAACCACTAGCACGTCAGAGGTATTAGCCGTACGTAACGGGCTACCAGGTATTGACCACAAGGGAGGTCGATGAGTGAACTTATCCTGACACCCTACTGAGCCTGTCAGTGACAATATACGTACAGTCCGGTCCATTCGTCTATGAGTATCGCATGTCGGGCCTAGGGGGCTGGTAAAAGTCAGACCCCCAAAAGTGGTACAAGTCGTGTCGGAGTGTAGCCCAGAACATCCTGAGATACTACTGTAATCCCTCTCAGTAAATCTCCTGCCTTGGCTAAGGACTTCATGTAATGGCTCTCCTAGACACAGTGCGACCTCACCCCCAATACTGGGAGAGACGAAACCTCTGCCGATCCGCTCACTTGCCTCTATGTGGCTCGGGACTGTACCCAACTAAAACCTATTTGCACGACTCCTTTGAGCCGTGGTAGGGTAGTAATCAAAGTACAGTGGGAACTCACACGAGAAAAATGACGATATCAGGTCGATGAACTAACCTGTACACATGTCACCACGGAACTGCAATCTGACGCTAGGTATAATACCAACTAGCATGTTCCCGGCGAGTCCTGTCCGATGTACTCATAACCCAATGAGCACCTGTATACATCTTAGGTGAACCAACTGACACCAGTGGCTTGTGAGACCGGCCACCGCCCCTCGTCGGGGTCTCGACTATATACACTAGTCTACTAATAGAGTATCGATGTCCAGTCTCGAAACTCCCACGACTAAGGACCACTTTAAGGATGTACTTATAGACTACCCGACTCTCACGTATATGATTGCCATCATACTGCTGGTTGTCAAGCAAGAATCCTATGGGCTCCATCAACGTGCAATAGTGACCTGTAAGGTCATCTAAAGTAGTACACGATGATAAAGGTAAACCAGATAGTATACTATTTTTCTATCAACGTGTAAAAGTGAACCGCAATGTCATTTAAAGTATGCAAACGATGATAAAAACAAACCAGATAGTATACAAACCTTTCGAGTAAGACTGTCCTACCGGTATAGGTCCTCTCTCAATCATTGCAATCACATGCCTGTGATCCAATAATTGACTCTGAGGGCACTATATCCAACAATCTCCCACTTGCACTCAAGGCTAATTATTGCAATGTCGTATACTCACAGCCCGTGTGATACCGAACACCCAACTCCTTTACTAATCAGTCTCATAAAGCCCTTTTGCAAAACTATTACGTTCGAGGAATAGCCTCAGCAAGTGGATCCGCCCTGATGTTTCTTTCTATGTCTCTCTTTATCTCAAGTTCGCGGAGAAAGACATCTCCCGAAATGAGCAATATCTGTCTTAGAATATGTCTGGATATCTGATGGGACCTAGTTCATAAATGAACTCCAAATCCAAACTTCTTAGACTGTATCGTCAACTGAATCAATCAGCATCCTACTCCATACCTCCCTCAGTATCTGCTTGGACAATCTGTCCAAAATACTGCCCCTCTCTAGAGGGAAAACTATAACTCTGACAGTCACACTGTCATCCAGGTCACCTTGGAAGCTTGGAATGATAACTGTCTCCTAAAAGAGGCTGTTGTTATCATATCTCTAGAACATCCACTTATGTTCTAAAACTGCTTCCGAATGTTTCTCCAGAATTGGATCAAAATCAACTTACTGCATCTCATACAAAAACAATATCTGGTGTGGTACTTGACATCTCATGATTGACTCAATTTCCTAAGCAAGTGATCTGCCAATCATGCACATCCCTCTCTCCTTTAGTCTGTAAGACACCTTTAGAGAGGGTAACTCCATCACCTGCAAGTACACTACCGTGCCTGGAGTCGTCCATTCTAAATACCTTTAGAATGCTGTCTAAGTACCCTGATTGGGACACTTCCCAAATCTAAATCTAAAACCATAGATCTAGTAACCAGAATGTCCGATATTATATCTATATCTTTATGTGGAAAAACCACTGTGTGACAACCAAAGGATAACCGATCGTAGTATAGGAATTTCACTTCCTACTCTATGTATGTCATCCAAATACCAGGACATCACACCCTACTACCTTCTTAACAGATCCATCCCCTATTCTGGTGAAGTCAAACCTATGACTGTCACATTAGAAGTAGATGATCTATCTCCGCTATATCTGCTTTAGTCTATAAATAGACATAAGCCACTTGTCCCCCAATGCTTCCGCTGCTCCCACTGACTACGACAACCCTTTGACAGAATCATATACAGGTGCACTTCTAAAGCTAGTTTAGAACGACGCTATACTCATCCTTCTGCTGGGTCTCACAGTCTGGAACAACAGCAATGGCAAGTCTGGGTAAACAAGAACCTCCCTGTCACCGTCTTTGAGCATACCGACGTACCTCTCGAGTGCCTGAGGTTACCCACCATATCTGCGGAGTGGCTAATGGAATCTCAAATCAGATTGAATCTTTAGGTTCTTATCAAATTTTCAGTAATCGTTTGCGGTTCTGGAATCACTTCCAGTTCTACCATACTCCAACTACTGTTTTCTGAAAAAATCCATTTTTATTAAAAATGTGGCGAGTCTAGAACAATATCACTATTGATCTTCCGGATAGTAGAAAATCAACCCTCGTCATAGCCCGGGTCAACCCAGAAACAGCCATTACAGAAACGTGCCTTGAGTTATCCAGAGTCTGGTTTTAAGCTTAAGCCGGACAACTCCCCGTACCTTAACAATGTCAAGATATGAACTGTTCTATATGTTAGTTATATGTATGCCCTAGAGGCCATTACTATACATAGGATGTATATTGTAGTGGATGCTTGGACATATATAGGGAGGACTTTCTTGCTTGACATGATAGTATGCTATCTGGTTGATCTTTACCTTAACGTGTATACTGTTTGTCTCTCTGTTACATGTTGATAAAGCCCTTAGGATGTGTACTTGACTACTTGGACTATGATGCGAATCATACTAGTGGGAACATGGTAGTCCATAAGTACATCCTTCAAAGTCCCTAGTCGTGGGTGTATCGAGACGGGGCATCGATATACCAGAGTAGACTAGCGTATACCTTCTCGACCCATACAGATGGGCGATGGATGATCCCATATCCATTGGTGTTTGACATCAGAGATGATATACGGGTGCTCAGTAGAGACTGGGTACACTGGACGGACTCGCCGAGAACTCCCAGATGGTATTATACCTTGTGTCAGATGGCAGTTCTCTGGTGACACTGGTACAGAGTAGTCTGTTGACCCGAGATCGTCATAGAGTCTTGTGTGGTTCCCACTGTGCTTTGATTTCCACCTTACCACGTCCAAGAGGGCGTGCAAAACGGTGTCTTTTGGGTACAGTCCCGAATCACATGGAGGCAATGAGCGATAGGAGGGGATTCGTCTCTCCCGGTATAGGGAGTCGATGTTGCGCTGTGTTCGATTGGCTATAACCGGAAATCCCTGGCCAGGGTTGCTGAGATTTACTGGTAAGTGTTACCAGTAGTTTCTCAAATTGTTATAGACCTCATATCGACACGACTTATCGAGCTATTGGGGTCTGACGTTTAACCACCCCTAGGCGAGATATGTGACATATCAGACGATCAGACCGGACTGTACGGTAAGTGTTACTGGTTGGATTCACAGGAGGGTGAGCGGGCTTGCTTGTCGATCTTCTCATCGCTCAACACCCGGGTGGCTGTTACGTTTAGCAGACCGCTTGCGGCTTGTGGGTGTTTGATATGATCATCACCTGCTGCCGGCGTATTGACGAGTCTTTAGAGTCCTACACAGAGGTTTCCTGGCTCAAGCGAAACGAAATAGGAGCGCATATGAGATATGTGCGGGACCGAGAATAATGCGTGTATGTGATACCGTATTCTATTCTCGCGATGAATGTATCGATTGGTTGTATGCGATATAACCTAGTTATCGAATCAAGGGTTGATTCGATAAGCCGATACATAGGATACTAGTCGGTTATATGCGAAATGACCGGATCGTTAAATCAAGTGTTGATTTAATGATTTAATGTATAATTATATATTTGATATATTACTTTGCATTAACTAGTATTGGTTCACTTTAAATGGATTTTCTCACTTGGATGTACAAGTTGTATATGTGATATACTTTTTGTGCAAATGATTGTATCATGTTTGATGATGCATGTTTACTTGGTTAAGTGTAAAGAATAAACCATGGTTAAACTAATAATTAGGGTTTTGTTTATCCATTACTTATTTATTCATTTATTTATTTGTTTATTCTTTTTGGAATATAAATGGCATGAAAAGAAAATGGTGGCTTGATTTGTTTTCTTGTTGAAGCTTCATGAAGCTTTGACCTAAGTGACCATTTTGTCTCATGCTTAACCCTAACCACTCCTTTTAACCCTAGTTCATTCTCTATACTTGACCATGGTTGTATTATGATAAGTATTGTTTTTATTTTTTTTTTGAAAAAAATAACTTATCATAACATTTTCATCTTCTTCTTCTTCTTCTTCACATGAAGAAGCTTGCCTCCATCAATGGCAACTTGATGAAAAGAGTGAGAAATCCAATTCTAAAGTGAACCCACTTCCTATTTCTTCATCCTCTACTTCTTGCCAAGTAGTATAGGGTGTTCTCTTCACAAGTTTCATGACTTGGTGAAGTGGGAGCTTGATCTTGTGATGCCTCGACGTAGATCATCTTCGGCACGAAGTCGACGACCTAGCCCGCCCATTTCTCCGATGAAGCCGACGCTAGAGCCCGGGTTTCCATTTGGACAGCGAGGAGACTTCATTGCGGAGCTATGGAGGTGGAGGACCGGATCTACAAAGGTTGTATTTCCGTTTACTCGTAGTTAAGTTGTTAACTAGTTTATTGTTTCGCCTAATATCTAGTTAACGATCCGTATTAGGGTTTCTCTGCATCCGTAATTTTTGAAATTGCCATGGTTGATACCTTGTGAGACCTCTTGAAAGTGCCTAGGAACCCTACAGTGGTATCAGAGCCTAGCTAGAGCCTTAGACATGCGTAGACGGAGTTAGAAATCCGATCGAACCGAAACCCTAACCCTAATATTGCTCTCTGTACTTTTTCCCAATTTGTGGATTTTCCTGAATTAAAAATATGCAGAAAATTCAGCAGGGTTTTTCATGAATTACTGTGAAGCATGTGCGCACGATTCCCTAAAAGCGCGACGGAACCGCGGCATGAGCATGGATCATGCGGCGGTTCCGCGGCCATCTAGTCACTTCTTCAGTTGATAACTGCACAGCAATTCCTATTGTACAGTGCTGTATTTTCTGGGATATTTTAATGTTTGATATACAGTTGAGTATTCTGGGTTGTATTGGGGACTTGGTGTTTCGATCGGATTGTCTGACTGTGTCTATGTAGCTTCCGCATAATTTTTGAATATGTTAAAAAGTTCGACCGGATATAAATACCCAACTTTTCCCCTGTCGGGAAATTTCCAAGTGTTGGATTTTTCCGTGGTTTAAAGACGTTCTAAGTAGTGCAAGTAACGCGATGGTCCCTCTAGAAGACAATAAACCTTAACTCGATTATGTGACCGTCTTGAACTGCCCTTTGAACCTTAGGGTTTGGGGCAGTACGGCGTGCCACATGTGAGGCGTTGGCTTGACCCTTTTACGGCTGGACCGTTGGTACTGAGGCACGAAATGAATGTCTTTGAACTTATTTCATGAGTTGAGCTGTTTCGGGAAAACTTGGGTGTTCGATTGTTCGATTGGAAAGTTTAACATTTTCTATCTTATTCGGAATATGATACAATAATTGGAATTCACAAGTAGTTATGAGATAACTGAATGAATGTTATAAATCTAGAGGTTTAGTCTCACTTGATCGGTTGCCACGGAATTTTGATGTGATCAAAAGTCCGTCGCAATCACGTAGCGTACGCGGATACTCGCCGGGTAAACTTAATAGACAGCCTCACTCCATAGCCCCGACCAAGTGACTGTAGGAGAACCTCGTCGCCGAAAGCATCCGTCCGGGTGCTCGCGGCAGCGGTGTTCCGCCTTGGTGCACTTCGTCGACGGTATCGGGGATGCGGCCGTCTACTAAAGTTTGCGACGAGCATTCGATCAGGATGTCGGGAATCCTGTTGAATTGCCCGACTTGGTATTGAAAAGTGTTTTCGATAATGAAACTAAAATGCGGGGTTTATAATTGTTAGGCATGTGATGTCTAAGGAATTCATTTGATTAGGCATGTGATGTCTATGGAGGTTGCGGATTCCAACTGTTGTAGTTTTACAATTTCTTTTCTGTGACCGTAAGTGTAATATGTGATATCGCCAGTTTCGTTGCTATATGTCAACGACAATTGGGATGCGCATATTTACTTACGTTGATGGCATGTGATGTTATGTGTTGCTGGATATGTTATATTGGATCGTCGTGTTTGAATAGCCGGGTTTTTTTTATGTGAGATGAGTGTTTTTCATTTTCATTCATGTAAAAACTTGTATGTAATATTCTTTTATTGGGGCACTTCCAGGTTGCGGAAGATGTCACCCTTTGTATATTATTTACTTTTCCGAACTAGGATAGACCCAAGGAGGAGGGCACAAGTAACCGGGTTCTGGAGTCCAGTGGGAGACCAACTCGAGGAGTCGAGCCCGGGTCTCCTAACTCTAGAATTGGTAGGGTTGCTTGCCGCTCTCGTAGGGGTCTAGGGGTGTGGGTTTGGTTTTTCATCACGACCGTGGAATCCGTGTTTTATACTGCCTCGTATTGAAAACACGGACGTCCTAGTATATCCAATATTTCATATGATTCTTCTGCTGCGATATCTGTGATGTGATCATGTGATGTTCTTTGATGGATACTTTATACAGTATATATGATATATTATATAGGCGTTACTTATATTTTACACCCACGCTAGCCCTGCCCCGCTCTGCCGTTAGTTACCTAACCTAACGGTGCACGAGGTGACATCGAGGCGAATGCGGATGGCATAAGTGTACGTCGTATTTATCTGTGATGTTTAGGTACTTAAATGATGGGACTTCATTAATGTGATTAATGAAATAAAAGAAACCTAAAGATGTTGTAGAATCGAATTTCAAAATAAAAAGTTAGCTACAATTCTTGCTTTGCACAGCGATTTATATGATATATCCTGCACCTTATTCGATAAGGAAAGGACCGAGATCCCTTCACCGGGAGTGACTCCTTTAGCAATAACTGGCAGATGCTACACACTCGGTTTGTCTTTGGATTGCTTCTATAGTTTCTGCTTTGCACAGTGATATATATGATATATCCCGCACTTTATTCGATGAGAAAAGGGCCGACGATCCTTTCACCGGGAGTGACCGCTTTAGCTAAACTAGAAAAGCAAAAAAAACGCACCATTTCAAAATCATTTGATTCTACAACGATATCAAGTTCATTACGCAATAGGTTTTCAGAAAAACCTGTCGTAGCCCTCCGTCATTTCAGATAAGAAGTAGTTAGTATTCGTGCTACGTTTGTTGGCCTTTGTCAAGGCGTAGTGTGCGGTAGCTGACTGGTGCTTATCTGCTTATGCATATGATGCAGATTGAGTTAGGGTAGTCGTGCGACCTTGTTGGCCTTTGTCAAGGGCCGTGCGGGTGGGTTTAATTCAATCAGGAAATGACGGGTTGAACTTGACTAGCATCCTATGGTTTGTTGGCCTTTGTCAAGGTCATAGGAGGTTAGGGGCAAAATATTATCGGGAATTTCAAGTGTTGAAATTTGCAATGAGATTGCATACCTTCTATGAGATAGTTGGATCCCGATACCCGCTGCGAGTAAGAGTTACTCCTGGGAGAGTTTTACACATTACAATTAGCCGATCAAGTAGGTGTCTAGAAAGGTGTCAACGAGGTTACGCCTCTGGGAAAACGAGGTTTACATTAGTTAGGTTCGTGCGAAAGCACGGGGGACCTCCCTCAAAGTACCGACACTGGCCTGGCTGAAAGATTGGCGAACTTGTAGTGTGTAATTAATCCCGGCTAGTCTTTCCTTTTAGGGTTTGAAGGAAGATTTGATAAAAAGCAGTGGGAGCCATCCTGATTAGATAAAATAATAACCAATCTATTCTTGCAAGAGCATACGCTGAGTGTTTTCTTCTCTCTCTCTCCAAGTAGCGACCATATCACGCCCTAATCAAGTTAATAATATGGATTATTGACCGAACCCGCTTGTTATACTGAGCTGGGGAACGCTGGTCCCGCTCCAACTTATAATTGTTATAAGACAGAGCAGGAAATTTGGGATTACCAGAATTCCCGTGCCGCCCAAACGAAGAGAGTGCATGCTGATGCATCATCTTCGGGTGTGTTCATTACAGAGAACTGTTTCTCAGTATACTTTACGTCCTGGGTATGAGATACCAGATCAGGATCCCAGATATGTAATCTGTTACATAGGGCTACAGAAAGGTAGAGGACTGAGAACGGGTGATAAGTTTCATGAGACAGAAAACGGGGCAAGTGTTGCAGCCAAGTCTGTTGGTCACTGTCACCCTGTATTCCAAATACATTGATTCTGAACGAATGTTGTTAGATAACGAACCTGATATACAAAATCATATCTATCTCTTTATTAGTAAAGAAATGATATAATTTTGTATTGTTGGATAATGTTTTGAACATTTCCTATATCAAAAGTTGATCGGTTCAGGCACGTTATCTAAAAGCATTAACGTTCTAAATCAAACTAGAGTTCCTTGTATACAGAACACACACAAGAGGAAGAGTTCAGAAATGAACGAATTCTTCTTGAGGTATTGTAGACTAGGTCATATCAATGCGACCCGACTAGCTGAAGTTACATATAGATGCATATATAAATTAGTTTGAATTTACATCTTGTGAAACTTGCCAGTCATGTCACAGAGATAAGATGACCATAGCTCCGTTTACTGGAAACAGAGAAAGAGTTAGTGAACTCTTGGGATGATACATGTTGATGTATGTAGGTCCCCTGTCTACACTAGCCAAGACCGGTTCTTTATACTTCATTACATTCTCTGATGATCTTTCAAGATTCAGACCTATGTTCCTGTTGAAACACAAGTCCGAACCTTTTGAGATATTCACAGAATATAAGTTAGAAGTAGAGAACCAATACGGGTATAAGTATTATGTCCTTTGATGTGATCAAGGAGGAGAATACTTGAGCATGGAAATCCTGGACTATTCTAAAGGAGAATGTGATTCTCTCTCAGCATTACTCCTCCGGATACACCATACGATGGTATATCGGGGCGGAGCAGATACACGCTATATGATATGGTGTGCTCTATGATGAGTACTACTGAGTTACCTATTTCCTTTTGGGAGTTATGCACTTGAGAAGCTGCATACCTATTGAATAGGGTTCCAATCAAATCAGTTGCCTACCATTTCATATGTGATATGGAAAGGGAAGAGCCTATGTCTTAAGATAGTTAAGATTTGGGGTTGTCCAGCCTATGTCTGAAAAGCAAAATCAGGACAAGCTCGAGGCAAGATCTGTTATGTAGAACTGGAATGGTTCCAGCTATACAAAACTGCAGCTGATGATTTGACAGAACCAAAGGATTCAATAGTACCAACGAACCTCAGCCTCTCCGCCGATCTAGTAAGGTTCCTCACCCGCCTGAGAGATACTTCGGTTTCTCTATGACAGTGGGAGCAAGGATTGCATCATAAGATGATGACCCAACTAGTTTCGAGCTGGCCATCAGGAGTGGGACTCTGTAAGAATGGCTGGATGCTTAGCGATCTGTGATGGAATCCATGTACACCAACAAAGTATGGACTTTGGTTGCTATATCTGAAGGGTTAAATCCCCATCAGGAGCAAGTATATCTTGAGAAGATTACTCTGTGTAGATGGAAAAGTTGAGACTTTCAAAGCTAGACTTGTTAATGGTTTTCATCATTGACCAGGCATGGATAATGATGAAACCTTTTCAAGTGGCTATGCTTAAGTCCATCCAGATCCTACTTGCCACGGCTACATACCATGACTACGATATCTGGCGGTTGGGTGCCATGACTGCTTTTCTAAATGATGTTTTAGAAGAGAACGTCTATAAGTACACAGCCAGAGGGCTTCGTAGACAGTGGGAGCAGCGGAAACGTGTACAAGATGCTTTATAGGATAAAGCAGGCATCGCGGAGTTGGAACATCTGTTTTGATGTAGTAGTCAAACAGTTTGACATCATCAAAATGGCAGATGAACCTTGTATATACAAAAAGGTAGTAGGGAGTATGGTGATGATCCTCGTAGAGTACGTGGATGATATACTCTTGATAGGGAAGGAGTTTCCTATGCTACGCTCGGTCAATCTCCGCTTATCACAATGATTCTCCATAAAGGATCAAAGTGATACCTCCTAAATCCTGGGTTTTGGATCTATGAGATAGATCTAATTGGATGTTAGGATTCTCACTAGTTGTAGTGAGATAGTATCAATCGATCCAGGGGAGAATCACTGGAAGGGTTCCAGAGTGATAAGGACGACTGAAAGTCAGTCACAGGCATTGTCTTTACCCTCAGTAAAGGGACGGTATGTTGGAAGAGTTCCAAGCTAGATACCGTGGCTAACTAGACGATAAAGGCAGGATACATCGCTACTTAAGATGCTACCAAAGAAGATGTTTGGGTGTATATTGGTTCATGAGATGATCTACGTTCCAACCATTGTGAGACAATGGAGTTGTGGCTTATGCCAAGGAACACCGGTCCCATCAGTGATCCAGACATATTCTAAGGCAGTGTCACCGGATCATGGAGATGGTTGATCTCCAGGGTGATTGAGGTTTGGAGAGTAGACTCAGAGGACAACACAGCGGATCCACTCACAAAGGCCTGTTCCCAGAGAGAGATTTTTATGGGATGGTTGAGTATGAGATACTACAACCACTGCTATCAGATGGCCCTAGTGCAAGTGGGAGATTGTTAGTTATATGTATGCCCTAGAGGCCATTACTATACATAGGATGTTTATTGTAGTGGATGCTTGGACATATATAGGGAGGACTTTCTTGCTCGACATGATAGTATGCTATCTGGTTGATCTTTACCTTAACGTGTATACTGTTTGTCTCTCTGTTACATGTTGGTAAAGCCCTTAGGATGTGTACTTGACTACTTGGACTATGATGCGGATCATACTAGTGGGAACATGGTAGTCCATAAGTACATCCTTCAAAGTCCCTAGTCGTGGGTGTATCGAGACGGGGCATCGATATACCAGAGTAGACTAGCGTATACCTTCTCGACCCATACAGATGGGCGATGGATGATCCCATATCCATTGGTGTTTGACATCAGAGATAATATACAGGTGCTCAGTAAAGACTGGGTACACTGGACGGACTCGCCGAGAACTCCCAGATGGTATTATACCTTGCGTCAGATGGCAGTTCTCTGGTGACACTGGTACAGAGTAGTCTGTTGACCCGAGATCGTCATAGAGTCTTGTGTGGTTCCCACTGTGCTTTGATTTCCACCTTACCACGTCCAAGAGGGCATGCAAAACGGTGGCTTTTGGGTACAGTCCCGAATCACATGGAGGCAATGAGCGATAGGAGGGGATTCGTCTCTCCCGGTATAGGGAGTCGATGTTGCGCTGTGTTCGATTGGCTATAACCGGAAATCCCTGGCCAGGGTTGCTGAGATTTACTGGTAAGTGTTACCAGTAGTTTCTCAAACTGTTATAGACCTCATATCGACACGACTTATCGATCTATTAGGGTCTGACGTTTAACCACCCCTAGGCGAGATATGCGACATATCAGACGATCAGACCGGACTGTACGGTAAGTGTTACTGGTTGGATTCACAGGAGGGTGAGCGGGCTTGCTCGTCGATCTTCTCATCGCTCAACACCCGGGAGGCCGTTAGCAGACCGCTTGCGGCTTGTGGGTGTTTGATATGATCATCACCTGCTGCCGGCGTATTGACGAGTCTTTAGAGTCCTACACAGAGGTTTCCTGGCTCAAGCGAAACGAAATAGGAGCGCATATGAGATATGTCCGGGACCGAGAATAATGCGTGTATGTGATACCGTATTCTATTCTCGCGATGAATGTATCGATTGGTTGTATGCGATATAACCTTGTTATCGAATCAAGGGTTGATTCGATAAGCCGATACATAGGATACTAGTCGGTTATATGCGATAAGACCGGATCGTTAAATCAAGTGTTGATTTAATGATTTAATGTATAATTATATATTTGATATATTACTTTGCATTAACTAGTATTGGTTCACTTTAAATGGATTTTCTCACTTGGATGTACAAGTTGTATATGTGATATACTTTTTGTGCAAATGATTGTATCATGTTTGATGATGCATGTTTACTTGGTTAAGTGTAAAGAATAAACCATGGTTAAACTAATGATTAGGGTTTTGTTTATCCATTACTTATTTATTCATTTATTTATTTGTTTATTCTTTTTGGAATATAAATGGCATGAAAAGAAAATGGTGGCTTGATTTGTTTTCTTGTTGAAGCTTCATGAAGCTTTGACCTAAGTGACCATTTTGTCTCATGCTTAACCCTAACCACTCCTTTTAACCCTAGTTCATTCTCTACACTTGACCATGGTTGTATTATGATAAGTATTGTTTTTATTTTCTTTTTGAAAAAAATAACTTATCATAACATTTTCATCTTCTTCTTCTTCTTCTTCACATGAAGAAGCTTGCCTCCATCAATGGCAACTTGATGAAAAGAGTGAGAAATCCAATTCTAAAGTGAACCCACTTCCTATTTCTTCATCCTCTACCTCTTGCCAAGTAGTATAGGGTGTTCTCTTCACAAGTTTCATGACTTGGTGAAGTGGGAGCTTGATCTTGTGATGCCTCGACGTAGATCATCTTCGGCACGAAGTCGACGACCTAGCCCGCCCATTTCTCCGATGAAGCCGATGCTAGAGCCCGGGTTTCCATTTGGACAGCGAGGAGACTTCATTGCGGAGCTATGGAGGTGGAGGACCGGATCTACAAAGGTTGTATTTCCGTTTACTCGTAGTTAAGTTGTTAACTAGTTTATTGTTTCGCCTAATATCTAGTTAACGATCCGTATTAGGGTTTCTCGGCACCCGTAATTTTTGAAATTGGCATGGTTGATGCCTTGTGAGACCTCTTGAGAGTGCCTAGGAACCCTACACTATATCCAATACGGAAACAGAGGCACTGATTTAATTGAACCAGATTCAAATCATGCAGCTGTCTCCAGTGCATGTCAACTAAATGTAGAGGGGCCGATCAGCATTACTCAACTTAGGAGGGCTTCCAATTATGAGTAATCTGAAAGAGAAGTAAGTTCTCTTAATCATTACTATCAACTGAATACCATACACAAGTATCTACATCTTCGATCACCTTGAAGAATCCCGATACTTGCATCATCTGGTTCTCTACTTTACTCTAATACCTATAACTTCTCAAAACTTGAACCTTGTGTTTCTAGGAAACACATGTCTAAGAACTAGAGAAGTCACAAGTAAACAGAATACAGCACGAGTACCAACCCCTCTGTCCTAATGGACACTGGACAACATACAATACTCTGTATAAGTCCCATAAGTCTAATAACTTAATCCCTGTGTGTCGTAGGTTGAAAACTGTATTTATGGTTAAGAAAAATTACACCACTGTTTAATGCTCCTCACCTAATCATCCACTGATATAGGTAAATGTCATGGACATAATTTCAAAAAGTTATATCTCACTCTATTAAAATAGACGTACAGATATATAAATTTGAAATTGGTGCATAACAATGGATATTCAAAACCAAATATCTGCCGTCCGGCAAACAACCCAGGCGATTTCCTCAAATATCACCAATTGCAACGAATCCCGATATAATGAGGACAATCACCTAATTCCCAATAACTTGCTCCTACTCATCATCTGTAAAACCATAAAGATGTGAGAATCAAACCTGGTAAATACATACCCTAGAGCAAGGGCTAATTGGGAAATCAGATTTCTTTTAACAGTACACAGTGAAACTGAAACATTGAAATGTTTCGAGAGGGTTTCCGGGTATTCCTAGTAATGCCTCTTCCATTATCAGATTTACAACTGTAACCGTGTATTTCTTTGCCATCTCTCCAAATCCCTTTATATGTTTTTAGTCGTTACCTTCTACACACCATCGTTAGGCTAAATGGTTTTCTTCCTTCCCTACCGTTCGGCACCAGCCTACGGTTTGGAAGAGGACTATCCAATAAGAGTAATAGGTGTACTGTCCTAATCCTAGGAGCACTCGCAACGCGAGAGAAGGTAAAGATAAAAGACAACTGAATAAACCTTATTCCTATTTCTCCTGAACCAGAATCCATCCCCGAACTGGAAGAAGTTCCTTTCGAGTTCGTATATAACCATACGATGGAGTATCCAAATAACTGTGGATCTTCGTAGTGATACGGGGTGTTCTGGAGAAATACAAAGGTGAAGTAGGAGTGGCGATGAAATATTTGGTTTGGTCGTGAATAGCAGTCGCAGTTTACTTTGCCCTCTTACTAATCACTTTATTTGTCTTTACTTAATACCTTTTGTACACCTTCGTTAGGCTAATTGGTTTTCTTCATTCCCTAACATTCGGTACCAGCCTATGGTTTGGAAGAAGACTATCCAATTAGCGTAATAGGTGTACTGTCCTAATCCAAGGAGCACTCGCAACCTGAGAGAAGGTAAAAGGAAATGACAACTGAATGGTCCTATTCGTTTTCTCTAAAACTGGAAACCATCATCGAATCTGGAACAAGTTCCTTCGAGTTCGTATATAACCATACGATGGTTTTATCCAATGGAAGTGGACGTTCGTAGTAATATGGGGTGTTCTGGAGAAAAGGATAAAAGTAGGAGTGGCAATGAGGTATGCAACTCTGACAATCCAAAAGTCAATGTTTAAGAAAGTTCGGTTAATCTTGGTCACTGAGTCATAGTCAAGGGTCGGGTCATGGTCGCTGCCAAAGAGAGAGAGAAAAGAAACACTCTGCGTGCACTCTATCCTAGACCAGATGGTTATCAATTTATCTAATCAGGAAACCTCCCACTGTAACCTCAAATTCTCCTCCAAACCTGAAAGAAGAATTAGTCGGGATCACCCGAGGAGTAAACCAACTCATCAGTGGGAATCGGGATCCAACTATCATCGCATGATAACGTGATGGAATCCATTCACGTTATCACACTCTAGAAGGTATGCGCATATCTGGCAAGTTTCAGTTTCATTAGAAACTCCCGATGTGATTTTTACCCCATGCTCTTATGACCATGACGAAGGTCAACAAATTATAAGTCACATGTCAAGTTCTACCCGTCATTGTCCAGGTTAATTTGAACCTACCCATACAAGCCTTTGACGAAGGCCAACAAGGCTATACGACTGTCCCAAACCAACGCATCTATCTATACAGCAGAAAGGTAACAAATAGCTACCATACACTATGCCTTGACGAAGGCCAACAAACATAGCATGAATACTAAGTGCTACCCGTCTGAAATGACGGAGGGCTACACATGTTTTTTGGCGAAAAACCTTTAACGTAATGAACTTGATATCATTGAAGGAACCGGATAGCTTTTTATAAAAATATAGTGGCGAAAACCATTGCTAAAGAGGTCACTCCCGGTGAAGGGAACTCGGCTCTTTCCCCGTAGAATGAGGTGCTGGATATTCCAACTGAATACCACGATGCAAAGCAAAAGGCAATCGGCTATAGTGAAGTTATTGCCCTGACGTAAACTCTGTCCAAGGGGTCACTCCTGGTGAAGGGATCTCGGCCCTTGCCTCGTCGACTGAGGTGCTGGATATTCATAACCGAATACCACTGTGCAAAACAAAAGAGAACGTCCTTGCAATAACAGCTTTTTGAAAAATTGTTCCAACAACATCAGAATAGGTTTGTTTAGCTTGCATTGATCCGAATCAATGCAGTCCCATCAATTGATCACACCAATAAAGAACAAAAAATACGATGTACGTATATGCCACCCGCATTTGCCACTGGGTCCCGTCATCACCCGTTAGGTTACTTAACTGACGACAGAGCGGGGACTGGACTGGCGCGGTTGCAAAACATATACAACATCAACTAGTATATATATCAATATATAATATTCCCCCAAGGCGTGATAAAATGCAACATCACAGAAATGTAATAAGCATCACAGAACATTACAGATATCTGGGATCCCCGGGTTTCATAGAGCCGCTACTGAAACCAGACGTACCCCTGGTCGTATGGATAGCCTGTGCAGTGAAATCCTAGACCCCTACGGGCACGGCAAGTTACCCGCCAAAACCTGAAGCGAGGCAGCCCCCTTCAACAACGACGTTCCCCAGGTCGTTTTGCGAATTTTCCCGTTTTAGGGCAAAATTGTCAGTTTTCCCCGTTTTAACTCGATTTCGATCAAACGTCCGTATAAACTTGCCGACACCTAGTTTAGCTAAAATAAAGATTGTGCGCGAACTTTAGGGGTATTTGGGAGGTTTTGGTTCAGATAGAATTTTTCCCAAATAAAATATTATTTTAAGCGGTATTTTGTGTACGTAAATCGGAAAAATTTTCTCTTGTGAATAGATTTATTTTTTGTCACTAGAATATTTTGGAAACTTCTTTTTAAATATCTAGATATTTTTAGAGTGCAAAAGGTTTTATTTTTAAAATAGAATAGAAAAGAGTGAAAGGTGGCAAAGTGCATTTATTAGCATTTATTACACTTTTTCATAGCATTTTCTTCACAAAAAAATTCAAAAAAATACCCCTCACCTCCTTGGCCGAGCCCTCTCCCCAAAATTTCTGGCCATTTCATTTTCCAAGCTCATTTCTCACTCTTTTTCACTCAAAAATACAAAAGAATTCCAAAAATAAATCCAAAAATTCCTATATAAAAATTAAACCATTTTTCCTTCACCAATCCTTCATGGATCATCTATAAAGCATGGTTTTTGATGCTAAGATATTGGATTAAGTTTCATTTTTTGTTCTTGGGGAGATATAATTCTTACCTTAATCTTTTTATACTTGCTTTAATCTTAATTCTAGTTAATTTTGTTAGCTAATTATGTGTTTAGTTTAGTTTTTAATTCATGATTAATTCATTTATGTTTTGTTTAAGAAATTCATGTTAGGGTTAAATTTTGTTTAAGTGTTTCGTGTTCAATTGAAGTGTTAATTTGTGTTTTGGAGAAGATTAACCTAGTAGAAAATATTAATTTTTGCTAATGAACACTTTGTTTAATTATGCAATTAGCTTACTAGGTTTTTGCTAAAACATAATTAGCGGGTGTTAAAAATATAGGAATGGTTTAGATATCTTATTTAAGCTATTTTAAGGTGTTTGTAATTGCTAGTTATGATTTAGCTTGAAACTAGTGCAAATATTGCGATAGGTTGCTTACTAGATTTCGGGGGTTTTCGGACGTGCGTTCGTTTGGTCGTTACGAGATTATATCTATTGTATTTCTCGTAATTCTTGTGTTATGTTGCGCGATCGGGACGATCGGTGTCCAGACTCGGTGTTTTGTAGTTTAGCGACCCCAATTAGGATTTTTGGCCGGTATCGTGCGCAATTGATGCGCTAAGCGCGCAGTGTAATTTTCCGGGCGTTTTCTTCACGTTTCGTTGTCTTTTTTGTCATTATAGGATATTTAGCATATGTGTTGTATTTATGAAATTTTAGGTTCACAAGCAGAGACTTCGGGTGCCGCGGACAAGGGGAAGCAGGTGGTTGGATTTTCATAGTTCGAGACCATCGGTGAGTAGATTTTACATCTACAGGGGAATCGCCCGCATGGCGTTATGCGTCAGGGCTAGAGACTTTATTACTTGTCCCATCTTCTATGTCATGTTTAGAATTGCGCATTTACTTAGATGTTATATTGATTGGTTAGGGACATGGTGACATTGAACTATACTGATTATCATACATGACATTTAGCATACATGTATTTCTATAGAGTATTGTACCATTAATGATAGGTACATACACACTCCCTGACATAGCTACAGGTATACCTTGCATATACTGTTCTTATACCCAGGGGGTATATTACATCATTTACTTATAGGTGGACACATACATCTGGTTTTAGCTACATGTTTACCTTTACTTGATGTTATTTAGAATCGGATAATATAGGAACCATATGATATTGGTATTAATTTGATGCAGTTAATTAGCGGTTTTCCTTTATATGCTTGCATTTCAGATATGTCGCACATATTATATTCATGGATTTTCGCATTGTTAAATGGATTTTTCATGATGTTTTCTGGATTTGTGGACCGCGGGAGTTCATGAAATTATGCATTACTTGAAAAACCCGGTTTCCTTGATATGATATTTCAGCAGCCACCATGAGATTTGTCGTTTACGATGTGTATACCCCACGCGAGGAAAGGAGGCGTCCGTGTGTGGGTATATGGTGGGGCCCGAAGGTACCCCGAAGCAAGAACGATGTCGTGGTGTCAGGCGATGTGGCTTAGGTGAACCATACTATCCGGTGACAGGACCAAGACTCAGCGGCTATCATGTGGATACCGACAGGAGTCATGTACGTATGGATACGTCGAGAGGCGAGGGTCAGAGCTAGGCACTTGAGCTTTCGGGATAGCGTATGATACGTACCTATCAGTATGTTAGTCTGGGAGGCGACTTCTGATAGATCAGTTTTTCTGTGTCGATGCTTGGCACATTGGTTTCATGATATTTCTAATTACTCCTTTGTATATATAACAGGGGATTTAGCCACCCTTACACCAATATTAGTGGAATGGGACGCTAATATATGTGTATTGACCTTATCATATTTATTTATGTCATTATATTTAGGATGTTAGAATTTTACTAGAGATTTGATTCGGGATATAAGAGATTCATTTGAGATCGGATACTGGATGTATATGTGAGATATACTTGATGTGTACATTCGATATATGTGAGATATACTTCATGTGTACATTCGATATATGTGAGATATACTTGTTATTATGCAATTGAGTAGATGTGATACTTAGATGCTTTGAGAGCCAATTTGGGGGCTGATTTGAGGAATTGGGAATTGAATTGTCTTGCTGGATTGTGATCCTACCACGATGTCAGGATTCCGTGGAAATGACATACTTCACTCCATATCTCACCTTTATCTGTTTGTGCACTGTTTCATGTATTAGTAGTGTAGGGTTCCTAGGCACACTATAGAGGTCTTACAAGGCATCAACCATGCCAATTTTAATTTTTATGGGTGCCGAGAAACCCTAATACGGATCGTTAACTAGAAGTTTAGGCGAAAACGAAACTAGTTAACATTTTAACTAAAGGAGAGAGGCTACAACCTTTGTAGATCCGGTTCTCTACTTCCTTAGCTCCACGTAGGCGTCCTCTCGCTGTCCATCTCAAATCCCGGACTCAATCGTCGGCTTGATCGGAGAAATGGGCGGACTAGGTCGTCGGCTTCGTGCCGAAGATGATCTACGTCGAGGCATCACAAGTTCAAGCTCCGACTTCACAAATTTGTGAAACTTGTGAAGAAAACACCCAAAACAACTTGGCAAGAGGTAGAGGTTGAAGAAATAGGAGGTGGGTTCACTTTAGAATTGGATTTCTCACTTTAGAACTCAAGTTGCCATTGATGGCATCAAGCTTTCTTTCTTGAAGAAGAAGATCAAGAAGAAGGAAATATTATGATAAGTTCATCCAAAATGAAAAAGAAATGAATACTTATCATAATAGGAACCATGGTTAGGTGTAGAGAATTGACCAAGGTTAGAAGAGTTGTTAGGGTTAAGCATGAAGACAAATTGGTCACTTTGGTCAAAGCTTCATGAAGCTTCACAAAGGTTCAAGAATGAAAGCAACCATTTTGTATTCTTATCCAATCCTTTTTCCAAAATCAATAAATAAATGAATGGATAATTAAAACCCTAATCACTTTCTTAACCTAGGTTTAATTCTTTACACTTAACCAAATGAGCAAGCATCATCAAACATGATACAAAGATGTGCACAAAAGTATATCACATATACAACTTGCACATCAAGTGAGAAAATCCATTTAAAGTGAATCAATACTAGTTAATGCAAAATAATATATCAAATATATAATTATACATTAAATCATTAAATCAACACTTGACTTAACGATCCGGTCATATCGCATATAACCGACTAGTATCCTATGTATCGGCTTATCGAATCAATCGTTGATTTGATATCTAGGTTATATCGAATATAACCAATCGATACATTCATTGTGAGAATGGAATACGGTATCACATACACGCATTATTCTCGGTCCCGCACATATCTCATATGCGCTCCTATTTCGTTTCGCTTGAGCCAGGAAACCTCTTTGTAGGACTCTAAAGACTCGTCAATACTCCAGTAGCAGATGATGATCATATCAAGCACCCACAAGCCGCAAGCGGTCTGCTAAACGTAACGGCCATCCGGGTATTGAGCGATCAGAAGATCGACAAGCTAGCCCGCTCACACTCCTGTGAATCCAACCAGTAACACTTACCGTACAGTCCGGTCTGTTCGTCTGATATGTCGCATATCAAGTCTAGGGGTGGTAAACGTCAGACCCCAATAACCGATAAGTCGTGCCGATGTGAGGCTCATAACGGGTCGAGAAACTACTGGTAACACTTACCAGCAAATCTCTGATCAGCCCTGGCCAGGGACTTCCCTGTTACGGCCAATCGAGTACAGCGCAACTCAACCCCCAATACCGAGAGAGACGAAACCCCTCCTATCGCTCATTATCTCCATGTGACTCGGGACTGTTCCCAAAGACCACCGTTTTGCACGCCCTCATGGACGTGGTAAAGTGGAGATCAAAGCACAGTGGGAATCACACAAGACTCTATGACGATCTCGGGTCTACAGACTAACCTGCACAAGTGTCACCTGAGAACTGCCATCTGACGTGAGGTATAATACCATCTGGGAGTTCTCGGCGAGTCCGTCCAGTGTACCCAGTCTCCACTGAGCACCCGTATACCATCTCTGATGTCAAACACCAATGGATGTGGGATCATCCATCGCCCATCTCATGGGTCGAGAAGCGTATACGCTAGTCTACTCTGGTATATCGATGCCCCGTCTCGATACACCCACGACTAGGGACCTTGAAGGATGTACTTATGGACTACCATGTCCCCACTAGTACGATCTGCATCATAGTCCAGGTAGTCAAGTACACATCCTAAGGGCTTTACCAACATGTAACTATAAGACAGTTTAAAAGACTAGTGTACATGTTAAGATAAAGAGCAACCAGATAGCATACTATCATATCGAGAAAGAAAGTCATCTCTATATATGTCCAAGCATCCAATATAATATACATCATCTGTACAATACTGGCCTCTAGGGCATACATACAACTAACAATCTCCCACTTGCACTAGGGCCAGCTGCTGTAGTATCGCATACCGAGCATCCCGAAGAGTCTCTCAAACTGTATCTGGGGAATGGCCTTCGTGAGTGGATCCGCCGTGTTGTGCTTCGTGTCAACTCTCCTGACCTCGATCTCCCGGAGATCAACTATCTCCCGGATCAGGTGATACCGCCTCAGAATATGCCTGGATCGCTGATGGGACCTAGGTTCCTTGGCCAAAGCCACCGCTCCATTGTTATCGCAATACAAAGGTATTGGATGCTCAATGGATGGAACCACTCCAAGTTCAGTAATGATCTTCTTGATCCAGACAGCCTCTTTGGCAGCATCGTTGGCAGCGATGTATTCAGCCTCCATCGTCGAGTCTGCCACGGTTTTCTGCTTGGAACTCTTCCAGCTAACTGCCCCTCCGTAAAGGGTAAAGACAAAGCCCGACTGGGACTTAGAGTCGTCCTTATCACTCTGGAAGCTCGAATCGATAAAGGACTCCACTTGGAGTTCTCCGTTACCATACACCAAGAGCATCTCTTTAGTCCTTCGTAAGTACTTGAGAATGCTCTTCACAGCTGTCCAGTGACTCTCTCCAGGATCAGCTTGATACCTGCTCACTATACTTAGTGAGTATGCAACATCGGGTCTGGTACATAGCATCGCATACATGATAGAGCCTACAGCCGAAGCATAGGGTATCCCTTGCATGTGAGCTCTCTCCAAATCAGTCTGGGGAGACATCTCTTTGGAGAGAGTGACTCCAGAGATCGTGGGCAAGTTCCCACGCTTGGATTCTTCCATACTAAACCTCTTTAGTATGGTGTCAATGTACCTAGATTGGGACAATCTCAGTATCCGTTTGGATCTATCTCTATAGATCCTGATCCCCAATATGCAGGAGGCATCACCAAGATCTTTTATTGAGAATCTTTGTGATAAGAAGAGCTTGACCGATTGCAGCATTGGAATATCATTTCCTATCAAGAGTATGTCGTCCACGTACAATACGAGGAAGACAACCTTACTCTCTGCCACCTTCTTGTAGATACAAGGTTCATCTGGGTTTTTGACGAAATCAAACTCAAAGATAACGACGTCAAAGCAGATGTTCCAACTCCGCGATACTTGCTTTAATCCATAAATGGATTTAAGCAGCTTGCACACCTTCCCGCTGCTCCCACTATCTACGAAGCCCTCTGGCTGAGTCATCTACACGCACTCTTCTAAATCACCATTTAGAAAGGCGGTCTTAACATCCATTTGCCAGATTTCGTAATCATAATATGCAGCGATGGCAAGCATGATCCGGATGGATTTAAGCATAGCCACTGGAGAAAAGGTTTCGTCATAGTCCACACCTGGTCTTTGACGAAAACCCTTTGCAACAAGTCTAGCTTTGAAAGTCTCCACTTTCCCATCTACACCAAGTTTTTTCTTGAAGATCCACTTGCTCCCAATGGGTTTTACCCCCTCAGGAGCAACTTCCAAAGTCCATACTTTGTTGGTGTACATGGATTCCATCTCGGACCGCATAGCATCCAGCCATTTCACTGAGTCCCTACTCGTGATGGCCTGCTCGAAGCTAGTTGGGTCATCATCCTCCATGATGCAATCCTCGCTTCTACCGTCAATGAGAAAACCGTAGTATCTCTCAGGTGGACGAGAAACCCTACTAGATCGGCGGAGAGGCTGGGGTTCATAGGGTATTACTGAATCCTCTGGTTCTACCAAGTCTTCTGTTATAGTTTGTGTCGCTGGAACCTCTTCCAGTTCTACCTCAATGCCACTTGTCTGTTTTATAAGAAAACTCTTTTCTAAGAAAGTGGCATGTCGAGAAACAAACACTTTTTGTTCCTCGGAGTGATAGAAGATATACTCTCGCGAATGTTTGGGATATCCAACAAACTTACATAGAACAGACCTTGCCTCGAGCTTGTCCGGATTTTGTGTTTTAACATAGGCCGGACAACCCCATATCTGAATAAAATTAAGACATGGTCTCTTACCATTCCATATCTCATATGGAGTGGTAGGCACTGACTTGGTTGGAACTCTATTCAATAGATATGCAGCAGTTTCCAGTGCATATCCCCAGAAGAAAATAGGTAACTCAGCTGTGCTCATCATAGAGCACACCATATCTAATAGGGTGCGGTTCCTCCGTTCTGATACACCGTTGTGCTGTGGTGTATAAGGAGGAGTAAGCTGAGAGAGAATCCCATTCTCTTTTAGATAATCTATGAATTCGTTGCTTAAGTATTCTCCTCCTCGATCAGATCGAAGGATCTTAATACTTCTGCCCGTTTGGTTCTCTACTTCGGTTTTATATTCTCTGAATTTCTCAAAAGCTTCAGACTTGTGTCTTATCAAGTACACATGTCCGTATCTTGAGAGATCGTCAGTGAATGTAATGAAGTACGAAGAACCATCCCTGGCATGTGTAGACATGGGACCGCATACATCACTATGTATCAGTCCCAAGAGTTCGGTAACTCTTTCTCCGTGTCCCGTAAACGGAGTTTTGGTCATCTTGCCTTTGAGACATGACTGGCAAGTGTCATAAGATGAAAATTCAAACGGATTTAAATATCCATCCTTATGCAACTTAGCTAGTCGTGTCGCATTGATGTGACCCAGTCTACAATGCCACAAGAAGGATTCGTTCAGTTCAGAACTCTTCCTCTTGTGTGTGTTTTGTAAATTGAGGACTGTATTTTGATTGAGAATGAATATGCCATTATGTAACGAGCCTGATGCAATCAACTTTTGATCTAGGAATATGTTCATAACATTGTCCTTCACTACAAAATTATATCCTTCTTTACATAATAAAGAAACTGATATAATGTTGCGCATCATGTTCGGTATATAATAGCATTCATTTAGAATCAGTGTATCACCACTTGGTAATACTAGGTGATATTCGCCAACTGCTTTGGCTGCAACATTTGCCCTATTCCCTACTTGAACGGAATGATCACCTTTTCCCAGTTCTCTACCTTTCCGTAGCCCATGTAACATTTTACATATGTGGGATCCTGATCCGGTATCTAATACCCAGGACGTAGGGTGAACTGAAAAACAGTTCTCAACGACAAACACACCCGAAGATGATGCATCATCATGCATGTTCTCCGTTTGGGCGGTGTGAGAATTCAGATATTCTACTGTTTCCTGTTCATTCTTATAACACTTATAAGGTAGAACTGGTCCAACGTTCCCCTGCACAGTATAACATGCGGGTTCGGTCAATACATCCATATTATTATCTTTATTAGGGCATGACATGGTCGCTACCTGGAGAGAGAGAGAAGAAAACACTTTAGCGTATGCTCTTGCAAGATCAGATTGGTTTTTATCTTATCTAATCAGGATGGCTCCCACTGGTTTTTATCAAATCTTCCTTCAAACCCTAAAAGGAAAGACTAGCTGAGATTAATTACACACTAAAAGTTCGCCAATCTTTCAGCCAGGCCAGTGTCGGTACTTTGAGGGAGGTCCCCCGTGCTTTCGCACGAACCTAATTAATGTAAACCTCATTTTCCCAGAGGCGTAACCCCGTTGACACCTTTCTAGACACCTACTTGATCAGCTAATTGTAATGTGTAAAACTCTCCCAGGAGTAACTCTTACTCGCAGTGGGTATCGGGATCCAACTATCTCATAGAAGGTATGCAATCTCATTGCAAATTTCAACACTTGAAATTCCCGATAATGCTTTTGCCCCTAGCGTGCTATGACCTTGACGAAAGCCAACAAACTACAGCCCGCTAGTCAAGTTCAACCCGTACATTTCTTGACTGAATTAAACCCACCCGCACGACCCTTGACGAAAGCCAACAAAGCCGTACGACTACCCTAGTCCAGTCGCATCATATGCAGCAGATAAGCAGCACATAGCTACCGCACACTACACCTTGACGAAAGCCAACAAATGTAGCACGAATACTATATGCAACTTATCTGAAACGACGGAGGGCTACGCAGGTTTTTTCTGAAAACAATGAGCGTAATGAACTTGATATTCTTGTAGAATCAAATGAAGTTTTGAAATGGAGTGATTTTGAGGCTTTTCTAGTTTTGCTAAGGGGGTCACTCCCGGTAAAGGGATCGTCGGCCCTTTCCTCGTCGAATGAGGTGCGGGATATATCATATATATCACTGTGCAAAGCAGAAACTATAGAAGCAATCAAAAAACAAACCGAGTGTGTAGCATCTGTAGGGTTCCTAGGCACCCTAATGAGGTCTCACAAGGCATCAACCATGCCAATTTCAAATTTAAACGGTGCCGAGAAACCCTAATACGGATCGTTGGCTAGATGTTTAGGCGAAAATGAAACTAGTTAACAACTTAACTAAAGTTTAAACGGAAATACAACCTTTGTAGATCCGGTGCTCCACCTCCATAGCTCTGCAACGAAGTCCCCTCGCTGTCCAAATGAATTCCCGGGCTCTAGCGTCGGCTTCGTCGGAGAATGGGCAAGCTAGGTCGTCGATGTCCATGCCGAAGATGATCTACGTCGAGGCATCGCTAGATCAAGCTCCAACTTCACCAAGTCATGAAAACTTGTGAAGGAAACACACTCTACTACTTGGCAAGAGGTAGAGGATGAAGAAATAGGAAGTGAGTTCAATTTAGAATTGGATTTCTCACTCTTTATCATCAATCACCATTAATGACCTAAGCTTTCTTCATGATAGATATGAAGAAGAAGAAGAAAGTTATGATAAGTTATTATTAAAAAGGAAAAGAAATCAATTCTTATCATAACATGACCATGGTTAAGTGTAGATAACTAATTAGGGTTAAATGAAGTGGTTAGGTTTAAGCATGAGACAAAAGGGTTACAAAGTCAAAGTGTTCAAGAAACTTCATGAACAAAACAAAAATGCCACCATTTTATCATGCTCTTTTTCTTTTCCAAAAAGAATAAACAAATGAATAAAAATGAATAATCAAATAGTAAACCCTAACTATTCCATTCACCAAGGTTTAATTCTATACACTTAACAAATAAGGCATGTATCATCAAACATGATACAAGCAAGTGCACAAAATCATATCGCATATGCAATGCGCACACCCGAGTGAGAAAATCCATTTTAAATGAACCAATACTAGTTAATGCAAAGTAATATATCAAATATATAATTATGCATTAAATCATTAAATAAACACTTGATTTAACGATCCGGTCATATCGCATATAACCGGCTAGTATCCTATGTATCGGCTTATCGAATCAATCTTCGATTCGATAACTAGGTTATATCGCATATAACCAATCGATACATCCATCGCGAGAATAGAATACGGTATCACATACACGCATTATTCTCGGTCCCGCACATATCTCATATGCCTCCTATTTCGTTTCGCTTGAGCCAGGAAACCTCTGTGTAGGACTCTAAAGACTCGTCAATACGCCGGCAGCAGGTGATGATCATATCAAACACCCATAAGCCGCAAGCGGTCTGCTAAACGTAAAGGCCACCCGGGTATTGATCGATCTGAAGATCGACGAGCAAGCCCGCTCACACTCCAGTGAATCCAACCAGTAACACTACCGTACAGTCCGGTCTGATCGTCTGATATGTCGCATATCTCGCCTAGGGGTGGTAAACGTCAGACCCCAATAGCTCGATAAGTCGTGTCGATATGTGGTCTATAACAATTCGAGAAACTACTGGTAACACTTACCAGTAAATCTCAGCAACCCTGGCCAGGGATTTCCTGTTATAGCCAATCGAACACAGCGCAACATCAACTCCCTATACCGGGAGAGACGAATCCCCTCCTATCGCTCATTGCCTCCATGTGACTCGGGACTGTACCCAAAAACCACCGTTTTGCACGCCCTCTTGGACGTGGTAAGATGGAAATCAAAGCACAGTGGGAACCACACAAGACTCTATGACGATCTCGGGTCAACAGACTACTCTGTACCAGTGTCACCAGAGAACTGCCATCTGACGTGAGCTATAATACCATCTGGGAGTTCTCGGCGAGTCCGTCCAGTGTACCCAGTCTCTACTGAGCACCTGTATATCATCTCCGATGTCAAACACCAATGGATATGGGATCATCCATCGCCCATCTGTATGGGTCGAGAAGGTATACGCTAGTCTACTCTGGTATATCGATGCCCCGTCTCGATACACCCACGACTAGGGACTTTGAAGGATGTACTTATGGACTACCATGTCCCCACTAGTATGATCCGCATCATAGTCCAGGTAGTCAAGTACAGATCCTAAGGGCTTTACCAACATGTAACAGGGAGACAATCGGTGTACACGTTAAGGTAAAGATTAACTAGATAGCATACTATCATGTCGAGCAAGAAAGTCCTCCCTATATATGTCCCAGCATCCACTACAATATACATCTTATGTATAGTAATGGCCTCTAGGGCATACATATAACTAACAATCTCCCACTTGCACTAGGGCCATCTGATAGCAGTGGTTGCAGTATCTCATACTCAACCATCCCATAAAAGTCTCTCTCTGGGAACAGGCCTTTGTGAGTGGATCCGCTGTGTTGTTTT
Organism: Agapanthus africanus; assembly: GCA_030015575.1. Lineage (NCBI taxonomy): Eukaryota > Viridiplantae > Streptophyta > Magnoliopsida > Asparagales > Amaryllidaceae > Agapanthus > Agapanthus africanus. The sequence goes on from CM057340.1 coordinate 364,910,292, forward strand.
CTGAGTCTACTCTCCTAACCTCGATCTCCCTGGAGATCAATCATCTCCATGATCTAGTGACACTGCCTTAGAATATGTCTGGATCACTGATGGGACGGACGTTCCTTGGCATAAGCCACAACTCCATTGTCTCACAATGGTTGGAACGTAGTTCATCTCATGAACCAATATACACCCAAACATCCTCCTTGGTAGCATCTTGAGTAGCGATGTATCCAGCCTTTATCGTCTAGTGTGTCACGGTATCTTGTTTGGAACTCTTCCAACATACCGTCCCTCGATTGAGGGTAAAGACAATGCCTGCGACCGACTTTCAGTCGTCCTTATCACCCTGGAACCCTTCCAGTGATTCTCCCCACGATCGATTGATACCATCTCACTACAACTAGTGAGTATCCTAACATCCATTTAGATCTATCTCATAGATCCAAAACCCATGATTAAGGAGGTATCACTTTGATCCTATATGGAGAATCCTTGTGATAAGCGGAGATTGACCGAGCGTAGCATAGGAAACTCCTTTCTTATCAAGAGCATGACATCCACGTACTCTACGAGGATCACCACCATACTCCCTACTACATTTTTGTTTATACAAGGTTCATCTACCATTTTGATGATGTCAACTTCTTTGACCGCTTCATCAAAACAGATCTTCCAACTCCGCGATGCCTGCTTTATCCTATAAAGCATCTTGCACACGTTTCCGCTGCTCCCACTGTCTACGAAGCCCTCTGGCTGTGTACTTATAGACACTCTCTTCTAAACATCATTTAGAAAAGCTGTCATGACACCCAACCACCAGATATCGTAGTCATGGTATGTAGCCGTGGCAAGTAGGATCTGGATGGACTTAAGCATAGCTACTTAGAAAAGGTTTCATCATCATCCATACCTGGTCAATGATGTAGACCTTTAACAAGTCTAGCTTTGAAAGTCTCAACTCTTCCATGTACACCATGTAATCTTCTCAAGATATACTTGCTCCTGATGGGGATTTAACCCTTCAGATATAGCAACCAAAGTCCATACTTTGTTGGTGTATATGGATTCCATCTCAGATCACTAAGCATCCAGCCATTCTTACAGAGTCTTACTCCTGATGGCCAGCTCGAAACTAGTTGGGTCATCATCTCATGATGCAATCCTCGCTCCCACTGTCATAGAGAAACAGAAGTATCTCTCAGGTGGGTGAGGAACCCTACTAGATCGGCGGAGAGGCTGAGGTTCGTTGGTAACTATTGAATCCTTTGGTTCTTTCAAATCATCAGCTGCAGTTTGTATAGCTGGAACCTTTCTAGTTCTACATTACAGACCTTGCCTCGAGCTTGTCCGGATTTTGCTTTCAGACATAGGCCGGACAACTCCAAATCTTAACTAACTTAAGACATGGGTTCTTCCCATTCCATATCACATATGAAGTGGTAGGCAACTGATTTGATTGGAACCCTATTCAATAGGTATGCAGCTTCTCAAGTGCATAACTCCCAAAAAGGAAATAGGTAACTCAGTAGTACTCATCATAGAGCACACCATATCATATAGGGTGTGATCGCTCCGCCCCGATATACCTTCGTGCTATGATGTATACGGAGGAGTAATGCTGAGAGAGAATCTCATTCTCTTTTAGAATAGTCCAGGAATTCCATGCACAAGTATTCTCCTCCCTGATCTCATCATAGGACATAATACTTATACCCGTATTTTGGTTTTCTACTTCTAACTTATATTCTGTGATTATCTCAAAAGGTTCGGACTTGTGTTTCAACAGGAACATATGACTGAATCTTGGGAGATTATCAGAGAACGTAATGAAGTATAAAAAACCAGTCCTGGCATGTGTAGACAGGGGACCTTTATATATCAACATGTATCAGTCCCAAGAGTAAACTAACTCTTTCTCTGTTTCCAATAAACAGGGCTATGGTCATCTTATCTTTGTGACATGACTGGCATGTTTCACAAGATGTAAATTCAAACTAATTTAAATATGCATCTTTATGTAACTCTAGCTAGTCGGGTCACATTGATCTGACCTAGTCTACAATACCTCAAGAAGGAATCGTTCAATTCTGAACTCTTCCTCTTGTGTGTGTTCCATATACTAAGAACTGCAGTTTGATTTAGAACATTAATGCTTTTAGATAACGTGCCTGAACCGATCAACTTTTGATATAGGAAATGTTCAAAACATTATCCAACAATACAAAATTTTATCGTTTCTTTACTAATAAAGAGACCGATATGATTTTGTATATCAGGTTCGGTATCTAATAACATTCGTTCAGAATCAATGTATTGGTAATACAGGGTGACAGTGACCAACAGACCTGGCTGCAACTCTTGCCCCGTTTTCTGCCTCATGAAACTTATCACCCGTTCTCAGTTCTCTACCTTTCTGTAGCCCTATGTAACAAATTACATATCTGGGATCCTGATTTGGTATCACATACCCAGGACGTAAAGGATACTGAGAAACAATTCTCTGTAATGAACACACCCGAAGATGATGCATCAGCATGCACTTTCTTCGTTTGGGCGGCACGGGAAATCTGGTATTCCCCAATTTCCTGCTCTGTCTTATAACAATTATAAGTTGGAGCGGGATCAACGTTCCCCAGCTCAGTATAACAAGCGGGTTCGGTCAATATTCCGTATTATTATCTTGATTAAGGCGTGATATGGTCGCTACCTGGAGAGAGAGAGAAGAAAACACTCAGCGTGTCACGACCCGAAAGTACGGAACGTGACCGGCACTTAGATTACGAAGCGTCTAGAGGCGCCACGTGACCTAAGTAAGCCGAAGCCCAGAAATCTAAACCATAAAAGAAGAAAAAGAAGAAAAGAAAATAAAACAAGTATAAAAACATCAGCAAATTTTACCAAAAATTTCGGCAGAGTCTCCTCTGCAAAACTGGCCCCCAAACGGGTACAACAAGTATAATATGAATAAACAATAAAAAAGCATCCCCAAACGGGTGCTAGCTCAACGCCAACGGGCGGAGACAACCACAACAATCACAAAAATATACAACGCCAAAGGGCGAGGCTCAAATCTCAAAAGAAAACACAAACCACCAGATCAGAATAATACATGCGCGACTCTAAGGTCGAAATAAAAGACTGGTCCAATAAACTTATCAAGTAATACAAATATGGTTGATGGAGCTTTCTAGATACAAATGAAATAATAAAAAATACAACGGCGGTTCAGATACAAATGAACCAACCTACCGTGCAAATCACCCGAAATGAAAATGATGTGCCAGCAACTACCAAAGGAGACCTGTACATCGCACCTGAAAAGAATTTGGCACAACGGGGGTGAGTTGCCAACTCGTGAGTAGAAGACATCTACGAAAAGAAATCGAATGCACGACGCTATCCTAGGTCATAATAATACACTACTATATCTTAAACATCTAGTAAAAGCAGGGTAATACTACGTGTAAGTGCAGATAATCCGTGTTCGTGTCAGTGCTTAATATAATACTATGTCATATGAAATGAAATGCATGCACCATGAATGTAAAGTAACAAATCCTGAAATCCAGATATACATGTATAAGAACTTTTTATCTATTATCATAGTAAAGTGTGTATAAGCATCTGAAATCTCAACAATGAAATCCATAGAAATCCGTGTCAAGCATCGACACAACACCTGTAATCTCAAGTCTCAATATGTCGGGCTCCGTCAGTCCGGATCGGCCCATATCATCAAATCTCACGACAACGGTCGGTATCCTCCGGATATCCGCCGCGCCAGACATCACCGGTAGGTAGCCTTCCCCTGCCAGGCTCATCGTCTACAACTCGATCTTCTTGCCCCGGGGTACCATACCGGGCCCACCATGTACCCGAGACGGTTCATCCACTCCTCGAATCGGGTCTCGAAATCCATCAGAAAACATGAAATACTCATGGTGGACGACACATACATCACGAGAAAACCGCATCTTATTTTAAAAAGAGAAGAGGAGAGAGAGAGAAGTTTTTATATATATATTCTTGCGGTTTTCCCCAAAAATCCAGAAAATCTCACAGAATCCAAATCTCAAAATCATGAGTAGTATATGATAAATGTCGGCATATGCTCATAATACTGTGCGATAACATGAAAATATGAATGCAGGAATGTCTAAGTTTTGAATATCATGTCTATACTAACATCAGAGAGTAATCACAATATTATATCGGTTTAGTTGTTAACTGATTCTATCAACAAAATATAATATGATCTAAAGTGTACGTGACATATCAATTACCGATGATGATGTGTGTGAGCCGGCAAATAAGTGTGTGTGGAATATGCGCATCATCGGTAATGGTGCTGGTGTCCTGACCGGTAAAGTTTATATTGATTATAACAACATATAAAAGAACATGCACCATGATGATTATAGTATGAATGTAAATGCAGGTGTGCATTATCCACTCCTCTGCGAGATACGAGTACAACTACCACTGTGTGAGTCGAACCTAAACCAGTATCCATCTAATATCCTAAGGAACTAAACCTAAGAGACTAGTCAGTAGGAAACTAGAATCTACCTAAGGTCTGAATCATTATCTCCAATAGTCGGCGATTCCGCCTCAATAGCATCACGTACGTAGTACGGCTTCCTCGAATCAAGAGTGCGGATCAATCACCAAATCTAAGCCTCGTACGGTAAGATCCCTCGTACGGCATCCCAATATCGGGGTACGGTCAAGTATCTCCTGGGTGTCCCCTCATTCGTATAATGTCATATGTATCTTATTGTGATTAAGTTATACATATATGATATCGACATCAGGTCACACCAATATAATGTCGTAATCAAGTTATACATATATCATATAGTGATCAGTCACAAGTTACAGTCCGGGTACTATTCTAGCGTCCCATGTACATCAATATCACCACCACTCCTTATAACTTATATAATCATGATCATTATCTCATTCTCTAATGATCCGCTAACACTCAATACGACTGTATAGTCAAGAATCACGGCATCAAGCCAGTTATACTGTTTCATCATATCTCGGGTATCATATCACATCAATGAATCACCTATACGTGTTGTACATATATGTATATACCTATACCTAGTTCTATATATATCCACATACACGCACCCCATGTCGAGTTTCAGTGTGTGCGTGGGTGTGTTTCTATCTGAAACCTACGAACCCCCTTCCAAGGTACTCATCCTCTGATTTGGCTTTCCTAAATCGGTCTAATCCAGCCTAGGGTCAATACTAGAGTCCTACTAGGGTCACGTCTGTTTTCCTAATGTCAATAAGTACTAATCCTATTCTACGTTGCGGGGGTGCTAAACGCCATCCACCCGACTTGCCCCCGTAGATATGCATCTACTCACCTGGTCCATGTCTGCCGACGACGGTGTCGCGATCCTCCTCTTCATCGCCCGTAGTCCACTTGAAGGGTACCTAAACGCAAACATATAAATAACATCGTAAACCGAATCACATACAAAAGTCAAACGATACAAGGAACAAGCATAGGTTAAAACCTATGTCTCGTCCACGCAAAAGCACCAAATACCGCTCGATATCGGTGTACAAACGCCGACTGATCGAGGTAGAAACCAATAAACAACCCGTAGTTTCAAAACCCATTACTTATAATATTAAACTTGGTTCAAATCATCGGAACCCTATAATCGATCAAATCATCCAATTCCGAAAACCTTGAAAATATCAATTCACCATTTTACTTCAAAACTTGACGTTTAATGAAACTAATGGTCATAATATTCATTAAATAACATAACTAAGTTATATAAACCTTTACCATATTTTTTATTACACTAATTTATATTACAAATAAATTTCAAGTTTGCAATTTTATCAATTTTCCACAACTTACAAGCAAAATTCCACAATTCCACAACAACACTTGATTTTGTATGAATTAATGTTTCAAACTACAATTTACAATGATAATGATATAATAAAACCTTAATTTATATTTTAAATCTCATTTATTTAATAATTTCCAAAAACTAGTTAGCAAAAATAGCAATTTTTTATAACAATTTATCAATTATCAATAATACTAGTAACTAAACTAAGTTTTCCATTCCTTTAACATGTCAATATCCTCATTTAAACAACAATCTATTGTTACAAACATTCATTGGAATTTATATCACCAATATATAAAATATATAGAAATCTAGTTTATTAAAAATGGTTTAATTTAAGAAATTTGGATCACAATTTGCAATATATCAACTATGCATGATTTTCCATTTGTAAAGGTGCTACTCTAGTTACTATAAACCTAATGATATAATAAAACCCCAACTTAATTTTACAAACCCTCACTTGAATTTTTAAAAGTAGTAAATAGAATTAACATATTAAATCTAATTAAGCTTAATGAAACATCTAATAATAATAAAGCAAAAGAAGGAAATTTATACCTCCAAAATTATGAAATCCAACATGAAAATGAGCCTCAAAATTGCATGCTTCCCATCTCCAAAATCCATGTAAAATGAGCAAAGAATAAAGGGTAGAGAATAAATAGGATTTTGTGCATTTTATATTGAATTTTGGTGGATTTTTAATGATTTTTTGTAATAAAATGAGGTGGGAAATTGGGGGGGCTGCCATGGGGATCATGGCCGGCCACATGAAGAGGAAGGGAGGGAGAAAAAGAAAGAGGGAAGAATTGTGTAGAAGGTTCACACAATATGATGTATACATATGTCTTTTCATGATTTATTAATTTTCTTTTCATTTCTTCACTATAGCAACTAAAGAAAAGTCTAGAAAATTGGAAAAGTTTGCAAATAAATTTTGCATGATACACACTAAATTCTAATATGCCATGGTTCATTTTTACAAATTAAAACCATTCAAATTTGTAATTTACACTAATTTAGCGTAAAATAAAGCTTATGTTAATATTTAAAATAATTAATTTAGGAAAAATATTTAATTAAACTAAAATTTTATAAGTGGCTAAATAAACACCATTTACTAGTAATTACATAATTTAAATAGGTATTTTTGAATTTATAATGAAAAACAATTGCGGTTTGATTTTACGAAAAAATATATTTTGCTTTACCGAAAATCAAAATTTCACTTAAACAATTTTATTCATTTAATTATTTATTTAATTATTTTTAAAACGTTACAATCTTCCCCCCTTTAGGAAATTCGGTCCCCGAATTTAAATTAACACTCCCCTTCCAAATACTAAAACATTTAGCAAAATACTCAAATCGTCGGGGCTCCGAATCATTAATACATAACAAAAATCAACTCCGTCAAGCATAATGCAATCATCGGAGTTATGGCGAGAATAAAATATCATAACTCAATATGAAAACCATTATAATATACATCAATCTATAACTTATATATAGTGTGCATCATAGTGAAACCGTACAAATATCCGGATAAGGAAATATGCAAACCCCCTTTTTGAAAATTGCCATGTGATGCACGTGTCACGGCATAAGTAGCGGACGTTTATTTTTTTTTTAAAAAAATAGCTATATATATATCTTTTATTTAGCATACACGTCCCGCCTGGTTACTGAATCAAATAATAATGATTATGAAAATATACTGCTCAAACTGAAATCAACCCCAATCACATCAATAAAATGTCATGTGCGTCCGGTGCGCACTGAAATCGAAACCAAATGCAGAAACCATGAATACCCACAAAACAAAACTAAGTGCAACAGGTGTGCACCAAAAACATCTGTTAAGTGCAACGGGCGTGCACGACTCAAAATCAGGTGCATCTAATCTGCACAAAACCCCGATTTAGTGCATCTGGTGTGCACAAAATCGCATCAAGTGCGCCAAGTATGCGCAAGAATCCTAATCAGGTGCACATGGAGCACGAAAACATACATCGAATATCAAAATCGAAATCACAGCACAAAAATGCATGAAAACTAGGTCGAAACATATGTCAAAATCATGTGTAACCCCTATACACGAAGTCAAATCAAAAATCTCAATATATATAAAACCAAATCAAGTGTACTGGGTGTGTACTAAACAACATCAATACAACTGGTATATGAAACACAACTAGAATGTAATGAAGGTACACACATGAAATACCAATCGTAAAACGAATTCCTCAAATGCCAAAATCCAATAACAGAAAATATGGAATTCAAATCACTAAATCACAATCGTAAACACTATCGTCAATATGCGCCTCTTCCCTCTGATGTCGACTGCTTCAAACTCGTTCCTTCATAGGTGTGCTGAATGCGCTACCAACGGCAATACTCGTGTCTAGAGCCTCCCACATAGTCGATCCCTTCACTTGATATCCGGACTACATTAAACTTTTTGATCGATCCATCAAAATCCCATAATTCCCCGAGAGCTCAACACTCAAATACAGTTTAAAAATATCCGGTACATACCCCAGCATCGATGATCCAGCTGTAGAAGGGCAAACCCAAGCCTCACTAATGGCACAGCGGAACAGCCGTAAACCCTAAGGTTCAAGGGCGTTCTCGTGGTCATTATGTCGAGTTAGGGTTTCATTCTTCTAGAGGGTCCATCGAAATACCTGCATGTTCTTCCGAATACTTTAAACTTGGGAAAATGGTTTCCTGATAATCGTTCGAACCCTTTAACTTTATCCGGACGGCATGTGACTACCCTTCGTCCGCACGTTAAGCAATGCTTCAATCCTCAAGAATAACCAATACTCTAATGGTTATCGCATTCGAGCCGCAACTTCCTCTGCCCGCGCGCCCGTGGTAACAAAACCACCCTCCGACATCGACGAAGATAGATCAAAGGAGCGAATGAAATACGGTGCAAACAAATGTACATCCTAAGGTTCCTTAAGCAGAGTAGCGTATCGTAAGTATGCCGCGGACCATACCCACGGTACGTTACTCTACCTAAATCGCCTACTCCATCAACCAAGGGTCACCTAGACTTATAGAAGGTTAAACCTAGCGCTCTGATACCAATTTTGTCACGACCCGAAAGTACGGAACGTGACCGGCACTTAGATTACGAAGCGTCTAGAGGCGCCACGTGACCTAAGTAAGCCGAAGCCCAGAAATCTAAACCATAAAAGAAGAAAAAGAAGAAAAGAAAATAAAACAAGTATAAAAACATCAGCAAATTTTACCAAAAATTTCGGCAGAGTCTCCTCTGCAAAACTGGCCCCCAAACGGGTACAACAAGTATAATATGAATAAACAATAAAAAAGCATCCCCAAACGGGTGCTAGCTCAACGCCAACGGGCGGAGACAACCACAACAATCACAAAAATATACAACGCCAAAGGGCGAGGCTCAAATCTCAAAAGAAAACACAAACCACCAGATCAGAATAATACATGCGCGACTCTAAGGTCGAAATAAAAGACTGGTCCAATAAACTTATCAAGTAATACAAATATGGTTGATGGAGCTTTCTAGATACAAATGAAATAATAAAAAATACAACGGCGGTTCAGATACAAATGAACCAACCTACCGTGCAAATCACCCGAAATGAAAATGATGTGCCAGCAACTACCAAAGGAGACCTGTACATCGCACCTGAAAAGAATTTGGCACAACGGGGGTGAGTTGCCAACTCGTGAGTAGAAGACATCTACGAAAAGAAATCGAATGCACGACGCTATCCTAGGTCATAATAATACACTACTATATCTTAAACATCTAGTAAAAGCAGGGTAATACTACGTGTAAGTGCAGATAATCCGTGTTCGTGTCAGTGCTTAATATAATACTATGTCATATGAAATGAAATGCATGCACCATGAATGTAAAGTAACAAATCCTGAAATCCAGATATACATGTATAAGAACTTTTTATCTATTATCATAGTAAAGTGTGTATAAGCATCTGAAATCTCAACAATGAAATCCATAGAAATCCGTGTCAAGCATCGACACAACACCTGTAATCTCAAGTCTCAATATGTCGGGCTCCGTCAGTCCGGATCGGCCCATATCATCAAATCTCACGACAACGGTCGGTATCCTCCGGATATCCGCCGCGCCAGACATCACCGGTAGGTAGCCTTCCCCTGCCAGGCTCATCGTCTACAACTCGATCTTCTTGCCCCGGGGTACCATACCGGGCCCACCATGTACCCGAGACGGTTCATCCACTCCTCGAATCAGGTCTCGAAATCCATCAGAAAACATGAAATACTCATGGTGGACGACACATACATCACGAGAAAACCGCATCTTATTTTAAAAAGAGAAGAAGAGAGAGAGAGAAGTTTTTATATATATATTCTTGCGGTTTTCCCCAAAAATCCAGAAAATCTCACAGAATCCAAATCTCAAAATCATGAGTAGTATATGATAAATGTCGGCATATGCTCATAATACTGTGCGATAACATGAAAATATGAATGCAGGAATGTCTAAGTTTTGAATATCATGTCTATACTAACATCAGAGAGTAATCACAATATTATATCGGTTTAGTTGTTAACTGATTCTATCAACAAAATATAATATGATCTAAAGTGTACGTGACATATCAATTACCGATGATGATGTGTGTGAGCCGGCAAATAAGTGTGTGTGGAATATGCGCATCATCGGTAATGGTGCTGGTGTCCTGACCGGTAAAGTTTATATTGATTATAACAACATATAAAAGAACATGCACCATGATGATTATAGTATGAATGTAAATGCAGGTGTGCATTATCCACTCCTCTGCGAGATACGAGTACAACTACCACTGTGTGAGTCGAACCTAAACCAGTATCCATCTAATATCCTAAGGAACTAAACCTAAGAGACTAGTCAGTAGGAAACTAGAATCTACCTAAGGTCTGAATCATTATCTCCAATAGTCGGCGATTCCGCCTCAATAGCATCACGTACGTAGTACGGCTTCCTCGAATCAAGAGTGCGGATCAATCACCAAATCTAAGCCTCGTACGGTAAGATCCCTCGTACGGCATCCCAATATCGGGGTACGGTCAAGTATCTCCTGGGTGTCCCCTCATTCGTATAATGTCATATGTATCTTATTGTGATTAAGTTATACGTATATGATATCGACATCAGGTCACACCAATATAATGTCGTAATCAAGTTATACATATATCATATAGTGATCAGTCACAAGTTACAGTCCGGGTACTATTCTAGCGTCCCATGTACATCAATATCACCACCACTCCTTATAACTTATATAATCATGATCATTATCTCATTCTCTAATGATCCGCTAACACTCAATACGACTGTATAGTCAAGAATCACGGCATCAAGCCAGTTATACTGTTTCATCATATCTCGGGTATCATATCACATCAATGAATCACCTATACGTGTTGTACATATATGTATATACCTATACCTAGTTCTATATATATCCACATACACGCACCCCATGTCGAGTTTCAGTGTGTGTGTGGGTGTGTTTCTATCTGAAACCTACGAACCCCCTTCCAAGGTACTCATCCTCTGATTTGGCTTTCCTAAATCGGTCTAATCCAGCCTAGGGTCAATACTAGAGTCCTACTAGGGTCACGTCTGTTTTCCTAATGTCAATAAGTACTAATCCTATTCTACGTTGCGGGGGTGCTAAACGCCATCCACCCGACTTGCCCCCGTAGATATGCATCTACTCACCTGGTCCATGTCTGCCGACGACGGTGTCGCGATCCTCCTCTTCATCGCCCGTAGTCCACTTGAAGGGTACCTAAACGCAAACATATAAATAACATCGTAAACCGAATCACATACAAAAGTCAAACGATACAAGGAACAAGCATAGGTTAAAACCTATGTCTCGTCCACGCAAAAGCACCAAATACCGCTCGATATCGGTGTACAAACGCCGACTGATCGAGGTAGAAACCAATAAACAACCCGTAGTTTCAAAACCCATTACTTATAATATTAAACTTGGTTCAAATCATCGGAACCCTATAATCGATCAAATCATCCAATTCCGAAAACCTTGAAAATATCAATTCACCATTTTACTTCAAAACTTGACGTTTAATGAAACTAATGGTCATAATATTCATTAAATAACATAACTAAGTTATATAAACCTTTACCATATTTTTTATTACACTAATTTATATTACAAATAAATTTCAAGTTTGCAATTTTATCAATTTTCCACAACTTACAAGCAAAATTCCACAATTCCACAACAACACTTGATTTTGTATGAATTAATGTTTCAAACTACAATTTACAATGATAATGATATAATAAAACCTTAATTTATATTTTAAATCTCATTTATTTAATAATTTCCAAAAACTAGTTAGCAAAAATAGCAATTTTTTATAACAATTTATCAATTATCAATAATACTAGTAACTAAACTAAGTTTTCCATTCCTTTAACATGTCAATATCCTCATTTAAACAACAATCTATTGTTACAAACATTCATTGGAATTTATATCACCAATATATAAAATATATAGAAATCTAGTTTATTAAAAATGGTTTAATTTAAGAAATTTGGATCACAATTTGCAATATATCAACTATGCATGATTTTCCATTTGTAAAGGTGCTACTCTAGTTACTATAAACCTAATGATATAATAAAACCCCAACTTAATTTTACAAACCCTCACTTGAATTTTTAAAAGTAGTAAATAGAATTAACATATTAAATCTAATTAAGCTTAATGAAACATCTAATAATAATAAAGCAAAAGAAGGAAATTTATACCTCCAAAATTATGAAATCCAACATGAAAATGAGCCTCAAAATTGCATGCTTCCCATCTCCAAAATCCATGTAAAATGAGCAAAGAATAAAGGGTAGAGAATAAATAGGATTTTGTGCATTTTATATTGAATTTTGGTGGATTTTTAATGATTTTTTGTAATAAAATGAGGTGGGAAATTGGGGGGGCTGCCATGGGGATCATGGCCGGCCACATGAAGAGGAAGGGAGGGAGAAAAAGAAAGAGGGAAGAATTGTGTAGAAGGTTCACACAATATGATGTATACATATGTCTTTTCATGATTTATTAATTTTCTTTTCATTTCTTCACTATAGCAACTAAAGAAAAGTCTAGAAAATTGGAAAAGTTTGCAAATAAATTTTGCATGATACACACTAAATTCTAATATGCCATGGTTCATTTTTACAAATTAAAACCATTCAAATTTGTAATTTACACTAATTTAGCGTAAAATAAAGCTTATGTTAATATTTAAAATAATTAATTTAGGAAAAATATTTAATTAAACTAAAATTTTATAAGTGGCTAAATAAACACCATTTACTAGTAATTACATAATTTAAATAGGTATTTTTGAATTTATAATGAAAAACAATTGCGGTTTGATTTTACGAAAAAATATATTTTGCTTTACCGAAAATCAAAATTTCACTTAAACAATTTTATTCATTTAATTATTTATTTAATTATTTTTAAAACGTTACACAGCGTGCGCTCTTGCAAGAATAGATTGGTTATTATTTTATCTAATCAGGATGTCTCCCACTGCTTTTTATCAAATCTTCCTTCAAACCCTAAAAGGAAAGACTAGCCGGGATTAATTACACACTACAAGTTCGCCAATCTTTTAGCCAGGCCAGTGTCGGTACTTTGAGGGAGGTCCCCCGTGCTTTCGCACGAACCTAATTAATGTAAACCTCGTTTTCCCAGAGGCGTAACATCGTTAACACCTTTCTAGACACCTACTTGATCGGCTAATTGTAATGTATAAAACTCTCCCAGGAGTAACAATTACTCGCAGCGGGTATCGGGATCCAACTATCTCATAGAAGGTATGCAATCTCATTGCAAATTTCAACACTTGAAATTCCCGATAATATTTTGCCCCTAAGGTGCTATGACCTTGACGAAAGCCAACAAACCATAGCCCGCTAGTCAAGTTCAACCCGTACATTTCTTGATCGAATTAAACCCACCCGCACGACCCTTGACGAAAGCCAACAAAGCCGCACGACTACCCTAATCCAATCGCATCGTATGCTAGCAGATAAGCAGCATATAGCTACCGCACACTGCACCTTGACGAAAGCCAACAAATGCAGCACGAATACTATATACAACTTATCTGAAATGACGGAGGGCTACGACAGGTTTTTCTAAAAACCTATTGCGTAATGAACTTGATATCGTTGTAGAATCAAATGATTTTAAAATGGAGTGCTTTTGAAGCTTTTCTAGTTTTGCTAAAGGAGTCACTCCCGGTGAAGGGATCGTCGGTCCTTTCCTCGTCGAATGAGGTGCGGGATATATCATATATATCACTGTGCAAAGAAAAAACTCTTAAAAGCAATCAAAAGACAAACCGAGTTTGTAGCATCTGCCAGTTATTCCTAAAGGAGTCACTCCCGGTGAAGGGATCTCGGTCCTTTCCTCATCGAATAAGGTGCAGGATATATCACATATACCGCTGTGCAAAGCAAGAACTGTAGCTACCTGTTTTATTTTGAAATTCGATTCTACAACATCTTAGGTTTCTTTTATTTCATTAATCTCATTAATGAAGTCCCATCATTTAAGTACCTAAACATCACAGATAAATACGACGTACACTTATGCTATCCGCATTCGCCTCGATGTCCCCTCATGCACCGTTAGGTTAGGTAACTAACGGCAGAGCGGGGCAGGGCTAGCGCGGTGTAAAACATAAGTAACATCTATATAATATATCATATATACTATATACTGTATCTATCATAGAACATCACATGATCACATCACAGATATCGCATCAGAAGAAACATATGAAACATTGGATATACTAGGATGTCCGTGTTTTCAATACGAGCCAGTATAAAACACGGATTCCACGGTCGTGATGAATAGCCAAACCCACACCCTAGACCCCTACGAGAGCGGCAAGCAACCCTACCAATTCTAGAGTTAGGAGACCCGGACTCAACTCCTCGAGTTGGTCTCCCACTGGACTCCAGAACCCGGTTACTTGTGCTCCCCTCCTTGGGTCTATCCTAGTGCAGAAAAGTAAATAATATACAAAGGGTGACATCTTCCGCAACCTGGAAGTGCCCCAATAAAAGAATATTACATACAAGTTTTTACATGAATGAAAATGAAAAACACTCATCTCACATAAAAAACCCCGGCTATTCAAACACGACAATCCAATATAACATATCCAGCAACACATAACATCACATGTCATCAACGTAAGTAAATATGCGCATCCTAATTGTCGTTGGCATATAGCAACTAAACCGGCGATATCACATATTACACTTACGGTCACAGAAAAGAAAGTGTAAAACTACAACAGTTGGAATCCGCAACCATCTCAGACATCGCATGCCTGACCAAATGAATTACTTAGACATCGCATGCCTAACAATTATAAACCCCGCATTTTAGTCTCATCATTGAAAACACTTTTCAATATTAAGTCGGGTAATTCAACAAGATTCCCGACGTCCTGATCGAATGCTCGTCGCAAACTTCAGTAGGCGGCTGCACCCCCGATACCGTCGACGAAGTGCACCAAGGCGGAACACCGCTGCCGCGAGCACCCGAACGGATGCTTTCGGCGACGGGGTTCTCCTACAGTCACTTGGTCGAGGCTATGGAGTGAAGCTGTCTATTAAGTTTACCCGGCGAGTATCCGCGTACGCTACGTGATTGCGACGGACTTTTGATCACATCAAAATTCCGTGGCAACCGATCAAGTGAGACTAAACTGCTATGTTTATAACATTCATTCAGTTATCTCATAACTTCTTGTGAATTCCAATTATTGTATCACATTCCGGATAAATAGAAAATGTTAAACTTTCCGATCGAACAATCGAACACCCAAGTTTTCCCGAAACATCAACACAGGAAATAAGTCTAACAACATTCAGTTCGTGCCTCAGTACCAACGGTCCAGCCGTAGAAGGGTCAAGCCAACGCCTCACATGTGGCACGCCGTACTGCCCCAAACCCGAAGGTTCAAAGGGCAGTTCAAGACGGTCACATAATCGAGTTAAGGTTTGTTGTCTTCTAGAGGGACCATCGCGTTACTTGCACTACTTAGAACGTCGTTAAACTACGGAAAAATCCAACACTTGGAAATTTCCCGACAGGGGAAAAGGTGGGTATTTATATCCGGTCGAACTTTTTAACATATTCAAAAAATTATCCGGAAAGCCACATAGACAAAATCTGATACACCGATCGAAACACGGAATCCCCAAAACAATCCCAAAAAATTGAACTCTTGAATAAATATTAAAAATTCCCAGAAAATCCAACTCCAGAAAATAGGAATTACTGTGCAAACAAAAGAAGCTGACGTCATCAATGGGCCGCGGAACCGCCGCAGAAGCTAGGCTTCTGCCGCGGTTCCGCCGCAGTTAGGACTGTTCATGAGAAAATTTTTGCGCCGCAATTCTTATATTTCCCTGCTGAATTTTTTAGCAATTTTTAATTTGGAAAAATCCCAGTTTTTGAAAAAAGGACAGAGAGCAATTTTGAAATGGGTTTTCGGGTTCGTTCGGACTTCAAATTCCGTCTAGACTTCGCCTAAGGCTCTAGCTTGGCTCTGATACCACTGTAGGGTTACTAGGCACCCTAATGAGGTCTCACAAGGCATCAACCATGCCAATTTCAAATTTAAACGGTGCCGAGAAACCCTAATACGGATCGTTGGCTAGATGTTTAGGCGAAAATGAAACTAGTTAACAACTTAACTAAAGTTTAAACGGAAATACAACCTTTGTAGATCCGGTGCTCCACCTCCATAGCTCCGCAACGAAGTCCCCTCGCTGTCCAAATGAATTCCCGGGCTCTAGCGTCGGCTTCGTCGGAGAATGGGCAAGCTAGGTCGTCGATGTCCATGCCGAAGATGATCTACGTCGAGGCATCGCTAGATCAAGCTCCAACTTCACCAAGTCATGAAAACTTGTGAAGAAAACACACTCTACTACTTGGCAAGAGGTAGAGGATGAAGAAATAGGAAGTGGGTTCAATTTAGAATTGGATTTCTCACTCTTTATCATCAATCACCATAGATGACCTAAGCTTTCTTCATGATAGATATGAAGAAGAAGAAGAAAGTTATGATAAGTTATTATTAAAAAGGAAAAGAAATCAATTCTTATCATAACATGACCATGGTTAAGTGTAGAGAACTAATTAGGGTTAAATGAAGTGGTTAGGTTTAAGCATGAGACAAAAGGGTTACAAAGTCAAAGTGTTCAAGAAACTTCATGAACAAAACAAAAATGCCACCATTTTATCATGCTCTTTTTCTTTTCCAAAAAGAATAAACAAATGAATAAAAATGAATAATCAAATAGTAAACCCTAACCATTCCATTAACCAAGGTTTAATTCTATACACTTAACAAATAAGGCATGTATCATCAAACATGATACAAGCAAGTGCACAAAATCATATCGCATATGCAATGCGCACACCCGAGTGAGAAAATCCATTTTAAATGAACCAATACTAGTTAATGCAAAGTAATATATCAAATATATAATTATGCATTAAATCATTAAATCAACACTTGATTTAACGATCCGGTCATATCGCATATAACCGGCTAGTATCCTATGTATCGGCTTATCGAATCAATCTTCGATTCGATAACTAGGTTATATCGCATATAACCAATCGATACATCCATCGCGAGAATAGAATACGGTATCACATACACGCATTATTCTCGGTCCCGCACATATCTCATATGCGCTCCTATTTCGTTTCGCTTGAGCCAGGAAACCTCTGTGTAGGACTCTAAAGACTCGTCAATACGCCGGCAGCAGGTGATGATCATATCAAACACCCACAAGCCGCAAGCGGTCTGCTAAACGTAACGGCCACACGGGTATTGAGCAATCTGAAGATCGACGAGCAAACCCGCTCACACTCCAGTGAATCCAACCAGTAACACTACCGTACAGTCCGATCTGATCGTCTGATATGTCGCATATCTCGCCTAGGGGTGGTAAACCTCAGACCCCAATAGCTCGATAAGTCGTGTCGATATGAGGTCTATAACAATTCGAGAAACTACTGGTAACACTTACCAGTAAATCTCAGCAACCCTGGCCAGGGATTTCCTGTTATAGCCAATCGAACACAGCGCAACATCAACTCCCTATACCGGGAGAGACGAATCCCCTCCTATCGCTCATTGCCTCCATGTGACTCGGGACTGTACCCAAAAACCACCGTTTTGCACGCCCTCTTGGACGTGGTAAGATGGAAATAAAAGCACAGTGGGAACCACATAAGACTCTATGACGATCTCGGGTCAACAGACTACTCTGTACCAGTGTCACCAGAGAACTGCCATCTGACGTGAGGTATAATACCATCTGGGAGTTCTCGGCGAGTCCGTCCAGTGTACCCAGTCTCTACTGAGCACCCGTATATCATCTCCGATGTCAAACACCAATGGATATGGGATCATCCATCGCCCATCTGTATGGGTCGAGAAGGTATACGCTAGTCTACTCTGGTATATCGATGCACCGTCTCGATACACCCACGACTAGGGACTTTGAAGGATGTACTTATGGACTACCATGTCCCCACTAGTATGATCCGCATCATAGTCCAGGTAGTCAAGTACAGATCCTAAGGGCTTTACCAACATGTAACAGGGAGACAATCGGTCTACACATTAAGGTAAAGATTAACCAGATAGCATACTATCATGTCGAGCAAGAAAGTCCTCCCTATATATGTCCCAGCATCCACTACAATATACATCTTATGTATAGTAATGGCCTCTAGGGCATACATATAACTAACAGCATCTGCCAGTTATTGCTAAAGGAGTCACTCCCGGTGAAGGGATCTCGGTCCCTTCCTCATCGAATAAGGTGCAGGGTATATCATATATACCGCTATGCAAAACAAGAACTGTAGCTACCTGTTTTATTTTAAAATCTGATTCTACAACATCATTTGGTTTCTTTTATTTCATTAATCACATTAATGAAGTCCCATCATTTAAATACCTAAACATCACAGATAAATACGACGTACACTTATGCCATCCGCATTCGCCTCGATGTCCACTCGTGCACCGTTAGGTTAGGTAACTAACGACAGAGCAGGGCAGGGCTAGCGCGGGTATAAAACATAAGTAACGTCTATATAATATATCATATATACTATATACTGTATCTATCACAGAACATCACGTATATCGCAGAAGAAGAAACATATGAAACATTGGATATACTAGGACGTCCGTGTTTTCAATACGAGACAGTATAAAACACGGATTCCACGGTCGTGATGAATAGCCAATCCCACACCTCTAGACCCCTACGAGAGGGGCAAGCAACCCTGCCAATTCTAGGGTTAGGAGACCCGGACTCGACTCCTCGAGATGGTCTCCCACTGGACCCTAGAACCCGGTTACTTGTGCTCCCCTCCTTGGGTCTATCCTAATGCGGAAAAGTAAATAATATACAAAGGGTGACATCTTCCGCAACCTGGAAGTGCCCCAAATAAAAGAATATTACATACAAGTTTTTACATGAATGAAAATGAAAAACACTCATCTCACATAAAAACCCCCGGCTATTCAAACACGACAATCCAATATAACATATCCAGCAACACATAACATCACATGTCATCAACGTAAGTAAATATGCGCATCCCAATTGTCGTTGACATATAGCAACGAAACCGGCGATATCACATATTACACTTACAGTCACAGAAAAGAAAGTGTAAAACTACAACAATTGGAATCCGCTACCTCTTTAGACATCGCATGCCTAACAATTATAAACCCCGCATTTTAGTCCCATTATCGAAAACTCTTTTCAATATCACGTGAGACTAAACCGCTAGATTTATAACATTCATTCAGTTATCTCATAACTGTTTGTGAATTCCAATTATTGTATCCCATTCCGGATAAATAGAGAATATTAAACTTTCCGATCGAACATTCGAACACCCAAGTTTTCCCGAAACCGATCAACACATGAAATAAGTTCAAAGACATTCACTTCATGCCTCAGTACCAACGGTCCAGCCGTAGAAGGGTCAAGCCAACGCCTCACATGTGGCACGCCGTACTGCCCTAAACCCAAAGGTTCAAAGGGCAGTTCAAGACGGTCACATAATCGAGTTAAGGTTTGTTGTCTTCTAGAGGGACCATCGCGTTACTTGCACTACTTAGAACGTCATTAAACTACGGAAAAGTCCAACAATTGGAAATTTCCCGGCAGGGGAAAGATTGGGTATTTAGATCCGGTCGAACTTTTTAACATATTCTAAAATATCCGGAAAAACACATAGACGAAGTCTGATAATCCGATCGAATCTACGAACTCCCAATATGTTAGTTATATGTATGCCCTAGAGGCCATTACTGTACATTGGATGTATATTGTAGTGGATGCTGGGACATATATAGGGAGGACTTTCTTGCTCGACATGATAGTATGCTATCTGGTTAATCTTTACCTTAACGTGTACACAGATTGTCTCTCTATTACATGTTGGTAAAGCCCTTAGGATCTGTACTTGACTACCTGGACTATGATGCGGATCATACTAGTGGGGACATGGTAGTCCATAAGTACATCCTTCAAAGTCCCTAGTCATGGGTATATCGAGACGGGGCATCGATATACCAGAGTAGACTAGCGTATACCTTCTCGACCCATACAGATGGGCGATGGATGATCCCATATCCATTGGTGTTTGACATCAGAGATGATATACGGGTGCTCAGTGGAGACTGGGTACACTGGACGGACTCGCCGAGAACTCCCAGATGGTATTATACCTTACGTCAGATGGCTGTTCTCTGGTGACACTGGTACAGAGTAGTCTGTTGACCCGAGATCGTCATAGAGTCTTGTGTGGTTCCCACTGTTTTTTGATTTCCATCTTACCACGTCCAAGAGGGCGTGCAAAACGGTGGTTTTTGGGTACAGTTCCGAGTCACATGGAGGCAATGAGCGATAGGAGGGGATTCGTCTCTCCCGGTATAGGGAGTTGATGTTGTGCTGTGTTTGATTGGCTATAACAGGAAATCCCTGGCCAGGGTTGCTGAGATTTACTGGTAAGTGTTACCAGTAGTTTCTCGAATTGTTATAGACCTCATATCGACACGACTTATTGAGCTATTGTGGTCTGACGTTTACCACCCCTAGGCGAGATATGCGACATATCAGACGATCAGACCGGACTGTACGGTAGTGTTACTGGTTGGATTCACAGGAGTGTGAGCGGGCTTGCTCGTCGATCTTCTGATCGCTCAATACCCGGGTGGCCGTTACGTTTAGCAGACCGCTTGCGGCTTGTGGATGCTTGATATGATCATCATCTGCTGCCGGCGTATTGACGAGTCTTTAGAGTCCTACACAGAGGTTTCCTGGCTCAAGCAAAACGAAATAGGAGCGCATATGAGATATGTGCGGGACCGAGAATAATACCAGTATGTGATACTGTATTCGATTCTCGCGATGTGACATTGATCGGTTATATGCGATATAGCCGGGTTATCGGATCAAGTGTTGATTCGATAAGTTGTTACTAATGATACTAGTCGGTTATATGCGATATGACCGGATCGTTAAATCAAGTGTTGATTTAATGATTTAATGCATAATTATATATTTGATATATTACTTTGCATTAACTAGTATCGGTTCACTTTAAATGGATTTTCTCGCTCGGGTGTGCGCATTGCATATACGATATGATTTTGTGCACATGCTTGTATCATGTTTGATGATACATGCCTTTTTAATTATGTGTATAGAATTAAACCTTGGTTAATGGAATGGTTAGGGTTTACTATTTGCTTATTCATTTTATTCATTTATTTATTAATCTTTTTCTTATTGGAAAACGGAAATGAAATGATAAAATGGTGGCATTTCTTTTGTTCATTCATGAAGCTTCATGAATGCTTTGACTTGATGACCATTTTGTTTTTTAGCTTAACCCTAACCATTGCATTAAACCATGATTAGTTCTCTACACTTAACTATGGTCATGTTATTATAAGGATTGATTATTCTTTTCTTTTTTAATTAACTTATCATAACATAATTCTTCTTCTTCTTCCTTTCTTCACTTGAAGAAAGCAAGCTCCATCAATGGTGATTGATGGAAATGAGTGAGAAATCCAATTCTAAAGTCTACCCACTTCCTATTTCTTCATCCTCTACCTCTTGCCAAGTAGTAGAGTGTGTTTCCTTCACAAGTTTTCATGACTTGTTGAAGGTGGAGCTTGATTTAGCGATGCCTCGACGTAGATCATCTTCGGCATGGACATCGACGACCTAACTCGCCATTTCTCCGACGAAGCCGACGCTAGAGCCCAGAAATTCATTTGGACAGCAAAGGGACTTCGTTGCGGAGCTATGGAGGTGGAGCACCGGATCTACAAAGGTTGTATTTCCGTTTCTTTTAGTTTAGCTGTAAACTAGTTTCATTTTATCGCCTAAACATCTAGCCAACGATCTAGTCTAGGGTTTCTCGGCACCGTATTTTTAGAAATTGGCATGGTTGATGCCTTGTGAGACCTCTTAAGAGTGCCTAGGAACCCTACAGTGGTATCAGAGCCTAGCTAGAGCCTTAGGCGAAGTCTAGACGCAATTTGAAGTCCGAACGAACCCGAAACCCAATTCCAAACATGCTCTCTGTCCTTTTTCTAAAATCTGGGATTGTTCAAAATTAAAAATATGCAGAAAATCAAGCAGGGTTTTGTAGGAATTACTGTAAATTTCGTGGACCTAATTCATCTAAACAACCGCGGTTCCGCGGCATGAGCATGGCTCATGCGGCGGATCCGCGGCCGTACGGTCGATTCACACAGTGAAAGTTTTACAGTAATTCCTCCATAGTTGTGCTGTATTTTTTGGGATATTTTAATATTTATTATAGAGATGAGTGTTTTGGGGTTGTTTTGGGGATTCGGTGTTTCGATCGGAATATCAGATTTTGTCTATGTGGCTTTCCGGATAATTTTAGAATATGTTAAAAAATATGACCGGATATAAATACCCAATTTTTCCCCTGTCGGGAAATTTCCAAGTGTTGGATTTTTCCGTGGTTTAAAGACGTTCTAAGTAGTGCAAGTAACTCGATGGACCCTCTAGAAGACAACAAACCTTAACTCGATTATGTGACCGTCTTGAACTGCCCTTTGAACCTTAGGGTTTCGGGCAGTACGGCGTGCCACATGTGAGGTGTTGGCTTGACCCTTCTACGGCTGGACCGTTGGTACTGAGGCACGAACTGAATGTTTTTAGACTTATTTCATGTGTTGATCTGTATCGGGAAAACTTGGGTGTTTGAATGTTCGATCGGAAAGTTTAACATTTTCTATTTATCTGGAATGGGATACAATAATTGGAATTCACAATAAGTTATGAGATAACTGAATGAATGTTATAAACATAGCAGTTTAGTCTCAATTGATCGGTTGCCACGGAATTTTGATGTGATCAAAAGTCCGTCGCAATCACGTAGTGTACGCGGATACTCGCCGGGTAAACTTAATAGACGCCTCACTTCATAGCCCCGACCAAGTGACTGTAGGAGAACCCTGTCGCCGAAAGCATCCGTCCGGGTGCTCGCGGTAGCGGTGTTCCGCCTTGGTGCACTTCGTTGACGGTATCAGGGGTGCATCCGTCTACTGAAGTTTGCGACGAGCATTCGATCAGGATGTCGGGAATCCTGTTGAATTGCCCGACTTGATATTGAAAAGTGTTTTCGATAAAGAGACTAAAATGCGGGGTTTATAATTGTTAGGCATGCGATGTTTAAAGAAATTCATTGATTAGGCATGCGATGTCTAAGGAGGTTGCGGATTCCAACTGTTGTAGTTTTACACTTTCTTTTCTGTGACCGTAAGTGTAATATGTGATATCGCCGGTTTCGTTGCTATATGTCAACGACAATTGGGATGGACATATTTACTTACGTTGATGACATGTGATGTTATGTGTTGCTGGATATGTTATATTGGATCGTCGTGTTTGAATAGCCGGGGTTTTTTATGTGAGATGGGTGTTTTTCATTTTCATTCATGTAAAAACTTGTATGTAATATTCTTTTATTTGGGGCACTTCCAGGTTGCGGAAGATGTCACCGTTTGTATATTATTTACTTTTCCGCACTAGGATAGACCCAAGGAGGAGAGCACAAGTAACCGGGTTCTGGAGTCCAGTGGGAGACCAACTTGAGGAGTCGAGTCCGGGTCTCCTAACTCCAGAAATGGTAGGGTTTCTTGCCGCTCTCGTAGGGGTCTAGGGGTGTGGGTTTGGCTATTCATCACGACCGTGGAATCCATGTTTTATACTGGCTCGTATTGAAAACACGGACGTCCTAGTATATCCAATATTTCATATGATTCTTCTGCTGCGATATCTGTGATGTGATAATGTGATAGATACAGTATATAGTATATATGATATATTATATAGATGTTATTTATGTTTTACACCCGCGCTAGCCCTGCCCCGCTCTGCCGTTAGTTACCTAACCTAACGGTGCACGAGGGGACATCGAGGCGAATGCGGATGGCATAAGTGTACGTCGTATTTATCTGTGATGTTTAGGTACATAAATGATGGGACTTCATTAATGTGATTAATGAAATAAAAGAAACCAAAGATGTTGTAGAATCGAATTTCAAAATAAAACAGGTAGCTACAGTTCTTGCTTTGCACAGAGGTATATGTGATATATCCTGCACCTTATTCGATGAGGAAAGGACCGAGATCCCTTCACCGGGAGTGACTCCTTTAGCAATAACTGGCAGATGCTACACACTTGGTTTGTCTTTTGATTGCTTTTAAGTGTTTTTGCTTTGCACAGCGATATATATGATATATCCCGCACCTCATTCGACGAGGAAAGGACCGACGATCCCTTCACCGGGAGTGACTCCTTTAGCAAAACTAGAAAAGCCTAAAAAGCACTCCATTTCAAAACCATTTGATTCTACAACGATATCAAGTTCATTACGTAATAGGGTTTCAGAAAAACCTGTCGTAGCCCTCCGTCATTTCAGATAAGTACTAGTTAGTATTCGTGCTACGTTTGTTGACTATGTTAAGGCGTAGTGTGCGGTAGCTAATTAGTGCTTATCTGCATAAGCATATGATGTGATTAGATTAGGGTAGTCGTGCGACTTTGTTGACTATGTTAAGGGTCGTGCGGGTGGGTTTAATTCAATCGGGAAATGACGGGTTGAACTTGACTAGCACTTATGATTTGTTGACTATGTTAAGGTCATATAGCTGCTAGGGGCAAAATATTATCGGGAATTTCAAGTGTTGAAATTTGCAATGAGATTGCATACCTTCTATGAGATAGTTGGATCCCGATACCCGCTGCGATTAAGAGTTACTCCTGGGAGAGTTTTACATATTACAATTAGCCGATCAAGTAGGTGTCTAGAAAGGTGTTAACGAGGTTACGCCTCTGGGAAAACGAGGTTTACATTAATTAGGTTCGTGCGAAAGCACGGGGGACCTCCCTCAAAGTACCGACACTGGCCTGGCTGAAAGATTGGCGAACTTGTAGTGTGTAATTAATCCCGGCTAGTCTTTCCTTTTAGGGTTTGAAGGAAGATTTGATAAAAAGCAGTGGGAGCCATCCTGATTAGATAAAATAATAACCAATCTATTCTTGCAAGAGCGCACGCTGAATGTTTTCTTCTCTCTCTCTCCAGGTAGCGACCATATCACGCCTTAATCAAGATAATAATACGGAATATTGACCGAACCCGCTTGTTATACTGAGCTGGGGAACGTTGATCCCGCTCCAACTTATAATTGTTATAAGACAGAGCAGGAAATTGGGGAATACCAGATTTCCCGTGCCGCCCAAACGAAGAGAGTGCGTGCTGATGCATCATCTTCGGGTGTGTTCATTACAGAGAACTGTTTCTCAGTATCCTTTACGTCCTGGGTATGTGATACCAGATCAGGATCCCAGATATGTAATTTGTTATATAGGGCTACAGAAAGGTAGAGAACTGAGAACGGGTGATAAGTTTCATGAGGCAGAAAACGGGGCAAGAGTTGCAGCCAAGTCTGTTGGTCACTGTCACCCTGTATTACCAATACATTGATTCTGAACGAATGTTATTAGATACCGAACCTGATATACAAAATCATATCACTCTCTTTATTAGTAAAGAAATGATAAAATTTTGTATTGTTGGATAATGTTTTGAACATTTCCTATATCAAAAGTTGATCGGTTCAGGCACGTTATCTAAAAGCATTGATGTTCTAAATCAAATTACAGTTCTTAGTATATGGAACACACATAAGAGGAAGAGTTCAGAAATGAACGGATCCTTCTTAAGGTATTGTAGACTAAGTCAGATCAATGTGACCCGACTAGCTGAAGTTACATATAGATGCATATTTAAATCAGTTTGAATCTACATCTTGTGAAACTTGCCAGTCATGTCACAAAGATATAATGACACTAGCTCTGTTTATTGGAAACAGAGAAAGAGTTAGTGAACTCTTGGGATGATACATGTTGATGTATGTAGGTCCCCTGTCTACACATGCCAGGACGGGTTCTTTATACTTCATTACATTCTCTGATGATCTTTCAAGATTCAGACCTATGTTCCTGTTGAAACACAAGTCCGAACCTTTTGAGATATTCACAGAATATAAGTTAGAAGTAGAGAACCAAAATACGGGTAAAAGTATTATGTCCTTTGATGCGATCAAGGAGGAGAATACTTGTGCACGGAATTCCTGGACTGTTCTAAAGGAGAATGAGATTCTCTCTCAGCATTACTCCTCCGAATACACCATAGCACGTTGGTGTATCGGGGCGGAGCAATCACACCCTATATGATAAGGTGTGCTCTATGATGAGTACTACAGAGTTACCTTTTTCCTTTTGGGAGTTATGCGCTTGAGAAGCTGCATACCTATTGAATAGGGTTCGAATCAAATCAGTTGCCTACCACCTTATATATGATATGGTATGGGAAGAGCCTATGTCTTAAGCTAGTTAAGATTTGGGGTTGTCCGGCCTATGTCTAAAAGCAAAATCCGGACAAACTCGAGGCAAGATCTGTTATGTACAACTGGAAAGGTTCCAGCTATGCAAACTATAGCAGATGATTTGGTAGAACCAAAGGATTCAATAGATACCAACGAACCTCAGCCTCTCCGCCGATCTAGTAGGGTTCCTCACCCACCTGAGAGATACTTCTGTTTCTCTATGACAGTGGGAGCGAGGATTACATCATGAGATGATGACCCAACTAGTTTCGAGCTGGCCATCAGGAGTGGGACTCTGTAAGAATGGCTGGATGCTTAGTGATCTGAGATGGAATCCATGTACACCAGCAAAGTATGGACTTTGGCTGCTATATCTGAAGGGTTAAATCCCCATCAGGAGCAAGTATATCTTGAGAAGATTACTTGGTGTAGATGGAAAGGTTGAGACTTTCAAAGCTAGACTTGTTAAAGGTTTTCGTCATCGACCAGGCATGGATAATGATGAAACCTTTTCCAGTGCCTATGCTTAATTCCATCCAGATCCTACTTGCCACGGCTACATACCATGACTACGATATCTGGTGGCTGGGTGTCATGACAGCTTTTCTAAATGATGTTTTAGAATAGAGCATCTATAAGTACACAGCCAGAGTGCCTCGTAGACAGTGGGAGCAGCGGAAACGTGTGCAAGATGCTTTATAGGATAAAGCAGGCATCGCGGAGTTGGAACATCTGTTTTGATGGATTAGTCAAAGAGTTTGACATCATCAAAATGGTAGATGAACCTTGTATAAACAAAAAGGTAGTAGGGAGTAGGGTGACGATCCTCGTAGAGTACGTGGATGACATGCTCTTGATAAGAAAGGAGTTTTCTATGCTACGCTCGGTCAATCTCCGCTTATCACAACGATTCTCCATATAGGATCAAAGTGATACATACTAAATCCTGGAATTTGGATCTATGAGATAGATCTAATTGGATGTTAGGGTACTCACTAGTTGTAGTGAGATGGTATCAATCGATCCTTGGGAGAATCACTGGAAGGGTTCCAGGGTGTAAAGACGACTGAATGTCAGTCACAGGCATTGTCTTTACCCACAGTAAAGGGGCGGTATGTTGGAAGAGTTCCAAGCAAGATACCGAGGCATACTAGACGATAAAGGCTGGATACATCGCTACTTAAGATGCTACCAAAGAGGCTGTTTGGGTGTATATTGGTTCATGAGTTGAACTACGTTCCTACCATTGTGAGACAATGGAGTTGTGGCTTATGCCGAGGAACGCCGGTCCCATCAGTGATCTAGACATATTCTAAGGCAGTGTCACCTGATCATGGAGATGGTTGATCTCCAGGGTGATCGAGGTAAGGAGACGAGACTCAGAGGACAACACGGTGGATCCACTCACGAAGGCCTTTTCCCAGAGAGAGACTTTTATGGGATGGTTGAGTATGAGATACTACAACCACTGCTACAGATGGCCCTAGTGCAAGTGGGAGATTGTTAGTTATATGTATGCCCTAGAGGCCATTACTGTACATTGGATGTATATTGTAGTGGATGCTGGGACATATATAGGGAGGACTTTCTTGCTCGACATGATAGTATGCTATCTGGTTAATCTTTACCTTAACGTGTACACAGATTGTCTCTCTATTACATGTTGGTAAAGCCCTTAGGATCTGTACTTGACTACATGGACTATGATGCGGATCATACTAGTGGGGACATGGTAGTCCATAAGTACATCCTTCAAAGTCCCTAGTCGTGGGTGTATCGAGACGGGGCATCGATATACCAGAGTAGACTAGCGTATACCTTCTCGACCCATACAGATGGGCGATGGATGATCCCATATCCATTGGTGTTTGACATCAGAGATGATATACGGGTGCTCAGTGGAGACTGGGTACACTGGACGGACTCGCCGAGAACTCCCAGATGGTATTATACCTTATGTCAGATGGCAGTTCTCTGGTGACACTGGTACAGAGTAGTCTGTTGACCCGAGATCATCATAGAGTCTTGTGTGGTTCCCACTGTGCTTTGATTTCCATCTTACCACGTCCAAGAGGGCGTGCAAAACGGTGGTTTTTGGGTACAGTTCCTAGTCACATGGAGGCAATGAGCGATAGGAGGGGATTCGTCTCTCCCGGTATAGGGAGTTGATGTTGCGCTGTGTTTGATTGGCTATAACAGGAAATCCCTGGCCAGGGTTGCTGAGATTTACTGGTAAGTGTTACCAGTAGTTTCTCGAATTGTTATAGACCTCATATCGACACGACTTATTGAGCTATTGGGGTCTGACGTTTACCACCCCTAGGCGAGATATGCGACATATCATACGATCAGACCGGACTGTACGGTAGTGTTACTGGTTGGATTCACAGGAGTGTGAGCGGGCTTGCTCGTCGATCTTCTGATCGCTCAATACCCGGGTGGCCGTTACGTTTAGCAGACCGCTTGCGGCTTGTGGATGCTTGATATGATCATCATCTGCTGCCGGCGTATTGACGAGTCTTTAGAGTCCTACACAGAGGTTTCCTGGCTCAAGCAAAACGAAATAGGAGCGCATATGAGATATGTGCGGGACCGAGAATAATACCAGTTTGTGATACTGTATTCGATTCTCGTGATGTGACATTGATCGGTTATATGCGATATAGCCGGGTTATCGGATCAAGTGTTGATTCGATAAGTTGTTACTAATGATACTAGTCGGTTATATGCGATATGACCGGATCGTTAAATCAAGTGTCGATTTAATGATTTAATGCATAATTATATATTTGATATATTACTTTGCATTAACTAGTATCGGTTCACTTTAAATGGATTTTCTCGCTCAGGTGTGCGCATTGCATATGCGATATGATTTTGTGCACATGCTTGTATCATGTTTGATGATACATGCCTTTTTAATTAAGTTTATAGAATTAAACCTTGGTTAATGGAATGGTTAGGGTTTACTATTTGCTTATTCATTTTATTCATTTATTTATTAATCTTTTTCTTATTGGAAAAAGGAAATGAAATGATAAAATGGTGGCATTTCTTTTGTTCATTCATGAAGCTTCATGAATGCTTTGACTTGATGACCATTTTGTTTTTTAGCTTAACCCTAACCATTGCATTAAACTATGATTAGTTCTCTACACTTAACTATGGTCATGTTATGATAAGGATTGATTATTCTTTTCTTTTTTAATTAACTTATCATAACATAATTCTTCTTCTTCTTCTTTTCTTCACTTGAAGAAAGCAAGCTCCATCAATGGTGATTGATGGAAATGAGTGAGAAATCCAATTCTAAAGTCTACCCACTTCCTATTTCTTCATCCTCTACCTCTTGTCAAGTAGTAGAGTGTGTTTCCTTCACAAGTTTTCATGACTTGGTGAAGGTGGAGCTTGATTTAGCGATGCCTCGACGTAGATCATCTTCGGCATGGACATGGACGACCTAGCTCGCCATTTCTCCGACGAAGCCGACGCTAGAGCCGGGGAATTCATTTGGACAGCAAAGGGACTTCATTGTGGAGCTATGGAGGTGGAGCACCGGATCTACAAAGGTTGTATTTTCGTTTCTTTTAGTTTAGCTGTAAACTAGTTTCATTTTATCGCCTAAACATCTAGCCAACGATCTAGTCTAGGGTTTCTCGGCACCGTATTTTTAGAAATTGGCATGGTTGATGCCTTGTGAGACCTCTTGAGAGTGCCTAGGAACCCTACACAATATACCCTAGAAAATTCAACTCTTGAATAAATATTAAAAATTCCCAGGAAAACCAGCACAGCATAATGAGAATTACTGTACAAAATTAAATGCATGAGGAGACCACATGGCCGCGGAACCGCCGCATTAGCCATGCTAATGCCGCGGTTCCGCCGCACTTTGGTGGATTCAGGGGTACGGGCTTCACCGTAATTCTTAAAATTCCCTGCTGATTTTTCTGCATATTTTTAATATCGAAAAATCCCCGAAATTGAAAAATGTACAGAGAGCATTTTTTGGGTTAGGGTTTCGGTTCGTTCGGATTTCAAACGTCGTCTAGACTTCGCCTAAGGCTCTAGCTAGGCTCTGATACCACTGTAGGGTTCCTAGGCACACTATAGAGGTCTCACAAGGCATCAACCATGCCAATTTTAATTTTTATGGGTGCCGAGAAACCCTAATACGGATCGTTAACTAAAAGTTTAGGCGAAAACGAAACTGGTTAACATTTTAACTAAAGGAGAGAGGCTACAACCTTTGTAGATCCGGCTCTCCACTTCCTTAGCTCCACATAGGCGTCCTCTCGCTGTCCATCTCGAATCCCGGACTCAATCGTCGGCTTGATCGGAGAAATGGGCGGACTAGGTCGTCGGCTTCGTGCCGAAGATGATCTACGTCGAGGCATCACAAGTTCAAGCTCCGACTTCACAAATTTGTGAAACTTGTGAAGAAAACACCCAAAACAACTTGGCAAGAGGTAGAGGGTGAAGATATAGGAGGTGGGTTCAGTTTAGAATTGGATTTCTCACTTTAGAACTCAAGTTTCCATTGATGGCATCAAGCTTTCTTTCTTGAAGAAGAAGATCAAGAAGAAGGAAATATTATGATAAGTTCATCCAAAATGAAAAAGAAATGAATACTTATCATAATAGGAACCATGGTTAGGTGTAGAGAATTGACCAAGGTTAGAAGAGTGGTTAGGGTTAAGCATGAAGACAAATTGGTCACTTTGGTCAAAGCTTCATGAAGCTTCACAAAGGTTCAAGAATGAAAGCAACCATTTTGTATTCTTATCCAATCCTTTTTCCAAAATCAATAAATAAAAGAATGGATAATTAAAACCCTAATCACTTTCTTAACCTAGCTTTAATTCTTTACACTTAACCAAATGAGCAAGCATCATCAAACATGATACAAAGATGTGCACAAAAGTATATCACATATACAACTTGCACATCAAGTGAGAAAATCCATTTAAAGTGAACAATACTAGTTAATGCAAAATAATATATAAAATATATAATTATACATTAAATCATTAAATCAACACTTGACTTAACGATCCGGTCATATCGCATATAACCGACTAGTATCCTATGTATTGGCTTATCGAATCAATCGTTTATTCGATATCTAGGTTATATCGAATATAACCAATCGATACATTCATCGCGAGAATGGAATACGGTATCACATACACGCATTATTCTCGGTCCTGCACATATCTCATATGCGCTCCTATTTTGTTTCGCTTGAGCCAGGAAACCTCTGTGTAGGACTCTAAAGACTCGTCAATACTCCGGTAGCAGATGATGATCATATCAAGCACCCACAAGCCGCAAGCAGTCTGCTAAACGTAACGGCCATCCGGGTATTGAGCGATCAGAAGATCGACAAGCTATCCCGCTCACACTCCTGTGAATCCACCCAGTAACACTTACCGTACAGTCCGGTCTGTTCGTCTGATATGTCGCATATCAAGACTAGGGGTGGTAAACGTCAGACCCCAATAACCGATAAGTCGTGCCGATGTGAGGCTCATAACAGGTCGAGAAACTACTGGTAACACTTACCAGCAAATCTCTGATCAGCCCTGGCCAGGGACTTCCCCGTTACGGCCAATCGTGTACAGCGCAATATCAACCCCCAATACCGGGAGAGACGAAACCCCTCCTATCGCTCATTGTCTCCATATGACTCGGGACTGTACCCAAAGACCACCGTTTTGCACGCCCTCATGGACGTGGTAAGGTGGAGATCAAAGCACAGTGGGAATCACACAAGACTCTATGACGATCTCGGGTCTACAGACTAACCTGCACAAGTGTCACCTGAGAACTGCCATCTGACGTGACGTATAATACCATCTGGGAGTTCTCGGCGAGTCCGTCCAGTGTACCCAGTCTCCACTGAGCACCCGTATACCATCTCTGATGTCAAACACCAATGGATGTGGGATCATCCATCGCCCATCTCATGGGTCGAGAAGCGTATACGCTAGTCTACTCTGGTATATCGATGCCCCGTCTCGATACACCCACGACTAGGGACCTTGAAGTATGTACTTATGGACTACCATGTCCCCACTAGTACGATCTGCATCATAGTCCAGGTAGTCAAGTACACATCCTAAGGGCTTTACCAACATGTAGCTATAAGACAGTTTAAAAGACTAGTGTACATGTTAAGATAAAGAGCAACCAAATAGCATACTATCATATCGAGCAAGAAAGTCATCTCTATATATGTCCAAGCATCCAATATAATATACATCATCTATACAATACTGGCCTCTAGGGCATACATACAACTAACAAGTAGTACCTGTTAGTGTACCTTTCATGATGGTTGCACATTTACATTCTCATATCCCTATTGCATGATTATTGCATACTATTGTCATATCATCATTGCTTTATATATTGGTTGTACCTGCTAGTGTACTTTCCATTATTCTACATTCATATGACATGTTATTACTGTTAATTGCATATCTTAGATTCATGCTTTACGTGCATACTTGCGATTACCTGCATATGTTATTTACTATTCACGAGTTGGCAACTCACCCCCGTTGTGCCACAGGTGTTACAGAGTGTTCCCCAGAGTAGTCGAGGTTGGCTATTCATCTATCATCTTTTGTTACAGATACCGCATCGGCTCACAGTGTGTTGTTTTGTTCAGGTGGGTTTTGGTGGTTATCTGTATTTGTATTGTATATTCGTTGTATCTTGTACTCTCCATCTACTATTATGTTGTTGACTTAGAGACTTGGTGAGGACGATATTGTATAAATTGTGGATTTGTTGTCTTTTGTACAGCTTTCTCTCTATTGTCTTTATTTCTTCGCTACGGCATCGTATATTTGTGGTGGTGATTGTTTTCTGCCTTCGGGCGTGTATTTGCTCCCGTTTGGGGATGCTTTATTTATCTTTAATTGTTGTACCCGTTTCGGGGTTAGTTTTTATAAAGGTGGTGCTGCCAAAATTTTTAAGAAAGCAAGTTGAACTTTTTAAAGAATTTGGGTTGTGATTTCAAATGTTTCAAAACTGCTATTATCTTTTCTTGTCTTCATTTGGCTTAGATTTCTGGGTTTTTGCTTTCTTTTTCTGCGTTACGTCTTTAGGCGTAGCGTAGTATTAGGGCCGTCACGTGCCAATTTAGGGTCGTGACAAAGTTGGTATCAGAGCGCCAGGTTTTACCATTCGGAGAGTAGGATGACCTTGGTATGATGGAGTAGGTAGCTTAAGCAGAGTAACGTGGTGTGTGTATGTCTGCAGCATGCACACGATGCGGTACTTCACCTAAAGTGACCTAAGTACAAATTGCTTGAAATTCCTTCCTTGATGATTCTTATGCTTGTGATTCGATTTTCGTGTCCTTATCGAATCTCATCTCTATTTATAGCCTTGCCGCCGATGACTATGGGGATTCAGAGTGATGCAGCGAGGGCCGAGGTCAGAGTTGGCTCGGGTGAGACGAGCACTGACCAGGATGGCACGCTAGTTGCACAGGTGCAGACGGATCAGCCTTCGACAGAGCAGCTCGCTAGGCGTCTGGCAGAAATGCAGGACTTGCGCCAGAAGATGAGATCATTAGTTGATGCAGTTCGAGCGCAGCGACAGGAGGTTGTCACCCCTGTTACACAGTTGTTCCTTGGGATCAGCATGCAGCAGTCCGTCACCTACTTAGCACCAGTGGATGCAGCCCTAGTTGACGATGCATATATTCCAGAGACTCTAAGAGTTCCAGGACAGTAAGGACTCGTACCAGTGTACCAGCCCAAAGACAGAGGCTTAGTCGTCGAGACAGATTTCGTGGCCGCCGTAGGAGTAGCAGATGCTTTGGACGAGGACAGTCGTTCAGCTCTTATCCCCAGGAGGGTCAGTAGCGTTTTATTGGATGCTATCGACGTGGGAGCCTTCATCACCTCATCCGGGATTATTCCTTAGCGCCGCGTAAGGGTCGTGTTCAGAGAGGCCGTGGACGTGGAAGGTTCACTCAGAGGGGTCTGTCTAGCAGAGGAGGAGAGCAGTCAGTTGCGGGTAGGGGGCAGACACGAGAGTTTGCTTCTACTCATCGGGACGCACGGGCGTTCAATGCAGAGTTTTCAGGTATCCTTAATTCATATGTTCTTTTGATGTATTTGTTTGCTTTTCACACTTTGTGCCGTGGTTGGGACGAGGATCGTGTTAGCTAGATCAGCCGTTTGTTGTGTTAACTTCTGTCTGCGATTCTTTTGTTGCGCGACACGTATTTCAGTCCTATGCCAATAAGTTAGGAGATTCATCCGTCACTTGATCCTTCTAGAGTTGTTGGATATGACATTCTCCTGGGCACAGACTGGTTAGCTACGTGCTAGGCGTCTGTGGACTACCGCGAGAAAACGGTCAGGTTTGTTCTCCCTGCAAGTCAGTTCTTGTGGTGCAGGGGGACAGTGGTGCCGCCTCTCACAGCTTGAATTCAGCCTTTTTCGCTAGTCGACTTTTGAGGAGAGGATGTCGTGGATTCTTGGCGTTCATTCGAGATACCGGAGCCACAGTGGGTTTGTTGGACCGGGTACTTATCGTGCGAGAGTTTTTCGATGTTCTAAATGAGCCGGCGAAGCTTAGGGAGCTTAAGGATCTGCTGCAGAGTTGTTGTTGGGGGCTTGTGCGTTTGAGTGTTTCGCATTAGGGAGCTCCTATTTCTGTTCGTCAAGAAGAAAGACGGCAGTTTAAGGTTGTGTATTAATGGATCGTCAATTGAACCAGCTTACGGTGCGGTTAGGTATCATTTACCTCGCATTGACGATTTCTTCGATCAGCTCTAGTGTGCGAGACATTTTTTCTAAGTTTGTTTGGGGATCAGGTCATCATCGTTGTGGGTTCGGAGTGAGGACATTTCGAAGACTGTCTTATGTGTGCTACGAGCTTTGTGTGTGTTGGTGGTGTCGTTGGACTCACCACTGCCCTAACAGCATTCGTGGATGTGATGAACCAGATTTCTTCAGGCTGTTCTTCGACCAGTTATTGTTGTGTGATTGACGACATACTGGTCTATTTTAATGTGTCATGAGGAACAGAGCAGCACTTGAGGATTTGTTTTGCAGACATTGGGAGAGTGCCAGCTGTTTGCTAGATTCTCAGAGTGTTCCTTTTGGCTTGTTTATGTTGACTCCTAGGTCTTGTAGTTACGTGAGACGGTTTTGTATGGTTCCGAGGGAGATCGTGGCCGTACAGCTTAGGCCCAGACTTGTGTACAGGATGGAGATCCGCAGATTTTGGGCTTAGCAGGTTTTTACCGCCGTTTCGTGCAGGATTGCTAGTGTAGTGCTGCACCGTTGACCGAATTGACCAAAATGGAGGTTTCTTTCTCGTGGACTGAGGCATGTGTGCGGAGTTTTTCAGCAGTTGAAGACTCGGTTAACAACTGCATCAGTTCTTTCTTTTCTTCTGGTTCGGGCGATTTTGTTGTTTAACTGTAATGTTTCACGGGTGGGGCTCGAGTGTGTACTGATGTGACACTATAGAGTTATCGCTTTTGCTTCCATACCTTTGGAGGAAGTACTAGCAGGATATTCCACTAATGATCTGGAGATGGCTACGATGGTTTTGCGTTGGAGATTGGAGACACTACTTGTTCGAGAGTCGTGTCAGATCTTTACGGACCACCAGAGCTTAATGTGCATCTTCCTGCGGCGGATTTGATTGTTGTGATAGTCTTCCGCAGATTTATAGTTCTTGTGCGATCGTTGAGTACAGCTTAAGTTCGTCTCTACGGAGGGGACAGCTTGCTCATGTCCGCGCCCGACCACTTGTCTTCAATCTCTTTCGCGAGACACTGCCTACCGACGCTCGTTCGTTAGAGATACTTGAGCATACTCGGCTGGGTAATGATTCGGAGTCCTTGATTTGTGACAATAGTGTGCTAAGTTAGAGACACGTTCGGGTACCTGATATTATCGGGTAGAGACGTGAAATCCTAGAGCTGGCACATCTGTCAATTCTCTATATTCAGTCAAGTTCCACCAACATTGATGTGACTTGTGAGATAGTTACAGGTGGGCAGGAATGTAAAAAGAAATTTTAGATTTCGTTTCAAGGTGTTTGTCTTGTTGTGTGTTTTGGGTTGAGCATCTGAGATTGGCTGGAGAGTTGCAACCATTAACCGTTCCGAAGTGGGAATGGGAGCAGATTTCCATGAATTTCGTTATGGGTCTACCCAGGTTTAGTCAAGGTGTGACTCTATTCAGATGCCTGTTATCCGGTTTTACTCGGTTTGCTCAGTTGTTCTTTGTTAAGTTATGCGTTGCACGAAGTTCCTTCGAGGGTCGTATCCAATTAAGGCACCCTTTTCGCTTGCCGTCTTGGGCAGAAGCTTCAGGAAGCCTTGGGTACTGGTTAAGCTTTAGCTCCATCTTTCCATCCGCAGGATGATGGGTTTGTGAGGGCGGGCTAGGTCGACTCTGGAGGATATGTTTGTGCGTTCGTGTTGTTGTTGTCGGCAGTTGGGGATCGTCACTCGCCATTGTTAGGATTCTCCTTCGATAGTTGTTATCAGGAGACACTCCAATTGGCAACCTTTAGCTTTAGGGGTTAGGTCGTGTCGATCACCAATCTGTTTTTCTGACTCTGTGTTGTTGGATTTTTGGACCCCAGCTAGTCTAGAGACTTCGGAGATGATCCAGTTGTTCAGGTCAGGATGATAACTGTCCTGTGCGGACAGAGATCTTATGCCGACCAGGGTGGTCGCAGGCCTGAGTTCGCACTGGAAGATCGTGTATTCCTATGGATTTTTCGATAAATGACGTGTGGAGTTTTGGGAATATTATCCCAAGATTGTAGGTGCATTTGAGATCCTTTAAGCGAGTTAGTTCGTTGCCTTTAATTTGGCACTTCCGCCCAGATTATTGAGTTTTCACCCCGCATTCTTTGTGTTACCTTCATGACTTTTTTCACATGATTCAGCATTAGACCATTTGTTTTGACGCGATCTTTTCGCTCACCGGCAGCCATTGGTGTTAATGGTCCGGCAGGTGGAGAAACTTCGGTTAAGGGTCTTGCTATCTGTAGAGAGTGTTCTTGGACGTAGCCGTATAGTGAGATGATCACTTGGGAGGCTGCGAGCGAGAATTGGGAGTTTTGTACTCTTCTTTTTGAAGGTACGCCAAGTGAAAATTTTAAATTCGGGGACGAATTTTTATAAGGGGGGGGGGAGATTGTAACGTTTTAGAAATCGTTTTGCGAATTTTCCCGTTTTATGGCAAAATTGTCAGTTTTTCCCGTTTTAACCCGATTTCGATCAAACGTCCATATAAACTTGCCGGCACCTAGTTTAGCTAAAATAAAGCTTGTGCGCGAACTTTAGGGGTATTTGGGAGGTTT
Source organism: Agapanthus africanus (assembly GCA_030015575.1). Taxonomy (NCBI): domain Eukaryota; kingdom Viridiplantae; phylum Streptophyta; class Magnoliopsida; order Asparagales; family Amaryllidaceae; genus Agapanthus; species Agapanthus africanus. The sequence goes on from CM057340.1 coordinate 364,948,623, forward strand.
TGGTTCAGATAGAATTTTTCCCAAATAAAATATTATTTTAAGCGGTATTTTGTGCACATAAATCGGAAAAATTTTCTCTTGTGAATAGATTTATTTTTTGTCACTAAAATATTTTGGAAACTTCTTTTTAAATATCTAGATATTTTTAAAGTGCAAAAGGTTTTATTTTTAAAATAGAAAAGAAAAGAGTGAAAGGTGGCAAAGTGCATTTATTAGCATTTATTACACTTTTTCATAGCATTTTCTTCACAAAAAAATTCACAAAAATACCCCTCACCTCCGTGGCCGAGCCCTCACCCCAAAATTTCTGGCCATTTCATTTTCCAAGCTCATTTCTCACACTTTTTCACTCAAAAACACAAAAGAATTCCAAAAATAAATCCAAAAATTCCTATATAAAAATTAAACCATTTTTCCTTCACTAATCCTTTATGGATCTTCTATAAAGCTTGGTTTTTGATGCTAAGATGTTGCATTAAGTTTCATTTTGTGTTCTTGGGGAGGTATAATTCTTACCTTAATCTTTTTATACTTAATTTAATCTTAAATCTAGCTAATTTAGTTAGCTAATTATGTGTTTAGTTTAGTTTTTAATTCATGATTAATTCATTTATGTTTGGTTTAAGAAATTCATGTTAGGGTTAAATTTTGTTTAAGTGTTTAGTGTTCAATTTAAGTGTTAATTTTTGTTTTGGAGAAGATTAACCTAGTAGAAAATGTTAATTTTTGCTAATGAACACTTTGTTTAATTATGCAATTAGCTTACTAGGTTTTTCCTAAAACATAATTAGCGAGTGTTAAAAATATAGGAGTGGTTTAGATAGCTTAGTTAAGCTATTTTAAGGTGTTTGTAATCTCTAGTTATGCATTAGCTTGAAACTAGTGCGAATATTGCGATAGGTTGCTTACTAGATTTCGGGGTTTTTCCGACGTGTGTTCGTTTGGTCGTTGCGAGATTATATCTATTATATTCCTCGTAAATTTTGTGTTGTGTTGCGCGATCGGGACGATCGGGGTCCAGACTTGGTGTTTTGTAGTTTAGCGACCCCAATTAGGATTTTTGGCCGGTATCGTGCGCAATAGATGCGCTAAGCGCGCAGTGTAATTTTCCGGGCGTTTTCTTCGTGTTTCGTTGTCTTTTTTGTCATCATAAGATATTTAGCTTATGTGTTGTATTTATGAAATTTTAGGTTCGCAAGCAGAGACTTCGGGTGCCGCGGACAAGGGGAAGCAGGTGGTCGGATTTTCATAGCTCGAGACCATCGGTAAGTAGATTTAACATCTACAGAGGAATCGCTCGCATGGCGTTATGCGTCAGGGCTAGAGACTTTATTACTTGTCGCATCTTCTATGTCATGTTTAGAATTGCGCATTTACCTAGATGTTATATTGCTTGGTTAGGGACATGGTGACATTGAACTATACTGATTATCATATATGACATTTAGCATACCTGTATTCCTATAGAGTATTGTACCATTAGTGATAGGTACATACACACTCCCTGACATAGCTACAGGTATACCTTGCACATACTGTTCTAATACCAAGGGGGTATATTACATCATTTACTTATAGGTAGACACATACATCTGATGTTAGCAACATGTTTACCTTTACTTGATGTTATTTAGAATCAGATAATATAGGAACCGCATGATATTGGTATTAATTTGATGCAGTTAATTAGCGGTTTTCCTTTATATTCTTGCATTTCAAATATGTCGCACATATTATATTCATGGATTTTCGCATTGTTATATGGATTTTTCATGATGTTTCTGGATTTGGGGATCGCGGGAGTTCATGAAATTATGCATTACTTGAAAAACCCGGTTTCCTTGATATGATATTTCAGCAGCCACCATGAGATTTGTCGTTTACGATGTGTATACCCCACGTGAGGAAAGGTGGGGTCCGTGTGCGGGTACATGGTGGGGCCCGGAGGTACCCCGGAGCAAGAACGATGTCGTGGTGTCAGGTGATGAGGCTTAGGGGAACCATACTATCCGGTGACAGGACTAATGACTCGGCGGCTATCATGTGGATACCGACGGGAGTCATGTAGGTATGGATACGTCGAGAGGCGAGGGTCAGAGCTAGGCACTCGAGATTTCGGGATAGCGTATGATACGTACCTATCAGTATGTTAGTCTGGGAGGCGAGATCTGATGGATCAGTTTTTCTTTGTCGATGCTTGGCACATTGATTTCATGATATTTCTAATTACTCCTTTGTATATATAACAGGGGATTTAGCCGCTGTTATATATACCCTTACACCAATATTAGTGGAATGGGACGCTAATATATGTGTATTGACCTCATCATATTTATTTATGTCATTATATTTAGGATGTTAGAATTTTACTAGAGATTTGATTCGGGATATAAGAGATTCATTTGAGACCGGATACTGGATGTATATATGAGATATACTTGATGTGTACATTCGATATATTTGAGATATACTTGATGTGTACATTCGATATATGTGAAATATACTTGATATTGTGCAATTGAGTAGATGTGATACTTAGATGATATGAGAGCCAATTTGGGGGCTGATTTGAGGAATTGGGAATTGAATTGTCTTACTGGATTGTGATCCTACCACGACGTCAGGATTCCGTGGAAATGACATACTTCACTCCATATCTCACCTTTATCTGTTTGTGCACTGTTTCATGTATTAGTAGTACCTGTTAGTGTACCTTTCATGATGGTTGCACATTTACATTCCCATATCCCTATTGCATGATTATTGCATACTATTGTCATATCATCATTGCTTTATATATTGGTTGTACCTGCTAGTGTACTTTCCATTATTCTGCATTCATATGACATGTTATTACTGTGAATTGCATATCTTAGATTCACGCTTTACGTGCATACTTGCGATTACCTGCATATGTTATTTACTATTCACGAGTTGACAACTCACCGCCGTTGTGCCACAGGTGTTACAGAGTGTTCCCCAGAGTAGTCGAGGCTGGCTATTCATCTATCATCTTTTGCTACAGATACCGCATCGGCTAATAGTGTGCTGTTTTGTTCAGGTGGGTTTTGGTGGTTATCTGTATTTGTAATGTATATTCGTTGTATCTTGTACTCTCCATCTACTATTATGTTGTTGACTTAGAGACTTGGTGAGGACGATATTGTATAAATTGTGTATTTGTTGTCTTTTATACAGTTTTCTCTCTATTGTCTTTATTTCTTCGCTACGGCGTCGTATATTTGTAGTGGTGATTGTTTTCCGCCTTTGGGCGTGTATTTGCTCCCGTTGGGGATGCTTCATTTATCTCTAATTGTTGTACCCGTTTCGGGGTTAGTTTTTATAAAGGTGGTGCTGCCAAAATTTTTAAGAAAGCAAGTTGAACTTTTTAAAGAATTTGGGTTGTGATTTCAAATGTTTCAAAACTGCTATTATCTTTTCTTGTCTTTATTTGCTTTAGATTTCTGGGTTTTGGCTTTTTTTTTCTGCGTTACGTCTTTAGGCGTTGCATAGTATTAGGGCCGTCACGTGCCAATTTCGGGTCGTGGCAAATATGTTTAAAATTTTCGATCGACTAAATTTCCTGAAGTGGGCCCCAAGCACAATACCCAGTACTCAAAATAAATTTGGGCCCAAACAGAATATACCAAAAACCCCAATTCCAACACAGAGAACACTGTACAAAATTTGGTGTACAGAAGAGACAAAATTTTTACAGAATTATTACAGAACTACATGCAACCAAATTTTTACAGAATTCTTAGAATCTCCTGCACGTATTTCTGCAACAGTCAAAATTATTTTTCGAGCAAAAATGAAAATCGACAGAAACTGTACTTTTGAAATTGTGCTTTTTGGAATTTTTGTTCGATCGAAGTTTTAAACATGCTAGAGCAAGCTAGTAAAGTTTAATGGCCTGGCTCTGATACCATGTAAGAATACGGTAGCGTCCCGGCCGTCTTTCCGAGACCAAAATACGGAAACAAAAACTTTTCTTTAACTAGAAACCGGCGCTACCGCGGACTATAAACCCGGAACGGACTATTAACCTAATACCAGCAAACTAGAGAAAGGGTAGAGAGACTATACCGAGCGATCCGTGTCTTTCGGTCTTCGGCCACCATCCCAAGCTCCTCGCGGCATCTCCGGTCTCGATCTCCTCATCGGAAAGGGCACCACATCGAGAAGTCTTTTTACGGGCTCCCATCTCTGAACCGAGGAAACTCGGACCCGAAGTTGGCAAGACGACGTGTCCAAGATTGCTATAGAATATTGTAGAACTCTTTGTCTCAGGGGGTTAATGAATTTGCCATTTGTAGTGAGGAGAAGAAGATATGAACTTTTTTGATGGCTAAGAAATTTTGTTGCAAGCAAAAATGAGATGAATATTTTCCCACACCCCCAAAAATTGGACAGCCCCCTTCAACTAGTGGCCGGCCATATATGAGAGGAGGGAAATACAAGGGGGTGAGCACAAGGAAAGGTTGGGGTGAGCATAAGAAAAAGTTGTGATGATGAGGAAATATGGTCACACTCATTTCCTAATCAAATCCCATCACCATAAAGCAAGTAATGATGAACAAAACAAATCATAACTTGCTAGAACCATCATGAACCCTCCACCACAAAAAACACCCTCCATTACTAATTGCACATTTGCAAAAAGAACCCTCTCCATCAATTTTCAGCCAAGGAAAGAAAGAAAGGAAAATGGCCGAAACGAAATGCAAACTGGCAACTTCAAACAAGCGATCCCGTAATAAATTATAGGAAAACCCCGCGACAGTATATACATACCCGCATTTGTATTCCGATCGAATACAAATGCAATGAGACAAAATCTAGACTGTATAATACTAGGATCCGGCTTAAACCAAAGCCCGCTAGTATTATCCGTCTGAACTATAACTCGTGCACAAGTGCACGCGTACGTTCGAACCCTGCCATAAATCCATACGGCCCCTATAGCGTTTCGCCCGAAACATGAGAAACTGTCTGTGGGGGACTCTAAAGACTCGTCAATACTTTGGCTATGGATTTAACCACTAGCACGTCAGAGGTATTAGCCGTATGTAACGGGCTACTAGGTATTGACTACAAAAATTGTAGTTTGCTAGTTTGGGTTAATGGAACGATCCGGGTATTTGGTTGTGGTAGCGCTAGTTTGTAAAATTTTTGTTCCGCATTTGGTATCGGATTGACGGCCGAGGCACTGCTGTAACCCATCACATTTAATCATTTTAGCTCCAAACTCTAAGTTTTTCCAAAACTAGAAATCACAACATCACAATATAGCATGCTTAAGCCATACAAACCCTTACTAGAATTTTAAACTCACTCAAGTAGGATTAGGAAAAGTTTAGTTTGCTAATTATCTTAATTATACAATTAGGAGAATATCATATAACAAATCTAGCAACTAGGTTAAGTTTTCTTCAAGTCTTAACCTTTTCACTAATCAAAACCCTAACTTGATTATCAAAAACCATATCTTGAATTTCTAAACATGCAAATACAGGCATTAAATTAACATCTAAATAAGCTAGTTAAATGATTTAAACAACAAATAGAGTTTAGGGTTAGGATTTATACCTCAAACTTGATTTCAAAAACTAGCAATAATCTCCAAAATTAGCCTCCAAAATGATGTCTTGATTGAAAATCCAAGCTTGTTTTGTGATGAAGAATGATGGGTTTTGATTTAATTTTGAGTTTGTATGATTAATTGAGGATTTTTGATGATTTTATGAAGCTCAATGTGATGAAAATGGAGTGGGGAAAAATTGGGCAGCCAAGGGAAAGTGGCCAGCCAAAGCAAGAAAAGTGCGGAGTTTTGTGAAAATGTGTGGAAATATCTAGAAGAAAACAATAATAATTGCTTAATAAAACAAAAACCTTTATGCCACCTCTTAATCTTTTCATTAATAATTCATTTTAATTACACAAATATCTAGATATTTTCCTAGGATATTTTCCTAGGATATTTCAAGGATGGATTAGTGCTTAATCTAGGGATTAACTTAGCATAGATCCACGTTACCATAATAAACCCAACCCAAATTATAATTACCACTAATTAAGTGCATAATTAAAAGCTTAAAATAATATTTTAATAAAGGAAAATTATTAAAAAGCACAAAAATTACAAGTGGCTTACAAAAACCCGCAAACTAGCAATTTCCTAGCTAAACTAGGTGCAGTGAATTCTATACTGCAAAAATATTGTTTCTAGGTTTTTACGGAAAACACCGACTATATTACCCTAAAAACCGAAAATCGCCTAAACGATTTCCAAAACGTTACAAATGGCCTCTAGGGCATACATATATTCAACAATCTCCCACTTGAACTAAGGACAATTATTGGCGTATCTCATACCCAACCTCTCGAAAAGTTGCTCATGCTGCGGCAAAAGGAAGGCCTTGGTGAGTGGATCCGCGGTGTTATCTTTTGTATCTACTCTCCGAATCTCGATCTCGCGGTGATCAACTATCTCCCGGATCAGATGATATCGCCTGAGGATGTGTCTGGATTGCTGATGGGACCTGGGCTCTTTGGCTAACGCCATTGCCTCATTATTATCACAATACAAAGATATTGGATCAATAATAGTCGGAACTACTCCTGGCTCCGAGACGAACTTCCTCATCCAGACGGCTTCCTTGGCAGCATCATTTGCAGCAATATTCTCAGCTTCCATCATGGAGACTGCAACGGAATCATGTTTGGAACTCTACCAACACACCGCCCCTCCTTTGAGGGTAAAGACATACCTAGAGATAGATTTGCTGTCATCCTTGTCACTCTAGAAGCTCGATTCAGTAAAGGCCTCCATTTGGAGATCTTCGTTACCATATACCAAGAACATTTCTTTAGTCCTTCGCAAGTACTTAAGAATGTTCTTCATAGCTATCCAGTGATTCTCCCCTGGGTTGGATTGATACCTGCTTACTACACACAGTGCATAAACTACATCAGGGCGTGTACATAACATCGCATACATTATAGATCCTACAGCAGAAGCGTAGGGTATAATGCTCATGCGAGCACTCTCTTCATCAGCCTTTGGGCAAAAGTCCTTAGAGAGAGTGACTCCATGACTAGCGGGTAAGGAACCCCGCTCAGAGTCTGTCACGACCCAAAATTTGGCCCGTAACCGGCACTTAAACTACGTAACATCTACAGGCATACGCAACTCAAGTAAGCCGAAACCCAGAAATCTACACCATCCAAATCTGGATCAACGGAGAAAACATAGTTTTAACATTTGTAAAATCACAAGTAAAAACTCTAACTCTAGTTTTCTTTCTTAAAAATTTCGGCAGCACCTCCTTTGTAAAAACTATCCCCGAAAACGGGTACAACACAGATAATATATAAAGCATCCCAAATGGGTGCAAAATCACGCCCAACGGCGGAAACAATCACCACAACAAGTATACGACGCCGAAGCGAAGAAAAAACAAAGGAAAGACTGCAATAAGAAGTAAACTTCCCAACATAACCGGCTCCCACGAGCACGACACCCAAAGTCACCAAAATAATACAACACCGAAACCTCACAAGTCGTCTCTAAGTCATATACAAACAGTGGTAGATGGAGAATACTAGATCCAACAAGAAGATATACAATGTACAGGCTGATAACCGCAAACCCACCTAAAAGCAAAGGCCTAACTGTCTAACGTAGCGGTATCCGCAAAAGTAGTGATGATAAGACACCCTGCCGCGACTACTCTGAGGGAAAGTCCTGCAAAACATTGTGGCACAACAGGGGTGAGTTTCCAACTTGTGAATAATAATTAACATCATACTGTAATCGCAGGTATGCACGAACAGCGATCTATCTATCACATGTAATCCGATAGCATAAGTATGATAAGTGAATATGCAACAATCATGTAAAGGTACATCATCAGGGTACTACAACTACATGAAACAATGCATAACAACAATAATCCTGAGTGTGTGGGATGATACAAAAAAATCTCATGCAAATCATCAGCACGGAAAAAAACACCAATGTCCCTCACTGACACATCAAATCCCAAATCCTCAGGCACTGCATCCTCAGATCGACCCTCACATCCTGTAAGTCTCATGGAACCTGAGTGTCTATCATCGACACCTGAAACATCATGAAAACATATACCTATAAGTATATATATAAGGATATCAACCACGTATGTCCACCGACGATACGTAAAAATCATGAAAACCTGAGTGTCTAACACCGACACTCGAAACATCATGAAACCCGTGTCTAGCATCGACACGTAAATCCTCATAACTCTGGTGCTATCACCACGACTGGCCCTGACGATATGTCGTACATCACTCCTATCGGTATCCCCACGATAACCGCCGAGTCCAAATACAATCACCGGTAGGTACTTGCCCACCTTCCAGGCTCATCGTCAGCACCACGAACATCTTGCTTAGGGGAACCGTACCGGGCCCCACCATGTACCCGCACACGGCCCACTCACTCCTCGTATCGGGTATATATCACAAATCTCAGAACCGAGAAATCTCATGGTGGACGCATCAAATATCATATCAAGAGAAACCGGGTTTTCAAACAATACACAGTTTCTTGAAAATACCCCCACGGTTCTCAAATCCATAAATCATATGAAATCCATATCTCAAAGCATAAAATCCACATAATACTGATATATGCAACATAAAACAACAATATGAGCATATAAGGGGAAAACCGCTCTTTTAAAATATATATTGCGGTTCCCAAAATCCTCCGAAAACAAATGCAGCATCATATGAAATGTACATGTAAGTGTAGCAAGGATTAAGTATCTACATGTAAGCAAGTGGATATGTTGCATTTCATATGCGCAATGATCAACAACTCAATACCACATATAAAAACAATACCACTTGGGGTACATACAATTATAGCGAAAATATGCGTGTGTACATGTCAATATGAGTGCCTGATATACATGTAATTGTAATAGACTATATGGGTGTACATGTCAATATGTATGCAAGATGTACAAATAGCTATAGTAAGGTATACGTGAAATGGAATTAGGGTCACTACCCCAACTATTCCTTCACAATGCAATGTCACGTATGTAAGTGTCAACAATATCTCATATGCACAATAGGATAAGGGCTACTACCATAACTATCCCTATCCACTACCGTATCACGTATATAGGTGGTTTGTGCATGTCATGGCAATTACAGACGGTGTGGGTGTAGCATACAATTTAGTGCTCGTGCAACATGAACCGTCAATAATGTGTTATATCTAAAGGTATGAGTCAGGTACAACAGATAATGCTATGCAATTACATTCATATGAAAGTAACTAATATGCAAATACTATGCAGCTAACATATTATATTCGCCCCGACGCATAAGGCCATATGGGCTATTTCCTCGTAGATGTTAAATCTACTCACCAATGGTCTCCAGCTATGAAAATCCGACCACCTGCTACCCCTTGTTCGTAGCATCCGAAGTCCCCGCTTGCGACACTATAATTTTACAAACACAAAAAATAATGCGAACATCTCAGAAACGATCAATATAACGTAAAGCTACGTATTAAAAAATGCACCAACACACAAAACTAACTCGCGAGTGTACGTCTAGTGGCTAACGTGCGCAACGATACCTCAAAACCTAACTGAGTACAGCAGCAGCATAAGCTCACGACTCGTGACGCAAAACGAATCACGCGGACTCAAAACACTAGATTATAGGTAATCGATCCCAGATTTTTCATACTGAATTTACTAAAAAAGTAAACATTACCAAACACCCCTAACCAACAGCAGAAAACTACCCACAGAAGACCAACCACAACCCTCTCCTACCTAGCCGGCGTCATCGGATCGCGCTATAGGGGTCGCCGGCCCCGGCCGATGAGGTAGTCCCCGTCACTCAGTTGGTGTCTCAGGTCCACTAGTACATCTCTAAAATTTTGTTTTGACAAACACTAAAATCTCCAGGTCACAGCAGATATTAAAAGCTCTAAAAAGACTTTAAAACCCGATATCGCAGTAATTGATATAAAAAGCGTGCTACGCTACAACCAACGAGCAAAATAACATATAAACTCCTAATTAACAGTGTAGGGGTTATACCTAACAATCTTTCTCACAAGATCTAAGCTTTCCTTAGCTCCAAGTGATCCAAGAGCAAAAATCAAACTAGGTGCTAGAAAGTCTATATGGTCGTTTGATCACAGTCGGGTCAAAACGGAAAATACCAACAAACTTATCCTAAAACGGACAAATTCGCATAACGATTTCTAAAACGTTACAATCTCCCCCTTATAGAAATTCGGTCCCCGAATTAAAATTTCATACCAAGCGTACCTTCAGAAAGATGAGGGAATTTCTTCCGCATCTCGCTTTCGGCCTCCCAAGTGATCTCCTCACTAGTAGGGCTACGCCAAAGAACATTCACAGACGGCAAGACCTTTGACCGAAGTTTCTTCACCTGCCGATCCAAAATAACTACCGGCTGCTCGGTGAACGAAAGATCGCGCTCAAGCTGAACGGTCTCGTGCTGAATCATGTGAGAAGTATCATGAAGGTATCTACGAAGCATCGACACATGGAACACAGGGTGAACATCCGGAAAACTGGGCGGGAGCGCCAAACGATAAGCAACAGAACCCACTCGCTCAAGGATCTCGAAAGGACCTATAAATCTGGGACTGAGCTTCCCCCTCTTCCCAAATCGCATAACGCCCTTCATCAGAGAAATCCTCAGGAATACATGATCCCCCACTTCGAACTCAAGTCTGCAACGACGATGGTCGGCATAAGACTTCTGCCTGCACTGGGCTGCTCTCATCCTGTCCTGAATCAGCTGGATCTTCTCCATAGTATCCTGAACTAGCTGGGGTCCAAAAACTAGACTCTCACTAAGCTCGGTCCAACAGACTGGCGATCGACACTTCCTACCATATAAAGCCTCTAAAGGTTCCATCTAAATAGTCTCCTGAAAGCTGTTGTTGTAGGAGAACTCAATCAACGGCAAGTGACGATCCCAACTGCCACCAAAATCAAGCACACATGTACGAAGCATATCCTCCAGAGTCTGAATAGTCCGCTCCGACTGACCATCGGTTTGCGGATGAAAAGCGGTGCTAAAACTCAACCGGGTACCCAAAGCTTCATGAAGCTTCTACCAAAGACGGCTAGTAAACTGGGTGCCTCTGTCGGATACTATGCATATGGGAACACCGTGCAAACGCACAATCTCATCAATATACAACTGAGCATACTGAGCATACCCGAAAGTGGTCTTCACTGGAAGGAAGTGAGCCTCTTTCGTCAACCGGTCTACTATAACCCAAATGGAGTCATACCCTCTACTAGTCCTGGGTAAACCCACAATGAAGTCCATGGAAATCTGCTCTCATTTCCACTGCGGAATGGGTAAAGGCTGCAACTCTCCAGTCGGTCTCTGATCCTCAGCCTTGACTTGCTGACAAGTCAGGCACCTCGAAACGAAGTCCGAAATATCGCGTTTCATCCCTTCGCACCAGTAAAAGTCTCTCAAGTCCCGGTACATCTTGGTGGAACCTGGATGAACGATAAAGGCCGACTGATGTGCCTGCTCTAGGATCTCGCGTCTTAACCCATCAGCATCTGGTACACACAAGCGAGTCCCGCATCGTAGCACACCCTGGTCATCAATCATGAACTCCGAAACTGTACCCTGTCGAACATGCTCAAGAATCTCGGACAAACGGGCATCACTGGGTTGCGCCTCACGGATACGGTCAAATAGCAGTGGACGGGCGTGGACATGAGCAAACTGTCCCCCAGTGGAAGTGAACTCGAACTGCACTCTACAATCACACAAGAGCTGCCAGTCTGCAGACGACTAACGCTGAACGGCGCTCGACTGGGACAAGCTACCCCCGGGCCTACGACTCAAAGCATCAGCCACCACATTTGCCTTGCCCGGATGATAAAGGATCTCACAATCATAATCCTTCAGTAGCTCCATCCATCTGTGCTGTCTCAGGTTCAGATCCCGCTGCTGGAAGATATACTTCAAGCTCTTGTGATCCATGAAGATCTGACACGACTCCCCGTACAAGTAGTGTCTCCAAATCTTCAACGCAAAGACTACCGCGGCTATCTCAAGATTGTGAGTGGGGTAATTCTGCTCGTGCTTCTTCAGCTTCCTAGAAGCATACACAATCACCCTATCTTGCTGCATCAAAACACAGCCGAGCCCCACTCGAGAATCATCACAGTAAACAACATAGTCGCCCGATCCAGAAGGTAAAGAAAGAACTGGTGCTGTCATCAACCGAGTCTTCAACTGCTGAAAACTTTGCTCGCACGCATCAGTCCAGAGAAAAGGAACTCCCTTCCAGGTCAGTCCCGTCAGCGGTGCAGCGATACTCAAGAAATCCTGCACAAAACGGCGATAATAACCAGCTAAGACCAAAAAACTGCGGACCTCAGTCACCGATACAGGTCTGGGCCAAAGCTGTACAGCCTCGATCTTCCTCGGGTCCACAAGAATACCATCACCAGTTACCACATGACCCAGGAAGTTGTAAGTGTACGGCGGCGCCCCGGCCGTCAATCCGACGGCCAAATGCGGAAGCGGTGATAAACTTTAATTTTTACTTGAACTGGGCAAACCGCCGCGCACTAATACCCGGATCGAACCATTAATTAGTCCTAGCTAACTACAAGATAGGGAAGAGAGATATACCGACTGATCCAAGTCCTCCGGTCTTCTCATCGTCGTCCCGATCTCCTGCGGAAGGTCCCGTCTCCTCCTCGTCGCCGGAAGTGCACCACATCGCCTACTTCTTTTACGGGCTCCCACCTCAATGCCGAGGCAACTCGGGCACGAAGCTGGCTAGTCGACGTGCCCAAGATTTGCTGTAGAATATAATGTGGATTACATGTCTCATTTGGGATTATGGAGTTGCCATATGGTGGAGGAAAAGATACAAGCTTTTGGAGAGCAGCTAAAAAGACTTTGCCAAACCAAAATGAGTGTAATTCCCTCTTCTAAAATTTGGGACAGCCCCCACACACATGTGGCCGGCCATGGACATAGGAGGGGAGGGAATGAGGGAGGTCACCAAAAGAATGAGTGGAGAAGTCTATCATGCAAGTGAGAGGAATCAAAAGATATCATGAAAGAACATGGTCACCAAAACAAAAGCCACACTCAACCACAACCATCATCAACAATCATGTCCACAAAAGTCATGCCATCATGACACAAAGAAAGTCAAGTGATGGTGCACCATCATGAAACCATCATGATACAAATATATGCAAAGAAACCCTCCACAAATACTTATTTGCAACAATGCAAATAAGCCCTCCTCCACCAATCTTCGGCCAATGAACGGAACAAAGGAAATTGGCCGAAACGAAAAGCAAACTGGCAACTCCAGAAAACTGGTCCCGTAATAAATTACAGGAAAACCCCGATACTGTGCATACACACCCGCATCTGTATTTCGACCGAAATACAAATGCAGTGAGACAAAATCTCCACTGTACTATACTAGAATCTGGCTTATACCAAAACCGGCTAGTAATATCTGTTCGATCCTGATCCGTGCAATGCCACACGTATCTGATCGAACCCTGCCATATAATCATACGGCCTGTAGTACAAACTGTCCGGTCCTGATCCGTGCAATACCGCACGTATCTGATCGGACTTTGCCTTATCTCCATACGGCCTCTACAACCTTTTGCCCGAAAGCTGAGTAACTGAATGTGGGGGACTCTAAAGACTCGTCAACACCTTGGTTGTGGATTTAACCACTAGCACGTCAGAGGTATAAGCCAATACGTAATGGGCTACCAGGTATTGACTAAAAGGGACGTCTGTGAGCGAACTCAGCCTGACAACCCTACAGAGCCTGTCAGTGACAATATCCGTACAGTCCGGTCCGTTCGTCTATGAGTATCGCATGGCGGGCCTAGGTGTTGGAGATAGTGCCCTCAGAGTCAATTATTAGGTCACAGGTACGTGATTGCAATGATTGATGGAGGACCTATCCCGGTAGGGCAGTCTTACTCGAGATGATAGTATGCTATCTGGTTTACCTTTATCATCGTGTACTGTTTTAAGTGACCTGACAAGTCGCTATTACACGTTGATAGAGCCCCTAGGATTCTTGCTTGACCACCAGCAGTATGAGGGCGATCATATAAGTGGGAGCTGGGGGTCTATAAGCATATCCTTAAAAAGGTCCCTAGTCGTGAGAGTTTCGAGACAGGGCATCGATTCTCCATAGTAGACTAGTGTATACAGTCGAGACCCCGACGAGGGGCGGTGGCCGGTCTCACAAGCCACTGGTGTCAGTTGGATCACCTAAGATGTATACAGGTGCTCATTGGGTTATGAGTACACCGGACAGGACTCGCCGGGAACATGCTAGTTGGTCATATACCAGACGTCAGATGGCAGTTCCCTGGTGACATGTGTGCAGGTTAGTTCATCGACCTGGGGATCGTCATTTGTCTCGTGTGAGTTCCCACTGTACTTTGATTACTACCCTACCACGGCTCAAAGGAGTCGTGCAAACAGGTTTTAGTTGGGTACAGTCCCGAGCCACATGGAGGCAGTGAGCGTATCTTCAGGGGTTCGTCTCTCCCGGTATTGGGGGTGAGGTCGTGCTGTGTCTAGGAGAGCCATTACACGAAGCCCTCGGCCGAGGCAAGGAGATTTACTGGTAGGTATTCCAGTAGTATCTCAGGGTGTTCTGGGCTACACTCCGACACGACTTGTACCGCTTTTGGGGGTCTGACTTTTACCAACCCCCTAGGCCCGCCATGCGATACTCATAGACGAACGGACCGGACTGTACGGATATTGTCACTGACAGGCTCAGTAGGGTTGTCAGGCTGAGTTCGCTCACAGACATCCCTTTTAGTCAGTACCTGGTAGCCCGTTACGTATTGGCTTATACCTCTGACGTGCTAGTGGTTAAATCCACAACCAAGGTGTTGACGAGTCTTTAGAGTCCCCCACATTCAGTTACTCAGCTTTCGGGCGAAAGGTTGTAGAGGCCGTATGGAGATATGGCAAGGTCCGATCAGATACGTGCGGTATTGCACGGATCAGGATCGGACAGTTTGTACTATAGGCCGTATGGATATATGGCAGGGTTCGATCAGATACGTGCGGTATTGCACGGATCAGGATCGAACAGATATTACTAGCCGGCTTTGGTTTAAGCCGGATCCTAGTATAGTACAGTGTATATTTTGTCTCATTGCATTTGTATTTCGGTCGATATACAGATGCGGGTGTGTATGCACAGTATCGGGGTTTGCCTGTAATTTATTACGGGACCAGTTTTCTGGAGTTGCCAGTTTGCTTTCCGTTTCGGCCGATTTCCATTGTTCCGTTCATTGGCCGAAGATTGGTGGAGGAGGGTTTAATTTGCATTGTTGCAAATTAGTATTTGTGGAGGGGGTCTTTGCTTTTTGTAGCATCATGATAGTCTTCATGATGGTGCACCATCCATTGACTTCTTGACTTCTCCATCATGGCTTGACTTTCATATGACATGGTTTTCATGATGATTGTGGTGGAGTGAGGTTCTCTTTTGGTGATCATTTCTTTGCATGATTTGGTTGTTGAGTGTTGGTGTTTCTTTGTGATCATTATTCCTTATGATAACCATTCCTCTCTCTCTCTCTTGCATGATTGATATGGTCACCTCCCCCTTGACTTTTCCCTCTCTCTTTGATATACATGGGCCGGCCATCCCTTGTGGGGGGGTTGATTGATTTTTGGTGTGGCATTTTTGGTTCTCTTCATGCTTCAAAAATCACACAACAAAACTCTCCAAAATTCCAAGTTCTTTTCCTCCACTAAAAAGGCAATTCCACAAACCCAAAGCGAGACATGGTTCTTCACACATTCTACAGCGAACCTTGGGCACGTCGAGTAGCCGGCTTCGTGCCCGAGTTGCCTCGGCATTGAGGTGGGAGCCCGTAAAAGAAGTAGGCGATGTGGTGCACTTCCGGCGACGAGGAGGAGACGGGACATTCCGCAGGAGATCGGGACGATGACGAGAAGACCGGAGGACTTGGATCGTCGGTATATCTCTATTCCCTTTCTTGTAGATAGCTAGGACTAGTTAGTGGTTCGATCCGGGTATTAGTGCGCAGCGGTTTGCCAGTTCAAGAAAATTTAAGTTTATCACCGCTTCCGCATTTGGCCGTCGGATTGACGGCCGGGGCTCCGCCGTGCACTTACACTAGGGGGTTGGTAAAAGTCAGACCCCCAAAAGCGGTACAAGTCGTGTCGGAGTGTAGCCCAGAACACCTGAGATACTACTGGAATACCTACCAGTAAATCTCCTGCCTTGGCCAAGGACTTCGTGTAATGGCTCTCCTAGACACAGCACGACCTCACCCCCAATACCGGGAGAGACGAACCCCTGAAGATACGCTCACTGCCTCCATTTGGCTCGGGACTGTACCCAACTAAAACCTATTTGCACGACTCCTTTGAGCCGTGGTAGGGTAGTAATCAAAGTACAGTGGGAACTCACACGAGACAAATGATGATCCCCAGGTCGATGAACTAACCTGCACACATGTCACCAGGGAACTGCCATCTGACGTCTGGTATATGACCAACTAGCATGTTCCCGGCGAGTCCTGTCCGGTGTACTCATAACCCAATGAGCACCTGTATACATCTTAGGTGATCCAACTGACACCAGTGGCTTGTGAGACCGGCCACCGCCCCTCGTCGGGGTCTCGACTGTATACACTAGTATACTCTGGAGTATCGATGCCCTGTCTCGAAACTCACACGACTAGGGACCATTTAAGGATATGCTTATAGACCCCAGCTCCCACTTATATGATCGCCCTCATACTGCTGGTGGTCAAGCAAGAGTCCTAGGGGCTCTATCAACGTGTAATAGCAACTTGTCAGGTCACCTAAAACAGTACACGATGATAAAGGTAAACCAGATAGCATACTATCATCTCGAGTAAGACTGTCCTACCGGGATAGGTCCTCCATCAATCATTGCAATCACGTACCTGTGACCTAATAATTGACTCTGAGGGCACTATCTCCAACAATCTCCCACTTGCAATCAAGGCTAATTATTGCGATGTCGCATACTCACAGCCCGTGTGATACCGAACACCCAACTCCTCTACTAGTCAGTCTCACAAAGCTCGTTTGCGAAACTATTGCGTTCGAGGAATAGCCTCAATGAGTGGATCCGCTTAGTTGTTTCTTTCTATGTCTCTCTATATCTCAAGTTCGCGGAGAAAACCCATCTCCCAAAATGAGCAATACCTGTCTTAGAATGTCTGGATGTCTGATGGGACCGAGCTCATAAATGAACTCCAAATCCAAACTTCTTAGACTGTATCGTCAACTGAACTTAATCAGTATCCTGCGCCATGCCACCCTCAGTATTGCCTTGGACCACCTGTCCAAAATACTGCCCCTCGTCAGAGGGAAAACTATAACTCTGACAGCCACTCTGCCATCCAGGTCACCTTGGAAGCCTGGAATGATAACTGTCTCCTAAAGGAGGCTGCTGTTATCATATCCCTAGAACATCAACTTATGTTCTAAAACTGCTTCCGATTGTTTCTCCAGGATTGGATTAATGTCAACTTATTGCATCTAGTGCAAGAACAACATCTGGTGTGGTACTTGATTGACTCAATTGCCTGAGCAAGTGATCTGCCGATCATGCACGTCCCTCTCTACTTCAGTCTGTAAGACACCTTTAGAGAGGGTGACTCCATCACCTGCAGGTACACTACCGTGCCAGGAGTCGTCCATTCTAAATACCCTTAGAATGCTGTCTAAGTACCCAGATTGGGAAACCACCCAAATCTAGATCTAAAACCATAGACCTAGTAACCAGTATGTCTGATACAAAATCCTTTTCCTTTGTGGAGAATCCACTGTGTGACGACCAAAGTATAACCGACTGCAGTATAGGAGTTTCCTTTCCTACTATGTGTATGTCATCCAAATACCAGGATATCACACCCTACTACCTTCTCAACAGATCCATCCCCTATTCTGGTGAAGTCAAACCCATGCCTGTCACGTCAGAAATAGATGATCTATCTCCGCTACATCTGCTTTAGTCTATAAATAGACATAAGCTACCTGTCCACCAATGCTTCCGCTGCTCCCACGGACTACGACAACCCTCTGGCAGAGTCATATAGACGTACACTTCTAAAACTAGTTTAGAACGACGCTATACTCATCCTCCCGCCGGGTCTCGCAGTCTAGAACAACAGCAATGGTAATTGTGGGTAAACAAGAACTTCCATGTCACCGTCCTTGAGGCTACCGTAGTACCTCTCGAGTGCCTGAAGTTACCCACCGCATCTGCGGAGTGGCCAATGGAATGTCAAACCAGATTGAATCTTTAGGTTCCTATGAAATCTTCAGTAATCGTTTGTGGTTCTGGAATTACTTCCAGTTCTACCATACTCCCACTACTGTTTTCTGAAAAATCCATTTTTAATAAAACTGTGGCAAGTCTAGAACAATATTGCTATTGTTCATCCAGATGGTAGAAAATCAACCCTCGTCATAGCCTGGGTCAACCCACAAACAGCCATTACAGAAACGTGCCTTGAGTTATCCAGAGTCTGGTTTTAAGCATAAACCGGACAACTCCCCGTACCTTAACATCGTTAAGATATGAACTGTTCTATATCCAATATAGAAACAGAGGCACTGATTTAATTGAACCAGATCCAAAACATGCAACTGTCTCCAGTGCATGTCAACTAAATGGAAAAAGGCCGACCAGCGTTACTCAACTTAGGAATGCTTCGAATTATGAGTAATCTGAAAGAGAAGCAAGTTCTCTTAATCATTACTATCAACTGAATACCATTGACAAGTATCTACATCTTCGATCACTTTGAAGAATCCCGATACTTGCTACACCTGGTTCTCTACTCTATTCGAATACCTATAACTTCTCCAAATTTGGACCCTGTGATTCCACGAAACACCTGTCTAAAAACTAGAGAAGTCATAAGTAAACCGAATATAGTACGAGGACCAACCCCTCTGTCCTGATGGACCCTGGACAATATACAATACTCTGTATAAGTCCCTTGAGTCTGAAAACTCATTCACTGTGTGTCGTAGGTTGAAAACTGTACTTATGGTTAAGAAGAATTACACCGCTGTTTAATGCTCCTTACCTAACCATCCACTGATATAGGTAAATGTCATAGACATAATTTCAAAAAGGTATATCTCACTCTATGAAAATAGACGTACATATATATCAATTTGAAATTGGTGCATGACAGCGGATATTCAAAACCAAATATTTGCCGACCGGCAAACGACCCAGGTGACTTCCTCAAATATCACCGATTACAACGAATCCCGATATAATGAGGATGATCACCTAATTCTCAATAACTTACTCCCACTCATCATCTGTAAAACCATACAGATGTGAGAATCGTACCTGGTAAATACATACCCTGGAGTAAGGACTAATTGGGAAATCAGTTTTCCTTTAACACTACACAGTGAAACTGAAACATTGAAATGTTTCGATGGGGTATCTTGGTATTCCTAGCAATGACTCTTCCATTATCCAGATTCACAACTGTAACCGTGTATTTCTTTGCCACCTCTCCAAATCCCTTTTTATGTCTTTAGTCATTACCTTCTGCACACCCCTTTAGGCCAAATGGTTTTCTTCCTTCCCTACCGTTCGGCACCAGCCTATGGTTTGGAAGAAGACTATCCAATAAGCATAATGGGTGTACTGTCCCAATCCTAGGAACACTCGCAATGCGAGAGAAGGTCAAGATAAAGGACACCTGAATAAACCTTATTCCTATTTCTTCTGAACCAGAATCCATCCCCGAACTGGAACAAGTTCCTTTCGAGTTCGTATATAACCATACGATGGAGTATCCAATAACTGTGGATCTTCGTAGTGATACGGAGTGTCCTGGAGAAATACAAAGGTGATGTGAGAGTGGTAACGAAAAAACTTGGTATGGTCGTGAATATCAGTCGCAATTTACTTTGCCCTCTTACTAATCCCTTGCTTTGTCTTAACTTAATACCTTCTGTACACCATCGTTAGGCTAATTGGTTTTCTTCATTCCCCACCGGTCGGCACCTGCCTATGGTTTGGAAGAAGACCATCCAATTTGCGTAATAGATGTACTATCTCCTAAACCAAGGAGTACTCACAACTCGAGAGAAGGTAAAAGGAAAAGACAACTGAATAATTCTATCCGTTTTCTCCAGAACCGGAAACCATCCTCGAATAAATTCTTTCGAGTTCGTATCTAACCATACGATGGTTTTGTCCAATGGAAGTGGACGTTCGTAGTAATACGGGGTGTCCTGGAGAAAAGGGTAATAGTAGGAGTGGCAATGAGGTTTGCAACTCTGACAATCCAAAAGCCAGTGTTATAAAAGGTTCGGTCAATTTGGTCACTGAGTCATAGTCTTAGGGTCGGGTCAATGGTCGCTGCCAAAGAGAGAGAGAGAAAAGAAACACTCAGCGTGCACTCTAACCTAGATCAGAATGGTTACCAATTTATCTAATCTGGAAACCTCCCACTGTACCGTCAAATTCTCCTCCAAACCTAAAAGAAGAAATAGTCGGGGTCACCCGAGGAGTAAACTAACTCATCAGTGGGAATCGGGATCCAACTATCACCGCATGATAACGTGACGGAATCCGCTCACGTCATCACACTTCAGAAGGTATGCGCATATCTGGCAAGTTTCAGTTCTTTTGAAACTCCCGATGTGATTTTTACCCCATGCTCTTATGACCTTGGCATGAGGTCAAAATATCATAAGTCACATGTCAAGTTCTACCCATTATTATCCAGGTTAATTTGAATCCACCCGTACATACCCTTGACGTAGGCCAAAATAGTAGTACGACTGTCCCAAACCAACGCATCTATCTATGCAACAGATAAATACCCGGCAGCTACCAAACACTATGCCTTGGCGTGAGGTCAAAATACATAGCTTGAATACTACTGAATATTTAACTGAAATGATGGAGGGCTATGAATGGTTTCTGGCGAAAACCTTTAACGTAATGAACTTGATATCGTTGAAAGAACGGATAGCTTTTTGAAAATATAGTGACGAAAACCGTTGCTAAAGAGGTCACTCCCGGTGAAGGGATCTCGGCTCTTTCCCCGTAGAATGGGGTGCAGGATATTCCAAATGAATACCGCGATGCAAAGCAAAAGTAATCGGCTATAGTGAAGTTAATGCCCTGACGCAAACTTTCTGTCCAAGGGGTCACTCCCGGTGAAGGGATCTCGGCCCTTGCCTCGTCGACTGAGGAGCAGGATATTCCAACTGAATACCACGATGCAAAACAAAAGTGAACGTCCTTGCAATAACAGCTTTTTGAAAAAGTGTTCCAACAAAATCAGATTAGGTTTGTTTTTAACTTGCATTGATCCGAATCAAAGCAGTCCCATCAATTGATCACACCAAAAAGAACGAAAATATACTGATGTGCGTATATGCCATCCGCATTCGCCACTGGGTCCCGTCATTACCCGTTAGGTTAGCTAACTAACGACAGAGCGGGGACTGGACTAGCGCGGATGCAAAACATATACAACATCTACTAATATATATACCAATATATTATATTTCGCTCAAGGCGTGAATAAAATGCAACATCACAGAAATGTACAGCATCACAGAAACAATACAGATATCTGGGATCCCCGGGTTTCACAGAGCCACTACTGAAACACGACGTTCCCCTGGTCGTGTGGATAGCCTGTGCAATGAAATCCTAGACCCCTACGGGCGCGGCAAGTTACCCGCCAAAACCTGAAGCGAGGCAGCCCCCTTCAGCACCGTGAATGGACCACCCAGCACTTCACGGAATCCGGTAACTCAGGCACCCCTCCTGGGTTAACCTGTACCCCCTACGAGTGCGGCGAATAGCTCGCTAATCCTAGAGTGAAGCCCCCTCCGTCTCAATGCCATGAGATGCGGGCTTGTTGCCCTCTAGAACCCGGCTATCCGTTGCACCCCTCCGCGGGGTAACCCTAGTACAGAAAGTAAAATATACATACAACGGGTACATCGACCGCAACCAGGTCGTGCCCCAAAATAATAATACAATCAGGCAGTGACGGCAGTCCACATGTCGGACGCTCGCCCCGCAATATCAAATGTACATAATACAACCACAACTGTACTAGCATTGCATCCAGGCTATCCCCACGACCGATCCGCAACATCACAGCAATACATAGAACATCAACGTGAAAGTCACGTTCGCAAATCCGTCTAACTGGGCTATAGCAGGTAGACCGGATTTACCGATCGAGTGACATTCACGGTCGCAGATATAATGTAAATACTGTGAAAAATGTGTTTAAATATATCCGATCAATCAAATTTTAACAAGTGGGCCCCAAAGCATTACTGTAGCAGATCAAGAAATTCTGGGCCCAAAATTAATATTCCAAAACCCATATTTTAAGCCCACAAAGACACTGTAGAAATTTGGTGCAGGGATCTCCACAGTGCGCGGCGGATCAGCGGCGCGAAGGGGGTTTTTGCGGAGGTTCCTCGCTCCCACAGTGGAATCACTTCATCGAATTTTTACAGAGCTCTTATAATCTCCAGTACATCAATTTTATACAACCTGAAAAATTTTTGGAGACCAAAAAATTTCAACAGAAAACTGTCGCTTTGAAAAACTCGGTTTTGGAACTTTTGATCGATCGGAAATGCAAACACATTACACAAAGCTAGACTAAGTTAATGGCGTGGCTCTGATACCACTGTAAGTGTACGGCGGCGCCCCGGCCGTCAATCCGACGGCCAAATGCGGAAGCGGTGATAAACTTTAATTTTTACTTGAACTGGGCAAACCGCCGCGCACTAATACCCGGATCGAACCATTAATTAGTCCTAGCTAACTACAAGATAGGGAAGAGAGATATACCGACTGATCCAAGTCCTCCGGTCTTCTCGTCGTCGTCCCGATCTCCTGCGGAAGGTCCCGTCTCCTCCTCGTCGCCGGAAGTGCACCACATCGCCTACTTCTTTTACGGGCTCCCACCTCAATGCCGAGGCAACTCGGGCACGAAGCAGGCTAGTCGACGTGCCCAAGATTTGCTATAGAATATAATGTGGATTACATGTCTCATTTGGGATTATGGAGTTGCCATATGGTGGAGGAAAAGATACAAGCTTTTGGAGAGGAGCTAAAAAGACTTTGCCAAACCAAAATGAGTGTAATTCCCTCTTCTAAAATTTGGGACAGCCCCCACACACATTTGGCCGGCCATGGACATAGGAGGGGAGGGAATGAAGGAGGTCACCAAAAGAATGAGTGGAGAAGTCTATCATGCAAGTGAGAGAAATCAAAAGATATCATGAAAGAACATGGTCACCAAAACAAAAGCCACACTCAACCACAACCATCATCAACAATCATGTCCACAAAAGTCATGCCATCATGACACAAAGAAAGTCAAGTGATGGTGCACCATCATGAAACCATCATGATACAAATATATGCAAAGAAACCCTCCACAAATACTTATTTGCAACAATGCAAATAAGCCCTCCTCCACCAATCTTCGGCCAATGAACGGAACAAAGGAAATTGGCCGAAACGGAAAGCAAACTGGCAACTCCAGAAAACTGGTCCCGTAATAAATTACAGGAAAACCCCGATACTGTGCATACACACCCGCATCTGTATTTCGACCGAAATACAAATGCAGTGAGACAAAATCTCCACTGTACTATACTAGAATCCGGCTTATACCAAAACCGGCTAGTAATATCTGTTCGATCCTGATCCGTGCAATGCCGCACGTATCTGATCGAACCCTGCCATATAATCATACGGCCTGTAGTACAAACTGTCCGATCCTGATCCGTGCAATACCGCACGTATCTGATCGGACCTTGCCATATCTCCATACGGCCTCTACAACCTTTTGCCCGAAAGCTGAGTAACTGAATATGGGGGACTCTAAAGACTCGTCAACACCTTGGTTGTGGATTTAACCACTATCACGTCAGAGGTATAAGCCAATACGTAACGGGCTACCAGGTATTGACTAAAAGGACGTCTGTGAGCGAACTCAGCCTGACAACCCTACAGAGCCTGTCAGTGACAATATCCGTACAGTCCGGTCCGTTCGTCTATGAGTATCGCATGGCGGGCCTAGGGGGTTGGTAAAAGTCAGACCCCCAAAAGCGGTACAAGTCGTGTCGGAGTGTAGCCCAGAACACCTGAGATACTACTGGAATACCTACCAGTAAATCTCCTGCCTTGGCCAAGGACTTCGTGTAATGGCTCTCCTAGACACAGCACGACCTCACCCCCAATACCGGGAGAGACGAACCCTTGAAGATACGCTCACTGCCTCCATGTGGCTCGGGACTGTACCCAACTAAAACCTGTTTGCACGACTCCTTTGAGCCGTGGTAGGGTAGTAATCAAAGTACAGTGGGAACTCACACGAGACAAATGACGATCCCCAGGTCGATGAACTAACCTGCACACATGTCACCAGGGAACTGCCATCTGACGTATGGTATATGACCAACTAGCATGTTCCCGGCGAGTCCTGTCCGGTGTACTCATAACCCAATGAGCACCTGTATACATCTTAGGTTTTCCAACTGACACCAGTGGCTTGTGAGACCGGCCACCGCCCCTCGTCGGGGTCTCGACTGTATGCACTAGTCTACTCTGGAGTATCGATGCCCTGTCTCGAAACTCACACGACTAGGGACCATTTAAGGATATGCTTATAGACCCCAGCTCCCACTTTTATGATCCGCCTCATACTGCTGGTGGTCAAGCAAGAGTCCCAGGGGCTCTATCAACGTGTAATAGCAACTTGTCAGGTCACCTAAAACAGTACACGATGATAAAGGTAAACCAGATAGCATACTATCATCTCGAGTAAGACTGTCCTACCGGGATAGGTCCTCCATCAATCATTGCAATCACGTACCTGTGACCTAATAATTGACTCTGAGGGCACTATCTCCAACAGAAGTCTACTCTATCAAGACAAAACACGCACTTTGAGAATTTAGTATACAGCTGGTGCTCTCTCAATATCTGCAAAGTAATCCTCAAGTGCTGCTCATGCTCATCACGACTCCTGGAGTAGACCAGTATATCATCAATAAACACTATAATGAACTGGTCGAGGAACGGCCTGAAAATCCGGTTAATCGGATCCATGAACGCTGCTGGCGCATTGGTGAGTCCGAACGACATCACCAAAAACTCATAATGCCAATAGCGCGTACGAAAAGCAGTCTTCGGAATGTCATCATTCCGAACCCGCAACTGATGATAACCCGAACGCAAATCAATCTTTGAAAAATGTTTCGCACCCTGGAGCTGATCAAATAAATCGTCAATGCGAGGTAAATGATACCTGTTCCACACCGTAACTCGGTTCAACTGACGATAATCCACACATAGCCTCAAACTGATGTCCTTCTTCTTGACGAATCGAATAGGAGCTCCCCACGGCGAAACACTCGGACGCACAAGTCCCAAATCAAGCAACTCTTGCAATTGATCTTTAAGCTCTCTCAGCTCTGCCGGAGCCATCCGATAAGACGATATAGAAATAGGCTCCGTGCCAGGAATCAGATCAATGCAGAACTCAATATCGCGCTCTGGCAGCAACCCAGGTAACTCATCGGGAAACACTCGCATGGTAGAAACCTGGTCCAACGACTCCACTGTGGCTCCGGTATCATGAATGAAAGCCAAGAATCCCCAAAATCCCCTCCTCAAAAGCCGACTAGAGCACAGGACAGAAATCAAACTGTGAGGGGCGGCACCATGGTCCCCTTGCACAACAAACACTGACTCGCCGGGAAAACAAAATCTAACTGTCTTCTCGCGGCAGTCCACGGACGCGTAGCAAATAGCTAGCAAGTCCATGCCCAACAGAACGTCGAAGTCCAACATCTCAAGAAGGATCAAGTCGACGGACATATCTCTGTCACCAATACGAACAGCACAAGACTGGAATACGTGTCGCGCAATAAACTACTCTCCCACAGGAGTATTCATGACAAGTGGATGATCCAGCAAACACGACTCTCGGCCTAACCTCGGCATGAAGTGCGTAGAAACATACGAATGCGTAGATCCCGGATAAAAAAGAACATGTGCATCAAAAGAACATACAGAAAGGATACCTGAAACCACAGCATTTGACTCCTGAGCGGCCTGGTGAGTCAAGGCAAAAACCCGTGCCTGCCCTCTACTGGCTTTTGGCTGTCCCCCGCCTCTGCCACCTCGTCCTCTCGGCATAAAACCACCGCGGCCATGACCTCTCTTAGTAGGAGTCTGAAGCGGCGCAACATCAGGAATAAAAGGCAATGCTCTCTGAGGTGGAGAAGGTGGTAAGGTAACCTGCGGTACAGCTGGCCCTCTCTGACGTACCACGGTACAATCTTTCACTAGGTGCTGTAAGCTGCCACACCCAAAACATCCACGTGTCGACGGCTGACCCTCCTGGGGAAAAGTACTGAACAACTGGCTACGTCCCACGTCTCTGCTACCCCCTGTGTCTGATCGAACTCTGTCTCGGAATCTAAACCTCTGCCTCCTAGCTGCTAGACCAGTACGAGCCCTCTTCGGTTCCCGAACAACCGATGACTCAGAAAGACGCTCCTCCACCAATAGGGCTGCATCCACAGCTGCCGCATATGTATCGCAATGCTGAATGCTGATGGCTAGGAACAACTGGGTAAGTAAGCCTCGAACAAACCTCTTCACCCTCATCTCCTCAGAAGCCACCAGGTACGGAGCATACACCGACAGCTCGGTAAACAGCACATCATACTCAGACACCGTCATCCCCGGAGTCTGACGTAACGACTCAAATTTGCGTGCTCGCGCATCCTTGACGCTCGGTGGAAGAAAACGGGCAAGAAACGACCTCACAAACTCAGCCCAGGTCATAGGAGCAAGACCAGCAGCTCTGCCTCTCTCCAACGACTCACGCCACTTCTGGGCTAGACCCTCCAGCCGGAAACACACAAACTCTACCCATCTCTCGTTGCAGCATCGGAGTGAACGACAAATCCTGGCCATCCAGTCGATGAACGACTGAGGATCCTCAGTATCATCTGTGCCAGTAAACACCGGAGGCCTCAGCCACATAAAATCTGTCAGCGACACAATAATGACCTCCGGAGCGGTAACTGCAACTGTCGGAACTGTAGGTACCATCGTGGTCCCTGCAGCAGGTGGAACAACTGCCTGCCCCTGCGCTCGGATGGTCTCTACCAAATTCCCCACTATCTGGCCCAGATCCTGCATACCAGCTCTAATCATAGCAATGTGCTCCGGTACAACAGGTGTATCGCCCTGGTCAGTCCTCGCCTCAGAAGAGTCAACTCTGACCTCGGCTCTCGCGGCCGCTCTCTATGCCCTCGTAGTCTTCGACGGCATATAGGCTGGAAATTGAAACAAGATTCGATAAGGAAACAGGAATCGAATCACAAAGATGTATATCATCACAGAAGGATATCAATCAATAAGTCCTACGGTCACTTAGGCGGAGTACCGTGTCATAAGTATGCCGCGGAACATACACACGCTACGTCACTCTGCTTAAGCTACCTAGTCCATCATACTAAGGTCATCCTATACTCCGAAAGGTAAAACCTAACGCTCTGATACCAACTTTGTCACGACCCAAAATTTGGCCCGTAACCGGCACTTAAATTACGTAACGTCTACAGGCGTACGCAACTCAAGTAAGCCGAAACCCAGAAATCTAAACCACCCAAATCCGGATCAATGGAGAAAACATAGTTTTAACTTTTGGAAAATCACAAGTAAAAACTCCAACTCTAGTTTTCTTTCTTAAAAATTTTGGCAGCACCTCTTTTGTAAAATCTAGCCCCGAAAACGGGTAAACACAGATAATATATAAAGCATCCCAAATGGGAGCAAAATCACGCCCAACGGCAGAAACAATCACCACAACAAGTATACGACGACGAAGCGAAGAAATAACAAAGGAAAGACTGCAATAAGAAGAAAACTTCCCAACATAACCGGCTCCCACGAGCACGGCACCCAAAGTCACCAAAATAATACAACACCGAAACCTCACAAGTCGTCTCTAAGTCATATACAAACAGTGGTAGATGGAGAATACTAGATCCAACAAAAAGATATACAATGTGCAGGCAGATAACTGCAAACACACCTAAAAGCAAAGGCCTCACTGCCTAACGTAGCAGTATCCGCAAAAGTAGTGATGATAAGACGCCCTGCCGCGACTACTCTGAGGGAAAGTCCTGCAAAACACAGTGGCACAACGGGGGTGAGTTGCCAACTCGTGAATAATAATTAACATCATACTGTAATCGCAGGTATGCATGAACAGCGATCTATCTATCACATGTAATCCGATAGCATACGTATGATAAGTGAATATGCAACAATCATATAAAGGTACATCATCAGGGTACTACAACTACATGAAACAATGCATAACAACAATAATCCTGAGTGTGTGGGATGATACAATAAAATCTCATGCAAATCATCAGCACGGAAAAAAACACCAGTGTCCCTCACTGACACATCAAATACCAAATCCTCAGGCACCGCATCCTCAGATCGGCCCTCACATCCTGTAAGTCTCATGGAACCTGAGTGTCTAT
The DNA here is from genome assembly GCA_030015575.1 of Agapanthus africanus. Taxonomy (NCBI): domain Eukaryota; kingdom Viridiplantae; phylum Streptophyta; class Magnoliopsida; order Asparagales; family Amaryllidaceae; genus Agapanthus; species Agapanthus africanus. The sequence continues at coordinate 364,977,345 of CM057340.1, forward strand.
AATCGACACCCGAAACATCATGAAAACATATACCTGTAAGTATATATATATAAGGATATCAACCACGTATGTCCACCGACGATACATAAAAATCATGAAAACCTGAGTGTCTAACACCGACACTCGAAACATCATGAAACCCGTGTCTAGCATCGACACGTAAATCCTCATAACTCAGGTGCTGTCACCACGACTGGCCCTGACGATATGTCGTACATCACTCCGGTCGGTATCCCTACGATAACCGCCGAGTCCAAATACAATCACCGGTACGTACTTGCCCACCTTCCAGACTCATGGTTTGGAAGAAGACTATCCAATAATCGTAATAGGTGTACTCTCCTATACTAAGGAGCCCTCGCAATCTAAAAGAAGGTGATAATAAAAGACAACTGAACAAACCAATTCTATTTCTCCTGAACCTCGATCCATCCTCGAAGAAGTCCCTTCGAGTTCGTATATAACCATACGATAGATCTATCCAATGGAAGTGGATGTCCGTAATAATACGGGGTGTTCTGAGAAATACAAAGGGTAAAAGAAGGACCGGCAATGACTTATGCAACTTTAGACAATTCAAAAGCCAGTATTTTAAGAAGGTTCGGTCAACTTGGTCACTGAGTCATAGTCTAGGGTCGGTCAAAGGTCGCTGCCAAAGAGAGAGAGAGAAAAAAGAAACACTCTGCGTGCACTCTAACCTAGATCACAATGGTTATCATTTTATCTAATCAGGAAACCTCTCACTGTAATCTCAAATTCTCCTCCAAACCTGAAAGAAGAATTAGTCGGGATCACCCGAAGAATAAATCAACTCATTAGTGAGAATCGGGATCCAACTATCATTGCATGATAACTTAATGGAGGTCACTCAAGTTATCACACTTCAGAAGGTATGCATATACCTGGCAAGTTTCAGTTTATATTTGAAACTCCCGATATGATTTTTGCCTCATGCTCTTATGACCTTGACTTTGGCTAACAAATCATAAGTCACATGTCAAGTTCTACCCATCATTATCCAGGTTAATTTGAACCCACCCGTACATACCCTTGACTTTAGCCAACAAGGTAATACGACTGTCCCAAACCAAAGCATCTATCTATGCAACAGATGAATATTCAGTAACTACCAAACACTATGCCTTGACTTTGGCCAACAAACATAGCTTGAATACTACTGACTATCCATAAGAAATGACGGAGGGCTACGGCTGGTTTTTGGCGAAAAACCTTTAACGTAATGAACTTGATCTCGTTGAAGGAACCTGATAGCTTTTTATAAAATATAGTGACGAAAACCTTTGCTAAAGAGGTCACTCCCGGTGAAAAGATCTCGGCTCTTTCCTCGTGGAATGAGGTGCAGGATATTCCAACTGAATATCACTATGCAAAGCAACTTGTAATCGACTATATTGAAGTTATTACCCTGACGCAAACTTCTGCCCAAGGGGTCTCTCCCGGTGAAGGGATATCAGCCCTTGCCTCATCGAATGAGGTGCAGGATATTCCAACTGAATATCACTATGCTTAATAAAAGGAAACGTCTTTGTAATAACACCTTTCTAAAACTGTTTCAACAACATCCAATATGGGTTTGTTTTTATTGCATTGATAAAAATCAACGCAATCCCATCAATAAATCACACCAGAAAAGAACGAAAATATAATGTTCGTATATGCCATCCGCATTCGCCACTGGGTCCCGTCATCACCCGTTAGGTTACTTAACTAACGACAGAGCGGGGACTAGACTAGCGCAGGTGTAAAACATATACAACATCTAATAGTATATATACCAATATACAATAATCACTCCAGGCATGAAAATATGTAACATTACAGAAAAGTAATAAGCATCACAGAACAATACAGATAATCTGGGATCCCCGGGTTTCACAGAGCCGCTACTGAAACCCGACGCTCCTCTGGTCGTGTGGATAGCCTGTGCAATGAAACCTAGAACCCTACGGGTGCGGGAAATTACCCGCCAAAACCTGAAGCGAGGCAGCCCCTACAGCAAAGTGAATGGACCACCCGGCACTTCACGGAATCCGGTAACTTGAGCACCCCTCCTTGGGTCAACCTGTACCCCCTACGAGTGCGGCGAATAGTCTGTCAATTCTAGAGTGAGGCCCCTCTGCCTCTCAAAGCCATGAGATACGGACCCGTTGCCCTCCAGAACCCGGCTATCCATGCACTCCACTGCAGGGTAAACCTATTACTTAAAAGAAAATATATACAACGGGTACATCGACCTCAGCCCGGTCGTGCCCCAAAAGAATATTATACAAACAGGCAGTGACGGCAATCTACATGTTGGACGCTCGTCCCGTAATATCAAATGTACAAATAAATCCAAACAGCACTACCATTGCATACTGCTATCCACCACGACATATCCGCAACAACACAACACAACACAGAACATCAATGCGAATGTCACGTTCGCAAACCCGTCTAAAAGGACTATAGCAATTAGACGCAATTTACCGCTCGAATGACATTCACGGTCGGAGATATAATGTAAATACTGCATACTAACAAGTTTAAAATTTCGATCGACAAAACATCCCAAAGTGGGCCCTACAAACATCTGTTGTACAGTAACAAAATATGGGCCCAAAAGAAATATACCAAAAGCCACAATTTCCAATGGAGAATACACTGTAGAAATTTGGTTTAGTGATCTCAACATATGGCGGCGGATCCGCGGCTAAACCCTGGTTTAGGCCGCGGATCCATGGTGGAACAGAAAGATAACATGATCAAATTTCAAAAGTTTTCTTAGAAAAGCCTGCTCAATTTTCTGTGATGCTCAAAATAATTTTTAGACCTGATTTAAAATCGACAGAAACATTGAACTGAAAATTGTGATTTTCGAAAATCCGTTCGATCGATGTTTTAAACGCGTTAGCACAAGTTAGTAAAGCTTAATGGCGAGGCTCTGATACCACTGTAAGTCAACGGTAGCGCCCCGGCCGTCTAACAGACGCCAAATGCAGAACAAAAACTTTTTGACTGGCGCTATCGCATACTATAACCCGGATCTGCCATTAAAGCTAAACTAACAAACTACAAAGTGGGTAGAAATGTTATACTGAACGATCCGGGTCCTTCGGTCTTCAACATCATCCCACGCTTTGTTGCGGCTGCTCCGATCTCCTGAATCTCCAGTCTTCTCGTCCAGGTGGCACTACGTCGACGGATCTTTAAACGGGCTCCCGCCTCTGAACCGAGGCAACTCGATCATCAAGTTTGCTAAAAGAGATGACCAAGATTATATGTAGAGAATGAGTAGAACACTTTGTCTCGTTACGTCCAAAGCTATGGACGAACGGTTAATGAAGTTGCCTTTTGGAATCTGGTGAAATGAGAATTGAGGCTATCTAATTTCCATGAATCCAAAACTATAATCTTTTCAAAATCAACAACCATACTTTCTAAGAATGAATGGCCGGCCAATATATCAAGGGGGTGAGTGTAGGAGCAAGGAGGAGGGTGACCATAAACATGAAGCTTATCATAACATTAAATGAAAAGGATGACACATTAAAAACAATTAATGCAAAATGGTGATTCATTAACCTGGTCACCATTTCAATTAATGCTAATGAATGAATCATCAAGCCTAGTCACCAAATCTAGAACCTTCTAGAACCACGACTCACCCTCAAGACGAAAAGATAAATCCGCATTAAACCGAATGTTTAATACGGCCGATAGAAAACTTGAAACTGGCAACTTCCAAAAGCGATCCTGAAATGAATTTCCGGATAACCCCGTAACATTATAAACATACCCGCATTTGTATTACGACCGAATACAAATGCAACTGAGACAAAGATATTATATCTATATAGTATAATACTCGGATCCGGCTTAAACCAAAGCCCACCAGTATTATCTGCCCGAAATATGACACGTACGTAAACGCACGTGCATTTTCCGAACCCTGCCATAAAACCATACGGCCTCTACAACGTTTCGCCCGAACATGGGAAACTGTTTGTTGGGGACTCTAATGACTCATCAACACACTGGCAATGGGTATAACCACTAGCACGTCAGAGGTACAAGCTGTACGTAACGGTTGCCTATGTATTCATTGGAAGGGAAGCTGACGAGCGAACTCATCCAGAAACCCTACTGAGCCTGACAGTGATAATATCCGTACAGTCCGGTCCGTTCGTCTAAGAGTATCGCATATCGAGTCTGGGGGGTGGAGAAAGTCAGACCCCTAATAACGCGATAATTCGTGTCGGTATGAAGCCCATCACCTCCTCAGAAACTACTGATCTAAATCAGTAATTCTCCACTACCTCGGCCGATGATTTCTAGTGATGGCCACCAGTGGACTGTACGACATCAACCCCCAATACCTGGAGAGACAAATCCCTGACGATCCGCTCACTGCCTCCATGTGGCTCGGGACTGTACCCAACTAAAACCTATTTGCACGTCTCCTTTGAGAGTGGTTGGGTAGTAATCTAAGCACAGTGGGAACTCACATGTGACAAATGACGATCTCAGGTCGACAAACTAACCTGTACACATGTCACCAAGGAACTGCTATCTGACGATATATATAATACCAACTAGCATGTTCCCGGCGAGTCCTATCCGGTGTACTCAATGAGCACCTGTATTCATCTTAGGTGAACCAACTGACACCAATGGCTTGTGAGACCAGCCACCGCCCCTCGTCGGGGTCTCGACTGTATACACTAGTCTACTCTTGAGTATCGATACCCTGTCTCGAAACTCCCACGACTAGGGACACTTTAAGGATGTGCTTATAGACCCCAGCTCCCACGTATATGATCGCCATCATACTGCTGGCAGTCAAGCAAGAATCCTATGAGCTCTATCAACATGCAATAGTGAACTAAACCATGTATACGATGATAAAGACAATCCAGATAGCATACTATCATCTCGAGTAAGACAGTCATGTCGGTATAGGTCCTCCCTCAATCATTGTAATCACATACCTGCGATCTAATAATTGACTTAGAGGGAACTATATCCAACACCACCATTGTATCATCAACCATGACACATGTATGCTTGCATGTGTGCATCCATATCAACATATACATACACTCATGCATGCAACATAAGAAATAGGTTTTAATAAATGAGCTAATGGACATTAAATCAACACTTGATTTAATAACCTGGTCATATCACATACGACCCGTCCAATAGTAAATTCCTGAATAAAATATGGTATCCAATACACGCATTTAATTGAGCTCCAGCGCATATCATATATGCACCCAAAATCATTTCGCCTGAGCTAGGAGACTCCATTGTGGGACTCTAAGACTCGTCAATACGCTAGCACTAGGCAGTGATCACATCACATGCCCACAAACTGTCAGTGGCACAAGCAGTACGTAATGGCTCCTAGGTATTGAGCAATCAGAAGAAACATAAGCAAACCTGCTAAAACTCTTGTCGAGCCAACAGGCAACACTTACTGGATAGTCCGGTCTCTTCATTAAACATGATGCATACCAGGTCTAGGGATGGTATCGTCGACCCTAATAACTTAGAGAAGTCATGCCAGTATATGGCTCATAACAGATCAAGAAACTACTGATAACACTTATCAGTACATCTCAGCAGCCGTGGCCAAGGACTTCCTGTTATGGCCAATCGTACATGGTGCAACATCAACTCCCAATACCAGGAGAGACGAAACCCCTCCTATCGCTCATTGCCTCTATGTGCCTCGGGACTGTACCTAAAATCCACTTGTTTGCACGACTCAGTAGAGCCGTGGTAGGGTGGAGATCAAAGTACAGTGGGAGACACACAAGACTCTTTGACGATCTCGGGTCTACAGACTAACCTGTACCAGTGTCACCAGATAACTGCTATCTGAAGATAGATATAATACAATATAGGAGTTCTCGACGAGTCCGTTTGGTGTACCCAGTCTCCACTGAGCACCCGTATATGATCATTGGTATCACCACACCAATGGATATGGGATCATCCATCGCCCATCATATGGGACAAGTAACATATACGCTAGTCTACTCTGGTGATATCGATGCCCCGTCTCGATACACCCATGACTAGGAACATTTCAAGGATATGCTCAAAGACTACACATGTCCCACTAGTATAATCCGCATCATAATCTCAGTAGTCCTGCATCATCCTAAGGGCTATATCAACATGTACCAAATGAATGAAAGCACGATCAAATGAACATGTCAAGATAAAAGGTGAAACCAGATAGCATACTATCATGTCGAGCAAGAATGTCCCCTGAATATATATATACACACATACATACACACACATACCGGTACATACACTATCATATAATGGCCTCTAGGGCATACATATATCCAACACACCTAATATTGTATACAGATGCTCACTGGGTGTGAGTTCACCGGAAAGGACTCGCTAAGGACTGACTAGATGGTATTATACCGAGCGTCAGATAGCAGTTCTCTAGTGACATGTCTGCAGATAGTCTGTCAACCTGAGGTCGTCATTTGTCTCATGTGAGTTCCCACTATGCTTTTATTACTACCCTACCACGGCTCTACTGAGTCGTGCAAACATGTTTTAGTTAGGTACAGTCCCGAGCCGCATGGAGGCAGTGAGCGACTGTTAGGGATTCGTCACTCCCGGTATAGGGAGTCGATGTCGCGCTATGATCGGTTGGTCATCACCATAAGTCCCTGGCCAGGGTGGATTGAGAATTACTGGTGGATGGACCAGTAGATTCTCGGATGGCCTTGAGCCATACTGACATGACTTTTTCTGTTATTAGGGATCTGACATTTTCCACCCCCCTAGACCTTACATGCGATACTCTCAGATGAATAGACCGGACTGCACGAATATTGTCACAGACAGGCTTAATAGGGGTTCAGATGAGTTCTATCTTCGGCCTTTCTTTTCGACACATGCCTGGGTAGCCGTTACGTGCAGCTAGTACCGCTGACGTGCTTGCGGTTAAACCCACCGCCAGCATACTGTCGAGTCTTTAAAGTCCTACACAGAGGGTTCTCTGATTCGAGCGAAATGATGTAGAGGTCGTATGGTTTTACGGTAGGGTTCGATCATATACATGTACTAGTACACGGATGATGATCGGGCGGTTTATACTAGTAGGCTTTGGTTAAAGCCATATACTAGTATCGGATTATTGGATTGTTTTTTGTCTCTTGGTATTCGTGTTTTTCGGAATACAGATGCAGGTATATATATACGGATGAGAGGTATTCCTGTATTTAGGTCAAGAGTGCTTCTAGAAGAAGACATCTCATTTGTTTTTTTAACCATTTGTTTTAAATAGTTAATGAGGTGGAGGGTGATGTGTTAATTACACTTAATGAACCACTGCTACTTGATGACTCTTGTAGTGAGTCATGGATTACTATTTGAGGCAAAGGAAAATATCTAGATATTTTGTTGAAAATATCTAGATATTTTGTGGAGAGCATCTTTGCTCATTAGTAATCACATGGTTCATTCTTCATTCATTCTAACTTAAACACTCTCTCTCTCTTCCAAGCTTTCTCTTCTTCTTCCTCTTACCCTAACTTGTCTCATGAGTTGAGACTCCTAGGGTTCATGAGACTAAACAAATCCTAGAAACTCTCTACATTACCTAAGCCACCAAGATTACCACACTAGGTTCCTTAGTTACCTTATACTAGAGGTACGAGCTCAAAGTTGACACTCTCAGGTGGATCATCTTTGGCGTGGAAAGACCGACGGTCGAGCGAGATCCGCACACTCTTTTATGATCTTAAGAAGAGTAGGAGGACAGCGAAAGACGAAGGACTTGGTTCATGAAGGTATAAACTTCTTCCATAGTAGCTAGAACCTCCAAGTTCTTTTGTTTGTTAAGGTTTTTTAAAGATCCTGTTGTTTCAAGTCGTTGTTGCGAAGTTCTAAAAATCGTTTTTTGAAAATTTCGCCTCACCGCGGATACGCTGGGTGCGCGACTTCGACATACATTGGTATCAGAGCCTAGTAAACCTTAACCAACAGATTAGACAAAGTGTAAAACTACGAAACCGAAATAACTCAAAAACACGAAACCATGATTCCATGTTTCTGTCGATTTTTCCCGAGCCTCCAAAAAAATTTTAAACAATTGCAGAGCACTCCTTTAGTTGTTATATGAACAAAGAACAAATACGAGGTAAATCCATCATAAAGTGGCCTGCCAAAACTCAAAAAATCCAGTCCCCACCGGTTCTATTTGAGAGAATTGCCTCGAAATTTTTTCTGTGTTCTTGTTGCTTGGAATTAGGGTTTCAGGTGTTGTTTGTTTTTTCCATGAAATCATATACTGTTATCTTTCTGTAATGGCAATACGGAGTGTTTCTAAGTCACAGTTTTAACTTCGTTTACATGTTTGCTATTGATATATGTGTTTCGAAACGTCCACTAATCGCTATACGTCGATTATTGAGGGTTGCACATATCTGTGTTGCTGTTATGATGGTTTGTGTATATGGATTATTGGATCGTCGATGGTGAATAGCCGGGGGGTGAGAAGAGAGTTTATTCTTTCATTCGATGTAAATTTGTAATATTGATGTAATATTATTTTGCGGGGCACATTCGGGTTGAGCTTGTAGCCACCGTTGTATTATTTCATCTTACTGTTTTTGCTCCTAGGATAGACCCAAGGAGGGTGCACAAACTTCTGGGTTCTCAAAGTGCCGAGTGACCAACTCATTTTACCGAGGGAGGTTGCTTCACTTTGGGAATTTGGCGGGTATTTTGCCGCACCCGTAGGGGTCTAGGATGGGGTTTGGCTATTCATCACGACCATAGAATCCATCTTTCATCATGGGCTTAAATGAAAAGCGGAATTCCTAGTATATGCAATACTCTTAGACGAATAGACCAGACTATATGGATATTGTCACGGACAGGCTCAGTAGGGGTTCGGATGAGTTTGCTCGTCGGCCTCCCTTTCGCTCATACCTTGGTAACCGTTACGTACAGCTAGTGCCGCTGACGTGCTTGTAGTTAAACCCACTGCCAGCGTATTGATGAGTCTTTAGAGTCCCACACAGAGGGTTTCCCTGCTTCGGCTGAAACGATGTAGAGGCTATATGGTCTTACGGTAGGGTTCGATCATATACGTGCACTTGTGCACGTATCATGATTCGGACGGTTTATATTAGTGCCTTTGGTTTAAACCGGATTCTAGTATTAGATTGATGGATTATTTTCATCTCTTTGTATTCGTATTTTTCTGAATACGAATACGGGTATGTATATACGGATTAGGGGTAATCTTGTAATTTATTACAAGGTGCTTCTAGAAGATGCCACCTCATTTAGTTTTAACCATTTAGGATTAAATGGTTAATGAGGTGGAGAGGATGATGTGTTATATGCATTTAATATAGCATGGCTTTATAATGACTCATGGTTACTATTCAAGCATGCTTGATATTTGTTTCGTTGTGAGATATTTTGTAGTGTTGAGATATTTTGGAGACTTGAGATATTTATTGGATGCTTCATTATTTCTCACAACACAACACACAACATAAAAGACTTAGCCATTTTTCTTGAGTTGCCTCACACTCTCATCCTCAAGCTTCTTTTTCTACCTCCACCCTTCAAGTCTCATGGGTTGAGAAACCTAGAGTGTTTGGAGACAAATTAATCCATCATTAGATTCTACATACTCTAGACTATCTAGTTTAGTAAACTAGGTACTCTAGTTACCTCGGCTATAAGGTTGGAGCTCGAAATACAAATCCTCAGGGGGATCATCTTTGATGAATGGAGATCGGAGATCAAGCTTGATCATGGAGGCCTCTAGGAGCTTGGGATGATGGTTAAAGACCAAAGGACACAGATCGGTATAACCATCTAACTCCTTTCTTTATAGTTTGCTAGACTAGGGTTAATGGTAGATCCATAGCATCCGGTTGTTCTAGCGTCAGTTTAGAAAGTTTTTGTTCCGCAATCAGCAACGGTTAGATGGCCAGGGCGCTGGCATAACCCAATATGGTATCAGAGCCAACCCATTAACACCATACTAGCAGTTTAAACGATGTTTTAAATAACGAAACCGAAACAACTCCGAAACAATACGACGTATATTACAGTTTCTGTCGATTTTTTCTAGTCTTCAAAAAAAATTTAAACAATTGCAGAAAGCTATTTATGTAGTAACTACAACACACGCAAAACACGAGCCCCAAATTCCAAAATTTGGCCGGTGAGATCAAGAAAAAAACCGGCCTGACCAGTCCTTCATTGGATTTGGGACTTGAATTATTTTGTGTGTTCTGTTCTCTGGAATATTGGTTTTTGTGTAGTTTTTGTTTTTGCCCAGGTTGGATATTATGTTATCTTTTGTTTGGGGGAAATACGGGGTATTTCGAAGTCGTTAATTTTTAACACCATTTAAAAGTTTTCAATACATACATTACTATCTGCGACCGTGAATGTTATTAGAGCGGTACAACTTGTCTATTTGCTATATGTTCTTTTAGACGGGGTTGCGAACATGACATTCACGTTGATGTTCTGTGTTGTGCTAAGTTTGTGGTTGGATCGTTGTGGTAGATAGACAGTGGTGCAATGGTAGTACAGTTCAGATTCATTTATACATTTGATATTGCGGGGCGAGCGTCTGACATGTGGACTGTCGTCTCTGTCAGTTTGTATATTATTTGTTTGGGGCACGACCGGGTTGAGGTCGATGTTACCCTTGTACATATATTTTCTTTTCCGTACTAGGATTACCCCATGGTGGAGTGCTCGAATAGCCAGGTTCTTAAAGGCAACGGGCCCGCATCTCATAGCCTTGAGACGAAGGGGACCTCACTCTAGGATTGGCGGCTATTCGCCGCACTTGTAGGGGGTATAGGTTGACCCACGGTGGAGTGCTCAAGTTACCGGATTCCGTGAAGTGCTGGGTGGCCCAGTCACTTTATTGATTGGGGTTGCCTCACTTATGGGATTGGCGGGTAACTTGCCACGCTCGTAGGGGTCCAGGTTTTCATTGCACAGGCTATACACACGACAGGAAAAGTTGGGTCTTATTTGCGGCTTAAGTGAAACCCAAGGCTCTAAGATTATCCATAACTCTTTGTTGTTGGCTGAGATTCTGTGATGTTGCTTTATATCCTGCCTTGGACAAATGTTATATATATTTATATTTATACTAGTAGATATTGTATATGTTTTGCACCCGCGCTAGTCCAGCCCCCCCTCTGCCATTAGTTAAGTAACCTAACGGGTGACGACGGGGCCCAGTGGCGAATGTGGAAGGCATATACGTATATTATTTTTTTCGTTCCTTTATCTGGTGTGATATGTTTAATTGATAGGACTGCATTAATTCCGATTAATGCAAGGAAAACAAACCTATATGATGTTGTTGGAACCAAGTTTTTTTAAAAAAAACTGACATTACAGACATTTCCTTTTTCTTTGCACAGCGGTATTCGGTTATGAATATCTAGCACCTCATTCGACGAGGCAAGAGCCGAGATCCCTTCATCGGGAGTGACCTCATGAGCAAAATTTTACGTCATCCTAATAACTTCACTATAGTCGATTCTTTTTCTTTGCAACGTGGTATTCAGTTTGGAATATCCTGCACCTCATTAGACGAGGAAAGAGCCGAGATCCCTTCACCGGGAGTGACCTTTTTATCAAAAGTTTGCACTACTATATATTTCTAAAACCACTTGGATTCCTTCAACGATATCAAGATCATTACGTTAAAGGTTTTTCACAAAAACCAGTCGTAGACCTCCGTCATTTCTTACAGGTATTACTTAGTATTCATGCTGTGTATGTTGACCTCTGTTAAGGCACAGTGCTTGGTAGCTGGGTAATGCTTGTTTGTTGCATAAATATGCGATTATTTAGGACAGTCACACGGTCATTTTGACCTCTGTCAAGGACACGTGCGGGTGGGTCTAAGTTAATCCAAGACAATGACGTGTTAAACTTGACTTGCAACTTATGATATGTTGAACTCTGTCAAGGTCATAAGCCGCTTGGGGTAAAAATCACATCGGAGGTTTCAAACATATAGGAAACTTGCCAGGCATGCCCATACCTTCTGGAGTGTGGTGACTTGAGTGGCTTCCACCAAGTTATCTTGCGATGATAGTTGGATCCCGATTCCCACTGATGATTAGGTGTTACTCCTCGGTTGATTTTAGATGATCTCGACTAAGTCTCTTTTTGGGTTTGGAGGAGAATTCGAGGATACAGTGGGAGACATCCTGATTAGATAAAGTGATTAACCATTCCGATCTAGGTTAGAGTGCATAATGAGTGTTTCTTTTCTCACTCTCTTTGGCCGCGACCATGGCCCGACCCTAGACGAAAAACTCATGAACCAAGTTAAACGAACCTTCTTAAAACACATTGGCTTTTGGATTGTCAGTTAGTCGCATATATCATTGCCAATCGTACATCCCTTTTGCATTTCTCTAGAACACTTCGTATCATTACGAAAATCCATATAGCTTGGATATTCCATCGTATAGTTACATACGAACCCGAAGAAAGTTTTTCTAGTTCAAGGATGGATTATGGTTCTGAAGAAATTGAATAGGATTATTCGGTTGTCTTTTCCCTTTACCTTCTCTCAGGTTGTGAGGGCTCCTGGTATCAGGAGAGTACACCTATTGCGTTTATTGGATAGTCTTCTTCCAAACCATAGGAAGGTGCCGAAAGGTGGGGAAGGAAGAAAACCAATTAGCCTAAGTGTGGTGTACAGAAGGTAATAAGTAAAGACGTATAAAGGGATTAAGTAAGGGCAAAGGAAATTGCGACTACTATCATTCACGACAAAACCGTGTATACCCTTGCCACTCCTACATCCACTTTGGATTTCTCCAGAACACTTTGTATCACTACGAATATCCATAATGCTTGGATATGCCATCGTATAGTTACATACGAACTCGAAAGAACTTATTTCAGTTCGAGGATGAATTCTGGTTCAGGAGAAATAGAATAGGATTATTCAGTTGTCTTTTCCATTTACCTTCTTTCAGGTTGCCAGGGCTCCTGGTATTATGAGAATACACCTAATGCGCTTATTAGATAGTCTTTTTCCAAACCTTAGGCTGGTGCCGAAGGGTATGGAAGGAAGAAAACCATTTAGCCTAAGGGCGATGTACAGAAGGTAATAAGTAAATACATATAAAGGGATTGGAATGATGGCAAGGAAGTTTACGGTTACAGTGGAAGAGGCATTACTAGGAATACCCGGATACCCCTTCGAAACAATTTCATGTTTCAGTTTCACTGTGCAGTATTAATTGAAAACTGTTTTCCCAATTAGATTCTGACTCCAGGGTATTTATTTACCAGATTTGATTCTCACATCTGTATAGAGTTACAGATGATGAGTTGGAGTAGAATAATAGGAATTAGGTGATTATATCCTTGTTCCCGCCAAAAAAAATTTCTGCGCAAAAGAGCCCAAGGTATCAAATGGCAGCGATACGTTTAAGAAAATGTGAACCAGTATTTTCCGGGCTGTATTTTGACAAACTCCCGAATGTCAAACAGATAAATTCTGATGGTATCGAAATTGTCTCAAAAAATCCTTCGATTTGATATATTATGGGCCTCATGATTCATCCGGGATCAAAAGTTATGAGGTATCACGTGCTCACACGTGACCAGGCATCACATGCCTACACGTGACCGGGCATCACGTGCCTACACGTGACCGGGCATCACGTGCCCACACTTGACCGGGCATCACGTGCAGACACGTGACCGGGCATCACGTGCAGACACGTGACAATTTATAGGCAAAGCCTGTAGGCACTGAATAAAATAAATAATTGGAAATAATTAATCAGTGGGGTAACGTGCCAACACGTGATGAGCCTTTAAACCCACTGAAAAGAATTAAAGGTATAATAAAATAACAAGGAAAAACCCCAAAGGGGCATCACATGCCAACACGTGACCAAGGGTCACATGCTGACACGTGATAATTCCTGAGTTTTTTAAAAAAACAACAGAATTAAATTCTGGTCAAATGCTTAATCATGGGGTCACGTGCCAACACGTGATGGGTTCCTAAAGATCTATGAAGTAATAAAATTAAATTCTAATTAAGAGGGAATAAAAAAACCCCAATAGAAGAATATTTCCCTAGATCTTTCCAAATAAAAAAGATTGCGCTCTGTAAAATGGAGCACCATTGGATTAAAAATTCAATGGTGATTAAAAATCAACAATTTATAGAATGATTTTATACGAGGAAAGATTTCCCTGAAATTTGCCAGGAATAACAGATAAAAGATCTTTTAGATTAAAAATCTAATGGTGAATAAAATTCACTGAGTGATCTAAAAGATCATGTTGGTTACAAAATCAATTAAAATCTTTCAATGAAAGATTAACAAAACAAATTGATTCTTTTCTTTCTCCTATAAATAGGAGCCAAGAAGAGAAGAGGGACTACTTTTTTGGGAGATAACAACAACAGAGAGAAAAAATAGAGGAGAATTTAATTTTCAAGAGAGAAAAAAAAAAGATCTCTTCAGAGAAAACCCTAGGTGATAAAGGGGAAAGAGATCTATGTTTCATAAAACAAAGAGAATTTAATTCTAAATTTAAGAGTTTAACTCTTCTGAATAAGAACTTAGTTCTTCCTTTGGTTGAAGATTTACAGAAGCAGATCTCCCCACAAGTTGAGAATTTAATTCTCATCGGGGAGATTCTGCCTTGCAGATCCAAAACATAGAGGGAGAATTGAGTTTAAGGGATTTAATTCCCCTAAATTCATAGGAATTTAATTCCTCCAAAACAGAACTAGGGTTTAACCCTATATGAGAATTTAATTCTCCCAAATTCATAGGAATTTAATTCCTCCAAACAGATTAGGGTTTAACCCTATATGAGAATTTAATTCTCCCAAATTCATAGAAATTTAATTCCTCCAAAACAGAATTAGTGTTTAACCCTACTGAGAATTTAATTCTTCTACATACATAGGAATTTAATTCCTCTAAAACAAAATTAGGGTTTAACCCTACAGAGAATTTAATTCTTAAAACAAGAGACTTAAAGCTCTCCATGCATGTAAAGAACTTGGTCACGTTGTAACACGTGACCCACATTCTCAATGAGCAGAAAAGAAAGAACAAAACTAGGTCGCGTGCCCCCACGTGGCCCTTAAACAGACTCCTCAAAATGAGAAAGAACAAGTCTGGAGGCAATGCCTCACGTACTCCCACGTGACCCCTAAACAGACTCCTCAAAATGAGTAAGAAAAAGCTTACATGCAATGGCTCACGTGCTCCCTCGTGACCCTCAAAATAAAAGAGAACAAAGCCAAAGGCGGTACTGATTTAAGGTGCCTCACGTGTCCCCACGTGACCCCTGACAAATACCCATTTTCAAAAGAATAAAATAGGGGAAGACAGAGGAGTTGATGGCCAACGCAGAGGCATTGTCACGTGTACACACGTGATAATTTCAAAGACTAAAAGTGTTTAACACTTATCTGAATATTCCGAGAACAAAATAAAGGAAGTCTGGCCCCATCTTCAGATGCCTCACATGACCCCACGTGACCAATTCAATTTTAGTGTTTAACACTACTTTAAGCGCCTCGTCCTTAGTGTTTAACACTATTTTCCGCATATCATGTGGGAGCACGTGATCGCCAAGTATCCTCTAGTGTTCAACACTATTTTAAAGCCAAGATTATCCCAAATTGGTGAAGTTTTCCAGAGGCAAATCTCCCCTTCAACTAGACCTCAAAATTGGTCAGTTCATATGATATGCAAAGTAAAGTCCAGAGCCATAATAAATGGTTAGTGCTCAGCCAAAGACAAAATGTTGTCAGAGCCTCCAAACCCCTGTTTAGCATTGTTAAATAATACGGGGCTGAACCCAGACAAATGTTCAACAGTCCAACAAAGGGCTAACATTTCAAACTTAATTAGACTGAGCCCAAGTTGACCATGAGTCCTCAATTCCGATTTAACTGAGCCAATGTGCTCACAATCTAATTAATTGATCTTAGTCCGAAATTGGACTACAAATTTCCCAATCAACTTTGGTTTAAGGGTACATCTCTTCACTCCTCTGATATTTGTCGTTGTAATCCTTCAACGTCTTCAGAGAGGTGACAGGTCCCGATAACCAATCATTCCATGGACTGTGGGGTCCTTAAACTCATGGACTATGATGTCCTTAACCTCGGACTGTGGGGCCCCTTTAAACCCATGGACTATGATGTCCTTAACCTCGGACCATGGGGTCCTTTTAAACCCACGGACTATGATATCCTTAACCTAGGACCGTGGGGTCCCTTTAAACCCACGGACTATGATGTCCTTAACCTCGGACTGTGGGGTACCTTTAAACCCACGGACTATGATGTCCTTAACCTCGGACTGTGGGGTCCCTTTAAACCCACGGACTATGATGTCCTTAACCTTGGACCACCATGTTCTTAAACTGGTAATCGACCACAACGTTCCTAAACTAGAACAATAGAGCCCAAATGCTCTTTTCTTGGATCTAAATGATCCCGTTAAGTAGATCTTAGTCTAAAATGAGACTAACGTATCCTTAACAAATTGTTAAGTTGACCTTAGTTTAAAATTAGACTAACGTGTCCTTAACAAACTGTTAAGTTGATCTTAGTCTAAAATTAGACCAACGTATCCTTAACAAATGTTTAAGTTGATCTTAGTCTCAAATGAGACTAACGTATCCTTAAACTTAACCCCCAATCCCAAATCTAAGAAAATACGGATTTGGAGTAATCCACGCCCTATGGGCGACAACATAAATTAGTCTCCGTATACAATCCACGGGCAACCAAAAATAAAACAAACATACACGACACGAAGTGACCATCTGGAGAAGGAGAAAGTGGTTATCACGATACGGTAGCGTAATTAACTGCAGGGGCTTGCGCCTGCAGGGAAGAACGTCCCCACAATCAAAAAAAACCTCACAATGAGGGGGAATCTGACGATGTCTGCTACATCGGTCGCATCCATTTAAACCTTCGATATATGGTGTCATAAATCAACTTGGCATCTTCGGAGAGGTGGACGGATAGCACCAAATAGCATTTGCCCCCAAATTCAGGCAAGACGTTTGTCTTCCCGGTCTTTCAGAGGAGAACATATTCTGGCACGCCCGGTGGGACCTTTTCCTCTTTCCACTCCATACTTCGTGTGTCGTGTTCGTGAACGAATCGCGGTTTGATATGGTTGCCCTTGGGTTCGAGGTACTAAGATTTGGTGTCTTGCTCTGTGCAGAAAACAGAAGATCAATGTCTTCAAACTGCACTAACTGCAACTGCAACTCTCACTCCGTCTCGTCCCGAGGAATGACTTATGGGTCCCAAGCGGCCTCCATCTTCGTTATGCCGGTGGAACAGGTGACTCAGGCTACCACTGGATTGTTCTTCGGGACCATGCTCCCGCCAACGAGCTTCAACGCTCCTATACCATCGCAAGAAGCTCCCAAGAAGTCTGTCTTTGATCGGGTTGCAACTACTGCGGCGCCTCTCAACGGGTCGTCCAGCTCCAAAGCCTCAATCATTGATAGACTGGGTCGAATCTCAAGTCGGCCTGTAAAGAAGCCCGCGATACTAGAAAGGGTTATCCTAAAAAGGATAGCCATCCCTGCTCCCGAAGTCGTCAAGGCGGCTTCTCCTGCCAAAGGGTCGGTCTTCACAAGACTGACTATTTCAGCTTCTGTTCCAGGAGAAATCGTCAAGGTTGCTTCTCCTACTCGGAAGTCTGCCTTCAATAGGGTTGGCCATCCCAATGGCTCGACATGCTCGACGTCGCCACTGGCGCCGAGTAAGGAAGGATGGGGGCAACTCTCCTTCTGGACTGACTCCGCCGGCTCCAACGGTGGAAATCGATGCTTCTGTTCCAACTGGGAACAGCTTTGAACCGCTAAGGAGGGTGCGCAAAAACTCTCCGACTGCCGTGCTGAAGAGATCTCCTCCACCCATGGAGAACGCTACTAAGGAGAAGCTAGAGCAGCCCCCTCAGCGTCTGTCCTCTAAAATTTATAAGGTTTGGCGTCAAATCCAAGACTCAGTGATTGATCAAGATTACTCTTGCCGACAGAAAAAGATGAAAGTTCAGCGAGAAGACGACCACCCTGTCAAGCCACAGAAGGCGACAACTACTTGCGTGCCCACTGCAACGGCCCCCTCAACTTCGACTGCCCACAAGAGGAGAAGGCTGGAGAAAATCCCTGAGTCTGCGACGAATCACAAGACCAATGAACACAAACGCCCCAAGTGTAGGGGCATAGTGGTCCACACTGTTTATATGGCAACCGGGAAAGAGGATAGCCGTATCTCTACGGGTCATCGACCGCTTACGCGATCCGTGACAAAAGCCTAGGAGCAACAACAGAAGCTTCAAGAAATGCGAACTGTAACACCTTAGGATGTGATTAGTGGCCAATTATATTTTAATTTATGGTTTTTCATAAAATGTTTACCAAAAGGATTTTCAAATACTTTATCAAATTTAATGAATATTTTTTTAGAATTTTCCTAGGCTTGCACACACTTGTGCATGTAAACTAGGGTTAAAATGGGGTTAGACAATGATTAGCAACCATGGTGGACTAACCATCTTGTTAAGCCACTTTGGATTTTTGTTAAGTGTATTGGGGTCAATTTTTTTTTTTTTAAATGGAAGGGATTTGAATTTCTTGTGTTGACTTGGTGAGAGAGAGAGAGAGAAAGAATGGCATCATGGCATGAGCCATGCCTTCATTAAATGAAGAGAGAGAGGGGGTTGA
This sequence comes from Agapanthus africanus, assembly GCA_030015575.1. Lineage (NCBI taxonomy): Eukaryota > Viridiplantae > Streptophyta > Magnoliopsida > Asparagales > Amaryllidaceae > Agapanthus > Agapanthus africanus. The sequence continues at coordinate 364,996,146 of CM057340.1, forward strand.
CTCTTTTGTGCTTCCATTTCTTTTGCCTCACTCATTTTTCTCACCACTCTCTCATTCTCACACACAACAACAACACCATAGCAGCAGCAGAAGGAGCAACAGCAACACCAACAGCACCAACAGCAGCACCAGCATCAACAACAGCAACCCCAGCAGCATCAGCACAGCAGCAGCAGCTCCAGGCAGCACCAGCATAGCAGGCATCAGCAACAACAGCAGCTCTTCTCCTCCTCTTCTTCTCCTTCTCCTTGCACTTGGGATTCCTATGGGTATAATCTCTGAACTCATTTCTTTTGTTTGCTAAACTTGTGTGTAAATAGCTTCGGTTGGTGTCAAAAGTGAGTTTTGTGCTAGAAATGGTGAATTGTGGGAAGTTTTGGCTTAGAGATGTTTTCGATGGTTAGCCTAGCCTAGTTAAGTGTTATTAGAACCACTTAAACCTAGCTTAACCCCAGATTTCACTAAAATACCCTAGGTTTCCATTTTGTGCAAAATATAACGTTTTTTAAGACAAGTTAGCCTTTCTGTGATCTTCTTGTGACCCTGCTCCTTCAGAGAAAATCTGAGCAAACTGGAGCATACTTGGTAGACCATGATCACACCACCAGAGGACGAGACCCCCTACCCAACCTTTGGCCGCCGTTTTATTCGCTCGGGCCGCAATTTGCGGCCAGATAGGGGTTCTGGGTGCTGGGGCTTTGGCTAGGGTAGTCTGCTGTATTTTTAGGGCCTTCGGTATGTACAATTTTGTAAGTTTTCACCTGTGTCAAAATCTGGGACGATATATCGTTTTTCCAATACGTTTAGTTTGCGCGACACGTGTGATACGTGAGTGGGTTCTGTGTTCCAGCGTATCGCGATGTGTCGGGGTAGTTTTAGACGCGTATACACACGTTTCAGCGTATCGGACACACGCGCGTTTAGTTCGCGACGGGAGTTTCTCGTTTGATTTCGATATCGCGTTTTGCGAGATATTTTTCTTATATATGGATTCCTTATGTAAATTCCAGGTTCACAGGCGGGTACGTCGGACACCACAAAGAAGGGGAAGCAAGTGGTCGGCTACGTGTAGCACGCGACCAGGTGAATAGATTTAACATCTACGGGGAAATCGCCCGTATGGTGTTAAGCGTCAGGGCGTGATAGGATATTTAGTCGTAGATCTTTATGTGTACTATTGTAGCATACCTTCTTTTTGCATATAGAATTGGTAGTAAATAACACTGCACTGTCACTAACGGTTAAAGCTGCACGGGCACTATTTGTATGTTACACTCACACCGTTAGTGATTGCCATGACACTTGCACTATAGGATTGCTACGAATTACATATCGTTTTGATTGCCGCATCATTGATGATTGTCATGACTTGCGCACATGCACACTTGTAACATTTCAGGAAAAAAATTTATTTCTGGGAATTTTTATAAATTAATATTTATTTTTTAATGAACATTTTAATATTTCGGTATAACTAAATACCGATAAATGGGATAATTTTTGAAAAATTAAGGAAAATTCTAAAATAGGGTATTTTATGGAATTATACCATTTTTAAGTTTTTATGTTTAATTATATGCTAATTTAGTGCTAATCGCGATTAAAAATCGCTAATCTGATTTTTAGCATTTTTGCGCAAAACATGCACATATCATTTTTCCACACTTGCTACATTTTCTTACTTGTTTTGGGTGCATGGGTTGTTTTGGGGTTACTATTGTGAGGAGAAGGAGTAGAAAAGAAAAGGAAAAGTAAAAGAATGATTAGGAGAGAGAAAGAGTAGGTATGGAGTCAAACCCTTGTTGTGAGCCATCCCCCCCATCATTTCTTCAGCCCATTTTTTCTCTCCCTCCTCTCATGTGCTGCTGCTGCTTCCTTTCCCCTCTTCCTCCTCCATCTCCAAGCCCCAAAACACTATGGATACAACTCCAAAACCCTATTCCCTTTTCACAAAAATTGTTCACAAGCTAGAGAGGAACACATTGGACCAAGAAAGAGAGGACTTTGAGGACTTTGAGCAACTCAAGAATTTTCTTGAGTTGCCAAAGGATGTAATTTCGACACCATTAGAGTAGTATTTCAATTCCTTGTGCATCTATACTTGTTTCATGTCGATATCGAGTGGTTTTGAGGACTTTGGAAATTCCAAGTTAGGGTTTAGGGTTTGAAATGAAATCAAAGGTGAATTGAGGTGTAATTAGGGACTACAACCCCTGTTGTGATGTTACATTGGACTAAACCGGAGACTAGAACCCGGAATACGGATTTATAAAAACGATATCGGGAAAAACTGTGATTCTGTCAGTGTATTTGGAAATCTGCTAATACCCGGGTCACCTGAAAATATTTTTGGTTTGACAGTGAGATGTGCACGCACCTAGGAACCGTCACCCAAGACCCTAGCCCCTACCCCCTCTTCCAGGCCGCCAATTTACTTTTTCTGGCCGCAATTTGTGGCCAGACCAGGGAGGAAATGCCTTGTTTTTGTTTCAGGGCCCAATCTATTGTAAATTTGACCCTTGGCATATGCAATTTTGACTGATTCCACATAAGGTAGAATCTGGGGTAATTTTCTTGTGTTGGCGGATGGTTTACGACTTGTTTTAGCATGGATTTTGGTATTTGGTGATTTGTTTCTGTCGGGTGGCATTTGAACGTCAACGGCAAAGGGTTATTGGCCATGTTTGCATGCAAGACTATAGGTTCTTACCTATGAGAGTAGCGTGTGCCGTTTTGGTTTTCCGATGTGATTTTCATGTGCTTTTGCGATTGTGTTATCTTTGTAGGAACCCTACGTGATGTCGAGGCGTTGAAGATGAAGATGGCGACATCGACATCGGCACACGAGAAGCAAGGTGAGTAGATTTATATCTAGTGGGAGAAGTCGGGTGGATGGCGTATAGCACCCCCGTAGTTCATAGTGATGTATATGAATACGTATACACACATATATTTATTATATGTTATTTGAGTTTATTGATGATAAAGATGGATTTTGGGGTGTTCTTGGATTGGTTTAGTGTTAGTTGCGAAACCCTAGAGTAGTGGTAGCACCCACACACACGCACGCGCATACTTGCATACATTCTTTCTTTCACATGTGCGTCTATTGGAATAGGTATTTATGTGTTCACATGGGTATGGGACTATGTGTTCATATTCTGGATTTGAGGATAGTACTTGGGATTTGAGATGAATCGATGAGATTTGATTTAAGGCCGTGAGATCGGTGATATGGCAGGGTTCGTATTTGAGATACGACATGACGTTGTAGCGGGTCCTTTGACGTAGTGTTTCATACACGTATATGCATACTTAGGTGGTATCAGTATTGTACTAGACGTAGATCAGTACCCCGGATTATGATCTTCGATAAAGTGGATACCAGATGAATAATGTGATGGATGTGATATTGACCCGTACCCAGATTTTGTAGTCCATGCTACCTCTCCCGGTACTTACGGGCTTGCGGAATTTGATGAAAAACAATTTTCTAGAGGCGGTAACATGGACTCAAAACGGATCTTTGTTAAACTATCTACCTAACAACCTAACTAGGAGTTGTTAACTACTCGGTTAGGGGGTTATACCTTTCTTTTCTTGAACTCCTTCGTCTTCAAGCCTCGATGGTGTACGGATCGGCTTCACCCCGTCGTCTCCTTGCGCCGAAGATCGATCCACCCGAAAGCTTCTACCTTTGGCTTCTTCTTCGAACTTTGAAGAAACTAGTTCACTCGGTTTGCTAAACCTTATGAACTAGAGTGAGTAGAGGAGAGTGTGTTAGGATTTTTCTTTATGGTTCTTGCTTCTCAACACATGAGACAAGTGAACCATAGACTAGAGAAAGAGAGAGAGCAAGAGGAAGAGGATGAGAGCTCAAACCAAGAGAGAGAATGGAAATGATAGAATGAGCAAGACTTTTTTCTATTGGCTCTCATAATCCAAAGCCATCATAACAAATCACAGCAATCAAGTATTATGTGATGGTTTAAGCACAATAGCCATATCATTTCATGCACTCATTTTACACAAGAGAAACAAGCAAGCAAAAGTCTTCGCCATGAAATGATAGCCATTGTCATCATGATGGTCAACTAGTCCAATCTAGTCAACCGGTCAACAAAGTCAACAGGTCAACAAAGTCAACACCTCAACAACCATGTCACCATAATACTTAATTAATATTATTGTTAATCATATATCATATTCTCATTAGGGTTTAGCAAAAAGTCAATGGTCAACAGTCAACAGTCAACTACCCTAATGAGAATCCTCTGCCTCTGTCTCTCCGTCAACTGTGCATACACACCCGCATTCGCGTTCCGAGAAACACGAATACATACGAGATAAAATCAATCCCAAAACGTACACTAGGATCTGGCTTAAACCAAAGCCCGCTAGTGTTAACTGTCCGGACACTAAACATGCACATGTGCACGGATGTGACCGAACCCTGTCGCAAAACCATGCGACCTGTCGCAAAACCATGCGACCTCTACTCTTTTGCCTAAAGCCGAATAGATTTCTGTGTGGGACTCTAAAGACTCGACACTACGCTGGCAGTGGGTTTAACCACAGACCGCAAGTGGCACTAGCTGTGTGTAACGGTCCCCAGGTAGATGCCGACAAGAAGACTGACGAGGTGAAACCCATCTGAACTCCTACTGAGCCTAAATGTGACAGTCTCCGTACAGTCCGGTCTGTTCGTATGATACATCGCATGGCGGACCTAGGGGGCGGTAAACGTCAGACCCCTAATAGCGGTACAAGTCATGCCGGAGTGAAGCCCAACACACCGGAGAGACGAACTGTCCGGACACTAGGGGACTGACGAATCCTGTCTAACCGTCACTGCCTCCAAGTGCTTCAGGACTGCACCCAAAGACTACCTGTTTGCACGAATCCTTTGAGCCGTGGTGGGGTAGTAATCAAAGTACAGTGGGAACACACTCGAGGCGAAGTGACAGTGTCAAGTCAGCGGACTAAGCTGTACTCATGTCACCTGGGAACTGATAACTGACGATAGGTATAATACCAACCAATCAGTTCCCGACGAGTCCTGTCCAGTGTACTCGTAACCTAACGAGCACCCGCATACTATCTCAAGTACGACGTACTGACGGCTGTGGGACAGACCGTCTCCCCTGCTGGGATGAGAAGCGCATACGCTAGTCTACTCCGGAGTATCGATGCCCTGTTTCGATAGTCCTGCGACTAGGGACCTGTATAAGGATGTGCTTATGGATTACCCATCCCCCACGAGTGTGACTGCCACAACGCTGGTAATCAAGCAAAGATCCTAAGGGCTCCACTAATGCGTATAGGTGATATAATAAAATAAACACATGTACACATTGAAGTAGAAACAAACTAAGTAGCATACTACCATTTTGAGCAAGATTGTTTATACAACTGTGATTATCCTAAGCTTCCATTAAGTAATATACAAACTAGTATGATACAGTAATGGCCTCTAGGGCATATACACTAGCAATCTCCCACTTGCACTAAGGCCATGTACTGGCGTATCGAAGACCTATCATCTCGATCAGCCGCTCGAACTGAGTCTTGGGCAAGGCCGTGGTGAATGGATCTGCAGTGTTATCTTCTGAAGCCACCCTCCGAACCTCGATCTCCCGGCAATCCACGATCTCCCTGATCAGGTGATACCGCCTCAAGATGTGTCTGGATTTCTGATGGGACCTGGGTTCCTTCGCTAAAGCTATAGCCCCGTTGTTGTCGCAATACAGAGGTATTGGATCAACAATGGACGGAACCACCTGAAGTTCTTTCAAGAACTTCCTCATCCAGGCGGCTTCTTTTGCGGCATCAGATGCAGCGATGTATTCTGCTTCCATAGTCGAGTGAGCAACGGTTTCCTGTTTGGAACTCTTCCAACACACCGCCCCTCCATTGAGGGTAAAGACAAAACCCGACATGGACTTGGAATCATCCTTGTCACTCTGGAAGCTGGAGTCAGCAAAGGACTCGATCTGGAGGTCTTTTCCGCCATACACCAAGAACATCTCCTTAGTCCTTCTCAGGTACTTGAGAATGTTCTTTACCGCTATCCAGTGTTTCTCCCCAGGGTTTGTCTGATACCGGCTTACCACAGTCAGTGCATAAGCTACATCCGGTCTGGTACACAACATCGCATACATTATAGAGCTTACCGCAGAAGCGTAGGGTAAAATAGACATGCAATCCCTCTCCAAATCAGTCTTGGGAGAAATCTCTTTAGAGAGGGTGATCCCGTGACAAGCCGGTAGGTTACCGCGCTTGGAATCTTCCATACTGAATCTTTTCAGTATGGTGTCGATATACCTGGACTGCGAAAGTCCTAATATCCTCTTGGATCTATCACGATGGATCCGGATCCCCAGGATGTATGAGGCATCACCGAGGTCTTTCATGGAGAACCTGTGTGACAAGAACCCCTTGACAGATTGTAGTATAGGAATGTCATTTCCTATTAAGAGAATGTCATCCACGTATAAAACGAGGAATACTACAGTTCTCGCTACAAATCTACTATAGATGCATGGTTCATATGGATTTTTGATAAAGCCAAATTCTTTGACCGTCTCATCAGAGCAGATGTTCCAACTCCGCGATGCCTGCTTTAGTCCATAGATGGACTTAAGCAACTTGCACACCTTTCCGCTGCTCCTACTCTGAATGAAACCCTCTGGCTGGTCCATATAGACACACTCCTCTAAATTTCCATTTAGAAAAGCGGTCTTTACGTCCATCTGCCAAATAATATAAACGTGGAAGGCAGCAATGGCAAGAAGGATCCGAATGGATTTCAGCATAGCCACTGGAGAAAAGGTTTCGTCATAGTCCAAACCAGGTCTTTGACGAAAACCCTTTGCAACAAGTCTAGCTTTATAGGTCTCAACATGTCCATCTACACCAATCTTTTTTTGAAGATCCACTTGCATCCTACGGGTTTTACCCCTTCTGGAGCAATGTCCAACATCCATACTTTGTTGGTGTTCATGGACTCCATTTCGGTCCGCATTGCATCCAGCCATTTTACCGAGTCAACGCTCTGAACGGCCTGCTGGAAGCTAGTAGGCTCATCATAAACTATGATGCAATCCTCTCTATCCCCGTCTATGAGAAAACCGTAGTATCTCTCGGGCGGATGAGACTGCCTACTACTCCTGCGGAGCGGCGTAGGAATGTCCTGTTCTTTCGAACCCTCTGGTTCCACTAAGCTTTCAGTAATAGTCTGTGGTTCTGGAATTTCTTCCAGTTCTACTGCGCTCCCACTAATTTTCTTTTCCAAGAACTGGTGTTCTAGAAAGTGGGCATTACGAGAAACAAAGACCTTTTGTTCCTCTGCGTGGTAGAAAAGATACCCCCTGGTGTTCTTTGGGTATCCCACAAACTTACACAGTACTGAGCGTGCCTTGAGTTTGTCCGCATGCTTCTTTTTGACAAAAGCTGGACATCCCCAGATCTTCAGATATTGAAGATAGGGTTTCTTCCCACTCCATAACTCATATGGTGTGGTAGGCACAGTCTTAGTAGGAACTCGGTTCAAAAGGTATGCGGCTTATTCTAGTGCATACCCTCAGAATGATCATGGTAACTCAGCGTTACTCATTATGGACCGTACCATATCCAATAGGGTTCGGTTCTGTCTCTCCGATACACCGTTATGTTGCAGAGTGTATGGAGGACTAAGCTGAGAAAGAATTCCATTCTCTTTTAAGTAATCCAGGAACTCGGCACTTAAGTATTCACCTCCTCGATCCGATCTTAGAATCTTGATACTTTTTCCGGTCTGTTTTTCTACTTCATTCTTATATTCCTGGAATTTTCCAAAGGCTTCGGATTTATGTTTCATTAAGAAGACATGTACGAACCTTGAAAAATCATCCGTGAAAGTAATGAAGTAAGAAAAAACGCTTCGCGCATGTGTAGATATTGGACCGCACACGTCGCTGTGTACGAGTCCCAAGAGCTCGCTGGCTCTTACTCCGTGTCCAGTAAACGGAGTCTTTGTCATCTTTCCTTTGAGACAGGATTGACAAGTGGCGTACGGTTGATATTCGAACGGATTCAAATATCCTTTTGTATGTAACTTAGTCAACCTTCTCTCATTGATGTGACCCAGTCTACAATGCCATAAGAAAGTCTGATTGATTTCTGGAGACTTTCTTTTGTGTGTATTCTGGACATTGAAAATCTGTGGTTGATTTAATACGTATATACCATTGCTCAATGTACCTGACCCAATCAGAACTTGATTAAGGTGAATGTTTACAACATTGCTTACAAACGCAAATTCATAAGCTTCTTTAGAAACCAAAGATACAGAAATGATATTACAAGTTGCGTTGGGTACAAAATAGCAATTACGCAAAACCAAAACATGTCCATCTGACATTCTCAGGTGATAGTCCCCCACGGCCTTAGCATCCATGCTAGCTCCGTTTGCAACTTTGAGGGTCATGTCACCTGCCTTCAAAACCCTACGGTTTCTCAACGCCTGCAAAGAATTACAGATATGAGATCCTGATCCGGTATCCAATACCCAGGAATTAGAGTTTATTGAAAGGCAGTTTTCAATAACATATACACCTGAAGCTGAAGCCGCAACCTGCTTCAGATCCTGTGTTCTGGCCTTCCAAGCCCTGCAATCTTTCTTCCAGTGTCCACTCTTATGACAATAGAAGCATTCTTCTTTATCCACAAGTTTCCCCACTTTCTTTGTTGCTTTTGCCTTTCCCTTCGTATCCACTTTACTAACACCGCCCCTTGGTTTGGCGAGGGCTTTCTTCTTCTTTCCCTTGGCTTTCGCCTTGGCCCTAGAAGAAGAAGATACTCCTACAAACAAAGTGGATATTTCCCTACCTTTCTGTAGGGTGCCCTCTGCGCTCCTCAGCATGTTGAGGAGTTCTTAATGTTCAACTTCCTTTTTTTGTAAGTTGAAGTTCAGGATAAACTGGGCGTAAGTGGAAGGAAGGGACTAGAGAATCAAGTCCGTATAGAGCTCATTCTCCAACGTGGTCCAAAGTCCGCGAGCTCTTCTATGTAGCCAATCATCTTAAGCACGTGTTCCGCTACCGATGATCCGACGGCCAACCTTGCCGAAAATAACTTCTTCGACACTTCGTATCTTGCGATACGAGACTGCTCTCCATACAGTTCTTTTTTATGAAGAAATATGAATTCCAGGTCCATATTCTCCTGCCTCCTCTGATGTTCGTTGTCCATAGAGGCAAGCACGAGGCACTTGGCCTTCGCGCAGTCGATTTCCCAGGTCTTACGGATTTCCTTATCCACGACGCTGGTTTTGGGACCTGGGACAGGGGGAGCTTTGGTGGTAAGAAGATACCTCAGCTTGTCGTAAGTATTTGCCATCTTGACATTCCTGAGCCAATCTTTGTAGTTTGGCCCTGTCAGTATGTTTTTATCTAGAAGTAACTTAAGTCCAGTCATATCGATTGGTCGCTGCAATTAGGAGAGAGAGAAGAAACTCTCAGCATGATGCTCTTGCAAGTTTAGCGTGGTTTTTAGTTTGTCTAAACAGGATGGCTCCCACTGTCTCTCGAATCCCTCCTCAAACCAAAATGGAAGAATTAGTCAGGATCAATCTTACCGTACAATTCTTTCTTAACCGTTCGGCCAGGCTGGTGTCGGTGCTTCGAGAGAGGTTTTCCAACGCTTTCGCGAAGTTCCTTAATTAAATAACCTCTTTAACATATGGGCGTAACCCCGCTAACACCTTTCTAGACACCTACTTAGTTTATAGTATTGATCGTTAAGTCAGAAATTTCCCGAGGAGTAGCATATACTCACAGTAGGATCGGGATCCAAATATCATCGCGTGACAAAACAGAAGGAATCCTACCAGAATCATCACACTCCAAATGGTATGCAACTCTAGCAAGTTTCAGTACCTATGAAACTCCCGATGTGGATTTTTTCCCCATGCTCTTATGACCTTGGCGTGAGGTCAAAATGTCATAAGTCACATTTCAAGTTCTACCCATCATTATCCAGGTTGATTTGAACCCACCCGTACCTACCCTTGACGTAGGCCAAAATGGCAGTACGGTTGTCCTAAACCAACGCATTCTATCTATGCAACAGATAAATATCCGGCAGCTACCAATCATTATGCCTTGGCGTGAGGTCAAAATACATAGCTTGAATACTACCGAATATTTAACTGAAATGATGGAGGGCTATGAATGGTTTTGGCTAAACCGTGAACATAGTGAACTTGATATAATCGATGGAACGAGATAGCTTTTAAAAGGAGTGGCTCAAGCTCCGCATTTAAAAGTTGGTTTTGAAAAGAACCGAGTGGTTTTCCGAAAGTGTTCCAACGACTTTTACTTGGTTTATTTTCTTGCATTAGTTCTTTTAATGCATATTTTTCTTGCATTAGTTCTTTTAATGCGTCCCATCATTTAATCCTACCATTGTAGAAAACAACCAAAATATGACGTATGCTTATTCCATTCGCATTCACCACGGGGCCCCGTCATTACCCGTTAGGTTACTTAACTAACGACAGAGCGGGGGCTGGGCTAGCGCGGCTGTAAAACATAAGCAACGCCTAAATAATATCATATATAGATATATTGCAATGATAGCCATTTCAGATCACAGATGAATACATTGGATATACTAGGAACCCGCAATTCGTACGAGCCTGTAACGAAAAGCAGATTACACGGTCGCGGTGAATAGCCAATACCCCATCCAAGACCTCTATGGGTGCGGCAAACTACCCGCCAAGTACCCGAAGTGAAGCAACCACCCTCAACACCGTGAGTAGGCCACTCGGCACTTCGGGATACTCGGTAGTTTGTACACCCCCTCCTTGGGTCTATCGTAGGAGCAAAAGCAGTAAAAAGGAATTATACAATGACGGCTACAACCCCGACCCGGTTGTGCGGCCATACAAATAATTATTACTTCAATTTACAAATTTACATGAATTGAAAGAAAAGAAAACTCTCGTCTCACAACCCTCGGCTATTCACCCGCGACAATCCAATGAATTCATATACACATACCAATAACATTACAGATCACAGATTTGTATAACCCCCACTAATCGACATATAGCAATTAGCAGACGTTCAATACAAATATCACATCACAGAAATAAACCCGTCAGCCTTAGTCTTTAGAAACTCGATCAAAATCCGGTTTTTAAAGCCCCCTAAACAAATTTTTCTTTCTGGAAAATCTGGGCTGAAAAAACATATACCAAAAATCCCAAAATACCACATACAACAAACTGCAGTGAAGACGGTCCAGAGAGGAGCTTAATCGGCCGCGGAACCCCGGCAATAGCAAGCTGTTGCCGCGTTTCCGCGGTGGTTTGGTGGGATCTCTGGACCATTTTTCTACAGTAGACTATAAAAACCCTGAGTCGATTTTTAAAGCATGATTTATTACTTTTACAACACTTTGAAAATCGACAGCAAGTTTGATATCCGGGTGTATTTCGCGACTTTTTATCCGATCGAATTTCTAGTTACTATGCTAACATGTTAGGTAGTGTTTAACTAGGCTCTGATACCACTGTAAGTCCATGCTACCTCTCCCGGTACTTACGGGCTTGCGGAATTTGATGAAATACAATTTTCTAGAGGCGGTAACATGGACTCAAAACGGATCTTTGTTTAACTATCTACCTAACAACCTAACTAGGAGTTGTTAACTACTCGGTTAGGAGGTTATACCTTTCTTTTCTTGAACTCCTTCGTCTTCAAGCCTCGATGGTGTACGGATCGGCTTCACCCCGTCGTCTCCTTGCGCCGAAGATCGATCCACCCGAAAGCTTCTACCTTTGGCTTCTTCTTCGAACTTTGAAGAAACTAGTTCGCTCGGTTTGCTAAACCTTGTGAACTAGAGTGAGTAGAGGAGAGTGTGTTGGGATTTTTCTCTATTATTCTTGCTTCTCAACACATGAGACAAGTGAACCATAGACTAGAGAAAGAGAGAGAGCAAGAGGAAGAGGATGAGAGCTCAAGCCAAGAGAAAGAATGGAAATGATAGAATGAGCAAGTTCCCTTGGCTCTCATAATCCAAAGCCATCATAACAAATCATAGCAATCAAGTATTATGTGATGGTTTAAGCTACAATAGCCATATCATTTCATGCACTCATTTTGCACAAGAGAAACAAGCAAGCAAAAGTCTTTGCCATGAAATGATAGCCATTGTCATCATGATGGTCAACTAGTCCAACCTAGTCAACCGGTCAACAAAGTCAACAAGTCAACAAAGTCAACACCTCAACAACCATGTCACCATAATACTTAATTAATATTATTGTTAATCATATATCATATTCTCATTAGGATTTAGCAAAAAGTCAATGGTCAATGGTCAACAGTCAACAGTCAACAACCCTAATGAGAATCCTCTGCCTCTGTCTCTCCGTCAACTGTGCATACACACCCGCATCCGCGTTCCGAGGAACACGAATACATACGAGATAAAATCAATCCCAAAACGTACACTAGGATCTGGCTTAAACCAAAGCCCGCTAGTGTTAACTGTCCGGACACTAAACATGTACAAGTGCACGGATGTGGCCGAACCCTGTCGCAAAACCATGCGACCTGTCGCAAAACCATGCGACCTCTACTCTTTTGCCTAAAGGCGAATAGCTTTCTGTGTGGGACTCTAAAGACTCGACACTACGCTGGCAGTGGGTTTAACCACAGACCGCAAGCGGCACTAGCTGTGCGTAACGGTCCCCAGGTAGATGCCGACAAGAAAACTGACGAGGTGAAACCCATCTGAACTCCTACTGAGCCTGAATGTGACAGTCTCCGTACAGTCCGGTCTGTTCGTCTGATACATCGCATGGTGGGCCTAGGGGGCGGTAAACATCAGTCCCCTAATAGCGGTACAAGTCGTGCCGGAGTGAAGCCCAAAACACCCTGAGATAGCACTGGAAACCTACCAATATATCTCGCTTGCCCTGGCCAGGGACTACTCGTGTAATGGCTCTCCTAGACACATCGCGATGTCAACCTCCAATACCGGGAGAGACGAATCCTGTCTAACCGTCACTGCCTCCAAGTGCTTCGGGACTGCACCCAAAGACTACCTGTTTGCACGACTCCTTTTAGCCGTGGTAGGGTAGTAATCAAAGTACAGTGGGAACACACTCGAGGCGAAGTGACAGTGTCAAGTCAGCGGACTAAGCTGTACTCATGTCACCAGGGAACTGATAACTGACGATAGGTATAGTACCAACCAATCAGTTCCCGACGAGTCCTGTCCAGTGTACTCGTAACCTAACGAGCACCCGCATACTATCTCAAGTACGACATACTGACGGCTGTGGGACAGACCGTCTCCCCTGCTGGGATGAGAAGCGCATACGCTTGTCTACACCGGAGTATCGATGCCCTGTCTCGATAGTCCTGCGACTAGGGACCTGTATAAGGATGTGCTTATGGATTACCCAGCCCCTACGAGTGTGACTACCATCACAACGCTGGTAATCAAGCAAAGATCCTAAGGGCTCCACTAATGCGTATAGGTGATATAATAAAATAAACACATGTACACATTGAAGTAGAAACAAACCAAGTAGCATACTACCATTTTGAGCAAGATTGTTTATACAACTGTGAATATCCCAAGCTTCCATTAAGTAATATACAAAATAGTATGATACAGTAATGGCCTCTAGGGCATATACACTAACAGATTTAGGATGCCGTACGACGGATTTACGTACGAGCTATATACTGATGATAGATCCACACTCTTGACTTAAGGATGTCATATTATAGATTTTGGATCATATATGATACTATTGAAGCAGGATCACCGACTATTATTTATACATGTATCGACTCAGATGTTAGGCGGTTTCCTTACCTTTAGTTTAGCTTGTTAGCTCAGCCCTATAGTTTAGTGTAGTTGTTAGACTAGATTTGATTCCTACCTATTTCAAAAACTAACGAATCGTGGGTATTTTAAAAGACAGGCCAAGGGATTCTACGGATATTTCAAAGGACGTACCTTTTCTTAAAAACACCGTAGCCCTTATTTTCAAAACACCACGATTCGAGTTATTTCAAATGGCACCATTGTATGACTTATATTATGTTAAAAATGCAGATTAGTTATCATTGTGTTTAGTATTCAGCTCCCGCACATTATTGTTGTTCGCTCCGCATCGCATACTTATATTATGATTCATATACAATTATTGATATCATGCTGTTAGGACACCGGCACCATTACCGATGATGCGTATGTTCCACGTACACTTACTTGCCGGCTCACACACATCATCATCGGTAATTGCCATGTCACATACACTTTAGAAAATACTATTACATTGACATAGCTTGTTAGCTAATAACTTCGACATGATATTAGTGCACTTGCCTTATATACCAGTTTAGACATTGCAGTTGTTATCTGCTACTTCATTCATATTGTTATTCACTGTTATGCCTAATTCATGGATTATTATGCCTATATTCACTGTTTACATGCTATTGATGATTTGGATTCAGATTTTCATGAGATTTCCTGGATTTGGGGGAAAACCGCAAGAACATATATAAACTTCTTCTCTCTCTCTTTTTAAAATGAAAAGTGCGGTTTTCCCATGATGTATGAGTCGTCCACCATGAGTTTGCTGATGGATTTCGAGACCCGATTCAAGGAGTTGGATGAATCGTCTCGGGTACATGGGGGACCCGGTAAGATACCCCGGGGCAAGAAGTTCGAGTAGTAGACGATGAGTAGACGATGAGCCTGGCAGGGGCAGACTACCTACCGGTGATTTTACCTGACGCGTCGGATATCCGGAGGATACCATCGTGGTCTTGTGATTGGATGTTAGGGGCCGATCTGGACAGACGACGCCTTAGATAGTGAGATTTAGACACTGAGATTTCGAGATATTGAGGTACTGAGATTTGATGATACAGGCCAGTCCGGATAGCCGGAGCCTGAGATATTGAGATATTTGGATTTATGTTTTGTGTCGATGCTAGACACTGTTTATGCTGATTTCATTTATGATACCTCGTTTTAAAAATAAGAAATTTCACTATGTTATGAAAGCAGTTTCATCATTTACATGTATTCTGTTTTCATGCATTCATACCTTATCCATATGATATATTGCTACCCGAGACACTGACACGAGCACATGGGATTACACTTGGGTTAGAATTAACCCCTGCCCCCTTTTCATGCTCCAGACTTGTCATTTTGAGGATATATTATGATCGTATGACCTAGGATTGCGTCATACATGCGATTTCTGCTCGTAGATGTTTTCTACTCACGAGTTGGCAACTCACCCCCGTTGTGCCACAGTTTCTTATAGGTTTTGCCGTACAGGTTTCATTACGGCTTTGTTGGCACCACTTCCATTTCCGGGTGATTTGCTACTAGGTGGGTTCACTAACATCGTGACCATCATTATACTTTGTATATTATTATTCTGTTGTATCTAGAAGCTCCATCAACCAAACATGTATTTATTTCAGAGATAGAGACCCGTGATGTTTATTCTTTTGACCTTAGAGTCGCGCGTTGTATTTTTATGGATTTCATGCTGTTTTGAGTTTCCTTTTCTGTGGTGATCCTCGCCCTTCGGCGTTGTATATTATTGCTTGCGTGGTTGTGACCGTCAATTGACGAAGAGCTAGCTCCCGCTTGGGGATGCCCTTATTCATTATATATGCTTCATCAGGTTTTGTACCCGTTTGGGGTCTGTTTTTACAAAGGAAACTCTGCCGAAATTTTTAGAAAAGACTTATGATTTTAAAAATGCATATTTCGACATATGTTGTAAACTTCTTGATTTAAATTGATTTTTCCTTCACTCTACTACTTTTCTTGGTTTGGATTTCTGGGTTTTTGGCTTACTTAGATTACGTACGCCTCGAGACATTTCGTAATTTAAGTGCCGGTCACGTTCCGTACTTTTCTAGTCGTGACAACGTTGGTATCAGAGCATTAGGTTTTACCTTCGGAGCGTTGGATGACCCTTGGTTCATGGAGTAGGTAACTTGAGTAGAGTGACGTACCGTACGTATGTTCCGCGGCATATTCACGTTACGCTACTCCACTTAAGAAGCCTTAGGATGTACATTTCCTTGCTCAGTATCATATTCATTCATGATCTAGCCTCATCGGTACCAGTTATGGTTTTGCTGCCACGATTACGGGCAGGGAGAGCTACGACTAGAGTTGCGGTCAGCGCGAGCTCGTCACGAACGAGGACTGACCAGGCCGTAATTCCGGCGACACACGATTGCAGAGATGTGTCTTTTTATTATGTTTTCGCGCTACGAGCCTTTGATGGATCGCTGTATGAGATTACTCGGACGTGCAGATTAGCACCAGAGGATTGGGCCACTGACAGAGGCCAGCCAGATTTTGATGACCGTTGATGTATTGCTTATTCATGATGATTGAGACACGGTTCAGCGTGCAGACGAGTGAGCCAGTTGTTGCTGTGAACGATGAGATATCGCCCCAGATGCTGGAGCTATTGCAGTATGAGTTATACTAAGAGATGATAGAAGGTTGCTAGTCACCGAGGATGAATGACTAGGACATGTGGTTCGTTCACCTACCCCGTTGCGAGGTCATCAGATAAATTGATTTCAGCTAGAGACGACTTCACGCGGATACGTGGAGAGTCGACAGAGGCAATCGAATGTCAGAAACCCATATTCCAAGTTTAAAGTATTCAGAAAGACATGCAGGCAATTCTATTGACCCTCTAGAAGAATGAGACCCTAACTCGACATAATGACTGTGTGAAAGCCTTTGAACCTTAGGGTTTGCGGCAGTTCCGCGGCGCCATTAGTGAGGCTTGAGTTTGCCCTTCTACGGCTGGACCACCGATGCTGTGGTATGTACTCGATACTATTAAACTGTACCCAAGATGTTGAGCTCTTAGGGGATTATGAGGTTTTGACGAATCGATCGGATGGTTCGACTTCATTCGGATTCTAGGTGATGAGATGCACTTCTTGGGAGACTCCAGATATGAGTATAGCCGTTGGAGCTCAGTCCATGCAGCCACGACGAAACGAGTCCGAATCAGTCGACATTGGAATAAAGTGGAGTAAAAGAGTTCGCACGAGATTTCGACGAGATGACGTTCCACACCGCTGACATCAGAGATGCAATGTGTCTACAGAGGCGTTGGGATGCGACCAGCTTCCGAGTAATGCTGTACTGAGAACGCAGATGTCCAGAGAGCGAAGAAAGATTATGCAAGAGTACCAACCTCCGTACAGTTCGGCCTAGGCGAGATCGAAAGTGACCTGGAGCAGGATTCCTTCCAGGACACTGCTGCAATAAGATTCGCACCAGGAGCAGAAGTGTGATGTGCATTCAGAGGACCAGAGGTCGGTGCCAGTGACGTGCTGCTTTATGAGTGGTCGTGAGGATCGACCAAGAAATGTCCAGAGAAGTGCCAGAACGGAATCGTCCCCGTTAGCACACCTGACAGGGCCGATGAGCCGATGGATTGCGAGATTGGTAATCCACAGAGAAGATAAGGACCCAGAGACAAGGGACGCCAGACGTGAGCAAGAGGCAAGTAGATATCTTGCACTGCTAGCATTGGATGCACTGACACCTTCTCGACTACAAAGGAAGGAATATCGACGACAGTATTTATGATTTGTGATTTTGAGATTCGATTATACCGTATCCGTCACTTTGGATTTCGGTATTTTGGGCGATTTATTCGCATGATTTGGTTTTGATGATTGAGTTTCATGATATTTGTTTTCATGCACCATAGTTGCACCTACTGAGTATTTACGACTTTTGCACAGTTGTTGCACTTATTATCGTTTTCGTGCCTTGGTTTCTCATGTTTATGATTTTATGGGTTTCATACAGTAGAGTTGATTTTTTGCACTTAGATGCACTGGACTTCGATTACGATGGTGATGCTCGATATTTATTTTGTGCACCTTATGCACCTGATTGGATTTTGCGCATGTTAGGCGCTTGATATTGGATTTCATGATTTCGTGCATGATAGATGCACCTGATTTGGGTTTTCACGCATGTTGGGCGCATGTTATGAGATGCGATTTTGGCGCACACCAGATGCACTAAATCGAGATTCTTCGTGCAAGTCAGATGCACCTGATTTTGCTGTCAGGCACATACGTTGCCTATGATAGATGTTGTGTGCACACCCGTTGCACCTAGATGTTGTTTCTGTGCACATGTATGGAACATATATGGATGTTGATTTCCATGTGCACCAGACGCACGTACTATTCATATGCATATTTTGTGATTGATTTCTTATGGAGCAGTAGATTTTTATGATATTTGCTATGTGTTTTTTTGTACTGAGCTGGACTAGTCAGAGGACAGTACCTGAATATATTTTGCATGCATTGATAGTTATCGAAGGGATCTCCAAAAAGCGAGCTATAGTCTCAGTATTTACCTACGTGTCTGATATGACACGAAACGTTTAAAACAAGGAACCCTTCTAAATTGTTCCAAAACGGCGGAACGTACCTAGTAAACAAAAGGTATATACGTATATGGTTATTTTCTTATGATAGACGTCCGCCACTGTGCAGTGTTATGCGAATTGCACAACGATTTAAAAAGATTTGGCATGCATTTTCTTCAGATATTTACATGTATAGTATCGATTTATATCATACTGGTTTTGCTTTGGATTTGGCATTCGTGTCTTTACCATGACACCGATGATTGCGGGAGGCTTGACGGAGTTTTGTTTTTGAGTTATCTGCTCATTACTCATGCACATGTATTGCGCTATGATGCGTTTTATATATTGATGATTTCGGAGCCCCCACGACTTGGACCTTCATTTGAAATGTTTTAGAATTTGGGGGTGTAAATTTAAATTCGGGGACCGAATTTCTTTAAGGGGGGAGAATTGTAACATTTCAGAAAAATAAAATATTATTTATGGGAATTTTTATAAATTAATATTAATTTTTTAATGAACGTTTTAATATTTCGGTATAACTAAATATCGATAAATGGGAAAATTTTGGAAAAATTATGGAAAATTCTAAAATAGGGTATTTTATGGAATTATGCCATTTTTATGTTTTTATGTTTAATTATATGTAATTTAGTGCTAATCGCGATTAAAAATCGCTAATCGGATTTTTAGCATTTTTGCGCAAAACATGCACATATCATTTTTCCACACTTGCTACATTTTCTTACTTGCTTTGGGTGCATGGGTTGTTTTGGGGTTACTATTGTGAGGAGAAGGAAAAGAAAAGAAAAGGAAAAGTGAAAGAATGATTAGGAGAGAGAAAGAGTAGGTATGGGGTCAAACCCTTGTTGTGAGCTATCCCCCCATCATTTCTTCAACCCATTTTTTCTCTCCCTCCACTCATGTGCTGCTGCTGCTGCCTTTCCCCTCTTCCTCCTCCATCTCCAAGCCCCAAAACACCATGGATACAACTCCAAAACCCTATTCCCTTTTTCACAAAAATTGTTCACAAGCTCGAGAGGAACATATTGGACCAAGAAAGATAGGATTTTGAGCAACAAAAGAATTTTCTTGAGTTGCCAAAGGAGGTAATTTCGGCACCATTAGAGTAGTATTTGAATTCCTTGTGCATCTATACTTGTTTCATGTCGATATCGAGTGGTTTTGAGGACTTTGGAAATTCCAAGTTAGGGTTTAGGGTTTGAAATGAAATCAAAGGGGAATTGAGGTGTAATTAGGGACTACAACCCCTGTTGTGATGTTACATTGGACTAAACCAGAGACTAAAACCCGGAATACGTATTTATGAAAACGATATCGGGAAAAACTATGATTCTGTGAGTGTATTTGGAAATCTTCTAACACCCGGGTCACCTGAAAATATTTTTGGTTTGACAGTGAGATGTGCAGGCACTTAGGAACCATCTCCCAAAACCCTTGCCCCTACCCCCTCTTCCAGGCCGCCAATTAACTCTTTCTGGCCGCAATTTGCGGCCAGAGCAGGGAGGAAATTCCTCGTTTTTGTTTCAGGGCCCTATCTCCAGTAAATTTGACCCTTGGCATATGCAATTTTGACTGATTCTACATAGGGTAGAATCTGGGGTAATTTTCTTGTGTTGGCGCATGGTTTATGACTTGTTTTAGCATGGATTTTGGTATTTGGTGATTCGTTTCTGTCGGGTGGCGTTTGAACGTCAACGGCAAAGGGTTATTGGTCGTGTTTGCATAAGAGACTATATGTTTTTACCTATGAGAGTAGCGTGTGCCGTTTTGGTTTTCCGATGTGATTTTCATGTGCTTTTGCGATTGTGTTATCTTTGTAGGTACCCTACGTGATGTCAAGGCGTTGAAGATGAAGATGGCGACATCGTCATCGGCACACGAGAAGCAAGGTGAGTAGATTTATATCTACGGGGAGAAGTCGGGTGGATGGCGTATAGCACCCCCGTAGTTCGTGGTGATGTATACGAATACGTATACACACATATATTTATTATATATTGTTTGAGTTTATTGATGATAAAGATAGATTTTTGGGTGTTCTTTGATTGGTTTGGTGTTAGTTGCGAAACCCTAGAGTAGTTGTTGCACCCACACACACACGTACGCACATACTTGCATACATTCTTTCTTTCGCATGTACGTATATGGGAATAGGTATTTATGTGTTCACATGGGTATGGGACTATGTGTTCATATTCTGGATTTGAGGATAGTACTTGGGATTTGAGATGAGTCGATGAGATTTGATTTGAGGCCGTGAGATCAGTGATATGGCAGGGTTCGTATTTAAGATACGACTTGACGTTGTAGCGGGTCCTTTGACGTAGTGTTTCACACATACGTGCATGCATAATTAGGTGGTATCAGTATTGTACTAGACGTAGATCAGTACCCCGGATTATGATCTTTGATAAAGAGGATACTAGATGAATAATGTGATGGATGTGATATTGACCCATACCCAGATTTGGAATGCCATACGACGAATTTACGTACGAGCTATATACTGATGATAGATCCGTACTCTTGACTTGAAGATGTCATATTATAGATTTTGGATCATATATGATACTAATGAGGCGGGATCACGGACTATTATTTATACATGTATCGACTCAGATGTTAGGCGGCTTCCTTACCTTTAGTTTAGCTTGTTAGCTCAGCCCTATAGTTTAGTGTAGTTGTTAGACTAGATTCGATTCCTACCTATTTCAAAAACTAACGAATCGTGGGTATTTTAAAAGACAGGCCAAGGGATTCTACGGATATTTCAACGGACGTATCTTTTCTAAAAAACACCGTAGCCCTTATTTTCAAAACCCCACGATTCGTGTTATTTCAAATGGCACCACTGTATGACTTATATTATGTTAAAAATGCAGATTAGTTATCATTGTGTTTAGTATTCAGCTCCAGCACATTATTGCTGTTCGCTCCGCATCGCATACTTATATTATGATTCATATACAATTATTGATATCATGCTGTTAGGACACCAGCACCATTACCGATGATGCGTATGTTCCACGTACACTTACTTGCCGGCTCACACACATCATCATCGGTAATTGCCATGTCACGTACACTTTAGAAAATACTATTACATTGACTTAGCTTGTTAGCTAATAACTTCGACATGATATTAGTGTACTTACCTTATATACCAGTTTAGACATTGCTGTTGTTATCTGCTACTTCATGCATATTGTTATTCACTGTTATGCCGCATTCATGGATTATTATGCCTATATTCACTGTTTACATGCAATTGATGATTTGGATTCGGATTTTCATTAGTTTTCTGGATTTGGGGGAAAACCGCAAGAACATATATAAACTTCTTCTCTCTCTTTTTAAAATGAAAAGTGCGGTTTTCCCATGATGTATGAGTCGTCCACCATGAGTTTGCTGATGGATTTCGAGACCCGATTCGAGGAGTTGGATGAACCGTCTCAGGTACATGGTGGACCCGGTAAGGTACCCCGGGGCAAGAAGTTCGAGTAGTAGACGATGAGCCTGGCAGGGGCAGACTACCTACCGGTGATTTTACCTGACTCGTCGGATATCCGGAGGATACCGTCGTGGTCTTACGATTGGATGTTAGGGGCCGATCTGGACTGACGGTGCCCTAGATAGTGAGATTTAGACACTGAGATTTCGAGATATTGAGGTACTGAGATTTGATGATACAGGCCAGTCCGGATAGCCGGAGCCTGAGATATTGAGATATTTGGATTTATGTTTTGTGTCGATGCTAGACACTGTTTATGCTGATTTCGTTTATGATACCTCGTTTTAAAAATACAGAAATCTCACTAAGTTATGAAAGTAGTTTCTTCATTTACATGTATTCTGTTTTCATGCATTCATACCTCATCCATATGATATATTGCTACCTGAGGCACTGACACGAGCACATGGGATTACACTTGGGTTAGATATTTACCCTTGCCCCCTTTTCATGCTCCAGACTTGTCATTTTGAGGATATATTATGATCGTATGACCTAGGATTGCGTCATACATGCGATTTCTGCTCGTAGATGTTTTCTACTCACGAGTTGGCAACTCACCCTCGTTGTGCCACAGTTTCTTGTAGGTTTGCCGTACAGGTTTCATTACGGCTTTGCTAGCACTACTTCCATTTACGGGTGATTTGCTAGTAGGTGGGTTCACTTGCATCGTGACCATCATTATACTTTGTATATTATTATTCTATTGTATCTAGAAGCTCCATCAACCAAACATGTATTTATTTCAGAGATAGAGACCAGTGATGTTTATTCATTTGACCTCAGAGTCGCGCGTTGTATTTCTATGGATTTCATGCAGTTTTGAGTTTCCTTTTCTGTGGTGATCCTCGCCTTTCGGTGTTGTATATTATTGCTTGCGTGGTTGTGACCGTCGATTGACGAAGAGCTAGCTCCCGCTTGGGGATGCCCTTATTCATTATATACGCTTCATCAGGTTTTGTACCCGTTTGGGGTCTGTTTTTACAAAGGAAACTCTGCCGAAATTTTTAGAAAAGTCTTATGATTTTAAAAATGCATATTTCGGCGTATGTTGCAAACTACTTATTTAAATTGATTTTTTCTTCACTCTACTACTTTTCTTGGTTTAGATTTCTGGGTTTTCAGCTTACTTAGATTACGTTCGCCTCGAGACGTTTCGTAATTTAAGTGTCGGTCATGTTCCGAACTTTTTGGGTCATGACAATACTGTATATTCATACCAGTGCACACATATATTGATATCTTCATACCTGCGCACATGCACACTGTATATTCATACCAGTGCACATAAATATTGATATCTTCATACCTGCGCACATGCACATTGTATATTCATACCAGTGCACACATATATTGATATCGTCATACCTGCGCACATGCACACTGTATATTCATACCAGTGCATACATATATTGATATCTTCATACCTGCGCACATGCATACTGTATATTCATACCAGTGCACACATATATTGATATCTTCATACCGGCGCACATGCACACTGTATATTCATACCAGTGCACACATATCTTGATATGATATTTCAGTGCGTCCACCATGATTTTTCTCGGTTCCAGAGAGATTGTGTGAGTATACCCGATTCGAGGAGCGGTAGGCATCGATTGCGGGTACATGGTGGACCCGGTATGGTACCCCGGGGCAAGAAGACTCGTATTGTTAGACGGTGAGCCCGGAAGAGGGACTACTACCTACAGGTGATTGGTTGGACCTGACGGTTATCCGGAGGATACCGACCAGAGTCGATAGATAGATACGGGACGACACGTACTGCCGGGGCTGAGGGTCGATTCCGCAGACGGAGCCCGTGGGCCGATCCGGACGGACGGGGCCCGATACTTGAGGATTTGTGTGTCGATGCTAGACACGACTATTTAATGATATTTCGTGTGCCGATGTTGGGCCTCACGATTCTATAAGATTTACAGGATTTGAGGGCCAATGAGGATGACAGCTCCTGAGTTTTACTGGGATTTAGGTGTATTCATGGACACCGATTATTTTCCACGTTGACATTCCATGTAGATGTTATTTATTCCCATGCTCAGCATTCAGTATTATACATCTCATCCTTTACCTATAGTACCTGATTGAGTACACATACTTTGCACAATTATTGCATACCTGCTCACCCTATATAGATGTTCTTAGATTGCATTTGCTATGCACGACTATTGCATACCCTGCTCACCCTATATAGGTGTTATTAGATTGCATTTGCTATGCACGATTATTGCATACCCTGCTCATCATATTGAGATCTTATTAGATCGAACTTGTTGCATGATTATTACGCATCCAGCTTATCATATAGATGTTATATGTTGTCATAGGTTAGAGTATCGCAGCACGTTCAGACTCGCGATTACCATAATATGTTATCTACTATTCACGAGTTGGCAACTCACCCCCGTTGTGCCACAGTGTTTGCAGGTTGCCCCTCGGAGTAGTCGCGGCAGGTTGTTTTATTGCTTCTTTTGATTCAGATACCACTACAGTTGGCGTGTGAGCTTTTGCTGATAGGTGGGTTTTATGCGGTATCTTGTTATTTTCCAGTTGTATACATTGTTGTATCTATTACTCTCCATCTACTATTGATGTATTGACTTAGAGACCAGTTGTGAGGACGATGTATATTATTTTGTACTCTGGTGTCGAGCTCGTTGTGAGCCGGCTTTATTTATGCTGCTTTATCTTTCATGATATTTATTTTCACTTATACTGCTCATTTCTTCTCTACGGCGTCGTATATTGTCATTTTGGAGATTGTTTCCGCCGTTGGGCATGATTGCTCCCGTTTGGGATGCTTTATTCTCATTGTATATCCTTTTACTCATGTATTGCCTTGTACCCGATTTCGGGGCTAGTTTTTACAAAGGAAATGCTGGCAAAATTTTTAAGATAATAAATTAAACTTTAAAGAATTTTACTAAATTACTTAAAGTTTTCTAAACGTTTTAACAAATGTTTCTATTAAATGTTTTAACCCTCAATACTTTTAATGGTTTTGTTTTCTCGGTTTCGGCTTACTTAGTCGCGTTACCCCTATAGACGTTACATGGTTAAGTGCTGGTCACGGGCCGAACTTTGGGTCGTGACAAAGTTGGTATCAGAGCGTAGGTTTTATCTTCGGAGTGTAGGATGACCCTGGTATGATGGAGTAGGTAGCTGAAGCAGAGTGGCGTAGCGTGTGTATGTTCCGCGGCATACTCACGACACGGTACTCCGCCTAAGCGACCTTAGGACTTATTGATTGAAATTCCTTCATGATTGTATACATTCTTGTGATTCGATCTCCGTATCCTTATCAAATCGTACTTTCTTTTCAGCCATTATGCTGCCAAAGACTACGAAGGCGCAGAGAGCGGCCGCGAGAGCCAAGATTCGAGTAGACTCGTCCAAGACGAGGCCTGATCCGGTAGTACACCAGTTGTACCAGAGCAGACTGTTCCTCCTACGACAGATCAGATTGCTATGCTAGGGGCCGGTATGCAGTAGATGCGCTAGATGATAGGATCGCTAGTTGAGACGCTTCGAGCGCAGCGACCAGAGGTAGTTCCACCCGTTACGGGGACCGCGATGGTACCTACAGTACAGGGAGTTTCCCCTACAGCCCGGAGGTGATTACGGTATCGCTATCAGAGTTCATGAGGCTGAAGCCTCCGGTCTTCACAGGCACCGATGCAGCCGAGGACCAACAGTCTTTCATTGATAGGATAGCCCGGATTGTCATTCATATTGATGCTCAGATGCGAGATGGGTAGAGTTCGCGATCTTTCGCCTGGAAGGTCTTGCGCAGAAATGGTGTGAATCGGTTGAGAAGGGCAGAGCAGCCGGTCTACCTCCTATGACCTGGACAGAGTTTGTGACGGTGTTTCTAGCCCGTTTCCTTCCCCAGAGTGTCAAGGATGCCCAAGCACGCAGATTCGAGTCCTTACGCCAGACGCCGGAGATGACAGTGGAAGAGTACGATGTGCTATTCATCGAGCTATCAGTTTATGCCCCATACCTAGTGGCTACTGAGGAGATGCGAGTCAATAGATTTGTTCGAGGCTTACTTACCCCACTGTTCCTTACGATCAGCGCACAGCATTGCGAGACTTATGCAGCAGCGGTAGATGCGGCCCTATTAGTCGAGGAGCGCCTTGCAGAGACTTCGGTAGTTCCAGGGCCGAAGAGGGTTCGTACTGATACAGCAGCACAGGGACTTCCATTCAGACGTCATGATAGACGTCGTACAGGTGGCAGAGACTCAGGGCGAGGTCAGATGTTTAGCTCTTATCCCCAGGAGGGTCAGCAGTCGTCGCGTGGATGCTTTGGATGTGGTAGTCCCAATCACCGCGTCAAAGATTGTACCGAGATACGCCGGAGAGAGGCAGCAGTACCACATGTCACACTTCCACCTTCCCCACACCAGAGGGCGTTGCATATTGTACCTACTGTTGCTCCACGTCAGACTCATACACAGAGAAGCCGTGGTCGCGGAGGGTTTGTTCCAAGAGGACGAGGTTGCCGAGGAAGGGGACAGCCAGCTGCCGGCAGAGTACAGCCAGTTGCTAGCAGGGGACCGCCAGTTGCAGGAAGAGGACAGGCACGGGTTTTCGCGTTGACGCATCAGAACGCGCAGGCGTCCTATGCAGCGGTCTCAGGTACCCTATCCGTATGTTCTGTTGACACACACGTGTTGTTTGATCCCGGATCCACGCACTCGTACGTTTCCACACACTTCGTGCCGAGTTTGGGTAAAGAGTCCGGTTTGCTTGATCAGCCGCTTGTTGTGACCACTCCTGTGGGAGAGTCGTTTGTTGCTAGGCATGTGTTCCGATCCTGTGTTGTCCATATTGGCGAGAGAGAGTTGCCAGTCGACTTGATCCTTCTTGAGATTTTGGATTTTGACGTTCTTTTGGGCATAGATTGGTTAGCCACGTGCTATGCGTCTGTGGACAGCCGCGAGAAAACAGTTAGATTTTGTTTTCCCGGCGAGTCGGCTTTTGTTGTGTAGAGGGACTGTTGCGCCACCACTCATAGTTTGATTTTTTCTCTTCGCGCTGGACAGTTGTTGAGGAAGGGATATTAGGGATTTCTAGCCTATGTTTGCGATACTAGAGCTACGGATGTTCTGTTGGACCAGGTTCTGATTGTTCGTGAGTTCCCTGATGTTTTCCCTGATGAGCTTCCTGGGCAACCGCCCGAGCGGGATATTGTTTTCCGTATTGATTTGATTCCAGGTATAGGGCCTATTTCTATACCGCCTTATCGGATGGCCCCGGCGGAGCTTAGTGAGTTGAAGGGTCAGTTGCATGATTTGCTAGATAAGAGACTTATTCGACCCAGTGTTTCTCCTTAAGGTGCTCCGGTGTTGTTTGTCAAGAAGAAAGACGACAGTATGCGTTTGTGTATCGACTATCGCCAGCTGAACAGGGTTACCGTGCAGAACAGATATCCTTTGCCACGCATCGATGACTTGTTCGACCAGCTTCAGGGGGCAGGTTATTTTTCGAGGATCGACTTGCGATCAGGATACCATCAGCTGTGGGTTCGATAGGAGAATATTCCGAGGACAGCTTTCCGCACGCGCTACGGCCATTATGAGTTTTTGGTGATGTCGTTCGGACTCACCAACGCCCTAACAGCATTTATAGATTTGATGAACCGTATATTCCGACTGTATCTTGATTTTTTCATCATCATATTCATTGACAATATTTTAGTGTATTCCCGGAGCCGAGAGGAGCATAAGCAGCACCTGCGGATCACACTGCAGACTTTGAGGGAGCACCAGCTTTTCGCAAAATTCTCCAAGTGCGCATTCTGTCTTGACAGCGTAGACTTCTTGGGTCATGTGATTACACGAGATGGTATATGTGTGGACCCGAGGAAGATCGAGGCCGTTCAGAGTTGGCCCAGACCCGCATCAGTTACGGAGATCCGCAGCTTTCTAGGACCGGCCGGCAAATACAGGCGATTTGTGCAGGACATCTCCCCTATTGCTGCACCATTGACCGGGTTGACCCGGAAAGGAGTTCCTTTCGATTGGACGGGGGAGTGTGAGAATAGCTTTCAGCATCTACGGACTTGTTTGACTACGGCGCCGGTGTTATCATTGCCTTCAGGATCAGGCGAATTTGTGGTCTATTGTGATGCTTCTCGAGTGGGGCTAGGGTGCGTATTGATGCATCATGACAGGGTGATCACGTATGCTTCACGGCAGTTGAAGAGACAAGAACAGAACTACCCTACTCACGATTTAGAGATGGCTGCAGTGGTCTTTGCACTCAAGATCTGGCAACATTACCTATACGGCGAGTCGTGCCAGATATTCACTGATCACAAGAGTTTAAAGTTTATATTTCAGCAGCGAGACCTGAATCTCAAACAGCGCCGTTGGATGGAACTAGTAAAGGACTATGATTGCGAGATCTTGTATCACCCGGGCAAGGCGAATGTAGTAGCGGATGCTTTGAGCAGGAGGCCCGGGGGTAGTCTATCTTGTTTGAGCGTAGTGCAGAGGCAGTCGTCGGCAGATTGGCAGATTTTATGCGACAGCCGAGTGCAGTTCGAGTTCACGCCGATTGGAGGACAGCTTGCGCATGTTCGTGCATGACCACAGTTGCTTGACCGTATACATGAGGCACAGTACAGTGATGACCGTTGTTCAGAGATCATGGCACAGATTGGACAGGGCAGATTTTCCGAGTTCGTGATCGATGATCAGGTGATACTGCGATTTGGGACTAGACTGTACGTACCAGATGCTGAGGGAATGCGGCGTGAGATTCTTGAGAAGGCACATCGATCGGTGTATAGTGTTCATCCGGCTTCCACCAAGATGTACCATGATATGAGGGATGTTTACTGGTGCGACGGAATGAAGAAGGACATCGTAGACTTCTTGTCGAGATGCCTGACTTGTCAGCAAGTCAAGGCCGAGCACCAGAGGCCAGCGGGAGAGCTACAGCCGTTACCCGTTCCGGAGTGGAAATAGGAGCAGATTTCGATGGACTTCGTTGTGGGTCTACCTAGGACTAGGCAAGGGTATGACTCCATTTGGGTGATCGTGGATCGTTTGACGAAAGCGGCTCACTTCCTGCCGGTGAAGACGACATTCGGATTTGCTCAGTAGGCCCACATTTACATCGACGAGATTGTACTACTGCATGGAATCCCGACGTGTATCATGTCCGACCGAGGCACCCAGTTTACCAGCCGACTATGGCAGAGGCTTCAGGAGGCTTTAGGCACCCGCTTGAGTTTCAGCATAGCATTTCATTCGCAGACCGACGGCCAGTCAGAGCGGACTATTCAGACTCTTGAGTACATGCTCCGAGCGTGAATTTTAGACTTTGGTGGTAGCTGGGATCATCATTTACCCTTGGTGGAGTTCTCCTACAACAATAGTTTCCAGGATACTATTCAGATGGCACCTTTCGAGGCCTTGTATGTGAGGAGATTGTTGGATATAGTGCCCTCAGAGTCAATTATTGGATCAAAGGAACGTGATTGCAATGATTGAGGGAGGACCTATGCCGGTAGGACAGTATTACTCAAGATGATAGTATGCTATCTGGTTTATCTTTATCATCATGTACATGCTTTAGGTGATATTACAGGTCACTATTGCACGTTGATAGAGCCCTTAGGATTCTTGCTTGATGGCCAGCAGTATGATGGTGATCATATACGTGGGAGCTGGGGTCTATAAGCACATCCTTAAAGTGGTCCCTAGTCGTGGAAGTTTCGAGACTGGGCATCGATACTCCATTATTAGACTAGTGTATACAGTCGAGACACCGACGTGGGGTGGTGGCGGTCTCACAAGCCATTGGTGTCAGTTGGTTCACCTAAGATGTATACAAGTGCTCATTGGGTTATGAGTACACCGGACAGGACTCGCCAGGAACATGCTAGTTGGTATTTTACCTGACGTCAGATAGCAGTTCCCTGGTGACATGTGTACAGGTTAGTTCATCGACCTGAGATCATCATTTGTCTCATGTGAGATCCCACTGTGCTTTGATTACTACCCTACCACGGCTCAAAGGAGTCGTGCAAACAGGTTTTAGTTGGGTACAGTCCCAGCCACATGGAGGCTGTGAGCGGATCGCCAGGGGTTTTGTCTCTCCCGGTATTGGGGGTGAGATCGCGTGTGTCTAGGAGAGCCATTACACGAAGTCCTTGGCCAAGGCAGGTGATTTACTGGTAGGTATTCCAGTAGTATCTCAGAGTGTTCTGGGCTACACTCCGACACGACTTGTACCGCTTTTGGGGGTCTGACTTTTACCAACCCCCTAGGTCCGACATGCGATGCTCATAGATGAACGGACCGGACTGTACGGATATTGTCACTAACAGGCTCAGTAGGGTGTCAGGATGAGTTCGCTCATCGACCTCCCTTTTGGTCAATACCTGGTAGCCCGTTACGTACGGCTAGTACTACTGACGTGCTAGTGGTTAAATCCACAGCCAAAGTATTGACGAGTCTTTAGAGTCCCCCACAGACAGTTTCTTAAGTTTCGGGCGAAACATTGTAGAGGCCGTATGGTATTATGGCAGGGTTCGATCATATACGTGCAGTAGTGCACGAATCATGATCGGGCGGATCATACTAGTGGGTTTTGGTTTAAGCCGGATCCTAGTATTATATTTGTTGGATTACTTTAGTCTCATCGCATTCGCATTCGGTCAGAATGCGGATGCAGGTATGTATATACAGGTGATGAGTATCCTTATGATCCGTTACGAGTTTACTTTAGTTGTTGCCGTATCTTTTTTATTGTTGTAAACATTTAGATTAATGTTTACAAATGGAAATTATGAGCTTAAATCATTATTTTGTGCATTTAATGTGACATGGACTTCATTAGTGACTCATGGTCTCTTTTCTTGTGCTAATGTCACATTATGTGATTGATTTGTGGTTTGAAATGAGAGGAAGAGAGAGAAGGGCAGCCATGTGTATGTTAGCTCTTGTATTATTTCTTTATAGCTCTCTTTTGATCATAGTAGAGATAAGAAAAAGAAAGTCTTCTTCTTCTTCCTCTTCCTCTAGCTCACAATCTCCATTAATGGCTTCATCTTCAACCTCCATCCATACACTCTCATGTGATGAGAATCGATGGATGCTTGAAACAAAGTGATCACACATATTCTCTACAACGCCTTGGACACATCGGCTAGCGAACTTCGTGCCCGAGTTGCTTCGGATGAAGCGGGAGCCCGTAAAAAGACTCGAAGATGTGGTGCCCTTTCCGACAAAGAGGTCAAGATCGGAGATGCCGCGAGGAGCTTGGGATGGTGGTTAAAGACCGAAGGACGCGGATCGATCGGTATAGCCTTTCCAACCCTTTCTCTAGTTGCTAGTTGTAGGTTAATGGTTCGATCCGGGATTAAAGTCTGCGATAGCGCCGGTTTCAAGTTTAGAAAAAGTTTTCGTTTCCGCATTTTGGCCTCGGACAGACGGCCGGGGCACTACCGTAGACTTACATGGTATCAGAGCCACGCTATTAAGCCTTACTAGCTTGTTCTAGCGTATTTAAAACATCAATCAAACAAAATTTCCGAAACTGCATTTCCAATACTGAACTTTCTGTCAAATTTTTATTGTCGTCGAAAAATTATTTTGAGTATTGCAGAAATTCAGGCAGGCTTTTATAAGACCACTAATGAAATTTCATGAAGTGAGCTTACTGTTGCGCCACGGAACCGCGGCCTTACCCTAGTTTTGGCCGCGGTTCCGCCGCAGAACTGTAGCAACACTGCACCATTTTTCCTACAGCGGTCTCTGACTTGGAAATGGGGTTTCTGGTAATTTTTGTTTTGGCCCAGATTATTTTGAGTACTGGGAATTGTGCTTGGGGCCCACTTCGGGAAATTTTGTCGATCGAAAATTTTAAATATGCTAGTTCACAGTATTTACATTATATCTGCGACCGTGAATGTCATTTGATCGGTAAATCTTGTCTAATTGCTATAGCCCTTTTAGACGGATTTACGAACATGACATTCACGTTGATGTTCTGTGTTGTGCTGTGATGTTGCGGATTTGTCGTGGTGGATAGCCTGGATGCAATGTAAGTACAGTTTGGTATTTGATTGTTCGTAAAATTCGAGACTGTGTAAGTAAAAGAATCGACTCAAATGATCCCCGGCAACGGCGCCATTTGATTGAAAAGAAGTTCTTGTTTTTGTAGATCGAATAAAGCGAATAAGTTTCAATGTGTCGGTAATATTGAATAAAATTCACAATCAAAGAATTATATTTGACCGCAATCAATTAAGATGTCGGTTGTAGATCGTAAGCGAGTGCGGATCGTCCACAGGGATTGTGCGATTCGTTTCTGTATTTAATTTGTTTGAATTGAAAAGTTAATCGAAAGGAAAAGAAAACATGATTCAAGAATTTATCAATTGATTCAGGTGTCACTAGTTTAATCAAGAATCAAGAAACTGATAAACAATCGAGAATCGGGTTTCGATAATATTTCCAATCGAATGTCAAGAATCTAAATGAGGCTCGTAGGAATCGATCGGATCTATAAACGTGATGTAATCTCAAGATTTCGTGTTCTTGTCCTTCGAAGGATTGATACTAGATCGATGATGATCGACGAGAGTTAGGGCTTTCTTGATGAAACTAGGGTTTCATCGTTTAACCCTTGTTCTTTCGTAGATATCATTCACATTCTAGCCTCTAGCAATTTCAAGAAACGATCGTAACTCCCCAATCTCGAGCGATATCAATCAAGAAAGCATCACAACGAATTGGGTCGTCGATTCTTGAACTTTCTAGGGTTTAAAAAACTCGTAGGATTCAAGAATCGATTTAAGATATGTTATATCATCATTCTATTGATCGTCTCGACTCCTCGACGAGCGGAGTATTACTCAAACATCATCACACAGAAAGCATTCAAGAATTGAAAAGATATCATGATGCAAGAACATAAAGAAAACAAGATAAAAGAATATCACCTTTTAATTATATCAACAATTTGATTACAGTCGCTCAAGAACTACAAGAGGAAGAATTAAATTGTCGAATTGGCTTTGCTCGGCTCCGTGAGTCGCGGATCGGCTTGGACCACTTGCTCTGTTGAAGATCGGCTCGGCTCATAAAAGGTTGCAAGGCTTCTTGCTTGATGGGGTACTCGGGATTCTTGGCTTTTGATTGGAATTAGGGTTAGGGTTTCACACAAGCCTTGTCAGTAGACTTGTGGAAGAAGATGAAGAAAGAGAGTGAATGGATTTAGATTGTCTACTAAAATGAACTAATGGAGGAATTTTTCCACGATATTTTACAAGTGAGCCTAGGGTCTTATTTATAGATCTCCCAAACCCTAGGTCTAGGTTTGAAAATTACAATTCCCTCCAAAAGTTTGTTGAGGCTTCTAGAAGGAGTTTGTTAGGAGCTAGCTTAGGGTTTAAGCTAGGGTTTAGGGAGAAGTTTCTAGAATACAAGGCTAGTTTAGTGTAGGAACAAGGGTTTGCTGATCTGGCAGAAGGTTCTGGGGTCTTCTGGAATTTGTTGTATCTTTCTGAAGTCTTTAAGCTTGCATAGGAGTTATGGTGTAAAGAAGTAGTGGAGATGTCGACAAGCCACCGCGAAACCGCGGCACAAGGCGGCTTAGGCCGCGGTTCCGCGGCCAAGTAGGCTCCTTAGAGATGCATCTTTCTGTTGTTGGCTTTTAATGTCTTCTTCTGTATTTTTTTATATATTTAATTCCTGAATTCCCTTTACATCAATACCAGATTCCAAATCATTGAGTTGGCGTCATGTTTGATCGGTACCATGTAAATTTTTGGCCTTTCTTCTAGATTTTCCTACACAGATCTCAAAACAAGTGTTGCGCAATATAGGGATGATGCGATGCTATGAGATGCGGTCAATTTCCTTTATAGTGCCGGTTTTAGAGTCTAACACATGCAATCTGATATTTTACGACTGATTTTCTAATATGTGAAATATGAATACCGTACACTTCTAAATGAGTGCAAAAGATAGGGAAATTGCCGTGTTAAAAATACAATATTTTCGACTAATCAAATTCCCCCAAACTTAATTTCGATCGTCTCGAGCGAACTTTTTATTAAAAAGAGAAGGAGAAAATAAAGAAAGAGAAAAACTAACTAGCACACTTTCGTAGGCAACACGATTGCACTGAGCACGTGCAACAAGCCTTTAAACCTCTAGGTGTCCCTAGTAGGAGGAGTGTTGTCTCCTGAGGGTTTTCTGCGGATTGCACCCACAAAATCCAAAAATAAAAGAAAGATCATGAATATTACATTTAAAGAAAAGAATTGTAAAAGAAAAGCTTTGAAAATTAGGATTTCCAACTAAGCTAGCTTTTCGGTTGTCATGAGCCCTATCTTAATGGTCATGAAAAGTTGTCAGAAATCACGTGCTCCCTCAATAAAACATCATCTTATTCTTCATTCCTATCTTTCTTCCAAAACATCGATCATATCACCCTGCATGTGTATAAAGCACATCCCTACACCCGGAGAATTCAATTCAAGCTATCATACTCTTGCCCATCAGCCTCAGTACTTTTTAATTAATGAATATTTAGATGAGATTGCTCACACACTTTCATGGACCGTTAATACTTCTTGAGGTACTAACCGACCGATTACTCCTGTGCTTGCTTGCTTGGTGTATTTCCCTTGTCCTGAACCACCTAAGGCATAGCAGTGACTCCCAGACCAGTTGGCCTTAGGGCACTAGGTGAAGAGGCACCCTCGCTATACATTTTTATTGCCCTCGATGATAACAAAACCAGTGTCCATTTTTCTCCCCACTTTATATTTTTATTCACTTTTTTTCTTTTTATTTCCTTCATACATCGGCTTTAAGACAAGAGCATTTCAAGGTATCCTCTACTATCCCAGGCTTCAAGACGTGTGTAAGTGCAAATAGTAGGGTAGCAATGATCAAAATGTTTGGCTTCCAGAATAGAAACTATTTTTCAGACTTAGTTTTATCCTCAGATTAGTGACGTCCTTCATCTTACTAACCCTTGGGACAACGGCTCATAACTACTTATTACTAGTTCGTATAAGAAAAACTTCTAATTTTCTTAGTTTTCTTAAATTTTTCTAATCTCATGGATGTAATTGTTCATTATCTAAACTTTTATTATCTTATTTATGTACAAAAAAGTGTAAATATTAAAATTATTTTTATATCTGAAAATACTTAAATTTTTATGGGTTTTGAAAATTTTTAAATTTTTATTGATTTTTAAAAGAAATGTTTTGTGCTTATGCAAATGATATGCAAATGATGCAAAAATAAACACACACCTCCCCCAAACTTGTTTTCAACAGTGTGCTCACTGTTGCCAATCGCTATACCTACAAAAACTGTAAGCTTGGGGGAATTATTAGTGGGGGCAAAATATATAAGTGAAGAACTTCTCCCAAACTTACTCTTTTCACTCACCTTCATTCAAAACATGATGCAATGATATACTGGTCATGAAGGTGAGACGGAGGAATTTTAATCCAAATAAACTGGCTCTTGTAAGAACAAGAGCTCCACCGTGGGGCCAGTGGAAAAATACGGCTTTAGTCTATGTCCATTCACTTTGAAAAATATGCCGTTTTTAACATTTTCTACTTCTACTGCCCCGTGCGGGTATACAGACCGTACAACAAAAAGTCCCTTCCATTGAGATCGGAGCTTACCCACGTGAAGGTGTAATCGTGAATCATAAAGAAGGACTTGTTGACCAGGTGAAAATGTTGTCCTCAAAATGTTTTTATCGTGAAAAACCTTAGTCCTATTCTTTGTGATTACAGCGTTATCATAAGCTTCATCGCGGAGTTCGCTTATCTCATTTATTTGCAGCTTCCGAAAGTTGCAAGCAAGGTTTAGATCAAAATTTATTTCCTTTATAGCCCACAATGCTTTATGCTCTATCTCGATGGGTAAATGACATGCTTTTCCAAACACTATCCTATATGGAGACATTCCTAGGTCAGTTTTATATGCAGTTCTGAATGCCCAAAGAGCATCCGTCAGTTTGGTCGACCAGTCTTTTCTATTTTTAGCAACAGTTTTCTCCAGGATAAGTTTGATTTGTCTGTTTGAGATTTCAGCCTGCCCGCTTGTTTGGGGATGATAGGGTGTAAAAACTCGGTGGTTGATTGAGTATTTTCGCATCAGAGTCTCGAAAGACCTGTTGCAGAAATGTGTCCCATTATCGCTAATGATAGCGCGTGGGTGTCCAAATCGCGAGAAGATATTCTCTTTTAAGAACTTAATGACAACTTTCTTGTCATTAGTGCGACATGGAATGGCTTCTACCCACTTTGAGACATAATCAACCGCCAGCAGTATGTACAAATTCCTAAAGGAGTTGGGAAAGGGACCCATAAAATCAATGCCCCAAACATCGAATATTTCAACAACCGAGATGGGTTGCTGAGGCATTTCATTCCTCCGGGATATTCTACCCGTATACTGACATTGTGTACAGGCTTTGCAATGCTCAAATGCGTCCTTGAATAAGGTCGGCCAATAAAATCCACATTGCAAAACCTTTTCCGCTGTCTTTTTGGGACCAAAGTGACCCCCACAGGCCTGATCATGACAAAAAGAAAGAACACTCTTGAACTCTTCATTCGGGACACACCGGTGAATGATCTGATCAGGACAATATTTAAACAAATAGGGATCATCCCAGTAAAAGTTTTTTACTTGGGATAGAAAACGATATTTGTCCTGTTTTGACCAATCGCTCGGTATAAGTCCCGTGACAAGATAGTTCACAATATCCCTGAACCATGGTTCAGTGGATACGTTCAAGAGTTGTTCATCAGGGAACGAATCATTGATCGGCAGGGTCACAGGGGAAGAAATGATGCGTGAAAGATGGTAGGCTATTACGTTTTCACATCCTTTCTTATCTTTGATAACAAGATCAAATTCTTGTAACAGTAGGATCCAACGTATTAGTCGACCTTTTGCATCTTTCTTCGCCAGAAGATGTTTTAAGGCGTAATGGTCAGTATACACAACTATAGGTGAGCCAATTAGGTAAGGCATGAATTTTTCTAATGCAAATACAACCGCTAAAAGTTCTTTTTCGGTGGTTGTATAATTGATTTGAGCATCATTCAGGGTCTTACTTCCATAGTATATCACGCGTGGCATTTTTTCGATGTGCTGTCCTAAGACTGCACCTACTGCAAAGTCAGATGCGTCACACATCAGCTCAAAGGGGTAGTCCCAGTTTGGTGATGACAGCACGGGGGCTAAAGTGAGTGAGTGTTTAAGTGAGTCGAAAGTTGTCTCGCAGTCCGAGTCAAAATGGAAGGTCGTATCCTTGGCCAGGAGAAGAGTTAAAGGTCTAGCAATTTTGCTAAAGTCCTTAATGAATCTCCTATAAAAGCCCGCATGGCCAAGGAAAGATCGAATATCTTTGACTCTTTTGGGATGAGGGAGGTTTTGAATGACATCTATCTTAGCTCTGTCAACCTCAATGCCTTTCTGTGAAATAACATGTCCAAGTACAATTCCTTCTTGGACCATAAAAGGGCATTTTTCCCAGTTCAAAGTCAAGTTCTTTTCTTTGCAACGAGTAAGAACTGCGTCAAGATTCGATAGGCAATCGGAAAAAGAGTCTCCAAAAATCGAGAAATCGTCCATAAAGATCTCCAGAAAATTCTCTACCATATCAGAGAATATCCCCATCATACACCGCTGAAAGGTAGCGGGAGCATTGCATAGCCCAAAGGGCATGCGACTGTAAGCAAAGGTACTAAAAGGACAAGTAAAAGTGGTTTTATCTTGATCCTTTTTGGCGATGGGGACCTGATTATAGCCTGAGTATCCGTCCATAAAACAATAATACTCTCATCCCGCTAAGCGTTCCGGCATTTGATCAATGAATGGTAGAGGAAAGTGGTCTTTCCTCGTGGCAGCATTGAGTTTTCTATAATCAATACATACACGCCACCCAGTTTGGGCACATGTCTGAATCAACTCCTTTGCCTCATTGGTTATAACAGTGATGCCGGATTTCTTAAGATCGACATGTATAGGACTCACCCATTGGCTATCGGAGATGGGGTATATAATACCATTATCTAAGCATTTGACGATCTCTTTCATGACCGCTTCCTTCATGACGGGATTCAACCGTCTCTGTGGTTCTCGGGTTGGTCTGGCATCATCCATCAAGTGTATATGATGTTCGACAATCAAGGGACTAATCCCTTTGATGTCCTCCATGGTCCAACCAAACGCCTCTTTGTTAGATCTCAATACAGATAAAAGTGCATTCTCTTGCTCTGATGCAAGAGAAGCAAAAATGATAACCGGTAAAGACTCATTCTCACCTAAATAAGCATATTTAAGATGAGAAGGTAATATTTTGAGATCTAATTCAGGCGGAGAAATAATAGAAGGAGGGATCATCGAGTGATTTTTGGAATTACAAAGAAGCTCAGAGCCTGTGAAAGATACAGACTCGGGTGGAGAAAAGTCAGAAGTGCAGGACTCAAGTGTAGGAAAAGTGTCCTCATTAAGATCCTGTGTGAGATCAAGCAGAGATGTGGTAATGTCGTCGAGATCTAGAAAGCAAAGATCCTCAGCTCCACAACTATCGGGAGCGATCTCGTGGACAGAGCACACATCTAAAATATGAGCAGAGGGTTCTGATGGCTGACTTCCAACTTTATAGATATTTAGTTCAATGGTCATATTTCCAAATGATAAGTTCATTGAACCGTTTCTACAGTTTATAACAGCGTTGGAAGTGGCAAGGAAAGGACAACCCAGAATCACCGGAATTTGGCCCCGGGGGTTTGCTACAGGCTGTGTGTCGAGCACAATGAAGTCTACAGGGAAAACCAATTCCCCGACTTTTATCAACACATCCTCTAATTCACCCCTTGGTTTGGTAATAGACCGGTCTGCCATTTGGAGAGTGCAGTGAGCAGGTTTCAACTCTCCAATCCCTAATTGCTCATATACAGAATATGGAAGTAGGTTAACACTTGCGCCAAGATCTAAAAGAGCACGATTTATGTTTTTACCCCCAATAGAAATCGATATTGTAGGACATCCTGGGTCCTTACGTTTCTTTGGTAGCTGGGGAATAAAAGCAGTGCTGATATTATTAGCCATAAAGACCTTCTTCGGCACTTGAGTCTTCCTCTTCCTAGTGCACAAGTCTTAAGAATTTTCGCATATGCGGGGACTTGTTGAATTGCATTTAGGAGAGGGATGTTGATGTTAACCTATTTGAACATTTCCATAATTTCCTCCATATGAGGACTCGTTCTGTTACCCCTTAACCGATTCGGGTAAGGAGCTTTCGCAATAAGCGCTGGGTCCATCACAGGAGAAGGAAGAGAGGGTAGACGCGGTCCCAAAAGAGGTGTGGGGACCGTCTGTGAAGAACTATAAGGGTTGGGTTCAGGTGTCGATCCTAATGGGAAATGGAGAATAGGCTCGCGAGAAGATGGTGTGGTAGAAGAAGGATCAGAAGGAGAAGTGTGTGTGTGTGGAAAGGTCCCATCCGGGGTGTTGATATGATTTCCAATATCATCAATACCTTCCCCGACATGATTGTTCAGCACTCTTCCCGATCTCAACGTTGTGACGGCATTTACATTGTAATGCCCAGGATTCTGTAGGGGTTGAGAGGGAAGTTTCCCTTTTTCTCTCGCACTCATTTCGGCTTTAAGGCGTGCGATTTCAGCTTCCATCGATCTGATACTCTCAGCGTGGGATGCTGAGTTTTTCTTTATCTCACTGACGGAAGATCTAACCTCAGTCGAAACCTCTCTGAAATTTGACAAAAGTGATTTCATGGTTTGAGTGAATTGAGAGAATTCGTCAGAACAGGTCATAGGATTAGACTGTGCAGGAGTATTGACCTGATTTTGGAAGTTTTGTGACTGGTAGGGATGCTGAGTGAGTTGAAGGGGTTGCTGTTGTGGTGGAGGAAGAACCCTTTGAAAATTATTCGTGTTTGGAACCGTGTTTTGAGATTGGTTTTGGTTCCAAGCAAAATTCGGGTGATTCCTCCAACCCTGATTGTACGTGGAAGAATATGGATCGTTTCTCGGTCTTTGAAATGCGGCATTAGAATGCTCGTGACCTTTAAACGCAGAGTTTAATGGACATTCTTCCGTTAAATGAGACGGATCAGAACAGCACCCACAAACAGTCTTGGGGAGCGACACTGGATTTAGGGAGGCTGCTGCAAATTTGTGTTCCATAGCGTCGAGCTTCTTTTGCATTGCTGCCATCTCAGCTCGAACACCTATGGACACATCTATTTGGTGTACGCCACCCCTATTCAATGGTTGGGTTCCACTCTCCCACTGTAGTGATTTTTCAGCGAAATCTTCTAAATACTTCCAAGCTTCCCCATCATCTTTGGTCACAAAAGTACCTTGACACATGTTTTCAAGGCTTTGTTTAGTGTTTGGGTTAATGCCCTCATAAATGATTCGGCAAAGCTCCCATCTCGGGATGCCGTGATGAGGACCCTGAACCAATAGATCCTTGAAACGTTCAAAGCATTTTAAAAACGGTTCAGTTGGGAGCTGGGCAAATTGATTCAGTTCGCTACGGATTCGAGCTGTCTTTTGTATTGGGTAAAATTTCTTAAGGAATG
Source organism: Agapanthus africanus (assembly GCA_030015575.1). Taxonomy (NCBI): domain Eukaryota; kingdom Viridiplantae; phylum Streptophyta; class Magnoliopsida; order Asparagales; family Amaryllidaceae; genus Agapanthus; species Agapanthus africanus. The sequence continues at coordinate 365,036,809 of CM057340.1, forward strand.
CAGCGACGAATTCTTCCCAATTCGTAATAGAGTGTGCGGTAGTGTTATATAGCCACTTCTCGGCTATATCGCACAATGTAAATGGAAGAATTCGTAGACGCATAGCATCCACTGAAAGTTGTGACGTACCCATCATTGCGCATACGTTTTCAAATTTGGTAATGAAAACGTAAGCGTCCTCAGTCTTGGGTCCGTGGAATTTGGGTAAAAGGTTGATATATTGGGCCTTAATCTCAAAGTTATCCCCATTGGCTGGAGGTGTGGATAGGCAGGTCGAAAGAGGACCTCGAATAGGGTAGCACCTCTCCTGGAGAGAGATGCGGGGTGGATTCTGCGCACCAGCGGACGGTGGCAGATTAGGGTTAAAGAAATTCGATGGATTCGGATCCATTGGTGTGGGTGTGATAGTGGGTAAAGAAAAGGTAAATGGAGAAATATCGACTTCGGAGTCGATAAAGGGTACGCGGACTAAACGGGCACTAGAATCCCGTGTCCAGCCTATCTTGCACTAAAAAGGGTTAGTACAAGTGGCAGCGTTGACTTATAATTAGGGGTAAATGAATGAATGCGGTGTTTGCTTCAAAAAAAGGACGGATTTTTGAAAAAATGATGCGACAAAACAAATGCAACACACAAAAACCCTAGAATCTAGTGGTCACCTAGGTCCGGCTCTAGACCGCTCCTAACTGCCAAAAGAGAAGTCGCGGGATAGAATCCTCCACTGCCTCTTTGTCCCCCTGTGGCCGGATAAGTGCCAGGTAAGTTGGAAGGTACTCCACTACGTAAGTAGTGGGCCTAATTAAAAACCGCTAGCCTTAGACACACTCGCCTTAGACACCACAAGAAAACGCGGATAAGCAATAAATTACCCACGGCCTTCTCTTGTCCTAATTGAGCGCGACGGTCCTTAAAGTCATCTCTAGATATTTTTTTGTTAATGTGGGTCAATGCGGATGCAAGTTTTGCGATTTTTGGGGCCTAGGAAGGGTAATGAACTCCCCACCTAATTTGGATTTGGCCGTGCCCCTTAATATCCGTATTAGAATGCAAACAACCAAGAAAAAAAATCACGCACAAATTTAATTTTTTGCTTTTTGCAGCGCTGCGATTATTTGCAAAGAATTCTGCAGAAAATTGTTAGTTGGAGCTAAAAAGAGGAGAGAGGAGAAGGTGAGAAGGTAAGAAGTCACCTGAGAGAAAAATTTCACAGAGATCCCTCAAGGCTGCCGCGGTTCCGCCGCAAATGCTGGCTACTGCCGCGCTTCCGCGGTCTCTTGATGAGATCACTCCACCAAAATTTTCCAGGGAGCTTCTGTAGACTCCCTCAACTCTCTGGTATTTTCCAAAAAATTTCTTCAATTGCCAAACAGCTCCAGATTTCCTTGCAATGAACCACAACAAATCGTTTAGGGTTTGCACGAATTCTGATCTCAAAAATAACAATGGAATAAATTTTTCAATTCAAACTATAAAATGAAACGAATTAGCGCGCGATCCCCGACAACGGCGCCATTTGATTGTTCGTAAAATTCGAGACTGTGTAAGTAAAAGAATCAACTCAAATGATCCCCGGCAACGACGCCATTTGATTGAAAAGAAGTTCTTGTTTGTGTAGATCGAATAAAGCGAATAAGTTTCAATGTGTCGGTAATATTGAATAAAATTCACAATCAAAGAATTATATTTGACCGCAATCAATTACGGTGTCGGTTGTAGATCGTAAGCGAGTGCGGATCGTTCGCAAGGATTGTGCGATTCGTTTATGTATTTAATTTATTTGAATTGAAAAGTTAATCGAAAGGAAAAGAAAACATGATTCAAGAATTTATCGATTGATTCAGGTGTCACTAGTTTAATCAAGAATCAAGAAACTGATAAACAATCGAGAATCGGGTTTCGATGATATTTCCAATCGAATGTCAAGAATCTAAATGAGGCTCGTAGGAATCGATCGGATCTATAGACGTGATGTAATCTCAATATTTCGTGTTCTTGTCCTTCGAAGGATTGATACTAGATCGATGATGATCGATGAGAGTTGGGCTTTCTTGATGAAACTAGGGTTTCATCGTTTAACCCTTGTTCTTTCGTAGATATCATTCACATTCTAGCCTCTAGCAATTTCAAGAAACGATCGTAACTCCCCAATCTCGAGCGATATCAATCAAGAAAGCATCACAACGAATTGGGTCGTCGATTCTTGAACTTGCTAGGATTTACAAAACTCGTAGGATTCAAGAATCGATTTAAGATATGTTATATCATCATTCTATTGATCGTCTCGACTCCTCGACGAGCGGAGTATTACTCAAACATCATCACACAGAAAGCATTCAAGAATTGAAAAGATATCATGATGCAAGAACTTAAAGAAAACAAGATAAAAGAATATCACCTTTTATTTATATCAACAATTTGATTACAGTCGCTCAAGAACTACAAGTGGAAGAACTAAATTGTCGAATTGGCTTTGCTCGGCTCCGTGAGTCGCGGATCGGCTTGGACCACTTGCTCTGTTGAAGATCGGCTCGGCTCATAAAAGGTTGCAAGGTTTCTTGCTTGATGGGGTACTCGGGATTCTTGGCTTTTGATTGGAATTAGGGTTAGGGTTTTACACAAGCCTTGTCACTAGACTTGTGGAAGAAGATGAAGAAAGAGAGTGAATGGATTTAGATTGGCTACTAAAATGAACTAATGGAGGGATTTTTCCATGATCTTTTACAAGTGAGCCCAGGGTCTTATTTATAGATCTCCCAAACCCTAGGTCTAGGTTTGAAAATTACAATTCCCTCCAAAAGTTTGTTGAGGCTTCTAGAAGGAGTTTGTTAGGAGCTAGCTTAGGGTTTAAGCTAGGGTTTAGGGAGAAGTTTCTAGAATACAAGGCTAGTTTAGTGTAGGAACAAGGGTTTGCTGATCAGGCAGAAGGTTCTGGGGTCTTCTGGAATTTGTTGTATCTTTCTGAAGTCTTTAAGCTTGCATAGGAGTTATGGTGCAAAGAAGTAGTGGTGATGTCGACAATCCACCGCGGAACCGCGGCACAAGGCGGCTTAGGCCGCGGTTCCGCGGCCAAGTAGGCTCCTTAGGGATGCATCTTTCTGTTGTTGGCTTTTGATGTCTTCTTCTGTATTTTTTGATATATTTAATTCCTGAATTCCCTTTACATCAATACCAGATTCCAAATCATTGAATTGGCGTCATGTTTGATCGGTACCATGTAAATTTTTGGCCTTTCTTCTAGATTTTCCTGCACATATCTCAAAACAAGTGTTGCGCAATATAGGGATGATGCGATGCTATGAGATGCGGTCAATTTCCTTTATAGTGGCGGTTTTAGAGTCTAACACTTGCAATCTGATATTTTACAACTGATTTGCTAATATGTGAAATATGAATACCGTACACTTCTAAATGAGTGCAAAAGATAGGGAAATTGCCGTGTTAAAAATATAATATTTTCGACTAATCAAATTCCCCCAAACTTAATTTCGATCGTCTCGAGCGAACTTTTTATTAAAAAGAGAAGGAGAAAATAAAGAAAGAGAAAACCTAACTAGCAAACTTTCGTAGGCAACACGATTGCACTGAGCACGTGCAACAAGCCTTTAAACCTCTAGGTGTCCCTAATAGGAGGAGTGTTGTCTACTGAGGGTTTTCTGCGGATTGCACCAACAAAATCCAAAAATAAAAGAAAGATCATGAATATTACATTTAAAGAAAAGAATTGTAAAAGAAAAGCTTTGAAAATTAGGGTTTCCAACTAAGCTAGCTTTCCGGTTGTCATGAGCCTTATCTTAATGGTCATGAAAAGTTGTCAGAAATCACGTCCTCCCTCAATAAAACATCATCTTATTCTTCATTCCTATCTTTCTTCCAAAACATCGATCATATCACCCTGCATGTGTATAAAGCACATCCCTACACCCGGAGAATTCAATTCAAACTATCATACTCTTGCCCATCAGCCTCAGTACTTTTTAATTAATGAATATTTAGATGAGATTGCTCACACACTTTCATGGGCCGTTAATACTTCTTGAGGTACTAACCGACCGATTACTCCTGTGCTTGCTTGCTTGGTGTATTTTCCTCGTCCTGCACCACCTAACGCATAGCAGTGTCTCCCAGACCAGTTGGCCTTAGGGCACTAGGTGAAGAGGCACCCTCGCTATACATTTTTATTGCCCTCGGTGATAACAAAACCAGTGTCCATTTTTCTCTCCACTTTATATTTTTATTCACTTTTTTTTTCTTTTTATTTCCTTCATACATCGGCTTTAAGACGAGCATTTCAAGGTATCCTCTACTATCCCAGGCTTCAAGACGTGTGTAAGTGCAAATAGTAGGGTAGCAATGATCAAAATGTTTGGCTTCCAGAATAGAAACTATTTTTCAGACTTAGTTTTATCCTCAGATTAGTGACGTCCTTCATCTTACTAACCCTTGGGACAACGGCTCATAACTACTTATTACTAGTTCGTATAAGAAAAACTTCTAATTTTCTTAGTTTTCTTAAAATTTTCTAATCTCATGGATGTAATTGTTCATTATCTAAACTTTTATTATCTTATTTATGTACAAAAAAGTGTAAATATTAAAATTATTTTTATATCTGAAATTTTTTAAATTTTTATGGGTTTTGAAAATTTTTAAATTTTTATTGATTTTTAAAAGAAATGTTTTGTGCTTATGCAAATGATATGCAAATGATGCAAAAATAAGCACAAACCTTCCCCAAACTTGTTTTCAACAGTGTCCTCACTGTTGCCAATCGCTATACCTACAAAAACTGTAAGCCTGGGGGAATTATTAGTGGGGGCAAAATATATAAGTGAAGAACTTCCCCCAAACTTACTCTTTTCACTCACCTTCATTCAAAACATGATGCAATGATATACTGGTCATGAAGGTGAGACGGAGGAATTTTAATCCAAATAAACTGGCTCTTGTAAGAACAAGAGCTCCTCCGTGGGGCCAGTGGAAAAACACGGCTTTAGTCTATGTCCATTCACTTTGAAAAATGTGCCGTTTTTAACATTTTCTACTTCTACTGCCCCGTGCGGGTATACAGACCGTACAACAAAAAGTCCCTTCCATCGAGATCGGAGCTTACCCGCGTGAAGGTGTAATCGTGAATCATAAAGAAGGACTTGTTGACCAGGTGAAAATGTTGTCCTCAAAATGTTTTTATCGTGAAAAACCTTAGTCCTATTCTTTGTGATTACAGCGTTATCATAAGCTTCATCGCGGAGTTCGCTTAGCTCATTTATTTGCAGCTTCCGAAAGTTGCAAGCAAGGTTTAGATCAAAATTTATTTCCTTTATAGCCCACAATGCTTTATGCTCTATCTCGACGGGTAAATGACATGCTTTTCCAAACACTATCCTATATGGAGACATTCCTAGGTCAGTTTTATATGCAGTTCTGAATGCCCAAAGAGCATCCGTCAGTTTGGTCGACCAGTCTTTTCTATTTTTAGCAACAGTTTTCTCCAGGATAAGTTTGATTTTTCTGTTTGAGATTTCAGCCTGCCCGCTTGTTTGGGGATGATAGGGTGTAGAAAGTCGGTGGTTGATTGAGTATTTTCGCATCAGAGTCTCGAAAGACCTGTTGCAGAAATGTGTCCCATTATCGCTAATGATAGCGCGTGGGTGTCCAAATCGCGAGAAGATATTCTCTTTTAAGAACTTAATGACAACTTTCTTGTCATTAGTGCGACATGGAATGGCTTCTACCCACTTTGAGACATAATCAACCGCCAGCAGTATGTACAAATTCCTAAAGGAGTTGGGAAAGGGACCCATAAAATCAATGCCCCAAACATCGAATATTTCAACAACCAAGATGGGTTGATGAGGCATTTCATTCCTCCGGGATATTCTACCCCTATACTGACATTGTGTACAGGTTTTGCAATGCTCAAATGCGTCCTTGAATAAGGTCGGCCAATAAAATCCACATTGCAAAACCTTTTCCGCTGTCTTTTTGGGACCAAAGTGACCCCCACAGGCCTGATCATGACAAAAAGAAAGAACACTCTTGAACTCTTCATTCGGGACACACCGGTGAATGATCTGATCAGGACAATATTTAAACAAAAAGGGATCATCCCAGTAAAAGTGTTTTACTTGGGATAGAAAACGATATTTGTCCTGTTTTGACCAATCGCTCGGTATAAGTCCCGTGACAAGATAGTTCACAATATCCCTGAACCATGGTTCAGTGGATACGTTCAAGAGTTGTTCATCAGGGAACGAATCATTGATCGGCAGGGTCACAGGGGAAGAAATGATGCGTGAAAGATGGTCGGATACTACGTTTTCACATCCTTTCTTATCTTTGATAACAAGATCAAATTCTTGTAACAGTAGGATCCAACGTATTAGTCGACCTTTTGCATCTTTCTTCGCCAGAAGATGTTTTAAGGCGGAATGGTCAGTATACACAACTATAGGTGAGCCAATTAGGTAAGGCATGAATTTTTCTAATGCAAGTACAACTGCTAAAAGTTCTTTTTCGGTGGTTGTATAATTGATTTGAGCATCATTCAGGGTCTAACTTCCATAGTATATCACGTGTGGAATTTTTTCGATGTGCTGTCCTAAGACTGCACCTACTGCAAAGTCAGATGCGTCACACATCAGCTCAAAAGGGTAGTCCCAGTTTGGTGATGACAGCACGGGGGCTAAAGTGAGTGAGTGTTTAAGTGAGTCGAAAGTTGTCTCGCAGTCCGAGTCAAAATGGAAGGTCGTATCCTTGGCCAGGAGAAGAGTTAAAGGTCTAGCAATTTTGCTAAAGTCCTTAATGAATCTCCTATAAAAGCCCGCATGGCCAAGGAAAGATCGAATATCTTTGACTCTTTTGGGATGAGGGAGGTTTTGAATGACATCTATCTTAGCTCTGTCAACCTCAATGCCTTTCTGTGAAATAACATGTCCAAGTACAATTCCTTCTTGGACCATAAAATGGCATTTTTCCCAGTTCAAAGTCAAGTTCTTTTCTTTGCAACGAGTAAGAACTGCGTCAAGATTCGATAGGCAATCGGAAAAAGAGTCTCCAAAAATCGAGAAATCGTCCATAAAGATTTCCAGAAAATTCTCTACCATATCAGAGAATATCCCTATCATACACCGCTGAAAGGTAGCGGGAGCATTGCATAGCCCAAAGGGCATGCGACTGTAAGCAAAGGTACCAAAAGGACAAGTAAAAGTGGTTTTATCTTGATCCTTTTTGGCGATGGGGACCTGATTATAGCCTGAGTATCCGTCCATAAAACAATAATACTCTCGTCCCGCTAAGCGTTCCGGCATTTGATCAATGAATGGTAGAGGAAAGTGGTCTTTCCTCGTGGCAGCATTGAGTTTTCTATAATCAATACATACACGCCACCCAGTTTGGACACGTGTCTGAATCAACTCCTTTGCCTCATTGGTTATAACAGTGATGCCGGATTTCTTAAGATCGACATGTATAGGACTCACCCATTGGCTATCGGAGATGGGGTATATAATACCATTATCTAAGCATTTGACGATCTCTTTCATGACCGCTTCCTTCATGACGGGATTCAACCGTCTCTGTGGTTCTCGGGTTGGTCTGGCATCATCCATCAAGTGTATATGATGTTCGACAATCAAGGGACTAATCCCTTTGATGTCCTCCATGGTCCAACCAAACGCCTCTTTGTTAGATCTCAATACCGATAAAAGTGTATTCTCTTGCTCTGATGAAATAGAAGCAGAAATGATAACCGGTAAAGACTCATTCTCACCTAAATAAGCATATTTAAGATGAGAAGGTAATATTTTGAGATCTAATTCAGGCGGAGAAATAATAGAAGGAGGGATCATCGAGTGATTTTTGGAATTACAAAGAAGCTCAGAGCCTGTGAAAGATACAGACTCGGGTGGAGAAAAGTCAGAAGTGCAGGACTCAAGTGTAGGAAAAGTGTCCTCACTAAGATCCTGTGTGAGATCAAGCAGAGATGTGGTAATGTCGTCGAGATCTAGAAAGCAAAGATCCTCAGCTCCACAACTATCGGGAGCGATCTCGTGGACAGAGCACACATCTAAAATATGAGCAGAGGGTTCTGATGGCTGACTTCCAACTTTATAGATATTTAGTTCAATGGTCATATTTCCAAATGATAAGTTCATTAAACCGTTTCTACAGTTTATAACAGCGTTGGAAGTGGCAAGGAAAGGACAACCCAGAATCACCGGAATTTGGCCCCGGGGGTTTGCTACAGGCTGTGTATCGAGCACAATGAAGTCTACAGGGAAAACAAATTCCCCGACTTTTATCAACACATCCTCTAATTCACCCCTTGGTTTGGTAATAGACCGGTCTACCATTTGGAGAGTGCAGTGAGCAGGTTTCAACTCTCCAATCCCTAATTGCTCATATACAGAATATGGAAGTAGGTTAACACTTGCGCCAAGATCTAAAAGAGCACGATTTACGTTTTTACCCCCAATAGAAATCGATATTGTAGGACATCCTGGGTCCTTACGTTTCTTTGGTAGCTGGGGAATAAAAGCAGTGCTGATATTATTAGCCATAAAGACCTTCTTCGGCACTTAAGTCTTCCTCTTCCCAGTGCACAAGTCTTAAGAATTTTCGCATATGCGGGGACTTGTTGAATTGCATTTAGGAGAGGGATGTTGATGTTAACCTATTTGAACATTTCCATAATTTCCTCCATATGAGGACTCGTTCTGTTACCCCTTAACCGATTCGGGTAAGGAGCTTTCGCAATAAGCGCTGGGTCCATCACAGGAGAAGGAAGAGGGGGTGGACGCGGTCCCAAAAGAGGTGTGGGGACCGTCTGTGGAGAACTATAAGGGTTGGGTTCAGGTGTCGAGCCTAATGGGAAATGGAGAATAGGCTCGCGAGAAGATGGTGTGGTAGAAGAAGGATCAGAAGGAGAAGTGTGTGTGTGTGGAAAGGTCCCAGCCGGGGTGTTGATTTGATTTCCAATATCATCAATACCTTCCCCGACATGATTGTTCAGCACTCTTCCCGATCTCAACGCTGTGACGGCATTTACATTGTAATGCCCAGGATTCTGTAGGGGTTGAGAGGGAAGTTTCCCTTTTTCTCTCGCACTCATTTCGGCTTTAAGGCGTGCGATTTCAGCTTCCATCGATCTGATACTCTCAGCTTGGGATGCTGAGTTTTTCTTTATCTTACTGACGGAAGATCTAACCTCAGTCGAAACCTCTATGAAATTTGACAAAAGTGATTTCATGGTTTGAGTGAATTGAGAGAATTCGTCAGAACAGGTCATAGGATTAGACTGTGCAGGAGTGTTGACCTGATTTTGGAAGTTTTGTGACTGGTAGGGATGCTGAGTGAGTTGAAGGGGTTGCTGTTGTGGTGAAGGAAGAACCCTTTGAAAATTATTCGTGTTTGGAACCGTGTTTTGAGATTGGTTTTGGTTCCAAGCAAAATTCGGGTGATTCCTCCAACCCTGATTGTACGTGGAAGAATATGGATCATTTCTCGGTCTTTGAAATGCGGCATTAGAATGCTCGTGACCTTTAAACGCAGAGTTTAATGGACATTCTTCCGTTAAATGAGACGGATCAGAACAGCACCCACAAACAGTCTTGGGGAGCGACACTGGATTTAGGGAGGCTGCTGCAAATTTGTGTTCCATAGCGTCGAGCTTCTTTTGCATTGCTGCCATCTCATCTCGAACACCTATGGACACATCTATTTGGTGTACGCCACCCCTATTCAATGGTTGGGTTCCACTCTCCCACTGTAGTGATTTTTCAGCGAACTCTTCTAAATACTTCCAAGCTTCCCCATCATCTTTGGTCATAAAAGTACCTTGACACATGTTTTCAAGGCTTTGTTTAGTGTTTGGGTTAATGCCCTCATAAATGATTCGGCAAAGCTCCCATCTCGGGATGCCGTGATGAGGACCCTGAACCAATAGATCCTTGAAACGTTCAAAGCATTTTGAAAATGGTTCAGTTGGGAGCTAGGAAAATTGATTCAGTTCGCTACGGATTCGAGCTGTCTTTTGTATTGGGTAAAATTTCTTAAGGAATGCAGCAACGAATTCTTCCCAATTCGTAATAGAGTGTGCGGTAGTGTTATATAGCCACTTCTCGGCTATATCGCACAATGTAAATGGAAGAAGTCGAAGACGCGTAGCATCCACTGAAAGTTGTGACGTACCCATCATTGCGCATACGTTTTCAAATTTGGTAATGAAAACGTAAGCGTCCTCAGTCTTGGGTCCGTGGAATTTGGGTAAAAGGTTGATATATTGGGGCTTAATCTCAAAGTTATCCCCATTGGCTGGTGGTGTGGATAGGCAGGTCGAAAGAGGACCTCGAATAGGGTAGCACCTCTCCTGGAGAGAGATGCGGGGTGGATTCTGCGCACCTGCGGACGGTGGCAGATTAGGGTTAAAGAAATTCGATGGATTCGGATCCATTGGTGTGGGTGTGATAGTGGGTAAAGAAAAGGTAAATGGAGAAATATCGACTTCGGAGTCGATAAAGGGTACGCGGACTAAACGGGCACTAGAATCCCGTGTCCAGCCTATCTTGCACTAAAAAGGGTTAGTACAAGTGGCAGCGTTGACTTATAATTAGGGGTAAATGAATGAATGCGGTGTTTGCTTCAAAAAAAGGACGGATTTTTGAAAAAATGATGCGACAAAACAAATGCAACACACAAAAACCCTAGAATCTAGTGGTCACCTAGGTCCGGCTCTAGACCGCTCCTAACTGCCAAAAGAGAAGTCGCAGGATAGAATCCTCCACTGCCTCTTTGTCCCCCTGTGGCCGGATAAGTGCCAGGTAAGTTGGAAGGTACTCCACTACGTAAGTAGTGGGCCTAATTAAAAACCACTAGCCTTAGACACACTCGCCTTAGACACCACAAGAAAACGCGGATAAGCAATAAATTACCCACGGCCTTCTCTTGTCCTAATTGAGCGCGACGGTCCTTAAAGTCATCTCTAGATATTTTTTAGTTAATATGGGTCAATGCGGATGCAAGTTTTGCGATTTTTGGGGCCTAGGAAGGGTAATGAACTCCCCACCTAATTTGGATTTGGCCGTGCCCCTTAATATCCGTATTAGAATGCAAACAACCAAGAAAAAAAAATCACGCACAAATTTAATTTTTGGCTTTCTGCAGCGCTGCGATTATTTGCAAAGAATTCTGCAGAAAATTGTTAGTTGGAGCTAAATAGAGGAGAGAGGAGAAGGTGAGAAGGTAAGAAGTCACCTGAGAGAAAAATTTCACAGAGATCCCTCAAGGCTGCCGCGGTTCCGCCGCAAATGCTGGCTACTTCCACGCTTCCGCGGTCTCTTGATGAGATCACTCCACCAAAATTTTCCAGGGAGCTTCTGTAGACTCCCTCAACTCTCTGGTATTTTCCAAAAATTTTCTTCAATTGCCAAACAGCTCCAGATTTCCTTACAATGAACCACAACAAATCGTTTAGGGTTTGCACGAATTTTGATCTCAAAAATAACAATGGAATAAAATTTTCAATTCAAACTATAAAATGAAACGAATTAGCGCGCGATCCCCGACAACGGCGCCATTTGATTGTTCGTAAAATTCGAGACTGTGTAAGTAAAAGAATCAACTCAAATGATCCCCGGCAACGACGCCATTTGATTGAAAAGAAGTTCTTGTTTATGTAGATCGAATAAAGCGAATAAGTTTCAATGTGTAGGTAATATTGAATAAAATTCACAATCAAAGAATTATATTTGACCGCAATAAATTACGGTGTCGGTTGTAGATCGTAAGCGAGTGCGGATCGTCCGCAGGGATTGTGCGATTCGTTTCTGTATTTAATTTGTTTGAATTGAAAAGTTAATCGAAAGGAAAAGAAAACATGATTCAAGAATTTATCGATTGATTCAGGTGTCACTAGTTTAATCAAGAATCAAGAAACTGATAAACAATCGAGAATCGGGTTTCGATGATATTTCCAATCGAATGTCAAGAATCTAAATGAGGCACGTAGGAATCGATCGGATCTATAGACGTGATGTAATCTCAAGATTTCGTGTTCTTGTCCTTCGAAGGATTGATACTAGATCGATGATGATCGATGAGAGTTAGGGCTTTCTTGTTGAAACTAGGGTTTCATCGTTTAACCCTTGTTCTTTCGTAGATATCATTCACATTCTAGCCTCTAGCAATTTCAAGAAACGATCATAACTCCCCAATCTCGAGCGATATCAATCAAGAAAGCATCGCAACGAATTGGGTCGTCGATTCTTGAACTTGCTAGGGTTTACAAAACTCGTAGGATTCAAGAATCAATTTAAGATATGTTATATCATCATTCTATTGATCGTCTCGACTCCTCGACGAGCGGAGTATTACTCAAACATCATCACACAGAAAGCATTCAAGAATTGAAAAGATATCATGATGCAAGAACTTAAAGAAAACAAGATAAAAGAATATCACATTTTATTTATATCAACAATTTGATTACAGTCGCTCAAGAACTATAAGAGGAAGAACTAAATTGTCGAATTGGCTTTGCTCGGCTCCGTGAGTCGCGGATCGGCTTGGACCACTTGCTCTGTTGAAGATCGGCTCGGCTCATAAAAGGTTGCAAGGTTTCTTGCTTGATGAGGTACTCGGGATTCTTGGCTTTTGATTGGAATTAGGGTTAGGGTTTTACACAAGCCTTGTCACTAGACTTGTGGAAGAAGATGAAGAAAGAGAGTGAATGGATTTAGATTGGCTACTAAAATGAACTAATGGAGGGATTTTTCCATGATCTTTTACAAGTGAGCCCAGGGTCTTATTTATAGATCTCCCAAACCCTAGGTCTAGGTTTGAAAATTACAATTCCCTCCAAAAGTTTGTTGAGGCTTCTAGAAGGTGTTTGTTAGGAGCTAGCTTAGGGTTTAAGCTAGGGTTTAGGGAGAAGTTTCTAGAATACAAGGCTAGTTTAGTGTAGGAACAAGGGTTTGCTGATCTGGCAGAAGGTTCTGGGGTCTTCTGGAATTTGTTGTATCTTTCTGAAGTCTTTAAGCTTGCATAGGAGTTATGGTGCAAAGAAGTAGTGGTGATGTCGACAAGCCACCGCGGAACCGCGGCACAAGGCGGCTTAGGCCGCGGTTCCGCGGCCAAGTAGGCTCCATAGGGCTGCATCTTTCTGTTGTTGGCTTTTGATGTCTTCTTCTGTATTTTGTGATATATTTAATTCCTGAATTCCCTTTACATCAATACCAGATTCCAAATCATTGAGTTGGCGTCATGTTTGATCGGTACCATGTAAATTTTTGGCCTTTCTTCTAGATTTTCCTGCACAGATCTCAAAACAAGTGTTGCGCAATATAGGGATGATGCGATGCTATGAGATGCGGTCAATTTCCTTTATAGTGCCGGTTTTAGATTCTAACACATGCAATCTGATATTTTACGACTGATTTGCTAATATGTGAAATATGAATACCGTACACTTCTAAATGAGTGCAAAAGATAAGGAAATTGCCGTGTTAAAAATATAATATTTTCGACTAATCAAATTCCCCCAAACTTAATTTCGATCGTCTCGAGCGAACTTTTTATTAAAAAGAGAAGGAGAAAATAAATAAAGAGAAAAACTAACTAGCACACTTTCGTAGGCAACACTATTGCACTGAGCACGTGCAACAAGCCTTTAAACCTCTAGGTGTCCCTAGTAGGAGGAGTGTTGTCTCCTGAGGGTTTTCTGCGGATTGCACCCACAAAATCCAAAAATAAAAGAAAGATCATGAATATTACATTTAAAGAAAAGAACTGTAAAAGAAAAGCTTTGAAAATTAGGGTTTCCAACTAAGCTAGCTTTTCGGTTGTCATGAGCCCTATCTTAATGGTCATGAAAAGTTGTCAGAAATCACGTCCTCCCTCAATAAAACATCATCTTATTCTTCATTCCTATCTTTCTTCCAAAACATCGATCATATCACCCTGCATGTGTATAAAGCACATCCCTACACCCGGAGAATTCAATTCAAGCTATCATACTCTTGCCCATCAGCCTCAGTACTTTTTAATTAATGAATATTTAGATGAGATTGCACACACACTTTCATGGACCGTTAATACTTCTTGAGGTACTAACCGACCGATTACTCCTGTGCTTGCTTGCTTGGTGTATTTTCCTCGTCCTACACCACCTAAGGCATAGCAGTGACTCCCAGACCAGTTGGCCTTAGGGCACTAGGTGAAGAGGCACCCTCGCTATACATTTTTATTGCCCTCGGTGATAACAAAACCAGTGTCCATTTTTCTCTCCACTTTATATTTTTATTCACTTTTTTTTTCTTTTTATTTCCTTCATACATCGGCTTTAAGACAAGAGCATTTCAAGGTATCCTCTACTATCCCAAGCTTCAAGACGTGTGTAAGTGCAAAAAGTAGGGTAGCAATGATCAAAATGTTTGGCTTCCAGAATAGAAACTATTTTTCAGACATAGTTTTATCCTCAGATTAGTGACGTCCTTCATCTTACTAACCCTTTGGACAACGGCTCATAACTACTTATTACTAGTTCGTATAAGAAAAACTTCTAATTTTCTTAGTTTTCTTAAATTTTTCTAATTTCATGGATGTAATTGTTCATTATCTAAACTTTTATTACCTTATTTATGTACAAAAAAGTGTAAATATTAAAATTATTTTTATATCTGAAAATTTTTAAATTTTTATGGGTTTTGAAAAATTTTAAATTTTTATTAATTTTTAAAAGAAATGTTTTGTGCTTATGCAAATGATATGCAAATGATGCAAAAATAAGCACAAACCTCCCCCAAACTTGTTTTCAACAGTGTGCTCACTGTTGCCAATCGCTATACCTACAAAAACTGTAAGCCTGGGGGAATTATTAGTGGGGGCAAAATATATAAGTGAAGAACTTCCCCCAAACTTACTCTTTTCACTCACGTTCATTCAAAACATGATGCAATGATATACTGGTCATGAAGGTGAGACGGAGGAATTTTAATCCAATTAAACTGGCTCTTGTAAGAACAAGAGCTCCTCCGTGGGGCCAGTGGAAAAATACGGCTTTAGTCTATGTCCATTCACTTTGAAAAATGTGTCGTTTTTAACATTTTCTACTTCTACTGCCCCGTGCGGGTATACAGACCGTACAACAAAAAGTCCCTTCCATCGAGATCGGAGCTTACCCGCGTGAAGGTGTAATCGTGAATCATAAAGAAGGACTTGTTGACCAGGTGAAAATGTTGTCCTCAAAATGTTTTTATCGTGAAAAACCTTAGTCCTATTCTTTGTGATTACAGCGTTATCATAAGCTTCATCGCGGAGTTCGCTTAGCTCATTTATTTGCAGCTTCCGAAAGTTGCAAGCAAGGTTTAGATCAAAATTTATTTCCTTTATAGCCCACAATGCTTTATGCTCTATCTCGACGGGTAAATGACATGCTTTTACAAACACTATCCTATATGGAGACATTCCTAGGTCAGTTTTATATGCAGTTCTGAATGCCCAAAGAGCATCCGTCAGTTTGGTCGACCAGTCTTTTCTATTTTTAGCAACAGTTTTCTCCAGGATAAGTTTGATTTGTCTGTTTGAGATTTCAGCCTGCCCGCTTGTTTGGGGATGATAGGGTGTAGAAAGTCGGTGGTTGATTGAGTATTTTCGCATCAGAGTCTCGAAAGACCTGTTGCAGAAATGTGTCCCATTATCGCTAATGATAGCGCGTGGGTATCCAAATCGCGAGAAGATATTCTCTTTTAAGAACTTAATGACAACTTTCTTGTCATTAGTGCGACATGGAATGGCTTCTACCCACTTTGAGACATAATCAACCGCCAGCAGTATGTACAAATTCCTAAAGGAGTTGGGAAAGGGACCCATAAAATCAATGCCCCAAACATCGAATATTTCAACAACCAAGATGGGTTGATGAGGCATTTCATTCCTCCGGGATATTCTACCCGTATACTGACATTGTGTATAGGTTTTGCAATGCTCAAATGCGTCCTTGAATAAGGTCGGCCAATAAAATCCACATTGCAAAACGTTTTCCGCTGTCTTTTTGGGACCAAAGTGTCCCCCACAGGCCTGATCATGACAAAAAGAAAGAACACTCTTGAACTCTTCATTCGGGACACACCGGTGAATGATCTGATCAGGATAATATTTAAACAAATAGGGATCATCCCAGTAAAAGTGTTTTACTTGGGATAGAAAACGATATTTGTCCTGTTTTGACCAATCGCTCGGTATAAGTCCCGTGACAAGATAGTTCACAATATCCCTGAACCATGGTTCAGTGGATACGTTCAAGAGTTGTTCATCAGGGAACGAATCATTGATCGGCAGGGTCACAGGGGAAGAAATGATGTGTGAAAGATGGTCGGCTACTACGTTTTCACATCCTTTCTTATCTTTGATAACAAGATCAAATTCTTGTAACAGTAGGATCCAACGTATTAGTCGACCTTTTGCATATTTCTTCGCCAGAAGATGTTTTAAGGCGGAATGGTCAGTATACACAACTATATGTGAGCCAATTAGGTAAGGCATGAATTTTTCTAATGCAAATACAACCGCTAAAAGTTCTTTTTCGGTGGTTGTATAATTGATTTGAGCATCATTCAGGGTCTTACTTCCATAGTATATCACGTGTGGCATTTTTTCGATGTGCTGTCCTAAGACTCCACCTACTGCAAAGTCAGATGCGTCACACATTAGCTCAAAGGGGTAGTCCCAGTTTGGTGATGACAGCACGGGGGCTAAAGTGAGTGAGTGTTTA
Organism: Agapanthus africanus; assembly: GCA_030015575.1. Lineage (NCBI taxonomy): Eukaryota > Viridiplantae > Streptophyta > Magnoliopsida > Asparagales > Amaryllidaceae > Agapanthus > Agapanthus africanus. Next base: position 365,053,574 of record CM057340.1, read on the forward strand.
AGTGAGTCGAAAGTTGTCTCGCAGTCCGAGTCAAAATGGAAGGTCGTATCCTTGGCCAGGAGAAGAGTTAAAGGTCTAGCAATTTTGCTAAAGTCCTTAATGAATCTCCTATAAAATCCCGCATGGCCAAGGAAAGATCGAATATCTTTGACTCTTTTGGGATGAGGGAGGTTTTGAATTACTTCTATCTTAGCTCTGTCAACCTCAATGCCTTTCTGTGAAATAACATGTCCAAGTACAATTCCTTCTTGGACCATAAAATGGCATTTTTCCCAGTTCAAAGTCAAGTTCTTTTCTTTGCAACGAGTAAGAACTGCGTCAAGATTCGATAGGCTATCGGAAAAAGAGTCTCCAAAAATCGAGAAATCGTGCATAAAGATCTCCAGAAAATTCTCTACCATATCAGAGAATATCCCCATCATACACCGCTGAAAGGTAGCGGGAGCATTGCATAGCCCAAAGGGCATGCGACTGTAAGCAAAGGTACCAAAAGGACAAGTAAAAGTGGTTTTATCTTGATCCTTTTTGGCGATGGGGACCTGATTATAGCCTGAGTATCCGTCCATAAAACAATAATACTCTCGTCCCGCTAAGCGTTCCGGCATTTGATCAATGAATGGTAGAGGAAAGTGGTCTTTCCTCGTGGCAGCATTGAGTTTTCTATAATCAATACATACACGCCACCCAGTTTGGGCACGTGTCTGAATCAACTCCTTTGCCTCATTGGTTATAACAGTGATGCCGGATTTCTTAAGATCGACATGTATAGGACTCACCCATTGGCTATCGGAGATGGGGCATATAATACCATTATCTAAGCATTTGACGATCTCTTTCATGACCGCTTCCTTCATGACGGGATTCAACCATCTCTGTGGTTCTCGGGTTGGTCTGGCATCATCCATCAAGTGTATATGATGTTCGACAATCAAGGGACTAATCCCTTTGATGTCCTCCATGGTCCAACCAAACGCCTCTTTGTTAGATCTCAATACCGATAAAAGTGCATTCTCTTGCTCTGATGCAAGAGAAGCAGAAATGATAACCGGTAAAGACTCATTCTCACCTAAATAAGCATATTTAAGATGAGAAGGTAATATTTTGAGATCTAATTCAGGCGGAGAAATAATAGAAGGAGGGATCATCGAGTGATTTTTGGAATTACAAAGAAGCTCAGAGCCTGTGAAAGATACAGACTCCGGTGGAGAAAAGTCAGAAGTGCAGGACTCAAGTGTAGGAAAAGTGTCCTCACTAAGATCATGTGTGAGATCAAGCAGAGATGTGGTAATGTCGTCGAGATCTAGAAAGCAAAGATCCTCAGCTCCACAACTATCGGGAGCGATCTCCTGGACAGAGCACACATCTAAAATATGAGCAGAGGGTTCTGATGGCTGACTTCCAACTTTATAGATATTTAGTTCAATGGTCATATTTCCAAATGATAAGTTCATTGAACCGTTTCTACAGTTTATAACAGCGTTGGAAGTGGCAAGGAATGGACGACCCAGAATCACCGGAATTTGGCCCCGGGGGTTTGCTACAGGCTGTGTGTCGAGCACAATGAAGTCTACAGGGAAAACAAATTCCCTGACTTTTATCAACATATCCTCTAATTCGCCCCTTGGTTTGGTAATAGACCGGTCTACCATTTGGAGAGTACAGTGAGCAGGTTTCAACTCTCCAATCCCTAATTGCTCATATACAGAATATGGAAGTAGGTTAACATTTGCGCCAAGATCTAAAAGAGCACGATTTATGTTTTTACCCCCAATAGAAATCGATATTGTAGGACATCCTGGGTCCTTACGTTTCTTTGGTAGCTGGGGAATAAATGCAGTGCTGATATTATTAGCCATAAAGACCTTCTTCGGCACTAGAGTCTTCCTCTTCCTGGTGCACAAGTCCTTAAGAATTTTCGCATATGCGGGGACTTGTTGAATTGCATTTAGGAGAGGGATGTTGATGTTAACCTATTTGAACATTTCCATAATTTCCTCCATATGAGGACTCGTTCTATTACCCCTTAACCGATTCGGGTAAGGAGCTTTCGCAATAAGCGCTGGGTCCATCACAGGAGAAGGAAGAGGGGGTAGACGCGGTCCCAAAAGAGGTGTGGGGACCGTCTGTGGAGAACTATATGGGTTGGGTTCAGGTGTCGAGCCTAATGGGAAATGGAGAATAGGCTCGCGAGAAGATGGTGTGGTAGAAGAAGGATCAGAAGGAGAAGTGTGTGTGTGTGGAAAGGTCCCAGCCGGGGTGTTGATATGATTTCCAATATCATCAATACCTTCCCCGACATGATTGTTCAGCACTCTTCCCGATCTCAACGTTGTGACGGCATTTACATTGTAATGCCCAGGATTCTGTAGGGGTTGAGAGGGAAGTTTCCCTTTTTCTCTCGCACTCATTTCGGCTTTAAGGCGTGCGATTTCAGCTTCCATCAATCTGATACTCTCTGCTTGGGATGCTGAGTTTTTCTTTATCTCACTGACGGAAGATCTAACCTCAATCGAAACCTCTATGAAATTTGACAAAAGTGATTTCATGGTTTGAGTGAATTGAGAGAATTCGTCAGAACAGGTCATAGGATTAGACTGTGTGCAGGAGTGTTGACCTGATTTTGGAAGTTTTGTGACTGGTAGGTATGCTGAGTGAGTTGAAGGGGTTGCTGTTGTGGTGGAGGAAGAACCCTTTGAAAATTATTCGTGTTTGGAACTGTGTTTTGAGATTGGTTTTGGTTCCAAGCAAAATTCGGGTGATTCCTCCAACCCTGATTGTACGTGGAAGAATATGGATCGTTTCTCGGTCTTTGAAATGCGGCATTAGAATGCTCGTGACCTTGAAACGCAGAGTTTAATGGACATTCTTCCGTTAAATGAAACGGATCAGAACAGCACCCACAAACAGTCTTGGGGAGCGACACTGGGTTTAGGGAGGCTGCTGCAAATTTGTGTTCCATAGCGTCGAGCTTCTTTTGCATTGCTGCCATCTCAGCTCGAACACCTATGGACACATCTATTTGGTGTACGCCACCCTATTCAATGGTTGGGTTCCACTCTCCCACTGTAGTGATTTTTCAGCGAACTCTTCTAAATACTTCCAAGCTTCCCCGTCATCTTTGGTCATAAAAGTACCTTGACACATGTTTTCAAGGCTTTGTTTAGTGTTTGGGTTAATGCCTTCATAAATGATTCGGCAAAGCTCCCATCTCGGGATGCCGTGATGAGGACCCTGAACCAATAGATCCTTGAAACGTTCAAAGCATTTTGAAAATGGTTCAGTTGGGAGCTGGGCAAATTGATTCAGTTCGCTACGGATTCGAGCTGTCTTTTGTATTGGGTAAAATTTCTTAAGGAATGCAGCGACGAATTCTTCCCAATTCGTAATAGAGTGTGCGGTAGTGTTATATAGCCACTTCTCGGCTATATCGCACAATGTAAATGGAAGAAGTCGTAGACGCATAGCATCCACCGAAAGTTGTGACGTACCCATCATTGCGCATACGTTTTCAAATTTGGTAATGAAAACGTAAGCGTCCTCAGTCTTGGGTCCGTGGAATTTGGGTAAAAGGTTGAAATATTGGGGCTTAATCTCAAAGTTATCCCCATTGGCTGGTGGTGTGGATAGGCAGGTCGAAAGAGGACCTCGAATAGGGTAGCACCTCTCCTGGAGAGAGATGCGGGATGGATTCTGCGCACCAGCGGACGGTGGCAGATTAGGGTTAAAGAAATTCGATGGATTCGGATCCATTGGTGTGGGTGTGATAGTGGGTAAAGAAAAGGTAAATGGAGAAATATCGACTTCGGAGTCGATAAAGGGTACGCGGACTAAACGGGCACTAGAATCCCGTGTCCAGCCTATCTTGCACTAAAAAGGGTTAGTACAAGTGGCAGCGTTGACTTATAATTAGGGGTAAATGAATGAATGCGGTGTTTGCTTCAAAAAAAGGACGGATTTTTGAAAAAAATGATGCGACAAAACAAATGCAACACACAAAAACCCTAGAATCTAGTGGTCACCTAGGTCCGGCTCTTGACCGCTCCTAACTGCCAAAAGAGAAGTCGCAGGATAGAATCCTCCACTGCCTCTTTGTCCCCCTATGGCCGGATAAGTGCCAGGTAAGTTGGAAGGTACTCCACAACGCAAGTAGTGGGCCTAATTAAAAACCACTAGCCTTAGACACACTCGCCTTAGACACCACAAGAAAACGCGGATAAGCAATAAATTACCCACGGCCTTCTCTTGTCCTAATTGAGCGCGGCGGTCCTTAAAGTCATCTCTAGATATTTTTTAGTTAATGTGGGTCAATGCGGATGCAAGTTTTGCGATTTTTGGGGCCTAGGAAGGGTAATGAACTCCCCACCTAATTTGGATTTGGCCGTGCCCCTTAATATCCATATTAGAATACAAACAACCAAGAAAAAAATTAACGCACAAATTTAATTTTTTGCTTTTTGCAGCGCTGCGATTATTGGCAAAGAATTCTGCAGAAAATTGTTAGTTGGAGCTAAAAAGAGGAGAGAGGAGAAGGTGAGAAGGTAAGAAGTCACCTGAGAGAAAAATTTCACAGAGATCCCTCAAGGCTGCCGCGGTTCCGCCGCAAATGCTGGCTACTGCCGTGCTTCCGCGGTCTCTTGATGAGATCACTCCGCCAAAATTTTCCAGGGAGCTTCTGTAGACTCCCTCAACTCTCTGGTATTTTCCAAAAATTTTCTTCAATTGCCAAACAGCTCCAGATTTCCTTGCAATGAACCACAACAAATCGTTTAGGGTTTGCACGAATTTTGATCTCAAAAATAACAATGGAATAAAAATTTCAATACAAACTATAAAATGAAACGAATTAGCACGCAATCCCCGACAACGGCGCCATTTGATTGTTCGTAAAATTCGAGACTGTGTAAGTAAAAGAATCAACTCAAATGATCCCCGGCAACGACGCCATTTGATTGAAAAGAAGTTCTTGTTTGTGTAGATCGAATAAAGCGAATAAGTTTCAATGTGTCGGTAATATTGAATAAAATTCACAATCAAAGAATTATATTTGACCGCAATCAATTACGGTGTCGGTTGTAGATCGTAAGCGAGTGCGGATCGTCCGCAGGGATTGTGCGATTCGTTTCTGTATTTAATTTGTTTGAATTGAAAAGTTAATCGAAAGGAAAAGAAAACATGATTCAAGAATTTATCGATTGATTCAGGTGTCACTAGTTTAATCAAGAATCAAGAAACTGATAAACAATCGAGAATCGGGTTTCGATGATATTTCCAATCGAATGTCAAGTATCTAAATGAGGCTCGTAGGAATCGATCGGATCTATATACGTGATGTAATCTCAAGATTTCTTGTTCTTGTCCTTCGAAGGATTGATACTAGATCGATGATGATCGATGAGAGTTAGGGCTTTCTTGATGAAACTAGGGTTTCATCGTTTAACCCTTGTTCTTTCGTAGATATCATTCACATTCTAGCCTCTAGCAATTTCAAGAAACGATCGTAACTCCCCAATCTCGAGCGATATCATTCAAGAAAGCATCGCAACGAATTGGGTCGTCGATTCTTGAACTTGCTAGGGTTTACAAAACTCGTAGGATTCAAGAATCGATTTAAGATATGTTATATCATCATTCTATTGATCGTCTCGACTCCTCGACGAGCGGAGTATTACTCAAACATCATCACACAGAAAGCATTCAAGAATTGAAAAGATATCATTATGCAAGAACTTAAAGAAAACAAGATAAAAGAATATCACATTTTATTTATATCAACAATTTGATTACAGTCGCTCAAGAACTACAAGAGGAAGAACTAAATTGTCGAATTGGCTTTGCTCGGCTCCGTGAGTCGCGGATCGGCTTGGACCACTTGCTCTGTTGAAGATCGGCTCGGCTCATAAAAGTGTCACGACCCGCAGGGTACGGAACGTGACTGGCACTTAAGTTTACGAAACGTCTCAAGACGTCCGTAAAATAAGTAAGCCAAATCCCAGAAACCAAAACCAAATAAGCAAAAGAGTGAAGAGAACCCAATTAATTGAAAACGAGTTTATCAAATAAGTCATATAAAAACCTTTAAAAAAAACAATATCAATTTTTCCGAAAATTTCGGCAGAGTCTCCTTTGTAAATACTGGCCCCCAAAATGGGTACAACAAGAATATATATGAATCCAACAAATAAGGCATCCCCAAGCGGGAGCTAGCTCCTCGCCACAAGGCGGTCACAAATCCCACGCAATATAAAGCAACAACATGCGAAATAATCATAAGGAAGCATGAGAAAAACAGCATGTCGACTCAAGTGAGCTCGACCCCAAAATACAGCATAAAAAGTCCACAAATCTCACAGTCTCATCTCTAGGTCAATATACAACAATACTGGTAGATACAGTAGATGGAGTACACTAGATACAAATAATATACAAGGTGCTACGAAATAAAAATATAACCCACCTAAGAGTAAAACCTCGAGTCCAGGCAAAGGAGGCAAAAGAAGCAAGTGCACCCGCCGCAACTGTACTGACGGAGCGGACCTGAAAAAGGCTGTGGCACAACGGGGGTGAGTTGCCAACTCGTGAGTAATAAATAACATCTACACAGGCTATCGAATGCATGCACACAAGCATCCTAGCATCTCAAATACAGGTAAGGCAGGACGTAATAGCAGGTATGTATGCAATATGAATATACTAGCAGGTATGAATGCAATGCGAATCAACTCATGATCTGAATGTGTAAGTATAAGAATCATGTTTTTCCTTTAGGAATCTCTTTTGAAATACCAGCACAATACCAATAGAATCAACAAGAATATGTGTCCAGCATCGACACCTCAAAACTGTCTCAAATCTCATATCAATGTATCTCGCGGCCACGGTCGGTATCCTCTGGATATCCGCCGTCCCAAACAGTCACCGGTAGGTAATCCGTCCCCTGCCAGGCTCAACGTCAACACCACATTCCTCTTGCCCCGGGGTACCTTACCGGGCCCACCATGTACCCGTGACGGTTCCTCCACTCCTCGACACGGATCTCGAAAACCACAGCAAACTCATGGTGGACGACACTTACATCACTAGAAAACCGCAATTTACATATTTTAAAAAAATATAATAAGTTTAGAAATTTTGCGGCTTTCCCCCGAAATCCAGAAATATCATAAAATCTCAAGAAATCCTCATAAGTGTATATATCAATGGTGATGAATGCATATGGTATCAATAATTAAGCTACGATGTATGATTAATAGACTAGGCATGAACAAATAATATGATGAGGTACATGCACATGAATAGCAATCCTACGATTTCATTTTAAGGAATTAAAGGCAATAGCACAGGTTTAAGCATCAATTAGTAAAAGGTTTCAATTTAAAGGTTATCTAGTGTGGTGGCATGGCAATTACCAGGATGTGTGTGTAAGCATGAATAGTGCTCGTGCTGCATATAAAAACCCTAGCAATGGTGAAGGTGTCCTATAGAATGGGTTCGTATATGTATGTCAATATAAGGCATGAATGTAGCAAATAATCATACAAGTATTACACCCCTAATTATTAACATTACTAAGAATCTTTTTAAGCTACTAAAACTATCGGGCGACTTGCGCCATCCAACGACAGTCCCCCGTAGATATTACATCTACTCACCGAAATCCCTAGCTAGTCACGTCCAATCACCGCTTTCCCCTTTCGTGCCGCGTCTGACGTCTCCGCGACCGAACCTGGAATTTACATCAATACCAAACATAAGGTTACATATCAAGAACGACGCAAAACCCAAACGAAAATACTAACGTTCACAAGCTAGGTACAACGTGCACAAGGTGCGCGGAACACACGCGAAAATCGCAAAACTAACTAAAACGTCGATTTAGTCGCCCGGAAAAGCTAAAACTCGAACACACAAACATCCGCACTCACACATCCTAAAAGTCATAGGATACGCTAAAAATGTCATCAAGACATCAAAAATAATTTATCACAAACTTTTATCACAAAACTAGTAAGCACAAACATTCTAAAAAAAACGACGCAACATCGCCGTTATGCGACAAAAAGGATTACAACCTAGCATAACATGTAACCGCATAACTAGTTAACCACAATCACCTTAATTATAACACACTACAATGCTTCAAATCATATTTCACCATAAACAACCCTTTCTTGATTTTCATAACCATCAATTAAATCCAATTTCACACTTGAACAACATAAATTAACACATATCGATGCCCACTTAAGCAAAGTAATCTCTCAATTTAGGTTTGTATAAAACTAGATAACAAGATAACTTAATTAACTAATCAATGGTGCTAAAAAAAAACCTAGTTTAAACAAACTACTCTCTTAAAAAATAAGATTAGAATCTAACACTAAATTTAACACTAAACAAATTTCAAGGTTCTAGTTTAGCACACTTAAGCTACAATTTAACCATTTGATTAGAAATTATACCTCAAAAGATCAATCCTAAGTTTGCTCAAGCCTCCCAAGACACCTCCTTTCTCCTTGATTTGAACCAAATTAGGTTGGAGAAGAGATGGAATATGGTTTTGTGTTGAATTTGTGAAGAAAATTGTGGATTTTGTTGAATTTTTGAGATGAAAATGAAGCAAAAGAGAAGAAGAAATGGGGAAAATATTTGGGGCTGTTGGTGTAGGATTTCTGAGGTGAGGAGGGAGTGGGGAGAGGTGTGGGGAAGTTGGGGAAAAGTGTAGAGAAGTTTCAAAGTCAAACAACAAAACCCATACCCAATTTAATATATTAAAGCCCTTATCATATCATTTTGTTCAAATGAGATGGGGAAAAATTTTGTGGGCTTGCTACTGAGGTGGGGCTGGCCTAGGGGTGAGGGAATAGTGAGAGGGGTTTTAGAAAAAAAATTCTATGCAAAAAGACCCCCTACAAGTCCAAAATTGCAAGTTTTAGCTTAAAATTCAATAAATTTCGTTTTCTATAATAAAAATTAGTTAAAAATCAAAATAAAATACTAAAAATTTATGTTACAACTAGATTTTAATTAACATAATTTTAAATATTAAAATTAGCCCAGAAAAATTTGTATTTATCGCTAATTTAATGTATTTTCTTACCGGCTTAAAATAATATTAAAAAATTGAAAAATTAGGGAAAATTTTTAAACGACCAGAATTTCATAATTAACTCATTAGCTACTAAAAACAAGCAATTACCTATCCATTTTAGGTATAATTAGTCCTAAACTGCAAAATAACGAGAAAGACGGTTTTCGGAAAAATACCGAATTTTCACCGATTTTCAGGAAAATACCAAAACGACTTTTTAAGGCGCTACAATCTTCCCCCCTTAAAGAAATTCGGTCCCCGAATTTAAAAATATAACTACGCGTACCTTCAAAGAGATGGGGATATTTCTTCCTCATCTCGCCCTCGGTCTCCAAGGTAACCTCCTCGCTGCTCGGGCTACGCCAAAGGACCTTGACGGTTGGTATAATCTTCGACCTCAACTTCTTCACCTGCCGATCCAGGATGGCCACCGGCTGCTCTGAAAAAGAAAGGTCGCGCTTTAGCTGGACTGTCGGGTGCTGAATCGCATGCGAAGGGTCGTGAAGGTACTTGCGGAGCATCGAAACATGGAAGACGGGGTGAACATCGGGAAAGCTGGGTGGAAGGGCCAAACGATATGCAACAGCGCCGACACGCTCGAGGATCTCGAAGGGACCTACGAATCTAGGGCTAAGCTTCCCCTTTCGCCCGAAACGCATCACGTCCTTCATCGGAGAGACTCTCAGAAAAACATGGTCGCCAACTGCGAACTCTAATCTGCGACGGCGTCTGTCTGCATACGATTTCTGCCTGCTCTGAGCCGCTCTCATCCAGTCTCGGATCAACTGTATCTTCGCCGTCGTCTCATCAACAAGCTGCGGCCCCAAAATACTGCTCTCGCTGAGCTCTATCCAACAAACGGGCGATTTGCATCTCCTCCCATACAATGCCTCGAAAGGTGCCATCTGAATAGTATCCTGGAAGCTGTTGTTGTAGGAGAACTCCACTAACGGTAAATGACGATCCCAGCTACCGCCGAAGTCTAAAACGCACGCTCTGAGCATGTCCTCGAGGGTTTGAATAGTCCGCTCTGACTGGCCGTCGGTCTGCGGATGAAACGCTGTGCTGAAGCTCAAACGAGTGCCCAAAGCCTCCTGAAGTCTCTGTCAAAGTCGGCTGGTGAACTGGGTGCCTCGATCTGACACGATACAAGTCGGTACGCCATGCAACCGCACGATCTCGTCGATGTAAAGCTGGGCATACTGAGCGAAGCTGAAAGTGGTCTTCACTGGCAGGAAGTGAGCCGCTTTCGTCAATCGATCTACGATCACCCAGATGGAGTCATACCCTCGACTGGTCCTGGGTAGACCCACAGCGAAATCCATCGAAATCTGCTCCCATTTCCACTCCGGAATGGGTAGCGGCTGTAGCTCTCCTGCGGGCCTCTGGTGCTCGGCCTTGACTTGCTGACAAGTCAGGCATCTCGAAACGAACTCCGCAATATCCCTCTTCATCCCGTCCTACCAGTAGGTCTCTCTCATATCATGGTACATCTTGGTGGAACCGGGGTGGACACTATACACTGATCGGTGTGCCTCCTCAAGAATGTCGCGCCGCAATCCATCAGCATCTAGTACGCACAGTCTAGATCCATAGCTTAAAATCCCCTGATCGTCAATCACGAACTCGGAAAATCTGCCCTGTCCCATCTGTGCCATGATCTCTGAGCAACGGTCGTCACTGCGCTGTGCCTCATATATACGGTCAAGCAACTGTGGGCGTGCACGAACATGCGCGAGCTGTCCCCCTGTCTGAGTGAACTCGAACTCAACTCGGCTGTCGCATAACATCTGCCAATCTGCTGATGACTGCTTCTGCACTGCGCGCAAAAAGGATAGACTACCCCCGGGCCTCCTACTCAACGCATCCGCCGCTACATTCGCCTTGCCTGGGTGATATAAGATCTCGCAGTCGTAGTCTTTCACCAACTCCATCCAACGACACTGTCTAAGGTTCAGGTCTCGCTGCTGAAATATGTACTTTAAGCTCTTGTGATCAGTGAATATCTGACACGACTCGCCGTATAGGTAATGTCGCCAAATCTTCAGTGCAAAGACCACTGCAGCCATCTCCAAATCGTGAGTGGGGTAGTTCTGTTCATGCTTCCTCAACTGCCGAGAAGCATATGCGATCACCCGGCCATGCTGCATCAATACGCATCCTAATCCCACTCGCGAAGCATCACAGTAGACCACAAATCCACCTGATCTCGAAGGCAAAGATAATACCGGCGCCGTAGTCAAACATGTCCGCAGCTGCTGAAAACTGCGCTCGCACTCCTCTGTCCAAACGATAGGAACTCCCTTCCGGGTCAAACCGGTCAAAGGTGTAGCTATACGGGAGAAGTCCTGAACAAAACGCCTGTAGTAGCCTGCCAGGCCTAGAAAACTGCGGATCTCAGTAACCGATGTAGGTCGGGGCCACTGCTGAACAGCCTCAATCTTCTTCGGGTCAACACATATGCCGTCTCTCGTAACCACGTGACCCAAGAATCCGACGTTGTCCAGCCAGAAAGCACACTTGGAGAACTTTGCAAATAGTTGGTGCTCCCTCAAAATCTGTAACGTAATCCGCAAGTGCTTCTCGTGCTCCTCTCTGCTCCGGGAGTACACCAAGATATCATCGATAAACACGATGATGAATAAGTCAAGATACGGCCTGAATGTACGGTTCATCAAATCCATGAATGCTGCTGGGGCGTTGGTGAGTCCGAACGACATCACCAAAAACTCATAGTGGAAGTAGCGCGTGCGGAAAGCTGTCCTCGGTATATCCTCCTGTCGAACTCGCAGCTGATGGTATCCTGATCGCAAGTCGATCCTCGAAAAATACCCCGCACCCTGAAGCTGGTCTAACAAATCATCAATGCGCGGCAACAGATATCTGTTCCGAACGGTAACTTTGTTCAGCTGGCGGTAGTCGATACATAAGCGCAAACTTCCATCCTTCTTCTTGACAAACAGGACCGGAGCACCCCACGGTGAAACACTAGGTCGAATAAGCCCCTTATCTAACAAATCCTGCAACTGATCCTGCAGCTCTCGAAGCTCAGCCGGGGCCATCCGATAATGCGGTATAGAAATAGGCCCCGAGCCGGGAATCAAATCGATGTAGAACTCAACATCGCGCTCAGGTGGTAGCCCAGGTAGCTCATCAGGGAAAACATCAGGGAACTCACAAACAACCGGGACCCGGTCCAACGGAACCTCTGCAGCTCGAGTATCACAAATATACGCTAAGAATCCCTGACATCCCTTCCGCAAGAGCTGACCAGCGCGAAGAGACAAAATCAAGCTAGGAAGGGTGACGCTGCGGTCTCCCTGAAACAAGGACTGGCTCTCCCGGAAAGCTAAATATGACTGCCTTCTCACGGCAGTCCACCGAAGCATAATAAGTGGCTAGCCAATCCATGCCCAGAAGCACATCAAAGTCTAACATATCGAGGAGAATCAAATCAACTGATGAATCCTTCTCCCCGATACGAACGGAACACAATCGAAATACAAAACGAGCGACAAACGACTCGCCTACCAGAGTAACAACAACAAGCGGATGATCTAACGACGACGACTCACGGCCCAACATCGGTGCAAAGTGTGTAGAGACGTACGAATGTGTGGAACCTGGGTCAAATAATACCCGTGTGTCGAAAGAACAAACTGGCAAGGTACCTGTCACAACGGCATTGGATGCCTGCGCATCCTGCGGTGTCAAAGCAAATACTCGGGCCTGTCCTCCACCGATAGCGGGCTGACCTCGACCTCGGCCTCTGCCTCCTCGTCCTCTCTAAACAGGACCGCCACGTCCACGGCCTCTGGGTGCACCTAACTGGCGTGGAGCATCGCCTGTGGTAGGAAGTAGGGCTCTCTGAGGAGGGGGTGGTGATGGTGGTAGGGTCACATGCGGAACTGTCGCTGCTCCCTTTCGTCTCGCCGGACAGTCTCTGACAAGATGGTGCGGACTCCTGCACCTTAAACACCCTGGCGACGGCTGCTGTCCCTGGGGATACGAACCATATAACTGTCCCCGTCCAAATCCTCTGCCAGGCCTATCTCTCGGAAAGAATCTGGCGCGCTGCCTCTGAGACGGTACATCGGTGCGAATCCTCTTCGGCCCAGAAACGGCCGAAGTCTCTGATACCAACATTGTCACGACCCGCAGGGTACGGAACGTGACTGGCACTTAAGTTTACGAAACGTCTCAAGACGTCCGTAAAATAAGTAAGCCAAAGCCCAGAAACCAAAACCAAATAAGCAAAAGAGTGAAGAGAACCCAATCAATTTGTAACCCTTCGAAAATCGTTTAGGCAGTTTTTCGGTAATCGGCCAATTTTTCGGCTTTTTCCGTAAAAAGTCAAAATTGATATTTTTCATTGTAGAACTAATTATACAAAATTTAAATAAGATATTACTATAATTTTGTCACTAAAATGTCACTTATAATTATCTAGTTAAATAAAAAAAAAATTCGTAATTAATTATTTTTTTATTATTTTAAGCCTTTTTAAATACATTTAATTAGGGATAAATACAAATTTAATTAGGTAAATTTCTTAATTAGGAGTCTTTATAAGCTAAAATATGGTGTTAATAAAATTATATCATGTCTTGCAAACTTTTAGATTTTTGGTGGGAAAATTATGAAAAAATGGCTTAAAAAGGGGTTTTTTTGTGAAAAAGTTGACATGAAAGCTTGAAATGATAACATATGATGTTCTAATCACCTAGAAACTTCCCCAAAATTTCCCCACTTCATCCTCAAGCTGCTGGCCGACCCTCCACCTGCAGGTTTCCCCTCTCTTCACTTCTTTTTTTGATCATTTTCATGCAAAAAATTCAAGAAAAAATCCACAATTTCTTTCTCCATTCAAAGCCTAACCCTAATCCCTTCTCTCTTCAACCCAAATTAGTTTAAAAACTTGATGAAAGGAGGCTTCTTGGTGACTTGATCATGCTAGGATTCAATTGGGGAGGTAAATTCTAAACTAGTTTGCTTACTTGTGGTTTAATTGTGCTAGAATTTCAATTCTAAATATTAGTTTAGTAGTAAATGTTTGATTAGGAAAAATCAAGAGAAGGTTTTGATTTTAGAAATTAGGGTTTGTATCATAATGCTTGGATTATGTTAGGGATGGTTATCTAGGTGATTGGAGTGGTTAATTGTGTATTGGTATGCTCGCTAAAACGACAAATTTCAATGTTTGTATCGATTTGGTTTGAAAATCGCTTACTAGATTTTTTACAAAAAATAGTATGCGGTCGATTTGTGTTAGGTTAGCAATATTATTGGCTTCGTATAGGATTATTAGAATGCGTGAACGCGGGGTTTCGTCTAGTCGGGTGGTAGTTTGTCGATTTCCCCGAAATGACGATTTTTGTTAAAGGATTGCGATTTTCGTGCGTTTTTCCGCGCACCGAGTGCATGCTATGTTTAATACGAGAGCGTGGATATTTGTATAATGTGACTTGCATCGTTTAGGGTTATGTAATCTTATACTTGGTGTTGTGCAAATTTAGGATCGGTCGGGGAAACTTCGGATACGGCGCGAAAAGGCAAAGCGGTGGCCGGATCAGATTAGCGGGGATTTCTGGTGAGTAGATATATTCATCTACGGGGGAATCGTCTGGATGGCATGAGGCGCCCCCCTAGTTAGGATTACCCTACTTTATGCATTAATTATATTGTTAGCTAGCTTATCCATTTATATACATGGCATACCCTCACAGCTAACCCTATACTAGATTGCATGGACATTCATATGACGTTCATATATACATACGCGATATCATTTCGTAGGACACGAACACCTTACCATTGGCATCGATTGCACGCGCACTATTCATGTGACACACACGCCTTTGGTAATTGCCATGCCACGTACACTAGAAAACCTGTTTAACTTAATATCGCTATTTGCATTCAAACATGATATATAAAATTGCATAGCATGCATATACCTCGCATTATCATCATATTTATATAGATTGCTACTAAAATCCACATCATATACATTGATATCATAGACATTTATTATATATAACATGTGGACACTATGATTTTCTTGATGATTTCAGTTTTTCTGTGATTTCTAGATTTTTGGGGAAAACCGCAAGAATTTAACAAAACCTTAGATTTATCATTTTCAAAACAAAGTTGCGGTTTTCTCGTGATGTCTGTGTCGTCCACCATGAGTTTTCATGTTTTCTGTTGGATTTCGAGACCCGATTCGAGGAGTGGATGAACCGTCTCGGGTACATGGTGGGCCCGGTATGGTACCCCGGGGCAAGAAGATCGAGTTGTAGACGATGAGCCTGGCAGGGGAAGACTACCTACCGGTGATGTCTGGCGCGGCGGATATCCGGAGGATACCGACCGTTGTCGTGAGATTTATGATATGGGCCGATCCGGACTGACGGAGCCCGATATTGAGACAGATGTGATTCCTATTTGGTGTCGATGCTTGACACAGGTTTTCAGAGGATTTCTTGATGATATTTAGCTATTATGCAGACATTCATTTTTCTAAAAGTTAAGAATGCAGTAACATTAACATTTAAAATACTTAAAGAGTTAGAAAAGATATTGTATACATGTGCATGCATACTAGAGTTATTATATCACATATGGACATACATGTTGTTCCGCATTGCGTGCATTCTTACGATTGCCTTACTAGATGTTATATTCTACTCATGAGCTGGCAACTCACCCCCGTTGTGCCACAGTGTCTTGCAGGTCGGACCCGTCAGTCTTGTAGCGGTGGGCTATCTTGTCATCAGTTCCTTTTGCTCAGACTCGCGACATCGCCCGTAGGTGGGTTGCGAGTATACTTTATTTCTTTTTGCTTTATCATTGTATCTAGTATTCTCCATCTACCACTTGTATTGTATATGCGACTTAGTGATGAGACTGAGAGATTTGTATATTTGTGGTTTCTTTTGGGTCGAGCTCACTTGAGCCGACGTGTGTTTTCTGGTATTTGCATCTCTTTTATGTCTTTTTCTTGATATTACTATTATATTGCATGTGGTTGTGATCCGCCTTGGGCGAAGAGCTAGCTCCCGCTTGGGGATGCCATTTTTATAATTACAGGTTTATTATCTTGTTGTACCCATTTTGGGGGATAGAAAATACAGGGGAGACTCTGCCGAAATTTTCGGGAATTTTTGATGTTCTTTTTTTGGATTCTATGCAACTTAATTGATTTCAAAACCATTTTCATTTAAGGTTTTCCTTCACTCTCTTTTGATTTTGGGTTAGATTTCTGGGCTTTGGCTGACTTAGGTTACGGTACGCCTTTAGACGTCTCGTAATCTAAGTTCCAGTCACGTTCCGTACTTTCGGGTCGTGACAAAGTTGGTATCAGAGCGTAGGTTTTACCTTTCTGAGTGTAGGACGACCTTGGTAGATGGAGTAGGTGACTTAAGCAAAGTGGCGTAGCGTGGGTATGATCCGCGGCATACTTACGATACGGTACTCCGCCTAAGTGACCTTAGGACATAATTGCTTGTATTTCCTTTCGTGATTCCTTGCATTCCTTGATCCAATTGCAATGTCCTTATCAGTTCTATTTCTTATTCCATCTTCGATGCCGCCAAAGACTACGAGAGCTCAGCGGGCTGCCGCTAGGGATGAGATTCGGGCGGGCCCGTCTGAGGCGAGGATCGAGCGGGAGGATACGCCTACCCCTCAGGGTCATACTGATACGCCTTATCCAGACCGTATTGCCAGATTAGAGGCCGGCATGCAAGAGTTGCGGCAGATGATGGGATCTTTAGTTGAGTCCAGCCGTGCACAGAGATCCGAGGACGTTCCTTCCACCGCACAGACCACGATCGTACCTGCTGCACAGATGGTCACTCCTGCTGCTACTACGGAGACTATCCCTGTTTCACTACAGGAGTTCATGAGATTGAGACCTCCAGCTTTTACCGGTACAGATGCGACAGAGGACCCACAGGCTTTTCTGGATAGGATGGCTCGGATTTGCCGTTCGTTGAGGTGTTCCGAGGATAGATTGGTGGAGTTTGCGAGTTTTCGTCTGGAGGGTCTTGCCCAGACATGGTACGACTCAGTAGAGAGAGGCCGAGCTGCAGGTCTGCCTTCTATGACCTGGGATGAGTTTACATCTGCATTTCTTGCCCGTTTTCTTCCGGAGAGTGTCCGAGATGCTCGAGCCCGTAGTTTTGAGTCTTTGCGCAAGACTCCTGGGATGACAGTGTCGGAGTATGATATACAGTTTACCCAGTTGTCTCGATATGCTCCGTACCTAGTCGACACAGAAGAGAAGAGAATAAAGAGGTTTGTGCGAGGGCTTGATACACAGCTATTCCTTGCCATCGGCACCCAGCACTTTGATACATACGCAGCCGCGATGGACGCAGCCTTACTTTTGGAGGAGCGTATTTCTGAGACTCCGGTCGCTTCTGGGCCGAAGAGGATCCGTACTGATACGCCAGCTCAGCGGCAGATGGGCAGACATCGTGATAGATTATTTCCGGGAGATGGCGGAGGCAGAGGATTCAGACGAGGTCAGTTATTTGGTTCATATCCACAGACCCAGCAGTCGTCTCTAGGATGTTTTCGGTGTGGGAGTCAGTATCACCGTGTCAGAGACTGTACCATGGGACGTCCGGGCGCGGCGACAGTCCCGCATGTGACTTTACCACCTTCACCACCTTCGCAGAGAGCTTTACTTCCTCCTTCTGATGATGCTTCACGCCAGCCAGATGCTTCTAGAGGCCGTGGGCGTGGCGGTCCCGTTCAGAGAGGACGAGGCGACAGAGGCAGAGGCAGAGGCCGAGGTAGAGGCAGAGGACAGCCAGCTATTAGTGGTGGACAGGCCCGAGTGTTCGCGTTGACTCCTCAGGATGCACAGGCATCCAATGCCGTCGTGACAGGTACTCTGCCAGTATGTTCTTTTGATGCACGGGTATTATTTGATCCAGGCTCGACACATTCCTATGTATCCACGTATTTTGCACCGAGGTTAGGCCGAGAGTCTTCTCCGTTAGATCAGCCGCTTGTTGTTATTACCCCGGTAGGCGAGTCTTTTGTTGCCCGTTTTGTGTATCGATCGTGTTTCGTTCGTATTGGGGAGAGAGATTCTTCAGTAGATTTGATCTCCTCGATATGCTAGACTTTGACGTTCTTCTTGGTATGGACTGGCTAGCCACCTGTTATGCATCTGTGGACTGCCGTGAAAAGGCAGTCAGATTCAGTTTTCCTGGTGAGCCGGTTCTTATTATTCAGGGAGATCGTAGCGCTACCCTTCCCAGCTTGATTTCATCTCTTCGCGCTGGTCAGCTCTTAAGGAAAGGGTGTCAGGGATTCTTAGCCTATGTTTGTGATACTAGCTCCACAGAGGTTCCGTTGGACCAGGTCCCTGTTGTGAGAGAGTTTCCTGATGTATTCCCTGACGAGCTGCCTGGTCTGCCACCAGAGCGCGAGATTGAGTTCTGTATTGACTTGATCCCCGGCACGGGGCCTATCTCTATACCGCCTTATCGGATGGCCCCGGCTGAGCTGAGAGAGCTAAAGGATCAGTTACAGGACTTGCTGGACAAAGGGCTTATCCGACCGAGTGTGTCACCTTGGGGCGCTCCCGTCTTGTTTGTTAAGAAGAAGGACGGAAGTATGCGTTTATGCATTGATTATCGTCAGCTGAACCGAGTTACTGTGCGGAACAGGTATCCCCTACCCCGCATTGATGACTTATTTGATCAGCTCCAGGGTGCAGGGTTTTTCTCGAAGGTTGATTTACGATCAGGTTATCACCAGTTGCGGGTTCGGAAGGAGGATATTCCGAAGACCGCCTTCCGTACTCGTTATGGTCATTACGAGTTCTTGGTGATGTCGTTCGGGCTCACCAATGCCCCGGCAGCTTTTATGGATTTGATGAACCGCGTATTCAGGCCGTATCTCGACCAGTTCATCACTGTGTTCATTGACGACATCTTGGTTTATTCTCGGAGCCGGGAGGAGCATGAGCAGCACTTACGTATCACATTGCAGACTTTGAGGGAGCATCAGCTGTTCGCCAAATTCTCCAAGTGCGCATTTTGGCTAGACAGTGTCGACTTCTTGGGTCATGTGGTGACGAGAGATGGTATTTGTGTGGACCCGAAGAAGATCGAGGCAGTTCAGCATTGGCCTAGACCGGTATCAGTCACAGAGGTTCGCAGTTTTCTAGGTCTGGCCGGCTATTATCGACGTTTTGTCCAGGATTTCTCCCGCATTGCTGCACCGTTGACCGGGTTGACCCGGAAGGGGGTTCCTTTTGATTGGACCCAGGCATGTGAGGATAGCTTTCAGCAGTTGAAGACTCGTCTGACTACTGCTCCAGTGTTAGCATTGCCTTCAGGATCAGGCGGGTTCGTGGTATATTGTGATGCTTCTAGAGTGGGGCTGGGCTGTGTATTGATGCAGCACGACAGAGTTATCGCGTATGCTTCTCGGCAGCTGAGGAAACACGAGCAGAACTACCCCACCCATGATTTAGAGATGGCTGCAGTGGTATTTGCACTTAAGATCTGGAGACATTACCTATACGGTGAGTCGTGCCAGATATTCACTGACCACAAGAGTTTGAAGTATATCTTCCAGCAGCGAGACCTGAACCTGAGACAGCGCCGTTGGATGGAGTTGGTGAAGGATTATGACTGCGAGATTCTATACCATCCGGGAAAGGCGAATGTGGTGGCAGATGCTTTGAGTAGGAGGCCCGGAGGTAGCTTATCTTGTTTGAGCGCAGTACAGATGCAGTCGACGGCGGATTGGCAGGTTTTATGTGATAGCAGAGTGCAGTTCGAGTTTACTCCTACAGGGGGACAGCTGGCCCATTTCAGAGCACGCCCACAGTTACTTGACCGTATTCGCGAAGCACAGTCCGGCGATGCCCGTATCTTAGAGATTATTGAGCAGATTCGGCAGGGTAGAGTTTCTGAGTTCGTGATTGATGATCAGGGGATACTTCGATTTGGGACTCGACTGTGTGTGCCAGATTCAGAGGGACTGAGGCGTGATATTCTCGAGGAGGCACATAGATCCGTATACAGTGTGCATCCAGGTTCCACCAAGATGTACCGTGATTTGAGAGAGGTTTACTGGTGGGACGGGATGAAGAAGGATATTACAGACTTTGTGTCGAGATGCCTGACTTGTCAGCAAGTCAAGGCTGAGCACCAGAGGCCAGCCGGCGAGTTACAGCCTTTGCCCATCCCTGAGTGGAAGTGGGAGCAGGTCTCCATGGACTTCGTTGTGGGTCTACCCAGGACCAGTCGAGGGTATGACTCTATTTGGGTGATTGTGGATCGACTGACGAAAGCGGCTCACTTCCTGCCAGTGAGGACCACTTTTGGATTTTCTCAGTACGCCCAGGTTTATATTGATGAGATAGTGCGACTGCATGGTGTTCCGACTTGCATCGTGTCCGACCGTGGCACCCAGTTTACCGGCCGATTGTGGCAGAAACTACAGGAAGCTTTGGGCACCCGATTGAGTTTTAGCACAGCCTTTCATCCTCAGACTGACGGTCAGTCGGAGCGTACTATTCAGACTCTTGAGGACATGCTCAGAGCTTGTGTTTTAGATTTCGGTGGTAGCTGGGATCGTCATTTGCCTTTGATTGAGTTTTCCTACAATAATAGCTTCCAGGAGACGATTCAGATGGCACCTTTCGAGGCTTTATATGGGAGGAGATGTCGATCGCCTGTATGTTGGACAGAGCTCAGGGAGAGCAGTATTTTGGGGCCGCAGATTGTGCAGGAGACGACCGAGAAAATACAGCTGATTCGGGACAGGATGAGAGCGGCACAGAGCAGGCAGAAATCTTATGCTGACAGGCGCCGTCGCCGACTCGAGTTCGCTATTGGCGATCATGTTTTCCTGAAGGTCTCTCCGATGAAGGGTGTGATGAGATTTGGGCGGAAAGGGAAACTGAGTCCTAGATATGTTGGTCCTTTCGAGATCCTAGAGCGTGTTGGTCCAGTCGCTTATCGGTTAGCTCTTCCGCCCAGCTTCCCCGATGTTCACCCCGTATTCCATGTCTCGATGCTCCGCAAGTACCTTCATGATCCTTCCCAGGCGATTCAGCACCAGACGATCCAGTTAGAGCGTGACCTTTCTTTCACCGAGCAGCCGGTTGTCATCTTGGATCGGCAGGTGAAGAAATAGAGGTCGAAGGTCATACCGTCTGTCAAGGTTCTTTGGCGTGGCCCGAACAGCGAGGAGGTCACCTGGGAGACCGAGGTCGAGATGAGGAAGAGATATCCCCATCTTTTTGAA
Organism: Agapanthus africanus; assembly: GCA_030015575.1. Taxonomy (NCBI): domain Eukaryota; kingdom Viridiplantae; phylum Streptophyta; class Magnoliopsida; order Asparagales; family Amaryllidaceae; genus Agapanthus; species Agapanthus africanus. The sequence goes on from CM057340.1 coordinate 365,074,947, forward strand.
GGTACGCGTAGTTAAATTCTAAATTCGGGGACCGAATTTCTTTAAGGGGGGAAGATTGTAACCCTTCGAAAATCGTTTAGGCAGTTTTTCGGTAATCGGCCAATTTTTCGGCTTTTTCCGTAAAAAGTCAAAATTGATATTTTTCATTGTAGAACTAATTATACAAAATTTAAATAAGATATTACTATAATTTTGTCACTAAAATGTCACTTATAATTATCTAGTTAAATAAAAAAAAAATTTCGTAATTAATTATTTTTTTATTATTTTAAGCCTTTTTAAATACATTTAATTAGGGATAAATACAAATTTAATTAGGTAAATTTCTTAATTAGGAGTCTTTATAAGCTAAAATATGGTGTTAATAAAATTATATCATGTCTTGCAAACTTTTAGATTTTTGGTGGGAAAATTATGAAAAAATGGCTTAAAAAGGGGTTTTTTTGTGAAAAAGTTGACATGAAAGCTTGAAATGATAACACATGATGTTCTAATCACCTAGAAACTTCCCCAAAATTTCCCCACTTCATCCTCAAGCTGCTGGCCGACCCTCCACCTGCAGGTTTCCCCTCTCTTCACTTCTTTTTTTGATCATTTTCATGCAAAAAATTCAAGAAAAAATCCACAATTTCTTTCTCCATTCAAAGCCTAACCCTAATCCCTTCTCTCTTCAACCCAAATTAGTTTAAAAACTTGATGAAAGGAGGCTTCTTGGTGACTTGATCATGCTAGGATTCAATTGGGGAGGTAAAATTCTAAACTAGTTTGCTTACTTGTGGTTTAATTGTGCTAGAATTTCAATTCTAAATATTAGTTTAGTAGTAAATGTTTGATTAGGAAAAATCAAGAGAAGGTTTTTATTTTAGAAATTAGGGTTTGTATCATAATGCTTGGATTATGTTAGGGATGGTTATCTAGGTGATTGGAGTGGTTAATTGTGTATTGGTATGCTCGCTAAAACGACAAATTTCAATGTTTGTATCGATTTGGTTTGAAAATCGCTTACTAGATTTTTTACAAAAAATAGTATGCGGTCGATTTGTGTTAGGTTAGCAATATTATTAGCTTCGTATAGGATTATTAGAATGCGTGAACGCGGGGTTTCGTCTAGTCGGGTGGTAGTTTGTCGATTTCCCCGAAATGACGATTTTTGTTAAAGGATTGCGATTTTCGTGCGTTTTTCCGCGCACCGAGTGCATGCTATGTTTAATACGAGAGCGTGGATATTTGTATAATGTGACTTGCATCGTTTAGGGTTATGTAATCTTATACTTAGTGTTGTGCAAATTTAGGATCGGTCGGGGAAACTTCGGATACGGCGCGAAAAGGCAAAGCGGTGGCCGGATCAGATTAGCGGGGATTTCTGGTGAGTAGATATATTCATCTACGGGGGAATCGTCTGGATGGCGTGAGGCGCCCCCCCTAGTTAGGATTACCCTACTTTATGCATTAATTATATTGTTAGCTAGCTTATCCATTTATATACATGGCATACCCTCACAGCTAACCCTATACTAGATTGCATGGACATTCATATGACGTTCATATATACATACGCGATATCATTTCGTAGGACACGAACACCTTACCATTGGCATCGATTGCACGCGCACTATTCATGTGACACACACGCCTTTGGTAATTGCCATGCCACGTACACTAGAAAACCTGTTTAACTTAATATCGCTATTTGCATTCAAACATGATATATAAAATTGCATAGCATGCATATACCTCGCATTATCATCATATTTATATAGATTGCTACTAAAATCCACATCATATACATTGATATCATAGACATTTATTATATATAACATGTGGACACTATGATTTTCTTGATGATTTCAGTTTTTCTGTGATTTCTGGATTTTTGGGGAAAACCGCAAGAATTTAACAAAACCTTAGATTTATCATTTTCAAAACAAAGTTGCGGTTTTCTCGTGATGTCTGTGTCGTCCACCATGAGTTTTCATGTTTTCTGTTGGATTTCGAGACCCGATTCGAGGAGTGGATGAACCGTCTCGGGTACATGGTGGGCCCGGTATGGTACCCCGGGGCAAGAAGATCGAGTTGTAGACGATGAGCCTGGCAGGGGAAGACTACCTACCGGTGATGTCTGGCGCGGCGGATATCCGGAGGATACCGACCGTTGTCGTGAGATTTATGATATGGGCCGATCCGGACTGACGGAGCCCGATATTGAGACAGATGTGATTCCTATTTGGTGTCGATGCTTGACACAGGTTTTCAGAGGATTTCTTGATGATATTTAGCTATTATGCAGACATTCATTTTTCTAAAAGTTAAGAATGCAGTAACATTAACATTTAAAATACTTAAAGAGTTAGAAAAGATATTGTATACATGTGCATGCATACTAGAGTTATTATATCACATATGGACATACATGTTGTTCCGCATTGCGTGCATTCTTACGATTGCCTTACTAGATGTTATATTCTACTCACGAGCTGGCAACTCACCCCCGTTGTGCCACAGTGTCTTGCAGGTCGGACCCGTCAGTCTTGTAGCGGCGGGCTATCTTGTCATCAGTTCCTTTTGCTCAGACTCGCGACATCGCCCGTAGGTGGGTTGCGAGTATACTTTATTTCTTTTTGCTTTATCATTGTATCTAGTATTCTCCATCTACCACTTGTATTGTATATGCGACTTAGTGATGAGACTGAGAGATTTGTATATTTGTGGTTTCTTTTGGGTCGAGCTCACTTGAGCCGACGTGTGTTTTCTGGTATTTGCATCTCTTTTATGTCTTTTTCTTGATATTACTATTATATTGCATGTGGTTGTGATCCTCCTTGGGCGAAGAGTTAGCTCCCGCTTGGGGATGCCATTTTTATAATTACAGGTTTATTATCTTGTTGTACCCATTTTGGGGGATAGAAAATACAGGGGAGACTCTGCCGAAATTTTCGGGAATTTTTGATGTTCTTTTTTTGGATTCTATGCAACTTAATTGATTTCAAAACCATTTTCATTTAAGGTTTTCCTTCACTCTCTTTTGATTTTGGGTTAGATTTCTGGGCTTTGGCTGACTTAGGTTACGGTACGCCTTTAGACGTCTCGTAATTTAAGTTCCAGTCACGTTCCGTACTTTCGGGTCGTGACACAATTGAAAACGAGTTTATCAAATAAGTCATATAAAAACCTTTAAAAAAAACAATATCAATTTTTCCGAAAATTTCGGTAGAGTCTCCTTTGTAAATACTGGCCCCCAAAATGGGTACATCAAGAATATATATGAATCCAACAAGTAAGGCATCCCCAAGCGGGAGCTAGCTCCTCGCCACAAGGCGGTCACAAATCCCACGCAATATAAAGCAACAACATGCGAAATAATCATAAGGAAGCATGAGAAAAACAGCATGTCGACTCAAGTGAGCTCGACCCCAAAATACAGCATAAAAAGTCCACAAATCTCACAGTCTCATCTCTAGGTCAATATACAACAATACTGGTAGATACAGTAGATGGAGTACACTAGATACAAAGAATATACAAGGTGCTATGAAATAAAAATATAACCCACCTAAGAGTAAAACCTCGAGTCTAGGCAAAGGAGGCAAAAGAAGCAAGTGCACCCGCCGCTACTGTACTGACGGAGCGGACCTGAAAAAGGCTGTGGCACAACGAGGGTGAGTTGCCAACTCGTGAGTAATAAATAATATCTACACAGGCTATCGAATGCATGCACACAAGCATCCTAGCATCTCAAATACAGGTAAGGCAGGACGTAATAGCAGGTATGTATGCAATATGAATATACTAGCAGGTGTGAATGCAATGCGAATCAACTCATGATCTGAATGTGTAAGTATAAGAATCATGTTTTTCCTTTAGGAATCTCTTTTGAAATACCAGCACAATACCAATAGAATCAACAAGAATATGTGTCCAGCATCGACACCTCAAAACTGTCTCAAATCTCATATCAATGTATCTCTGGCCTCAGCCGTCCGGTTGACCCATCTCAAATATCAATATCTCATCATCTCGCGGCCACGGTCGGTATCCTCTGGATATCCGCCGTCCCAAACAGTCACCGGTAGGTAATCCGTCTCCTGCCAGGCTCAACGTCAACACCACATTCCTCTTGCCTCGGGGTACCTTACCGGGCCCACCATGTACCCGTGACGGTTCCTCCACTCCTCGACACGGATCTCGAAAACCACAGCAAACTCATGGTGGACGACACTTACATCACTAGAAAACCGCAATTTACATATTTTAAAAAAATACAATAAGTTTAGAAATTTTGCGGCTTTCCCCCGAAATCCAGAAATATCATAAAATCTCAAGAAATCCTCATAAGTGTATATGTCAATGGTGATGAATGCATATGGTATCAATAATTAAGCTACGATGTATGATTAATAGACTAGGCATGAACAAATAATATGATGAGGTACATGCACATGAATAGCAATCCTACGATTTCATTTTAAGGAATTAAAGGCAATAGCACAGGTTTAAGCATCAATTAGTAAAAGGTTTCAATTTAAAGGTTATCTAGTGTGGTGGCATGGCAATTACCAGGATGTGTGTGTAAGCATGAATAGTGCTCGTGCTGCATATAAAAACCCTGGAAATGGTGAAGGTGTCCTATAGAATGGGTTCGTATATGTATGTCAATATAAGGCATGAATGTAGCAAATAATCATACAAGTATTACACCCCTAATTATTAACATTACTAAGAATCTTTTTAAGCTACTAAAACTATCGGGCGACTTGCGCCATCCAACGACAGTCCCCCGTAGATATTACATCTACTCACCGAAATCCCTAGCTAGTCACGTCCAATCACCGCTTTCCCCTTTCGTGCCGCGTCTGACGTCTCCGCGACCGAACCTGGAATTTACATCAATACCAAACATAAGGTTACATATCAAGAACGACGCAAAACCCAAATGAAAATACTAACGTTCACAAGCTAGGTACAACGTGCACAAGGTGCGCGGAACACACGCGAAAATCGCAAAACTAACTAAAACGTCGATTTAGTCGCCCGGAAAAGCTAAAACTCGAACACACAAACATCCACACTCACACATCCTAAAAGTCATAGGATACGCTAAAAATGTTATCAAGACATCAAAAATAATTTATCACAAACTTTTATCACAAAACTAGTAAGCACAAACATTCTAAAAAAAACGACGCAACATCGCCGTTATGCGACAAAAAGGATTACAACCTAGCATAACATGTAACCGCATAACTAGTTAACCACAATCACCTTAATTATAACACACTACAATACTTCAAATCATATTTCTCCATAAACAACCCTTTCTTGATTTTCATAACCATCAATTAAATCCAATTTCACACTTGAACAACATAAATTAACACATATCGATGCCCACTTAAGCAAAGTAATCTCTCAATTTAGGTTTGTATAAAACTAGATAACAAGATAACTTAATTAACTAATCAATGGTGCTAAAAAAAACCTGGTTTAAACAAACTACTCTCTTAAAAAAAAGATTAGAAACTAACACTAAATTTAACACTAAACAAATTTCAAGGTTCTAGTTTAGCACACTTAAGCTATAATTTAACCATTTGATTAGAAATTATACCTCAAAGGATCAATCCTAAGCTTGCTCAAGCCTCCCAAGACACCTCCTTTCTCCTTGATTTGAACCAAATTAGGTTGGAGAAGAGATGGAATATGGTTTTGTGTTGAATTTGTGAAGGAAATTGTGGATTTTGTTGAATTTTTGAGATGAAAATGAAGCAAAAGAGAAGAAGAAATGGGGAAAATATTTGGGGCTGTTGGTGTAGGATTTCTGAGCTGAGGAGGGAGTGGGGAGAGGTGTGGGGAAGTTGGGGAAAAGTGTAGAGAAGTTTCAAAGTCAAACAACAAAACCCATACCCAATTTAATATATTAAAGCCCTTATCATATCATTTTGTTCAAATGAGATGGGGAAAAATTTTGTGGGCTTGCTACTGAGGTGGGGCTGGCCTAGGGGTGAGGGAATAGTGAGAGGGGTTTTACAAAAAAAATTCTATGCAAAAAGACCCCCTACAAGTCCAAAATTGCAAGTTTTAGCTTAAAATTCAATAAATTTCGTTTTCTATAATAAAAATTAGTTAAAAATCAAAATAAAATACTAAAAATTTATGTTACAACTAGATTTTAATTAACATAATTTTAAAGATTAAAATTAGCCCAGAAAAATTTGTATTTATCGCTAATTTAATGTATTTTCTTACCGGCTTAAAATAATATTAAAAAATTGAAAAATTAGGGAAAATTTTTAAACGACCGGAATTTCATAATTAACTCATTAGCTACTAAAAACAAGCAATTACCTATCCATTTTAGGTATAATTAGTCCTAAACTGCAAAATAACGAGAAAGACGGTTTTCGGAAAAATACCGAATTTTCACCGATTTTCAGGAAATTACCAAAACGACTTTTTAAGGCGCTACAAAAAGGTTGCAAGGTTTCTTGCTTGATGGGGTACTCAGGATTCTTGGCTTTTGATTGGAATTAGGGTTAGGGTTTTACACAAGCCTTGTCACTAGACTTGTGGAAGAAGATGAAGAAAGAGAGTGAATGGATTTAGATTGGCTACTAAAATGAACTAATGGAGGGATTTTTCCATGATCTTTTACAAGTGAGCCCAGGGTCTTATTTATAGATCTCCCAAACCCTAGGTCTAGGTTTGAAAATTACAATTCCCTCCAAAAGTTTGTTGAGGCTTCTAGAAGGTGTTTGTTAGGAGCTAGCTTAGGGTTTAAGCTAGGGTTTAGGGAGAAGTTTCTAGAATACAAGGCTAGTCTAGTGTAGGAACAAGGGTTTGCTGATCTGGCAGAAGGTTCTGGGGTCTTCTGGAATTTGTTGTATCTTTTTGAAGTCTTTAAGCTTGCATAGGAGTTATGGTGCAAAGAAGTAGTGGTGATGTCGACAAGCCACCGCGGAACCGCGGCACAAGGCGGCTTAGGCCGCGGTTCCGCGGCCAAGTAGGCTCCATAGGGCTGCATCTTTCTGTTGATGGCTTTTGATGTCTTCTTCTATATTTTGTGATATATTTAATTCTTGAATTCCCTTTACATCAATACCAGATTCCAAATCATTGAGTTGGCGTCATGTTTGATCGGTACCATGTAAATTTTTGGCCTTTCTTCTAGATTTTCCTGCACAGATCTCAAAACAAGTGTTGCGCAATATAGGGATGATGCGATGCTATGATATGCGGTCAATTTCCTTTATAGTGCCGGTTTTAGAGTCTAACACATGCAATCTGATATTTTACGACTGATTTGCTAATATGTGAAATATGAATACCATACACTTCTAAATGAGTGCAAAAGATAGAGAAATTGCCGTGTTAAAAATACAATATTTTCGACTAATCAGTATTATTTGTACATTTGATATTGCGGGGCGAGCGGCCGACATGTGGACTGCCGTCACTGCCTGTTTGTATATTATTCTTTTGGGGCACGACCGGGCTGAGGTCGATGTACCCGTTATATATATATTTTACTCTCTGTACTAGGATTACCACACGGTGGGGTGTACGGGTAGCCGGGTTCTAGAGGGCAACGGGCCCGCATCTCATGGCTTTGAGATGGAGGGGCTTTACTATAGAATTGGCGGGCTATTCGCCGCACTCGTAGGGGGTATAGGTTGACCCAAGGAGGGGTGCTCAAGTTACCGGATTCCGTGAAGTGTTGGGTGGTCCATTCACTTTGTTGAAGGGGGATGCCTCGCTTCAGGTTTTGGCGGGTAACTTGCCACGCCCGTAGGGGTCTAAGATCTCATTACACAGGCTATCCACACGACCAGGGGAACGTCGGGTTTCAGTAGCGGCTCTATGAAACCCGGGGATCCCAGATTATCTGTATTGTTCTGTGATGCTGATTACATTTCTGTGATGTTGCATTTTATCACGTCTTGAGCGAATATTATATATTGATATATATACTAGTAGATGTTGTATATGTTTTACACCCGTGCTAGTTCAGTCCCCGCTCTGTCGTTAGTTAAGTAACCTAACGGGTGATGACGGGACCCAGTGGCGAATGCGGATAGCATATACGTACCTCATATTTTCGTTCTTTTGTGGTGTGATCATTTAATGGGACTGCATTGATTCGGATCAATGCAAGCTAAACAAACCTATTCTGATGTTGTTGGAACATTTTTCAAAAAGCTGTTATTGCAAGGACGTTCTCTTTTGTTTTGCACGGTGGTATTCGGTTCTGAATATCCAGCACCTCAGTCGACGAGGCAAGGGCCGAGATCCCTTCACCGGGAGTGACCCTTTGGACAAAAGTTTGCGTCAGGGTAATAACTTCACTATAGCCGATTACTTTTTGCTTTGTATCGTGGTATTCAGTTGGAATATCCTGCACCTCATTCTACGGGGAAAGAGCCGAGATCCCTTCACCGGGAGTGACCTCTTTTGCAAAGGTTTTCTCCACTATATTTTTATAAAAAGCTATACGGTTCCTTCAACGATATCAAGTTCATTACGTTAAAGGTTTTTCTCCAAAAACCATTCATAGCCCTCCGTCATTTCAGATGGGTAGCACTTAGTATTCATGCTATTTTTGTTTGCCAAAGTCAAGGCATAGTGTATGGTAGCTATTTATTTCTTTTCTGTTGCATAGATAGATGCGTTGGTTTGGGATGGCCAAAATCAAGGGTAGGTACGGGTGGGTTCAAATTAACCTGGATAATGACGGGTAGAACTTAACAAGTGACTTATGATTTGTTGGCCAAAGTCAAGGTCATTAGAGCATAGGTTAAAAATCACATCGGGAGTTTCTAAAGAAACTGAAACTTTCCAGGCATGCGCATACCTTCTGGAGTGTGATAACGTGAGTGGATTCTATCACGTTATCATGCGATGATAGTTGGATCCCGATTCCCACTGATGAGTTGGCTTACTCCTTGTGTGATCCCGACTAATTCTTCTTTCAGGTTTGGAGGAGAATTTAAGGTTACAGTGGGAGGTTTCCCGATTAGATTAATTGATAACCATTCTGATCTTGGTTAAAGTGCACGCTGAGTGTTTATTTTCTCTCTCTCTTTGGCAGCGACCATGACCCGACCGTAGACCATGACTCAGTGACCAAGTTAACCGAACCTTCTTAAAACACTTGCTTTTGGATTGTCAGAGTTGCGTACCTCATTGCCACTCCTACTTTTACCCTTTTCTCCAGAACACCCCGTATTACTACGAACATCCACTTACATTAGATAAAGTCATCGTATGGTTATAAACGAACTCGAAAGAAGTTGTTCCAGATTTGTCATGACCCGATGTTTGGCCCGTGACCGGCACTTAACCACGTAACGTCTACAGGCGTAACACAGCTAAGTGAACCGAAAACCCAGAAAATCAAACCAGTAAAAGTATAGAGTGTTTAAGTTTTAAATGGAAGTATTTATTAAAGTGACAAGAATTCTTAAGTAATTAATCACCAACATAGCAATATACGACGCCGTAGCGAAGATCAAGATCCAAAAGTGGAAACATCACAGATGACATAAACTGCAAAGTACAGTCGGCTCACAACGAGCTCGACACCAGAATACAGATAATACACATCATCGTCCTCACACTGTCTCTAAGTCAAATAAATAAATGGTAGATGGAGAATACTAGATACAACAATATACATAACTGAAAGATAAACAGATACCGCACAAAACCCACCTATCAGCAAAAGAGCTAGTACACCAACTATGGGGGTATCTTTGTCAAAAGATGCAAAACGCAGCCTGCCGTAACTACTCCGAAGGGCAACCTGCAAATACTGTGGCACAACGGGGGTGAGTTGCCAACTCGTGAATAGAGATAACATATAAAGGTAATCGCGAGCATGCACGTACTGCGCTACTCTATCATATGCCAACAGATGATATCAATGTATGAAAAGCAGTATGTGCAAAAATCATGCAAGTGCTCTATCAGGTAATATGACTACAGGATGAGATGCAATATTGAATGCTGAGCAGAGGGAATATAACATCTACACGAAATGTCAATGAGGAATATATATATATATATATATATATGCACCATAAATCCTAACAACCCAGACGCCGGCACTCCCATCGGCCCTCCAATCCTGTACATCCCTGAGAATCACGAGTGCCCAACATCGGCACCCAAATATCATAAATACTCGTGTCTAGCATCGACACGCAAATCCTCCTATATCGGGCATCCGTCAGTCCGGGTCAGCCCTCTCTCAATATATCGGGCATCCGTCAGTCCGGGTCAGCCCTCTCTCAATATATCGGGCATCCGTCAGTCCGGATCAGCCCTCTCTCAATATATCGGGCATCCGTCAGTCCGGGTCAGCCCTCTCTCAATATATCGGGCATCTGTCAGTCTGGGTCAGCCCTCTCTCAATATATGCCACTCTAGCACGGAGAAAACACTGGGTGGGCGCACCGAAATATCATATCAAGGGAACCGGGTTTTTAAATGATTACATATTTGAAATAGCCACGGTTCCCAAATCCAGAAATCACATGTAATCCAAGACAATATGCAAATCAATGTGATGTGATATGTGAATCAAGTATGAATATCATGTCAAGTCACATAAAGATGAGCCACAACATAATGATCCGATGTGATATATGCATCAAGTATGAATATCATGTCAAGTCACATAAAGATGAGCCACAACATAATGATCCGATGTGATATATGCATCAAGTATGAATATCATGTCAAGTCACATAAAGATGAGCTACAACATAATGATCATGGAAATTCTACAGTGTGAGTGTCATGGCAATTACTAACGGTGTGTGTGTAACATGCAGGATAGTGCTCGTGCAACATGAACCGTTAGTAAAGGTGCGGTGTTCTATCAATTCTAGTTTATATACATACATCAAGGAATGTGGTATGCACTAAATAGTAGCCATGAACAGTCAATGTATGGAAATGTAGCTATAAGATCCTATCAGCCCTGACGTAGAACGCCATGCGGGCGATATCCCCGTAGATGTTAAATCTACTCACCGTAGTCTCTCGCTAGGTATAGCCGACGACTTGTTCCCCTCCTTCGCGGCGCCCGTCGCACTCGCCTGCGAATCCTAGAATTTCACAATATATCACACATAAGCTCAAAACCGTACAAACACGACATTTAAAGTCAACTAGAAACCCGTGTCACAAACCAAGGGCGCGTGTGCGCGATACGCTAAAACGTGTGATTATGCGCCTGAAGCCACTCCGACGCGTCGCGATACACAGAAACCCCAAACCAACACACACGTATCACGCGTGTCGCGAAAGATTAAAAAAATACGGGAAATAGGGTATTCTACTCCAGATTTTGATACAGAACTGATCTTAAAAAAATAGATATACCAAAATACTCCACATAGCAGCAGACTCCTGTGACCCAAACCCCAACCCCCAAATCACTAATCTGGCCGCAAATTGCGGCCAGAACACATTTTTCGGCGGCCTGGGTAGGGAGGTGGTCCCCCGGATTTGGTGTGTGCACTCTATACCCCATGTGTATGCTACAGTAAATCCAATTTCATTCTGAAATGACCCGGGTAGCAGCAGATCCAACAGAACTCTATTTCTAGTTAAAACCCCCACTTTTTGCACTAAAATGGAACTTAAGGATATTTTTGTGTAGACCTGAAACAAAACCTGGTCTACACAGCTCTAATAACATTTAAAAGAGTTAACTAAACCCTGCGAACACCAATCTATCACATACTTCACAAATATCCTCTAATATCACCAATAATGCACAAAAACATGATTTTTAGCTAGGATACTACAAGATATGGAAAAGAGTGTTAACTATGAGCCATATACCTTCAAGAGACCTTAAGAAACACCAAAATTGTCAGCCCTTGCCTCAAGTGTGTAGATTTGCCTCCAAACACCTCAAAAGGCCCCTTTTTCCATGGTTTTATGAAGAAAATGGGTTGATTTGTGTAGGGTTTTGTGTAGAGATCAAAGGGAAGTGAAAAGAGAAGAGGAAAAGAAGAAGAAGATGGGGTTTTTGGCTGGAATTTCTGCAGGAAATTCAGAATGAGGAGAAGAAAGAGAGGAGAGAAAGAAAAGGGTCAAAAGTCAACTTCTTTACCTAACCCCCATTCCTCATTTTTCTATTGCTAAAAGAATATTTAAAAAAGGGTTTTGTTTTGATAAAAAAAAATGGTGGGGATTTAACAAGGAAACATGCTAGGAAAGCATGGCTAACACTTTAACCTAGGTTGCAACATGGCTAAGTGTGCAAGTGTACACTACAAAAATGGAAAATTTTCCAATTAGGGTAACCCGACTAAAAATAACTAATAAACCCAAGTACACATATAAAATTGTTAGTGTATATGCCCTAGAGGCCATTACTGTATCATACTAGTTTGTATATTACTTAATGGAAGCTTGGGATATTCACCTTGTATATACAATCTTGCTCAAAATAGTAGTATGCTACTTGGTTTGTTTCTACTTCAATGTGTACATGTGTTTATTTTTGTATATCGCCTATACACATTAGTGGAGCCCTTAGGATCTTTGCTTGATTACCAGCGATGTGATGGCCGTCACACTAGTGGGGCTGGGTAATCTATAAGCACATCCTTATGCAGGTCCCTGGTCGCAGGACTATCGAGACAGGGCATCGATACTCCGGAGTAGACTAGCGCATGCGCTTCTCATCCCAGTGTGGGAGACGGTCTGTCCCACAGCCGTCAGTACGTCGTACTTGAGATAGTATGCGGGTGCTCGTTAGATTACGGGTATACTGGACAGGACTCGTCGGGAACTGACTAGTTGGTATTATGCCTATCGTCAGTTATCAGTTCCCAGGTATCATGAGTACAGCTTAGTCCGCTGACTTGACACTGTCACTTCGCCTCGAGTGTGTTCCCACTGTACTTTGATTACTACCCTACCACGGCTCAAAGGAGCCGTGCAAACAGGTAGTAGTTGGGTGCAGTCCCGAAGCACTTAGAGTTAGTGACGGTTAGACAGGATTCGTCTCTCCTGGTATTGGGGGTTGACATTGCGCTGTGTCTAGGAGAGCCATTACACGAGTAGTCCCTGGCCAGGGCAAACGAGATATACTGGTAGGCTTCCAGTGTTATCTCAGGGTGTTTTGGGCTTCGCTCCGGCACGACTTGTACCGCTATTGGGGGACTGACGTTTACCGCCCCCTAGGCCCGCTATGCGATGTATCAGACGAACAGACCGGACTGTACGGAGAATGTCACATTCAGGCTCAGCAGGAGTTCAGATGGGTTTCGCCCCGTCGGTCTTCTTGTCGGCATTACCTGGGGACCGTTACGCACAGCTAGTGCCGCTTGCGGTCTGTGGTTAAACCCACTGCCAGCGTAGTGTCGAGTCTTTAGAGTCCCACACAGAAATCTTTTCGCCTTTAGGCAAAAGAGTAGAGGTCGCATGGTATTGCGACAGGTCGCATGGTTTTGCGACAGGGTTCGGTCACATCCGTGCACTTGTGCACGTACAGTGCCCGGACAGTTTACACTAGCGGGCTTTGGTTTGAGCCAGATCCTAGTGTACCTTTTGGGATTGGATTTATCCAGTATGCATTCGTGTTCCTCGGAACGCGGATGCGGGTGTGTATGCACAGTTGACAGGGAGACAGAGACAGCGGATTCTCATTAGGGTTGTTGACAGTTGACCGTTGACTATTTGACTTTTTGCTCAACCCTAATGAGAATATGATATGTGATTAACTATTATATTAATTAAGTATTATGGTGACATGGTTGTTGACTTTTGTTGACTTGTTGACTTTTGTTGACTTGTTGACTTTGTTGACCGGTTGACTAGGCTTGACTAGTTGACCATCATGATAAGCATAGCCATCATTTCATGGCAAAGACTTTTGCTTGCTTGCTCATTTGTGCAAAATGAGTGCATGAAATGATATGGTTATGGTTGCTTCAACCATCACATAACACTTGATTTGGTATAATGAGTTATGATGACTTTGGATTATGAGAGGGTGAGAGACAAAAGACTTGCTCATTCTTTCTTGCTCATTCTCTCTCTTGTTCTTGAGCTCTCTTGTTTTGCTCTCACCCACTTGCTCTTGCTCCCTCTCTTTAATCTATGGTTCTCTTGTCTCATGAGTTGAGAATCAAGAACCATAGATAAAATCCCACACAAACTCTTCTCTACTCATTCTAGTTCACAAGGTTTAGCAAACCGAGTGAACTAGTTTCTTCAAAGAACGAAGAAGGAGCCAAAGGTTGGAGCTTTCAGGTGGATCTATCTTCGGCGTACGGAGACGACGGGAAGAAGCCAATCCGGACCACCATCGGAGCTTGAAGACGAAGGAGTTCAAGACAAGCAAGGTATAACCCCCTAACCGAGTAGCTAGAAACTCGTAGTTAGGTTGTTAGATAGATGTTTAACCAAGATCCGGGTTTTAGGTTCATGTTACCACCTCTATAAAAATCGTTTTTTACCAAATTCCGCACTCCCGAAAGTACTGGGAGAGGTAGCATGGACTTACAGTGGTATCAGATCCTAGTTAAACTCTATCTAACATGTTAGCAAGTAACTAGAAGATCGATCAAAGAAAAAGTCCCGAAAACGAACCCCAAAATTCGAAGTTTCTGTCGATTTTTATACTGTTCAAAAGTTGATTATTTTCACACCTAAAATCGGCTCAGGCTTTTCTGTGAATAACCACCAAAGATGGTCCAACGATCGAGTCAAAGAGCCGCGGAAACGTGGCGGGAGCACGCTCCCGCCGCGGATCCGCGGCCGAGTTGACTCGGCCGAGGTCCATCTTTGGTGCAGTGTTATTCTGCGGGTATTTTGGGATTTTTGATATATGTGTTTTCTGCCCAGATTTTCCAGAACGAAAATTTTATTTTTGGGGTCCCGAAAATCCGTATTTTTGATCGAACTTCTAAAAGACTTAAGCTAACGGGTTTTTCTGTAATGTGATATTTGTATTGAACGTCTACTAATCGCTATATGTCGATTAGTGGGGGTTATACAAATCTGTGATCTGTAATGTTGCTGGAATGTGTATATGAATATGTTGGATTGTCGCGGGTGAATAGCCGGGGTTGTGAGACGAGAGTTTTCTTTTCTTTCAATTCATGTAAATTTGTAAATTGATGTAATAATTATTTGTATGGCCGCACAACCGGGTCGGGGTTGTAGCCGTCATTGTATAATTTCTTTTTACTGTTTTTGCTCCTAGGATAGACCCATGGAGGGGGTGCACAAACTACCGGGTATGCCGAAGTGTCGAGTGGCCTACTCATGGTGATGAGGGAGGTTACTACGCTTCGGGTACTTGGCGGGTAGTTTGCCGCACCCGTAGGGGTCTTGGGTGGGGTATTGGCTATTCACCGCGACCGTGTAATCTGTTTTTCGTTACAGGCTCGTGCGAATTCAGATTCCTAGTATATCCAATGTATTCATCTGTGATCTGAAATGTTTATCATTGCAGTATATCTATATATGATATTATTTAGGCGTTGCTTATGTTTTACAGACGCGCTAGCCCAGCCCCCGCTCTGTCGTTAGTTAAGTAACCTAACGGGTAATGACGGGGCCCAGTGGCGAATGCGAATGGCATAAGCGTACGTCATATTTTGGTTGTTTTCTGCAATGGTAGGATTAAATGATGGGACGCATTAAAAGAACTAATGCAAGAATATCATGCATTAAAAGAACTAATGCAAGATAATAAACCAAGTTAAAGTCGTTCGAACACTTTCGAAAAACCACTCGGTTCTTTTCAAAACTAACTTTTAAATGCGGAGCTTGAGCCACTCCGTTTAAAAGCTATATCGTTCCATCGACCAAATCAAGTTCACTACGTTCACGGTTTTGCCAAAACCATCCGTAGCCCTCCATCATTTCAGTTAAATATTCGGTAGTATTCAAGCTATGTATTTTAACCTCACGCCAAGGCATAGTGATTGGTAGCTGCCGGATATTTATCTGTTGCATAGATAGAATGCGTTGGTTTGAGACAGTCGTACTGCTATTTTGGCCTACGTCAAGGGTATGTACGGGTGGGTTCAAATTAACCTGGATAATGATGGGACGAACTTGACATGTGACTTATGAAATTTTGACCTCACGCCAAGGTCATAAGAGCATGGGGCAAAAATCCACATCGGGACTTTCATAAGTACTGAAACTTGCTAGATTTGCATACCTTTTGGAGTGTGATGATTCTGGTAGGATTCCTTCAGTTTCGTCACGCGATGATATTTGGATCCCGATCCTACTGTGAGTATATGCTACTCCTCGGGAAATTTCTCACTAAACGATCAATGCTATAAACCTAGTAGGTGCCTAGAAAGGTGTTAGCGGGGCTACACCCCTAGGGAAAAGAGGTTCTTTAATTAAGGAACTTCGCGAAAGCGTTGGAAAACCTCCCTCGAAGTACCGACACTGGCCTGGATGAACGGTTAAGCAAGTATTATACGGTGGGATTGATCCCGACTAATTCTTCCTTTATGGTTTGAGGAGGGATACGAGAAACAGTGGGAGCCATCCTGTTTAGACAAACTAAAAACCACTCTAAACTTGCAAGAGCATCATGCTGAGTGTTTCTTCTTCTCTCTCCTAATTGCAGCGACCAATCGACATGACTGGACTTAAGTTACTTCTAGATAAAAACATACTGACAGGGCCAAACTACAAAGATTGGCTCAGGAATGTCAAAATGGCAATCACTTACGACAAGCTGGGGTATCTTCTTACCACCAAAGCTCCCCCTGTCCCTGGTCCCACTTCCAGCGTCGCGGATAAGGAAATCCGCAAGACTTGGGAGATTGATAGCGCGAAGGCCAAGTGCCTCGTACTTGCCTCGATGGACAACGAACATCAGAGGAGGCACGAGATTATGGACCTTGAATCCATATTTCTCCATACAAAAGAACTGTATGGAGAGCAATCTCGTATCGCAAGATACGAAGCGTCGAAGAAGTTATTTTCGGCAAAGATGGCCGTCGGATCATCGGTAGCCGAGCACGTGCTAAAGATGATCGGCTACATTGAGGAGCTCGCGGACCTAGGGACCACATTGGAGAGTGAGCTCTATACGGACATAGTTCTCCAGTCCCTTCCTTCCACTTACGCCCAGTTTATACTGAACTTCAACTTGCAAGAAAAAGAAGTTGAACTTTCAGAGCTCCTCAACATGCTGAGGAGCGCAGAGGGCACCCTACAGAAAGGTAGGGAAACATCCACTTTGTTTGTAGGAGGATCATCTTCTTCTAGGTCCAAGGCGAAAGCCAAGGGAAAGAAGAAGAAAGCCCCCACCAAACCAAGAGGCGGTGTTAGTAAAGTGGATACGAAGGGAAAAGCTAAAGCAACAAAGAAAGCGGGGAAGCTTGTGGATAAGGAAGAATGCTTCTATTGTCATAAGAAAGGTCATTGGAAGAATGATTGCAGGGCTTGGAAAGCCAGGACACAGGAATTGAAGCAGGTTGTAGCTTCAGCTTCAGGTGTGTATGTTATTGAAAACTGTCTTTCAATAAACTCTACTTCCTGGGTATTGGATACCGGATCAGGATCTCATATCTGTAATTCTTTGCAGGCGTTGAGAAACCGTAGGGTTTTGAAGGCAGGTGACATGACCCTCAGAGTTGCGAACGGGGCTAGCATGGATGCTAAAGCCGTGGGGGACTATCACCTGGGAATGTCAGATGGACATGTTTTGGTCTTGCGTAATTGCTTTTTTGTACTCAACGCAACTTGTAATATCATTTCTGTATCTTTAGTTTCTAAAGAAGGTTATGAATTTGCGTTTGTAAGTAATGTTGTAAACATTCACCTTAATCAAGTTTTGATTGGGTCAGGTACATTGAGTAATGGTATATACGTATTGAACTAACCACAGATTTTCAATGTCCAGAATACACACAAAAGAAAGTCTCCAGAAATAAATCAGACTTTCTTGTGGCATTGTAGACTGGGTCACATCAATGAGAGAAGGTTGACTAAGTTACATACAGAAGGATATTTGAATGCGTTCGAATATCAATCGTATGCCACTTGTCAATCCTGTCTCAAAGGAAAGATGACAAAGACTCCGTTTACTGGACATGGAGTAAGAGCGAGCGAGCTCTTGGGACTCGTACACAGTGACATGTGCGGTCCAATGTCTACACATGCGCGAAGCGGTTATTCTTACTTCGTTACTTTTACGGATGACTTCTCAAGGTACGGTCATGTCTTCTTAATGAAACATAAGTCCGAAACCTTTGGAAAATTCCAGGAGTATAAGAATGAAGTGGAAAAACAAACCGGCAAAAGTATCAAGATTCTAAGATCGGATCGAGGTGGAGAATACTTAAGTGCCGAGTTCCTGGACTATTTAAAAGAGAACGGAATTCTCTCTCAGCTTACTCCTCCATACACTCCGCAACATAACGGTGTATCGGAGAGACGGAACCGCACCCTATTGGATATGGTGCGGTCCATGATGAGTAACGCTGAGTTGCCGCGATCATTCTGGGGATATGCGCTAGAATCAGCCGCATACCTTTTGAACCGAGTTCCCACTAAGACTGTGCCTACCACACCATATGAGTTATGGATTGGGAAGAAACCCTATCTTCAATATCTGAAGATGTGGGGATGTCCAGCTTTTGTCAAAAAGCAGCATGCGGACAAACTCGAGGCACGCTCGGTACTGTGCAAGTTTGTGGGATACCCAAAGAACACCTGGGGGTATCTTTTCTACTATGCAGAGGAACAAAAAGTCCTTGTTTCTCGTAATGCCCACTTTCTAGAACACCAGTTCTTGGAAAAGGAAGTAAGTGGGAGCGCAGTAGAACTGGAAGAAATTCCAGAACCACGGACTATTACTGAAAGTTTAGTGGAACCAGAAGGTTCAAAAGAACAGGACATTCCTACGCCGCTCCGCAGGAGTAATAGGCAGACTCATCCGCCCGAGAGATACTACGGTTTTATCATAGACGGGGATAGAGAGGATTGCATCATAGATTATGATGAGACTACTAGCTTCCAGCAGGCCGTTCAGAGCGTTGACTCAGTGAAATGGCTGGATGCAATGCGGACCGAAATGGAGTCCATGTACACCAACAAAGTTTGGACGTTAGACATTGCTCCAGACGGGGTAAAACCCGTAGGATGCAAGTGGATATTCAAAAGGAAGATTGGTGTAGATGGACAGGTTGAGACCTATAAAGCTAGGCTGGTAGCAAAGGGTTTTCGTCAAAGACCTGGCTTGGACTATGACGAAACCTTTTCTCCAGTAGCCATGCTGAAATCCATTCGGATCCTTCTTGCCATTGCTGCCTTCCACGATTATGAGATTTGGCAGATGGACGTAAAGACAGCATTTCTAAATGGAAATTTAGAGGAGTGTGTCTATATGGACCTGCCAGAGGGTTTCATTCAGAGTGGGAGCAGCGGAAAGGTGTGCAAGTTGGTTAAGTCTATCTATGGACTAAAGCAGGCATCGCGGAGTTGGAACATCTGCTTTGATGAGACGGTCAAAGAATTTGGCTTTATCAAAAATCCAGATGAACCATGTATCTATAGTAGATTTGTAGCGAGAACTGTAGTATTCCTCGTTTTATACGTGGATGACATTCTCTTAATAGGAAATGACATTCCTATGCTACAATCTGTCAAGGGGTTCTTGTCACACAGGTTCTCCATGAAAGACCTGGGTGATGCCTCATACATCCTGGGGATCCGGATCCATCGTGATAGATCCAAGAGGATATTAGGACTTTCTCAGTCCAGGTACATCGACACCGTACTGAAAAGATTCAGTATGGAAGATTCTAAGCGCGGTAACCTACCGGCTTGTCACGGGATCACCCTCTCTAAAGAGATGTCTCCCAAGACTGATTTGGAGAGGGATCGTATGTCTATTATACCCTACGCTTCTGCGGTAGGCTCTATAATGTATGCGATGTTGTGTACCAGACCGGATGTAGCTTATGCACTGAGTGTGGTAAGCCGGTATCAGTCAAACCCTGGGGAGAAACACTGGATAGCGGTAAAGAACATTCTCAAGTACCTGAGAAGGACTAAGGAGATGTTCTTGGTGTATGGCGGAAAAGACCTCCAGATCGAGGCCTTTGCTGACTCCAGCTTCCAGAGTGACAAGGATGATTCCAAGTCCATGTCGGGTTTTGTCTTTACCCTCAATGGAGGGGCGGTGTGTTGGAAGAGTTCCAAACAAGAAACCGTTGCAGACTCGACGATGGAAGCGGAATACATCGCTGCATCTGATGCCGCAAAAGAAGCTGTCTGGATGAGGAAGTTCTTGAAAGAACTTCAGGTGGTTCCGTCCATTGTTGATCCAATACCTCTGTATTGCGACAACAACGGGGCTATAGCTTTAGCGAAGGAACCCAGGTCCCATCAGAGATCCCGACACATCTTGAGGCGGTATCACCTGATCAGGGAGATCGTAGATCGCCAGGAGATCGAGGTTCGGAGAGTCGCTTCAGAAGATAACACTGCAGATCCATTCACCAAGGCCCTGCCCCAGACTCAGTTCGAGCGGCTGATCGAGATGATAGGTCTTCGATACGCCAGTACATGGCCTTAGTGCAAGTGGGAGATTGTTAGTGTATATGCCCTAGAGGCCATTACTGTATCATACTAGTTTGTATATTACTTAATGGAAGCTTGGGATATTCACCTTGTATATACAATCTTGCTCAAAATAGTAGTATGCTACTTGGTTTGTTTCTACTTCAATGTGTACATGTGTTTATTTTTGTATATCGCCTATACACATTAGTGGAGCCCTTAGGATCTTTGCTTGATTACCAGCGATGTGATGGCCGTCACACTAGTGGGGCTGGGTAATCTATAAGCACATCCTTATGCAGGTCCCTGGTCGCAGGACTATCGAGACAGGGCATCGATACTCCGGAGTAGACTAGCGCATGCGCTTCTCATCCCAGTGTGGGAGACGGTCTGTCCCACAGCCGTCAGTACGTCGTACTTGAGATAGTATGCGGGTGCTCGTTAGGTTACGGGTACACTGGACAGGACTCGTCGGGAACTGACTAGTGGGTATTATGCCTATCGTCAGTTATCAGTTCCCAGGTGACTTGAGTACAGCTTAGTCCGCTGACTTGACACTGTCACTTCGCCTCGAGTGTGTTCCCACTATACATTGATTACTACCCTACCACGGCTCAAAGGAGCCGTGCAAACAGGTAGTAGTTGGGTGCAGTCCCGAAGCACTTGGAGGCAGTGACAGTTAGACAGGATTCGTCTCTCCCGGTATTGGGGGTTGACATCGCGCTGTGTCTAGGAGAGCCATTACACGAGTAGTCCCTGGCCAGGGCAAACGAGATATACTGGTAGGCTTCCAGTGTTATCTCAGGGTGTTTTGGGCTTCGCTCCGGCACGACTTGTACCGCTATTGGGGGACTGACGTTTACCGCCCCCTAGGCCCGCCATGCGATGTATCAGACGAACAGACCGGACTGTACGGAGAATGTCACATTCAGGCTCAGCAGGAGTTCAGATGGGTTTCGCCTCGTCGGTCTTCTTGTCGGCATTACCTGGGGACCGTTACGCACAGCTAGTGCCGCTTGCGGTCTGTGGTTAAACCCACTGCCAGCGTAGTGTCGAGTCTTTAGAGTCCCACACAGAAAGCTTTTCGCCTTTAGGCAAAAGAGTAGAGGTCGCATGGTATTGCGACAGGTCGCATGGTTTTGCGACAGGGTTCGGTCACATCCGTGCACTTGTGCACGTACAGTGCCCGGACAGTTTACACTAGCGGGCTTTGGTTTGAGCCAGATCCTAGTGTACCTTTTGGGATTGGATTTATCCAGTATACATTCGTGTTCCTCGGAACGCGGATGCGGGTGTGTATGCAAAGTTGACAGGGAGTCAGAGGCAGCGGATTCTCATTAGGGTTGTTGACAGTTGACCGTTGACTATTTGACTTTTTGCTCAACCCTAATGAGAATATGATATGTGATTAACTATTATATTAATTAAGTATTATGGTGACATGGTTGTTGACTTTTGTTGACTTTGTTGACTTGTTGACTTTTGTTGACTTGTTGACTTTGTTGACCGGTTGACTAGGCTTGACTAGTTGACCATCATGATAACCATAGCCATCATTTCATGGCAAAGACTTTTGCTTGCTTGCTCATTTGTGCAAAATGAGTGCATGAAATGATATGGTTATGGTTGCTTCAACCATCACATAACACTTGATTTGGTATAATGTGTTATGATGACTTTGGATTATGAGAGGGTGAGAGACAAAAGACTTGCTCATTCTTTCTTGCTCATTCTCTCTCTTGTTCTTGAGCTCTCTTGTTTTGCTCTCACCCTCTTGCTCTTGCTCCCTCTCTTTAATCTATGGTTCTCTTGTCTCATGAGTTGAGAATCAAGAACCATAGATAAAATCCCACACAAACTCTTCTCTACTCATTCTAGTTCACAAGGTTTAGCAAACCGAGTGAACTAGTTTCTTCAAAGAACGAAGAAGGAGCCAAAGGTTGGAGCTTTCAGGTGGATCTATCTTCGGCGTACGGAGACGACGGGAAGAAGCCAATCCGGACCACCATCGGAGCTTGAAGATGAAGGAGTTCAAGACAAGCAAGGTATAACCCCCTAACCGAGTAGCTAGAAACTCGTAGTTAGGTTGTTAGATAGATGTTTAACCAAGATCCGGGTTTTAGGTCCATGTTACCACCTCTATAAAAATCGTTTTTTACCAAATTCCGCACTCCCGAAAGTACCGGGAGAGGTAGCATGGACTTACAAAAATAACACGCACAAATTGCTAATTAACACGAAAAACACTCTAGTGAAATTTCAAAGTGTTACATGATTCGAGGATGGTTTCCGGTTCTGGAGAAAATGAAAAGGACTATTCAGTTGTCTTTTTCTTTTACCTTCTCTCAGGTTGCGAGTGCTCCTTGGATTAGGAAAGAACACCTATTACGCTTATTGGATAGTCTTCATCCAAACCATAGGCAGGCGCCGAACGGTAGGAAATGAAGAAAACTATTTAGCCTAAAAGGTGTACAGAAGGTATTATGTAAAGATAAATAAAGGGATTAGTAAAGAGGGCAAAGTAAATTGCGACTGCTATTCACGACCAAACCAAATATGTCATTGCCACTCCTACTTCACCTTTGTATTTCTCCGGAACACCCCGTATCACTATGAAGATTCACAGTTTATTAGATACTCCATCGTATGGTTATATACCAACTCGAAGGAACTTGTTCCAGTTCGGGAATGGATTCTGGTTCAGGAGAAATAGGAATAAGGTTTTATTTAGTTGTCTTTTATCTTTACTTTCTCTCGGGTTGTGAGTGCTCCTAGGATTAGGACAGTACACCTATTACGTTTATTGGATAGTCTTCTTCCAAACCATAGGCTGGTGCCGAACGGTAGGGAAGGAAAAAAACCAATTAGCCTAAAGGCGTATGAAGAAGGTAATGACTAAACACATATAATGGGATTTGGAGAGATGGCAAAAAAATAGACGGTTACAGTTGTGAATCTGATAATGGAAGAGGCATTACTAAGAATACCCGGATACCCCTCCGAAACATTTATATGTTTCAGTTTCACTGTGTATTGTTAAAAGAAAAACTGATTTCCCAATTAGCCCTTGCTCCAGGGTATGTATTTACCAGGTTTGATTCTCACATCTGTATGGTTTTACAGATGATGAGTGGGAGTAAGTTATTGGGAATTGGGTGATCATCCTCATTATATCGGGATTCGTTGTAATTGGTGATATTTGAGGAAATCGCCTGGGTTGTTTGCCGGACGGCAAATATTTGGTTTTGAATATCCGTTGTTATGCACCAATTTCAAATTGATATATCTGTACGTTTATTTTTATAAAGTGAGATATAACTTTTTGAAATTATGTCTATGACATTTACCTATATCAGTGGATGATTAGGTAAGGAGCATTAAACAGCGGTGTAATTCTTCTTAACCATAAGTACAGTTTTCAACCTACGACACAAAGGGAGTGAGTTATCAGACTCAGGGGATTTATACAGAGTATTGTATGTTGTCCAGTGTCCATTAGGATAGAGGGTTTGGTGCTCGTACTATATACTGTTTACTTATGAATTCTCTAGTTCTTAGACATGTGTTTCATAGAAATGCAAGGTCTAACTTTTGAGAAGTTATAGGTATAAGAATAAAGTAGAGAACCAGGTATTGCAAGTATCAGGATTCTTCAAGGTGATCGAAGATGTAGATACTTGTGTATGGTATTCAGTTAATAGTAATGATTAAGAGAACTTGCTTCTCTTTCAGGTTACTCATAATTGGAAGCACTCCTAAGTTGAGTAATGATGATCGGCCTCTCTCCATTTAGTTGACATGCCCTTGAGACAGCTGCATGATTTGAATCTGGTTCCAATTAAATAATTTCCTCTGTTTCTATATTGGATATAGAATAGTTCATATCTTAACAATGTTAAGGTATGGGGAGTTGTCCGGCTTATGCTTAAAACCAGACTCTGGATAACTCAAGGCACTTTTCTGTAATGGCTGTTTGTGGGTTGACCCGGGCTATGACGAGGGTTGACTTTCTACCATCTGGAAGATCAATAGTGATATTGTTCTTGACTCGCCACAGTTTTAGTAAAATTGATTTTTTCAGAAAAACAGTCGTGGGAGTATGGTAAAACTGGAAGTGATTCCAGAACCACAAACGATTACTGAAAATTTAATAGGACCTAAAGATTCAATCTCGTTTGACATTCCATTGGCCACTCCGCAGATATGGTGGGTCACCTTAGGCACTCGAGAGATACTTCGGTATGCTCAAGGACGGTGACAGGGAGGTCTTGTTTACCCAGACTTGCCGTTGCTGTTGTTCCAGACTGTGAGACCTGGCAGGAGGATGAGTATAGTGTCGTTCTATACTAGCTTTAGAAGTGTATGTGTATATGACTCTGCCAGAGGGTTGTCGTAGTCAGTGAGAGCAGCAAAAGCATAGTGGACAAGTAGCTTATGTCTATTTTTGGACTAAAGCAGATACAGCGGAGATAGATCATCTATTTCTGATATGACAGTCATGGGTTTGACTTCATCAGAATAGGGGATGGATCTTTTAAGAAGGTAGTAGTGTGTGATGTCCTGGTATTTGGATGACATACACATAGTAGGAAGTGAAAATCCTATACTACGATCGGTTATACTTTGGTTGTCACATAGTAGTTTCTCCACATAGGATATAGAAATAATATCAGACATTCTGGTTACTAGATCTATGGTTTTAGATCTAGATTTGGGTAGTTTCCCAATCTGGGTACTTAGACAGCATTCTAAAGGTGTTTTAGAATGGACGACTCCTGGCACTGTAGTGTACCTGCAGGTAATGGAGTCACCCTCTCTAAAGGTGTCTTACAGACTAAAGGGGAGAGGGATGTGCATGATTGGCAGATCACTTGCTTAGGCAATTGAGTCAATCATGAGATGTCAAGTACCACACCAGACGTTGTTTTTTGCACGAGATGCAGTAAGTGTTGGAGATAGTGCCCTCAGAGTCAATTATTGGATCACAGGCACGTAATTGCAATGATTGAGGGAGGACTTATCCCGGTAGGACAGTCTTACTCAAGATGATAGTATGCTATCTAGTTTATCTTTATCATCGTGTACTGCTTTAAGTGACCTTACAGGTCACTATTGTACGTTGATAGAGCCCCTAGGATTCTTGCTTGACTACCAGCAGTATGAGGGCAATCATATACGTGGGAGCTGGAGTCTATAAGCACATCCTTAAAAGGTCCCTAGTCGTGGGAGTTTCGAGACAGGGCATCGATTCTCCAGAGTAGACTAGTGTATACATTCAAGACCCCGACGAGGGGCGGTGGCCGGTCTCACAAGTCACTGGTGTCAGTTGGTTCACCTAAGATGTATATAGGTGCTCATTGGGTTATGAGTACACCGGACAGGACTCGCCGGGAACATGCTAGTTGGTATTATACCTGACGTCAGATAGCAGTTCCCTGGTGACATGTGTACAGGTTAGTTCATCGACCAGAGATCGTCAGTTGTCTCGTGTGAGTTCCCACTGTACTTAGATTACTACCCTACCACGCTCAAAGGAGACGTGCAAACAGGTTTTAGTTGGGTACAGTCCCAAGCCACATAGAGGCAGTGAGCGGATCTGCAGAGGTTCATCTCTCCCGGTATTGGGGATGGGGTCGCGCTGTGTCTAGGAGAGCCAGTACATGAAAAGTCCTTAGCCAAGGCAGGAGATTTACTGGTAGGATTCCAGTAGTATCTCAGGGTGTTCTGGGCTTATCTCCGACACGACTTGTACCGCTTTTGGGGGTCTGACTTTTACCAACCCCCTAGGCCCGCCATGCGATGCTCATTGACGAACGGACTGGACTGTACGAATATTGTCACTGACAGGCTCAGTAGGGTGTCAGGATGAGTTCGCTCATCGACATCCCTTTTGGTCAATAGCTGGTAGCCCGTCACGTATTGCTAATACCTCTGACGTGCTAGTGGTTAAATCCACAGCCATAGTGTTGACGAGTCTTTAGAGTCCACCACACACAGTTACTCAAGTTTCGGGCGAAACGCTGTAGAGGCCGTATGGAGATATGGTTGGGTTCGATCAGATACGTGCGGTATTACACGGATCGTGATCGGACGGATTTTACTAGCGGGCTTTGGTTTAAGCCGGATCCTAGTATTAGACAATGTAGATTTTGTCTCTTTGCATTTGTGTTCAGTGGGAATACAAATGCGGGCATGTATATGCAGTCGTGGGGTTTTCCTATAATTTATTACGGGATCAGTTTTGATGGAGGGGGTTAGTTGCAAGTTTGCAAATAACTTATTGTAGAGGGGTTTCTTGCACTTGTGGCTTCATCATGATGAGATTCTTTTTATATCTCTTCACTTGCTTTAAATGAGAAAGGATTTGGATGGGAATTGATTTGGCTTGAGATTAGCATATGGTGTGACTTTTATCCATTCATATCATCACACATTATCCCCACTTGCATTATTCCCTTTTTCCCTCATCCATTCTTTTATGGGGCCGGCCACTTTGAGGGGTAAGGAGAGAGAGGTTCATTTGATGTGTGGCATTTTTCCTCATCTCATATTCCTTGCTAAAAGTTGAGAGCACCATTTTTCTTTCCTCCATAGCTTTTTCTCTCTTTACCTCCATCACCATGGCAACTTCCCAAATCCCAAAGAGACAAGTTTCTGCACTATACGTACAGTTCCCTTAGACGCGTCGGCTAGCCAACTTCGCACCCGAGTTGCCTCGGTCTAGAGGTTGGAGCCCGTAAAATACTTTGGCTACGTGGTGCCCTTTCCGACAAGGAGGTGACGGACGGAGATTCCGCGGGAGATCGGAGTGGAGACGAAGACCGAAGGACACGGATCGCTTGGTAAAACTCTCAACCCATTTTTTAGTTTACTAGTAGCTAGATTAACGGCCCGATCCGGGTTAAAAGTGCGCGGTGGTGCCGGTTTGCTAGTTTGCAAAGTTTTTCGTTTCCGCATTCCGGCATCGGATCGACGGCCGGGGCGCCGCCGTGCACTTACATTGGTATCAGAGCCACGCCATTAACCTAGTCTAGCTTGCTTTAGTATGTTTAGAACTCGATCGAACTAAAATCCCGAAAACCCGATTTCCAGTGCATCTGTTCTTTGTCGAAATTTTTTTAGCTCCAAAAATTTTTCAGGTTGTTGCAGAAACACATGCAGGCAAATATAAGCATTCTGCAAAAATTTGGTCGAGTGATGCTTTAGTACGGCCGCGGAAACACAGCCAAACCCCCTGGTTTTGCCGCGGTTCCGCGGTTGAATAAAGTCAACGCGACACCAACTTTTTCCAGTAAGCTTCTGGTTAGGAAATGGGGGTTTTGGGATATTCTTTTTGGGCCCAGATTTTCTGTGAGAGCTACAGTAGTGCTTGGGGCCCACTTCGGTACATTTGTTCGATCGGATATTTTAAACATGCTAGTTCACAGTATTTACATTATATCTGCGACCGTGAATGTCACTTGATCGGTAAATCCAGTCTATCTGCTATAGCCCTTTTAGACGGATTTGCGAACGTGACATTCACGTTGATGTTCTGTGTTGTGCTGTGATGTTGCGGATTGGTCGTGGGGAATAGCCTGGTTGCAATATTAGTACAGTTTTGTTTTATATGTACATTTGATATTGCGGGTCGAGCGTCCGACATGTGGACTGCCGTCACTGCCTGTTTGTATTATTCTTTTGGGGTACGACCGGGTCGAGGTCGATGTACCCGTTGTATGTATATTTTACTTTTTGTACTAGTATTACCCCGCGGAGGGGTGCACGGATAGCCGGATTCTAGAGGGCAACGGGCCCGCATCGCATGGCATTGAGACGGAGGGGGCTTCACTCTAGAATTGGCGGGCTATTCGCCGCACTCGTAGGGGGTATAGGTTGACCCGGGAGGGGTGCCCAAGTTACCGGATTCCGTGAAGTGCTGGGTGGTCCATTCACGTTGTTGAAGGGGGCTGCCTCGCTTCGGGTTTTGGCGGGTAACTTGCCGTGCCCGTAGGGGTCTAGGATTTCATTGCACAGGCTATCCACACGACCAGGGGAACGTCGGGTTTCAGTAGCGGCTCTATGAAACCCGGGGATCCCAGATATTTGTATTGCTCTGTGATGCTGGTTACATTTCTGTGATGTTGCATTTTTTATCACGCCTTGGGCGAAAATTATATATTATATATATACTAGTAGATGTTGTATATGTTTTGCATCCGCGCTAGTCCAGTCCCCGCTCTGTCGTTAGTTAGCTAACCTAACGGGTGATGACAGGACTCAGTGGCGAATGCGGATGGCATATACGTACGTCATTATTTTCGTTCTTTATGGTGTGATCAATTGATGGGACTGTGTTGACTTGGATCAATGCAAGATAAACAAACCTAATCTGATGTTGTTGGAACATTTTTCAAAAAGCTGTTATTGCAAGGGCGTTCTCTTTTGTTTTGCATCGTGGTATTCTGTTGGAATATCCTGCTCCTCAGTCGACGAGGCAAGGGCCGAGATCCCTTCACCGGGAGTGACCCCTTGGACAGAAGTTTGCGTCAGGGCAATAACTTCACTATAGCCGATTACTTTTGCTTTGCATCGTGGTATTCAGTTGGAATATCCTGCACCCCATCCTACGGGGAAAGAGCCGAGATCCCTTCACCTGGAGTGACCTCTTTAGCAAAGGTTTTCATCACTATATTTTTATAAAGTTATCCGTTCCTTCAACGATATCAAGTTCATTACGTTAAAGGTTTTCGCCAGAAACCATTCGTAACCCTCCGTCATTTCAGACGGGTAGCACGTAGTATTCATGCGATGTTTGTTGGCCTTCGTCAAGGCATAGTGTATGGTAGCTACTTGTTACCTTTCTGCTGCATAGATAGATGCGTTGGTTTAGGACAGTCGTATAGCCTTGTTGGCCTTCGTCAAGGGCTTGTACGGGTGGGTTCAAATTAACCTGGACAATGACGGGTAGAACTTGACATGTGACTTATGATTTGTTGGCCTTCGTCATGGTCATAAGAGCATGGGGCAAAAATCACATCGGGAGTTTCTAAAGAACTTGAAACTTTCCAGATATGCGCATACCTTATGGAGTATGATAATGTGAGCGGATTCCGTCACGTTATCATGTGGTGATAGTTGGATCCCGATTCCCACTGATGAGTTGGTTTACTCCTCGGGTGATCCCGACTAATTCTTCTTTCATGTTTGGGGAAGAATTTGACGGTACAGTAGGAGGTTTCCAGATTAGATAAAGTGATAACCATTCTGATCTAGGTTAGAGTGCACGCTGAGTGTTTCTTTTTTCTCTCTCTTTGGCAGCGACCATTGACCCGACCCTAGACTATGACTCAGTGACCAAGTTGACCGAACCTTCTTAAACAATGGCTTTTGGATTGTCAGAGTTGCAGACCTGATTGCCACTCCTACTTTTACCCTTTTCTCCAGGGCACCCCGTATTAGTACGAACGTCCACTTCCATTGGACAAAACCATTGTATGGTTATATACGAACTCGAAGGAATTTATTCGAGGATGGTTTCAGGTTCTGGAGAAAACAGATAGGACTATTCAGTTGTCTTTTCCCTTTTACCTTCTCTCAGGTTGCGAGTGCTCCTTGGATTAGGACAGTACACCTATTACGCAAATTGGATAGTCTTCTTCCAAACCATAGGCAGGTGCCGACCGGTAGGGAATGAAGAAAACCAATTAGCCTAAACGGTGTACAGAAGGTATTGAGTTAAGACAAAGAAAGGGATTAGAAGGAGGGCAAAGTAAATTGCGACTGATATTCACGACCAAACCAAGTATTTCGTTACCACTCCCACTTCACCTTTGTATTTCTCCAGGACACTCCATGTCACTACGAAGATCCACAGTTTATTGGATACTCCATCGTATGGTTATATACGAACTCGAAAGGAACTTGTTCCAGTTCAAGGATGGATTCTGGTTCAGGAGAAATAGGAATAAGGTTTATTCGGTTGTCTTTTATCCTCACCTTCTCTCATATTCCGAGTGCTCCTAGGATTAGGACAGTACACCCATTATGCTTATTGGATAGTCTTCTTCTAAACCATAGGCTGGTGCCGAACGGTAGGGAAGGAAGAAAACCATTTTGCCTAAACGGGTGTACAGAAGGTAATGACTAAAGACATATGAAGGGATCTGGAGAGATGGCAAAGAAATATACGGTTATAGTTGTGAATCTGCATGATGGAAGAGGCATTACTAGGAATATCAGGATACCCCATCTAAACATTTCAATGTTTCAGTTTCACTGTGTACTATTAATAGAAAACTGATTTCCCAATTAGACATTTGCTCTAAGGTATGTATTTACCAGGTATGATTCTCACATCTGTATGGTTTTACAGATGATGAGTGGGAGTAAGTTATTGGGAATTGGGTGATCATCCTCATTATATCGGAATTCGTTGTGATTGCTGATATTTGAGGAAATCGCCTGGGTTGTTTGCCGGACGGCAAATATTTGGTTTTGAATATCCGCGGTTATGCACCAATTTGAAATTGATATATCTGTACGTCCTTTTTCATAAAGTGAGATATAACTTTTTGAAATTATGTCTATGACATTTACCTATATCAGTGGATGGTTAGGTAAGGAGCATTAAACAGCGGTGTAATTATTCAAAACCATAGTACAGTTTTCAACCTACGACACACAGTGAATGAGTTATTAGACTCAGGGGACTTATACAGAGTATTGTATGTTGTCCAGTGTCCATTAGGACAGAGGGGTTGGTTCTCGTACTATATTCTGTTTACTTATGACTTCTCTAGTTCTTAGACAGGTGTTTCGTAGAAACACAGGGTCTAAATTTTGAGAAGTTATAGGTATATGAATAAAGTAGAGAACCAGGTATTGCAAGTATCGGGATTCTTCAAGGTGATCGAAAATATAGATACTTGTGTATGGTATTCAGTTGATAGTAATGATTAAGAGAACTTGCTTCTCTTTCAGGTTACTCATAATTGGAAGCATTCCTAAGTTGAGTAACGCTGATCGGCCTCCTTCCATTTACTTGACATGCACTGGAGACAGCTGCATGATTTGAATCTGGTTCAATTAAATCAGTGCCTCTGTTTCTGTATTGGATATAGAACAGTTCAAATCTTGACATTGTTAAGGTACGGGGAGTTGTCCGGCTTATGCTTAAAACCAGACTCTGGACAACTCAGGGCACGTTTCTGTAATGGCTGTTTGTGGGTTGACCCGGGCTATGACGAGGGTTGATTTTCTACCATCTGGAAGATCAATAGTGATATTGTTCTTGACTCGCCACAATTTTAAAAGAAATGGATTTTTTCAAAAAACAGTAGTGGGAGTATGGTAGAACTGGAAGTGATTCTAGAACCGCAAACGATTACTGAAGATTTGATAAAGAACCTAAAGATTCAATCTGGTTTAACATTCCATTGGCCACTCCGCAGATATGGTGGGTAACCTCTGGCACCCGAGAGGTACCTCGGTATGCTCAGGGACGGTGGCTGGGAGGTTCCTGTTTACCCAGACTTGCCATTGCTATTGTTCCAGACAGTGAGACCCGGCAGGAGGATGAGTATAGCGTCGTTCTAAACTGGCTTTAGAAGCGTACGTGTATATGACTCTGCCAGAGGGTTGTCGTAGTCAGTAGGAGCAGCGGAAGCATTGGTGGACAGGAGGCTTATGTCTATTTATAGACTAAAGCAGACAGAGCGGAGATAGATCATCTATATCTGATGCGACAGTCATAGGTTTGACTTCATCAGAATAGAGGATGGATCTGTTAAGAAGGTAGTAGGGTATGATGTCCTGGTATTTGGATGACATACACAGAGTAGGAAGTGATATTCCTATACTACGATCGGTTGTATTTTGGTCGTCACACAGTGGTTTCTCCACATGGGACTTGGATATAATATCAAGACATTCTGGTTACTAGATCTATAGATCTAGATTTGGGTGGTTTCCTAATCTGGGTACATAGACAACATTCTATGAGTATTTAGAATGGACGACTCCTGGCACGGTAGTGAACCTGCAGGTGATGGAGTCACCCTCCCTAAAGGTGTCTTACAGACTAAAGTAGAGAGGGATGTGCATGATTGGCAGATCACTTCTTAGGCAATTGAGTCAATCATGAGATGTCAAGTACCACACCAGATGTTGTTCCTGCAGTAGATGCAATAAGTTGATATTAATCCAATACTGGAGAAACGATCGGAAGCTGTTTTAGGACATAAGTGGATGTTCTAGAGATATGATAACGACAGCCTCGTTCTGGAGACGGTTATCATTCCAGGCTTCCAAGGTGACATCGACGATAGGGTGTTCGTCAGAGTTATAGTTTTCCCTCTGACGAGGGGCAGTATTTTGGACAGGTGGTCCAGGTGGATACTGAGGGAAGGATGGCGCAGGATACTGATTAAGTTCAGTTAACGATACAGTCTAAGAAGTTTGGATTTGGAGTTCATTTATGAGCTAGGTCCCATCAGACATCCAGACATTTTAAGACAGGTATTGCTCATTTCGGGAGATGGCTTTCTCCGCGAACTTAAGATAAAGAGAGACATAGAAAGAGATATCAGAGCGGATCCACTCACTGAGGCTATTCCTCGAACGCAATAGTTTCGCAAACGAGCTCTATGAGACTGACTAGTAGAGGAGTTGGGTGTTCGGTATCACACGGGCTGTGAGTATGCGACATCGCAATAATTAGCCTTGAGTGCAAGTGGGAAATTGTTGGAGATAGTGCCCTCAGAGTCAATTATTGGATCACAGGCACGTGATTGCAATGATTGAGGGAGGACTTATCCCGGTAGGACAGTCTTACTCAAGATGATAGTATGCTATCTGGTTTATCTTTATCATCGTGTACTGCTTTAGGTGACCTTACAGGTCACTATTGCACGTTGATAGAGCCCCTAGGATTCTTGCTTGACTACCTGCAGTATGAGGGCGATCATATACGTGGGAGCTAGAGTCTATAAGCGCATCCTTAAAAGGTCCGTAGTCGTGGGAGTTTCGAGACAGGGCATCGATTCTCCAGAGTAGACTAGTGTATACAGTCGAGACCCCGACGAGGGGCGGTGGCCGGTCTCACAAGCCACTGGTGTCAGTTGGTTCACCTAAGATGTATACAGGTGCTCATTGGGTTATGAGTACACCGAACAGGACTCGCCGGGAACATGCTAGTTGGTATTATACCTGACGTCAGATAGCAGTTCCCTGGTGACATGTGTACAGTTTAGTTCATCGACCTGAGATCGTCATTTGTCTCGTGTGAGTTCCCACTGTACTTAGATTACTACCCTACCACGCTCAAAGGAGACGTGCAAATAGGTTTTAATTGGGTACAGTCCCGAGCCATATGGAGGCAGTGAGCGGATCTGCAGGGGTTCGTCTCTACCGGTATTGGGGGTGAGGTCGCGCTGTGTCTAGGAGAGCCAGTACATGAAAATTCCTAGGCCAAGGCAGGAGATTTACTGGTAGGTATTCCAGTAGTATCTCAGGGTATTCTGGGCTTATCTCCGACACGACTTGTACCGCTTTTGGGGGTCTGACTTTTACCAACCCCCTAGGCCCGCCATGCGATGCTCATAGACGAACGGACCGGACTGTATGGATATTGTCACTGACAGGCTCAGTAGGGTGTCAGGATGAGTTCTCTCATCGACGTCCCTTTTGGTCAATAGCTGGTAGCCCGTCACGTATGGCTAATACCTCTGACGTGCTAGTGGTTAAATCCACAGCCATAGTATTGACGAGTCTTTAGAGTCCACCACACACAGTTACTCAAGTTTCGGGCGAAACGCTGTAGAGGCCGTATGGAGATATGGCAGGGTTCGATCAGATACGTGCGGTCTTGCACAGATCGTGATCGGACGGATTTTACTAGCGGGCTTTGGTTTAAGCCGGATCCTAGTATTAGACAGTGTAGATTTTGTCTCTTTGCATTTGTGTTCAGTGGGAATACAAATGCGGGCATGTATATGCAGTCGTGGGGTTTTCCTGTAATTTATTACGGGATCAGTTTTCTGAAGTTTCCAGTTTGCATTCCGTTCCGGCCGGTTTTCCTTTGTTCCTTCACGGCCGGACTTTTCGATGGAGGGGGTTATTTGCAAGTTTGCAAATAACTTATTGTGGAGGGGTTTCTTGCACTTGTGGCTTCATCATGATGAGATTCTTTTTATATCTCATCACTTGCTTTAAATGAGAAAGGATTTGGATGGGAATTGATTTGGCTTGAGATTAGCATATGGTGTGACTTTTATCCATTCATATCATCACACATTATCCCCACTTGCATTATTCCCTTTTTCCCTCATCCATTCTTTTATGGGGCCGGCCACTTTGAGGGGTAAGGAGAGAGAGGATCATTTGATGTGTGGCATTTTTCCTCATCTCATATTCCTTGCTAAAAGTTGAGAGCACCATTTTTCTTTCCTCCATAGCTTTTTCTCTCTTTACCTCCATCACCATGACAACTTCCCAAATCCCAAAGAGACATGTTTCTGCACTATACCTACAGTTCCCTTGGACGCGTCGGCTAGCCAACTTCGCGTCCGAGTTGCCTCTGTACAGAGGTGGGAGCCCGTAAAAGACTTTGGCTACGTGGTGCCCTTTCCGACAAGGAGGTGATGGACGGAGATTCCGCGGGAGATCGGAGTGGAGACGAAGACCGAAGGACACGGATCGCTTGGTAAAACTCTCTACCCATTTTCTAGTTTGCTAGTAGCTAGGTTAATGGCCCGATCCGGGTTAAAAGTGCGCGGTGGTGCCGGTTTGCTAGTTTGCAAAGTTTTTCGTTTCCGCATTCCGGCGTCGGATCGACTGCCGGGGCGCCGCCGTGTACTTACAGTAAGTTGATATTAATCCTATCCTGGAGAGACATTCGGAAGCAGTTTTAGAATATAAGTGGATGTTCTAGGAATATGATAACGACAGCCTCCTTCAGGAGACGGTTATCATTCCAGGCTTCCAAGGTGACCTGGATGGCAGAGTGACTGTCAGAGTTATAGTTTTCCCTCTGACGAGGGGCAGTATTTGGACAGGTGGTCCAAGCGAATACTGAGGGAGGCATGGAGCAGGATACTGATTAAGTTCAGTTGACGATACAGTCTAAGAAGTTTTGATTTGCAGTTCATTTATGAACTAGGTCCCATCAGATATCCAGACATATTCTAAGACAGGTATTGCTCATTTCGGGAGATGGTTTTCTCCGCGAACTTGAGATAAAGAGAGACATAGAAAGAAACATCAGGGCGGATCCACTCACTGAGGCTATTCCTCGAACGCAATAGTTTCGCAAATGGGCTTTGTGAGACTGATCAGTAGAGGAGTTGGGTGTTCGGTATCACACGGGCTGTGAGTATGCGACATCGCAATAATTAGCCTTGAGTGCAAGTGGGAGATTGTTGGATATAGTGCCTTCAGAGTCAATTATTGGATCACAGGCACGTGATTGCAATGATTGAGGGAGGACTTATGCCGGTAGGACAGTCTTACTCAAGATGATAGTATGCTATCTGGTATATCTTTATCATCGTGTACATGCTTTAGGTTATATTACAGGTCACTATTGCACGTTGATAGAGCCCTTAGGATTCGTGCTTGACGGCCAGCAGTATGATGGCGATCATTTACATGGGAGCTGGGGTCTATAAGCACATCCTTAAAGTGGTCCCTAGTCATCGGAGTTTCGAGACTGGGCATCAATACTCCATTAGTAGACTAGTGTACACAGTCGAGACCCCGACGAGGGGCGGTGGCCGGTTTCACAAGTCATTGGTGTCAGTTGGTTCACCTAAGATGTATACAGGTGCTCATTGGGTTATGAGTACACCGGACAGGACTCGGCGAGAACATGCTAGTTGGTATTATACCTGACGTCAGATAGCAGTTCCCGGGTGACATGTGTACAGGTTAGTTCATCGACCTGGGATCGTCATTTGTCTCATGTGAGTTCCCACTGTGCTTTGATTACTGCCCTACCACGGCTCAAAGGAGTCGTGCAAACAGGTTTTAGTTGGGTACAGTCCCGAGCCACAAGGAGGCAGCGAGCAGATCGGCAAGGGTTTCGTCTCTCCTGGTATTGGGGGTGAGATCGCGTCGTGTCTAGGAAAGCCATTACACGAAGTCCTTGGCCAAGGCAGGAGATTTACTGGTAGGTATTCCAGTAGTATCTCAGGGTGTTCTGGGCTACACTCCGACACGACTTGTTCCGCTTTTGGGGGTCTGACTTTTACCAACCCCCTAGGCCCGACATGCGATGCTCATAGACGAACGGACCGGACTGTACGGATATTGTCACTGACAGGCTCAGTAGGGTGTCAGGATGAGTTCTCTCATCGACCTCCCTTTTGGTCAATACCTGGTAGCCCGTTACGTACGGCTAGTACCACTGACGTGCTAGTGGTTAAATCCACTGCCAAAGTATTGATGAGTCTTTAGAGTCCCCCACAGACAGTTTCTCAAGTTTCGGGCGAAACATTGTAGAGGCCATATTGTATTATGGCAGGGTTCGATCATATACGTGCAGTAGTGCATGGATCATGATCGGGCGGATCATACTAGTAGGCTTTGGTTTAAGCCGAATCCTAGTATTAGATTTATTGGATTACTTTAGTCCCATCGCATTCGCATTCGGTCGGAATGCGGATGCAGTTATGTATATACAGGTGAGGGGTATCCTTGTGATCCGTCACGAGTTTACTTTAAATATTGCCGTATCTTTTTTATTGTTGTAAACATTTGGATTAATGTTTACAAATGGAAATTGTGAGCTTAAATCATCATTTTTTGCATTTAATGTGACATGGACTTCATTAGTGACTCATGGTCTCTTTTCTTGTGCTAATGTCACATTATGTGACTGATTTGTGGTTTGAAATGAGAGGAAGAGAGAGAAAGGCAGCCATGTATATGTTAGCTCTTGTATTATTTCTTTATAGCTCTCTTTTGATCATAGTAGAGATAAGAAAAAGAAAGTCTTCTTCTTCTTCCTCTTCCTCTAGCTCACAATCTCCATTAATGGCTTCATCTTCAACCTCCATCCATACACTCTCATGTGATGAGAATCAATGGATGCTTGAGACAAAGTGATCACACACATTCTCTACATCGCCTTGGACACGTCGGCTAGTGAACTTCATGCCCGAGTTGCTTCGGATGAAGTAGGAGCCCGTAAAAAGACTCGAAGATGTGGTGCCCTTTCCGACGAAGAGATCGAGATCGGAGATGCCGCGAGGAGCTTGGGATGGTTGCCAAAGACCGAAGGACACGTATCGATCGGTATAGCCTTTCCAACCCTTTCTCTAGTTGCTAGTTGTAGGTTAATAGTTCGATCCGGGATTAAAGTCTGAGATAGCGCCGGTTTGAAGTTTAGAAAAAGTTTTCGTTTCTGCATTTTGGCCTCGGACAGTCGGCCGGGGCGCTACCGTAGAATTACAGAGATGTAGATCGCCCGTCTGTTGGACAGAACTCAGTGAGAGCAGTGTTTTGGGGCCACAGATCGTACATGAGACGACCGAGAATATACAGCTGATTCGAGACAGGATGAGGACAGCTCAGAGCAGGCAGAAATCGTATGCTGACAGACGCCGCCATAGATTAGAGTTCGCAGTTGGAGATCACGTTTTTCTGAGGGTCTCTCCGATGAAGGGAGTGATGTGGTTTGGACGGAAGGGGAAGCTTAGCCCCAGATTCATAGGTCCCTTCGAGATCCTCGAGCGTATGGGCGCAGTAGCATATCGTTTGGCTCTTCCACCCGACTTTCCAGATGTTCACCCCGTATTCCACGTGTTGATGCTTCGCAGATACCTGCATGACCCTTCGCACATGATTCAGCATCAGACCATTCAGCTCGAGCGCGATCTTTCGTTCACCGAGCAGCCAGTCGTGATATTGGACCGGTAGGTGAAGAAACTTAGATCGATGGTCTTGCCATCAGTGAAGGTGCTTTGGGGCAGCCCGAATGGTGAAGAGATCACTTGGGAGGCCGAGTGCGAGATGCGGAAGAAATTCCCTCATCTCTTTGAAGGTATGCGTAGTTTTATATTTTTAAATTCGGGGACGAATTTCTGTAGGGGGGAAGATTGTAACACCTTAGGATGTGATTAGTGGCTAATTATATTTTAATTTATACTTTTTAATAAAAAGTTTACCAAAACGATTTTCAAATATTTTATCAAATTTAATGAATATTTTATTAGAATTTTCCTAGGCTTGCACACACTTGTGCATGTAAATTAGGGTTAAAATGGGGTTAGACTATGATTAGCAACCATGGTGGACTAACCATCTTGTTAAGCCACTTTGGATTTTTGTTAAGTGTTTCGAGGTCAATTGTTTTTTTTAAAATGGAATGGATTTGAATATCTTCATATCTGCGTACATGCACACTGTATATTCATACCAGTGCACACATATATTGATATCTTCATACTTGCGCACATACACACTGTATTTTCATAGCAGTGCTACACTCATATTCATGTATATATATTTTTGCACATCCATACCTACATATGCTACATACATGGATGATATCGATTTGATTTCATGAATAATAGGGACCACATGAAATATTTTCAAAACCGAATTCTTTTAAAAGAGCGGTTTTCCCTTTTTACTCTTAGTGTCATATGACACATTGCATGGATTTACGCATTGAGTTTGGATTTATGGGATTTTCTGGATTTGAGAACCGTGGTATTATTTTAAGAACATACGCACTGTTTTAAAAACCCGGTTTCTCTTGATATGATATTCATGTGCGTCCACCATGAGTTTTCTCAGTTCCAGAGAGCTTGTGTGAGTATACCCGATTCGAGGAGCGGTAGGCACCGATTGCGGGTACACGGTGGACCCGGCATGGTACCCCGGGGCAAGAAGACTCGTATTGTTAGACGGTGAGCCCGGCGGAGGGACTACTACCTACCGGTGATTGGTTGGACCTGGCGGTTATCCGGAGGATATCGACCAGAGTCGATATATAGATACGGGACGACGCGTACTGCCGGGGCCGAGGGCCGATTCCGCAGACGGAGCCCGTGGGCCGATCCGGACGGACGGAGCTCGATACTTGAGGATTTCCATGTCGATGCTAGACACGACTATTTTATGATATTTTGAGTGCCGATGTTGGGCACTCATGATTCTATGAGATTTACAGGACTTGAGGGCCGATGAGGTTGACGGCGCCTGAGTTTTACTGGGATTTGGGTGTATTGATGGACACTGACTATTTTCCACGTTGACATTCCATGTAGATGTTATTTATTCTCATGCTCAGCATTCAGTATTATACATCTCATCCTGTACATGTAGTACCTGATAGACTACACATGCTATACACGATTATTGCATACCTGCTCACCCTATATAGATGTTGTTAGATTGCATTTGCTATGCACGACTATTGCATAACCTGCTCACCCTATATAGGTGTTATTAAATTGCATTTGCTATGCACGATTATTGCATACCCTGCTCATCATATTGAGATGTTATTATCGCACTTGTTGCATGATTATTACGCATCCAGCTTATCATATAGATGTTATCTGTTGGCATAGGTTAGAGTATCGCAGCACGTGCAAACTCGCGATTACCTTTATATGTTATCTACTATTCATGAGTTGGCAACTCACCCCCGTTGTGCCACAGTGTTTGCAGGTTGCCCTTCGGAGTAGTCGCGGCAGGCTGTTTTATTGCATCTTTTGATTCAGATACACTACAGTTGGCGTGTGAGCTTTTGCTGATTGGTGGGTTTTGTGCGGTATCTGGTTATTTTCCAGTTGTATACATTGATGTATCTAGTACTCTCCATCTACTATTTATGTACTGACTTAGAGACCAGTTGTGAGGACGATGTCTATTATTTTGTACTCTGGTGTCGAGCTCGTTGTGAGCCGACTTTATTTATGAAGTTTTATCTTTCATGATATTTATTTTCACTTATACTGCTCATTTCTTCGCTACGGCGTTGTATATTATCATTGTGGTGTTTGTTTCCGCCGTTGGGCGTGATTGCTCCCGTTTGGGATGTTTTATTCTCATTGTATATCCTTTTACTCATATATTGCCTTGTACCCGATTTCGGGGCTAGTTTTTACAAAGGAAATGCTGCCAAAATTTTTAAGATAATAACTTGAACTTTAAAGAATTTTACTAAATTACTTAAGATTTTCTAAACATTTTAACAAATGTTTCTATTAAATGTTTTAACACTCAATACTTTTAATGGTTTTGTTTTCTGGGTTTCGGCTTACTTAGTCGCGTTACGCCTGTAGACGTTACGTGGTTAAGTGCCGGTCACGGGCCGAACTTTGGATCGTGACACTAACGCAAATTGCTGTACTCACTGGGCCAAAAGAAAGCCTGGAGTGGAGCAGCGTCATGAACAGGAAACTGATGCCGAATTCCTTCGGAGAATGATTAAGAAGAAGGACAACGAGGCCGTGCAACAAGCGGAATATAAAACAAAT
This sequence comes from Agapanthus africanus, assembly GCA_030015575.1. Lineage (NCBI taxonomy): Eukaryota > Viridiplantae > Streptophyta > Magnoliopsida > Asparagales > Amaryllidaceae > Agapanthus > Agapanthus africanus. Next base: position 365,115,983 of record CM057340.1, read on the forward strand.
AGCCCTTCTATTCCAAGATATGGTGGGCCTGATGATCCAGTCGGATCTCCCAGCCGAAAATCCTCCAGTAATAATTGAAGATGATAGAGGAGAGACATCAAATCCTCTGCCGGCTCTGTCAACAGCCAAGGAGGAGGCAATCTCCAAAGCTGCCCTGGATGATTACATCGCTCAGCAGATACGAGTTCACCAGGAGAATGAAGCGGCTGGGCAAATTGTTAAAATTGGACAACCCTATCCGGGTTGGTATGACCAAATAACGTACCCGCCGGGATATACGATCCCTAAATTCCATGTATATAAAGGGACAGGGAATCTACATCAGCATGTCGCTCAATTTAGGGCTCTGTGCGGCAACACCGGAGGTGATGATAAGCTACTGCTTCGCCAATTCGTTGGCAGTTTGGCGGAGACGGCCTTCGAATGGTATTCGGAGCTTCCGAATGACTCCGTCAAAACATTCACGGAGATGGAGCTATTATTCACCCAGCGTTTCGCAAGCGCCAGCAAACGCACCCCAATCACGGCGTTGATTAATGCCAGGGTGGAACCAGGAGAAACATGGGTTCAGTATGCGATACGGTGGCGCAACATATGGTCGAAGTGCGAACATCGGATTGAAGAAGCTCCTGCAGTAGGCATGTTTGTGGGAACCCTTGATCCGCAGGCGACCATATCCCAATTCGTGATTTTCTTCAAGCCGACCACCTTTCAGGCCTTGATCGACAAGCTGGCTCAAATGGACCAGATTGGCCATAGACCATCCTCCTCAAAGACGGATCTTCGGAATGAGAAGGGGAAAGGGAAAGCAACATTCGTCGCCAATGCTCAACAACAACCGAGTGGCCCGAGACCGGTTGTTCGCCAAAGCAACAAGCGGCAATCTCTCGATAAGAAGTTGAGATGTCCTTACTCATTTCCGCAGGATAAAACAAGGAAACTTTTTGAACTGGCAGTGCACAACGGGCTCATCACTCTACCGGAGTCGAGATACCCACCGTAACCGAACGACGTCAACGATCCCATATACTGCCCCTACCATCGAGTATTGGGCCATCCGATCGAAGACTTCTACGTCTTCAAAAACTGGGTTGAAGACCAATACCAACATGGCAAGTTCGCGCTATCCGAAAACTGGAAGGTGAATCCGCCACAACAACACACTCCTAAAAGGGTGGACACACGGGGGGCATCATGCTCTTTTATAGAAAAAGCTCCATGGGAGGTCGCTCTTTCAGCCAAGACGAAAAGAATGCTAAAGGATCTTCATACATGCCCGGCCATCAGGTGGAAAAGTCCGCTAGAGCCCGATGCCATTGAGGGAATGCTGAAGCCGCGCCCAACTCCAAAAATTGGTGGTGGTAGTCAAAGCGCTCACACCCAGTCGTCAAAGTCTTCAAAGAAGAAGAAAAAGCCCGTGAAGCCTGATGACAAGCGCACGAATCTGCAAAAGCATATTGACGCGCTGGAGGAATATAACCAGAAGGCGCAGACCCCGGTCACACTCCAAGAATTTCTCAACAATATCCTTGTGAGTGGAGATAACGACAATAACAACGGGGATGACTCATCAGAAGAATATGAGGACTATGTGGCAAGTTTCCACATGGTCTCTCATTCGGCGTTAACTAACGAAGAAGCTCACTCGGCGATAGAAGACAACATAAAAAGCTGGGGGCAGGATCGAAGCTAAAACCCTTGGAACCATCTGACAAGATGATCGACTTGCTACTGAACGAAGCCCGTTAGAAAAGAAAAGCCAATCGAGACCGTGAACTGGCTATATTCGAAAAAGCCAAACGCCGACGACTGAATGAAAAGGTCGAGGCACCCCCAACCAGATCGAAGCATCCCTATCGTCAGCGAAAGCAAGCTCAAAGTAAGGAAACAATTCGCTAGGCCCCTGTCAATAGGAATGAAGTTGCCCTTTTTCAGAGGAAATTCTTCTGGCGATATACATCTTGATGAAGCGGACATACATCCTTACTTCTGCTTATAGCATCAGATGATTACACACCCTACCGAGGAGTGCGTAGCTTTTAAGAACTGGTGGCAGGGATATGTTGCCCACCGACAACACGTTCAACGAGTGAAGCGCAAGGCTCATCGGGAACAGAAAAGCACGACAGATGAGCGTAAAAAAGCTGCTGGCAACTGTCACATAGTTGACACCAAGGGATCGCAAGTTATCACCATTGGAAGCGACTCTGACGAAGAAATCGCCCTCAACCCTCTCTTCAAGGAATCCACTTCCGACACAAACAAGGCAAAGATTTCCGAGAAAATCTTACTACGTAATCGTATGTTGCTTAAAAAATCTCGGACCAATGAATGCATGACCGAAACGTCGTTAAACTAATACAAACCCGCGGCGTTCCCAGGCTGACGTCGTAAAAAAAAGGTATGTCCATAAGCGAAATGGGCACTGATGAAAACCCGAAAGGGCTCCGTGAGTAAAAACAGCAAGGCTACCGGCGAGTTTTGTGAAAACCTGAAAGGGCGCAATCTCGTTAAAAGACACTTGCAAGGTCCTCTCGACCTTGTAAGAAGAAAATAGCTGCGTGAGATCCTTACGACTCACAAGGGAGCAACACACTTAGGGATCCCTACGATTCCTAAGGAGAAATTACACTTACGAGATCCTCACGACTCGTAAGGAGAATCCCCCTTTGAGACCCTCACGGCTCATAAGATTCAAAAGCCTTAAGTTACAGGGATCTGAACTTGTTCTTAAGCCATCATAATCTCCAATTTTTCCCTACAAGCGGTTCAATATTGACCCTTGTGTACAATCCACGGGCATGAATGAACATTTCCCTAACAGAGTCCCACCAGCGACTAGGGATGTGCTCACACGGTGAACAAAAACTTCTAGGTCCTCTCGACTTGCAAGGAGAAAACACTCTTGTAAGATCCTTACGACTTATAAGAGAACACATACTTAGGGATCCCCACGATTCCTAAGAAGAAATTACACTTGAGAGATTCTCACGACTCGTAAGGAGAACCCTCTTATGAGACCCTCACGGCTCATAAGATTCAAAAGCCTTAAGCTACAGGGATCTAAACCTGTTCTTAAGCAGTCATACCCCCCGATTTTGCCCTACAAGCGGATCAATATTGACCCTTGTATACAATCCACGGGCTCGAATGAACATTTCCCTAACAGAGTCCCATCGGCGACTAGGGATATGCTCACACGGTGAACAAACACTTATAGGTCCTCTAAACTTTTAAGGAGAAAATACACTTGTAAGATCCTTACGACTTATAAGAGAACACACACTTAGGAATCCTCACGATTCCTAAGGAGAAAACGGACCTACGAGATCCTCATGACTCGTAGGGAGAAACACCTTTATGAGACCCTTACGGCTCATAAAGTCAAAAGCCTTAGTCGACGGGATCCTAACCCTGTTTGCTAAGACACCTTTGTTTGACATCGACGGAGGCAAATGATGATTCGCTCCTGGCAATATCCCAGTTGTAGCGATGCTGATGCCTAAATCGGTATCAAATTCCAAGTCCTTTCATGGAATATGATGATTCGCTCCTGGCAATGTCCCAGTGGTGGCGATGCTAATGCCTAAATCGGTTTCAAATTCCAATTCCTTTCATAGCAAATGATGATTCGCTCCTGGCAATATACCAGCCGCAGCGATGTTGATGCTAAGATTGGCACTAGATCCCAAGTTCCATACTCGTGAGGAAAAGTCGACGAGCCAAAAATGCATATGAAATAGCCGAAATGATAGGGCAACTTGCAACAAAATCAGCAAGTAAAAATATATGCGTACAAAATAGCCGAAATTGTTGGGCAACTCGCAATAAAAACAGCGAGTAAAAGGGGAAAAAAAGCCGAAATGATTAAGCACCGTGAAAAATAGCCGAAATGATTGGGCAGTCGCGATTTTCGCGATATAAAAGCTGAAATGATAGAGCATCGCAGAAATAAAAAAACGATGAAAGAATGAAACTTTTACCCTACAGTTGAGATCACATTAATCCCTGTATACAATCCAGGGGCACAAACAAAGAAGGGAACCATATCGTCCCACCAAGCTTCGTCGAAACGAAGCCAAATCTTGACGGTTCATAGACAACCTAGAGACAATCTCGACATTCATCACAATATTGCAGACACAATGTTAACAAACGAAATGAAGGAAGATCTCTAGCTTCAGGGTCTCGACGTCAACACCGACAACTTAAAGATCAACAGCGGCGTTCTTCCTCCCTCCAATCGGATGCAGACACAACATCAACAAACTGAGCCACGGCAAAGTCCCCTAGTTCCAAATCTCGACTGTTCACAGACAGCCTAGAGACTACCCGGAACCATGGCAAAGTTCCCTAGTTCCAAATCTTGACGGTTCAAAAACAGCCTAGAGATCACCAACGACGTTTCTCCTTACTCCAGCAGGATGCAGATGCAACGTCAAAAATGGACCCCAGGGTCAAAACAACGGAACCATGGCAAAGTCCCCTAGTTCCAAATCTCGACGGTTCACAGACAACCTAGAGATCACCAACGGCGTTTCTCCTTACTCCAGCAGGATGCAGATGCGACGTCAACAAACGACCCCAGGGTCAAAACAACGGAACCATGGCAAAGTCCCCTAGTTCCAAATCTTGACGGTTCACAGACAGCCTAGAGATCAATAACGGCGTTCCTTCGCAGTCCAGTAGGATGCAGATGCGACGTCAACAAAAGACCCCATGGTCGAAACAAAGCGGAGTGACGGCAAAATCCCAGCTCTACCTCAGCATTCGTCTCGTTACAGCAGACGCAACGCCTAAGAAAATGAAGCAAAGGCCAAATTCCTAGCTTCAGGGTCTTGACGGTAGCTCATATAAAACCTGAAAGACTATCGGAGATCATCCCACACCAGCGCAGAGTTGTTATGACTCATCGGGGCTCCCCAAACTGAGACTAACCTCAGGTAAAAAGCGGCATGGAAAAATTCCTAACGATTGCTCTTCCGACGGTAATATCACCTGGAAGATTGCTTGAAGACGTCTTGTCCAACCCCCGAAGGGATCAGAGACACGACAGTCGCGGGGCTACTCGAACAGCAAGATCGCGTATCGAGGAATACATCAGCCAGCGCGACGGTATGACGGACAAAACCCTAGTACCACATACCCTAAAGAACCTCTGTCGTAAAGAGCAGAGGTTAACTGTGACGTAAGGACATTCTTGCGAGAACTTCTCGATTCGTCTCGACCTCCAGGGAAATCAATGTCCTTGACAAAAACCTCGATTAAGGGAAATCATCATCCTTGACGAGAGCAACTCGATTTGCGTCGACCCGCAGAGAAATCAGCGTCTTCGCAGGAATACCTCGATTCGTTTCAACTCCGAGGAAATCAGCGTCCTTGGCAAACCTTCCCGATTCAGGGAAATAAGCATCCTTGACGAGAGCATCTCGATTCGCGTCGACCCGCAGACAAATCAGCGTCTTTGCAGGAATACCTCGATTCGTTTCAACTCCGAGGAAATCAGCGTCCTTGGCAAAAACCTCAATTCAGGGAAATCAACATCCTTGACGAGAGTATCTCGATTCGTGTCGACCTGAAGAGAAATCAGCGTCTGTGCAGGAATACCTCGATTCATTTCAACTCCGAGGAAATCAATGTCCTTGGCGACCTCCTCGATTCAGGGAAATCAGCGTCCTTGACGAGAGCATCTCGATTCGCGTCGACCCGCAGAGAAATCAACGTCTTTCCAGGCATACCTCGATTTGTCTCAACTCTGAGGAAATCAGTGTCCTTGGAAAAAACCTAGATTCGGGGAAATCAGCGTCCTTGACGAGAGCATCTCGATTCGCGTCGACCCGCAGAGAAATCAGCGTCTTTGCAAGAATACCTCGATTCGTTTCAACTCCGAGGAAATCTATGTTCTTAGCAAAAACCTCGATTCAGGGAAATTAGCGTCCTTGACGAGAGCACCTCGATTTGCGTCGACCCGCAGAGAAATCAGTGTCTTTGCAGGAATATCTCAATTCGTTTCAACTCCAGGGAAATCGGTGTCCTTGGCAAAACCTCGATTCAGGGTTAGTGTCCTAGGCGAGAGCATCTCGATTCGTGTCGACCCGCAAGGAAATCAGTGTCTTTGCAGGAATACCTCGATTCCTCTCAACTCCGAAGAAATCAGTGTTCTTGGCAAATAGCTCGATTCAGGGAAATCAACGTCCATGATGAGAACATCTCGATTCGCGCCGACCCGCAGAGAAATCAGTGTCTCTGCAGGAATATACAACGTCAGCAAAGAGGAGCCGTGGCAAAGTTTCCAGTTCCAGGACTCGGCGGTGCACAAACAACGCAAAGTCAACCCTCGACCTTCCTGTTGAAGCAATGCTTTGACTCGGGAATAGGTTAACTCATCAATCACTTACAAGTCCTCTCGACTTGTAAGGATGAAAATTCTCTTGTGAGATCCTTACGACTCTCAAAAGAAAACACACTTAGGAATACTCACGATTCCTAAGGAGAAAATACACCTATGAGATCCTCTCGACTCGTAGGGAGCAAAAATCTTTATGAGACCCTCACGGCTCATAAAGTTGAAAAGTCTTAGGCGGCAGATCTGAACCTATTTCCTAAGCCATCACTTCTTATCTCGATTCAGGGAAATCAGCATCCTTTGCGAGAACCTATCGATTTGTTTCAACCCGTAAGGAAATCAGTGTCTTTGCGAGAATCTCTCGATTTGTCTCAACTTGCGGGGAAATAATGTCCCTAAGCATAAAAAATTCTCTTGTAGGATCCTTACGATTCTCAAGAGAAAACGCACTTAGGAGTCCTCACGACTCCTAAGGAGAAAAGACACCTATGGGATCCTCACGACTCGTAGGGAGAAAAGCCTTTGTGAGACCCTCACGGCACATAAAGTTGGAAAGTCTTAGGCAACAGATCCTAACCCTGTTTCCTATGCCATCGCTACCTTATAAAGATTTCAAGATGAACTGATATTTACCATTTATGAGCCACACTTTCCAAAGCTACATGCCACTGTAATGGAGAAGTTACTCATGAAGCATATAAACTACTTCATGCCAGAGTAAGACATAAAGAAACAGAAGGGTGCGGCTCATACAGCTGAGGGTTTGGAACTATATCCCTTAAGAGTCGAGATTTGAGTCAATGATAAATGACGACGCTTGTGTCCGCTCGTTATCTTCTCAGATCAAGATCCTGAAGATTATATACCAACCCAAAACTGGTCATACGCTATGAATTACTCTGCACTATTTCACCCACGTATATACTTACGTGGGCAAAGTAGTAGGGGGCATTTGTTCCCGCCAAAAAAAAATTCTGCGCAAAAGAGCCCAAAGTATCAAATGGCAGCGATACATTTAAGAAAATGTGAACCAGTATTTTTCGTGCCGTATTTTGACAAACTCCTGAATGTGAAACAGCTAAATTCTGATGATATCGAAATTGTCTCGAAAAATCCTTCGATTTGATATATTATGGGCCTCATAATTCATCCGGGATCAAAAGTTATGAGGTATCATGTGCTCACACGTGACCAAGCATCACGTGCCTACACGTGACCGGACATCACGTACCCACACGTGACTGGGCATCACGTGCAGACATGTGACAATTTACAGGCAAAGACTGTAGGCACTGAATAAAATAAATAATTGGAAATAATTAATCAGTAGGGTCACGTGCCAACACGTGATGGGCCTTTAAACCCACTGAAAAGAATTAAAGATATAATAAAATAACAAGGAAAAACCCCTATGGATCATCACGTGCAAACACGTGACCAAGGTTCACGTGCTGACATGTGATAATTCCTGAGTTTTTTTACAAAAACAACAGAATTAAATTCTGGTCAAATGCTTAATCAGGGGTCACGTGCTAACACGTGATGGGTTCCTAAAGATCTATGAATTAATAGAATTAAATTCTAATTAAGAGGGAATAAAAAAAACCTAATGGAAAAATATTTCCCTAGATATTTCCAAACTAAAAAGATCGCGCTCTGTAAAATGGAGCACCGTTGGATTAAAAATCCAATGGGGATTAAAAATCACCAATTTAGGAAAGATTTTATACAAGGAAATATTTCCTTGAAATTTGCTAGGAATAACAGATAAAAGATCTTTTGGATAAAAAATCCAATGGTGAATAAAATTCACTGAGTGATCTAAAAGATCATGTTGGTTACAAAATCAATTAAAATCTTTCAATGAAAGATTGACAAAACAAATTGATTTTTTTCTTTCTCCTATAAATAGGAGCCAAGAAGAGAAGATAGACTACTTTTTTGGGAGATAACAACAACAGAGAGAAAAAAGAGAGGAGAATTTAATTCTCAAGAGAGAGAGAAAGGATCTCTTTAGAGAAAAGAAACCCTAGGTGAGAAAGGGGAAAGAGATCTATGTTCCATAAAACAAAGAGAATTTAATTCTCAATTTAAGAGTTTAACTCTTCTGAATAAGATCTTAGTTCTTTCTTTGGTTGAAGATCTGCAGAAGCAGATCTCCCCAGAAGTTGAGAATTTAATTCTCATCGGGGAGATCCTGCCATGTAGATCCAAAACTTAGAGGGAGAATTGAGTTTAAGGAAATTAATTCCCCCAAATTCATAGGAATTTAATTCCTCCAAAACAGAACTAGGCTTTAACTCTATATGAGAATTTAATTCTCCCAAATTCATAGGAATTTAATTCTTCCAAACAGAATTAGGGTTTAACCCTATATGAGAATTTAATTCTCCTAAATTCATAGGAATTTAGTTCCTCCAAAATAGAATTAGGGTTTAACCCTACTGAGAATTTAATTCTTCCACATACATAGGAATATAATTACTCTAAAATAGAATTAGGGTTTAACCCTACAGAGAATTTAATTCTTAAAACAAGAGACTTAAAGCTCTCTATTCACGTAAATAATTTGGTCACGTGGTAACACGTGACCCCCATTCTCAATGAGCAGAAAAGAGAGACCAAAACTAGGTCACGTACCCCCACGTGACCCTTAAACAGATTCCTCAAAATGAGAAAGAACAAGTCTAGAGGGAATGCCTCACGTGCTCCCACGTGACCCCTAAATAGACTCCTTAAAATGAGAAAGAAAAATCTTAGATGCAATGCCTCACGTGCTCTCACGTGACCCTCAAAATAAAAGAGAACAAGGCCAAAGGCGGTACGGATTTAGGGCGCCTCACGTGTCCCCACGTGACCCCTGACAAATACCCATTTTCAAAAGAATAAAATAGAGGAAGACAGAGGAGTTGATGCCCAACACAGAGGCATTGTCATGTGTCCATACGTGATAATTTCAAAGACTAAAAGTGTTTAACACTTATCTGAATATTCTGAGAACAAAATAAAGGAAGTCTGGCCCCATCTTCGGATGCCTCACGTTGTTAGTTATATGTATGCCCTAGAGGCCATTACTATACATAGGATGTATATTGTAGTGGATGCTTAGACATATATAGGGAGGACTTTCTTGCTCGACATGATAGTATGCTATCTGGTTGCACTTTACCTTAACGTGTACACTGATTGTCTCTCTGTTACATGTTGGTAAAGCCTTAGGATGTGTACTTGACTACCTGGACTATGATGCGGATCACACTAGTGGGGACATGGTAGTCCACAAGTACATCCTTTAAGGTCCCTAGTCGTGGGTTTATCGAGATGGGGCATCAATATACCAGAGTAGACTAGCGTATACCTTCTCGACCCATACAGATGGGCGATGGATGATCCCATATCCATTGGTGTTTGACAACAGAGATGTTATACGGGTGCTCAGTGGAGACTGGGTACACTGGACGGACTCGCCGAGAACTCCCAGATGGTATTATACCTTACGTCAGATGGCAGTTCTCTGGTGACACTGGTACAGGTTAGTCTGTAGACCCGAGATCGTCATAGAGTCTTGTGTGATTCCCACGGTGCTATGATTTCCACCTTACCACGTCCAAGAGGGCGTGCAAAACGGTGGTTTTTGGGTACAGTCCCGAATCACATGGAGGCAATGAGCGATAGGAGGGGATTCGTCTCTCCTGGTCTAGGGATTTGATGTTGCGCTGTGTTCGATTCGCTATAACGGGAAATCCCTGGCCAGGGTTACTGAGATTTACTGGTAAGTGATACCAGTAGTTTCTCGAACTGTTATAGACCTCATATCGACACGACTTATCGAGCTACTAGGGTCTGATGTTTACCACCCCTAGGCAAGATATGCGACATATCAGACGATCAGACCGGACTGTACGGTAAGTGTTACTGGTTGGATTCACAGGAGTGTGAGCGGGCTTGCTCGTTGATCTTCTGATCGCTCAATACCCGGGTGGCCGTTACGTTTAGCAGACCGCTTGCAGCTTGTGGGTGTTTGATATGATCATCACCTGCTGCCGGAGTATTGACGAGTCTTTAGAGTCCTACACAGAGGTTTCCTGGCTCAAGCGAAACGAAATAGGTGCACATATGAGATATGTGCGGGACCGAGAATAATAGCAGTATGTGATACTGTATTCTATTCTCGCGATTTGTAACATTGGACGGTTATATGAGATATAGCCGGGTTACCGAATCAAGTGTTGATTCGATACATTGATACACTTGATATTAGTCGGTTATATGCGATATGACCGGATCATTAAATCAAGTGTTGATTTAATGATTTAATGTATAATTATATATTTGATATATTATTTTACATTAACTAGTATTTGTTCACTTAAGATGGATTTTCTCACTTGATGTGCACATTGTATATATGATATAGTTTTGTGCACTAGTTTGTATCATGTTTGATGATACATGCAAACTTGGGTGTATGTTTGCTTTAAACTATGATTAGGTTAATGGTTAGGGTTTGATTTATCTGTTTTATTTATTTTCTTTATTCATTTTGGCAAGAAATAAAATGGTGGCTTCTTTTGTTTCTTACTTGAAGCTTCATGAAGCTTTGTGAAGCTTTGACCATTTTGTTTCTTTCCTAAACCTAATCATTACCTAAACCCTAGTTCATTCTCTACATGAGTTAAACTTATCCATGGTTACATTATGATAAGATCACTTGATTTATTATTATTAATCAATTGATTTTTATTGATATCGTATTAATCAAGAAGAAGAAACCTTGCTACCTTCAATGGTGCCATGAGAAAAAGAGTGAGAAATCCAAATCCAAAGTGAACCCACTTCCTATTTCTTCATCCTCTACCACTTGCCATATAGTAGAGTGTGTAATCTTCACAAGTTCTATGACCAAGTGAAGATGGAGCTTGATCTTGAGTTGCCTCGACGTAGATCATCTTCGGCATCGAAGTCAACGACCTAGCCCACCCATTTCTCCGATGAAACCGACGCTAGAGTCCGGGATCCGATGATCGCAGCGAAGGGACATCGTCACGGAGCTAAGGAAGTGGAGGACCGGATCTAGAAAGGTTGTAGCCCCTTTCACTTAGGACTAAACCAGTTTAGTAGCTTGTAGTTTCGCCTAATTTCTAGTTAACGATCTATATTAGGATTTCTCGGCACCTAAATTTTAGAATTTGGTATGGTTGATGCCTTGTGGAACCTCATTAGTGTGCCTAGGAACCCTACAGTGGTATCAGAGCCTAGCTACTAGCCTTAGGCGATGAGTAGACGAAGTTAGAAACCCGATCGAACCCGAAACCCTAATTCAAAATCCTTCTCTGTACAATTATTGAAAACTGGTCTTTTTGTGAATTAAAAATATGCAGAAAAATCAGCCGGGTTTTATAAGAATTACTGTGCAAAACGTCGTCCTAACTCCATCAAACCGCCGCGGAACCGCGGCCGTACCCCACATGGCGCGGCGATTCCGCGGCCAAACTGTTACTTCGTTGACCACAATTTGCACAGTAATGTTTCTATTTGACTCCTGTGTTTTCTGGGTAATTTTAATCTGCACTCAAGAGTTGAATAATCTGGATTGTATTGGGAGTTCATCGATTCGATCGGAATCTTTAACTTTGTCTATGTGTTTTTCCGGATAATTTAGAATATGTTAAAAAGTTCGACCGGATAAAAATACCCACTTTTTCCCCTGCCGAGAAATTTCCAAGTGTTGGATTTTTCTGTAGTTTAAGGACGTTCTAAGTAGTGCAAGTAACGCGATGGACCCTCTAGAAGACAACAAACCTTAACTCGATTATGTGACCGTCTAGAACTGCCATTTGAACCTTAGGGTTTGGGGCAGTACGGCGTGCCATATGTGAGGCGTTGGCTTGACCCATCTCCGGCTGGACCGTTGGTACTGAGGCATGAAGTGAATGTTTTTAAACTTATTTCATGTGTTGAGCTGTTTCGGGAAAACTTGGGTGTTTGATTGTTCGATCGAAAAGTTTAACATTTTCTATTTATCTGGAATGTGATACAATATTTGGAATCCACAAATAGTTATGAGATAACTGATTTGAATATTATAAACATAGCAGTTTAGTCTCACTTGATCGGTTGCCACGGAATTTTGATGTGATCGAAACTCCGTCGCAATCTTGATGTGATCAAAACTCCGTCGCAATCACGTAGCGTACGCGGATACTTGCCGGATAAACTTAATAGACAGCTACACCCTTTAGCCCCGACCAAGTGACTGTAGGAGAACCCCGTCGCCGAAAGCATCCGTTCGGGTGCTCACGGTAGCGATGTTCCGCCTTGGTGCACTTCGTCGACGGTATCGGGGGTGCGGCCGTCTACTAAAGTTTGCGACGAGCATTCGGTCAGGATGCCGGGAATCTTGTTGAATTGCCCGAGTAGATATTGAAAAGAGTTTTCGATAAATGAGACTAAAATGCGGGGTTTATAATTGTTAGGCATGTGATGCCTAAGGAATTCATTTGATTAGACATGCGATATCTAAAGAGTTTGCGGATTCCAACTGTTGTAGTTTTACACTTTCTTTTCTATGACCGTAAGTGTAGTATGTGTTATCGCCAGTTTCGTTGCTATATATCAACGACAATTGGGATGGGCATATTTACTTACGTTGATGACATGTGATGTTATGTGTTGCTGGATATGTTATATTGGATCGTCGCATTTTGAATAGCCGGGGGGGTTTATGTGACATGAGTGTTTTTCATTTTCATTCATGTAAAAACTTGTATGTAATATTCTTTTATTGGGGCACTTCCAGGTTGCGGAAGATGTCACCTTTTGTATATTATTTACTTTTCCGCACTAGGATAGACCCAAGGAGGAGGGCACAAGTAACCGGGTTCTGGAGTCCAGTGGGAGACCAACTCGAGGAGTCGAGTCCGGGTCTCCTAACTCCAGAATTGGTAGGGTTACTTGCCGCTCTCGTAGGGGTCTAGGGGTGTGGGTTTGGCTATTCATCGCGACCGTGGAATCCGTGTTTTATACTGGCTCGTATTGAAAACACGGACGTCCTAGTATATCCAATATTTCATATATGTTTCTTCTGCTGCGATATCTGTGATGTGATCATTTGATATGTTCTGTGATAAATACTGCATATAGTATATATGATATATTATATAGACGTTACTTATGTTTTACACCCGCGCTAGCCCTGCCCCGCTCTGCCGTTAGTTACCTAACCTAACGGTGCATGAGGGGACATCGAGGCGAATGCGGATGGCATAAGTGTACGTCGTATTTATCTGTGATGTTTAGGTGACTTAAATGATGGGACTTCATTAATATGATTAATGAAAGAAAAAGAAACCTAAAAGATGATGTGGAATCGAATTTTCAAAAAAAAGGTAGCTACAGTTCTTGCTTTGCACAGCGGTATATATGATATATCCTGCACCTTATTCGATGAGGAAAGGGCCGACGATCCATTCACCGGGTGTGACCCCTTTAGCAATAACAGGAAGATGCTACAACTCTCGGTTTGTCTTTTGATTACTTCTATAGTTTCTGCTTTGCACAGTGATATATATGATATATCCCGCACCTCATTCGACGAGGAAAGGCCCGACGATCCCTTCACCGGGAGTGACCCCTTTAGCAAAACTAGAAAAGCCTCAAAAACACTCCATTTCAAAATTCATTCGATCCTACAACGATATCAAGTTCATTACGCAATAGGGTTTCAGAAAAACCTGTCGTAGCCCTCCGTCATTTCAGATAAATCCTGCTTAGTATTCGTGCTGCGTTTGTTGACCTTGTCAAGGCGCAGTGTGCGGTAGCTAACCAGTATTTATCTGCTTATGCATATGATGCAGATTGGGTTAGGGTAGTTGTACGGCCTTGTTGACCTTGTCAAGGGTCGTGCGGGTGGGTTTGATTCAATCAAGAAATGACGGGTTGAACTTGACTTACTGTCTATGGTTTGTTGACCTTGTCAAGGTCATAGATCGTTTGGGGCAAAATATTATCAGGAATTTTAAGTGTTGAAATTTGCAATGAGATTGCATACCTTCTATGAGATAGTTGGATCCCGATACCCACTGCGAGTAAGAGTTACTCCTGGGAGAGTTTTACGCATTACAATTAGCCGATCAAGTAGGTGTCTAGAAAGGTGTTAACGAGGTTACGCCTCTGGGAAAATGAGGTTTACATTAATTAGGTTCGTGCGAAAGCACGGGGCACCTCCCTCAAAGTACCGACACTGGCATGGCTGAAAGATTGGTGAACTTGTAGCGTGTAATTAATCCCGGCTAGTCTTTCCTTTTAGGGTTTGAAGGAAGATTTGATAAAAACAGTGGGAGCCATCCTGATTAGATAAAATAATAACCAATCTATTCTTGCAAGAGCGCACGCTGAGTGTTTTCTTCTCTCTCTCTCCAGGTAGCGACCATATCACGCCTTAATCAAGATAATAATACGGATATATTGACCGAACCCGCTTGTTATACTGAGCTGGGGAACGTTGGTCCCGCTCCAACTTATAATTGTTATAAGACAGAGCAGGAAATTGGGGAATACCAGAATTCCTGTGCCGCCCAAACGAAGAAAGTGCATAATGATGCATCATCTTCGGGTGTGTTCATTTCAGAGAACTGTTTCTCAGTATCCTTTACGTTCTGGGTATATGATGCCGGATCAGGATCCCGTATATGTAATCAGTTACATAAGGCTACAGAATGGTAGAGAACTGAGAACGGGTGATAAGTTTCATGAGACAAAAAAAGGTGCAAGTGTTGCAGCCAAGTCTGTTGGTCACTGTCACCCTGTATCCCAAATACTTTGATTCTGAATGAATGTTATTAGATACCGAACCTGATATACAAAATCATATCAGTCTCTTTATTGATAAAGAAATGATAAAATTTTGTATTGTTGGATAATGTTTTGAACATTTCCTATATCAAAAGTTGATCGGTTCAGGCACGTTATCTAAAAGAATTGATATTCTAAATTAAACTACAGTTTTTAGTATACGGAACACACAAAAGAGGAAGAGTTCAGAAATGAACGGATCCTTCTTGAGATATTGTAGACTAGGTCATATCAATGCGACCCGACTAGCTAAGTTGCACATAGATGCATATTTAAATATGTTTGAATTTACATCTTGTGAAAACTTGCCGGTCATGTCACAAAGATAAGATGACCACAGCCCTGTTTATTGGAAACAGAGAAAGAGTTAATAAACTCTTGGGATTGATACATGTTGATGTATGTAAGGTCCCCCGTATACACATGCCAGGACCGGTTCTTTGTACTTCATTACATTCTCTGATGATCTCTCAAGATTCAGTCATATGTTCCTGTTGAAACACAAGTCCAAACCTTTGGAGATATTCACAGAATATAAGTTAGAAGTAGAGAACCAATACGGGTATAAGTATTATGTTCTTTGATGAGATGAAGGAGTAGAATACTTGTGCATAGAATTCCTGGACTATTCTAAAGGAGAATGAGATTCTCTCTCAGCATTACTCCTCCGTATACACCATAGCACGATGGTATATCGGGGCGGCGCAATTGCACCCTATTCGATATGGTGCACTCTATGATGAGTACTACTGAGTTACATGTTTCCTTTTAGGGGGTTATGCACTTGAGAAGCTGCATACCTATTGAAATTAGGTTCGAATCAGATCACAGCCTACCACTCCATATGAGATATGGTCTGGGAAGAGCCCATGTCTTAAACTAGTTAAGATTTGGGGTTGACCGGCCTATGTCTAAAAGCAAAATCCGGACAAGCTCGAGGCAAGGTCTGTAATGTAGAACTGGAAAGGTTCCAGCTATACAAACTACAGCAGATGATTTGATAAAACCAAAGGATTCAATAGTTACCAACGAACTTCAGCCTCTCCGCCGATCTAGTAGGGTTCCTCACCCACCTGAGAGATACTTCGGTTTCTCTATGACAGTGGGAGCGAGGATTGCATCATGAGATGATGACCCAACTAGTTTCGTGCTGGCCATCAGGAGTAAGACTCTATAAGAATGGCTGGATGCTTAGTGATCTGAGATGGAATCCTTATACACCAACATAGTATGGACTTTGGTTGCTTTATCTGAAGGGTTAAATCCCCATCAGGAGCAAGTATATCTTGAGAAGATTACTTGGTGTATATGGAAAGGTTGAGACTTTCAAAGCTAAACTTGTTAAAGGTTTGCATCATAAACCAGTTGTGGCTAATAATGAAACCTTTTCTGGGGCCTATGCTTAAGTCCATCCAGATCCTACTTGCCACGACTACATATCATGACTACGATATCTGGTGGTTGGGTGTCATGACAGCTTTTCTAAATAATGTTTTAGAAGAGGGCGTCTATAAGTACACAGCCAGAGGGCTTCGTAAACAGTGGGAGCAGCGGAAACGTGCACAAGTTGCTTTATAGGATAAAGCAGGCATCGCGGAGTGGGAACGTCTGTTTTGATGTAGTAGTCAAATAGTTTGACTTCATCAAAATGGTAGATGAACCTTGTATAAACAAAAGGTAGTAGGGAGTATGGTGGTGATTCTCATAGAGTACGTGGATGACATACTCTTGATAGGGAAAGGGTTTCCTATGCTACGCTCAGTCAATCTCGGCTTATCACAAAGATTCTCCATACAGGATAAAAGCGATACCTCCTAAATCCTGGGTTTTGGATCTATGAGATAGATCTAAATGGATGTTAGGATTCTCTCTAGGTGTAGTAAGATGGTATCAATCGATCCTGGAGAGAATCACTGGAAAGGTTCCAGGGTGATAAGGACGATTGAATGTCAGTCACAGGCATTGTCTTTACCCTTAGTAATGGGACGGTATGTTGGAAGAGTTCCAAGCTAGATACCGTGGCTTACTAGACGATAAAAGCTGGATACATCGCTACTTAAGATACTACCAAAGAGGAAGTCTGGGTGTATATTAGTTCATGAGATGAACTTAGTTCCTCCTATTGTGTGACAATGGAGTTGTGGCTTATGCCAAGGAACGTCCGTCCCATCAGTGATCCAGACATATTCTAAGGCAGTATCACCTGATCATGGAGATGGTTGATCTCCAACGAGATCGAGGTTAGGAGAGTAGACTCAGAGGACAACACGGCGGATCCACTCACAAAGGCTTTTTCCCAGAGAGTGACTTATATGGGATGGTTGAGTATTAGATACTACAACCACTGCTACAGATGGCCCTAGTGCATGTGGGAGGTTGTTAGTTATACGTATGCCCTAGAGTCCATTACTATACATATGATGTATATTGTAGTGGATGCTTGGACATATATAGGGAGGACTTTCTTGCTTGACATGATAGTATGCTATCTGGTTGCACTTTACCTTAACGTGTAAACTGATTGTCTCTCTGTTACATGTTGGTAAAGCCCTTAGGATGTGTACTTGACTACCTGGACTATGATGCAGATCGTACTAGTGGGGACATGGTAGTCCAGAAGTACATCCTTCAAGGTCCTTAGTCGTGGGTGTATCGAGACGGGGCATCAATATACCAGAGTAGACTATGGTATACCTTCTCGACCCATACAGATGGGCGATGGATGATCCCATATCCATTGGTGTTTGACATCAGAGATGATATACGGGTGCTCAGTGGAGACTGGGTACACTGGACGGACTCGCCGAGAACTCCCAGATGGTATTATACCTTACGTCAGATGGCAGTTCTTTGGTGACACTGGTACAGGTTAGTCTGTAGACCCAACATCGTTATAGAGTCTTGTATGATTCCCACTGTGCTTTGATTTCCACCTTACCATGTCCAAGAGGGCATGAAAAACGGTAGTTTTTTGGTACAGTCCGGAATCACATGGAGGCAATGAGCGATAGGAGGGGATTCGTCTCTCCCGGTATAGGGAGTTAATGTTGCGCTGTGTTCGATTGGCTATAACCGGAAATCCCTGGCCAGGGTTGCTGAGATTTACTGGTAAGTGTTACCAGTAGTTTCTCGAACTGTTATAGACCTCATATCGATACGACTTATCGAGCTACTGGGGTCTGACGTTTACCACCCCTAGGTAAGATATGCGACATATCAGACGATCAGACCGGACTGTACGGTAAGTGTTACTGGTTGGATTCACAGGTGTGTGAGCGGGCTTGCTCGTTGCTCTTCTGATCGCTCAATACCCGGGTGGTCGTTACGTTTAGCAGACCGCTTGCGGCTTGTGGGTGTTTGTTATGATCATCACCGGCCGCCGGAGTATTGACGAGTCTTTAGAGTCCTACACAGAGGTTTCCTGGCTCAAGCGAAACGAAATAGGAGCGCATACGAGATATGTGCGGGACCGAGAATAATAACAGTATGTGATACTGTATTCTATTCTCGCGATTTGTATCATTGGACGGTTATATGAGATATAGCAGGGTTACCGAATCAAGTGTTGATTCGATACATTGATACACTTGATATTAGTCGGTTATATGCGATATGACCGGATCATTAAATCAAGTGTTGATTTAATGATTTAATGTATAATTATATATTTGATATATTATTTTACATTAACTAGTATTTGTTCACTTAAGATGGATTTTCTCACTTGATGTGCACATTGTATATATGATATAGTTTTATGCACTAGTTTGTATCATGTTTGATGATACATGCAAACTTGCGTATATGTTTTCTTTAAACTATGATTAGGTTAATGGTTAGGGTTTGGTTTATTTTTTTATTTATTTTCTTTATTCATTTTGGCAAGAAATAAAATGGTGGCTTCTTTTGTTTCTTACTTGAAGCTTCATGAAGCTTTGTGAAGCTTTGACCATTTTGTTTCTTTCCTAAACCTAACCATTACCTAAACCCTAGTTCATTCTCTACATGAGTTAAACATACCCATGGTTGCATTATGATAAGATCACTTGATTTATTATTATTAATCAATTGATTTTTATTGATATCATATTCTTTCTTCTTCTTCTTCTTCAAGAAGAAGAAACCTTGCTACCTTCAATGGTGCCATGAGAAAAAGAGTGAGAAATCCAAATCCAAAGTGAACCCACTTCCTATTTCTTCATCCTCTACCACTTGCCATGTAATAGAGTGTGTTATCTTCACAAGTTTTATGACCAAGTGAAGATGGAGCTTGATCTTGAGTTTCCTCGACGTAGATCATCTTCGGCAACGAAGTCAATGACCTAGCCCACCCATTTCTCCGATGAAACCGACGCTAGAGTCCGGGATCCGATGATCGCAGCGAAGGGACATCGTCACGGAGCTAAGGAAGTGGAGGACCGGATCTACAAAGTGTTAGTTGTATGCATGCCCTAGAGGCCAGTACTGTACAGATGATGTATATTATATTGGATGCTTGGACATATATAGAGATGACTTTCTTGCTCGATATGATAGTATGCTATCTGGTTACTCTTTATCTTAACATGTACACTAGTCTCTTTAAACTGTCTTATAGTTACATGTTGGTAAAGACCTTAGGATGTGTACTTGACTACCTGGACTATGATGCAGATCATACTAGCGGGGACATGGTAGTCCATAGGTACATCCTTCAAGGTCCCTAGTCGTGGGTGTATCGAGACGGGGCATCGATATACCAGTGTTGACTAGCGTAGTCGCTTCTCGACCCATGAGATGGGCGATGGATGATCCCATATCCATTGGTGTTTGACATCAGAGATGGTGTACGGGTGCTCAGTAAAGACTGGGTACACTGGACGGACTCGCCGAGAACTCCCAGATGGTATTATACCTCACGTCAGATGGCAGTTCTCAGGTGACACTTGTGCAGGTTTGTCTGTAGACCCGAGATCGTCATAGAGTCTTGTGTGATTCCCACTATGCTTTGATCTCCACCTTACCACGTCCATGAGGGCGTGCAAAACGGTGGTCTTTGGGTACAGTCCCGAGTCACATGGAGGCAATGAGCGATAGGAGGGGTTTCGTTTCTCCCGGTATTGGGGGTTGATGTTGCGCTGTGCTCGATTGGCCGTAACAGGGAAGTCCCTGGCCAGGGCTGATCAGAGATTTGCTGGTAAGTGTTACCAGTAGTTTCTCGACCCGTTATGAGCCTCACATCGGCACGACTTATCGGTTATTGGGGTCTGACGTTTACCACCCCTAGACTTGATATGCGACATATCAGACGAACAGACCGGACTGTATGGTAAGTGTTACTGGTTGGATTCACAGGAGTGTGAGCGGGCTTGCTCGTCGATCTTCTGATCGCTCAATACCCGGGTGGCCGTTACGTTTAGCAGACCGCTTGCGGCTTGTGGGTGCTTGATATGATCATCATCTGCTACCGGCGTATTGACGATTCTTTAGAGTCCTACACAGAGGTTTCCTGGCTCAAGCGAAACGAAATAGGAGCGCATATGAGATACGTGCGGGAGAGAGAATAATGCGTGTATGTGATACCGTATTTCATTCTCGCGATGAATGTATCGATTGGTTATATGCGATATAACCTAGATATCGAATCAAGGATTGATTCGATAAGCCGATACATAGGATACTAGTCGGTTATATGCGATATGACCGGATCGTTAAATCAAGTGTTGATTTAATGATTTAATGTATAATTATATATATTTGATATATTGTTTTGCATTAACAAGTATTGGTTCATTTTAAAAGGATTTTCTCACTTGATGCACATTGTATATGTGATATATTTTTTGTGCACTTGTTTGTATCATGTTTGATGATACTTGCTCACTTGGGTTTGTGTAAAGATTAAACCATGGTTATATGAATGGTTAGGGTTTCGATTATTTACTTAGTTATTTATTTATTTATTCATTTTGGATATTATTGAGAATGGTGGCTTATTTTGTTTCTATGTTGAAGCTTCTTGAAGCTTTGACAAAGTCCAGCATTCTTATCTCATCCTTAACCCTAGCCATTCCAACTAACCTTAGTTTAATCTATACACTTGACCATGGTTAGTATATGATAAGTATTCATATTAATTTCATTTTTAAATAAAAAACTTATCATATTCTTTCTTCTTCTTCATCTTCTTCAAGAAAGAAAGCTTGATGCCATTAATGGCAGCTTGAGTTCTAAAGTGAGAAATCCAATTCTAAAGTGAACCCACCTCCTATTTCTTCACCCTCTACCTCTTGCCAAGTTGTTTTGGGTGTTTTTTTCAGAAGTTTCACAAATTTGTGAAGTCGGAGCTTGAACTTGTGATGCCTCGACGTAGATCATCTTCGGCACGAAGCCGACGACCTAGTCCGCCCATTTTTCCGATCAAGCCGACGATTGAGTCCGGGATTCGAGATGGACAGCGAGAAGACGCCTACGTGGAGCTAAGGAAGTGGAGAACCGGATCTACAAAGGTTGTAGCCTCTCTCCTTTAGTTAAGATGTTAACTAGTTTACTGTTTCGCCTAAATTTCTAGTCAATGATCCGTATTAGGGTTTCTCGGCACCCGTA
Source organism: Agapanthus africanus (assembly GCA_030015575.1). Taxonomy (NCBI): domain Eukaryota; kingdom Viridiplantae; phylum Streptophyta; class Magnoliopsida; order Asparagales; family Amaryllidaceae; genus Agapanthus; species Agapanthus africanus. The sequence goes on from CM057340.1 coordinate 365,137,767, forward strand.
AAGTTTGAAATTGGCATGGTTGATGCCTTGTGAGACCTCTTGAGAGTGCCTAGGAACACTACAAGTGGTATCAGAGACTAGCTAGAGCCATAGGCGACGTCTAGACGATGTTTGAAACCCGAATACACATCAAAACCCTAACACATCTTGCTCTCTGGACTTTTTCTAAAAACTGGGATTTTTCTAGATTAAAAATGCTTAAAAAATTCAGTAGGGAATTCTAAGAATTACGGTGCAAATTTTTTCCAATGAACAGTATAGTGTGCGGCGGAACCGCGGCCTAATGATCACGTCATCCCTCCTCCTTTGCACAGTAATTCATCATTTCAGCAGCTGAGTTTTATAGGTATTTTTAATATTTATTCAAGAGTTGAATTTTCTGGGGTGTTTTAGAGCTTCGATGTTTCGATCGGATTATCAAATTTCGTCTTTGTGTATTTCCGGATGACTTTAGAATATGTTAAAAAGTTCGACCGGATATAAATACCCAACTTTTCCCCTGCCGGAAAATATCCAAGTGTTGGATTTTTGTGTGGTTTAAGGACGTTCTGAGTAGTGCAAGTAACGCGATGGTCCCTCTAGAAGACAACAAACCTTAACTCGATTATGTGACCGTCTTGAACTTCCCTTTGAACCTTCGGGTTTGGGGCAGTACGGCGTGCCACATGTGAGGCGTTGGCTTGACCCTTCTACGGCTGGACCGTTGGTACTGAGGCATGAAGTGAATGGCTTTGAACCTATTTCATGTATTGGACGGTTTCGGGAAAACTTGGGTGTTCGAATGTTCGATCGGAAAGTTTAATATTTTCTATTTATCCGGAATGGGATACAATAATTGGAATTCACAAACAGTTATGAGATAACTGAATGAATGATATAAATCTAGCGGTTTAGTTTCATTTGATATTGAAAAGAGTTTTCGATAATGGGACTAAAATGCGGGGTTTATAACTGTTAGGAATGTGATGTCTAAGTATTTCATTTGATTAGGCATGTGATGTCTAAAGAGGTTGCGGATTCCAACTGTTGTAGTTTTACACTTTCTTTTCTGTGACCGTAAGTGTAATATGTGATATCGCCGGTTTCGTTGCTATATGTCAACGACAATTGGGATGCGCATATTTACTTACGTTGATGACATGTGATGTTATGTGTTGCTGGATATGTTATATTGGATTGTCGTGTTCGAATAGCCGGGGGTTTTTATGTGAGATGAGTGTTTTTCATTTTCATTCATGTAAAAACTTGTATGTAATATTCTTTTATTTGGGGCACTTCCAGGTTGCGGAAGCTGTCACCCTTTATATATTATTTACTTTTCTGCACTAGGATAGACCCAAGGAGGGGAGCACAAGTAACCGGGTTCTAGGGTTCAGTGGGAGACCAACTCGAGGAGTCGAGTCCGGGTCTTCTAACCCTAGAATTGGTAGGGTTGCTTGCCGCTCTCGTAGGGGTCTAGGGGTGTGGGATTGGCTATTCATCACGACCGTGGAATCCGTGTTTTATACTGGCTCGTATTGAAAACACGGACGTCCTAGTATATCCAATGTTTCATATGGTTCTTCTGCTGCGATATCTGTGATGTGATCATGTAATGTTCTGTGATAGATACTTTATATAGTATATATGATATATTATATAGACGTTACTTATGTTTTGAACCCGCACTAGCCCTGCCCTGCTATGTCGTTAGTTACCTAACCTAACGGTGCACGAGGGGACATCGAGGTTAATGCGGATGGCATAAGTGTACGTCGTATTTATCTGTGATGTTTAGGTATTTAAATGATGGGACTTCATTAATGTGATTAATGAAAGAAAAGAAACCTAAGATGTTGTAGAATCAAATTTTTAACAAAACAGGTAGCTACAGTTCTTGCTTTGCATAGCGGTATATGTGATATATCCTGCACCTTATTCGATGAGGAAAGGACCGAGATCCCTTCACCGGGAGTGACTCCTTTAGCAATAACTGGCAGATGCTACACACTCGGTTTGCTTTTGACTGCTTCTATAGTTTCTGCTTTGCATAGTGATATATATGATATATCCTGCACCTCATTCGACGAGGAAAGGGCCGACGATCCCTTCACCGGGAGTGACCCCTTTAGCAAAACTAGAAAAGCCTCAAAATCACTCCATTTCAAAACTTCATTTGATTCTACAACGATATCAAGTTCATTACGCTCATGGTTTTTTCTGAAAGAACCCACGTAGCCCTCCGTCATTTCAGATAGATATTATTTAGTATTCGTGCTATGTTTGTTGACTTAGTCAAGGCATAGTGTATGGTAGCTAAATTATGTTTATCTGTAACAACATGAGATGTGATTGGATTAGAGCATTCGCACGGCCTTGTTGACTCAGTCAAGGGTCGTACGGGTGGGTTTAATTCAATCGGGAAATGTACGGGTTGAACTTGACTTGCGATTTATGGTTTGTTGACTTAGTCAAGGTCATAGATCGCTAGGGGCAAAAGCATTATCGGGAATTTCAAGTGTTGAAATTTGCAATGAGATTGCATACCTTCTATGAGATAGTTGGATCCCGATACCCACTACGAGTAAGAGTTACTCCTGGGAGAGTTTTACACATTACAATTAGCCGATCAAGTAGGTGTCTAGAAAGGTGTTAACGAGGTTACGCCTCTGGGAAAACGAGGTTTACATTAATTAGGTTCGTGCGAAAGCACGGGGGACCTCCCTCAAAGTACCGACACTGGCCTGGCTGAAAGATTGGCGAACTTGTAATGTGTAATTAATCCCGGCTAGTCTTTCCTTTTAGGGTTTGAAGGAAGATTTGATAAAAAGCAGTGGGAGCCATCCTGATTAGATAAGATAATAACCAATCTGATCTTGCAAGAGCATACGCTAAAGTGTTTTCTTCTCTCTCTCTCCAGGTAGCGACCATTTCATGCCTTAATCAAGATAATAATATACTGTGCAGGGGAACGTTGGACCCGTTCTATCTTATAAATGTTATAAGACTGAACAGAAAACAGGAGAATATCTAGATTCTCACACCGCCCAAACGGAGAAAGTACATGATGATGCACCTTCTTCGGGTGTGTTTGTTATTGAGAACTGTTTCTCAGTTCACCCTACGTCCTGGGTATTAGATACCGGATCAGGATCCCATATATGTAAGCAGTTACATGGGCTGCAAAAAGGTAGAGAACTAGGAAAAGGTGATCATTCCGTTCAAGTAGGGAATGGGGCAAATGTTGCAGCCAAAGCAGTTGGCATATATCACCTGGTATTACCAAATGGTGATACACTAGTCCTGAATGAGTGCTATTATATACCGAACATGATGTGCAACATTATATCAGTTTCTTTATTAAGTAAAGAAGGATATAATTTTGTAGTAAAGGATAATGTTATGAACATATTCCTAGATCAAAAGTTGATTGCATCAGGCTCGCTACATAATGGCATATTCATTCTCAATCAAAATACAGTCTTCTATATACAAAACACACACAAGAGGAAAAGCTCAGAAATGAACGAATCCTTCTTGTGGCACTATAGACTTGGCCATATCAATGAGACACGACTGGCTAAGTTGCATAAGAATGGATATTTGAATTCATTCAAATTATCATCTTATGACACTTGCCATTCATGTCTCAAAGTAAAAATGACCAAAACTCCGTTTACGGGACACGGAGAAAGAGTTACTGAACTCTTGGGACTGGTGCATAGTGATGTATGCGGTCCTATGTCTACACACGCCAGAAATGGTTCTTCCTACTTCATTACATTCACTGACGATCTCTCTAGATACGGGCATGTGTTCCTGTTGGAACACAAGTCTGAAGCTTTTGAGAAATTCAAAGAATATAAGCACGAGGTAGAGAACCAAACGGGCAAAAGTATTAAGATTCTTCGATCTGATCGAGGAGGTGAATACTTAAGCAGTGAATTCCTGGATTATCTAAAAGAGAATGGGATTCTCTCTCAGCTTACTCCTCCTTATACACCACAGCACAACGGTGTATCGGAGCGAAGGAATCGCACCCTATTAGATATGGTGCGTTCAATGATGAGCAATGCTGAGTTACCTATTTCCTTTTGGGGGTATGCGCTTGAGACAGCCATATACCTATTGAATCTGGTTCCGTCTAAATCTGTACCTACCACACCATATGAGATATGGAGTGGGAAGAGACCATATTTTAAACGAATTAAGATATGGGGTTGTCCGGCCTATGTCAAAAGGCAAAATCCGGAAAAACTCGAGGCACGATCAGTCCTTTGCAAGTTTGTGGGATATCCTAAGAATTCTCAAGGATATTTTTTCTACCAAGCTGAGGAACAAAGAGTGTTTGTTGCTCAACATGCCACCTTTTTGGAAAGGGAATTTCTTGCAAAAGAAATTAATGGCAAAGAAGTAGAGCTGGAAGAGGTTCCAGCACCACAAACTGCAACTAATGATTTAGTAGAACCAGAGGATTCAGTGGTGCCCGACGTACCCCAGCCTCTCCGCCGATCTAGTAGGGTTTCTCGACCACCTGAGAGATACTATGGTTTTCTCATTGATGGTGGCAGTGAGGATTGCATCATGGAGGATGATGACCCAACTAGTTTCGAGCAGGCCATCACGAGTGGGGACTCAGTGAAATGGCTGGATGCTATGCGGTCCGAGATGGAATCCATGTATACCAACAAAGTATGGACTTTGGAAGTTGCTCCTGAAGGGGTAAAACCCATTGGGAGCAAGTGGATCTTCAAGAAGAAACTTGGTGTAGATGGGAAAGTGGAGACTTTCAAAGCTAGACTTGTTGCAAAGGGTTTTCGTCAAAGACCAGGTGTGGACTATGACGAAACCTTTTCTCCAGTGGCTATGCTTAAATCCATCCGGATCATGCATGCCATCGCTGCATATCATGATTACGAAATCTGGCAAATGGATGTCAAGACCGCCTTTCTAAATGGTGATTTAGAAGAGTGCGTGTACATGACTCAGCCAGAGGGCTTCGTAGACAGTGGGAGCAGCGGCAAGGTGTGCAAGCTGCTTAAATCTATTTATGGATTAAAGCAAGCATCGCGGAGTTGGAACATCTGCTTTGACGTCGTTATCAAAGAGTTTGATTTCGTCAAAAACCCAGATGAACCTTGTATCTACAGGAAGGTAGCAGAGAGTAAGGTTGTCTTCCTCGTATTGTACATGGACGACATACTCTTGATAGGAAATGATATTCCTATGCTGCAATCGGTCAAGCTCTTCTTATCACAAAGATTCTCGATGAAAGATCTTGGTGATGCCTCCTGCATATTGGGAATCAGGATCTATAGAGATAGATCCAAACGGATATTGGGATTGTCCCAATCCAGGTACATTGACACCATACTAAAGAGGTTTAGTATGGAAGAATCCAAGCGTGGGAACTTGCCCACGATCTCTGGAGTCACTCTCTCCAAAGAGATGTCTCCCAAGACTGATTTGGAGAGAGCTCGCATGCAAGGGATACCCTATGCTTCGGCTGTAGGCTCTATAATATACGCGATGCTATGTACCAGACCCGATGTTGCATACACACTAAGTATAGTGAGCAGGTATCAAGCTGATCCTGGAGAGAGTCACTGGACAGCTGTGAAGAGCATTCTCAAGTACTTGCGAAGGACTAAAGAGATGCTCTTGGTGTATGGTAACGGAGAACTCCAAGTGGAGTCCTTTACCGATTCGAGCTTCCAGAGTGATAAGGACGACTCTAAGTCGCAGTCGGGCTTTGTCTTTACCCTTTACGGAGGGGCGGTTAGCTGGAAGAGTTCCAAGCAGGAAACCGTGGCAGACTCGACGATGGAGACTGAATACATCGCTACCAACGATGCTGTCTGGATCAAGAAGTTCATTACTGAACTTGGAGTGGTTCCATCCATTGAGCATCCAATACCTTTGTATTGCGATAACAATGGAGCGGTGGCTTTGGCCAAGGAACCTAGGTCCCATCAGCGATCCAGGCATATTCTGAGGCGGTATCACCTGATCCCGGAGATAGTTGATCACCGGGAGTTCAAGGTCAGGAGGGTTGACACGAAGGACAACACGGCAGATCCACTCACGAAGGCCATTCCCCAGATACAGTTTGAGAGACTCTTCGGGATGCTCGGTATGCGATACTACAGCAGCTGGCCCTAGTGCAAGTGGGAGATTGTTAGTTGTATGTATGCCCTAGAGGCCAGTATTGTACAGATGATGTATATTATATTGGATGCTTGGACATATATAGAGATGATTTTCTTGCTCGATATGATAGTATGCTATCTGGTTACTCTTTATCTTAACATGTACACTAGTCTCTTTAAACTGTCTTATAGTTACATGTTGGTAAAGCCCTTAGGATGTGTACTTGACTACCTGGACTATGATGCAGATCATACTAGTGGGGACATGGTAGTCCATAGGTACATCCTTCAAGGTCCCTAGTCGTAGGTGTATCGAGACGGGGCATCGATATACCAGTGTAGACTAGCGTATACGCTTCTCGACCCATGAGATGGGCGATGGATGATCCCATATCCATTGGTGTTTGACATCTGAGATGGTGTACGGGTGCTCAGTAAAGACTGGGTACACTGGACGGACTCGCCGAGAACTCCCAGATGGTATTATACCTCACGTCAGATGGCAGTTCAGGTTAGTCTGTAGACCCGAGATCGTCATAGAGTCTTATGTGATTCCCACTGTGCTTTGATCTCTACCTTACCACGTCCATGAGGGCGTGCAAAACGGTGGTCTTTGGGTACAGTCCCGAGTCATATGGAGGCAATGAGTGATAGGAGGGGTTTCGTCTCTCCCGATATTGGGGGTTGATGTTGCGCTGTGCTCGATTGGCCGTAACAGGGAAGTCCGTGGCCAGGGCTGATCAGAGATTTGCTGGTAAGTGTTACCAGTAGTTTCTCGACCCGTTATAAGCCTCACATCGGCACGACTTATCGGTTATTGGGGTCTGACGTTTACCACCCCTAGACTTGATATGCGACATATCAGACGAACAGACCGGACTGTACGGTAAGTGTTACTGGTTGGATTCACAGGAGTGTGAGCGGGCTTGCTCGTCGATCTTCTGATCGCTCAATACCCGGGTGGCCGTTACGTTTAGCAGACCGCTTGCGGCTTGTGGGTGCTTGATATGATCATCATCTGCTACCGGCGTATTGACGAGTCTTTAGAGTCCTACACAGAGGTTTCCTGGCTCAAGCGAAACGAAATAGGAGCGCATATGAGATATGTGCGGGAGCGAGAATAATGCGTGTATGTGATACCATATTTCATTCTCGCGATGAATGTATCGATTGGTTATATGCGATATAACCTAGATATCGAATCAAGGATTGATTCGATAAGCCGATACATAGGATACTAGTCTGTTATATGCGATATGACCAGATCGTTAAATCAAGTGTTGATTTAATGATTTAATGTATAATTATATATATTTGATATATTGCTTTGCATTAACTAGTATTGGTTCATTTTAAAAGGATTTTCTCACTTGATGCACATTGTATATGTGATATATTTTTTGTGCACTTGTTTGTATCATGTTTGATGATACTTGCTCACTTGGGTTTGTGTAAAGATTAAACCATGGTTATATGAATGGTTAGGGTTTTGATTATTTACTTAGTTATTTATTTATTTATTCATTTTGGATATTATTGAGAATGGTGGCTTATTTTGTGCTATGTTGAAGCTTCTTGAAGCTTTGACAAAGTCCACCATTCTTATCTCATCCTTAACCCTAACCATTCCAACTAACCTTAGTTTAATCTCTACACTTGACCATGGTTAGTATATGATAAGTATTCATATTAGTTTCATTTTTAAATAAGAAACTTATCATATTCTTTCTTCTTCTTCATCTTCTTCAAGAAAGAAAGCTTGATGCCATTAATGGCAACTTGAGTTCTAAATTGAGAAATCCAATTCTAAAGTGAACCCACCTCCTATTTCTTCACCCTCTACCTCTTGCCAAGTTGTTTTGGGTGTTTTCTTCACAAGTTTCACAAATTTGTGAAGTCGGAGCTTGAACTTGTGATGCCTCGACGTAGATCATCTTCGGCACGAAGCCGACGACCTAGTCCGCCCATTTCTCCGATCAAGCCGACGATTGAGTCCAGGATTCGAGATGGACAGCGAGAGGACGCCTACGTGGAGCTAAGGAAGTGGAGAACCGGATCTACAAAGGTTGTAGCCTCTCTCCTTTAGTTAAGATGTTAACTAGTTTACCGTTTCGCCTAAATTTCTAGTCAACGATTCGTATTAGGGTTTCTCTGCACCAGTAAAGTTTGAAATTGGCATGGTTGATCCCTTGTGAGACTTCTTGAGAGTGCCTAGGAACCCTACACAAAGGTTGTAGCCCCTTTCACTTAGCACTAAACCAGTTTAGTAGCTTGTAGTTTCACCTAATTTCTAGTTAACGATCTATATTAGGGTTTCTCGGCACCTAAATTTTAGAATTTGGCATGGTTGATGCCTTGTGGAACCTCATTAGTGTGCCTAAGAACCCTACACACGTGACCCTACGTGACCAATTCAGTTTTAGTGTTTAACACTACTTTAAGCGCCTCATCCTTAGTGTTATAACACTATTTTCAGCATATCACGTGGGAGCCCGTGATCGCCATGTATCCTCTAGTGTTCAACACTATTTTAAAGCATGGCTTATCCCAAATTGGTTAAGTTTTCCAGAGGCAAATCTCCCCTTCAACTAGACCTCAAAATTGGTCAGTTCATATGATATGCAAAGTAAAGTCCAGAGCCATAATGAATGGTTAATGCTCAGCCAAAGATAAAATGTTGTCAGAGCCTCCAAACCACAGTTTAGCATTGCTAAATAATAGGGGGCTGAACCCAGACAAATGTTAAACAGTCCAACAAAGGGCCAACATTTCAAACTTAATTGGACTTAGCCCAAGTTGGCCATGAGTCCTCAATTCAGATTTAACTGAGCCAATGTGCTCACAATCTAATTAATTGATCTTAGTCCCAAATTGGACTATAGATTTCCCAATCAACTTTGGTTCAAGGGTACATCTCTTCACTCCTCTGATATTTGTCGTTGTAATTCTTCAACGCCTTCAAAGAGGTGACGGGTCCCGATAACCAATCATTCCATGGACTGTGGGGTCCTTAAACTCATGGACTATGATGTCCTTATACTCGGACTGTGGGGTCCCTTCAAACCCACGGACTATGAGGTCCTTAACCTCGGACTGTGGGGTCCTTTAAACCCTTGGACTATGATGTCCTTAACCTCGGACTGTGGGGTCCCTTTAAACCCACGGACTATGATGTCCTTAACCTTGGACCACCATGTCCTTAAACTGGTAATCGACCGCAAAGTCCCTAAACTAGAACAATAGAGCCCAAATGCACTTTTGTTAGATCTAAATGATCCCGTTAAGTAGATCTTAGTCTAAAATGATACTAACGTATCCTTAACAAATTGTTAAGTTGACCTTAGTTTAAAATTAGACTAACGTGTCCTTAACAAACTGTTTAGTTGATCTTTGTCTAAAATAAGACTAACGTATCCTTAACAAACGTTTAAGTTGATCTTAGTCTCAAATGAGAATAACGTATCCTTAAACCCAACCCCCAAACCCAAATCTAAGAAAATACGGATTTGCACTAATCGACGCCCTACGGGCGACAATATAAATTAGTCTCCGTATACAATCTACGGGCGACCAAAAATAAAAGAAACATACACGACAAGAAGTGACCATCTGGAGAAGGAGAAAGTGGTTATTCTGGAGAAGGAGAAAGTGGTTACCGCGATGCGGTAGCGTAATTAACTGCAGGGGCTTGCGCCTGCAGGGAAGAGCGTCCCCACAATCAAAAAACCCCTCACAATGAGGGGGAATCTGACGAATTCTGCTATACCGGTCGCATCCGTTTAAACCTTCGATATATGGTATCATAAATCAACTTGGCATCTTTGGAGAGGTGGATGGATAGCACCAAATAGCATCTGCCCCCAAATTCAGGCAAGACGTTTGTCTTCCCGGTCTTTCGGAGGAGAACAGTCCTCATTATATCGGAATTCATTGTAATTAGTGATATTTGAGGAAATCACCTGGGTTTTGCCTGACGACAAATATTTGGTTTTGAATATCCATTATTGCGCACCAATTTATAACTGATATATCTGTACGTTTATTTTATAAAGTGAGATATAAATTTTTGAAATTATGTCTATGACATTTACCTTTATCAGTTGGTGATTAGGTAAGGTGCATTCAACAACGGTGTAATTCTTCTTAACCATAGTACATTTTTCAACCTACGACGCACAGGTTTTGAGGTATTAAACTCAGAAGACTTATACAAAGTATTGTATGGTGTCCGATGTTCGTTAGGACAAAAGGGGTTTGTACTCGTACTACATTCTGTTTACTCGTGACTTCTCCAGTTCTAGATAAGTATTTCGTTGAAATATAAGGTCCAGATTTTGAGAAGATATAGGTATAAGAATGAAAAAGAGAACCATATGTTGTAAGACAAAGGGTTGGTACTCGTACTATATTCTCTTTACTTTTGACTTCCCTAATTTCAGACAAGTGTTTCGTTGAAATACATGGTCCAAATTTTGAGAAGTTATAGGTATAAGAATAAAGTAAAGAACCATTTGTTGCAAGTATCCGGGTTCTTCAAGGTGATTGATGATTTAGATACTTGTGTTTGGTATTCTGTTGTAAGTAATGGTTTTGAGAACTTGCTTCTCTTTCAGGTTATTCATATGTGGATATATTCCTAGATGAATGATGTTGCTTGGCCTCCTTCTAGTTTGTTGATATGCACTGGAGACAGCTGCATGGATATTGAATCTGGTTCCAATTAAATTAGTGCTTTTGCTTCTATAGTGGATATAGAATGGATTCATATCTTAACGATGTTAAGCAATATAGAGTTTTTTGGCTGATGCTTAAAAGCAGAATCTGGATAAACTCTAGGCACGTTTCAGTAATGGCAGCTTGTGGGTTATCCCGGGCTTTGACGAGGGTTAACTTTCTACCATCAGGAAGATCAATAGTTATATTGTTCTTGACTCGCAACCAGTTTTAGTAAAATGGATTATTTTCAGAAAACATTAGTAGGAGTATGGTAGAACTAGAAGTGAATCTAGAACCAGAAATGATTACCGAAAATTTAATAGAACCTAAAGATTCAATTAGTTTCGATGATCCATTAGCCACTCTGCAGACTTAGAGGGTAACCTCAAATACTCGAGAGGTACTTCGGACATCTCAGAGACGGTGACTGGGAGGTTCTTGTTTACCCAGACTTGCCATTGCTGCTGTTCTAGACTATGAAACCTGGCTGGAGGATAAATATAACGTCATTCTAAATTAGTTTTAGAAAGTTCACGTGTATATAACTCTGCCAGAGGGTTGTTGGAGTCTGTGGGAGCTGCAGAAGCATAGTGGGCAAATAGCTTATGTCTATTTATAGACTAAAGAAGGTACAGCGGAAATAGATCATCTATTTTTGATTTGACGGTCAATAAGTTTGACTTCATCAGAATAAGAGATGGATCTGGTAAGAAGTAGTAGGGAGTAATGTCCTGGTATTTGGATGACATGCTCTTGATAGGAAGTGATATTCCTATACTACGATCGGTTATACAGTGGTTGTCATAAAATGTTTCTCCACATAGGATATGGATAAAATATCAGGAATTCTAGTCACTAGATCTATGGTTTTAGTTCTAGATTTGGGAAGTGTCCCAATTTGGGTACTTTGACACTATTCTAAAGTGTTTTAGAATGGACGACTCCTAGCTTGGTAGTGTACCCGCAGGTGATGGAGTCACCCTCTCTAAAGAGATGTCTTACAGACTGATGGGGAGAGGGAGTTGCATGATAGGCATATCACTTGCTTAGGCAATTGTGTCAATCATAAGATGTCAAGTACCACACCAGATATTGTTTTTGCACTAGCTGCAATAAGTATTTGTATTAATACAATCCTGGAGAAACGTTGGGAAATAGTTATGAACATAAGTGGATGTTCTTGCGATATGGTAACAGCAGCCTCCTTCAAGAGACGGTTATAATTTCAGGCTTTCAAGGTGACCTGGATGACAGAGTGGGTGTCTGAGTTATAGTTTTCCCTCTTTTGAGGGAAAGTATGTTGGACAGGTGGTCCAAGCGGATATTGTGGAAGGCATGGCGTAGGATACTAATTAAACTCAGTGGATGATACAGTCTAAGGAGTTTGTTGGATAGAGTTCATTTATGAACTGGGTCCGATCAGATATCCAGACAAATTCTAAGACAGGTATTGCTCATTTCGGGAGATGGACTTTCTCCATGAAGTTGAGATATAGAGAGATATATAAAGAAACATTGGGGCGGATCCACTCACTCAGGCTATTTCTCGAACACAATTGCTTCACAAACGAGCTTTGCGAAACTGATTAGTAGAGAAGTTGGGTGTTCGGTATCACACGAGCTGTGAGTATGCGACACCGCAATATTTAGCCTAAGTGCAAGTTGGAGATTGTTGGATATAGTGCCCTCAAGTCAATTATTGAATCGCAGACACGCGATTGCGATGATTGAGGGATGACCTGTATGGATAGAACAGTCCTACTCAAGATGATAGTTTGTTATCTGTTTTGTCTTTATCATCATGTACATGCTTTATGTGGTATTACAGATCACTATTACATGTTGATAGAGCCAATAGGATTCTTGCTTGACTACCGGCATTATGATATCGATCATATACGTAGGAGATGGGTGGTCTATAAGCACATCCTTAAATGTCCCTAGCCGTGGGAGCATCGAGACTGGGCATCGATACTCCAGAGTAGACTAGTGTATACTGATCGAGACCCCGACGAGGGGCGGTAGCCAGGTCTCACAAGACATTGGAGTTAGTTTGTTCACCTAAGATAGTATACAGGTGCTCATTGGGTTATGAGTACACTGGAAGGACTCGCCGAGAACCTGCTAGTTGGTACTATACCTATTGTCAGATAGCAGTTCCTAAGTGACATGTGTACAGGTTAGTCTATTAGCATTAGATCGTCATTTGTCTCGTGTGAGTTCCCACTGTGCTTTGATTACTACCCTACTACGGCTTAAAAGAGTCGTGCAAACATGTTTTAGTTGGGTACAGTCCCAAAATACATGGAGACAATGAGCGGATCGTCAGGGATTCGTCTCTCCCGGTATTGGGGGTTGATGTCGCACAGTGCATGGGTGGCCATCACCAGAAATCCTTGGTCAAGGTAGTCGAGAATTACTGATTTGGATCAGTAGTTTCTCAGTTAGTGATTGGCTACATACCGACATGAAATGTCGCGTTATTGGCAGTCTGACTTTATCCTCCACCCTAGACTCGATATGCGATACTCTTAGACGAATAGACTGGACTGTACGGATATTGTGATGAACAAGCCCAGTAGGCGTTCGGATGAGTTTGCTCGTTGGCCTCTCTTTCGCTCAATACTTAGGTAAATGTTACGTACAACTAGTGCCGCTGACGTACTTGTGGTTAAACCCACTGCCAGCGTATTGATGAGTCTTCAGAGTTCAACACAGAGGGTTTCCCTGCTTCAGGCGAAACGATGTAGAGACTGTATAGTCTTACGACAGGGTTCGATCATATACGTGCACTTGTGCACGTATCATGATTCGGACGGTTTATACTAGTGGCTTTGGTTTAAGCCGGATTCTAGTATTGGATTGATGGATTATTTTCGTCTCTTTGTACTCGTATTTTTCGGAATACGGATACGGGTATGTATATACGGATAAGGGGTATTCTTGTAATTTATTACAGGGTGCTTCAAGAAGATGCCACCTCATTTAGTTTTAACCATTTAGGATTAAATGGTTAATGAGGTGGAGAGGATGAGGTGTTATATACATTTATTGTAGCATGGCTTTGTAGTGACTCATGGTTACTATTCAAGCATACTTGATATTTGTTTTGTTGTGAGATATTTTGGAGTCTTGAGATATTTTGGAGACTTGAGATATTTATTGGATGCTTCATTATTGCTTGCAACACAACACACAACACATAACACACAACACAAAAGACTTAGCCATTTTTCTTGAGTTGCCTCACACTCTCATCGATAAGCTTCTTCTTCTACCTCTACCCTTCAAGTCTCATGTGTTGAGAAACCTAAGGTGTTTGGAGACAAATTAATCCATCATTAGATTCTACAACCTCTAGGCTATCTGTTTAGAGAACTAGGTACCCTAGTTACCTTGGCTATGTGTGGTTGGAGCTCAAAATATAAATCCTCAGGTGGATCATCTTCGATGGAGGGAGACCGGAGATCAAGCTTGATCATGGAGGCCTCTAAGAGCTTGGGATGATGGTTAAAGACCGAAGGACACGGATCATTCGGTATAACCATCTAACTCCTTTCTTTATAGTTTGTTAGACTAGGGTTAATGGTAGATCCATAATATCAGGTTGTTCTAACGCCAGTTTAGAAAAATTTTATTCCGCAGTCGGCCACAGTTAGATGGACAGGGTGCTGGCATAACCCAACAGATTTGACGATGTTATTAGAATCACGAAACCGAAACAACTCCGAAAACCGAAACCTTAAAACCAAGTTTCTGTCGAATTTTTAATGACCTCTGAAATTTTTTAAACAGTTGCAGGATGTTGCATGTGATGTCTAGAACACCAGAGAAACACGAGCACCAAACTTGAAAATCTGGCCGGCGAGATTGCAAAAATACCCAGCCTGGCCGGTCCCCCTATATCTTTTTGTGCTCGTATTTCTTGAGTGTTTTGATATAATAGTTTTAGTGTTTCAGGTTATGTTTGTTTTTCCCAAAAGTGCATGTGATGTTAACTTTGTTAAGGGGAAATTCGTAGCGTTTCGTAGTCCCGTTTCAACATCGTTTCAGGTTTATGTTTGATATGTAATACAATATTTAGAATCCATATTAATTAGTTTTGTGAAAACTAGTTCGCTAATTGTAAATCTAGCTTTTTAGTCTCTATTGATCGATTGCCACGGAGTTTTAATTTGGATCAAAACTTTGTCACAATCTCGTATAGTACGCGGATACTCATCGGATAACTTTACTAGATAGCCACGCCGCATAGCCACGACCAAGTAACTTAAGGAGAACCCCGTTGCCAAAAGCATCCACTCGGGTGCTCGCGGCCATGGTGTTCCACCTAAGTGCAATTCGTCGATGGCATCGGGGGTGCGGCCATCTACTAAAGTTCCCGAAGAGCATTCGATCAGGTAGTCGGGAATCTTGTTGAATTACCCGACTAAGTTATTGAAAAGTGCTTTCGATTTGAGACTAAAATGCAAGGTTTATAGGTTAGGCATGGAATTCGGAATATGAGATATTGCGAGTTTATGATGTCAAATGAAATGCAGATTCTAATTATTGTAGTTTTTCATTTCTTTTCTGCGACCGTAAATGTAATATGTGGGGTATCCCCGAACTTATTATTATATGTCAACGGAATTCGGGATACGCATATTTACTTATGTTGATGACATGCGATGTTATGTGTTGTTATGATATGTTATATTGAATCTGTTGGCTATAGTGCCCTCAAGTCAATTATTGGATCGCAGGCACGCGATTGCGATGATTGAAGGAGGACCTATACCGGTAAAACAGTCTTACTCGAGATGATAGTATGCTATCGGGTTTATCTTTTTCATCATGTATCTGCTTTAGGTGGCTTTACTGATCACTATTACATGTTGATAGAGCCTTTAGGATTCCTACTTGACTATCTGCATTATGATGGAAATCATATACGTGGGAGCTGGGTGGTCTATAAGCACATCCTTAAATGTCCCTAGTTGTGGGAGTTTCGAGACTGGGCATCGATAATCCAGAGTAGACTAGTGTATACTGATCGAGACCCCGGTGAGGGGCAGTGGCCGGTCTCACAAGCCACTGGTGTCAGTTTGTTCACCTAAGATGTATACAGGTGCTCATTAGGTTATGAGTACACCGTACGGACTCGCCGGGAACATGCTAGTTGGTATTATACTTATTGTTAGATAGCAGTTCCCATGTGGCATGCGTACAGGTTAGTCTATCGACCTGAGATTGGTAGTTTCTCAGGCGGTGATGGGTTTCATACCGATACTGAATGTCAAGTTATTAGGGGTCTAATTTTATCCACCCCCTAGACTCGATATGTGATATTCATAGACGAACGGACCGGACTGTATGGATATTGTCACTGTCAGGCTCAATAGGGGTTTCAGGATGAGTTTGCTCATGGCCTCCCTTTCGCCCAATACTTGGGTAGCTGTTACGTACAGTTAGTGCCACTTACGTGCTTGTGGTTAAACCCACTGCCAGCGTATTGACGAGTCTTTAGAGCCACACACAGAGGGTTTCCCTAGTTCGAGCGAAACGTTGTAGAGGCCATATGGTTTTATGGCAGGGTTCGATCATATACAATCACTTGTGCACGGATCATGACTCAGACGGATAATACTAGTGGGCTTTGGTATAAGCCGGATCCTTGTATTATATTGTTGGATTAATTTCGTCTCGTTGTATTCGTATTCTTTCGAAATACAGATGCAGGAATGTAAATATGGATGAGGGGTATTCTTGTAATTTATTACAAGATAACTTTAGAAGACACCATCACTTTTATTGTTTATAAACATTTAGGTTAAATGTTTATTTGAGAGGAAAGATGACTCATTGTTTGGCTTTGATTCATGCATGCCACATGGGTATGACTCATGGTGGTGAGTCATATTGTGACTCATGGTGGCATGATGATTTCTTGTTTATAGTGTGAGATATTTGTAGTGAGCTATGGGATATTTTTTCTTTAGTTGTTTTCTTTAGTTGCTAGCATACTAAAATATAACTCACAACAAAATAACTCACACACAACAACACAAGAAAGGGCAGCCAACATTTTCTTTAGTTGCAATAATGCTTCACACTCTTCTCTCCAATGGCATCTTCTTCTACCTCCATCCTGAAAGTTTACCCTAGCACCATCAAGAGGTCCAAGTGACATCAAGCATGCCGAATTCAAATTTTTATTGGTGCTAAGCTAGACTATACAAGATCTTTTGCTAG
The DNA here is from genome assembly GCA_030015575.1 of Agapanthus africanus. Lineage (NCBI taxonomy): Eukaryota > Viridiplantae > Streptophyta > Magnoliopsida > Asparagales > Amaryllidaceae > Agapanthus > Agapanthus africanus. The sequence goes on from CM057340.1 coordinate 365,154,845, forward strand.
GTGATTAGGGTTTAAAGTTTGATATCAATACACTATGTGAAGTGAATGAGCATACAACCTTTGTAGTTCGAGTCCTTCTCTTCAATAGCTCCAGGTTGTGGTCCACGCGACTCTACTAGGATCCTCTTCAAGATGAAAGAAGCTCCTTCGTGATCTTTGCGCCAAAGACGATCCACCCGAAGTCCACAAGCTCAAGCTAACCCTTCACTAATCTCATTAGTGAAGGCAACACTCCACTTCAAATTGCTAATCTAATGTCTGATGGTGAAGTAGGGTTTTGATTTGCTCACTAGGGTTTTCACAAGTTCAATGATTCACATCGCATGTGAGGATTTGAAGTTGAAAGTGAGATGAAGAAAATAGTAGAGAGCAAGAGGAAGCAAGAGCTCAAGAAAAAATGGCTAAGGCATGAAGAATGAAAATGATGAGAGTAAAAATAATGGCACTCTCTTTACTCACTTATTCAAGCATGGAATAAAATTGCAATTTTAAATTGCAACCATGCTTGAATAGTGAGACAAGACTAATATACAAATAATAAAACTCATGCCTTGCCCATTCCACAAATATATCCACAATTTACACCTCATTTTTCTATTTTCTAAAAATAGAAAAACATGACATGCTTCATATAATAATATATATATTTATGTAAATATCAAATATACCTTAATATATATATATAGCAATTAGTGAGCTAATGATATTATTTAAGATATAATTATATCACATATAATATATATCACATTATTAAATCAACACTTGATCTAATAATCCGGTTATATCACATATAACCAACTAATATCATTAATCTGAATATCACATTATAAACCAACACCTGATTCGATAATTCGGTTATATCACGTATAACCTGACCGACATCAGATAACTGAAGGTTATAATACGGTATCACATACTCATATTTAATCAGGCCCACGAAAATATCAACATATGTGCCCTACTTCGTTTTGCTCGAACCAGGAAACTTCTGTATGGGACTCTAAAGACACGTAATTACGCCAGCAGTAGGTGATGATGTAACGCCTTGAAAAGTCGTTTCGGTATTTTCCCGAAAATCGGTAAATATTTGGTATTTTTCCGTAAATCGTCATTATAATTATTTTGCAATATAGGCCTATTTGTACCTAATTTGGATAGGTCATTGCTAGTTTTTAGTAGCTGATGAGTCACTTATAAAATTCTAGTCGTTTGAAATTTTTCCCTAAATTATCATTTTTAATATTATTTTAAGCAGTTTAAAAATACATTAAATTAGCGATAAATACAAATTTGAATGGGCTAATTATAAACTTTAGAACCATGACAACTAAAATCTAGTTGGTAACATAAATTTTTAGCATTTTATTTCAAGTTCTAATTGTTTATAATTAAGGAAAACTAAAATTTAAATAAACTAAACTAAAACTTGCAATTATGAACTTGTGGGAGGGCTTTTTGCATGGAATCTTCTTTGTACACTTTCTCACTTCCTTACTCCTCATGTGGCCAGCCCCACCACTGCTGCAGCAGCCCACTCCCCCCTCTTGTTTGTCTTCATTCATGTGAAAAGAAAAGTTAAGAAAAGGGTTAATTTATATATTAATTTGGGTGGGGGTATTATGGTAATTTTGGGGAGGCTTTGACTTGGATTTTTTCACACCATTCCCTCACACTCTCCCCCATCTCCCCTTGGCCGAAACCCCTCCTGCTACAGCCCTCTTTTCCCCCCATTTTCTCCTTCTCTTTTTGCTTCTAAATTCCATCAAAATTCAACAAAAATCCACAAATTCCTTCACAAATTCAACACAAATCCCTATTCTACCTCTTCTCAAACCCAAATTGGTTTATAACATGGATAAAGGAGGTGTCTTGGAGCCTAGTGCAAGCTAGGGTTTAAACTTGAGAGGTAAAATTCTAATCAAATGTTTAAATTTGTAGATTTAAACATGCTAATTTAGTTATTTCAAGTGTGAAATTTGATTGTTATTTGCTTGTTATGGAATTCTAGAAAGGGTTTGATGTTGGAATTATGGGTTGAAGCTGTGCAAATTGGTTAAAATTTAGTGTAGAGGCTATCTAATGGTTTAACTTGGATGATTATGCTTGTTAGTAGTCTTTTTGTTGTTAATCTACGATGTTTGCACGAATCTGGAATTTTTAGTGCTAACTAGGTTTTTAGTTTTAATTCAAATTGAGAGATTAAAAATATGGTTAGGGTTTCATCACATCATTAACATTATAATGAGTGATTTAATACCTTAGGTTATGTAAAACCAAACTTAGTTGTTGAATTGTGAATTTTACTTTGAAAATTGTCAAAAATTGGATAAATTGCAAACTAGAATTTTGGGGTTGATGAAATTTAATGAGATTAAATTGTGGAAATGGTTTGTATGGCTTATTTAAGTTGTTTAATAAGTATTATGGCCATTAGAATTGTTAAAATATCAAGTGTTGTACTAAAACGGTAAATTTTGCTTGGTAGGTTTTCGGAAAAATAGCTTTTAAAGTGAGTTTGGGGTTTTTGTGAATTCTAACCTATTTCATATTATAATTAGTTATTTGAATGTGCAAATGGTTGCGTTTGGATTTTTCTCGATGGGTTGATGTTTGTACATCGATATCGAGAGTTGGTTTGGCTATTTTTGAATGCGTAGGTGATAGGTTTTGACCTATACGTGATGCGCGTGCCGATTTGGTTTTCGTATGCCGTTTCGATTTTGAATTAGGTTTTTATGCGGCACGATACGTTGTGACTTGTAGGTACCCCCATGTAGACTTCGAGACGACGAGAAAGCGCGTAGCGACGTCGGCACCGGCGAGCGAAGATCAGGTGAGTAGATTTATATCTACGTGGTAAGTCGGGTGGATGGCGTATAGCACCCCCGCAAAGTTATGAGGAATGAGGTGATGTGGTGACGATATACTTTTATATGTTATTATGAGATATGAACACCTAGTAAGAGAAGACTTAGGAGCTTATGGGTTTAGGGTTAGCGAGAATTGAAGAAAGGACTTTAGGACTCCTACGGCTTTGCTCGAATCTTAGAACGACTCCGCTCAAAATCCTTCGTCGTCTACGATGATCCACCCGGAAATTTCTAGAACAAGCTCTAAGCTACACAAAATGAAGCAAACACTCTACACTAAAGGGCTAGGATAGTGTAGAATGGTTGTGTGGTTTGTAAACTCACTTAAAAACCCTTTCTTTTTAAGTTCCTCACTTTAAACAAAACTCAAGAGAGCTTGAAAAAGGAGGAAGATGAAGATGGCAAAAGCTTTTGTAAATATATTGAAAACTTATTTCCAAGAAGAAAAAGAAAAGAATATATATGAGACACACTCAAATATAACCATAGTTAACTAAATATCAAGATATTTTGTAGATGGGTTAAATAACAAAGGAAATCAAACCATGGTTAAAGAAGAAGTGTGTAGAAAATGAGTCATTTTGCTAATTTCATTTTTCTTTAATTCATTAACAAAAATCTAGATATTTATCAACCATGTGATTCTTGTATTGCCATCTTCTATGTATCATCCACCATGACACATATGTATGTATGTATGTGTGCATGCACATCATCATGTGTATGTATAAACATATATGCATACATCCAAAAGAAAAGGTTTAATTAAAAATGAGCTAAAAGTTAATATTAAATCAACATTTGATTTAATAAATCGGTCACATAAAATGCGACCCGACCAATAAAAACCGCCCGATTAAAATAGGGTATGACATACTCGTATTTAGTCGAGCTTCCGCACATATCTCATATGCACTCCACATCATTTCGCCTGAGCTAGAAAAATCCTGTGTGGGACTCTAAGACTCGTAAATACGCCGGTAGTAGGTGATGATCGTATCAAAACACCTACAAGCCGCAAGGGGTCAGCTAAACGTAATGGCCACCCGGGTATTGAGCGATCAGAAGAAAAACAAGCGAACCCGTCAAAACTCCCGTCGAGCCATTAGCAACACTTACCGTACAGTCCGGTCTCTTCGTCTGATATGCTGCATATCAAATATAGGGATGGAATCGTCAAGCCCTATTAACTCAATAAGTCATGTCGATATGGTCTATGGCCGATCGAGAAACTACTGATAACACTTATCAGTAAATCTCATCAGCCCTGGCCATGGACTTCAAGTCAGAGTCAATCGCACATTGTACAACATCAACTCCCAATACCCGGAGAGACGAAACCCCTCCTATCGCTCACTGTCTCCATGTGTCTCGAGACTATACCCAAAAGCCACCTGTTTGCACGACTCAGTAGAGCCGTGGTAGGGTGGAAATCAAAGTACAGTTGGAGAACACACAAGACTCTATGACGATCTCGAGTCTACAGACTAACCTGTACCAGTGTCACCAGAGAACTGCTATCCGACGATAGATATAATACCATATAGGAATTCACGGTGAGTCCATTCAGTGTACCCAGTCTCCACTGAGCACCCGTATACAATCTTCGATGTCACAATACCAATGGATATGGGATCATCCATCGCCCATCATATGGGTCAAGAAACGTATACGCTAGTCTACTCTGGAATATCGATGCCCTATCTCGATATACCTATGACTAGGAACATTTAAGGATATGCTTATAGACTACACATGCCCCACTAGTATGATCTCCATCATAGCCATGGAAGTCAAGCAAATATCCTTAGGGCTTTATCAACATGTAATAAACGAACAGCATCAAGTAAACATGTCAGATAAAGTAAAACCAGATAGCATACTATCATGTCGAGCAAGAAAGTCATATATCAAAATATAAATATATATATATATATATGTCCAAGCATCCACTATACATATAACGGCCTCTAGGGCATACATATATCCAACAATCTCCCACTTGCATTAAGGCCAATTATTGGCGTATCTCATACCCAACATCTCAAAAAGTCGCTCATGTTGCGGTTGTGGAAGGGCCTTGGTGAGTGGATCCGTGGTGTTATCCTTTGTATCTACTCTCCGAATCTCGATCTCTTAGCGATCAACTATCTCCCGGATCAAATGATATCGCCTGAGGATGTGTCTGGACTTTTGATGGGATCTGGGTTTTATGGCCAACGCCATAGCTCCATTATTATCACAATAAAATGGTATTGGATTAATAATGGTTGGAACTACTCCTAGCTCCGCAATGAACTTCCTCATCCAGACGGCTTCCTTGGTAGCATCATTTACAGCAATATACTCAGCTTCCATCGTGGAGTCTGCAACGGTATCCTGTTTGGAACTCTTCCAACATACCGCCCCTCCATTGAGGGTAAATACAAACCCTGAGATAGATATACTGTCATCCTTATCACTTTGGAAGCTGGAATCGGAGAAGGCCTCCATTTGGAGATCCCCATTACCATACACCAAGAACAATTCTTTAGTCCTTCGCAAGTACTTAAGAATGTTCTTCACGGCTATCAAGTGTTTCTCCCCTAGGTTGGATTGATACCTGCTCACTACAGCTAGTGCATAAGATACATCAGGGCGAGTACATATCATCGCATACATTATAGATCCTATGGCTGAAGCGTAGGGTATAATGCTCATGCGAGCTCTCTCTTCATCAGTCTTCGGACAGAAGTCCTTAGAGAGAGTGATTCCATGGCAAGCGGGCAAGGCACCACGCTTGGAATCTTCCATACTAAACCTTTTTAGGATGATATTAGTGTACTTTGATTGGGACAATCCCAATAATCTTTTGGATCTATCTCTATAGATCTTTATGCCCAAAATGCACGAGGCATCACCCAGGTCCTTCATGGAGAACCTTTGTGATAAGAATAATTTGACCGATTGTAGCATGGGAATATCATTTCCTATCAAGAGAATGTCATCTACAGACAATACGAGGAAAGTGACAGTATTCCCTATAATCTTCTTATAAATGCATGGTTCATCTATATTTTTGATAAAATCAAACTCTTTGATTGTATCATCAAAACAGATGTTCCAGCTCCGAGATGCCTGCTTTAATCCATAAATGGATTTAAGCAACCTACACGCTTTTTCGCTGCTCCCACTGTCAATGAAGCCCTCTGGCTGATCCATAAAAACGCACTCTTCTAAATCACCATTTAGAAATGCAGTCTTAACGTCCATCTGCCAGATTTCATAGTCGTAGTGAGAAGAAATAGCAAGTAGGATCCGAATGGATTTAAGCATTGCTACTGGAGAGAAAGTTTCATCATATTCCAGTCCTGGTCTTTGACGAAAACCTTTCGCTACAAGCCTTTCTTTATAGGTCTCTACCTGTCCATCTACACCAATCTTTCTCTTAAAGATCCATTTGCACCCAACGAGTTTTATCCCAGGAGGTGCAACGTCCAATGTCCATACTTTGTTGGTGTACATGGACTCCATTTTTGATCTCATGGCATTCAGCCACTTCACTGAGTCACCACTTGTGATAGCTTGCTGAAAACTAGTAGGGTCATCATCATCCATGATGCAATCTTCTCTATAACCATCAATGAGAAACCCATATTATCTCTCCGGCGGGCGAGAAGTTTTACTAGATCTCCGGAGCGGCTGTGGTTCTTGAAGTTCTACTGCAACTTCATTGTCAACCAATTCGTCCTGAGTAATTTGTATCTCTAGAATCTCTTCTTGTTCTACCACTTTGCCATCAGTACTGTCTGTAAAGATTTCATTTTCCAAAAATGTGGCATGATGAGAAACAAACACCTTATGTTCTTCCATATGGTACCATAGATATCCATACGAGTGTTTTGGATATCCAACAAATTTACACATGACCAATCGTGTCTCTAGTTTATCCGGATTCTGCTTTTTGACAAAAGCCGGACAACCCCAAATCCTATCTCTTTTAAGAGATGGTCTCCTTCCACACCATATCTCATATGGAGTGGTAGACATGGTCTTTGATGGAACCCTGTTCAATAGATAAATTGCTGTCTCTAATGCATGTCCCCAAAAGGAAAGTGGCAACTCATCATCACTCATCATGGACCGTACCATATCTAATAGAATACGATTCATCCGTTCTGACACACCGTTGTGCTGTGGTGTGTATGGAGGAGTGAGCTGAGAGAGAATCCCATTCTCTTTTAAGAAGTCTGAATACTCAGTGCTTAAATACTCTCCACCTCGATCTGATCGAAGTTTCTTGATACTCGAGCCAGTTTGTTTTTCTACTTCAAGTTTGTACTCCTTGAATTTCTCGAAAGCTTCGGATTTATGCTTCAATAAAAACACGTGTCTGAATCTTGAGAAATCATCAGTAAAAGTGATGAAGTATGAAAAACCGCCTCTAGCATGTGTAGACATTGGTCCGCATACATCACTATGTATGAGGCTTAAAAGTTCTGTAGCTCTCTCTCCGTGTCCTATAAACCGGGTTTTGGTCATTTTACCTTTGATACAAGATTGACAAGTCGCATAAGATTTATATTCAAAAGGTTTTAAATATCCATCTTTATGTACCTTGTTTAGTCTTGTTTCATTAATATGTCTAAGTCTACAATGCTAAAGAAAAGATTCTTTTATTTCTGAAATCTTTCTTTTATTTATATGTTGTATATTAAAAACTGTGTGTTGGTTTAGGACCTAAATTCCGTTACTTAGTGTACCATACCCAATTAACTGTAGATTCAAGTTAATATTCATAACATTATTTTACAACACAAAATGATATCCTTCATAGACCAACAAAGATACGGATATTAAATTACATAGCATACCAGGTACAAAATAACAATGGTTCAAACCAAAATACATCCTGAAAGCAACCCCAGATGATACTCTCCTACGGATACAGCATGTACATTGAACCATTTCCAACCCGTAGAGTGTGGTCCCCGGTATTCAAAACTCTACTGTTTCTTAATCCCTGCATACGATTACAGTTGTGAGAACCAGAACCGGTATTTAATACCCAAGATGCAGAGTTTAATGAAAAACAGTTTTCAGTTACAAACACACTTGAAGCGGAAGCATCAACATGCTTCTTCTTCTTGAGATCTGCAAGGTACAAAGCACAGTTGCGTTTTTAGTTGTAAGTCGATGTTAGACACCGCAGGAGTTGCGGGGATGCGGAATAGGTAAAACAATCATTTTGTTTAAAACAAATATTGACTAACTTACGAATCTTTGCCAAACCCTAACTAACAACATCATAGGAGGGATTAGCTACTATGAAAGAAGATTATACCTAATGAACCAAGTCCTTCTTATTTTCGTTGACCACCTCCTCGTCGGCCTCCTCTTTGTGATAGAAGATCCACCCGAGAGCTACTACTCCAAGCTTGACCTCTAACTTGAGGTAACTAGGTAACTAAGAGTGCTAATCAAAGCAACCTAGAGGATATAGAATAGGATTTGGGATCAATTAGTCTTGATAACCCTTGATCTCAACACATGAGAGGTTAGGGTTAGGGTTTCAAGAGAGAGAGCTTGAGGAGAGAGAAGGTGAAAGTAATAATGAAATGGAAATTAACTCATTTGTGTATATATATGAAGCATAATATATCTTGCACAAAAATATCTTTGCACAAATATCTTCATGCTTCATTTAATACATAATGCATCATCTAGTGAGTCATAAAAAGCATTAATGCTTCATTAACTCTCTTGATGAATCATCTCCATGAGTCACAAAACCATTTAATGCATATAACTCCTAAGCTCTCCACCTCATCAACCTTCTAGAAGCTTCTCGAGTAATTACGAGAATGCCCCTCACATCCATGAAAACCCGAAAATACTGAGACTGTATAAATCCAATAATCCAATACTAGAATCTGGCATAAATTAAAGCCTGCTAGTAAAAACTGTCCGAACATCGTACGTGCGTGAAAACACGTATGTGTCCGAACCCTGTTGTAAACCATACGACCTCTATATCGTTTCGCCCGAAGCAGGAAAACTCTCTGTGTGGGACTCTAAATACTCGACTACTACGCTGGCAGTGGGTTTAACCACAGACCGCAAGCGGCACTAGCTATACGTAACGATCCCCAGGTAGATGTCGATAAGAAGGCCGATGAGGAAACCCATCCGAACTCCTACTGAGCCTGATGTGACAATCTCCGTACAGTCTGGTCTGTTCATCTAAAACTATCGCATATCGGGCCTAGGGGGCGGTAATCGTCAGTCCCCTAAAAGCGGTATAAATCGTGTCGGAGTGAAGCCCATTACACCTTGAGAAGCTACAAGAAAACCTACCAGTAAATCTCGCTTGTCCTGGCCAGAGACATTGCGTAATGGCTCTCCCGACACAGCGCGATATCAACTCCCAATACCGGGTAAGACGAATCTTGTCTAACCGCCACTGCCTCCAAGTGCTTCGGGACTGCACCCAACTGCTACCTGTTTCCACGACTCCTTTGAGCCATGGTAGGGTAGCAATCTAAGAACAGTGGGAACACACTCGAGGCGAAGAAGCAGTGTCAAGTCTGCGGACTATGCTGTACTCTTGTCACCTGGGAACTGTTAACTGAAGACGGGTATAATATCAACCAACAGTTCCCTGCGAGTCCTGTCCGGTGTACCCGTAACCCAACGAGCACCTGTATACTATCTCCAGTACGACGTACTGATGGCTGTGGGACAGACCATCTCCCCAACTGGGATGAGAAGCGTACACACTAGTCTACTCCGAAGTATCGATGCCCTGTCTCGATAATCCTACGACTAGGGACCTGAAAAAAAAGATGTGCTTGTAGACTACCCAGCCCCCACTAGTGTGACTGCCATCACAATGCTGGTAGTCAAGCAAGATCCTAAGGGCTCTATCAATACGTACACATATATTAAGATAGATATAAACCAAGTAGCATACTACCATGTTTAGCAAGATTGTTAATATAACTGTGAATATCCTAAGCTTCCATTAAGTAATATACAAGCTAGTATGATACAATAATGGCCCCTAGGGCATATACACTAACAATCTCCCACTTGCACTAGGGCCATGTACTGGCATATCGAAGACCGATCATCTCGAGTAGCCTCTCGAACTGAATCTGAGGTAAGGCCTTTGTGAATGGATCAGCAGTGTTCTCCTCTGTAGCAACTCTCCGGACCTTGATCTCCCGGCGATCTATGATCTCCCTGATCAGGTGATACCGCCTTAAGATGTGTCTGGACTTCTGATGGGACCTGGGTTCCTTTGCTAATGCTATAGCTCCGTTGTTGTCGCAATACAGCGGTACTGGATCAACAATGGTAGGAACCACATAAAGTGTTGTTAGGAACTTCTTCATCCAGACTGCTTTTTTTGTGGCATCGCAAGCAGCGGTATACTCCGCTTCCATCGTCAAGTCAGCAACGGTGTCCTGCTTGGAACTCTTCCAGCACACCGCCCCTCCATTGAGGGTAAAGACATAACCTGACATGGACTTGGAGTCATCCTTATCACTCTGGAAGCTGGAATCAGCAAAGCCCTCAATCTTGAGGTCTTTTCCGCCGTAAACCAAGAACATCTCCTTAGTCCTTCTCAGGTACTTGAGAATGTTCTTTACTGCTATCCAGTGCTTCTCCCCTGGGTCTGACTGATACCTGCTTACCACGCTCAGTGCGTAAGCTACATCTGGTCTGGGGCACAACATCGCATACATTATAGAGCCTACCGCAGAAGCGTAGGGTATAATAGACATGCGATCCCTTTCCAAATCCGTCTTGGGAGACATCTCTTTAGATAGGGTGATTCCGTGACAAGCCGGTAAATTACCGCGCTTAGAATCTTCTATACTGAATCTTTTTAGTATAGTGTTGATATACCTGGACTGCGATAGTCCCAACATCCTCTTGGATCTATCACGATAGATCCGGATCCCCAGAATGTAAGAGGCATCACCCAGGTTTTTCATGGAGAACCTGTGTGATAAGAATCCTTTGACAGATTGTAGCATAAGAATGCCATTTCCTATCAACAGAATTTCGTCCACGTACAAGACGAGAAATACGACAGTTCGTGCTACAATTTTACTATATATACATGGTTCATCTGGATTTTTGATAAAGTCATATTCTTTGACCGTTTCATCAAAACAGATGTTCCAACTCCACGATGCCTATTTTAGTCCATAAATGGACTTAAGCAACTTGCACACTTTCCCGCTGCTCCCACTCTGATTGAAGCCTTCTGGTTGATCCATATAGACACACTCTTCTAAACTACCATTTAGAAAAGTCGCCTTTACGTCCATCTGCCAGATCTCATAATCATGGAAGGCGGCAATGACAAGAAGGATCCGAATGGATTTAAGCATAGCCACTGGAGAAAAAGTTTCGTCATAGTCCAAACCAGGTCTTTGACGAAAACCCTTTGCAACAAGTCTAGCCTTATAGGTTTCCACCTGTCCATCTACACCAATTTTTTTCTTGAAGATCCATTTGCATCCTATGTGTTTTACCACATCTGGAGCAAAGTCCAAAGTCCATACTTTGTTGGTGTACATGGACTCTATCTCGGTCCGCATTGCATCCAGCCATCATACCATGTCGCCGCTATGGATGGCCTGCTGGAAGCTAGTAAGTTCATCATTATCAATAATGCAATCTTCTCTATCCCCGTCTATGAGAAAACCGTACTATCTCTAAGGCGGATGAGACGGCCTACTACTCCTGCGAAGGGGTGCGGGAATGTCCTGTTCTTCTTGAACTTCCGGTTCTACTAAACTTTCAGTAGTAGTTTGTAGCTCTGGAATTTCTTCCAGTTCTATTGCGCTCTCACTTGTTTCCTTTTCTAAAATATGCTGTTCTAGAAAATGGGCATTACGAGAAACAAGAACCTTTTGTTCCTCTGCGTAATAGAAGAAATACCCCTTGGAGTACTTTGGTTATCCCACAAACTTACACTGTACGGATCGTGCCTCGAGTTTGTCCGCATGATACTTTTTAACAAAAGCTGGACATTCTCATATCTTCAGATACCACTCCACATCTGATATGGGGTGGTAGGCACAGTCTTGGTAGGAGCCCTGTTCAAATGATATGCTGCTGATTCTAGTGCATAACCCCAGAAAGATCGCGGTAACTCAGCATTACTCATCATGGAACGTACCATATCTAATAGGGTTCGGTTTTGTCTCTCCGATACACCGTTATGCTGAAGAGTGTATGGAGGAGTAAGCTGAGAGAGAATTCCTATTCTCTTTTAGGTAACCTAGGAACTCGGCACTTAAGTATTCACCACCTCGATCAGATCTCAGTGTCTTGATACTTTTGCCGGTTTGGTTTTCTACTTCATTCTTATATTCTTAGAATTTCACAAAGTCCTCGGATTTATGTTTCATTAAGAAAATGAATCCGTACCTAGAGTAATCGTCCATAAAAGTAATGAAATATGAAAAACCACCTCTTGCATGTGTAGACATTGGACCACATACATCGCTGTGTATGAGTCCTAAGAGCTCGCTCGCTCTTACTCCATGTCCAGTGAATGGAGTCTTTATCATCTTTTCTTTGAGACATGATTGACAAGTTTCATAAGATTGATATTCGAATGGATCCAAATATCCTTCTCTATGTAACTTAGTTAACCTTGTCTCATTGATGTGACCCAGTCTACAATTCCATAAGAAAGCCTGATTTATATCTGGAGACTTTCTTTTTAGTGTGTTCTGGACATTGAAAATCTGTAATTGGTTTAATACGTATATACCGTTATGTAGTGTACCGGACCCATTCAAACCATGATTAAGGTGGATGTTAACAACATTGCTTACAAATGTGAAATCATAACCTTCTTTTGATAACAACGATACTGATATGATATTACACGTTAAACTTGGTACACAAAAACAGTTGCGCAAAACCAAAATAAGTCCACTCGTCAATCCTAAGTGATAATCCCTTACGGACACAGCACCCACGGTAGCTCCGTTAGCAACCTGGAGGGTCATATCACCAACCTTCAGCACTCTACGGTGTCTCAGTGGCTGCAATGAATTGCATATATGAGATCATGATCCGGTATCCAATACCCAAGAAGTAGAGTTGATTGGCAGACAATTTTCAATTACAAAAACACCTGAAGTCGAAGCCACAGCTTGCTTCGGTTCCTGGTTCTTGGCAATCCAAGCTTTGCAATCTTTCTTCCAATGGCCTTTCCTACGACAGTGGAAGCACTCGTCCTTTGCCACTACTAGCACCGCAACCTTTGCTTTTCCCTTAACTCCCACCTTACCAACACCTCCTCTTGGTTTGGTGGCGGCCTTCATCTTCCTTCCTTTTGCCCTTGCCTTGGATGTGGAAGAGGAAGCACCGCGAACAAACATAGTGGGTGTATCCCTTGCTTTCTGCAAGATGCCCTCTGCACTCCTCAACATGTTAAGGAGTTCTGGAAGTTCAACTTCTTTTCCTTGAATGTTGAAATTCAGAATAAACTGGGCATAGGTGGAATGAAGGGACTGAAGAACCAAGTCTGTATACAGCTCGTTCTCTAAAGTTGTCCCGGGGTCCGCGAGCTCTTCTATATAGCCAATCATCTTTAGGGCATGTTCTCCTACAGATGATCCGACGGCCAGCCTCGACTGAAACAAGTTCTTCGAGGTCTCGTATCTTGCTATACGAGATTGCTCTCCATTCAGATCTTTTGTATGGAGAAATATGGATTCAAGATCCATATCCTCGTGCCTCCTCTAATGTTCAATATTCATAGAGGCAAGCACGATGCACTTGGCCATCGCGCAATCTAACTCCCAGGTTTTGTGGATTTCCTTATCCGCAATACTGGAATCTGGACCAGGGACAGTAGGTGCCTTTGCAGTAAGGACATACCCTAATTTGTCATAAGTCAAAGCCATCTTAACATTTCGCAACCAATCTTTATAGTTTGGCCCTGTCAATATATTTTTCTCTAATAGTAACTTAAGGCTTGCCATGTTTTGGGTCACTGCAATGAGAGAGAGAGAGAGAGGGAACACTTTAGCATGATGCTCTTGCAAGTTTAGAGTGGATTCTAGTTTATCTAAACTGGATGGCTCCCACTGTTTCTCGAATCCCTCCTCAAACCAAAAAGGAAGAACTAGTCAGGACTATTCTCACTGTACAATACTTGCTTAACCGTTCAGCCAGGCCGGTGTCGGTACTTTGAGGGAGGTTTTCCAACGCTTTCACGAAGTTCCTTAATTAAATAACCTCTTTTCTCTGGGGGCGTAACCCCGCTGACACCTTTCTCGACACCTACTTGGTTTATAGCATTGATCGTTAAGTGACGAATCTCCTGATGAGTAGCGGATACTTACAGTAGGATCGGGATCCAAATATCATCATGTGATAAAGCTGAAGGAATCCTACCAAAATTATCACACTCCAAATGGTATGCATCTCTTTGCAAATTTCAGTTTCTTTAGAAATTCCCGATATAAATTTCTTCCCCATGCTCTTATGATCTTGGCGTTGGTCAAAATGTCATAAGTCACATGTCAAGTTCTACCCATCATTATCATGTTAATTTGAACCCATCCGTACATACCCCTGACGTTGGCCAAATGATAATACGACTGTCCCAAACTAACTCATCTATCTATGCAACAAATGAATACCCAGCAGCTACCAAACACTATGCCTTGGCGTTGGTCAAAATACATAGCATGAATACTACTGGATACCCAAATGAAATGACGGAGGGCTACGAATGGTTTTGGCGAAACAGTGAACGTAGTGAACTTGATATGATCGAAAGAACCTGATAGCTTCTAAAAGGAGTGGTTAAAGCTCCGCAATTTAAAAATTATCCTCTATTTTAAAATAACCGAGTGGTTTCTTTTAAACTGTTCCAACGATTCAACTTTGGTTTATTTTCTTTTCATTAATATAATGCGTCCCATCAATTAACCAATCATTGCAGAAAACAACGAAAATACAACGTCCTCTTATGCCATCCGCATTCGCCACTGGGTCCCGTCATTCACCCGTTAGGTTACTTAACTAACGACAAAGCGGGGGCTGCGCTAGCGCGGGTGTAAAACATAAGTGACATCTAATAGCTATCATATATAGATATTGTACATTCGTCAGACGCAATAATAGGCATTCCAGATCACAGATGAACATATTGGATTTTCTACGAATCCTCATTCCTTTTGAGCGTGCAAAGAAAGACGGATTACACAGTCGCGATGAATAACCAAAACCCCACCCTAGACCCCTACGGGTAAGGCAAACTACCCGCCAAGTACCTGAAGTGAAGCGGTCTCCCTCAACAACGTGAGTAGGCCACTAAACACTTCAAAGTACCCGGTAGTTTGTGCACCCCGCCTTGGGTCTATCCTAGGAGCAAAAATCAGTCAATGAAATAATACAACGGTGGCTACAACCTCAGCCCGGATGTGCCCCGCAAAAGAATATTACAACAATTTACAAATTACATTTGAATAAAAGAAACACTCGTCTCACATCCCCGGCTATCCATTCACGACAATCCAACAACTCCACAAACACAAACCATTACAGAAATGTGCAACCCCTGCTAACCGACATACTAGCAGTTAGGGGAGGTTTATGAACACATTAAACAAATCACAGATATAATCAAATTAGCCAAACATCTTAGAATTTCGATCAAGCAAACGCAAATGATTCTTTTCCAAATAATTCTCTGTGCACCTGAAAGCTGAGCAGAAATAGAACATCCCAGCAAATACAAAATTAACACAGAAGAGTTACTGGGGAATTTTGGGCTTACTCCGCTCCAACTCGACCGCGGATACACGGTGGATCGCTTTGGATCGGCCGCGGTTCCTATAGCGTTTTGAAAATCGTTTCGGTGAAATTTCGAAACATCGGTAAAATAAAGGGGTTTTCTGTAAAAAGTCAAAATACAAATATCTTATTATAAAAATTAAATATACATATTCTAGCTATGTAATTGCTATTATTTGGTGTTTATTGAGCCGCTGGTGAAATTTCAAATTTTCTGAAAAAAATATTATTTTATTATTATTTTAAGCCGTCACTAATACATTTAATTAGGGAAAATTATAAATTGGAATGAGTTGAAACAAATTTTATGCATCATAAAACTTTAAATAAAAATTTATCATGTGGTTTTTGGAACGAAATCATTTGCCAAAACGGTTTAGAAATTATTGAAGAAAAAAGGCTTTTTTTAGCGTAAATGGATGTTTGGGGTATTGTATTTATCATTTTTCATCACCTCACACCCGTGCCCACACCCACACACCCCCACTTACTTCTCCCCTTAGCTAAATTCAGCAGCCCCCATTTTCTCCCCACTTGAATTTCAAAGGAAAAGAAATGAAAGAAAAGAAAAGAAAATGGATAAATTAGTTAGACTTTTGACCTTGAATTGACTTTGACTTTCTCCCCATTTTTCTCCACCTCCCTCTCTCTCCTCCCCCACTCATTTTCTGGCCAAAATCTGAACCCCAACAGCCCTTCATTCTTCATCTCCTTCTCTTTAAAAAAGTTCTTCAAAAATGCTTGGAAAATCCACAAAAAATCAAGCAAAAATCCAAATCAAAATCCACCTCCTACCCATTTTCCCTTGGCTACCATAGCATGGATCTAGGGATTTAGATTTCAATTTGGGAGGCTATGTGTGCTTGTGGGTTCTTCAAATTATTTGGGTATAAATTCTAAACTTTTTGCTTAATGTGTTGTTAATTGCTTAGGTTAGCTTAATTAATTGTTTAATTAGGTTTTTAATTAGTTTTAGGTGCATGATTTAAAATTCAAGAGAGGGGTTTGATTTTAAATTGGTATTTTGTGTTGTGAGATTTAGTTTATGTGATATAATTGACATATTAATGTTATGCTAAATCCAATTTAAGTTGCTAGTTTGCATATTTGTTAATTTAAAAGTGATAATTATATAATTGGTAAACTAGGTTTTTTAAATAATTATATTCTTATGAGATAAAATTCAAATTTAGGTTTCATGTCATTATAAAGATTATATTGAGTGGTTTAATGCTTTTTGTTCATGGAAATCCAACATAAATTGTAGTTTGTGCATTTTTTTGCTTTGAAATTGTTAAAAAGGGTATTTTGTAAACTAGAATATTAGGGTTTTTGGAATTTAATGAGATTAAATTCCGGAAATTGTTTCTATGACTTATTTAAGATATTTAATAAATTTATTGGCCTCTACATTCATTTAAACAACATGTTTTGTACAAAAACGGTGAATTGTGCTCGCTAGATTTTCGGAAAAATGACTTTTTGAGTGAAATTGGCGTTTTTGGGAGTTTCAACCTAGTTTATATTAAAATTAGTGTTCGTGAATGTGCAAATGAGTGTATTTGGGTTTTTCTCGATGGTTTGGCGTTTGTACGCCGACGTCGAGGGTTTTTGGGTTGATTTGTGAAAGCAACCATAGGTTTTGACCTATGTGGGATTCGTGCGTCGTTTTGATCATGAGTCGGATTTTAATGAGATATGGTGCATTATGATATGTAGGTCCCCCCATGTGGACTTCGAGATGATAAGCAAGCGCGTGGCGACGTCGGCACCGGCTAGCGAGGACCAGGTGAGTAGATTTATATCTACGGGGAGAAGTCGGGTGGATGGCGTATAGCACCCCCGCAGTCCGTGGTGGTATATACGGATGCGTATACACACCAACATTTATTATATGTTATTTAGGATTAATAACGATGCTTAGGATGGATATTGGTGTGTTGGACTATTTTTAGTGTTGCGAACCCTAGGGTAGTGTTGCACTACACATACACACATACATACTTGCATACATTCCTATTGATATGTGCTCATGGGATTCTTTATAGTTATGTGTTCACATGGGTATGGGACTATGTGTTCACATACGGATTGAGGATGATACTTAGGATTGAGCTGAGTCGATGAGATTTGATTTGAGGCCGTGAGATCGGTAATATAGCAGGGTTCGTATCTTAGATACGACATGACGTTGTAGCGGGTCCTTGACGTAGTGTTTCATACACGTCCATGCATACGTAGGCGGTATCAGTATGGTACTAGACGTAGATCAGTACCCCGATCATGATATTTGATAAAGAGGATACCAGGTGAATAGTATGATGAATGTGATATTGACCCGTACCCAGATTGGGATGCCGTACGACGGATTTACGTACGAGCTATATTGATGATTGATCCGCACTCTTGACTTGGGATGCCTGATTATAGATATGGTATCGGATATGATATTATTGAGGCGAGATCACCGACTATACATATACAGGTATGTATATGTATCGACTCAGATGATAGGCGGTTTCCTTACCTGTAGTTCAGCTTGTAGTTCAGCCGTATAGTTTAGTGTAGTTGTTAGATTAGATTAGACTTCTTACCTATTTCAAAAACTAACGAATCGTGGGCATTTTTAAAGACAGCTCAAGGGAATCTACGGATATTTCAAAAACGACGTATCTTTTCATAAAAAACACCGTAGCCCCTATTTTCAAAACCCCATGATTCGTGTTATTTCAAAAGGCACCATTTGTAGGACTTATATTAGATTATTGCAGATTAGTTATCGTTGTGTCTAGTATTCAGCTCCCGCACATTATTGCTGTTCGCTCTGCCTCGCATATTTATTTTGCTGCATATTCCATTATTGATATCATGCTGTTAGGACACCAGCACCATTACCGATGATGCGTATGTACCACGTACACCTACTTGCCGGCTCACACACATCTTCATCGGTAATTGCCATGTCACGTACACTTTAGAGAATATAATTACTTGACTTAGATTGTTAGCTAGTAGTGTTGACATGATATTAGTGTACTTCCCTTATATGCCATATTAGACATTGTAGTTATTACCTACCACTTCATGCATACTGTTATTCAGTTGTTCATGCCTAGTTCACTATCATTGACATATGCACTTGTGATGATTTCTTGAGATTTATGATATTTCTGGATTTCGGGGAAAGCCGCAAAATTTACAACTTATGATCTTTTAAAATATAAAATGTTGCGGTTTTCTAGTGATGTAAAGTGTCGTCCACCATGAGTTTGCTGTGGTTTTGGAGATCCGTGTCGAGGAGTGGAGGAACCGTCACGGGTACATGGTGGGCCCGGTATGGTACCCCGGGGCAAGAGGAATGTGATGTTGACGTTGAGCCTGGCTGTGGAGCACTACCTACCGGTGATATTACCGACGCGTCGGATATCCGGAGGATACCGTCGTGGTCTTGAGATGGATGGTAGGGGCCGGTCTGGACTGACGGCGCCCTAGATATTGAGATTGAGACATTGATATTTCGAGACAGTGAGATTTATGTTTTGTGTCGATGCTAGACACTGTTGATACTGATTTTAATTATGATACCTCAGTTTAAAATACGAAGGAAATCTCACTAATTTATGAAAACAGTTTCTTCATTTACATGTATTCTGTTTTCATGCATTCATACCTCATTCATATGATATATTGCTACCTGAGGCACTGACACGGGCACATGAGTTTACACTCGGGTTAGATATTTACCCTAGCCATTGTTATAGGCTGCATGTTATATATATTTGAGGATATATTATGATCATTGACCTAGGATTGCGTTATTTATGCGATTTCTGTGCGTAGATGTTCTTCTATTCACGAGTTGGCAACTCACCCCCGTTGTGCCCCAGTTTCTTGCAGGTTTTGCAGTACAGGTTTCATTACGGCTTTGCGGGCTCAGTTTCATTCGGGTGACTTGCTAGTAGGTGGGTTTTTCTTGTATCGTACCCATCATATTACCTTGTACAATATTATTCAGTTGTATCAAGTAAATTCCATCAACCAAACATGTATTTATTGAGATAGAGACCAGTATTGTTTATTCTTTCGACCTTAGAGTCACTCGTTACATTTCTGGTGGTTTTGAGTTTCCTTTTGAGTTTTGATCCTCGCCGTTGGCGTTGTATATTATATTGCTTGTGTGGTTGTGACCGTCGATTGACGAAGAGCTAGCTCCCGCTTGGGGATGCCTTTTTCTTGATTTCGTATACTATTCATGTTGTATCCCGTTTGGGGGCCAGTATTTACAAAGGAGACTCTGCCGAAATTTTCAGTAAATTTTTGATGTTTTTAAAAACCGCATAATTCGGCTTATGCTATTGAAACTACTTGCTTTAAGTTGGTTTTTCCTGCACTCTACTACTTTTCTTGGTTTGGATTTCTGGGTTTTCGGTTTACTTAGATTACGTACGCCTCGAGACGTTCGTAGTTTAAGTGCCGGTCATGTTCCATACTTTCGGATCGTGACAAAGTTGGTATCAGAGCGTTAGGTTTTACCTTCGGAGCGTAGGATGACCCTTGGTTGATGGAATAGGTGACTAAAGTAGAGTGACGTACCGTGGGTATGTTCCGCGGCATACTTACGATACGCTACTCCACTTAAGAAGCCTTAGGATGTACATTTCTTTGCTCAGTATTATATTCCTTCCTGATCTAGCCTGATCGGTACCAGTTTGGTTTTGCTACTACGGTTACGGGCAGGGAGAGCTACGGCTAGAGTTGCGATCAGCACAAGCTCGTCACGAACGAGGACTGACCAGGGCGAAATTCCGGCGACACACGATTGCAGAGATGTATCTTTTTACTGTGTTTCCGCGCCACGAGCGATTGGCGGATCGCCTTTATGAGGTTACTCGAAGGTGCTGATCGACACTAGAGGATTGAGCCAATGATAGAGGCCAGCCAGATTTTGATGACCGTTGGTGTGTTGCTTACTCCTGATGATTGAGGCACCGTTCAGCATGCAGACGAGTGAGCCAGTTGTTGCTGCGAGCGACGAGATATCGCCCCATATATTGGAGCTATTGCAGTACAGATTGTACTAAGAGATGATAGAAGGTCGCTAGTCACCCGAGGATGAATGACTAGGACATGTGGTTCGTTCGCCTACCCGATGAGAGGTCATCAGATAGATTGATTCCAGCTAGAAACGACTTCACGCAGAGACGTGAGGGTCGACAGAGACGATCGAATGTCGGAAACCTATTATTCCAAGTTTAAAGTAGTCGGAAAGACATGCAGGCAATTCTATGGTCCCTCTAGAAGAATGAAACCCTAACTCGACTTAATGACCGTGTGAAAGCCTTTGAACCTTCGGGTTTGCGGCAGTTCTACGGCGCCATTAGTGAGGCTTGGGTTTGCCCTTCTACGGCTGGACCACCGATGTTGTGGTATGTATTCGATACTATTAAACTGTACCAAGATGTTGAGCTATTGGGGGATTATGAGGTTTTGACGAATCGATCGAATGGTTCGACTTCAATCGGATGCTAGGTGGTGAGATGCATTCTTGGGAGACTCCAGATACGAGGATAGCCGTTGGAGCTCAGTCCATGCAGCCGCGATGAGACGAGTCCAAAGAAGACGACATTAGAGAAAGTGGAGTAAGAGGTTCGCACCAGATCTAGATGAGATGACGTTCCACTCCGCCGACATCAGAGATGCGATGCGCATGCCGAGGCAGAGTACTGGACTTACCTTCCAGAAGGAGTCGTGATGAGTATGCAGTCGTTCCAGAGCAAGATGCAGATATAGGAAAGGACGTTGACTTCCGGACAGTTGGTAGAGACGAGACATGGAAGAGACCGTGAGAAGGATTCCTTCCAGGACACTGCTGCAATGATACTTGCACCCAGGGTCAGATGTGTCACGTACATTCAGAGAGCCAGAGGCCGACGCCAGTGATATGCTGTCTTACTAGTGGTCGCGATGATTGACCAAGAGATGACCAGAGAAGTGCCAGAACGGAATCGTCCCCGTTAGCACACCTGACAGGGCCGATGAGCCGATGGACCGAAAGATTGGTAATTCACAGCGAAGACCTTGACCCAGGAGTGGTCATGGTTACGCACACCAGCAGGACAGAGTTCATGATCATCGACGAGACGTCCCACTAGTGACCGTGACAGTTGGCCGAGATTCTTAGAGAATGCGCTTGAGCAGTACTATTCCGCCATTATTGATTACGATGTTTTGGGTGATTTATTCGTATGATTTGATTTTGA
Organism: Agapanthus africanus; assembly: GCA_030015575.1. Taxonomy (NCBI): domain Eukaryota; kingdom Viridiplantae; phylum Streptophyta; class Magnoliopsida; order Asparagales; family Amaryllidaceae; genus Agapanthus; species Agapanthus africanus. The sequence continues at coordinate 365,176,797 of CM057340.1, forward strand.
TGATTGAGGATTTACGATCTTTGCACAGTGTTGCACTTGATATCGTTTTCGTGCTTTAGTTTCACATGTTTGTGATTTTACGGTTTTAAACAGTTGAGTTGGTTTTGTGCGTATGCATGCACACGATTTCGTTCCTACACTCGGTATAGTTTATATATGCTTGCAGTGCAGTGATACGCCTTTTGTGTACTTAGATGCACTGGACTTCGATTTCGATTGTGATACTCGATATTTGTTTTGTGCACCTTGTGCACCTGATTGATTTTGCGCACGTTCGGCGCTTGATATTGGATTTCATGATTTCGTGCACGATGGATGCACCTGATTTGGATTTTCGCGCATGTTGGGCGCATGTTTTGAAAGGTGATTTTGGTGCACACCCGAGGCACTAAATCGAGATTTTTTTCGTCCATGTCAGATGCACTTGATTTTGCTGTCAGGCACACATGTTGCCTACGACAGATGTTTCGTGCACACCCGATGCACTTAGATATTGTTTCTGTGCGCATGTATGGCACATTCATGGATTTTGATTTCCGTACGCACCAGACGCACGTAGTATTCATGTGCATATTTTGGGATTGATTTCTTCTAGAGCAGTACGTTTTTATGATATTGCTATATGTTTTCGTACTGAGCAGGACTAGTCAGAGGACAGTACCTGAATATATTTTGCATGCATTGATAGTTATTGAAGGGATTTCCAAAAAGCGAGCTATAGCCTCAGTATTTACCTACGTGTCTGATATGACACGAAATGTTTAAAACAAGGAGACCCTTCTAAATTGTTTCCAAAACGGCGGAACGTACATTTCAAACAAAGGTATATATGTATATAGCTATTTTCTTATGATAGACGTCCGCCACTGTGCAGTGTTATACGCGTTGCACAGCGACTTAAGAGATTTGGCATGCATTTCCTTCAGATACTTACAGATATAGATTCGATGTTTACATGTATAGTTTCGAGTTATATCATATTGGTTTGATTTGGATTTGGCATTGATGTCTTCTCCATGACTCCGATGATTGCGGGATGCTTGACGGAGTATTGATTTGAGTTATATACTCATTTTTTTTCAAGCGCATGCACTGCGCTACGATTTGTTTTATGTATTTACAGTTTCAGAGCCCCGACGACTTGATGGTTTTTCTTAGATGTTTTAGTATTTGGGGAAGTTTGAATTTAAATTCGGGGACCGAATTTCTTTAAGGGGGGAAGATTGTAGCGTTTTGAAAATCGTTTCGGTGAAATTTCGAAAAATCGGTAAAATAAAGGGGTTTTCTGTAAAAAGTCAAAATACAAATATCTTATTATAAAAATTAAATATATATATTCTAGCTATGTAATTGCTATTATTTGGTGTTTATTGAGCCGATGGTGAAATTTCAAATTTTCTGAAAAAAATATTATTTTATTATTATTTTAAGCCGTCACTAATACATTTAATTAGGGAAAATTACAAATTGGAATGAGTTGAAACAAATTTTGTGCATCATAAAACTTTAAATAAAAATTTATCATGTGGTTTTTGGAACGAAATCATTTGCCAAAACGGTTTAGAAATTATTGAAGAAAAAAGGCTTTTTTTTAGCGTAAATGGATGTTTGGGGTATTGTATTTATCATTTTTCATCACCCCACACCCGTGCCCACACCCACACACCCCCACTTACTTCTCCCCTTAGCTAAATTCAGCAGCCCCCATTTTTCCCCACTTGAATTTCAAAGGAAAAGAAATGAAAGAAAAGAAAAGAAAATGGATAAATTAGTTAGACTTTTGACCTTGAATTGACTTTGACTTTCTCCCCATTTTTCTCCATCTCCCTCTCTCTCCTCCCCCACTCATTTTCTGGCCAAAATTTGAACCCCAACAGCCCTTCATTCTTCATCTCCTTCTGTTTAAAAAAGTTCTTCAAAAATGCTTGAAAAATCCACAAAAAATCAAGCAAAAATCCAAATCAAAATCCACCTCCTACCTATTTTTCCTTGGCTACCATAGCATGGATCTAGGGATTTAGATTTCAATTTGGGAGGCTATGTGTGCTTGTGGGTTCTTCAAATTATTTGGGTATAAATTCTAACCTTTTTGCTTAATGTGTTGTTAATTGCTTAGGTTAGCTTAATTAATTGTTTAATTAGGTTTTTAATTAGTTTTAGGTGCATGATTTAAAATTCAAGAGAGGGGTTTGATTTTAAATTGGTATTTTGTGTTGTGAGATTTAGTTTATGTGATATAATTGACATATTAATGTTATGCTAAATCCAATTTAAGTTGCTAGTTTGCATATTTGTTAATTTAAAAGTGATAATTATATAATTGGTAAACTAGGTTTTTTAAATAATTATATTCTTATGAGATAAAATTCAAATTTAGGTTTCATGTCATTATAAAGATTATATTGAGTGGTTTAATGCTTTTTGTTCATGGAAATCCAACATAAATTGTAGTTTGTGCATTTTTTTGCTTTGAAATTGTTATAAAGTGTATTTTGTAAACTAGAATATTAGGGTTTTTGGAATTTAATGAGATTAAATTCCGGAAATTGTTTCTATGACTTATTTAAGATATTTAATAAATTTATTGGCCTCTACATTCATTTAAACAACATGTTTTGTACAAAAACGGTGAATTGTGCTCGCTAGATTTTCGGAAAAATGACTTTTTGAGTGAAATTGGCGTTTTTGCGAGTTTCAACCTAGTTTATATTAAAATTAGTGTTCGTGAATGTGCAAATGAGTGTATTTGGGTTTTTCTCGATGGTTTGGCGTTTGTACGCCGACGTCGAGGGTTTTTGGGTTGATTTGTGAAAGCAACCATAGGTTTTGACCTATGTGGGATTCGTGCGTCGTTTTGATCATGAGTCGGATTTTAATGAGATATGGTGCATTATGATATGTAGGTACCCCCATGTGGACTTCGAGATGACAAGCAAGCGCGTGGCGACGTCGGCACCGGCTAGCGAGGACCAGGTGAGTAGATTTATATCTACGGGGAGAAGTCGGGTGGATGGCGTATAGCACCCCCGCAGTCCGTGGTGGTGTATACGGATGCGTATACACACCAACATTTATTATATGTTATTTAGGATTAATAACGATGCTTAGGATGGATATTGGTGTGTTGGACTATTTTTAGTATTGCGAACCCTAGGGTAGTGTTGCACTACACATACACACATACATACTTGCATACATTCCTATTGATATGTGCTCATGGGATTCTTTATAGTTATGTGTTCACATGGGTATGGGACTATGTGTTCACATACGGATTGAGGATGATACTTGGGATTGAGCTGAGTCGATGAGATTTGATTTGAGGCCGTGAGATCGGTAATATAGCAGGGTTCGTATCTTAGATACGACATGACGTTGTAGCGGGTCCTTGACGTAGTGTTTCACACACGTCCATGCATACGTAGGCGGTATCAGTATGGTACTAGACGTAGATCAGTACCCCGATCATGATTTTAGATAAAGAGGATACCAGGTGAATAGTATGATGAATGTGATATTGACCCGTACCCAGATTGGGATGCCGTACGACGGATTTACGTACGAGCTATATTGATGATTGATCCGCACTCTTGACTTGGGATGCCTGATTATAGATATGGTATCGGATATGATATTATTGAGGCGAGATCACCGACTATACATATACAGGTATGTATATGCATCGACTCAGATGATAGGCGGTTTCCTTACCTGTAGTTCAGCTTGTAGTTCAGCCGTATAGTTTAGTGTAGTTGTTAGATTAGATTAGACTTCTTACCTATTTCAAAAACTAACGAATCGTGGGCATTTTTAAAGACAGCTCAAGGGAATCTACGGATATTTCAAAAACGACGTATCTTTTCATAAAAAACACCGTAGCCCCTATTTTCAAAACCCCATGATTCGTGTTATTTCAAAAGGCACCATTTGTAGGACTTATATTAGATTATTGCAGATTAGTTATCGTTGTGTCTAGTATTCAGCTCCCGCACATTATTGCTGTTCGCTCTGCTTCGCATATTTATTTTGCTGCATATTCCATTATTGATATCATGCTGTTAGGACAACAGCACCATTACCGATGATGCGTATGTACCACGTACACCTACTTGCCGGCTCACACACATCTTCATCGGTAATTGCCATGTCCGTACACTTTAGAGAATATAATTGCTTGACTTAGATTGTTAGCTAGTAGTGTTGACATGATATTAGTGTACTTCTCTTATATGCCATATTAGACATTGTAGTTATTACCTACCACTTCATGCATACTGTTATTCAGTTGTTCATGCCTAGTTCACTATCATTGACATATGCACTTGTGATGATTTCTTGAGATTTATGATATTTCTGGATTTCGGGGAAAGCCGCAAAATTTACAACTTATGATCTTTTAAAATATAAAATGTTGCGGTTTTCTAGTGATGTAAAGTGTCGTCCACCATGAGTTTGCTGTGGTTTTGGAGATCCGTGTCGAGGAGTGGAGGAACCGTCACGGGTACATGGTGGGCCCGGTATGGTACCCCAGGGCAACAGGAATGTGGTGTTGACGTTGAGCCTGGCTGTGGAGCACTACCTACCGGTGATATTACCGACGCGTCGGATATCCGGAGGATACCGTCGTGGTCTTGAGATGGATGGTAGGGGCCGGTCTGGACTGACGGCGCCCTAGATATTGAGATTGAGACATTGATATTTCGAGACAGTGAGATTTATGTTTTGTGTCGATGCTAGACACTGTTGATACTGATTTTAATTATGATACCTCAGTTTAAAATACGAAGGAAATCTCACTAATTTATGAAAACAGTTTCTTCATTTACATGTATTCTGTTTTCATGCATTCATACCTCATTCATATGATATATTGATACCTGAGGCACTGACACGGGCACATGAGTTTACACTCGGGTTAGATATTTACCCTAGCCATTGTTATAGGCTGCATGTTATATATATTTGAGGATATATTATGATCATTGACCTAGGATTGCGTTATTTATGCGATTTCTGTGCGTAGATGTTCTTCTATTCACGAGTTGGCAACTCACCCCCGTTGTGCCCCAGTTTCTTGCAGGTTTTGCAGTACAGGTTTCATTACGGCTTTGCGGGCTCAGTTTCATTCGGGTGACTTTCTAGTAGGTGGGTTTTTCTTGTATCGTACCCATCATATTACCTTGTATAATATTATTCAGTTGTATCTAGTAAATTCCATCAACCAAACATGTATTTATTGAGATAGAGACCAGTATTGTTTATTCTTTCGACCTTAGAGTCACTCGTTACATTTCTGGTGGTTTTGAGTTTCCTTTTGAGTTTTGATCCTCGCCGTTGGCGTTGTATATTATATTTCTTGTGTGGTTATGACCGTCGATTGACGAAGAGCTAGCTCCCGCTTGGGGATGCCTTTTTCTTGATTTCGTATACTATTCATGTTGTATCCCGTTTGGGGGCCAGTATTTACAAAGGAGACTCTGCCGAAATTTTCAGTAAATTTTTGATGTTTTTAAAAACCGCATAATTCGGCTTATGCTATTGAAACTACTTGCTTTAAGTTGGTTTTTCCTGCACTCTACTACATTTCTTGGTTTGGATTTCTGGGTTTTCGGTTTACTTAGATTACGTACGCCTCGAGACGTTCGTAGTTTAAGTGCCGGTCATGTTCCATACTTTCGGATCGTGACAGTTCCGCAGCGGTTTGGCCGAGTTACAACCCCAAATTTCTCCAGTAACCTTATATTTCCCTGCTTGTATTTTTAAGGGTCCCTGAAAAATTTTTAGACCCCGTTTTAAAAACGGCATAAACATGGTGAAAAAGTCGTATTTTTGGGTTCGAATTTCTAACGACTTTGCTAATAAGTTAGTTATGGTTTAGCGAGTCTCTGATACCACTGTAAGTTGATGTTAGACACCCCACGAGTTGCGGGGAGGCGGAATAGGTAAAACAATCATTTTGTTTAAAACAAATATCGACTAACTTACGGATCTTTGCCAAACCCTAACTAACAACATCATAGGAGGGATTAACTACTATGAAAGAAGATTATACCAAATGAACCAAGTCCTTCTTGTTCTCGTTGGCCACCTCCTCGTCACCCTCCTCTTTGTGATAGAAGATCCACCCGAGAGCTACTACTCCAAGCTTGACCACTAACTTGAGGTAACTAGGTAACTAAGAGTGCTAATCAAAGCAACCTAAAGGATATAGAATAGGATTAGGGATCAATTAGTCTTGCTAACCCTTGATCTCAACACATGAGAGGTTAGGGTTAGGGTTTCAAGAGAGAGAGAGCTTGAGGAGAGAGAAGGTGAAAGTAATAATGAAATGGAAATTAACTCATTTGTGTATATATATGAAGCATATTATATCTTGCACAAAAATATCTTTGCACAAATATCTTCATGCTTCATTTAATACATAATGAATCGTCTAGTGAGTCATTAAAAGCATTAATGCTTCATTAACTCTCTTGATGAATCATCTCCATGAGTCACAAAACCATTTAATGCATATAACACCTAAGCTCTCCACCTCATCAACCTTCTAGAAGCTTCTCTAGTAATTACGAGAATGCCCCTCCCATCCGTGAAAACACGGAAATACTGAGACTGTATAAATCCAATAATTCAATACTAGAATCTGGCTTAAACTAAAGCCCGCTAGTATAAACTGTCCGAACATCGTACGTGCGTGAAAACACGTATGTGTCCGAACCCTATCGTAAAACCATACGACCTCTATATCGTTTCGCCCGAAGCAGGGAAACTCTCTGTGTGGGACTCTAAAGACTCGACTACTATGCTGGCAGTGGGTTTAACTACAGACCGCAAGCGGCACTAGCTGTATGTAACGGTCCCGAGGTAGATGTCGATAAGAAGGCCGATGAGAAAACCCATCCGAACTCCAACTGAGCCTGATGTGACAATCTCCATACAGTCCGGTCTGTTCGTCTAGGACTATCGCATATGTCACGACCCGAAATTTTGCACGTGACGACCCTAATACTACGCAACGTCTACAGGCGTAACATAGTAAAAGAAAGCCAAAACCCAGCAATCTAAACCATCAAAAGTAGCAAGAAAATGATAATAGTATTTTCAAAACCTTTGAAATCACAACCCAAATTCTTTAAAGTCTCACTTTTATTCCATAAAATTTTGGCAGCACCTCCTTTGTAAAACAAGCCCCAAAATGGGTACAACATAATATATAAGTAAAAGAATCACAAACGGGAGCAAAATCCATGCCCAACGGCGGAAAACAATCACCACAACAGATATACGACGCCGTAGCGAAGAAAGAGACGATATAAATAATAATGCATAAAAACCTCCATGTCACAAAATAATATACAATATCGTCCTCACACCAAGTCACTAAGTCATACATAATACCGGTAGATGGAGAGTACATGGATACAACGAATATACAATACAACATCGGATAACCACAAAACCCACCTGGGTAAAACTGCACACTGTCAGGCAAATTGGTATCCGCAGCCAAAAGATGATACGATAGAAGAAAATAGCCCTGCCTTTGACTATCCTGAGGAACACCTGCAAACACTATGGCACAACGGGGGTGAGTTGCCAACTCGTGAATAGTAAATATCATATGCAGGTAATCGCGGATATGCACGTACAGCGCGAATCTAACATAAGCATTTAGTATCAATGATTCGTCATAGGTAATGCAATAATCAGGAGAAGTACACTAGCAGGTACAACTACACATGAAGCAGAAATAATTATGACAATTTGTATGCAGCATCATGTAAGGTACTATATGGGTACTACTAATATATGAAGAAATGATAAATAAAGGTATGTAAATGCAACCGTCATGGATGGTACTCTAACAGGTACTACTAATGCATGAAGCAGTGCATTAACAATAAATATGGAGTATGGAATTAAAACATGTCATTTTCACGGAATCCTGACATCGTGGTAGGATCAAAATCCATCAAGACAATCCAAATCCCAATTCCTCAAATCATCCCCCAAATTAGCCCTCATATGATATAAGTCTCACAAATCCTGATTGTACACTATCAAGTAGATCTCACATATCCCGTATGTACAATATCAAGTGTATCTCGTATACCCCGAATGTACAATATCAAGTAAATCTGATATATATCCTGTAATCAATATCAAATGAATTCTCAAATGTCATAAATCCAATGTCAATGAGTCCTTTACATTCTAGGTATATTTGCATGAATAAATATGATGATGTATATAATTTAATGTCAATACACATATATTAGCGTCCCATTCCACTAATATTGGTGTAAGGGCATATATAACAGCGGCCTAATCCTCTGTTATATATACAAAGGAGTAAAAAGAAATATCATGAAACAAATGTGTCATGCATCGACACAGAAATACTGATCTATCAGGTGCTGTCACCATGACTGGCACCCTGATAGGTACGTATCATACGCTATCCCGAAATCACGAGTGCCTAGCTCTGACCCTCGCCTCTCGACGTATCAATACGTACATGACTCCCGTCGGTATCCCCATGATAACCGCCGAGTTATTGGTAATGTCACCGGTAGGTACTTTCCTACCTTCTAGGCTCAATCAGCATGGATCGTCGATCATCTTGCCGAGGGGAACCATACCGGGCCCCACCATGTACCCTCATACGGCACCACTCCTCGTTTGGAGTATATAATCAGAACCGATAAATCTCATGGTGGATGCTGAAATATCATATCAAGGGAAACCGGGTTTTTCAAATAATGCATAATTTCATGAACTCCCACGGTCCCCAAATCCTGAAAACATCATGAAAAATCCATATCTCAATGTGAAAATCCATAAATAAAGTATACGTAACATAAAACTTTAATGTAAGCGTATAAAGGAAAAGCCGCTAATTAACTGCAACAAGTTAATATAAATATAATGCGGTTCCTAATTTCTCCAATTCTAAAATAACATCAAGTAAAGGTAAACATGTAACTATAACCAGATATATGCGCAACATAAAGGTATAGCAAGATATATGTATCTACCTATAAGTAATGATGTAGTATACCCCCTGGGTATAAGTGAAGTGTGTGAGCAAGGTATACCTATAGCTATGTCATAAGGTATGTATGTACCTATCCCAAATGGTACACTACTCTATAAGTATACAGGTATCTAACACGTAAGTATGTGAAGGCATATGTGTAAGCATGTGGATATACAGGTATGCTAAATATAATATGCGATAAAAAATAGGAATCATTGTCTCAATGTTCCTGACCAAACAATAGTATTTCTATATGTGGGTTGTGCGTGACATGGCAATTATTGACGGTGTGTGTGGCATACAATTAGTGCTCGTGCAACATGAATCGTCAATAATATGTGCAGTGTCCTAAGGATACTAGTCCAAGCACAACAATTTACTAAGTAGTAGGGTAAATGCACAATTCTAAATCTGACATAGAATATGCGACAAGTCTAATCATTTCTAGCCCAGACGCATAACACCATGCGGGCGATTCCCCTGTAGATGTTAAATCTACTCACCAACACTCCTGGCTAAGTGTAGCGAACCACCTGTTTTTCCTTTGTAGCTGTGCCCGTAGTCCCCGCCTGCGAACCTACAATATTAAGACAATAAAAAAAGTGTATATTAATAATAACCCTAAAGCACGTACACACTATATTAGACCGACGCAACAACACAAAACATACTCTCAAGTGTTCGTATTGTGGCTAACGTGCGTAGGGACACGACGAAAACAACCTTAGAGCAAAACCACCCGAAGTGCACGATCCGTGTCGTATAACGTATCGCGCGCACACAAAACACAACAACCTACCTAAGTGATCCCAGATTTTGCATACAGAGAAAACTAAACAAACAAACAGAACCAAATACACCCAAGCCCCAGCATAGACCTACCCTAAAAAACCCACACCCCAACTCCCTCAAGGGGCCGAGGTCGCAGGAATCCTCTTCGTACGTCGCCGGCCCTGGCCGGTGTGGTGGGTCTCATGTCTCAGGTGGGGTCCTATGGTCTCAGGTACAACACAGCTATATTGTTTAGTTTTCTTGTAAACTTTCTGGGTCACAGCAGACCACATATATCATAAAACGACACTAAAATATGATATTATGCATCAAACAAAACTTTAACCACTTAAAACTGAAACTAACTAGCTACATACCACAAAAACTATAAAAAGAACAGATAAGGATCATTACCCATCCTCAAGAACACAAAGAACCACGCTTTCCTAGCTCCAAGAAGCAAAAATGATCAAAGATGTGATTTTTGTGATATATTTTGTGATTTTGGGGATTTAAAGAGCTTTGAATTGATGCAAATGGAGAATGAAATGATTAAGGGCAGTAGAGAGGGAGAGAATCTCAGCCAACAGAGGAGGTGGGGGTTTTGTGAGGGATTTCCTAGCAATTTCCCATGATTAATGCCTATAAATGCATTCACATACACACATTCACACATGCATGCACCTTGAAATTTCTTTTCTTTTCTTTTCTCACATAAATCCCTAGTCCACACAAAGAATCGAGATATTATGTGGGCTTTGGTTAACTCAAGCGTAATAGAAAGAAAAGATCACAAAAGAGAAATTTCCCAAAATGTGAATACCACATTAAAATAATATTAAAATTGTGAAAAATTCTATCTGAACCAAAACGTCCCATATAACCCCAAAGCTTGCGCACTAGCTTCATTTTGGCTAAACTAAGTGCTGGCAAGTGTATATGGTCGTTTGATCACAGTCGGTTTAAAACAGAAAATATCGACAAATTACCCAAAAACGGAAAAATTCACATAACGATTTCTAAGACGTTACAATCTCCCCCTTTATAAAAATTCGTCCCCGAATTTAAAATTCTCACTAAGCGTACCTTCAAAGAGAAGATTACAAAGTCTCATATCTCGCTCGCAGCCTCCCAAGTGATCATCTAACTAAACGGCTACGTCCAAGAAAACTCTCCACAGATGGCAAGACCCTTGACCGAAGTTTCTCCACTTGCCGAGCCACTAACTCAAATGGCGGCCGGTGAACGAAAAGATCGCGTCAAAACTAAAGGTCTAATGCTGAATCATGTGAGAAAGGTCATGAAGGCATTTGCAAAGTATCGACACAAGGAATACGGGGTGAATAGTCAAAAATCTGGCCGTAAGTGCCAAGTTAAGCAAACGAAACTAACTTGCTTGAGGATCTCAAAAGGACCTACAATCTTGGGATAAACATCCCAAAACACAACACGTCATTCATCGGAAAGTCCGTAGGAATACATGATCTCCCACTGCGAACCCAAGTCTGCGACCACCATGGTCGGCATAAGACCTTTGTCTGCACTTGCTGTCATCATCCTAACCTGAACCAACTGGATCATCTCCGAAGTCTCTAGAATAGCTGGGGTCCAAAAATCCTACTACGCAGAGTTAGAAAAACAGATTGGTGATCGACACGACCTAACCTCTAAACCTAAAGGTTGCCAATTGGAGTGTCTCCTGATAACATCTATCGAAGGAGAACCCTAACAATGGCGAGTGACGATCCCAACTGTCGACAACAACAAGTACGTACGCACAAGCATAATAAAGAACAACTGAGCAAACTGAGAATAACCGGACAACAAACACCCAAATGGAGTCACACCCTTACGAAACCTGGGTAGACACCACAACGAAATTCGTGGAGATCTGCTCCTATTCTTACTTCGGAACGGTTAAAGATTGCAACTCTCCAGCCGGTCTTAGATGCTCATCCCAAAACACACAACCAGACAGACACCTTGAAACGAAACCGAAACTTCTCTCTACATCCTTGCCCACCCGTAACTATCTCACAAGTCACGTCAAATGCTGGTGGAACTTGAATAAGTATAAAGAGTTGACAGATTTGCCTGTTCTACGATTTCGATACACAAACGCTTCCCTAACTTAGCACATCTGGTCATAAACCAAGGACTCCGAATCATTACCCAGCCGAGTATGCTCAAGTATCTCTAACGAATGAGCGTCGGCGGGCAGTGCCTCGCGAAAGTGATTAAAGAAAAGTGGTCGGGCGCGGACATGAGCAAGCTGTCTCCTCAGAAGAGGCGAACCAAGCTGTACTCCACGATCACACAAGAACTGTTAATCTGTAGAAGACTGTCTCAACAATCAAAACCCACTGCAGGAAGATGTACATTAAGTTCTGGTGATTCGTGAAAATCTGACACGACTCTCCGAACAAGTAGTGTCTCCAAATCTCCAATGCAAAACCACCGCGGTCATCTCCAGATCATGAGTGGGATATCCTGCTCGTAGTTCCTCCAGATGTAGGGAAGCAAAAGCGATAACTCTATAGTGTCACCTCAGTACACCGTCGACCCCACTCATGAAACATTACAGTTAAACAACAAAGTCGCCCGAACTAGAAAGCAAGGAAAGAACCGATGATGTTGTTAACTCAATCTCCAACTGCTGGAAAACTCCGCACGCATGCCTCAGTCCCAAGAAAAAAAACCTCCTTTCAGGCCAGTTCAGTCAACGGTGCAGTGATACACTAGCAATCCTGCACGAAAAGGCGGCAAAACCTGCTAGGCCCAAAATCAACGGACCTCCGTCCGTACACCAGTCTGGGCCAAAGCTGTACGGTCTTGATCTCCCTCGGAACCATACGAAACCGTCTCCCGTAACTATAAGACCTAGGAGTCAACACAAACAAGCCTGAAGGAACACTCCGAGAATCTAGCAAACAGCAGGTACTCTCCCAATGTCTGCAAAACAAATCCTCAAGTGCTGCTCCTGTTCCCCACGACACAAGGAAAAGACCAGAATGTTATCATGACACAACAATAACTGGTCAAGGAACGGCCTGAAGAAATCTGGTTCATCATATCCAGGAATGCTGCTAGGGCATTGGTGAGTCCAACGACACCACCACAACACAAACTTCCCGTAGCACGCACACAAGCAGTATTCGGAATGCCATCACTCCGAACCCACAACAATGATAACCTGATCCCAAACAACTTAGAAAATGTCTCACACTTTGGAGCTGATCGAAGAAATCGTCAATGTGAGATAAAGGATACCGATCCGCACCGTAAGCCGGTTCAATTGACGATCCATCAATACACAACCTCAAACTGCCGTCTTTCTCCTTGACAAAAAGAAATAGGATCTCCTCAATGCGAAACACACAGACGCACAAGCCTCCCAACAACAACTCTGCAGCTGATCCTTAAGCTCCCTAAGCTTCGCCGGCTCATCTTGAACAACGTCGGAAAACTCTCGCACGAAAGGAAACCAGTCCAACAAATCCACTGTGGCTACGGTATCTCGAATGAACGCCAAGAATCCACGACATCCTCTCCTCAAAAGCCGATTAGCGAAAATGGCTGAATTCAAGCTGTGAGAGGCGACACCACTGTCCCCCTACACAACGAGAACTGACTTGCCGGGAAAACAAACCCGACTGTTTTCTCACGGTAGTCCAAGAACGCCTAGTACGTAACTATCTAGTCCGTGCCCAGGAGAACGTCAAATCCAACATCTCTAGAAGGATCAAGTTACGAAAGCATCTCCTAACCGATTGGCACACGACTGAAATACGTGTAGCGCAACAAAAGAATCGCTGACAGAAGTTAACACAACAAACGGCTGATCTAGCTAATACGACTCTCGGCCCAATCACGGCACAATGTGTACAAAACAACAAGTACAACAAGGAACATATGAATTTAGAGTACCTGCAAACTCAGCATCGGGACGCCCGCGCGTACCGATTAGTAGAAGTAAACTCCCGAGTCTGTCTTCTACCCGAAACAGGCTGAAATCCTCCTCTCTGCGGTATAGCTGCCTCGTGACTACGTAGCTCAGTACAAACTCGAACCCGATGATCCAAACTCCCGCACCGATAACATCCGGAAGAAAACTGCTGACCATCTTGGGGATAAAAGCTAGACGACTTTCCTCGCCTCAAGCCTCTGGTACTCCCATGACGTGCACGAAACTTGTCACGACGACTGAACCTCTGTCTATGGGCTGGCACCTCTGTACGAGTCGTCCACTGTTCCAGAACTCCCAGAGTCTTAGGAAGAAGTGTCTCGTCAACTAGGGCTGCATCCATATGTGACGGAATGCTGTGTACTGACCGCAAGGAACAACTGGGTAACAGGGGTGACAACCTCCTGTCGCTGCGCTCGAATGGTCTCAACCAATGAACTCATCGTCTGGCGCAAGTCCTGCATATCTGCCACAAGCTTAGCAAGATAATCTGTCGAAGGCGGATCCGTCGGCTCCTGTGCAACGAACGTGCCATCCTGGTCAGTCCTCGTCCTACCCGAGTCAATACTGACCTCGGCCCTCGCTGCACCTCTCTGAGTCTACATAGTCGTCGGCGGCAAAGGCTATAAATAGAATATAAGATTCGATAAGAACACGGAAGTCGAATCACAAGAATATGAATCATCAAGGAAGGAATTTCAAAGAATTTGTACTTAGGTCACTTTAGGCGGAATACCGCATCGTGAGTATGCGGCAGACATACACACACTACGTTACTCTGCTTAGCTACCTACTCCATCATACCAAGGTCATCCTACACTCCGAAAGGTAAACCTAGCGCTCTGATACCAACTTTGTCACGACCCGAAATTAGGCACGTAACGGCCCTAATACTACGCAACGTCTACAGGCGTAACGTAGTAAAAGAAAGCCAAACCCCATCAATCTAAACCATCAAAAGTAGCAAGAAAGTGATAATAGTATTTTTAAAACCTTTGAAATCACAACCCAAATTCTTTAAAGTCTCACTTCTATTCCTTAAAATTTTGGCAACACCTCCTTTGTAAAACAAGCCCAAAAATGGGTACAACATAATATATAAAAGCATCACAAACGGGAGCAAAATCCACGCCCAACGGCGAAAAACAATCACCACAACAGATATACGACGCCGTAGCGAAGAATGAGACGATATAAATAATAATGCATAAAAACCTCCAGGTCACAAAATAATATACAATATCGTCCTCACACCAAGTCACTAAGTCATACATAATACCAGTAGATGGAGAGTACATAGATACAACGAATATACAATACAACATCGGATGACCACAAAACCCACCTGGGCAAAACTGCACACTGTCAGGCGAATTGGTATCCGCAGCCAAAAGATGATACGATGGAAGAAAATAGCCCTGCCTCTGACTATCCTAAGAAACACCTGCAAACACTGTGGCACAACGGGGGTGGGTTGCCAACTCGTAAATAGTAAATAACATATGCAGGTAATCGCGAGTATGCATGTACAGCGCGAATCTATCATAAGCATTTAATATCAATGATTAGTCATATGTAATGAAATAATCAGGAGAAGTACACTAGCAGGTACAACTACACATGAAGCAGTAATAATTATAAAAATCTGTATCCAGCATCATATAAGGTACTATATCGGTACTACTAATACATGAAGAAATGAAATGAATAAAGGTATGTAAATGCAACAGTCATGGATGGTACTCTAACAGGTACTACTAATACATGAAGCAGTGCATAAACAATAAATGTGAAGTATGGAATTAAAACATGTCAATTCCACGTAATCCTGACATCGTGGTAGGATCAAAATCCATCAAGACAATCCAAATTCCAATTCCTCAAATCAGCTCCCAAATTGGCCCTCATATCATATAAGTCCCACAAATCCTGAATGTACACTATCAAGTAGATCTCACATATCCCGTATGTACAATATCAAGTATATCTCGTATACCCCGAATGTACAATATCAAGTAGATCTCATATATATCCTGTAATCAATATCAAATGAATTCTCAAATGTCCTAAATCCAATGTCAATGAGTCCTTTACATTCTAGGTATATTTGCATGAATAAATATGATGATGATTTAATATCAATACACATATATTAGCGTCTCATTCCACTAATATTGGTGTAAGGACATATATAACAGCGGCCTAATCCCCTGTTATATATACATAGAAGTATAAAGAAATATCATGAAACCAATGTGTCAAACATCGACACAGAAATACTGATCTATCAGGTGCTGTCACCATGACTGGCACCCTGATAAGTACGTATCATATGCTATCCCGAAAGCACGAGTGCCTAGCTCTGACCCTCGCCTCTCGACGTATCAATACGTACATGACTCCCGTCGGTATCCCCATGATAACCGCCGAGTCATTGGTAATGTCACCGGTAGGTACTTGCCGACCTTCCAGGCTCAATCGGCATGGACCGTCAATCATCTTGCCGAAGGGAACCGTACCGGGCCCCACCATGTACCCTCATACGGTACCACTTCTCGTATGGAGTATATAATCAGAACCGATAAATCTCATGGTTGATGCTGAAATATCATATCAAGGGAAACCGGGTTTTTCAAATAATGCATAATTTCATGAACTCCCACGGTCCCCAAATCCTGAAAACACCATGAAAAATCCATATCTCAATGCGAAAATCCATGAATAAAGTATACGCAACATAAAACTGTAATGTAAGCGTATAAAGGAAAAGCCGCTAATTAACTACAACAAGTTAATATAAATATCATACAGTTCCTAATTTCTCCAATTTTAAAATAACATCAAGTAAAGGTAAACATGTAGCTATAACTAGATATATGCGCAACATAAAAGTATAGCAAGATATATGTATCTACCTATAAGTAATGATGTAGTATACCCCCTAAGTATAAGTGAAGTATGTGAGTAAGGTATACCTGTAGCTATGTCATAAGGTATGTATGTACCTATCCCTAATGGTACACTACTCTATAAGTATACAGGTATCTAACACGTAAGTATGTGAAGACACATGTGCAAGCATGTGGATATATAGGTATGCTAAATGTCATAAGCGATAAGAAATATGAATCATTGTCTCAATGTTCCCAACCAAACAATAGCATTTCTATATGTGGGTTATGCGTGATATGACAATTATTGACGGTGTGTGTGGCATATAATCAGTGCTCGTGCAACATGAATCGTCAATAATATGTGCAGTGTCCTGAGGATACTAGTCCAAGCACAACAATTTGCTAAGCAGTAGGGTAAATGTGCAATTCTAAATCTGACATAAAATATGCGACAAGTCTAATCATTTCTAGCCCAGACGCATAACGCCATGCGGGCGATTCCCCTGTAGATGTTAAATCTACTCACCAACACTCCTGGCTAAGTGTAGCCAACCACCTGTTTTCCCTTTGTAGCTATGTCCGTAGTCCCCGCCTGCGAACCTATAATATTAAAATAATAAAACAAGTGTATATTAATAATAACCCTAAAGCACGTACTCACTACATTAGACCGACGCAAGAACACAAAACATACTCTCAAGTGTTCGTATTGTGGCTAATGCGCGTAGCGACACGACGAAAACAAACTAAGAGCAAAACCACCCAAAGTGCACGATCCGTGTCGTATAACGTATCGCTCGAACATAAAACACTACAACCTACCTAGGTGATCCCAGATTTTGCATACAGAGAAAACTAAACAAACAAACAGAACCAAATACACCCAAACCCCAGCATAGACCTACCCTCAAAAACCCACACCCCAACTCCCTCAAGGGGCCGAGGTTGCCGGAATCCTCTTCGTACGTCGCCGGTCCTGGCCGGTGGGGTAGGTCTCATGTCTCAGGTGGGGTCCTATGGTCTCAGGTACAACACAGCTATATTGTTTAGTTTTCTAGTAAACTTTCCGAGTCACAGCAGACCACATATATCACAAAACGACACTAAAATACGATATTATGCATCAAACAAAACTTTAACCACTTAAAACTGAAACTAACTAGCTACATACCGTAAAAAATATAAAAAGAACAGATAAGTATCATTACCTATCCTTAAGAACACAAAGATCCACGCTTTCCTAGCTCCAAGAGGCAAAAGTGATCAAAGATGTGATTTTTGTGATATATTTTGTGATTTTGGGGATTTAAAGAGCTTCGAATTGATGCAAATGGAGAAAGAAATGATTAAGGGTGTAGTGAGGGAGAGAATCTCGGCCAAGAGAGGTGGTGGGGGTTTTATGAGGGATTTCCTAGCAATTTCCCATGATTAATGCTCATAAATGCATTCACATACACACATTCACACATGCATGCACCTTGAAATTTCTTTTCTTTTCTTTTCTCACTTAAATCCCTAGTCCACACAAAGAATCTAGATATTATGTGGGTTTTGGTTAACTCAAGCATAATAGAAAGAAAAGATCATAAAATGTAAATTTCCCAAAATGTGAATACCGCATTAAAATAATATTAAAATTGGGAAAAATTCTATCTGAACCAAAACGTCCCATATAACCCCAAAGCTTGCGCACTAGCTTTATTTTAGCTAAACTAGGTGCTGGCAAGTGTATATGGTCGTTTGATCACAGTCGGTTTAAAACAGAAAATACCGACAAATTATCCAAAAACGGAAAAATTCACATAACGATTTCTAAGACGTTACCGCATATCGGGCTTAGGTGGGCGGCAATCGTCAGTCCCCTAAAAGAGGTATAAGTCATGTCGAAGTGAAGCCCATTACACCTTGAGAAGCTACTGGAAAACCTACCAGTAAATCTCGCTTGCCCTGGCCAGGGACATTGCGTAATGGCTCTCCAGACACAGCGCGGTATCAACTCCCAATACAGGGAGAGACGAATCCTGTCTAACCGCCACTGCCTCCTAGTGCTTCGGGACTGCACCCAACTGCTACCTGTTTGCACGACTCCTTTAAGCCGTGGTAGGGTAGCAATCTAAGAACAGTAGGAACACACTCGAGGCGAAGCAGCAGTGTCAAGTCTGCGG
The DNA here is from genome assembly GCA_030015575.1 of Agapanthus africanus. NCBI lineage: Eukaryota > Viridiplantae > Streptophyta > Magnoliopsida > Asparagales > Amaryllidaceae > Agapanthus > Agapanthus africanus. The sequence continues at coordinate 365,195,631 of CM057340.1, forward strand.
ACTATGCTGTACTCATGTCACTTGGGAACTGTTAACTGACGACGGGTGAAATACCAACAAACAGTTTCCTGCGAGTCATGTCCGGTGTACCCGTAACCCAACGAGCACCTGTATACTATCTCCAGTACGACGTACTGATGGCTGTGGGACAGACTATCTCCCCAACTGGGATGAGAAGCGTACACACTAGTCTACTCCGGAGTATCGATGCCCTGTGTTGATAATCCTACGACTAGGGACCTGAAAAAAAGTATGTGCTTGTAGACTACCCAGCCCCTACTAGTGTGACTGCCATCACAACGCTGGTAGTCAAGCAAGATCCTAAGGACTCTATCAATACGTACACACATATTAAGATAGATATAAACCAAGTAGCTTACTACCATGTTTAGCAAGACTGTTAATATAACTGTGAATATCCCAAGCTTCCATTAAGTAATATACAAGCTAGTATGATACAATAATGGCCCCTAGGGCATATACACTAACACCAGTGTCCCAACTTGTTGCAGTAAAAACATTCTCCATTTCTACTTCCCGCGGTCCCAGAATTGTCTTTCCCCTTCACCTTTTCAACTCCACCTCTCGGCTTGGTGGGATTCTTCTACTTCTTTCCCTTGGCCTTGGCTTTCGGGACTGAAGAGGAAGATGGCCCATAAAGAAAAGCGGGATTTTTCGCTACCTTAAGCGTGCTCTCTGCATTTCTCAACATATTGAGAAGTTCAGGCAATTATTTCTCCAAATCGTTCATATTGAAATTCACTATGAACGGAGCAAAGACGGGGGAGAGTGGCTGTAGAACAATATCTGTATATTGCTCATTATCCATAGTCCATCCCAGTTCCTCAAGTTCTTCTATAAGACCAATCATCTTCAGAACATGGTCTGCTACTGATGCACCGGGGGCCAACCGCATCAGAAACAGCTTTCGAGATGCGTCGTAGCGTAAAGTACAAGATTGCTCTTCATACAACTCCTTTGTACGAAAAAAGATGGATTGTATATCTATCTTCTCGTGCTGTTTCTGATGGATACTATCCATAGAAGCAAGCGCAAGGCACGTGGCCGTGTGGCAATCAATATCCCATGTTTTTCGGATCTCCTTATCCGAAACAGATGATTCAGGTCCTGGGACAGGTGGGGATTTGGTAGTGAGGACATATGATACTTTATCATATATGAGTGCAATATTCAAGTTCCTCAACCATTCTTTATAATTTTGTCCATTCAGTTTGTATTTCTCTAAAAGAAGCTTAAGTCCCGTCATCGGTATCTGCCATTAAGAGAGAGAAAAGAATACAATCAGCGAAATGCTCCTGCAAAGATTAGATTGGTTATTATCTTATCTAATCGATGTCTCCCACTACTTTTATCAAATTTTCTTTCAAACCTAAAAAGAAAACTATACAGGATTAGCTGCATTCTACAGTTTCACTAACCGGTCAGCCAGGCCAGTGTCAGTACTTTGAGGGAAGTTCCCCATGCTTGCGCACGGACCTAATTAAAATAAACCTCATTTTTCCAAGAGGTCAAAACCCGTTAACACCTTTCTAGACACCTACTGGATTAGCTAATTGTAAAGTGCAAAATTCTCCCGGGAGTAACTCTTACTCACAGTGGGATCGGGATCCAAATATCATATAGATGGTATGCAATCTCATTGCAAATCTCAACTCTTGAAACTCCCGATATGGTTTTTACCCCTAGATGCTTATGACCTTGGCTATGGTCAACATATCATAAGCACTAGTCAAGTTCTATCCGTCATTTCGAGATTAACTAGACCCACCCATATGACCCTTCACTATAATCAACATAATCACATGTATGTCCTAACTTATCGCTTCATATGCTTTGTAGGAAGACATCACTTAGCTACCGTACACTACGCATTGACTATAATCAACATACATATCACAAATACTAAGTACTCTGCTTCTGAAAATGACGGAGGGCTGCGGATGGTTTTTATGAAAACCTTTAACGCTTTGAACTTGATTTCGTTGTAGAATCTAAATAGTTGTAGAAAAGGAGTGGCTTAAGCTCCGCATCTTTTGAAACTTGCTTTTTCATAGAAAGAAGCCGAGTGGGTTTCAAATCTGATTCTACAACATCTTTAGGTTTCTTTTCTTTCACATTAATCTCATTAATGTATTCCCATCATTTAAGTTCCTAAGCCATTACAGAAAGAAAGGAAAAATGATATTACATATCACATATATAACAATATCACATTCGTCTCAGATATTAAGCAATCACATCACAGAATAATTAGCAGCAGAAACAGATATATGGAAATATAGGATATACTAGGAACTCCGTATTTTCTACTTAGCCTAAGATAGAAAATACGGATTCCACAGTCGTGATGAATAGCCAAGCCCACACCCTTAGACCCCTATGAGAGAGGCAAGTGACCCTTCTAATTTTAGAGTTTAGGAGACCCGGTCTCGACTCCTCGAGATGGCCTCCCACCGAACTCCAGAACCCGGTCACTCGTGCTCCCCTCCTTGGGTCTATCCTAATGCGGAAAAGTAAAATATACATCAACGGAGACATCATCCTCAACCCGGATATGCCCCAATAAAAGAATAATATATACAATGAATTTTACATGAATGAAAAAATAAACTCTTATCTCACATAAAACTCCCGGCCATTCGATCACGATGATCCTATACATCATATCACATCAACAATTGAAAAGCATAGACGACGTTAAAAATATATCAATCAACACATCAACATACCCACTGTTGTAATAGATCTCAACACTTGAACCTGCATAAAAAAAATTCCCAGAGAGCATATATTGTACCTACGGATCAACGCAAGAGCGCACGGTCCAAGGCTCACCAACGGCGCCGTGGAACCGCCGCAAATACACCAATTTGGCTGCGGTTCCGCGGTCGTTATGTCGAGTTAGGCGCTCGTTTTTCTTGGGGATCCATAGAAAACCCTGCTCTATTTTCTGAATATTTTTAATTACAAAAATTCTAACTTTTGAAAAAATTTCCAGTGAGCATGTAAAAATCTCAATTTTTTTTATGTTCGATTGAGTTTTTAAACTCTCGTCCGGTTTACCCTAAAGCTCTAGCCAGGCTCTGATACCATGTTGGTGTGTAGTAGCGCCTCTAGTAAGGTTGCATCATCATAAATTAGTGAACTTTTAAATTCTACAGGGCTATTACAAACGAACTACGAATCGTAACTAGAGATTAGGGTAAAAACATCATTATGTGAAGTCTAAAATAAAGGAAAAGGAAATACAACCTTTGTAGCCATCACCTTTAGTCTTTAGGACTCCTACGGCTTTGCTCGAAGCTTGGAATGACTCCGCTCAAGATCCTTCGTCGTCTACGATGATCAACCCAGAGATTTCTAGATCAAGCTCTAAGCTACAAAAAATGAAGCAAACACTCTACACTAAAGGGCTAGGTTAGTATAGAATGGTTGTGTGGTTTGTAAACTCACTTAAAAAACCTTTCTTTTTAAGTTCCTCACTCTAAACAAAACTCAAGAGAGCTTGAAGAAGGAGGAAGATGAAGATGGCAAAAGCTTTTGTAAATATAATGAAAACTTATTTCCAAAAAGAAAAAGAAAAGAATATATATGAGACACTCTCAAATATAACCATAGTTAAATAAATATCTAGATATTTTGTAGATGGGTTAAAGAACAAAGAAAATCAAACCATGGTTAAAGTCACTGGTCAAAGAAGAAATGTGTAGAAAATGAGTCATTATGCTAATTTCCTTTTTCTTTAATTCATTAGCAAAAATCTAGATATTTATCAACCATGTGAGTCATGTATTTCCATCTTCTATGTATCATCCACCATGACACATATGTATGTATGTATGTATGTGTGCATGCACATCATCATGTGTATGTATAAACATATATGCATACATCCAAAAGAAAAGGTTTAATTAAAAATGAGCTGAAAGTTAATATTAAATCAACACTTGATTTAATATATCGGTCACATCAAATGCGACCCGACCAATAAAAACCGCCCGATTAAAATACGGTCTCACATACTCGCATTTAGTCGAGCTTCCGCACATATCTCATACGCACTCCACATCATTTCGCCTGAGCTAGAAAAATCCTGTGTGGGACTCTAAGACTCGTCAATACGCCGGCAGTAGGTGATGATCATATCAAATCACCTACAAGCCGCAAGTGGTCAGCTAAACGTAACGGCCACCCGGGTATTGAGTGATCAGAAGAAAAACAAGCGAACCCGTCAAAACTCCCATCGAGCCATTGGCAACACTTACCGTACAGTCCGGTCTTTTCGTCTGATATGCTTCATATCAAGTCTAGGGATGGAATCGTTGAGCCCTATTAACTCAATAAGTCATGTCGATATGGTCTATGACCGGTCGAGAAACTACTGATAACACTTATCAGTAAATCTCATCAGCCCTGGACAAGGACTTCAAGTCAGAGCCAATCGCACATTGCACAACATCAACTCCCATTACCGGGAAAGACGAAACCCCTCCTATCGCTCACTGTCTCCATGAATCTCGAGACTATACCCAAAAGCCACCTGTTTGCACGACTCGGTAAAGCCGTGGTAAGGTGGAAATCAAAGTACAGTTGGAGAACACACAAGACTCTATGGCGATCTCGGGTCTACAGACGAACCTGTACCAGTGTCACCAGAGAACTGCTATCTGACGATATATATAATACCATATAGGAATTCTCGGTGAGTCCGTTCAGTGTACCCAGTCTCCACTGAGCACCCGTATACAATCTTCGATGTCACAATACCAATGGATATGGGATCAGCCATCGCCCATCATAAGGGTCAAGAAACGTATACGCTAGTCTACTCTCGAATATCGATGCCCTATCTCGATATACCTACGACTAGGAACATTTAAAGATATACTTATAGACTACACATGCCCCACTAGTATGATCTCCATCATAGCCATGGAAGTCAAGCAAATATGCTTAGGGCTTTATCAACATGTATCAAATGAACAGTATCAAGTAAACATGTCAGATAAAGTAAAACCAGATAGCATATACTATCATGTCGAGCAAGAAAGTCATATATCAAAATATACTTATATATATGTCCAAGCATCCACTATACATATAATTGCCTCTAGGGCATACATATATCCAACACTACTATTATATAGACAGATATATATCGACTCAGATGTAGGTGGTTTCCGTACCCCATTCGATTGGTTGTTAGTTAGACCTGTAGTTTACCGAGTAGATGTCAGACTAGACCCGAGTCATACCTATATCCAAAAACTGACGAATCGTGAGAATTTTAAACACATACCAAAGGATACTACAGATATTTTAAAAGACGTATCTTTTCTTTAAAACATCGTAGTCCTTATTTTCAGATACCACGATTCGTACTTTTTCAAACGGCAAAACAGTATAACATATGTATAGTAAGGTAGATTCCTCGTTGTCACGTTATTATTCATGTTCCGCACATTATTGTTGTATTTACTATTCATTTTCCTTATTATGTTGTTATCTCCTCATTGCATGTTTTTATGTACGTAGTAATTATGAAACCATGCTATTAGGACACCAGCACCATTACCGATGACGCGTATGCTCCACGTACACTCGCTTGCCGGCTCACACACGTCTTTATCGGTAATTGCCATGTCACGTACAATTTAGAAAATACTATTTCAGTGACATAGCTTGCTAACTGATAGTTGCTACATGTTATAGCCTTCATATGCTAGTTTAATTATTGCATGATATCAGATGCATCCATATATTCATTGGTTATGCGATATTATGGAGATTTATGCCGGTTTTTCATTGTTATTGACATGGTGACTTGATGATTTCGGATTCTTCTTGATGTTTTCTGGATTTGGAAACCGCATGTGAAAGTTTTGTAAACTGATGAACCATTTTAAAGAGAAAAATGCGGTTTTCCTTGATATGTTGACTATCGTCCAACATGATGTTTTCTCGGTTCTGAGATGTTTTCGAGACCCGATTCGAGGAGTTGGATGAACCGTCTCGGGTACATGGTGGACCCGGTATGGTACCCCGGGGCAAGAAGTTCGAGTAGTAGACGATGAGCCTGGCAGGGGCAAACTGCCTACCGGTGATTTTACCTAGCGCGGCGGATATCCGGAGGATACCGTTCGTGGTCGTGTGATTGATGATACGAGACGATCCGGATTGACGGAGCCCGAGGTATTGAGATATTGAGATTTGAGACATTGAGATTTATAGATTTGATGATACAGGTCAGTCCGGATAGCCGGAGCTTGAGATATTGAGGTTAATGTTTTGTGTCGATGCTTGATATGGATTTGATGTCGATTTCATTGATGATATCTCGATTTATATACATATAGAAATCTCATTAAATAAAGAAAAACAATTCTTTGATTCTTGATGTACTTTGTTCTCATTATATGCATATGCACATCATTTAGTGATATATTGCTGCCTGAAATTTGTACATCATATTAGTGACATGTCGTTACCTGAGGCACAGACACGAGTTTTTGGTATTGCACTATATGGATAGATGTTACCCTTTACCGTTATATTATGCTTCAGGCCATATTATTATTTTGAGGATATTACTGATCGTATGACCTAGGATTGCGTTATACATGCGATTTCTGCGGGTAGATGTTTTCTACTCACGAGTTGGCAACTCACCCCCGTTGTGCCACAGTTCTTTGCAAATTTTGCCATACAGGTTCATTGCGGCTTTACGGGCACACTGTTCCTTCCGAGTGATTGCTTTGACAGGTGGGTTCTTTGCGGCAGGACCACTATTGTGCATTGTTATTTTAGTTGTATCTAGTAAAACTCTATCAACCAGATTGTATATTTGAGAGAGATAGAAAACCAGACCTGTTATTCTTTCGACCATAGAGTCGCACGTTGTATTATTATGGTTTTCATATTGTTTTGAGTTTCTTTTGACTTTTGATCCTCGCCCTTCGGCATTGTATATTATATTGCTTGTGTAGTTGTGACCGTCGTTTGACGAAAAGCTAGCTCCAGCTTGGGGATGCCTTTTTTTGTATTTCGTATACTATTCATGTTATATCCCGTTTGGGGGCCAGTATTTATAAAGGAGTCTATGCCGAAATTTTCAGAAAATACTTGAGATTTTCAAAATACATACTTCGGCCTATGTTGATTAAAACTACTTGTTTTCAATTGGTTTTTCCTTCACTCTACTGCTTCTTGGTTTTGATTTCTGGGGTTTTGTCTTACTTAGATTACGTACGCCTCGAGAAGTTTCGTAATTTAAGTGCCGGTCATGTTCCGTACTTTTCGGGTCGTGACAAAGTTGGTATCAGAGCGTTACGTTTTACCTTCGGAGTGTAGGACGACCCTTGGTTGATGGAGTAGGTAGCTTGAGTAGAGTGACGTACCGTACGTATATTCCGCGGCATATTTGCGATACGATACTCCACTTGAGAAGCCTTAGGATGTACATTTCTTTGCATAACATTATATTCATTCCTATGATTTAGCCTCATCGGTACAAGTTTATGGTTTTGCTGCCACGATTACACGGGTAGAGAGAGCTATGACTAGAGTTGCGGTCAGCACGAGCTCGTCAAGAACGAGGACTGACCACGGCGTGATTCCAGGGACATATGATTGTATAGAGGCGTCGTTTTATTGTGTTTTCATGCCACGAGCGTTTGATAGATCGCTTTTACGAGATTTCTCGGATGTGCAGATCAGCACCAGAGGATTGGGCCACTGCAACAGACCAGCCAGATTGTGATGACCGTCAGAGCACAGATTATTTCGATGATTGAGGCACTGTTCAGCATGCGGACAAATGAGCTAGTGATTTTGGCAAATGAAAAGATATCGCCCCAGATGTTTGAAGCTAAATACGCACGAGTTATACTTCGAGTTATGATAGAAGATCGCTAGTCACCAGAGATGAAAGACTAGGACATGTGATTCATTGCCTACCCCGATGCGAGATCATCAGATTGATTGATTCCAGCTAGAGACGACTTCACGCGGATACGTTGAGAGTCGATAGAGACATCGAATGTCAGGAACCCATTTTCCAAGTTTAAAGTATTCGGACAACAATGCAAGCAATTCTACGGACCCTCTAGAAGATTGAAACCCTAACTCGACTTAATGACCATGGAACGCCGGTGAACCTTACGGTTTGCGGCAGTTTAGCGGAGCCATTAGTGAGGCTTGGGTTTTCCCTTCTACGGTTGATCCATAGGTGCTGTGGCATATATTTAATACTATTAAACTGTACCCAAGATGTTGAGCTCTTGGGGGATTATGAGGTTTTGACAAATCGATCGGATGATTCGACTTCATTCGGATATCAGGTGATGAGATGCATTGCTTGGGAGACTCAAGATACGAGTATAGCCATTAGAGCGCAGTCCATGCAGCCACGAAGAGACGAATCTGAAGCAGTCGACATTAGAGAAAAGTGGAGTAAGAGGTTCGTATGAGATCTTGATGAAATGATGTTCCACTCCGCCGACATCGGAGATGTGATACGCATGCAGAGGTGTTGTATATGAATATATCTTCCAGAAGGAGTCGTGATGAGTATGCAGCCATTCCGGAACCAGATATAGATTTAGTAAGAGATGATGACTTCCGGGCAGTTCGGCAGGAACGAGATTTGGGACAGACCCCGACAAGAACTTTCTGGAAATACTAAACGAGAAGACCTAGATCCAGGAGCGGTCATATGACACACACCCAGTAGGACAGAGTTCGGCATCGTCGACGAGACATGTTATGAGTAACCATGATAATTGACCAGAGATCTTTAGAGGATGTGTCAGAGCGGACTGCTTCCATTATCGTTTCTATATTGGGTTGTTGAGCCGAGGAGTTATATACTTAGCAATCTGCAGTGAGAGACGAGAGCCTAAAGGCACTAGGCAACATGCCATGATCAGAAGGCAAGTAGATATCTTGCTCTGCTAGCATTGGATGCACCGACACCTTCTCGACTTTGAAGGACGGACATATCGACGACAGTGTTTATGAGTTGTGATTTTGTGATTGACTATCACGTACCGTCACTTTGGATTTCAGTATTTTTGGGTGATTTATTTCATGACTAAGTTTTGATGACCGAGTTTCATGGTATTTGATTTCATGTAGGACATGCATATGATTTAACTTATGCTTTCGGCATAGTTTTCATTCGCTTTTAGTATTTTGGTTTGCTTATGTGCACGCCGATGCACAGGATGGTGAGATTTTATACCACGGTATACCTGATTGGGATTTTGGTTGAAATGTGTAGTATACCGTAGATTTCGAGTGTGATATTCGATATTCGTTTTCGTGCACATTATGCGCTTGATTTGGATTTTGCGCATACATAAGGCGCTTGAGGCGATTTTGGTGCACACCAGATGCACCAAATCGAGATTTTCGTGCATATCAGATGCACCTAGTTTTGCTGTCAGGCACACACGTTGCCTTTGACAGGTGTTTTCGTGCATACCTGTTGCACACAGATTTAGTTTAGGTCCACATGTATGGCACATTCATGGATTCCGATTTCCGTGCGCACCAGACGCACTTGGCATTCATATATATATTTGGGATTGATTTCTTTTGGAGCAATATATTTTATGATACTTACTATTTGGTTTAGTACTGAGCAGGACCAGTCTGAGGACAGTACCTGAGTATATTTTGCATGCATTGATAGTTATCGAAAAGATTTCCAAAGAGGAGCTATAGTCTCGGTATTAACCTACGTGTCCGAGATGACATGAAACATTTTATAAAGGAAACCCTTCTAAAATTGCTTTCAAACGGCGGGACGTGCATATTAAACAAAGGATATATACATATATATATATATATATATATATATATAGTTATTTTCTTACAATAGATGTCCGCCACTGTGCAGTGTTGTGAACATCGCACAGCAATTTGAAAAAGGTTTGCCATGCATTGCTTCCAGATGTTTTAATGATGTATATCATGTTGGTTTTCGTATTGGATCTTGACATTGATGTCTTCCTCATAACTCCGATGATTGCGGGATGCTTGATGGAGTTTTGATTTTGGTTTATATATCTGTTTTTCATGCGCATGCATTACGCTACGATGTGTTTTATGTATTTATGATTTCGGAGCCCCGACGACTTGATAGTTTTTCTTAAATGTTTTAGTATTTGGGGGGAGTTTTAATTTAAATTCGGGGACCGAATTTCTTTATGTGGGGATGATTGTAACGCCTTGAAAAGTCGTTTGGTATTTTCCCGAAAATTGGTAAATATTTGGAATTATTCCGTAAATCGTCATTATGATTATTTTGCAATATAGGACTAATTGTACAAAATTTGGATAGGTAATTGCTAGTTTTTAGTATCTAATGAGTCACTTATAAAATTCTAGTCGTTTAAAATTTTTTCCTAAATTATCATTTTTAATATTATTTTAAGCTGTTAAAAAATATATTAAATTAGCGATAAATACAAATTTGAATGGGCTAATTATAAACTTTAGAACCATGACAACTAAAATCTTGTGGGTAATATAAATTTTTAGCATTTTATTTCAAGTTCTAATTGGTTATAATTAAGGAAAACTAAAATTTAAATAAACTAAACTAAAACTTGCAATTATGAACTTGTGGGGGGTCTTTTTGCATGGAATCTTCTTTGTACACTTTCTCACTTCCTTACCCCTCATGTGGCCGGCCCCACCACTGCTGCAGTAGCCCACTCCCCCCTCTTGATTGTCTTCATTCATGTGAAAAGAAAAGTTAAGAAAAGGGTTAATTTATATATTAATTTGGGTAGGGCTATTATAGTAATTTGGGGGGGGCTTTGACTTGGATTTTTTCTCACCATTCCCTCACACTCTCCCCCAATTCCCCTTAGCCGAAACCTCTCCTGCTGCAGCCCTCTTTTTCCCCCATTTTCTCCTTCTCTTTTTGCTTCTAAATTCCATCAAAATTCAACAAAAATCCACAAATTCCTTCACAAATTCAACACAAATCCCTATTCTACCTCTTCTCAAACCCAAATTGGTTTAAAATATGGATAAAGGAGGTGTCTTGGAGGCTAGTGCAAGCTAGGGTTTAAACTTGAGAGGTATAATTCTAATCTAATGTTTAAATTTGTAGTTTAAACTTGCTAATTTAGTTATTTCAAGTGTGAAATCTGATTGTGATTTGCTTGTTATGGAATTCTAGAAAGGGTTTGATGTTGGAATTATGGGTTGAAGTTTTGCAAATGGGTTAAAATTTAGTGTAGAGGCTATCTAATGGTTTAATTAGGGTGATTATGCTTGTTAGTAGTCTTTTTGTTGTTAATCTACGATGTTTGCACGGATCTAGAATTTTTAGTGCTAACTAGGTTTTTTGTTTTAATTCAAAATGCGAGATTAAAAATATGGTTAGGATTTCATCACATCATTAACATTATAATGAGTGGTTTAATACCTTACGTTATACAAAACCAAGCTTAGTTGTTGAATTGTAAATTTTACTTTGAAAATTGTCAAAAATTGGATAAATTTCAAACTAGAATTTTGCGGTTGATGAAATTAAATGAGATTAAATTGTGGAAATGGTTTGTATGGCTTATTTAAGTTGTTTAATAAGTATTATGGCCATTAGAATTGTTAAAACATCAAGTGTTGTACTAAAACGGTAAATTTTGCTTGCTAGGTTTTCGAAAAAATAGCATTTAAAGTGAGTTTGGGGATTTTGTGAATTCTAACATATTTCATATTATAATTAGTGTTTGTGAATGTGCAAATGGATGCGTTTGGGTTTTTCTCGATGGGTTGATCTTTGTACATCGACATCGAGGGTTGGTTTGGCTATTCTTGCAAGCGTAGGCGATAGGTTTTGACCTATACGTGATGCGCCTGCCGATTTGGTTTTCGTATGCCGTTTCGATTTCGAATTGGGTTTTTATGCGGCACGATACGTTGTGACTTGTAGGTACCCCTATGTGGACTTCGAGACGACGAGCAAGCGCGTGGCCACGTCGGCACCGGTGAGCGAAGATTAGGTGAGTAGATTTATATCTATGGGGGAAGTCGGGTGGATGGCGTATAGCACCCCCGCAAAGTTATGAGGAATGAGGTGATGTTGTGACGATATACTTTTATGTGTTATTATGAGATATGAACACCTAGTAAGACAAGCCTTATGTAACGTTTTAAAAATAATTAAATAAATAATTAAATGAATAAAATTGTTTAAGTGAATTTTATGATTTTCGTTAAAGCGAAATGTATTTTTCGTAAAACCAAACCGTGATTGTTTTTCATTATAATTTCAAAAAATACCTATTTTAATTATGTAATTACTAGTAAATGGTGTTTATTTAGCCACTTATAAATTTTTAGTTCAATTAAATATTTTTCCTAAATTAATTATTTTAAATATTAACATAAGCTTTATTTTTACACTAAATTAGTGTAAATTAAAAATTTGAATGGTTTTAATTTGTAAAAATGAACCATGGAATATTATAATTTAGTGAGTATCATGCAAAATTCATTTGCAAATTTTTCCAATTTTATAGAGTTTTCTTGAGTTGCTATAGTAAAGAAATAAAAGAAAAATAAATAAATTCATGAAAAGACCTAAGAAGTGAAAGCTTCGGGGAAAACTTCTACATTATTCTTCATACTCTTCTTTCTCTCCCCCACCTCCTATTTTGTCCGGCCATCACTACCATGGCAGCCCCCCCCCCCCATTTCCACTTCATTTTTTGTTCAAAATTCATCAAAAATCCATCAAAAATTCAACAAAAATGCACAAAATCCTATTTATTTCCTACCCTTTTATTCTTTGCTCATTTTACATGGATTTTGGAGTGGGAAAGCATGCATTTTGGAGGCTCATTTTCATGTTTGGACTTTAGGTTGTGGAGGTATAAATCCTTCTCTTTTGATTTATTTCTGTTAGATGTTTCTTTTAAAGCATAATTAGATTTAATATATTAATTCTAGTTGCAAATTTTAAAATTAAAGTTAGGGTTTGTAAATTCAAGTTGTGGCTTTTAATAATTAATTAGGGTTATAATAACTAGTTTACCATTTTTAGAAGTGGAAAAATCTTGCATGATTGTTGTATAATAAATTGTTATCCAAAATTGATTTAATTATGCTATTTAGCTAACTAGTTTTTTATAAATGTATATGTGGGTGAGATAAAATTCTAATTAATGTTTTTATCATTATATTATGGTTTTAATAGGGATATTAACATGTTAGTAGAATGCAAAACCTAATCTAGTTATTAGTTTCAATTGTTAGTTAATAAAGTGTGATAAATATGCTAATTATGCTAGTTTTTGCAAACTAGATTTTGGAAATTCCTAAATAAATGAGATTAAAAGTATAATTATGGTTTCATTATATCATTATCATAATGAATTGTAGTTTAGTACATTAATTCATGCAAAATCATGTTTTGTGGTGGAATTGTGGTATTTTGCTTGAAAGATGTTGAAAATTGTTAAAGGTTGTAAACTAGAAATTTCAAATTAATACAAATTTGTGTAATAAAAATATAGCAATGGTTTGTATAGTCTAGTCATGCTATTTAATGAGTTTTATGACCATTGGTTTCAATTAAATGTCAAGTTTTTAAGAAAAATGGTAAATTGGCATTTTCGGGTTTTACGAAATCGGGCGATTTGATGGATTTTAGGGTTTCGATGGATTTAATCATGTTTTATAATATAAGTAATGAGTTTTAAAACTATGAGTTATTTGTTGATGTTTATCTCGATCCATCGGAGTTTGTACGCCGATATCGAGCGACATTTGGTTCTTTTGCGTGGACGGGACATAGGTTTTAACCTATGCTGGTTCCTTGCGTCGTTTTGACTTTTGTATGTGATTCAGTTTACGATACTATTTATATGTTTGCGTTTAGGTACCCCTCATGTGGACTGCGGGCGATGAAGAAGAGGATGGCGACACCGTCTTCGGCAGACATGGACCAGGTGAGTAGATGCATATCTACGGGGGGAAGTCGGGTGGATGGAGTTTAGCACCCCCGCAACGTAGAATAGGAATAGTACTTATTGTCATTAGGAAACCAGATGTGACCCTAGATTCTTAATGAGTAGGACCCTAGTAATGACCCTAGGCTGGACTAGACTGATTTAGGAAAACCATACCAGAGGATGAATACTTTGGAGGAGGTTCGTAGGTTTTAGATAAAAACACACACACACACACACTGAAACTCGACATGGTGTATACATGTATGTGTATATATATATAGGACTAGGTATAGGTATATATATATATATACAATATGTATATGGGATTCATTGATGTGATATGATATCCGAGGTATGATGAAACAATATAACTGGGCTTGATGCCGTGATTCTTGGATATACAGTGGTATTAAGTGTTAGCGGATCATTAGAGAATGAGGTAATGGACATGTATAAATAAATTATAATGGGTGGTGATGATATTGAGGTACATGGGACTCTAAAATAGTACCCGGACTGTAACTTGTGACTGATCACGATATCATATAGGTGTGACCTGACGTCGATATCATATAGGTGTGACCTGACGTCGATATCATATAGGTGTGACTTGATGACAATATGATATCAGTATGACTTAATCATAATATGATACATATGACATGATATTTCTGAGGATAAACTAATGATGCATATTATGATGGCAATGATATATAATTGATGTATGCCATTACAGTTTAGCACCTTGATCATGAGATGTGTCGATGATGACATTATACGAATGATGAGACACCTAGGAGATACTTGACCCGTACCCCGATATTGGGATGCCGTATGATGGATTTTACCATACGAGGCATAGATATGATGATTGATCCGCACTCTTGATTCGAGGAAGCCGTACTACGTACGTGACGCTATTGAGGCTGGATCGCCGACTATTAGAGATATTGATTCAGACCTTAGGTAGACTCTTGTTTCTTTGACTAGTTTCTTAGGTTTAGTTCCTTAGGAGGTTAGATGGACACTAGTTTAGGTTCGATTCATATAGTGGTAGTTGTACTCGTATATCGCAGAGGAGTGGATAATGCACATCTGTCTTCACATTCATACTGTAATCATAATGTTGCATGTTCATACATATATTTCTGTAATCAGTATAAAACTCTGCCTGTTAGGACGCCGCACCATTACCGATGATGCGCATATTCCACGCACACTTATTTGCCGGCTCACACACATCATCATCGGTAATTGCTATGCCACGTACACTTAGATCATAATATCTTTTATTGATACATTCAGCTAAAAGCTAGATCAATATAGCATTATGATTACTCTCAGATGTTAGTCTAGACACGGCATTAATTACTTAGACATTTCATGCATTCATATTTCCATGTTATCATGCAGTATTATAGGCATATGCCGACACTTATCATATACTTACTCATGATTTTGGGATTTTGGTTTTCTATGAGATTTCTGGATTTTGGGGAAAACCGCAAGGATATATAAAAACTTCTCTCTCTCTCCTCCTCTCTTTTTAAAACATAAGATGCGGTTTTCTCGTGATGTATGTGTCGTCCACCATGAGATTTCATGTTTTCTGTTGGATTTCGAGACCCGATTCGAGAAGTGGATGAACCGTCTCGGGTACATGGTGGGCCCGGTATGGGACCCCGGGGCAAGAAGATCGAGTTGTAGACGATGAGCCTGGCAGGGGAAGGCTACCTACCGGTGATGTCTGGCGTGGCGGATATCCGGAGGATACCGACCGTTGTCGTGAGATTTGATGATATGGGCCGATCCGGACAGACGGAGCCCGAGGTATTGAGACTATGAGACTTGAGATTTACATGTTTGTGTCGATGCTTGACACAGATTTCCATGGATTTCATTGTTGAGATTTCAGATTCCTATACACATTTTACTATGATAACAGCTAAAGATTTCTTATACATATATATCTGGATTTCAGGATTGATTATTTTATATTCATGGTGCATGCATATCCATTCATATGACATAGTATTATATGAGGCACTGACACGAGCACGGAGTATCTGTATTTACACGTAGTTTTACCCTGCTATTACTAGATGATTAGGATATAATAGTGTATTATTATGACCTAGGATTGCGTCGTGCATTCGATTTCTTTTCGTAGATGTCTTCTACTCACGAGTTGGCAACTCACCCCCGTTGTGCCAAATTTTGTTACAGGTTCGATGTACAGGTTTCCCTGGCAGTTGCTGGCACATCATTTCATTCAGGGTGATTTGCACGGTAGGTTGGTTCACTTGTATCTGAACCACCATTGTATTTTTATTTATTCATTTGTATCTAGTAAGCTCCATCAACCATACTTGTATTACTTGATAAGTTTATTGGACCAGTCTTTTATTTCGACCTTAGAGTCGCGCATGTATTATTTTGATCTGGTGATTTTGTTTTCTTTTGAGTTTTGAGCCTCGCCCTTTGGCGTTGTATACTATTGTGTATTGTTGTGGTTGTTTCCATCTGTTGGCGTTGAGCTAGCTCCCGTTTGGGGTTGCTTTTTATTGTTTATGTATATTATACTTGTTGTACCCGTTTGGGGCCAGTTTTTACAGAGGAGACTCTGCCGAAATTTTTGGGAAATTTGCTGATACTTTTATACTTGTTTTTCTTCATGTTTTCTTTTCTTCTTCTTCTTTTATATGGTTTAGATTTCTGGGCTTCGGCTTACTTAGGTTACGTTGCGCCTCTAGACATTTCGTAATCTAAGTGCCGGTCACGTTCCGTATTTTCGGGTCGTGACACCTTAGGAGCTTATGGGCTTAGGGTTAGCGAGAATTGAAGAAAGGACTTTAGTGGATTTCTTAGTCATGAAACCCTAAAGTAAGGATTTGCATACACGCACCCCCACACACTTGCATGCATTTTAGTACTTGTGCGTAAATGGGATATGTATATATTTATATACACATAGGTATGGGACTATATATATATATATATATATAGACGTATACCTATACATGGATAATGAGGATAGTGGATGATAGTTGGGGATGAGTTGATGAGTTGGGCTTGATGTCACGAGATTGGTGATATGATTTGGATCGTATTATGAGACGCGAAATGTGATGATAACGGATCGGTAGGCGATGTGTTTCATACACACGCATTTCTATATATGTTGATGATATTAATAGTGTACTAGACTTAGATCAGTACCCCTACCCACGATATGTGATGATGTGGATACCAGATGAATAATAAGATAAATGTGATATTGACCCGTACACAGTCTGGGATGCCGTACGATGGATTTACCGTACGAGCTATATATTGATGATAGATCCGCACTCTTGATTTTGAGGATGTCATATCAGATGGTGTATCATATGGGATACTATTGAGACGTGATCACCGACTATTATATAGACAGATATATATCGACTCAGATGTAGGTGGTTTCCGTACCCCTTTCGATTGGTTGTTAGTTAGACCTGTAGTTTACCTAGTAGATGTCAGACTGGACCCGAGTCATACCTATTTCCAAAAACTGACGAATCGTGAGAATTTTAAAGACATAACAAGGGATACTACGGATATTTTAAAAGACGTATCTTTTCTTTAAAACACTGTAGTCCTTATTTTCAAACACCACGATTCGTACTATTTCAAACGGTAAAATAGTATAATACATGTATAGTAAGGTAGATTCCTCGTTGTCATGTTATTATTCATGTTCCGCACATTATTGTTGTATTTACTATTCATTTTCCTTATTATGTTTTTATCGCCTCATTGCATGTTATTGTGTACGTAGTAATTATGAAACCATGCTATTAGGACACCAGCACCATTACCGATGACGCGTATGCTCCACGTACACTCGCTTGCTGGCTCACACACATCTTCATCGGTAATTGCCATGTCACGTACACTTTATAAAATACTATTTCAGTGACATAGGTTGTTAACTGATAGTTGCAATATGTTATAGCCTTCTTATGCTAGTTTAATTATTGCATTATATCAGATGCATCCATATATTCATTGGTTATGCGGTATTATGGAGATTTATGCCGGTTTTTCATTGTTATTGACATGGTGACTTGATTATTTCGGATTCATCTTGATGTTTTCTGGATTAGGAAACCGCATGTGAAAGTTTTGTAAACTGATGAACCATTTTAAAGAGAAAAATGCGGTTTTCCTTGATATGTTGAGTATCGTCCACCATGATGTTTTCTCGGTTCTGAGATGTTTTCGAGACCCGATTCAAGGAGTTGGATGAACCGTCTCGGGTACATGGTGTACCCGGTATGGTACCCCGGGGCAAGAAGTTCGAGTAGTAGACGATGAGCTCGGTAGGGGCAGACTGCCTACCTGTGATTTTACCTGGAGCGGCGGATATCCGGAGGATACCATTCATGGTCGTGTGATTGATGATACGGGCCGATCCGGATTGACGGAGCCCGTGGTATTGAGATTTGAGACACTGAGATTTATAGATTTGATGATACAGGCCAGTCCGGATAGCCCGAGCCTGAGATATTGAGATATTGAGGTTTATGTTTTGTTTCGATGCTTGACAGGGATTTGATGTCGATTTCATTGATGATATCTCGATTTATATACATATAGAAATATCATTAAATAAAGAAAAACAGTTCTTTGATTCATGATGTACTTTGTTCTCATTATATGCATCTGCACATCATTTAATGATATATTGCTACCTGACATTTATACATCATATTAGTGACATGTCGTTACCTGAGGCACTGACACGAGTTTCTGGTATTGCACTATATGGATAGATGTTAACCTTTACCGTTATATTATGCTTCAGGCCATATTATTATTTTGAGGATATTACCGATCGTATGACCTAGGATTGCGTTATACATGCGATTTCTGCTGGTAGATGTTTTCTACTCACGAGTTGGAAACTCACCCCCGTTGTGCCACAGCTCTTTGCAGGTTTTCCCGTAAAGGTTCTTTGCGGCTTTGCGGGCACACTGTTCCTTTCGGGTGATTGCTTTGACAGGTGGGTTCTTTGCGTCAGGACCACCATTGTACATTGTTTTTTAAGTTGTATCTAGTAAAACTCCATCAACCAGATTGTATATTTGAGAGAGATAGAAAACCAGACCTGTTATTCTTTCGACCTTAGAGTCGCGCGTTGTATTATTATGGTTTTCATGTTGTTTTGAGTTTCTTTTGTGTTTTGATCCTCGCCCTTCGGCGTTGTATATTTTATTGCTTGCGTAGTTGTGACCGTCGTTTGATGAAGAGCTAGCTCCAGCTTGGGGATGCCTTTTTTTGTATTTCGTATACTATTCATATTGTATCCCGTTTGGCGGCCAGTATTTATAAAAGAGACTCTACCGAAATTTTCAGAAAATACTTGAGATTTTAAAACTACGTACTTCGGCCTATGTTGATTAAAACTACTTGTTTTCAATTGGTTTTTCCTTCACTCTACTGCTTCTTGGTTTTGATTTCTAGGGTTTTGGCTTACTTAGATTACGTATGCCTCGAGACGTTTCGTAATTTAAGTGCCGGTCATGTGCCGTACTTTTCGGGTCATGACAGATGATCACATCAATCATCTACAAGGCGTCAGCGGTACTAGCTGGACATAACGGCTACCCGGGTATTGAGCGATATTAAGATCAACAAGCAAGCTCATCCATACTCTCCATGAAGCCTATCGGTAACACTACCGTACAGTCCGGTCTCTTCGTATGATATGTCGCATGTCATATCTAGGGGTGGTAAACGTCAGGCCGCAGTAACGTGATAAGTCATGCCGATGTCTGGCCTATAATGGTTTGGGAAACTACTAATAACTCTTATCAGTAAATTGTTGGAGATAGTGCCCTCAGAGTCAATTATTGGATCACAGGCACGTGATTGCAATGATTGAGGAGGACCTATCCCAGTAGGACAGTCTTACTCGAGATGATAGTATGCTATCTGGTTTACCTTTATCATCGTGTACTGCTTTAGGTGACATGATACGTCGCTATTACACGTTGATAGAGCCCCTAGGATTCTTGACCACCAGCAGTATGAGGGCGATCATATAAGTGGGAGCTGGGGGTCTACAAGCATATCCTTAAAAGGTCCCTAGTCGTGGGAGTTTCGAGACTGGGCATCGATACTCCATTAGTAGACTAGTGTATACAGTCGAGACCCCGACGAGGGGCGGTGGCCGGTCTCACAAGCCACTGGTGTCAGTTGGTTCACCTAAGATGTATACAGGTGCTCATTGGGTTATGAGTACACCGGACAGGACTCGCCGGGAACATGCTAGTTGGTCATATACCAGACGTCAGATGGCAGTTCCCTGGTGACATGTGTGCAGGTTAGTTCATCGACCTGGGGATCGTCATTTGTCTCGTGTGAGTTCCCACTGTACTTTGATTACTACCCTACCACGGCTCAAAGGAGTCGTGCAAACAGGTTTTAGTTGGGTACAGTCCCGAGCCACATGGAGGCAGTGAGCGTATCTTCAGGGGTTCGTCTCTCCCGGTATTGGGGGTGAGGTCGTGCTGTGTCTAGGAGAGCCATTACACAAAGTCCTTGGCCAAGGCAAGGAGATTTACTGGTAGGTATTCCAGTAGTATCTCAGGGTGTTCTGGGCTACACTCCGACACGACTTGTACCGCTTTTGGGGGTCTGACTTTTACCAACCCCCTAGGCCCGCCATGCGATACTCATAGACGAACGGACCGGACTGCACGGATATTATCACTGACAGGCTCAGTAGGGTGTCAGGATGAGTTCGCTCATCGACGTCCCTTTTGGTCAATAGCTGGTGGCCCGTCACGTATTGGCTTATACCTCTGACGTGCTAGTGGTTAAATCCACAGCCATAGTATTGACGAGTCTTTAGAGTCCACCACACTTTCAGTTACTCAAGCTTTCGGGCGAAACGCTGTAGAGGCCGTATGGAGATATGGCAGGGTCCGATCAGATACGTGCGGTATTGCACGGATCAGGATCGGACAGTTTGTACTAGTGGGCGTATGGTTATATGGCAGGGTTCGATCAGATACGTGCGGTATTGCACGGATCAGGATCGAATGGATATTACTAGCCGGCTTTGGCTTAAGCCGGTCCTAGTTTAGTACAGTGTAGATTTTGTCTCTTTGCATTTGTATCCGGACGGAATACAGATGCGGGTGTGTATGCACAGTATGGGGGTTTTCCTGTAATTTATTACGGGACCTGTTTTCTGGAGTTGCCAGTTTGCATTCCGTTCCGGCCGGTTTTCCTTTGTTCTTTCCCGGCCGGACTTTTCAGATGGAGGGTGTTATTTGCAATTGTGCAAATAACATTTGTGGAGGGGGTATCTTGCATATTGGTGGCATCATGATGGCTTTTCATGATGAGATCCTTTTTCTTTCTTTTCTTTGCTTTATGAGATTAGAAATGAAAAGAGGTTTGATGTTGATTTAGTGATGATTATGTTTTAGGTTGTGGTCACCATTTTTTGCATCCTACACTCACCTCCCTCTTGTTATCATATTGTTTTTGCTCCACCATTTTTCATTCTCACTTGATGAGAGGTTTTTTTGTTCATGGTTGAGAAAAAGAAAGAGAGAAAGAAAAGAGAAGAAGAGAGTTTCATCTTCATCCTTGAGAGTGTTTCATTTGATTGATCTCATTTCATGTTAAGAAAAATGCAAGCACCATTTTTCTTGTCTTGTTTCCTCCATCATCCACAAATGGCAACCAAACCCCAAAAGAGACTATGATTCTACACTACACTTCCTACAGCATATCTTGAGCATGTCGATTTGCCGGCTTCATGCGCGAGTTGCCTCGGTATTGAGGTGGGAGCCCGTAAAAGTACCCGGCTTCGTGGTGCCCTTTCCGACGAGGAGGAGATGGACGGAGATCCCGCGAGGAGATCGGAGTGGAGATGAAGACCGGAGGACTCGGATCGTATGGTATATTTCTCTACCCCCTCTCCAGATAGCTAGATATAGTTTAATGGCACGATCCGGGGTTTAGTGCGCGGTGGTGCCGGTTTGCTAAGTCCGCAAAAATTAAAGTTTATCACCGTTTCCGCGTTTGGCCGTCGGTTTGACGACCGGGGCGCCGCCGTGCACTTACATAAATCTCAGCAGCAGCCCTGGCCAGGGACTTCTAGTTATAGCCAATCGAGCATAGCGCAACATTAACCCCCAATACCGGGAGAGACGAAACCCTTCCTATCACTCATTGTCTTCATGTGAATCGGGACAGTACCCAAAATCCACCTATTTGCATGACTCCTTTGAGCCATGGTAGGGAGGAAATCAAAACACAGTGGAAGCCACACAAGACTTTATGACGATCTTGGGTCTACAGACTAACCTGTACCAGTATCACCAGAGGACTGCTATCTGAAGATAGGTATACAACCACATAAGAGTCCTCAGCGAGTCATGTTCGGTGTACCCATTCTCCAATGAGCACTTGTGTACAATCTATGATGTCATACACCAATGGTTATGGGATCAACCATCGCCCTATAGGGGAGAAGAAACATACACACTAGTCTACATGTAACATTTCAAAAAATATAAAATACTATTTTAGGAATTTAATATTAAAATAATATATTTCGCGAAAACTACCCGATTTGCGAAATTAGGATTTTCGTAAAAGGATATAAATATAAACCAATAATTGTGAAATAATGAAAATGATTTATTCATTTAAAAATATATTTATCGGATTTGGCATTTTTATAATTAATTATATGCAGTTTAAATAAAAACCCGATTAGTGCACTGCTAATCGCGATTAAGCCAAATCCGTGTTTCTACATTTTTCCATGGCTAGTGCACCATGTCATGTTGCATTTTGGTTATATGTTGTTTCCTTGTGTTGTTTTTAGGGTATTATGTGATTTGGTTTTGAAAAGAAAAAAGGGGTATTATTGAGAGGGTGTGAATAAGATAGAGTGAGGGTAAGGAAAAGAGTTAGAATAAGAGAGAAGGGGGGCAGCCACTATTATTCACCCCCTTTAATTTCCTTCATCTCCTTCCTCCTCATGTCCCTCCACAATCACCCCCAAGAATCATCTCCATTCCTTCACCAAAACCCTACACCCTCTTCATTAAAAATGACCCCCACCTCATCCTCAATACATTGGACCAAGAAAAGTTAGATTTTAAAGACTTTGAGAAGCTAGAGTTTTTCTTGAGTTGCCCAAATGAGGTATAATTCCTTTCATTTAGTTTAGCTTGAGTTTTCTTGTATTCTAGATTAGTTTAGAATGTGATTGGTTAGGGTATGTGATGTTTAGAAAATTCAAGAGAAGGGTTTGAGGGTTTGCGTGGATTGGGTGATGCCTAGTGGCTGTGTAGAAGAAACTAGTGTGGATTTCATGACCAAAAATAGAGAATACGGACTTAAGATTTGTTTCATGTCGGTTTATGGACAAATTAGGGACTACAGGGAATCTGGGATGACCTGGGGTAATTCTGAGAAAAACAAACAATACCAGGGACCTATTTAAGACACAAAGAGATCACCCTGCGAAGACGAAACCCAACGGAGCATATTGGGCCGAGGTGGCCGAATTTGGGGGCATTGTGGCCAGCCCCTTATTGGTGTCTGATGCTGGAATTGGCCCAGTAGCTCACACACTCCATATACTACCCCATAGTACTATTTGTTTATCCCTATTTTACCTGAGAGTGAATCTGGGAGCTATTGTGAGTGGTTTGGGTTATGATTTCCGTATTTTGGAATGCTTGGTTTTGGTATTTGGTATTGTATTTGGCTGTTGGGCATTTGTACGTCAACAATAAGGGTTGTTTGATTGTTTTGCATGCGTTGGCTATAGGTTCTAACCTATAGGCGCACCGTGTACCGTATCGGTTTTCCGAACTTGATTTTAATAGCGATTGCGATTATGTATTATTGTAGGTACCTTCGCGTGGATTCCGGGGTGATGGAGCATGGCGTCATTGACATCAGCAAGCAAGGATCAAGGTGAGTAGATCTATATCTACGGGGGAAGTCGGTTAAATGGCGTATAGCACCCCCGCAAATTATAAATGAAAATCGATCTATAGGATACAGTCGTAGAAACCTAGATTAGAAAACTACGGATATGGTTAAAAAGATAGTTAGAGATGATATGAGTGATTGAATGTATATATTGAGACGTGAGATGAAAGCTAAGGGATATGAAAAGTGAACATGAATCACGACTTATAGATATGTAGTTGCACTATAATAGGTATGAGTTTTAGAGTAGCATGACATTTGATGTATAAGGTAGAATGTATATATAAAATTGACTTGATGTAAGACGACTTAATGCGATGAAAAGGATATACGACGTGATATGATGACTTGATTGATATATTGGTATACGGATGCTAGTCGATATGAGATGATTGGTACCCTTGCCGGTCCCCGGATATGATATGGTTATGGATGTGATCTGGGATGTAGGTATATAGATAGATATGATTTTGTGAATCATGAGTGATATGCCGTACGAGACATTAGGTCCGTACCCTCATTGTCGTATAGGTTGATAGGATCCCCAATTGTTAATGCCGCCGTATGATGACTTGCCGTACGCGATGAGTTTTATGATGATTGATCCGTACCCTTGACTAGAGGATGCCATACGATGGATTATACCGTACGTGATGTTGTGAGGCTGGATGCCGATTGATAAATTCACCGACTCGGTCTTGTTAGATACTTATACCTTATAGCTTTTAGCTGACGATTTACTTATGCTACGTTCATTTCATTCTCATTGCATTCCATATACCTGTGCTACTACACCTACACCATTATCGATGATGCGTATATTACACTCACACAGATTGGCCGGCTCACACACTTCAACATCGATAATTGCTATGTCACTCACACCGTAGAA
This sequence comes from Agapanthus africanus, assembly GCA_030015575.1. Taxonomy (NCBI): domain Eukaryota; kingdom Viridiplantae; phylum Streptophyta; class Magnoliopsida; order Asparagales; family Amaryllidaceae; genus Agapanthus; species Agapanthus africanus. The sequence goes on from CM057340.1 coordinate 365,220,531, forward strand.
TTGCAACATCATGCAATTATACTGCTATGCTCACATTATGATGATATGCCCATGCTCGCATCACTGTTCTATGTCGCATACATCATGCTTTATGATTATACGCATTGAGATGTGCTATTTTCATGAGATTTCTGGATTTGAGAACCGTGGTTATTTCAAAAGAAAGTATGTATTGTTTTAAAAACCCGGTTTCTCTTGATACGATATTTCAGTGCGTCCACTATGCGTTTTCTCGGTTCTGAGACTTATGATATGTGAAACCCGATTCGAGGAGTTGGATGATCCGTTTGCGGGTTCATGGTGGACCCGGTATGGTACCCCGGGCCAAGAATGGATGGTTGTGCAGTAGACGATAAGCCTGGGAGAGGGACTACTACCTATCGATGATTGGTTGGACCTGGGGGTTATGCAAAGGATATCGACTGGAGTCAAGAGATGGATATTGGTGTAGGGTTCCTAGGCACTCTAGTGAAGTCTCACAAGTGATCAAACACGCGAATTTATAAAAATTACGGTGCCGAGAAAACCTAAACGGATCGTTAACTAGATATTTAGGCAAAGCAAGAAAGTAAACGGAAATATAGAAATAGGAAAGGGGCTACAACCTTTGTAGATCCGGTCCACCACCTCCTAGGCTCCGCGATGATCTCCCTCCGCTGTCCAAATCAAACCCTTGACTCTAGCATTGGCATCATCGAAGAATAGGCGGGCTTGATCGTCGGTTCGATGCCGAAGATGATCTACGTCGAAGCATCACAAGAACAAGCTCCAACTTCACCAAGCTTTGAAAACTTGTGAAGTAAACACCCTATACGACTTGGCAAGAGGTAGAGGATGAAGAAATAGGAAGTGGGTAGACTTTAGTTTTGGATTTCTCACTAGTTTTCATCACTTGCCATTGGAGTAGCAAGCTTTCTCCTTTTTGTTGAAGAAGATGAAGAAATAGAAGAAGATATGATAAGTTAATTAAAAAAAGAAAATAAAAATAATACTTATCATAACTTCAACCATGGTTTAGTGTAGAGATTTAACCAAGGTTTAGAAGAGTGGTTAGGGTTAAAGAAGAGACAAGAATGGTAGACTTTTCAAAGCTTCAAGAAGCTTCAAAGAAAAGACAAACTAAGCCACCATTTCATTTTCTCTTTATCTTTTCCAAAACAATAATAAATGGATAAATAAATAAGAGAAAAGAAACCCTAACCATTCACTAAACATGGTTTAATCTTTACACAAACCCAAAAGAGCAAGTATCATCAAACATGATACAATCTTGTGCACAAAAGTATATCACATATACAATGTGTACAAACCAAGTGAGTAAATCCATTTAAAGTGAACCAATACTAGTTAATGCAAAGTAATATATCAAATATATAATTATACATTAAATCATTAAATCAACATTTGATTCAATGATCCGGTTATATCGCATATAACCGGCTAGTATCCAATGTATCAGCTTATCGAATCAATCCTTAATTCAATAACTAGGTTATATCGCATACAACCATTCGACACATTCATCGCGAGAATGAAATACGGTATCATATACACGCATTATTCTCGGTCCCACACATATCTCATATGCGCTCCTATTTCGTTTCGCTTGAGCCAGGAAACCTCTGTGTAGGACTATAAAGACTCGTCAATACGCCGGCAGCGGATGATGATCATATCAAACACCCACAAGCCGCAAGCGGTCTGCTAAATGTAACGGCCACCCGGGTATTGAGCGATCAGAAGATCGACGAGCAAGCCCGCTCACACTCCTGCGAATCCAACCAGTAACACTTACCGTATAGTCCGATCTGTTCATCTGATATGCCGCATATCTCGCCTAGGGGTGGTAAACGTCAGACCCCAATAGCTCGATAAGTCATGCCGACGTAGGGTCCATAACATTCGTGAAACTACTGATAACTCTTACCAGTATATCACTGCAACCCTGGCCAGGGATTTCCTGTTATGGCCAGTCGTGCATTGCGCAACATCAACCCCCAATACCGGGAGAGACGAATCCCCTCCTATTGCTCATTGCTTCCATGTGAATCGGGACTGTACCCAAAAACCACCTGTTTGCACAACTCAGTAGAGCCGTGGTAGGGTGGAAATCAAAGCACAGTGGGAGACACATAAGACTCTATGACGATCTCGGGTCAACAGACTAAGCTGTACCAGTGTAACCAGAGAACTGCCATCTGACGTGAGGTATAATACCATCTGGGAGTTCTCGGCGAGTCCGTTCAGTATACCCAGTCTCCACTGAGCACCCGCATACCATCTTCGATGTCAAACACCAATGGATATGGGATCATCCATCGCCCATCGCATGGGTCGAGAAGATATGCGCTAGTCTACTCTGGAATATTGATGCCCCGTCTCGATATTCCCACGACTAGGAACAATGAAGGATGTACTCATTGACTACCCAGGCCCCACTAGTATGATCTGCATCATAGTACTGGAAGTCGAGTACACATCCTAAGGGCTTTATCAGCATGTAATCAGAGAGACAGAAAGTATACATGTTAAGATAAAGAGCAACCTGATAGCGTACTATCATGTCGAGCAAGAAAGTCCTACCTATATATGTCCCAGCATCCACTACAATATACATCCAATGTACAGTAATGGCCTCTAGGGCATACATATAACTAACAATCTCCCACTTGCACTAAGGCCATCTGTAGCAGTGGTTTGCAGTGTCTAATACTCAACCATCCCATGTGAGTCTCTCTCTGGGAAAAGGCCTTCGTGAGTGGATCCGCCGTGTTGTCCTCTAAGTCTACTATCCTAACCTCGATCACCCCGGAGATCAACTATCTCCATGATCAGGTGATGCTTCCTCAGAATATGTCTGGGTCACTGATGGGACCAGGGTTCCAGGGCCGAAGCCACACTTCCATTGTCATACAATGGCAGGAACCTAGTTCATCTTATGAACCATTATACACCCAAACTGCCTCTTTGGTAGTATTTTTAATAGCGATGTTACCAGCCTTTATCGTCTAGTTTGCCACGGTATCGAGCTTGGAACTCTTCCAACATACCGTCCCTTTACTGAGGGTAAAGACAGTGCCTGTGACTGACATTCAGTCGTCTTTATCACCCTGGAACTCTTCCAGTGATTCACCCCAGGATCGATTGATACCATCTCACTACATCTAGTGAGAATCCTAGCATCCAAATACATCTATCTCATAGATGAAAACTCAGGATTTAGGAGGTATCACTTTGATCCTATTTGGGGAATCCTAGTGATAATAGGAGATTGATCGATCGTAGTATAGGAAACTCTTTTCCTATCAAGAGTATGTTGTCTACGTACAATACGAAGATGACCACCTTACTCTCTACTACCCTTTTGTATATACAAGGTTCGTCTACCATTTTGATGAAGTCAAACACTTTGACTATCACATTAAAACAGACATTCCAACTTCGCGATGCCTGCTTCATTATGTAAAGCAACTTGCACACGTTTCCGCTGCTCCCACTGTTTACGAGGACCTCTGGCTGTGTTTTTATAGACGTTCTCTTCTAAATCAGTATTTAGAAAAGCAGTCATGGCACCCAACCGCCAGATATCATAGTCATGTTATGTAGCCGTGGTAAGTAGGATCTGGACAGACTTAAGCATAGCTACTGGAAAAAGGTTTCATCATTATCCACGCCTGGTCGATGACGAAAACCTTTAACAAGTCTAGCTTTGAAAGTCTCAACTTTTCCATCTACACCAAGTAATCTTCTCAAGATATACTTGCTCCTGATGGGGATTTAACCCTTCAGATATAGCAGCTAAAGTCCATACTTTGCTGGTGTACATGGATTCCATCTCAGATCGCTAAGCATCCAGCCATTCTTACAGAGTCCCTACTCTCGATGGCCTGCTCGAAACTAGTTGGGTCATCATCTCATGATGCAATCCTTGCTCCCACTGTCATCGAGAAACTGAGGTATCTCTCAGGCGGATGAGGAACCCTACTAGATCGGCGGAGAGGCTGAGGTTCGTCGGGAACTATAGAATCCTTTGGTTCTGTCAAATCATCAACTGCAGTTCTTATATAGATGGAACCTTTCCAGTTTTACAGAACTGATCCTGCCTCGATCTTGTCCGGATTTTGCTTTAAACATAGGCCGGACAACCCAAATCTTAACTCGCTTAAGAGATGGGATCTTCCCACACCATATCTCATATGGAGTGGTAGGCACTGATTTGATTCAAACCTAATTCAATAGGTATGCAGCTTCTCAAGTGCATAACCCCAAAAGGAAATAGGTTACTCAGTAATACTTATCATAGAGCACACCATATCTTATATTGTGCAATTGCTCCGCCCTGATACACCGTTGTGCTGTGGTGTATTCAGAGGAGTAACACTGAGAGAGAATCTCATTCTCCTTTAGAATAGTCCAGGAATTCTATGCATAAGTATTCTCCTCCCTGATCTCATCATAGGACATAATACTTATACCCGTATTTTGGTTCTCTACTTCTAACTTACATTCTGTGAATACCTCAAAAGCTTCAGACTTATGTTTCAACAGGAACATATGACTGAATCTTGAGAGATTATCAGAGAATATAATGAAGTATAAAGAACCAGTCCTGGCATGTGTAGACAGGAGATTTTATATACATCATCATGTATCAGTCCCAAGAGTTCATTAACTCTTTCTCGGCTTCCAGTAAGCAGAGCTGGTGTCATTATATATCTTTGTGACATGACTGGCAAGTTTCACAAGATGTAAATTTAAACTGATTTAAATATACATCTAAATGTAACTTCAGCTAGTCGGGTCGCATTGATATGACCTAGTCTACAATACCTCAAGAAGAATTTGTTCATTTCTGAACTCTTCCTCTTGCGTGTGTTCAGTATACAAGGAACTATAGTTTGATTTAGAACGTCAATGCTTTTAGATAACGTGCCTGAACCGATCAACTTTTGATATGAGAAATGTTCAAAACATTATCCAACAATACAAAATTATATCCTTCTTTACTAATAAAGAGACTGATATGATTTTGTATATCAGGTTCGGTATCTAATAGCATTTGTTCAGAATCAATGTACTGGTAATACAGGGTGACAGTGACCAACAGACTTGGCTGCAACACTTGCTCCGATTTCTGTCTCATGAAACTTATCACCCGTTCTCAGTTTTTCTACCCTTTTGTAGCCCTATGTAATAGATTACATATCTGGGATCATGATCTGGCATCATATACCCAGGATGCAGAGGATACTGAGAAACAGTTCTTTATAATGAACACACCCGAAGGAGATGCGTCATATGCACTTTTTTCGTTTGGGCGGCATAGGAATTCTGGTATTCCCCTATTTCCTGCTCTGTCTTATAACAATTATAAGTTGGAGCGGGACCAACGTTCCCCAGCTCAGTATAACAAGCGGGTTCGGTCAAAATTCCGTTTTATTATCTTGATTAAGGCGTGATATGGTCGCTACCAGGAGAGAGAGAAGAAAACACTCTGCGTGCGCACTTGCAAGATCAGATTGGTTATATATTTTATCTAATCAGGATGGCTCCCACTGTTTTTATCAAATCTTCCTTCAAACCCTAAAAGGAAAGACTAGCCGGGATTAATTACACTCTACAAGTTCGCCAATCTTTCAGCCAGGCTAGTGTCGGTACTTTGAGGGAGGTTCCCCGTGCTTTCGCACGGACCTAATTACTGTAAACCTCGTTTTCCCAGAGGCGTAACCCCGTTGACACCTTTCTAGACACCTACTTGATCGGCTAATTGCAAAGTGCAAAACTCTCCCAGGAGTAACAATTACTCGCAGTGGGTATCGGGATCCAACTATCACATAGAAGGTATGCAATCTCATTGCAAGTTTCAACACTTGAAACTCCCGATAATGGTTTTTACCCCTAGCACTTATGACCTTAACTATGGTCAACAAATCATAAGTACTAGTCAAGTTCTACCCGTCATTTCGTGATTAATTAGACCCACCCACATGACCCTTAACTAAGGTCAACAAAGTCACGCGATTGTCCTAACTAATCGCATCATATGCGGTGTAGGAAGACATCACTTAGCTACCGTACACTGTGCCTTGACTATGGTCAACAAACACAGCACGAATACTAAGTACTCTACTTCCTAAAATGACGGAGGGTTGCGACTGGTTTTTGTGGAAACCTTTAACGCTTTGAACTTGATCTCGTTGCGGAATCAAATGGTTTTTTAAATGGAATGTTTTTGAAGTTTTTCTAGTTTTGCTAAAGAGGTCACTCCCGGCGAAGGGATCGTCAGCCCTTTCCTCGTCGAATGAGGTGCGGGATATATCATATATATCACTGTGCAAAGCGGAAACTATAGAAGCGATCAAATGACAAACCGAGGGTTGTAGCATCTGCCAGTTATTGCTAAAGGAGTCACTCCCGGTGAAGGGATCTCGGTCCTTTCCCTATCGAATAAGGTGCAGGATGTTCTACAAGGAACACCACGATGCAAAGCAAGAACTGTAGCTACCTGTTTTATTTTGAAATTTGATTCCACAACATCTATTAGGTTTATTTTCTTTCATTAATCTCATTAATGAATATCCCATCATTTAAATTACCTAAACATCACAGATAAATATGACGTACACTTATGCCATCCGCATTCGCCTCGATGTCCCCTCGTGCACCGTTAGGTTAGGTAACTAACGGCAGAGCGGGGCAGGGCTAGCGCGGGTGTAAAACATAAGCAACGTCTATATAATATATCATATATACTATATATAATACCTGTCACAGAACATCGCATGATCACATCACAGATAAATCACAGCAGAAGAAACATATGAAATATTGGATATACTAGGACGTCCGTGTTTTCAATACGAGCCAGTATAAAACACGGATTCCACGGTCGTGATGAATAGCCAATCCCACACCCCTAGACCCCTACGAGAGCGGCAAGCAACCCTACCAATTCTAGGGTTAGGAGACCCGGACTCGACTCCTCGAGTTGGTCTCCCACTGGACCCCAGAACCCGGTTACTTGTGCTCCCCTCCTTGGGTCTATCCTAGTGCAGAAAAGTAAATAATATACATCAACGGTGACAACTTCCGCAACCTGGAAGTGCCCCAATAAAAGAATATTACATACAAGTTTTTACATGAATGAAAATGAAAAACACTCATCTCACATAAAAAAAACCCGGCTATTCAAACACGACGATCCAATATAACATATCCAGCAACACATAACATCACATGTCATCAACGTAAGTAAATATGTCCATCCCAATTGTCGTTGAAATATAGCAACGAAACCGGCGATATCACATATTACACTTACGGTCATAGAAAAGAAAGTGTAAAACTACAACAGTTGGAATCCGCAACCTCCTCAGACATCGCATGCCTGACCAAATGAATTACTTAGACATCACATGCCTAACAATTATAAACTCCGCATTTCAGTCTCATTATTGAAAACACTTTTCAATATCGAGTCGGGCAATTCAACAAGATTCCCGACATTCTAATCGAATGCTCGTCGCAAACTTTAGTAGGCGGCCGCACCCCCGATACCGTCGACGAAGTGCATCAAGGCGGAACACCGCTGCCGCGAGCACCCGAACGGATGCTTTCGGCGACGGGGTTCTCCTACAGTCACTTGGTCGGGGCTATGGGGTGAGGCTGTCTATTAAGTTTACCCGGCGAGTATTCGCGTACACTACGTTATTGCGACGGGCTTTTGATCACATCAAAATTCCGTGGCAACCTATCAAGTGAGACTAAACTGCTATGTTTATAATATTCATTCCGTTATCTCATAACTATTTGTGAATTCCAAGTATTGTATCACATTCCGGATAAATAGAAAATGCTAAACTTTTCGATCGAACAATCGAACACCCAAGTTTTCCCGATACAGCTCAACACATGAAATAAGTCTAACAACATTCAGTTCGTGCCTCAGTACCAACGGTCCAGCCGTAGAAGGGTCAAGCCAACGCCTCACATGTGGCACGCCGTACTGCCCCAAACCCGAAGGTTCAAAGGGCAGTTCAAGACGGTCACATAATCGAGTTAAGGTTTGTTGTCTTCTAGAGGGTCCATCGCGTTACTTGCACTACTTAGAACGTCGTTAAACTACGGAAAAGTCCAACAATTGGAAATTTCCCGGTAGGATAAAAGTTGGGTATTTATATCCGGTCGAACTTTTTAACATATTCTAAAAATACCCGGAAAAGCACACCGACAAAATTAGACAGTTCGATCGAATACACCGAGTCCCCAATATTACCCAGAAAATTCAAATCTTTAAAAAATTATTAAAAATTCCCAGAAACACTAACAATAAACTACAAGAATTACTGTGCAGAAACATGTGCCAGAGGAGACCAACATGCCGCGGAACCGCCGCATTAGGCATGCATCTGCGGCGGTTCCGCCGCACAATGAACGATTCAGAGCCCCCGTTTTAAACAGTAATTCTTATAATATTGCACTGAGGTTTCTGAATATTTTTAATCGGGAAAAAACCCAGTTTTTCAAAATCGTCCAGAGAGCATTTTAAATCGGGGTTTTGTGTTCGATCGGACTTCTAACTCCGTCAGGACTTCGCCTAAGGCTCTAGCTAGGCTCTGATACCACTGTAGGGTTCCTAGGCACTCTAGTGAAGTCTCACAAGTGATCAAACACGCAAATTTCTAAAAATTACGGTGCCGAGAAAACCTAGAACAGATCGTTAACTAGATATTTAGGCAAAGCAAGCAAGTAAACGGAAATATAGAAATAGGAAAGGGGCTACAACCTTTGTAGATCCGGTCCACTCCCCTCTGGTATCAGAGCATCAAGAAGCTTCAAAGAAAAGACAAACTAAGCCACCATTTCATTTTCTCTTTATCTTTTCCAAAACAATAATAAATGGATAAATAAATAAGAGAAAAGAAACCCTAACCATTCACTAAACATGGTTTAATCTTTACACAAACCCAAAAGAGCAAGTATCATCAAACATGATACAATCTTGTGCACAAAAGTATATCACATATACAATGTGTACAAACCAAGTGAGTAAATCCATTTAAAGTGAACCAATACTAGTTAATGCAAAGTAATATATCAAATATATAATTATACATTAAATCATTAAATCAACACTTAATTCAATGATCCGGTTATATCGCATATAACCGGCTAGTATCCAATGTATCGGCTTATCGAATCAATCCTTAATTCAATAACTAGGTTATATCGCATACAACCATTCGACACATTCATCGCGAGAATGAAATACGGTATCATATACACGCATTATTCTCGGTCACGCACATATCTCATATGCGCTCCTATTTCGTTTCGCTTGAGCCAGGAAACCTCTGTGTAGGACTCTAAAGACTCGTCAATACGCCGGCAGCGGATGATGATCATATCAAACACCCACAAGCCGCAAGCGGTCTGCTAAACGTAACGGCCACCCGGGTATTGAGCGATCAGAAGATCGACGAGCAAGCCTGCTCACACTCCTGCGAATCCAACCAGTAACACTTACCGTATAGTCCGATCTGTTCGTCTGATATGCCGCATATCTCGCCTAGGGGTGGTAAACGTCAGACCCCAATAGCTCGATAAGTCATGCCGACGTAGGGTCCATAACATTCGTGAAACTACTGATAACTCTTACCAGTATATCACTGCAACCCTGGCCAGGGATTTCCTGTTATGGCCAGTCGTGCATTGCGCAACATCAACCCCCAATACCGGGAGAGACGAATCCCCTCCTATCGCTCATTGCCTCCATGTGAATCGGGACTGTACCCAAAAACCACCTGTTTGCACAACTCAGTAGAGCCGTGGTAGGGTGGAAATCAAAGCACAGTGGGAGACACACAAGACTCTATGACGATCTCGGGTCAACAGACTAAGCTGTACCAGTGTCACCAGAGAACTGCCATCTGACGTGAGGTATAATACCATCTGGGAGTTCTCGGCGAGTCCGTTCAGTGTACCCAGTCTCCACTGAGCACCCGCATACCATCTTCGATGTCAAACACCAATGGATATGGGATCATCCATCGCCCATCGCATGGGTCGAGAAGATATGCGCTAGTCTACTCTGGAATATTGATGCCCCGTCTCGATATTCCCACGACTAGGAACAATGAAGGATGTACTCATTGACTACCCAGGCCCCACTAGTATGATCTGCATCATAGTCCTGGAAGTTGAGTACACATCCTAAGGGCTTTATCAGCATGTAATCAGAGAGACAGAAAGTATACATGTTAAGATAAAGAGCAACCTGATAGCGTACTATCATGTCGAGCAAGAAAGTCCTACCTATATATGTCCCAGCATCCACTACAATATACATCCAATATACAGTAATGGCCTCTAGGGCATACATATAACTAACAATTGGGCCGACCCATTCTGCCGGAGCCCGATGGCCGATCCCGCAACGGAGCCCGAGATATAAGAGGATTTACGTGTCGATGTTGGACACGGGTTTCATGATGTTTTGAGTGTCGATACTCGACACTCAAGTTCCATGATTTTGATATATCGCGAGGGACACACGTTGATTTATATCCTCATACTTTCATGCATATGCTTTTATGATATTTACATGCATGACGTTGTAGTGTCATTGATGGACATGTGGATGGGAGCCACATGCATATAGGCATTGATTATATGGTAGATAATATCCACATGTAGATAGGCATCGAGTATATAGTTGGCACATATGCAGATACGGTCACCGTAGATATTATAGTATTACCTTTATGATATAGTTGAACTAGGAATCGTTGTTTATTCGATTTCTACCTGTTGATGTTTTCTACTCACGAGTTGGCAACTCACCATCGTTGGGCCACAGTTCTTACAAGTTGACCGCATGGATCATTAGCGGCATCGCTGGCATAAAGCTTGCTTTCGGGTGACTTGCTTTGGTAGGTGGTACATGTTGGATCGTACCCCTCTTGTATTTATTATTCCTTTTGTATCTAGTTAACTCCATCAAATTAGAAAGTAGTATTTGTATAAGTAGTAAGACTTAGCAAGACTTGTAGTTGCGAGACTTGAGCAATGTGTTATATGTTCGCTTGGTGGGTTGATGTCTTGCTTTATTCTTTACCCTTTGTATGGATCTTCGTCGTTGGGCGTCGTATACTTATTATACTGTCTTGCATGGTTGTGACTCCATCAATTGGAGAAAAGCTAGCTCCCTCTTGGGGATGCCTTTTATATTATCATGTGTTTGTGGTTTTGGATCAAAATATACAAAGGAGGTGTTGACCAAATTTTTAAAAGACGAAACATGTTTTTCAACTTGCATAATACACTTGTATTTTCATGCTCCCTCATTTATGTATTTAAGAAAACTTTTTAATTTCATCATACCCTTATTTCAAAACTTCACCTATTTTATTTTCTTTAAAAGTTTTAGATTGCTGGGTTTCGGCTTACTTGGATTTCGTTACGCCTGTAGACGTGGCGTGATTTAAGTGCCGGTCATGAACAAAATTTTCAGGTCGTGACACTTCACAGGAATATCGATGACTTAGTCTCGATATTCCCATGTCTAGGAACTGATTAAAGTATGTACTTGTGGACCACCCTGGCCCCATTAGTATGATCTCATCATAATCCTTGTAGTCAAGTACATATCCTAAGAGCTTTATCAACATGTGAGAGAAAGACAGTAAAGAATACCAGTCAACATATTAAGATAAAGAGTAACTAGATAGCATCCTATTATGCCGAGCAAGAAAATCCTCTCTCTCTATATATATGTCCAAGCATCCACTACAATATACATCACATGTACAATAATGGCCTCTAGGGCATACATATAACTAACAATCTCTCACTTGCACTAAGGCCATGTATTGTAATATCTCATACCCAACATCCCAAAAAGTCTCTCAAATTGTATTTGGGGGAGGGCCTTCGTGAGTGGATCCGCTATGTTTTCCTTCGTGTCAACTCTCCTAACCTCGATCTCCCGGCGATCTACTATCTCCCTGATGAGGTGATACAGCCTCAGAATATGTCTGGATCTCTGATGGGACCCGGGTTCCTTCGCCAAATCCAACGCTCCATTGTTATCACAATACACAGGTATTGGATGCTCAATGGATGGAACCACACCAAGCTCAGCAATGAACTTCTTCATCCAGACTGCTTCATTGGCAGCATCGTTGGCAGAGATGTATTCAGCCTCCATCGCCGACTGTGCTACGGTGTCTTGCTTGGAACTCTTCCAACACACCGCCCCTCCGTTAAGGGTAAAGACAAAACCCGAGACCGACTTACTGTCATCCTTATCACTCTGGAAACTCAAATCGGTAAAGGACTCCACTTGGAGTTCACCGTTACCATACACCAAGAACATTTCTTTTGTCCTTCTCAAGTACTTAAGAATGTTCTTCACATCTGTCCAGTGGTTTTACCAAGGATCTGATTGATATCTTCTCACTACACCTGGTGAGTAAGCTACATCCGGGCTGGTGCATAACATCTCATACATGATAGAGACTACTGCTGAAGCATAGGGTATCCCTTGCATGCGAGCCCTCTTCAAATCAGTCATGGGAGACATCTCTTTGGAGAGAGTGATTCCTGAACAAGCGGGTATATTACATCGCTTGGAACCTTCCATACTAAACTTCTTTAGTATGGTGTCTATGTACCTGGTGTTGGCTATAGTGCCCTCAAGTCAATTATTAGATCGCAGGCATGTGATTGCAATGATTGAGGGATGACTTATACCGGTAGGACAGTCTTACTCGAGATTATAGTATGCTATCTGGTTTGTCTTTATCATCACTATTACATGTTGATAGAGCCCATAAGATTCTTGCTTTACTACCAGCATTATGATGGCGATCATATACGTGGGAGCTGGTGGTCTATAAGCGTATCCTTAAATGTCCCTAGTCATAGGAGTTTATAGACTGGGCATCGATACTCCAGAGTAGACTAGTGTATACTGATCAAGACCCCGACGAGGGGCGGTGGCCAGGTCTCATAAGCCATTGGTGTTAGTTTGTTCACCTAAGATAGTATACAGGTGCTCATTGGGTTATGAGTACACTGGACGGACTCACCGGGAACCTGCTGGTTGGTATTATACCTATTTTCAGATAGCAGTTCCCAGGTGACATGTGTACAGGTTAGTCTGTCGACCTAAGATCGTTATTTATTTCGTGTGAGTTCCCACTGTGCTTTGATTACTATCCTACCATGGCTCAAAGGAGTTGAGCAAACAAGTTTTAGTTAGGTACCGTCCCGAGCCACATGGAGGCAGTGAGCAGATCGTCGGGGATTCGTCCCTCCCGGTATTAGGGGTTGATGCCGCACAGTGCACGGGTGGCCATCACCAGAAAACCTTGGCCAAGGCAGTCGAGAATTACCGATCTAGGATCGGTAGTTTCTCTGGTAGTGATGGGTTTCATACCGACACTAAATACCGCGTTATTTGGGGTCTGTCTTTATCCATCCCCCTAGACCCGACATGTGATACTCTTAGATGAACAGACCGGACTATACGGATATTTTCACTGTTAGGCTCAGTAAGGTTCCTGGATGAGTTCGCTCATCGGCTTCCCTTTCGCTCAATACCTCGGCAGCCGTTACGCACAGCTAGTGCCACTGACTTGCTTGTGGTTAAATCCACAGCCAGCGTATTGATGAGTCATTAGAGTCCCCCCACAGAAAGTTTCGCAAGTTCGGGAGAAACGTTGTAGACGTATGGTTTTATGGCAGGGTTCGATCATATACGTGCACTTGTGCATGGATCATGATCGGACGGATCATACTAGTGGGCTTTGGTTTAAGCCGGATCCTAGTATTAGATTTGTTGAATCACTTTTGTCTCATTGCATTAGTATTCAGTCGGAATGCGGATGCAGGTATGTATATACAGATGAGGGGTATTCTTGTGATCCGTCACGAGTTTACTTTAGTTGATAGCATATCTTTTTGTTGGATTAAACATTTTGGTTTAAATGTTTAATTAGGTGGAAATGGTGAGCTCAAGTCATCATGAAGTGCATTAAATGTGGCATGTGCATGGCTGATGACTCAAGGTGTGTTTTCTTGTGCCATGACCATTTTCATGTTTGTTTATTGTGTGGAATTGATGGATGGAGAGAGAGGGCAGCCACTAGTGAGGGGTTTGCTCTTGAGATATCATTCTAGCTCTCACAATTTATTCCACACAATATCAAGCTCTTCTTCTTCTTCTTTCTTTTCTTGAGCTCACCATCTCCTCATCAATGGCTTCTTCTTTAACCTCCACTCATTCCATCTCATGAGTTGAGAATCATTGAGTGTATGAGACAAAGTTATCACACACATTCTCTACTTCACCTTGGACATGTCGGCTAGCAAACTTCATGTTCGAGTTGCTTCGGTTTTGAAGCGGGAGCCCATAAAAGGTTCCTTGACGTGGTACCATTTCGATAAGGAGACCGGAGATCGAGCTTGATCGGAGATGCCGCGAGGAGCTAAGGATAGTTGCTAAAGACCGATGGACATGGATCGATCGGTGTAGCCATTCTAACTTCTTAGTAGTTTCTAGTTAACGGTTAATGGAACGATCCAGGTATTTGGTTATGGTAGCGCCAAGTTTTGAAAAGTTTTTGTTCCGCATTTGGCTACGATTTGACGGTCGGGAGGCTGCCGTAACCCAATATGGTATCAGAGCCACGCCATTAACCCTTACTAGCTTGTTCTAACATGTTTAAAGTATCGATTGACCGAATTTTTGAAAACCACAATTCCATTCATGAAGTTTCTGTCGAATTTTTAAACCGGTCGAAAAATTATATTCTGTGTGTCAGAAAATCGTACAGGCCTTTTTAAGAACCCCGAAGAAATTTAAGTGCACGTTCTCATCATCAAACTGTGGAACCGCGGCGGAAACATCATGTTTGCCACGGTTGCGCGGCGGTATGGTGGCAACAGTGCACCATTTTTCTTCTGGGTGTCTTTTATGTGGAATTGTGGTTTCTGGAATATTTTGTTTTGGCCCAGATTTGTTTGGGTGCTGGCTTTTGCACTTGGGCCCACTTCGGGAAATTTTGTCGATCGAAATTTTAAATATGATAGTTCACAGTACTACACTATTATCTGCGACCGTGAATGTCATTCGAGCGGTAAATCTTGTCTAATTACTATAGTTCTTTTAGATGGGTTTGCGAACGTGATATTCACGTTGATGTTCTGTGTTGTGCTGTGATGTTGCGGATTTGTCGTGGTGGATAGCTTGTGTGCAATGATAGTGCAGCATAGTTTTATTTGTACATTTGATATCACGGGGCGAGCGTCCGACATGTAGACTGTCGTCACTGCCTGTTTGTATATTATTCTTTTGGGGCATGACCGGGTTAAGGTCGATATACCCGTTGTACATATTTTCTTTTCTGTACTAGGATTACCCCGCGGTGGAGTGCACGGATAGCCGGGTTCTAGAGGTCAATAGGCCAGCATCTCATGGCTTTGAGACGGAGGGGCCTTCACTCTAGAATTGGAGGGCTATTCGCCGCACTCGTAGGGGGTACAGGATGACCCAAGCTGGGGTGCTCAAGTTACCGGATTCCGTGAAGTGTAGGGTGGTCCATTCACTTTGCTGAAGGGGGCTGCCGCGCTTCTGGTTTTGGTGGGTAACTTGCCGCACTCGTAGGGGTCTAGGTTTTCATTGCACAGGCTAACCACACAACCACGGGAACGTCGGGTTTCACTTGCGGCTCAATGGAAACCCGGGGCTCCCAGATTATCTGTATTGTTTTGTGATGTTTGTTACATATCTGTGATGTTGCATTTATCACGCCTGGAGCGATTATTATATATTGATATATATACCAGTAGATGTTGTATATGTTTTACACTCGCGCTAGTCCAGTCCCCGCTCTGTCGTTAGTTAAGTAACCTAATGGGTGATGATGGGACCAAGTGGAGAATGCGGATGGCCTATACATACATTATATTTTCGTTCTTTTATGGTGTGATTAATTGATGGGACTGCATTGATTCGGATCAATGCAAGAAAAACAGACCTATTCGATATTGTTAGAAAAATTTTCAAAAAGCTTTTATTACAAGGAAGTTTTCTTTTGTTTTGCACAGTGGTATTTGGTTATGAATATCCAGCACCTCATTCAACGAGGCAAGGGCCGAGATCGCTTCATTGGGAGTGACCCCTTGGGCAGAAGTTTGGAGCAGGGTAATAACTTCATTATAGTCGATTACTTTTTGCTTTGCATCACGGTATTCGGTTGGAATATCCTGCACCTCATTTTACGAGGAAAGAGCCGAGATCCCTTCACCGGGAGTGACCTCTTTAGCAAAGCTTTTCGCCACTATATCTTTATAAAAAGCTATCTGGTCCCTTCAACGATATCAAGTTCATTACGTTAATGGTTTTTCGCCAAAAACCAGCCGTAGCACTCCGTCATTTCAGAAAAGCATCGCCTAGTACTCGTGCTATGTTTGTTGGCTTCCGTCATGGCATAGTGTGTGGTAGCTATGTGTTACTTTTCTGTAGCATGGATATGCATTAATCTAGGACAGTCGTGCAGCCTTGTTGACATCCATCAAGGGCGAGTACGGGTGGGTCTAAATTAATCAGGACAATGACGGGTAGAACTTGACTTGCAACATATGATTTGTTGGCACCCGTCATGGTCATAAGCTGCTTGGGGTAAAAATCACATCGGGAGTTTCAAATATACAGGAAACTTGCCTGGCTTGCGCATACCTTCTGGAGTGTGGTGACTTGAGTGGATTCCATAAAGTTATCATGTGATGATAGTTGGATCCCGATTCCCACTGATGTGTTGGTTTACTCCTCAAGTGATCCCGACTAATTCTTCTTTTAGGTTTGGGGGAGAATTTGAGGATACAGTGGGAGACATCTTGATTAGATAAAGTGATTAAGCTTTCTGATATAGGTTAGAGTACACGCTGAGTGTTTCTTTTCTCTCTCTCTCTTTGACAGCGACCATTACCCAACCCTGGACTATAACTCAGTGACCAAGTTAACCAAACTTTCCTAAAACACTGGCTTTTGGATTGTCTAAGTTGCATACATCATTGCCACTCCTTTTTCCCTTTGCATTTCTCCAAAACACCCCGTATCACTACGAACATCCACTTCCATTGGATAAATCCATCGTATGGTTATATACAAACTCGAAGGAACTTGTTCCAGATTCGAGGATGGATTCTGGTTCTGGAGAGATTGAATAGGATTATTCAGTTGTCTTTTATCATCACCTTCTCTCAGATTGTGAGTACTCCTAGGATTAGGAGAGTACACCTATTAAACTTATTGGATAGTCTTCTTCCAAACCATAGGCAGGTGCCCAAAGTTAGGGTATAGAGAAAACCAATTAGCCTAAGTTAGGAGTACAGAGAGTAATAAGTAAAGAAAAATAAAGGAATTAGAAAGAGGGCAAAGTAATTGCGACTAATATCATTCACGACCAAACCATATATTTCATCGCCACTCCTACTTCACCTTTGTATTTCTTCAGAACACCCCGTATTACTACGAACATCCACTTCCATTGGATAAATCCATCGTATGGTTATATACGAACTCGAAGGAACTTGTTCCAGTTCGAGGATGGATTCTAGTTCAGGAGAAATAGAATAAGGTTTATTCAGTTGTCTTTTATCATCACCTTCTCTCTGGTTGCGAGTAATCGTAGGATTAGGAGAGTACACCTATTATGCTTATTGGATAGTCTTCTTACAAATCATAGGCTAGTGCCGAACGGTAGGGGAGGAAGAAAAC
This sequence comes from Agapanthus africanus, assembly GCA_030015575.1. NCBI lineage: Eukaryota > Viridiplantae > Streptophyta > Magnoliopsida > Asparagales > Amaryllidaceae > Agapanthus > Agapanthus africanus. Next base: position 365,238,316 of record CM057340.1, read on the forward strand.
CATTAAGCCTAGGGGGTGTACAGAAGGTAATGGGTAAAAAAATAAAGGGATTTGGAGAGACGGCAAGGAAATATATGGTTACAGTCATGAATCTGGATAGTGGAAGAGGCATTATTAGGAACACCTGGATACCCCTTCGAAACATTTTCATGTTTCAGTTTCACTATGAGTTATTAATTGAAAACTGATTTCCTAATTAGATCCTTACTCCAGGGTATGTATTTACCAGGTTTGATTCTCACATCTGTATGTTTTTATAGATGATGAGTGGGAGTAAGTTATTCGGAATTAGGTGATCATCCTCGTTATATCGGAATTCGTTGTAATTGGTGATATTTGAGGAAATCGCCTGGGTTTTTGCCGAACAGCAAATATTTGGTTTTGAATATCCGTTGTTATGCACCAATTTCAATCTGATATATCTGTACGTTTATTTTATAAAATGAGATATGACTTTTTGTTATTATGTCTGTGACATTTACCTATATCCGTTGGTGATTAGGGAAGGTGCATTCAACAGCGGTGTAATTCTTCTTAACCATGGTATAGTTTTTCTAACCTACAACGCACATGGTTTGAGTTATTGAACTCAGGGGACTTATACAAAGTATTGTATGGTGTCCAGTGTCCATTAGGACAATGAGGTTGGTCCTCATACTATATTTTGTTTACTTATGACTTCTTTAGTTTTTAGATAAGTGTTTCGTAGAAATACAAGGTCTAAGTTTTGAGAAGTTATAGGTACAGGAATAAAGTAGAGAACCATGTGTCGCAAGTATCAGGATTCTTCAAGATGGTCGAAGATGTAGATACTTGTATTTGGTATTCAGTTAACAGTAATGGTTTTGAGAAACTTGTTTCTCTGTCAGGTTACTCATATCTGGATGCATTCCTAAGTTGAGAAATGTTGATCGGCCTCTCTCCATTTAGTTGACATGAACTGGAGACAGCTGCATGATTTGAATCTGGTTCCAATTAAATCAGTGCCTCCGTTTCTATATCTTAACGATGTTAATGTATAAGGAGTTGTCCGGCTTATGCTTAAAACCAGTCTCTGGATAACTCAAGGCACGTTTCTGTAATGGCCGTTTTTGGGTTAACCCGGGCTATGACGAAGGTTAACTTTCCACCATCTGGAAGATCATGTTAGTGTATATGCCCTAGGGGCCATTATTGTATTATACCAGCTTGTATATTACTTAATGGAAGCTTGGGATATTCATAGTTATATTAACCGTCTTGCTCAACATAGTAGTATGCTACTTGGTTTATATCTATCTTAATATGTGTATATGTTTCTTTTAGCATATCACGAATACATATTGATAGAGCCCTTAGGATCTCGCTTGACTACCAGCGTTGTGATGGCAGTCACACTAGTGGGGGCTGGGTTGTCAACAAGCACATCCTTTTTCTGGTCCCTAGTCGTAGGATTATCGAGACAGGGCATCGATACTCCGCAGTAGACTAGTGTATACGCTTCTCGTCCCAGTAGGGGAGAGGGTCTGTCCCACAGCCATCAGTACATTGTACTGGAGATAATATGCAGGTGTTCGTTGGGTTACGGGTACACTAAACAGGACTCGCAGGGAACTGTTGGTTGGTATTATACCCGTCGTCAGTTAACAGTTCCCAGGTGACATGAGTACAACACAGTCCGTTGACATGACACTGCTGCTTTGCCTCAAATGTGTTCCCACTATTCTTAGATTGCTACCCTACCACGGCTCAACTGAGTCGTGCAAACAGGTAGCAGTTGGGTGCAGTCCCGAAGCACTTGGAGGCAGTGGCGGTAAGATAGGATTCGTCTCTCCGGGTATTGGTGGTTGATATCGCGCTGTGTTAGGAAAGCCCTTACGCAAGGTCCCTGGCCAGGGCAAGCGAGATTTACTGGTAGGTTTTCCAAGGTGTAATGGGGTTCACTCCAACACAACTTATACCGCTTTTAGGGGACTGACGCTTGTGGCCTCCCAGGCCCGATATGCGATAGTCTTAGACGAACAGATCGGACTGTACGGAGATTGTCACATTAGGCTCAGTAGGAGTTCGAATGGGTTTCCTCATCGACTTTCTTATCGACATCTACCTGGGGACCGTTACGTACAGCTAGCACCGCTTGCGGCCTATGGTTAAACCTACTGCCAGCGTAGTGTCGAGTCTTTAGAATCCAACACAGAGAGTTTCCCTGCTTCAAGCGAAACGATATAGAGGTCGTATGGTTTTACGACAGGGTTCGGACATATACGTGTACTTGTGCACGTGTGATGTTCGGACAGATTTTACTAGCGGGCTTTGGTTTAAGCCAGATTCTAGTATTGGATTATTGGATTTATGCAGTCTCAGTATATCCATGATTTTCGTAAATACGGATGGTAGGGGCATTCTCGTAATTACTCGAGAAGCTTCTAGAAGAAATGTGACTCATTTAGTTTTAATTCATTTATGAATTAAACTAAATGAGGTGGAGAGGTGATGTGTTATTTGCATTTAATGTTTTAATGACTCATGAGATGATTCATCCAAAGTGAGTTAATGAAGCATGGTTGTTATTATTGTGTATTATTATTTGGATAATTATCATTCTCATATATTCGCAAATGAGTAATAATTCATTTCATTCTCACATACACACTCTCTCTCCCCAAGCTCTTCTCTTCTTCAACCTAACCCTAATCCTCTCATGTGTTGAGATCCCAAGGGTTAGAAAGACTGTTAGATCCTTGATCCATCTCTTTATCTTCTAGGTCACTTGGATTAGCAATCCTAGCCACTTAGTTACCTCAAGTTAGAGGTTAAAGCTTGAAGAAGGAACTCTCGGGTGGATCTTCTATTGCATCGAGGAAGCCGACGAGGAGGTGAACAATAAGAACAAGAAGGTCTAGTATCTTGAGGTATAATCAACTATCATAGTAGTTAACTACTTCTTGATAGTTTGTTAGTTAGGGTTCAGCAAAGATCCGTTTGATAGTCGAGGTTACTTTGAACAAAATAATTGTTTTACCTATTCCCCCTCCCCGCATCTTGTGGGGTGTGTAACGTTGACTAACAGTGGTATCAGAACCTAGCTAAACCATAACTAACATGTTAGCAAAGTCTTTAGAAATTCGATCGCAATTTAATCCCAAAAAAAAGACATTTTCACCAAGTTTCTGTTGATTTTAAATTGGGGTCTAAAAATTTTTCAAGGACCCTTAAAAATACAAGCAGGGTTTTTTAAGAATTGTGAAGAAATTTGGGATCGTGACTCGTCCAAACCACCGCGGAACCGCGGCCGATCCAAGCGATCTGCCGCGGATCCGCGGCCGAGTTGACACCGAGTCAACCCAAATTTGCTCAGTTATTCTTCTGTGTTGATGTTGGGTTTTCTAGGATATTTTGTTTCTGCTCAGGTTTTATGTGCACAGAGAATTATTCAGAGTAGATTCATATGTGGTGCTTGATCGAAATTCTAAGAACTTTAGCTAACTGGATTATATCTGTGTTGTGATTAATGTGTTCATAAACCTCCCCTAATTGCTAGTATGTAGGTTAGAAGGGGGTTGCACATTTCTGTAATGGTTACTTTAAGTTTGTGGATATGAACTTGTTGGATTGTCATGAATGGATAGCCGGGGATGTGAGACGAGTGTTTCTTTCATTCAAATGTAAATTGTAATTTGTTGTCATATTCTTTTGCGGAGCACATCCAGGTTGAGGTTGTAGCCACCGTTGTATTATTTCATTTACTGTTTTCTGCTCCTAGGATAGACCCAAGGTGGGGTGCACAAACTACCTGGTATTTTGAAGTGCTTAGTGGCCTACTTACGTCGTTGAGGGAGACCGCTTCACTTCGGGTACTTGACGGGTAGTTTGCCGTAACCGTAGGGGTCTGGAGTGGGGGTTGGCTATTCATCATGACTATGTAATCTGTCTTTCATTGCAGGCTCAAAGGAAATGCGGATTCCTAAAATATCCAATACGTTCATCTGTGATCTGGAATGCCTATTATTGCGTCTGACGAATGTACAATATCTATATATGATATCTAGTAGGCGTTGCTTATGTTTTGCATCCATGCTAGCCCAGCCCCCGCTCTGTCATTAGTTAAGTAACCTAACGGGTGAATGACGGGGCCCAGTGGCGAATGTGGATGGCATAAGCGGACGTTGTATTTTCGTTGTTTTCTGCAATGATAGGTTAATTGGTGGGACGCATTATATTAATGCAAAGAAAATAAACCAAAGTTGAATCGTTGGAACAGTTTTAAAGAAACCACTCGGTTATTTTAAAACAAAAGATTTTTTTAATTGTGGAGCTTAAACCACTCCTTTTAAAAGCTATCAGGTTCCTTCGATCATATCAAGTTCACTACGTTCACGGTTTCGCCAAAACCATTTGTAGCCCTCCGTCATTTCATTTGGGTATTCAGTAGTATTCAAGCTATGTATTTTGACCAATGCCAAGGCATAGTGTTTGGTAGCTGCTGGGAATTCATCAGTTTCATAAATAGATGACTTGGTTTGGGACAGTCGTACTGCCATTTGGCCAACGTCAGGGATATCTACGGGTGGGTTCAAATTAACAAGATAATGATGGGTAGAACTTGACATGTGACTTATAACATTTTGACCAACGCCAAGGTCATAAGAGCATGGGGCAAAAATCCATATCGGGAGTTTCTAAAGAAACTGAAACTTGTTAGAGTTTCATACCATTTGGAGTGTGATAATTTTGGTAGGATTCCTTCAGCTTTATCACACGATGATATTTGTATCCCGATCCAACTGTGAGTATATGCTACTCATCGGGAGATTCTTTCACTTAACGATCAATCCTGTAAACCAAGTAGGTGTCGAGAAAGGTGTCAGCGGGGCTACGCCCCCAAGGAAAAGAGGTTATTTAATTAAGGAACTGTTAGTTGTATGTATGCCCTAGAGGCCAGTATTGTACAGATGATGTATATTATATTGGATGCTTGGACATATATAGAGATGACTTTCTTGCTCGATATGATAGTATGCTATCTGGTTGCTCTTTATCTTAACATGTACACTAGTCTCTTTATACTGTCTTATAGTTACATGTTGGTAAAACCCTTAGGATTTGTACTTGACTACCTGGACTATGATGCAGATCATACTAGTGGGGACATGGTAGTCCATAAGTACATCCTTCAAGGTCCCTAGTCGTGGGTGTATCGAGACGGGGCATCGATATACCAGAGTAGACTAGCGTATACGCTTCTCAACCCATGTGATGGGCGATGGATGATCCCATATCCATTGGTGTTTGACATCAGAGATGGTATACGGGTGCTCAGTGGAGACTGGGTACACTGGACGGACTCGCCGAGAACTCCCAGATGGTATTATACCTCACGTCAGATGGCAGTTCTCAGGTGACACTTGTACAGGTTAGTCTGTAGACCCGAGATCGTCATAGAGTCTTGTGTGATTCCCACTGTGCTTTGATCTCCACCTTACCACGTCCATGAGGGCATGCAAAACGGTGGTCTTTGGGCACAGTCCCGAGTCACATGGAGGCAATGAGCGATAGGAGGGGTTTCGTCTCTCCCGGTATTGGGGGTTGATATTGCGCAGTGCTCGATTGGCCGTAGCAGGGAAGTCCCTGGCCAGGGCTGATCAGAGATTTGCTGGTAAGTGTTACCAGTAGTTTCTCGACCCGTAATGAGCCTCACATCGGCACGACTTATCGGGTTATTGGGGTCTGACGTTTACCACCCCCAGACTTGATATGCGACGTATCAGACGAAGAGACCGAACTGTACGGTAAGTGTTACTGGTCGGATTCGTAGGAGTGTGAGCGGGCTAGCTCGTCGATCTTCTGATCGCTCTATACCCGGGTGGCCTTTACGTTTAGCAAACCGCTTGCGGCTTGTGGGTGCTTGATATGATCATCATCTGCTACCGGCGTATTAACGAGTCTTTAGAGTCCTACACAGAGGTTTCCTGGCTCAAGCGAAACGAAATAGGAGCGCATATGAGATATGTGCAGGACCGAGAATAATGCGTGTATGTGATACCGCATTTCATTCTCGCGATATATGTTTCGATTGGTTATATTCGATATGACCTAGTTATCGAATCATTGATTCGATAAATCGATACATTAGATACTAGTCGGTTGTATGCGATATAACCGGATCATTGAATCAAGTGTTGATTTAATGATTTAATGTTTAATTATATATTTGATATATTTCTTTACATTAACTAGTATTGGTTCACTTTAAACGGATTACTCTCACTTGATGTACATGTTGTATATGTGATATACTTTAGTGCACATCTTTGTATCATGTTTGATGATACTTGATCATTTGGTTAAATGCATAGAATTAAACCATGGTTAATTGGGTCATTAGGGTTTTGCTTTATCATTTATTTATTTGATTATTTATTTAGAAATGAGTTATGATAAGAATGGTGGCTAAGTTTGTTTTATGTTGAAGCTTCATGAAGCCTTGACTTTATGCAACCATTCTTGTCCTCATGCTTAACCCTAACTCTCCAAATGACCATGGTTTATTCTCTACACTTAACCTTGGTTTAGATATGATAAGTATTGATTTAAATTTATTTTTTATCATAACACTTATCATATTTTTTCTTGAGCTCCATCTTCTTCTTCAAGAAAAGCTCAAGGAGCATCAATGGCAACTTGAGCTAAAGTGAGATAAATCCAATTCTAAAGAGAACCCACCTCCTATTTCTTCGCCCTCTACCTCTTGCCAAGTTGTTTTGGGTGTTTACTTCACAAGTTTCACAAGTTTGTGAAGTCGGAGTTTGAACTTGCGAAGCCTCGAGGTAGATCGTCTTTGACACAAAGCCGACGACCTATTCCGCTTGTTTTCCCGATGAATCCGATGATCGAGTCGAGGATTCATGATGGACAGCGAGGGCATGACCACGTGGAGCTAAGGAGGTGGAAATCCGGATCTATAAAGGTTGTAGCATCTCAACTTTAGTTAAAGTGTTAACTAGTTTGTAGTTTCGCCTAGAATTCTAGCAACGATCCGTTAACTAGGGTTTCTCGGCACCATAATTTTGTAAAATGGCATGGTTGATGCCTTGTGAGACCTCTATAGTGTGCCTAGGAACCCTACAAGTGGTATCAGAGCCTAGCTAGAGCCTTAGGAGAAATTTAGACGGAATTTGAAGTCCGAACGAACCCGAAACCCCGATACCCAAGAGCTCTCTGGACATTTTCTGAAATCTAGGAATTTTTGATATTAAAAATGCTTAAAAAATTCACCAAAGAATTGTAAGAATTACTGTGTAAAACGTTTCCCATGAACAGTTCCATGAGCCGCGGAAGCGCGGCAGAAGCATGGCTTCGGCCGCCGTTCCGCGGACATATAGTGACGTCAGCCATGTTTCACTGCACAGTAATACCTGATAAATTCTGGTGACTTTTCTGGGTATTTTTAAATTGATTTAAGGGTTGAGTGCTCTGGGGTTATATTGGGAATCGACGATTCGATCGGAATATCAAACTTTGTCTAAGTGTTTTTCCAGATAACTGTAGAATATGTTAAAAAGTTTGACCGGATACAAATACCCAACTTTTCCCCTGCCGGAAAAATTCCAAGTGTTGGATTTTTCTGTGGTTAAAAGACGTTCGAAGTAATGCAAGTAACGCGATGGTCCCTCTAGAAGACAACAAACCTTAACTCGATTATGTGACCGTCTTGAACTGCCCTTTGAACCTTCGGGTTTGGGGCAGTACGGCGTGCCACATGTGAGGCGTTAGCTTGACCCTTCTACGGCTGGACCGTTGGTACTGAGGCATGAAGTGAATGTCTTTGAACCTATTTCATGTGTTGATCGGTGTCGGGAAAACTTGGGTGTTCGAATGTTCGATCGGAAAGTTTGATATATTCTATTTATCCGGAAATGGATACAATAATAGGAATTCACAAATAGTTATGAGATAACTGGTAGAATGTTATAAATCTAGCGGTTTAGTTTCACAAGATATCGAAAAGAGTTTTCGATGATGGGACTAAAATGCGGGATTTATATCTGTTAGGCATGCGATGTCTAAAGTAGTTGCGGATTCCAACTGTTGTAGTTTTACACTTTCTTTTCTGTGACCGTAAGTGTAGTATGTTCATATCGCCGGTTTCGTTGCTATACATCAACGACAATTGGGGTATGCATACTTACTTACGTTGATGACATGTGATGTTATGTGTTGCTGGATATGTTATATTGGATCGTCGTATTCGAATAGCCGGGGGTTTTTATGTGAGATGAGTGTTTTTCATTTTCATTCATGTAAAAACTTGTATGTAATATTCTTTTATTTGGGGCACTTCCAGGTAGCGGAAGATGTCACTTTTTGTATATTATTTACTTTTCCGCATTAGGATAGACCCAAGGAGGGGAGCACAAGTAACCGGGTTCTGGGGTCCAGTGGGAGACCAACTCGAGGAGTCGAGTCCGGGTCTCCTAACCCTAGAATTAGCAGGATTGCTTGCCGCTCTCGTAGGGGTCTAGGGGTGTGGGATTGGCTATTCATCACGACCGTGAAATCCGTGTTTTATACTGGCTCGTATTGAAAACACGGACGTCCTAGTATATCCAATATTTCATATGTTTCTTCTGCTGCGATATCTGTGATGTGATCATGTGATGTTCTGTGATGGATATAGTATATATGATATATTATATAGACGTTACTTATATTTTACACCCGCGCTAGCCCTGCCCTGCTCTGTCGTTAGTTACCTAACCTAACGGTGCACGAGGGGACATCGAGGCGAATGCGGATGGCATAAGTGTACGTCATATCTATCTGTGATGTTTAGGTACTTAAATGATGGGACTTCATTAATGTGATTAATGAAAGAAAAGAAACCTAAGATGTTGTGGAATCGAATTTTAAAATAAAAAGGGGTAGCTACAGTTCTTGCTTTGCATAGCGGTATATGTGATATGCCCTGCACCTTATTCGATGAGGAAAGGACCGAGATCCCTTCACCGGGAGTGACTCCTTTAGCAATAACTGGCAGATGCTACACACTCGGCTTGTTTTGATTGCTTCTATAGTTTCTGCTTTGCACAGTGATATATATGATATATCCCGCACCTCATTCGACGAGGAAAGGGCCGACGATCCCTTCACCGGGAGTGACCCCTTTAGCAAAACTAGAAAAGTCTCAAAATCACTCCATTTCAAAACTTCATTTGATTCTACAACGATATCAAGTTCATTACGCAATAGGTTTTCAGAAAAACCTGGCGTAGCCCTCCGTCATTTCAGATGAGTAGTAGTTAGTATTCGTGCTACGTTTGTTGGCCTGCGTCAAGGCGTAGTGTGCGGTAGCTAACTAGTATTTATCTGCTTATGCATATGATGCAGATTGGATTAGGGTAGTCGTGCGACTTTGTTGGCCTGCGTCAAGGGTCGTACGGGTGGGTTTAATTCAATCAGGAAATGACGGGTTGAACTTGACTAGCGCACTATGGTTTGTTGGCCTGCGTCAAGGTCATAGGACGCTAGGGGCAAAAGATTATCGGGAATTTCAAGTGTTGAAATTTGCAATGAGATTGCATACCTTCTATGAGATAGTTGGATCCCGATACCCACTGCGAGTAAGAGTTACTCCTGGGAGAGTTTTACACATTACAATTAGCCGATCAAGTAGGTGTCTAGAAAGGTGTTAACGAGGTTACGCCTCTGGGAAAACGAGGTTTACAGTAATTAGGTTCGTGCGAAAGCACGGGGGACCTCCCTCAAAGTACCGACACTGGCCTGGCTGAAAGATTGGCGAACTTGTAGTGTGTAATTAATCCCGGCTAGTCTTTCCTTTTAGGGTTTGGAGGAAGATTTGATAAAAAGCAGTGGGAGCCATCCTGATTAGATAAGATAATAACCAATCTGATCTTGCACGAGCATACGCTAAAGTGTTTTCTTCTCTCTCTCTCCAGGTAGCGACCATTTCATGCCTTAATAAAGATAATAATATGGATGTATTGACCGAACCCGCATGTTATACTGTGCTGGGGAACGTTGGTTCCGTTCATTTTTATAAGAGTTATAGAAATGAACAGGATATAGGGGAATACCAGGATTCTCATGCCACCCGAATGAAGAAAGTACATGCTGATGCATTTTCTTCGGGTGTGTTCGTTACTGAGAACTGTTTCTTCATTTGCTCTACGTCCTGGGTATTGGATACCGGGTCAGGATCCCATATATGTAATCAGTTACATGGTCTTAAGAAAGGTAGAGAACTTGGAGAAGGTGATAAAGACATTAGAGCTGGAAATGGTGCAATTGTTGCAGCTAAGACTGTCGGGGAATATCACCTTGTATTACCAACTGGTAATACATTGGTTCTGAACGAATGCTATTACATGCCGAACCTAATATGCAACATTATATCGGTTTCTTTATTAAGTAAAGAGGGATATAATTTTGTATTACAGGACAATGTTATGAACATTTTCCATAACCAAAAGTTGGTTGGATCAGGTACGTTGTGCAATGGCATTTATGTTCTAAACCAATCAACAGTTCTGAGTATAACAAACACACACAAGAGGAAGAGTTCAGAACTGAACGATTCTTTCTTGTGGCATTGTAGACTAGGTCACATCAATGCGACACGACTGGCTAAGTTGCATAAAGATGGATATTTGAAACCTTTCGAATTTTCATCTTATGACACTTGCCAGTCATGTCTCAAAGGCAAGATGACCAAGACTCCGTTTACGGGACACGGAGAAAGAGTTACCGAACTCTTGGGACTGATACATAGTGATGTATGCGGTCCCATGTCTACACATGCCAGGGATGGTTCTTCATACTTCATTACATTCACTGACGATCTCTCTAGGTTCGGGTATGTGTTCCTGATGAAACACAAATCAGAAGCTTTTGAGAAATTTAGGGAATATAAACAAGAAGTTGAGAACCAAACCGGAAAAAGTATTAAAATCCTTCGATCTGATCGAGGAGGAGAATACTTAAGCAATGAATTCCTGGACTTCCTAAAAGAGAATGGGATTCTCTCTCAGCTGACTCCTCCATATACACTACAGCACAATGGTCTATCAGAACGGAGGAACCTCACCCTATTAGATATGGTGCGCTCTATGATGAGCACAGCTGAGTTACCTATTTCCTTCTAGGGATATGCACTGGAAACAGCTGCAGACCTATTGAATATGGTTCCCACCAAAACCATGCCGACCACTCCATATGAGATATGGAAAGGAAAGAGACCATGTCTTAATTATGTTAAGATATGGGGTTGTCCGGCCTATGTAAAAACGCAAAATCCGGACAAACTCGCGGCAAGGTCTATTCTGTGTAAGTTTATTGGATATCCCAAACATTCGCGAGGGTATATCTTCTACCACCCTGAGGAACAAAGAGTGTTTGTTTCTCGGCATGCCACCTTTTTAGAAAAGGAATTTCTTGAAAAAGAGATTAGTGGTCATGAGGTAGAACTGGAAAAGGTTCCAGCTGCAGAAGCTACAACAGAAGATCTGGTGGAACCAGAGGATTCCGTAGTTCCCGATGAACCCCAGCCACTCCGCCGATCTAGTAGGGTTCCTCGCCAACCTGAGAGATACTATGGTTTTCTCATGGACGGTGGGAGCGAGGATTGCATCATGGAGGATGATGACCCAACTAGCTTCGAGCAGGCCATCACGAGTAGGGACTCAGTGAAATGGCTGGATGCTATGAGGTCCGAGATGGAATCCATGTACACCAACAAAGTATGGACTTTGGAAGTTGCTCCTGAAGGGGTAAAACCCATTGGGAGCAAGTGGATCTTCAAAAAGAAACTTGGTGTAGATGGGAAAGTGGAGACTTTCAAAGCTAGACTTGTAGCAAAGGGTTTGCGTCAAAGACCAGGTGTGGACTATGACAAAACCTTTTCTCCAGTGGCTATGCTTAAATCCATCCGAATCATGCTTGCCATTGCTGCCTTTCATGACTACGAAATCTGGCAAATGGATGTTAAGACCGTCTTTCTAAATGGTGATTTAGAAGAGTGCGTGTACATGACTCAGCCAGAGGGCTTCGTAGACAGTGGGAGCAGCGGGAAGGTGTGCAAGCTGCTTAAATCCATTTATGGATTAAAGCAAGCATCGCGGAGTTGGAACATCTGCTTTGACGTCGTTATCAAAGAGTTTGATTTCGTCAAAAATCCAGATGAACCTTGTATCTACAAGAAGGTGGCAGAGAGTAAGGTTGTCTTCCTCGTATTGTACATGGACGACATACTCTTGATAGGAAATGATATTCCTATGCTGCAAGCGGTCAAGCTCTTCTTATCACAAAGATTCTCAATGAAAGATCTTGGTGATGCCTCCTGCATATTGGGAATTAGGATCTATAGAGATAGATCCAAACGGACTTTGGGATTGTCCCAATCCAGGTACATTGACACCATACTAAAGAGGTTTAGTATGGAAGAGTCGAAGCGTGGGAACTTGCCCACGATCTCTGGAGTCTCTTAAGACTGATTTGGAGAGAGCTCGCATGCAAGGGATACCCTATGCTTCGGCAGTAGGCTCTATCATGTATGCGATGCTATGTACTAGACCCGATGTTGCATACTCACTAAGTATAGTGAGCAGGTATCAAGCTGATCCTGGAGAGAGTCACTGGACAGCTGTGAAGAGCATTCTCAAGTACTTGCGAAGGACTAGAGATATGTTCTTGGTGTATGGTAACGGAGAACTCCAAGTGGAGTCCTTTACCGATTCGAGCTTCCAGAGTGATAAGGACGACTCTAAGTCGCTGTCGGGTTTTGTCTTTACCCTTTACGGAGGGGCGGTTAGCTGGAAGAGTTCCAAGCAGGAAACCGTGGCAGACTCGACGATGGAGGCTGAATACATCGCTGCCAACGATGCTGCTAAAGAAGCTGTCTGGATCAAGAAGTTCATTTCTGAACTTGGAGTGGTTCCATCCATTGAGCGTCCAATACCTTTGTATTGCGATAACAATGGAGCGGTGGCTTTAGCCAAGGAACCCAGGTCCCATCAGCGATCCAGGCATATTCTGAGGCGGTATCACCTGATCCGGGAGATAGTTGATCGCCGGGAGATCGAGGTCAGGAGGGTTGACACGAAGAACAACACCGCGGATCCACTCACGAAGGCCATTCCCCAGATACAGTTTGAGAGACTCTTCGGGATGCTCGGTATGAGATACTACAGCAGCTGGCCCTAGTGCAAGTGGGAGATTGTTAGTTGTATGTATGCCCTAGAGGCCAGTATTGTACAGATGATGTATATTATATTGGATGCTTGGACATATATAGAGATGACTTTCTTGCTCGATATGATAGTATGCTATCTGGTTGCTCTTTATCTTAACATGTACACTAGTCTCTTTATACTGTCTTATAGTTACATGTTGGTAAAGCCCTTAGGATTTGTACTTGACTACCTGGACTATGATGCAGATCATACTAGTGGGGACATGGTAGTCCATAAGTACATCTTTCAAGGTCCCTAGTCGTGGGTGTATCGAGACGGGGCATCGATATACCAGAGTAGACTAGCGTATACGCTTCTCGACCCATGTGATGGGCGATGGATGATCCCATATCCATTGGTGTTTAACATCAGAGATGGTATACGGGTGCTCAGTGGAGACTGGGTACACTAGACGGACTCGTCGAGAACTCCCAGATGGTATTATACCTCACGTCAGATGGCAGTTCTCAGGTGACACTTGTACAGGTTAGTCTGTAGACCCGAGATCGTCATAGAGTCTTGTGTGATTCCCACTGTGCTTTGATCTCCACCTTACCACGTCCATGAGGGCGTGCAAAACGGTGGTCTTTGGGCACAGTCCCGAGTCACATGGAGGCAATGAGCGATAGGAGGGGTTTCGTCTCTCCCGGTATTGGGGGTTGATGTTGCGCAGTACTCGATTGGCCGTAGCAGGGAAGTCCCTGGCCAGGGCTGATCAGAGATTTGCTGGTAAGTGTTACCAGTAGTTTCTCGACCCGTTATGAGCCTCACATCGGCACGACTTATCGGGTTATTGGGGTCTGACGTTTACCACCCCCAGACTTGATATGCGACGTATCAGACGAAGAGACCGGACTGTACGGTAAGTGTTACTGGTTGGATTCGCAGGAGTGTGAGCGGGCTAGCTCGTCGATCTTCTGATCGCTCAATACCCGGGTGGCCGTTACGTTTAGCAGACCGCTTGCGGCTTGTGGGTGCTTGATATGATCATCATCTGCTACCGGCGTATTGACGGGTCTTTAGAGTCCTATACAGAGGTTTCCTGGCTCAAGCGAAACGAAATAGGAGCGCATATGAGATATGTGCAGGACCGAGAATAATGCGTGTATGTGATACCGCATTTCATTCTCACGATATATGTTTCGATTGGTTATATTCGATATGACCTAATTATCGAATCATTGATTCGATAAATCGATACATTAGATACTAGTCGGTTGTATGCGATATAACCGGATCATTGAATCAAGTGTTGATTTAATGATTTAATGTATAATTATATATTTGATATATTGCTTTACATTAACTAGTATTGGTTCACTTTAAACGGATTACTCTCACTTGATGTACATGTTGTATATGTGATATACTTTAGTGCACATCTTTGTATCATGTTTGATGATACTTGATCATTTGGTTAAATGCATAGAATTAAACCATGGTTAATTGGGTCATTAGGGTTTTGCTTTATCATTTATTTATTTGATTATTTATTTAGAAATGAGTTATGATAAGAATGGTGGCTAAGTTTGTTTTATGTTGAAGCTTCATGAAGCCTTGACTTTATGCAACCATTCTTGTCCTCATGCTTAAACCTAACTCTCCAAATGACCATGGTTTATTCTCTACACTTAACCTTGGTTTAGATATGATAAGTATTGATTTAAATTTATTTTTTATCATAACACTTATCATATTTTTTCTTGAGCTCCATCTTCTTCTTCAATAAAAGCTCAAGGTGCATCAATGGCAACTTGAGCTAAAGTGAGATAAATCCAATTCTAAAGAGAACCCACCTCCTATTTCTTCACCCTCTACCTCTTGCCAAGTTGTTTTGGGTGTTTACTTCACAAGTTTCACAAGTTTGTGAAGTCGGAGTTTGAACTTGCGAAGCCTCGAGGTAGATCGTCTTTGACACAAAGCCGACGACCTATTCCGCTTGTTTTCCCGATGAAGCCGATGATCGAGTCGAGGATTCATGATGGACAGCGAGGGCATGACCACGTGGAGCTAAGGAGGCGGAAATCCGGATCTACAAAGGTTGTAGCATCTCAACTTTAGTTAAAGTGTTAACTAGTTTGTAGTTTCGCCTAGAATTCTAGCAACGATCCGTTAACTAGGGTTTCTCGGCACCATAATTTTGTAAAATGGCATGGTTGATGCCTTGTGAGACCTCTATAGTGTGCCTAGGAACCCTACAGGAACTTCACGAAAGCGTCTTAAAACCTCCCTCGAAGTACCGACACCAGCCTGGCTGAATGGTTGAGCAAGTATTGTACAGTAAGAATAGTCCTGACTAGTTCTTCCTTTTTGGTTCGAGGAAGGATTCGAGAAACAGTGGGAGCCATCCTGTTTAGATAAACTAAAAACCACTCTAAACTTGAAAGAGCATCATGCTAAAGTGTTTCTTCTCCCTCTCCTAATTACAGCGACCAGAACATGACGGGCCTTAAGTTATTATTAGATAAAAATATTTTGACAGGGTCAAACTATAAAGATTGGTTCCGGAATGTCAAGATAGCAATTACCTATGACAAATTGGGGTGTGTCCTTATTACTAATGCCCCTACCGTCCCAGGTCCAAAATCCAGTGTCACGGATAAGGAAATCCGAAAGACCTGGGAGTTAGACTGCGCGAAGGCCAAATGCATCGTGCTTGCCTCTATAGATAATGAACATCAGAGGAGGCACGAGAATATGGATCTTGAATCCATATTTCTCCACACCAAGGAACTGTATGGAGAGCAATCTCGTATAGCTAGATACGAGACCTTGAAGAACTTGTTTCAGTCGAGGCTGGCCGTCGGATCATCTATAGGGGAACATGTCCTTAATATGATTGGCTATATTAAGGAGCTCGCGGACCTCGGGACAACAGTAGAGAACGAGCTATATACAGACTTGGTTCTCCAGTCCCTTCCTTCTACCTACGCCCAGTTTATCTTGAATTTCAATATTCAAGGTAAAGAAGTTGAACTACCAGAACTTCTTAACATGTTGAGGAGTGAAGAGGGCACCTTACAGAAAGTAAGGGAAACACCCGCTATGTTTGTTCGTGGTGCTTCCTCTTCCAGGTCCAAGGCAAGGGCCAAAGGAAGGAAGAAGAAGGCCCCTACCAAACCGAGTGGAAGTGTTGGTAAGGTGGGAGTCAAGGGAAAGGCAAAATTTGCAGTACCGGTAGTAGCAAAGGACGAGTGCTTCCACTGTTGTAGGAAAGGCCATTGGAAGAAGGATTGCAAAGCTTGGAATGCCAAGAACCAGGACCCAAGGCATGTTGTGGCTTCGGCTTCAGGTGTGTTTGTAATTGAAAATTGTTTGTCAATCAACTCTACTTCCTGGGTATTGGATACCGGATCAGGATCTCATATATGCAAATGATTGTAGGCACTGAGAAGACGTAGAGTACTGATGGTTGGTGATATGACCCTCCAGGTTGCTATCGGAGCAAGCGTGAATGTTGTGTCCGTAGGGGATTATCACCTTGAATTGACAAGTGGACATATTTTGGTTTTACGCAACTGTTTTTGAGTACCTAGTTTAACGTGTAATATCATATCAGTATCGTTGTTATCAAAAGAAGGTTATGATTTTGCGTTTGTAAGCGATGTTGTTAACATCCACCTTAATCATGATTTGATTTGGACCGGTACACTAGATAACGGTATATACGTGTTAAACCAATTGCAGCTTTTCAATGTCCAGAACACACTAAAAAGAAAGTGTCCAGATATAAATCAGGCTTTCTTATGGCATTGTAGACTGGGTCACATCAAAGAGACAAGGTTGACTAAGTTACATAGAGAAGGATATTTGGATCCGTTCGAATATCAATCTTATGCCACTTGTCAATCATGTCTCAAAGGAAAGATGACAAAGACTCCATTCACTGGACATGGAGTAAGAGCGAGCGAGCTCTTAGGACTCATACACAGCGATATATGTGGTCCAATGTCTACACATGCAAGAAGCAGTTTTTCTTATTTCATTACTTTTACGAATGATTTCTCTAGGTATGGATTCATTTTCTTGATGAAACATAAATCCGAGGCCTTTTAGAAATTCCGAGAATATAAGAATGAAGTATAAAACCAAAGCGGCAAAAGTATCAAG
Organism: Agapanthus africanus; assembly: GCA_030015575.1. Classification (NCBI taxonomy): domain Eukaryota; kingdom Viridiplantae; phylum Streptophyta; class Magnoliopsida; order Asparagales; family Amaryllidaceae; genus Agapanthus; species Agapanthus africanus. The sequence goes on from CM057340.1 coordinate 365,255,652, forward strand.
ACACTGAAATCTGATCGAGGTGGTGAATACTTAAGTGCCGAGTTCCAGGGTTACCTAAAAGAGAATGGAATTCTCTCTCAGCTTACTCCTCAATACACTCCACAACACAACGGTGTATCGGAGAGACGGAACCGGACCCTATTGGATATGGTACGTTCCATGATGAGTAATGCTGAATTGCCGTGATCTTTCTGGGTTTATGCACAATAATTAGCTGCATATATTTTGAACAGAGTTCCTACCAAGACTGTTCCTACCACACCATATCAAATGTGGAGTAGGAAGAAACCCTATCTTCAGTATCTGAAGATATGGGGATGTCCAACTTTTGTTAAAAAGCAGCATGCGGACAAACTCGAGGCACGCTCAGTACAGTGTAAATTTGTGGGATATCCAAAGAACTTCAAGGGGTATTTTTCTATTACACAGAGAAACAAAAGGTTTTTTTTCTCGTAGTGCCCATTTTCTAGAACAGTAGTTTTTAGAAAAGGAAACAAGTAGGAGCGCAATAGAACTGGAAGAAATTCCAGAACCACATGCTACTACTGAAAGCTTGATAGAACCAGAAGTTCCAGAAGAACAGGACATTCCCGCACCCCTCCGCAGGAGTAGTAGGCCGTCTCATCCGCCTGAGAGATACTGCGGTTTTCTCATAGACGGGGATAGAGAGTATTGCATCATTGATAATGATGAAACTACTAGCTTCCAGCAAGCCATTCAGAGCGGCGACTCGGTAAGATGGCTGGATGCAATGCGGACCGAGATGGAGTCCATGTACACCAACAAAGTATGGACTTTGGAATTTGCTCCAGATGGGGTAAAACCCATAGGATGCAAGTGGATCTTCAGAAAGAAGATTGGTGTAGATGGACAGGTGGAAACCTATAAGGCTAGACTTGTTGCAAAAGGTTTTCGTTAAAGGCCTGGTTTAGACTATGACAAAACTTTTTCTCCAGTGGCTATGCTCAAATCCATTCGGATCCTTCTTGCCATTGTTTCCTTCCATGATTATGAGATCTGGCAGATGGACGTAAAGACGGCTTTTCTAAATGGAAATTTGGACGGGTGCGTTTATATGGATCAGCCAGAAGGTTTCAATCAGAGTGGGAGCAGCGGGAAAGTATGCAAGTTGCTTAAGTCTATTTATGGACTAAAGTAGGCATCGCGGAGTTGGAACATCTGTTTTGATGAAACGGTCAAAGAATATGACTTTATCAAAAATCCAGATGAGCCATGTATTTATAGTAAGATTTTAGCACGAACTGTCGTATTCCTCGTCTTGTACGTTGATGACATTCTTGTGATAGGAAATGACATTCCTGTGCTGCAATCTGTCAAAGGATTCTTATCACACAGGTTCTCCATGAAACACCTGGGTGATGCCTCTTACATTCTGGGGATCCAGATCTATCGTGATAGATCAAAGAGGATGTTGGGATTTTCATTGTCCAGGTATATCAACACTATACTGAAAAGATTCAATATGGAAGATTCAAAGCGCGGTAATTTTCCGGCTTATCACGGAATCACCCTATCCATAGAGATATCTCCGAAGACTGATTTGGAAAGGGATCACATGTCAATTATACCCTACACTTCTGCGGTAGGTTCTATAATGTATGCGATGTTGTGCACCAGACCAGATGTAGCTTACGCACTAAGCGTGGTAAGCCGGTATCAATCAGACCCAGGGGAGAAGCACTGGATAGCAGTAAAGAACATTCTCAAGTTTCTGAGAAGGACTAAGGATATGTTCTTGGTTTACGGTGGAAAAGACCTCCAGATCGAGGCTTTTCCTGACTCCAACTTCCAGAGTGACAAGGATGACTCCAAGTCCTTGTCAAGTTATGTCTTTACCCTCAATAGAGGGGCAATGTGCTGGAAGAGTTCTAAGCAGGACACCGTTGCTGACTCGACGATGGAAGCGGAGTATATCGCAGCTTCTGATGCCGCAAAAGAAGCAGTCTGGGTAAAGAAGTTCTTAACAGAACTTCAGGTGGTTCCATCCATTGTTGATCCAACACCTCTGTATTATGACAACAACGGGGCTATAGTTTTAGCGAAGGAACCCAGGTCCCATCAAAAGTCCAGACACATCTTCAGGCGGTATCACCTGATCAGGGAGATCATAGATTGCTGGGAGATCGAGGTCCAGAGAGTTGCTACAGAGGAGAACACTACAGATCTATTCACAAAGGCCTTAGGATCTTAATATGTGTATATGTTTCTTTTAGCATATCACGAATACGTATTGATAGAGCCCTTAGGATCTTGCTTGACTACCAGCGTTGTGATGGCAGTCACACTAGGGGGGCTTGGTAGTCAACAAGCACATCCTTTTTCATGTCCCTAGTCGTAAGATTATTGAGACATAGACTAGTGTATACGCTTCTCTTCCCAGCAGGGGAGATGGTCTGTCCCACAGCCATCGGTACGTTGTACTGGAGATAGTATGCAGGTGTTCGTTGGGTTACGGGTACACCAGACAGGACTCACAGGGAACTGTTGGTTGGTATTATACCCGTCGTCAGTTAACAGTTCCCAGCTGACATGAGTACAATATAGTCCGTTGACTTGACACTGCTGCTTTGCCTCGATGTTCCCACTATTCTTAGATTGCTACCCTACCACGGCTCGATAGAGTCGTGCAAACAGGTAGCAGTTGGGTGCAGTCCCGAAGCACTTGGAGGCAGTGGCGGTTAGATAGGATTCGTCTCTCCCGGTATTGGAGGTTGATATCGCGCTGTGTTTGGAAAGCCATTACGCATGGTCCCTGGCCAGGGCAAGCGAGATTTACTGGTAGGTTTTCCAGTAGCTTCTCAAGGTGTAATGGGTTTTACTCCAACACGACTTATACCGCTTTTAGGGGACTGACGCTTGCCGCCCTCTAGGCCCGATATGCGATAGTCTTGGAAGAACAGATCGGACTGTACGGAGATTGTCAATTTGGCTCAGTAGGAGTTCGGATGGGTTTCCTCATCGACCTTCTTATCGATATCTACCTGGGGACCGTTACGTGCAGCTAGTACCGCTTGTGGCCTGTGGTTAAACCCACTACCAGCGTAGTTTCGAGTCTTTAGAGTCCCACACAAAGAGTTTCCCTGCTTCAGGCGAAACGATATAAAGGTCGTATGGTTTTACGACAGGGTTCGGACATATATGTGTACTTGTGCACATATGATGTTCGGACAGATTTTACTAGCGGGCTTTGGTTTAAGCCAGATTCTAGTATTGGATTATTGGATTTATGCAGTCTCAGTATATCCGGGTTTTTCGTAAATACGGATGGGAGGGGCATTCTCGTAATTACTCGAGAAGCTTCTAGAAGAAAGGTGACTCATTTAGTTTTAATTCATTTATGAATTAAATTAAATGAGGTGGAGAGGTGATGTGTTATTTGCATTAAATGTTTTAATGACTCATGAGATGATTCATCCAAAGTGAGTTAATGAAGCATGGTTGTTATTATTGTATATTATTATTTGGATAATTATCATGCTTCATATATTCACAAATGAGTAATAATTCATTTCATTCTCACATACACACTCTCTCTCCTTAAGATCTCCTCTTCTTCAACCTAACCCTAATCCTCTCATGTGTTGAGATCCCAAGGGTTAGAAAGACTAATAGATCCTTAATCCATCTCTATATCTTCTAGGTCACTTGGATTAGCAATCCTAGCCACTTAGTTACCTCAAGTTAGAGGTTAAAACTTGAAGAAGGAACTCTCGGGTGGATCTTCTATTACTTCGAGGAGGCCGACGAGGTGGTGTACAACAAGAATAAGAAGGACTAGTATATTGAGGTATAATCATCTATCATAGTAGTTAACTGCTTCTGGATAGTTTGTTAGTTAGGGTTTAGCAAAGATCCGTTTGATAGTCGATGTTACTTTGAACAAAATGATTGTTTTACCTATTCCGCCTCCCCGCATCTTGTGGGGTGTGTAACGTTAACTAACAGATCAATAGTGATATTGTTCTTGACTCGCCACAGTTTTAGTAAAATGGACTTTTTTAGAAAACAGTAGTGGGAGTATGGTAGAACTGGAAGTGATTCCAGAACCGCAAACGATTACTGAAAAATTTAATTGGACCAAAAGATTCAATCAGTTTTGACATTCCATTAGCCACTCCACAGATATGGTGGGTAACCTCAGGCGCTCCAAAGGTACTTCGGTATCCTCAAGGAGGGTGACAGGGAGGTTCCTGTTTACCCATACTTGACACTACTGTTGTTCCAGACTATGAGACCCGGCAGCAGGATGAGTATAGCGTCGTTCGAAACTAGCTTTAGAAATGCACGTGTATATGATTCTGCCAAAGGGTTGTCATAGTCAGTGGGAGCAGCGGAAGCATAGTGGACAAGTAGCTTATGCCTATTTATATACTAAAGCGGATATAGCAGAAATAGATCATCTAATTTTGATGTGACAGTCATGGGTTTTGATTTCATCAAAATAGGAGATGGATCTGTTAAGAAGGTAGTAGGGTGTGATGTCCTAGTATTTGGATGACATACACAGAGTAGGAAGTTAAATTCCTATACTACGATCGGTTATACTGTGGCGGTCACACAGTGGTTTCTCCACATAGGTTATGGATATAATATCAGGCATTTTGGTTACTAGATCTATGGTTTTTTAGATCTAGATTAGGATAGTTTCCCAATATGGGTACTTGGACAATATTCTAAAGGTATTTTAGAATGATCGACTCATGGCACGGTAGTGTACCTGCTGGTGATGGAGTCACCCTCTCCAAAAGTGTCTTACAGACTAAAGAGGAGAGGGATGTGCATGATTGGCATATCTCTTGCTTAAGCAATTGAGTCAATCATGAGATGTCAAGTACCACACCAGATATTGTTTTTGCACCAGCTGCAATAATTTGATATTAATCCAATCCTGGAAAAACGTTCGGAAGCAGTTTTAGAACATAAGTGCATGTTATAGGGATTTGATAACAGCAGCCTCCTTCAGGAGACGGTTATCTTTCCAGGCTTTCAAGGTGACCTGGATGACAGAGTGACTGTCTGAGCTATAGTTTTCCCTCTGACAAGGGGCGGTATTTTGGACAGGTGGTCCAAGCGGATACTGAGGGAGGTGTGGCGCAGGATACTGATTGAATTCAGTTGACGATACAGTCTAAGAAGCTTGCTGGATTTGGAGTTCATTTTTGAACTGGGTCCCATCAGATATCCAGATATATTCTAAGACAGGTATTGCTCATTTCGGGAGATGGTTTTCTTCGCAAACTTGAGATTAAGAGAGACATAAAAAGAAACATCAGGGCGGATCCACTCAATGTGGCTATATCTCGAACGCAATAGTTTTACAAACGAGCTTTGTGAAACTGATTAGTAGAGGAGTTAGGAGTTCGGTATCACACGGGCTGTGAGTATGCGACATCGGAATAATCAGCCTTAGGTGCAAGTGGGAGATTGTTGGCTGTAGTGGCCTCATGTCAATTATTGGATCGCAGGTATGTGATTGCAATGATTGAGTGAGGACCTATACCGGTAGGACAGTCTTACTCGAGATTATAGTATGCTATCTTGTTTGTCTTTATCATCACTATTACATGTTGATATAGCCCATAGGATTCTTTCTTGACTACCAGCATTATGATGGCGATCATATATATGGGAGCTGGTGGTCTATAAGCGCATACTTAAATGTTCCTAGTCGTGGGAGTTTCGAGACTGGGCATGGATACTCTAGAGTAGAATAGTGTATACTGATCGAGACCCCGATGAGGGACGGTGGCCAGATCTGACAAGCTATCGGTGTTAGTTTGTTCACCTAAGATATTATACAGGTACTCATTGGGTTATGAGTACATTGGACGGACTCGCTGGGAACCTGCTAGTTGGTATTATACCTATTGTCAGATAGCAGTTTCTAGGTGACATGTGTACAGGTTAGTCTGTCGACCTAAGTTCGTCATTTGTCTCGTGTGAGTTTCCACTGTGCTTTGATTACTACCCTACCACGGCTCAAAGGAGTGGTGCAAACAGGTTTTAGTTGGGTACAGTCCCGAGCCACATGGAGGCGGTGAGCGGATCGTCGGGGATTCGTCTCTCCCGGTATTGGGGGTTGATGTCGCACAGTGCACGGGTGGCCATCACCAGATAACCTTGGCCAAGGTAGTCGAGAAGTACCGATCTAGGATCGGTAGTTTCTCTGGTGGTGATGGGTTTCATACCGACACTAAAGATTGCGTTATTTAGGGTCTGACTTTATCCATCCCCCTAGACCCGATATGCGATACTCTTAGACGAACAGACCGGACTGTACGGATATTGTCACTGTTAGGATCAGTAGGGTTCCTGGATGAGTTCGCTCATCGGCTTCCCTTTCGCTTAATACCTCGGCAGCAGTTACGCACAGCTAGTGCTACTGACATGCTTGTGGTTAAATCCATAGCCAGCGTATTGATGAGTCATTAGAGTCCCCCACAGAAAGTTTCCCAAGTTCGGGCGAAACGTTGTAGAGGTCGTATGGTTTTATGTAAGGGTACAATCATATACGTGCACTTGTGCACGGATCATGATCAGACGGATCATACTAATGGCTTTGGTTTAAGCCGGATCCTAGTATTAGATTTGTTCGATTACTATCGTCTCATTGCATTAGTATTCAGTCGGAATGCGGATACAGGTATGTATATACAGATGAGGAGTATTCCTGTCATCCGTCACGAGTTTACTTTAGTTGATGCCATATCTTTTTGTTGGATTAAACATTTTGGTTTAAATGTTTAATTAGGTGGAAATGGTGAGCTCAAGTCATCATGAAGAGCATTAAATGTGGCATGTGCATGGGTGATGACTCATGGTGTGTTTTCTTGTGCCATGACCATTTTCATGTTTGTTTATTGTGTGGAATTGATGGGTGGTGAGAGAGAGGGCAGCCACTAATGAGGGGTTTGCTCTTGAGATATCATTCTAGCTCTCACAATTTATTCCACACAATATCAAGCTCTTCTTCTTCTTCTTTCTTCTCTTAAGCTCACCATCTTCTCATCAATGGCTTCTTCTTTAACCTCCACTCATTCTATCACATGAGTTGAGAATCATTGAGTGTATGAGACAAAGGTATCACACACATTCTCTACTTCACCTTGGACATGTCGGCTAGCAAACTTCATGTTCGAGTTGCTTCGGTTTTGAAGCGGGAGCCCGTAAAAAGATTCCTTGACATGGTGCCATTTCGACGAGGCGACCGGAGATCGAGCTTGATCAGAGAAACCGCGAGGAGCTGAGGATGGTGGCTAAAGACCGAAGGACACGGATCAATCGATATAGCCATTCAAACTACTTAGTAGTTGCTAGTTAACGATTAGTGGAACGATCCGGGTATTTGGTTATGCTAGCGCCAAGTTTCGAAAAGTTTTTGTTCCGCATTTGGCCTCGTTTTGACGGCCGGGGCGCTGCCGTAACCCAACACCTGGGTTTGGACAATCCCAATATCTGTTTAGATCTATCTCTATAGATCATTATCCCCAGAATGTAGAAGGCATCACCAAGATCTTTCATAGAGAACTTGAGTGATAAGAAGAGCTTGACCGAGTGTAGCATAGAAATATCTTTTTCTATCAAGAGTATGTCATCCACGTACAATACGAGGAAAACCACCATACACTCTACAGCCTTTTTATATATACAAGGTTCATCTATATTTTTGAAGAAGTCAAACTCTTTGATAGCTTCATCAAAACGCATGTTCCAACTCCACAACGCCTGCTTTAATCAGTAGATGGATTTAATCTGCTTGCACACATTTCCGCTGCTCCCACTGTCTATGAAGCCCTCTGGCTGTGTCATGTACACGCTCTCTTTCAAATCACCATTTAGAAAAGCGTTCTTGACGTCCATCTGCCAGATTTCGTAGTCATGGTATGCAGCAATGGCAAGTAGGATCCTGATGGACTTAAGCATAGCAACCGGAGAAAAGGTTTCATCATAGTGGACGCCAGGTCCTTGATGAAAACCTTTTGCTACAAGTCTAGCTTTGAAAGTCTCAACTTATCCATTTACATCTATCTTCTTTTTGAAGATCCACTTGCGCCCAATAGGTTTTACCCCTTCAGGAGCAACTTCCAAAGTCCATACTTGGTTGGTGTACATGGATTCCATCTCGGATCTCATAGCATCCAGCCATTTCACAGAGTCTCCACATATGATGGCCTGCTCAAAACTAGTAGGGTCATCATCTTCCAAAGTGCAATCCTCGCTCCCACAGTCTATGAGAAAACCGTAGTATCTCTCAGGTGGGTGAGGAACCCCATTAGATCTGCGGAGTGGCTGGTGTTAGTTGGGTACTATTGGATCCTCCGGTTCCATCAAATCGTCAGTTGTAGTTTGTGCTGCTGGATCTTCTTCCACTTCTACCTCATTTCCACTAATTTCTTTAACAAGAAATTCCTTTTCTAAAAAGGTGGCATGCTGAGCAACAAATACTTTTTGTTCCTCAGTATGGTAGAAGATATATCCATAGGAATCCTTTGGATATCCCACAAACTTGCACAAGACAGACCTTGCCTCGATTTTGTTCGGATTTTTCTTTTTAACATAGGCCGGACAACCCCATATCTTAACTCATTTACGAGATGGTCTCTTCCCATTCCATATCTCATATGAAATGGTAGGCACTGATTTGGTCGGAACTCTATTCAATAGGTATGCAGCTGTCTCAAGCGCATGTCCCCAAAAAGAAATAGGTAACTCAGCAGTACTCATCATAGAGCGCACCATATCTAATAGGGTGCGATTTCTTTGCTCCAATACGCCGTTGTGCTGTGGTGTATACGGAGGAGTAAGCTGAGAGAGAATCCCATTCTCTTTTAGATAGTCTCGAAATTACCCGTTCAAGTATTCTCCTCCCCGATTAGGTCGTAGGATTTTAATACTTTTGCCCATCTAGTTTTCTACTTCGCACTTATATTCCTTGAATTTCTCAAAAGCTTCAGACTTGTGTTTCAACAGGAACACATGTCCGAACCTTGAGAGACCATCGGTGAATGTAATAAAGTACGAAAAACCATTTCTAGCATGTGTAGACATGGGACCGCATACATCACTATGTATGAGTCCCAACAGTTCCGAAACTCTTTCTCCGTATCCAGTAAACGGAGTTTTGGTCATCTTTCCTTTGAGACATGATCGGCAAGTTTCAAAAGTTGAAAATTCGAACGGATTCAAATATCCATCTTTATGCAACTTAGCCATTCTTGTCGCATTGATATGACCTGGACTACAGTGCCACAAGAAGGCTTCGTTCATTTCTGGACTTTTCCTCTTGTTTGTGTTCTGTATGTTAAGAACTGTACTTTGATTAAGAACGTATATACCGTTACATAACGTACCAGATCCAATCAACCCTTGATTCTGGAAAATGTTCATAATATTATCCTATAATGTGAGATTATATACTTCTTTAGTTAGCAAAGAAACCGATATAATGTTGCACATCATTTTTGGTACGTAGTAACAGTCGTTCAGAATCAATGTATTACCAGGTAATACAAGGTGATTGTCACCAACTGTCTTGACTGTAACAATTGCACCATTCCCTATTGTTAGGGATTTATCACTCTTTCCCAGTTCTCTACCTTTCTTTAGCCCAAGCAAAAAATTACATATGTGGGATCCTGATCCGGTATCCAATACCCAGGACATAGAACAAACTGAGAAACAGTTCTCTGAAACGAACACACCCGAAGAAGATGCATCAACATGCTGTTTCTTCGTACGGGTGGCGCGAGAATCCAGGCATTCCCCTATCCCTTGCTCAGACTTATGGCATTCATAAGATAGAGCGGGACCAACGTTCCCTAGCCCTGTATAAAAGGAAGGTTCAGTCAATACATCCATATTATTATCTTGATTAAGGCGTGACATTGGTTGCTGCCTGGAGAGAGAGAGAGAGAAGGAAACGCGTTAGCGTGCGCTCTTTGCAAGATTAGATTTGTTATTATCTTATCTAATCAGGATGGTTCCTACTGTTTTTATCAAATCTTCCTTCAAACCTTAAAAGGTAAGATTAGCCGGGATTAATTACACCCTACAGGTTTGCCAATCGTTCAGCCAGGCAGATATCGGTACTCCGAGGGAGGTTCCCCGTGCTTTCGCACAAATCTAATTAAAATAAACCTCGTTTTCCTAGAGGCATAACTCCGTTGACACCTTTCTAGACACCTACTAGATTAGCTAATTGTAAAGTGCAAAATTCTCCCAGTAGTAACTCTTACTCACGGTATGTATCGGGGTCCAACTATCATATAGAAGGTATACAATCTCATTGCAAATTTCAACACTTGAAATTCCCGATAGTGTTTTTTACCCCTAGAAACTTATGACCTTGGCTATGGTCAACAAATCATAAGTGCTAGCCATGTTCAACTCGTCATATCTTGATTGAATTAAACCCACCCGTGCGACCCTTTGCTAAGGTCAATAAAGCCGCACGACTACCCTAATCCAATCGCATCTCATGCAGCAGATAAGAACTAATTAGCTACCGCACAATATGCCTTGGCTAAGGTCAAAAAACGTTGCACGAATACTAAATAGTACTTATCTGAAATGACGGAAAGCTATGCAGGTTTTTAAGAAAACCATGAGTGTAATGAACTTGATATCGTTGTAGAATCTAATGTTTTTGAAAAGGAGTGTTTTTTAGGCTTTTACTAGTTTTGCTAAAGAGGTCACTCCCGGTAAAGGGATCTCGGCTCTTTCCTCATCGAATGAGGTGCTGGATATTCATGAATACCACTATGCAAAGCAAGAACTAGAGAAGCGATCAAAAGACAAAACCTAGTGGGTTGTAGCATTTGCTAGTTTCTTTAAAGAGTTCACTCCCGGTGAAGGGATTTTGGCTCTTTCCTCATCGAATGAGGTGCTGGATATTCATCAAGGAATACCTCTATGCAAAGCAAAAACTAGAGCTACCCTTTTTGAAAATTTGATTCTACAATATCTTTTGGTTTCTTTCTTTTCATTAATCTCATTAATGAAGTCCGTCAATTAATGTTTCTTAAACATTTCAGAAAAATGAAACGAAAATAGAACGTACGCTAATGCCTTCCGCATTCGCCACGGCGCCCCGTCTTGCACCGTTAGGTTTCTTAACTACCGGCAGAGCGAGGGCTAGACTAGCGCGGGTGCAAAACATAAGCAACGTTTATTATATATCATATATATAATATTACATTCATCTCACACAGTTATATGATCAACATCACAGAATCAAGCAGCAGAAGCAATATATGAAATATTGGATATACTAGGACGTCCGTGTTTTAAAATTAGCCAGTAATGTAAAACATAGATTCCACAGTTGTGATGAATAGCCAAACCCACATCCCTAGACCCCTATGAGAGCGGAAAGTAACCCTGCCAATTCTAGAGTTAGGAGACCCGGTCTCAACTCCTTGATATGGTCTCCCACTGGACTCTAGAACCCGGTTACTTGTGCTCCCTTCCTTGGGTCTATCCTAATGCGGAAAAATAAATAATATACAACATTGGTGACAACATCCTCAACCCGGAAGTGCCCCAATAAAAGAATATTATATACTGATTTTATATGAACGAAAATAAAAACTCTCATCTCACATAGAACCCCCCGGCTATTCTTTCACGACGATCGAATAAATCATATCCACAGCAACACATGATTGTTAGTTATATGTATGCCCTAGAGGCCATTACTGTACATTGGATGTATATTGTAGTGGATGCTGGGACATATATAGGGAGGACTTTCTTGCTCGACATGATAGTATGCTATCTGGTTACTCTTTACCTTAATGTGTACATTGATTGTCTCTCTGTTACATGTTGGTAAAGCCCTTAGGATGTGTACTTGACTACCTGGACTATGATGCAGATCATACTAGTAGGGACATGGTAGTCCATAAGTTCATCCTTCAAGGTCCCTAGTCGTGGGTGTATCGAGATGGGGCATCGATATACCAGAGTAGACTAGCGTATACCTTCTCGACCCATACAGATGGGCGATGGATGATCCCATATCCATTGGTGTTTGACATCAGAGATGATATACGGGTGCTCAGTGGAGACTGGGTACACTGGACGGACTCGCCTAGAACTCCCAGATGGTATTATACCTTACGTCAGATGGCAGTTCTCTGGTGACACTGGTACAGAGTAGTCTGTTGACCCGAGATCATCATAGAGTCTTGTGTGGTTCCCACTGTGCTTTGATTTCCACCTTACCACGTCCAAGAAGGCGTGCAAAACGGTGGCTTTTGGGTACAGTCCCGAATCACATGGAGGCAATGAGCGATAGGAGGGGATTCGTGTCTCCCGGTATAGGGAGTTGATGTTACGCTGTGTTCGATTGGCTATAACCGGAAATCCCTGGCCAGGGTTGCTGAGATTTACTGGTAAGTGTTACCAGTAGTTTCTCGAACTGTTATAGACCTCATATCGACACGACTTATTGAGCTATTGGGGTCTGACGTTTACCACCCCTAGGCGAGATATGCGACATATCAGACGATCAGACCGGACTGTACGGTAAGTGTTACTGGTTGGATTCACAGGAGTGTGAGCGGGCTTGCTCGTCGATCTTCGGATCGCTCAATACCCGGGTGGCCGTTACGTTTAGCAGACCGCTTGCGGCTTGTGGGTGTTTGATATGACCATCACCTGCTGCCGGCGTATTGACGAGTCTTTAGAGTCCTACACAGAGGTTTCCTGGCTCAAGCGAAACGAAATAGGAGCGCATATGAGATATGTGCGGGACCGAGAATAATGCGTGTATGTGATACCGTATTTCATTCTCGCGATGAATGTATCGAATGGTTGTATGCGATATAACCTAGTTATCGAATCATGGATTGATTCGATAAGCCGATACATTGGATACTAGTCGGTTATGTGCGACATGAACGGATCATGGAATCAAGTGTTGATTTGATGATTTAATGCATAATTATATATTTGATATATTACTTTGCATTAACTAGTATTGGTTCACTTTAAATAGATTTTCTCACTCAAAGTTCACAAGTTGTATATGTGATATACTTTTGTGCACTTGATTGTATCATGTTTGATGATACATGCTTACTTGAGTTTGTGTAAAGATTAAACCATGGTTATTTAAATGGTTAGGGTTTTGTTTTTCATATCTATTTATTCATTTATTTATTTTTGGAAAATATATGAAATGAATGGTGGCTATGTTTGTTTTTAGTTGAAGATTCATGAAGCATTGACTAAGTCACCATTCTTGTCTCATGCTTAACCCTAACCATTTAAACTAACCCTAGTTCATTCTCTACACTTAACCAAGGGTTAGTATATGATAAGTATGATTTTCTTTTCTATTATTTTTTCACTTATCATATTCTATCATCTTCTTCCTCTTCTTCTTCTTCATGAAGAAACCTTGCTCCATCAATGGCAACTTGAGCAAATGAGTGAGAAATCCAATTCTAAAGTGAACCGACCTCCTATTTCTTTATCCTCTACCTCTTGCCAAGTAGTATAGGGTGTTTTCTTCACAAGTTTCATGACTTGGTGAAGTGGGAGCTTGATCTTGTGATGCCTCGACGTAGATTATCTTCGGCATCGTTGTCGATGACCTAGCCCGCCCATTTCTCCGAGGAAGCCGACGCTAGAGCCCGGGTTTCCATTTGGACAGCGAGGAGACTTCATTGCGGAGCTATGGAGGTGGAGGACCGGATCTACAAAGGTTGTATTTCCGTTCTTTCAGTTATATTGTTAGCTAGTTGCATGTTTCGCCTAAAATTCTAGTTAACGATCCGTATTAGGGTTTCTCGGCACCCGTAAAATCAGAAATTGGAATGGTTGATGCCTTGTGAGACCTCATTAGAGTGCCTAGGAACCCTACAATGATATCACATAAAATCAGCGTAAGTAAATATGTGTATCCCTATAACTTGTTGACATATAGTAACGAGATTGGGAGACCCCACATATTACACTTACAGTCGCAGAAAAGAAAACAGAAAACTACAATAATTAGAATCCGCAATATCCTTAGACATCAGAAACCCGGAATATCTCATATTCCGGATTTCATGCCTAACTTATAAAACTTGCATTTTAGTCTCAAATTGAAAACCCTTTTCAATAAACTGTCGGATAATTCAAGAAGATTCCCGACTAAGTGATCGCGTACTATACGCAATTGCAACGGAGTTTTGATCCGAATCAAAATTCCGTGTTAATCGATCAATGAGACTAAACGGCTATATTTACAATATACGAACTAGTTTTCATAAAACTAATTATTCTGGATTCTAACAATTGTATCTATACCAAACTAAACCCGAAACGACGTAACAATTACGGCTACGAAATACTCCGTATTATCCCCAATAGAACTGTTAACATCTCATGCAAACTGCGCTAATAAAACAATACCTGAAACCCCAAAATCAAGGCACTGGAACACCAAAAAAATTTCGAGGCCAGAATCAAAAGGAAAACCGGCCACACCTGTATTTTTGGAGATGTCGCCGTGTCAAAAGTGGTGTTTTGGCCTCAAATTTCTCCATTGTTCAAGTTGCATCATATACAAAATTCTTCAGTTGCTTAAAAACTTTTTACAGATCATTTGAAAATCGACAGAAACTTGATTTTGGGTTTCGGAGTTTCAGAGTTTTTCGGTTTCGTGATTCTAATTACATCGTCTAATCTTCTAGCTTAGGCTTTGATACCATGAAAGTATACCCTAGCACCATCAAGGGGTCTAAGTGACATCAAGTACGCCAAATTCAAATTTTTATTGGTCCTAAGCTAGACTATACAAGATCTTTAGCTAGGTGATTAGGGTTTAAAGTTTGATATCAAGTGAAAGAGCATACAACCTTTGTAGTTCGAGTCCTTCTCTTCAATAGCTCCGGGTTGTAGTCCACGCGGCTCTACTAGGCTCCTTTTCAAGATGAAAGAACATCCTTCGTGATCTTCGCGCCAAAGACAATCCACCCAAAGTCCATAAGCTCAAGCTAACCCTTCACTAATCTCATTAGTGAAGGCAACACTCCACATCAAATTGCTAATCTAATGTGTGATGGTGAAGTAGGGGTTTAATTTTCTCACTAGGGTTTTCACAAATTCAATGATTCACATCACATGTGAGGGTTTGAACTTGGAAGTGAGATGAAGAAATTTGTAGAGAGCAAGAGGAAGCAAGAGGTCAAGAAAAAATGGCTACCCGGGTATTGAGTATGAAGATCAACAAGCAAGCTCATCCATACTCTCCATGAAGCCTGTCAATAAAACTACCGTACATTCCAGTCTCTTCGTCTGATATGTCGCATATCATGTCTAGGGGTGGTAAACACCAGGCCCAAGTAACGTGATAAGTCATGCCAACGTCAGGCCTATAACGGTTTGAGAAACTACTGATAACTCTTATCAGTAAATCTCAGCAGCAGACCTGGCCAGGGACTTCCGGTTATAGCCAATCGAGCATAGCGCAACATCGACCCCTAATACCGGGAGAGACAAGACCCCTAATACCGGGAGAGACACTCCTATCGCTCATTGCCTTCATGTGACTCGGGACTGTACCCAAAATCTACCTATTTGCACGACTCCTTTGAGCCGTGGTAGGGAGGAAATCAAAGCACAGTGGGAGCCACACAAGACACTATGACGATCTCGGGTCTATAGACTAACCTGTACCAGTGTCACCAGAGGACTGCTATCTGACGTTTGGTATACTACCACATAGGAGTCCTCGGAGAGTCCTGTTCGGTGTACCCATTCTCCAATGAGCACCTGTGTACATTCTTTGATGTCACACACTAATGGTTGTGGGATCAACCATCACCCTCTAGGGGACAAAAAACGTAACCACTAGTCTACACTGGAATATCGATGCCCTGGTCTCGATATTCCCACGACTAGGAACTGATTAAAAGATGTACTTGTGGACCACCCTGGCCCCACTAGTATGATCTCATCATAATAATGGTAGTCAAGTACATATCCTAAGGGGTTTATCAACATGTGAGACCAAGACAATAAAGAATACCAGTCAACATGTTAAGATAAAGAGTAACTACACTATCATGTCGAGCAAGAAAGTCCTACATACATACATACATACATACATACATACATACATATATATATATATATGTCCAAGCATCCACTATAATATACATCACATGTACAATAATGGCCCTAGGGCTTACATATAACTAACAATCTCCCACTTGAACTAAGGCCATGTGTTGTAGTATCGCATACCCAATATCCCAAAAATTCTCTTAAATTGTTTCTCGGGGAGGGCCTTTGTGAGTGGATCCGCTACGTTGTCCTTCGTGTCAACTCTCCTGACCTTAAACTCCCGGTGATCTACTATCTCCCTGATCGGAGATCAAACTTGATCAAAGAAGCCATGAGAAGCTTGGGATAGAGGTTAAAGACTGAAGGACACGGATCATTCGGTATAACCTTTCTAAACTCCTTTATAGATAACTAGTGTAGGGTTAATGGTAGATCCAGTGAATCGTGTTCCGTTAGCGCCGCTTTATTAAATTTTTGTTCCGCATTTGGCCACGGATTGATGGCCGGGGCACTGGCATAACCCAACATGGTATTAGAGCCAACCCATTAACCTTATACTAGTTGTTTTAGACGATGTTAAAGTATCGAAACCGAAACAACTTCGAAATAATACCAACACATAATCCAGTTTCTGTCAATTTTATTTTAGTCTTCTAAAAATATTTAAACAATTGAAGAAGACTACCTATATGAAATCTAGAACACACACCAAATACGAGCCCCAAATGACATGACATATCCGGTGAGAATTGGATAAAATCCGTCCTTGCCGGTTTTTGTAATGATTTGGGACTTGAGTTTTGGTGTGTTGTCTAGTTAATGGAATATTAGTTAAGTGGTATTGTTTGTTTAGCCCTGTTTGGATATGGTGTTATCCTTTAGTTTGGGGCAAATCGAGGTATTTCGAAGTCGGTATTTCTAACACTGTTTAAATGTTTACAGTAGATAAATTATTATCAGCGACCGTGAATTTCATTAGAGCGGTATAACTTGTCTAATTGCTATATATCTTTTAGACGGGTTTGCGAACGTGACATGCACGTTGATGTTCTGTGTTGTGCCGTGGTTGTGGCAGAATCGTCGTGGTGGATAGCTTGTGTGGAATGTTAGTATAGTTTAGTTTTATTTGTAAATTTGATATCACGGGGCGAGCGACCGACATGTGGACTGCCGTCAAGGCCTGCTTGTATAGTATTTATTTGGGGCACGACCGGGCTGAGGTCGATGTCACCGTTGTCATATTTTCTTTTATGTACTAGGATTACCCTACGGTGGAGTGCACGGATAGCCGGGTTCTAGAAGGCAACGGGCCTGCATCTCATGGCGTTGAGATAGAAGGGGCCTCACTCTATAATTGGCGGGCTATTCGCCACACTCGTAGGGGGTACAAGTTGACCCAAGGAGGGGTGCTCAAGTTACCAAATTCCGTGAAGTACCGGGTGGCCCATTCACTTTGATGAAGGGGGTTTCCTCACTTCTGGTTTTGGCGGGTGACTTGCCGTGTTAGTAGAGGTCTAGGTTTTCATTGGACAGGCTATCCACACGACTAGGGGAACATCGGGTTTCACTTGTGGCTCAAAGGAAACCCGAGGCTCCCAGATTATCAGTATTCTTCTGTGATGCTTATCGGTTATCTTTGATGTTGCATATATCATGCCTGGAATGATTATTATATATTGTTATATATATACTAGTAGAATTTGTATATGTTTTGCACCCACGCTAGTCCAGCCCCGCTCTGTCGTTAGATAAGTAACCTAACGGGTGATGACGTGGCCCGGTGGCAAATGCGGGTGGTATATACGTACATCATATTTTTCATTCCTTTCTGGTGTGATTAATTGATGGGACTGCGTTGATTCTGATCAATGCAAGATAAAACAAACCTATATGATGTTGTTGGAAATTTTTTTCGAAAGCTGTTATTAAAAGGACATTTTCTTTTGTTTAGCACTGCGGTATTCGGTTATGAATATCCAGCACCTCATTCCATGAGACAAGGGCCGAGATCCCTTCACCGGGAGTGTCCCCTTGGGCAGAATTTCGCATCAGGATAATAACTTCACTATAGTCGATTTTTTTAGCTTTGCATCATGGTATTCGGTTAGGAATATCCTGCACCTTATTCCACGAGGAAAGAGCCGAGATCCCTTCACCGGGAGTGACCTCTTTAGAAATGATTTTCGCCACTATATATTTCTAAAGCTATCCGGTTCCTTCAACGATATCAAGTTCATTACGTTAAAGGTTTTTCGCCAAAAACCATTCATAGCCCTCCGTCATTTCAGAAGGGTAGCATTTAGTATTCATGCTTTTTTTGTTGGCCTTCATCAAGGCATAGTGTATGGTAGCTATTTGTTACTTTTCTGTTGCATAGATAGATGCGTTAGTTTGGGACAGTCGTACTACTTTGTTGTCCTTCGTCATGGGTATGTACGGGTGGGTTCAAATTAACCTGGACAATGACGGGTAGAACTTGACTTGTGACTTATGATTTGTTGGCCTTCGTCAAGGTCATAAGAGCATGGGGTAAAAATCACATCGGGGGTTTCAAACATACAGGAAACTTGCCCAGCATACGCATACCTTCTAGAGTGTGATAACTTGAGTGGATTCCATCAGGTTATCATGCGATAATAGTTGAATGCCGATTCCTACTGATGAGTTGGTTTACTCCTTGGATGAATTTAGATGATCCCGACTAATTTTTCTTTTGGGTTTGGAGGAGAATTTGAGGATACAGTGGAATACATCCTGATTAGATAAAGTGAATAACTATTCTGATCTAGGTTAGAGTGTACGTTGAGTGTTTCTTTTCTCTCTCTCTTTGGCAGCGACCATGGCCCGGCCCTAGACTAGAACTCATAAACCAGGTTAACCGAACCTTCTTAAAACATATTGGCTTTTGGATGGTCATAGTTGTATATATCATTGCCACTCCTACTTTTACCCTTTGCTTTTCTCCGGAACATTCTGTATCACAACGAAAATCCACATTTATTGGATATGACCATCGTATAGTTACATACGAACTCGAAGAAACTTGTTTCAGATTCGAGAATGGTTTCCGGTTCTGGAGAAATTGAATAGGACTATTTAGTTGTCTTTTATCTTTACCTTCTCTTAGGTTGCAAGGGCTCCTAGGATTAGGAGAGTACACCTATTACGCTTATTGGATAGTCTTCTTCCAAACCATAGGCTGGTTCCGAACGGTAGGGAAGGAAGAAAACCATTTAGCCTAAGGTGGTGTAAAAAAGGTAATAAGTAAAGACAAATAAAGAGATTAGAAAGAGGGAAAATTAAATTGCGATTGCTATCATTCATGACGTAACCACGTATATCATCGCCACTCCTACTTCACCTTTAAATTTCTCCAGAACACCCCGTATCACTACGAAGATCCGCATTTATTGGATAATCCATCATATAGTTACATACGAACTCGAAGGAACTTGTTCCAGTTCGAGAATGGATTCTGGTTCAGGAGAAATCGAATAAGAATTATTCAGTTGCCTTTTATCTTTACCTTCTCTCTGGTTGCTAGGGCTCCTGGTATTTAGGAGGGTACACCTATTACGCTTATTTGATAGTCTTCTTCCAAACCATAGGCTGGTGCCGAACTGTAAGGAAGGAAGATAACCATTTAGCATAAGGGTGGTGTACAGAAGGTAATGAGAAAAGACAAATAAAGGGGCTTGGAGAGATGGCAAGGAAATATAAGGTTACAGTCAAGAATCTGGATAATGGAAGAGGCATTACTAAGAATACCCAGCTACCCCTTCGAAACATTTTCATTTTTCAGTTTCACGGTGCGTTGTTAATTGAAAACTGATTTCCTAATTAGATCCTTACTCCAGGGTATGTATTTACCAGGTTTGATTCTCACATCTGTATGGTTTTACAGATGATGAGTGGGAGTAAATTATTGGGAATTTGGGTGATTATATCTGTAAGTGCACGGCGGCGCCCCGGTCGTCAATCCGACGGCCAAATGCGGAAACGGTGATAAACTTTAACTTTGCGAACTTAGCAAACCGGCACCACCGCGCACTAAACCCCGGATCGGGCCATTAAACTAGATCTAGCAAAGTAACAAGATAGGGAAGAGATATACCGAGTGATCCGAGTCCTCCGGTCTTCTCGTCATCGTCCCGATCTCTCGCGGAAACTCCGGTCGTCGCCTCCTTGCCGGAAGGGCATCACATCGCCTGTTTCTTTTACGGGCTCCCGCCTCTATACCGAGGCAACTCGGGCACGAAGCTGGCAAGTCGACGTGCCCAAGATGTGCTGTAGAATGTAGTGTAGATGATGCTTGTCTCTTTGGGGTTATGTTGGCTTGATGGAGGAATGGATTGGAACTTTCAAGTGGAACTCTCATTTATCAAGCATGGAATGAGATGATGAAATTTCCTCACCAAAAATGAAACCACTCATTTTCTCTCCTCTCCCAAATTGTGGCCGGCCAATACCAATGTGAGAATGGTGGAGGGAAAACACAACATAAGAGGGAGGTGAGTGTAGGAGAAAAGAAAAGGAGACCACAACATAAAGCAAAGAAAACATCAACCATGCTTATCACTCCATACCCATTCAAATCACAATTAATGCACCATCATGGATGAAAGATGCTAAACATATCATAATGAATACATTTGCAAGAAACCCCCTACACAAATGTTATTTGCAAACTTGCAAATAACCCCCTCCATCGGAAAAGTCCGGCCGGGAAAGAACAAAGGAAAACCGGCCGGAACGGAATGCAAACTGGCAACTCCAGAAAACTGGTCCCGTAATAAATTACAGGAAAACCCCCATACTGTGCATACACACCCGCATCTGTATTCCGTCCGGATACAAATGCAAAGAGACAAAATCTACACTGTACTATACTAGGATCCGGCTTAAACCAAAACCGGCTAGTAATATCCGTCCGATCCTGATCCGTGCTATACCGCACGTATCTGATCGAACCCTGCCATATATCCATACGACCACTAGTACAAACTGTCCGATCCTGATTCGTGCAATACCGCACGTATCTGATCGGACCATGCCATATCTCCATACGGCTTCTACAGCGTTTCGTCCGAAAGCTTGAGTAACTGAAAGTGTGGTGGACTCTAAAGACTCGTCAATACTATGGCTGTGGATTTAACCACTAGCACGTCAGAGGTATAAGCCAATACGTAACGGGCCACCATCTATTGACCAAAAGGGACGTCGATGAGCAAGCTCATCCGGACACCCTATTGAGCCTGTCAGTGATAATATCCGTACAGTCCGGTCCGTTCGTCTATGAGCATCGCATGGCGGGCCTTGGGGGTTGGTAAAAGTCAGACCCTCAAAAGCGGTACAAGTCGTGTCGGAGTGTAGCCCAGAACACCCTGAGATACTACTGGAATACCTACCAGTAAATCTCCTGCCTTGGCCAAGGACTTTGTGTAATGGCTCTCCTAGACACAGCGCGACCTCACCCCCAATACCGAGAGAGACGAACCCCTGAAGATCCGCTCACTGCCTCCATGTGGCTCGGGACTGTACCCAACTAAAACCTGTTTGCACGACTCCTTTGAGCCGTGGTAGGGTAGTAATCAAAGCACAGTGGGAACTCACACGAGACAAATGACGATCCCCAGGTCGATGAACTAACCTGTACACATGTCACCTGGGAACTGCTATCTGACGTCAGGTATAAGACCAACTAGCATGTTCCCGGCGAGTCCTGTCCAGTGTACTCATAACCCAATGAGCACCTGTATACATCTTAGGTGATCCAACTGACACCAGTGACTTGTGAGACCGACCACCGCCCCTCGTCGGGGTCTCGACTGTATACACTAGTCTACTCTGGAGAATCGATGCCCTGTCTCGAAACTCCCACGACTAGGGACCATTTAAGGATGTGCTTATAGACTCCATCTCTCACTTATATGATCGCCCTCATACTGCTGGCAGTCAAACAAGAATCCTAGGGGCTTTATCAACGTGTAATAGCGACCTGTCAGGTCACCTAAAGCAGTACACGATGATAAAGGTAAACCAGATAGCATACTATCATCTCGAGTAAGACTGTCTTACCGGGATAGGTCCTACCTCAATCATCGCAATCACGTGCCTGTGATCCAATAATTGACTCTGAGGGCATTATCTCCAACAATCTCCCACTAGCACTCAAGGCTAATTATTGCGATGTCGCATACTCACAGCCCGTGTGATACCGAACACCCAACTCCTCTACTAGTCAGTCTCATAAAGCCTGTTTGCGAAACTCTTGCGTTCGAGGAATAGCCTCAGTGAGTGGATCCGCCTAGATGTTTCTTTCTATG
This sequence comes from Agapanthus africanus, assembly GCA_030015575.1. Classification (NCBI taxonomy): domain Eukaryota; kingdom Viridiplantae; phylum Streptophyta; class Magnoliopsida; order Asparagales; family Amaryllidaceae; genus Agapanthus; species Agapanthus africanus. The sequence continues at coordinate 365,278,061 of CM057340.1, forward strand.
TCTCTCTATATCTCAAGTTCGCGGAGAAAGCCATCTCCCGAAATGAGCAATACCTGTCTTGGAATGTCTGGATGTCTGATGGGACCTAGTTCATAAATGAACTCCAAATCCAAACTTCTTAGACTGTATCGTCAACTGAACTTAATCAGTATACTGCGCCATGCCTCCCTCAGTATCTGCCTGGATCACCTGTCCAGAATACTGTCCCTCGTCAGAGGGAAAACAATAACTCTGACAACCTCCTTGTCGTCCATGTCACCTTGGAAGCCTGGAGTGATAACCGTCTCCTAAAGGAGGCAGCCGTTATCATATCCCTAGAACATTCACTTATGTTCTAAAACTGCTTCCGACTGTTCCTCCAGGATTGGATCAATATCAACTTATTGCATCTAGTGCAAGAACAACATCTGGTGTGGTACTTGACATCTCATGATTGACTCAATTGCCTAAGCAAGTGATCTGCTAATCATGCACATCCCTCTCTACTTTATTCTATAAGACACCTTTAGAGAGGGTGACTCCATTACCTGCAGGTACACTACCATGCCAGGAGTCGTCCATTCTAAATACTCTTAGAATGCTGTCAAAGTACCCTGATTGGGAAACCACCCAAGTCTAGATCTAAAACCATAGATCCAGTAACCAGTATGTCTGATATAATGTCCAAATCCCATGTGGAGAAACCACTGTGTGACGACCAAAATATAACCGATCGTAGTATAGGAATATCACTTCCTACTACCTTCCCAACAGATCCATCCCCTATTCTGATGAAGTCAAACCTATGACTGTTACATCAGAAATAGATGATCTATCTCCGCTACATCTGCTTTAGTCTATAAATAGACATAAGCCTGATGTCCACCAATGCTTTCGCTGCTCCCACTGACTACGACAACCCTCTGGCAGAGTCATATAGACGTGCACTTCTAAAGCTAGTTTAGAATGACGCTATATTCATCCTCCTGCCGGGTCTCGCAGCCTGGAACAACAACAATGGCAAGTGTGGGTAAACAAGAACTTCCCTGTCACCGTCCTTGAGGCTACCGGAGTACCTCTCGGGTGCCTGAAGTTACCCACCTTATCTGCGAAGTGGCCAATGGAATGTCAAATCAGATTGAATCTCTAGGTTCCTTATCAAATCTTCAGTAATCGTTTGCGGTTCTGGAATCACTTCCAGTTCTACCATACTCCCACTACTGTTTTTGAAAAAATCCATTTTTGTTAAAACTGTGGCGAGTCAAGAACAATATCACTATTGATCTTTCTTATAGTAAAAAGTCAACCCTCGTCATAGCCTGGGTCAACCCACAAACAGCCATTATAGAAACGTGCCTTGAGTTATCCAGAGTCTGGTTTTAATCATAAGCCGGACAACTCCCCGTACCTTAACAATGTTAAGATATGAACTGTACTATAACCAATATAGAACCAGAGGCACTGATTTAATTGAACCAGATTCAAATCATGCGGCTGTCTCCAGTGCATGTCAACTAAATGGAGAGAGGCCGATCAGCGTTACTCAACTTAGGAATGCTTCCAATTATGAGTAACCTGAAAGAGAAGCAATTTCTCTTTATCATTACTATCAACTGAATACCATACACAAGTATCTACATCTTCGATCACTTTGAAGAATCCCGATACTTGCAATACTTGGTTCTCTACTTTATCCAAATACCTATAACTTCTCAAAATTCGGACCCTGTGTTTCTACGAAACACTTGTCTAAAAACTAGAGAAGTCATAAGTAAACCGAATATAGTACGAGAACCAACCCCTCTGTCCTGATGGATACTGGACAACATACATTACTCTGTATTAGTCCCTTGAGTCTGATAACTCATTCACTGTGTGTCGTAGGTTGAAAACTGTACTTATGGTTTAGAAGAATTACACCGCTGTTCAATGCTCCTTACCTAACCATCCACTGATATAGGTAAATGTCATCGACATAATATCAAAAGGTATATCTCACTCTATGAAAATAGACGTACAGATATATCAATTTGAAATTGGTGCACAACAGCGAATATTCAAAACCAAACATTTGCCGACCGGCAAACAGCCCAGGTGATCTCCTCAAATATCACCGATTACAACGAATCCCGATATAATGAGGATGATCACCCTATTCCCAATAACCTACTCCCACTCATCATCTGTAAAACCATACAGATGTGAGAATCAAACCTGGTAAATACATACCCTGGAGCAAGTGTCTAATCGGGAAATCAGTTTTCTTTTAACAGTACACAGTGAAACTGAAACATTGAAATGTTTCGATAGGGTATCCTGGTATTCCTAGTAATGCCTCTACCATTATCCATATTCACAACTATAACCGTATAATTCTTTGCCACCTCTCCAAATCCCTTTATATGTCTTTAGTCATTACCTTCTGCACACCCCTTTAGGCCAGTTGGTTTTCTTCCTTCCCTACCGTTCGGCATCAGCCTATGGTTTGGAAGAAGACTATCCAATAAGCATAATGGGTGTACTGTCCTAATCCTAGGAGCACTCGCAATGCGAGAGAAGGTGAAGATAAAAGACAACCGAATAAACCTTATTCTTATTTCTCCTGGACCAGAATCCATCCCCGAACTGGAACAAGTTCCTTTCGAGTTCGTATATAACCATACGATGGAGTATCCAATAAACTGTGGATCTTCGTAGTGATACGGAGTGTCCTGGAGAAATAAAAAGGTGATTTAGGATTGGCGAAGAAATACTTGGTTTGGTCGTGAATAGCAGTCGCAATTTACTTTGCCCTCTTACTAATCCCTTGCTTTGTCTTAATCTTAATACCTTCTGCACACCGTTTAGGCTAATTGGTTTTCTTCATTCCCTACCGGTCGGCACCAGCCTAAGGTTTGGAAGAAGACTATCCAATTTGCATAATAGGTGTACTATCTCCTAAACCAAGGAGTACTCACAACTTGAGAGAAGGTAAAAGGGAAAAGACAACTGAATAATCCTATCCGTTTTCTCCAGAACCTGAAACCATCCTCGAATTCCTTCGAGTTCGTATCTAACCATACGATGGTTTTGTCCAATGGAAGTGGACGTTCGTAGTAATACGGGGTGTCCTGGAGAAAAGGGTAAAAGTAGGAGTGGCAATGAGGTCTGCAACTCGGACAATCCAAAAGCCAGTGTCAAGAAGGTTCGGTCAACTTGGTCACTGAGTCAAAGTCTTAGGGTCGGGTCAATGGTCGCTCCCAAAGAGAGAGAGAGAAAAGAAACACTCAGCGTGCACTCTAACCTAGATCAGAATGGTTACCAATTTATCTAATCTGGAAACCTCCCACTGTACCTCAAATTCTCCTCCAAACCTGAAAGAAGAATTAGTCGGGGTCACCCGAGGAGTAAACCAACTCATCAGTGCGAATCGGGATCCAACTATCATCGCATGATAACGTGACGGAATCCGCTCACGGTATCACACTCCAGAAGGTATGTGCATATCTGGCAAGTTTCAGTTCTTTTGAAACTCCCGATGTGATTTCTGCCCCATGCTCTTATGACCTTGACGAAGGTCAACAAATCATAAGTCACATGTCAACTTCCACCCGTCATTGTCCAGGTTAATTTGAACCCACCCGTACAAGCCCTTGACGAAGGTCAACAAGGCTATACGACTGTCCCAAACCAACACATCTATCTATGCAGCAGAAAACCAACAAGCAGCTACCGTGCACTATGCCTTGACGAAGGTCAACAAACATAGCATGAATACTACGTGCTACCTGTCTGAAACGACGGAGGGCTACGAATGGTTTCTGGCGAAAACTTTTAACGTAATGAACTTGATATCGTTGAAGGAACTGATAGCTTTTTAGAAAAATATAGTGACGAAAACCTTTGCTAAAGAGGTCACTCCCGGTGAAGGGATCTCGGCTCTTTCCCCGTAGAATGGGGTGCTGGATATTCATAACCGAATATCACTGTGCAAAGCAAAAGTAATCGGCTATAGTGAAGTTAATGCCCTGACGCAAACTTCTGTCCAAGGGGTCACTCCCGGTGAAGGGATCTCGGCCCTTGCCTCGTCGACTGAGGAGCAGGATATTCCAAATGAATACCACGATGCAAAACAAAAGTGAACGTCCTTGCAATAACAGCTTTTTGAAAAGTGTTCCAACAACATCAGAATAGGTTTGTTTTAACTTGCATTGATCCGAATCAATGCAGTCCCATCAATTGATCACACAACCAAGAACGAAAATATACTGACGTACGTATATGCCATCCGCATTCGCCACTGGGTCCCGTCATCACCCGTTAGGTTTGCTAACTAACGGCAGAGCGGGGACTGGACTAGCGCGGATGAAAAACATATACAACATCTACTAATATATATACCAATATATAGTATTTTGCTCAAGGCGTGATAAAATGCAACAGCACAGAAATGTACAGCATCACAGAACAAAACAGATATCTGGGATCCCCGGGTTTCACAGAGCCACTACTGAAACCCGACGTTCCCCTGGTCGTGTGGATAGCCTGTGCAATAAAATCCTAGACCCCTACGGGCGCGGCAAGTTACCCGCCAAAACCTGAAGCGAGGCAGCCCCCTTCAGCACCGTGAATGGACCACCCAGCACTTCACGGAATCCGGTAACTTGGGCACCCCTCCTGGGTCAACCTGTACCCCCTACGAGTGCGGCGAATAGCCCGCCAATTCCAGACTGAAGCCCCCTCCGTCTCAATGCCCTGAGATGCGGGCCCGTTGCCCTCTAGAACCCGGCTATCCGTGCACCCCTCCGCGGGGTAATCCTAGTACAGAAAGTAAAATATACATACAACGGGTACATCGACCGCAACCAGGTCGTGCCCCAAAAGAATAATACAAACAGGCAGTGACGGCAGTCCACATGTCGGACGCTCGCCCCCCAATATCAAATGTACATAATACAATAACACTGTACTAGCATTGAAACCAGGCTATCCCCCACGACTGATCCGCAACATCACAGCAAAATCACAGAACATCAACGTGAAAGTCACGTTCGCAAATCCGTCTAACCGGGCTATAGCAGTTAGACTGGATTTACCGATCGAGTGACATTCACGGTCGCAGATATAATGTAAATACTGTGAAATAATGTGTTTAAAATATCCGATCGATCAAAAATTAACAAGTGGGCCCCCAAGCAATACTGTAGCACTCACAGAAAATCTGGGCCCAATATTAATATTCCAAAACCCCTAAAATAAGCCCAGAAGCCCACTGGAAAAAAATGATGCAGTGACGATACCAATGTGCGGCGGAACCGCGGCCCAAGGGGGGGTTTGGCCGCGGTTCCGCGCTTCACTGATCGACTCACTGCGTCGAATTTTTACAGCAGTCTTAGAACTCCCTGCACATCATTCTGAGACAACCTGAAAAATTTTTAGAGCCAGAAAAAATTCGACAGAAAACTGATGTGAGTGAAAATGTAGATTTTGGAATTTTGGTCGATCGGAAATGCAAAACACATCAAACGAAGCTAGACGAAGTTAATGGCGAGGCTCTGATACCACTGTAAGTGCACGGCGGCGCCCCGGTCGTCAATCCGACGGCCAAATGCGGAAACGGTGATAAACTTTAACTTTGCAAACTTAGCAAACCGGCACCACCGCGCACTAAACCCCGGATCGGGCCATTAAACTAGATCTAGCAAAGTAACAAGATAGGGAAGAGATATACCGAGTGATCCGAGTCCTCCGGTCTTCTCGTCATCGTCCCGATCTCTCGCGGAAACTCCGGTCGTCGCCTCCTTGCCGGAAGGGCACCACATCGCCTGTTTCTTTTACGGGCTCCCGCCTCTATACCGAGGCAACTCGGGCACGAAGCTGGTAAGTCGACGTGCCCAAGATGTGCTGTAGAATGTAGTGTAGATGATGCTTGTCTCTTTGGGGTTATGTTGCCTTGATGGAGGAATGGATTGGAACTTTCAAGTGGAACTCTCATTTATCAAGCATGGAATGAGATGATGAAATTTCCTCACCAAAAATGAAACCTCTCATTTTCTCTCCTCTCCCAAATTGTGGCCGGCCAATACCAATGTGAGAATGGTGGAGGGAAAACACAAACATAAGAGGGAGGTGAGTGTAGGAGAAAAGAAAAGGTGACCACAACATAAAGCAAAGAAAACATCAACCATGCTTATCACTCCATACCCATTCAAATCACAATTAATGCACCATCATGGATGAAAGATGCTAAACATATCATAATGAATACATTTGCAAGAAACCCCCTCCACAAATGTTATTTGCAAACTTGCAAATAACCCCCTCCATCGGAAAAGTCCGGCCGGGAAAGAACAAAGGAAAACCGGCCGGAACGGAATGCAAACTGGCAACTCCAGAAAACTGGTCCCGTAATAAATTACAGGAAAACCCCCATACTGTGCATACACACCCACATCTGTATTCCGTCCGGATATAAATGCAAAGAGACAAAATCTACACTGTACTATACTAGGATCCGGCTTAAACCAAAACCGGCTAGTAATATCCGTCCGATCCTGATCCGTGCTATACCGCACGTATCTGATCGAACCCTGCCATATATCCATACGGCCACTAGTACAAACCGTCCGATCCTGATTCGTGCAATACCGCACGTATCTGATCGGACCGTGCCATATCTCCATACGGCTTCTACAGCGTTTCGCCCGAAAGCTTGAGTAACTGAAAGTGTGGTGGACTCTAAAGACTCGTCAATACTATGGCTGTGGATTTAACCACTAGCACGTCAGAGGTATAAGCCAATACGTAACGGGCCACCAGCTATTGACCAAAACGGACGTCGATGAGCAAGCTCATCCTGACACCCTACTGAGCCTGTCAGTGACAATATCCGTACAGTCCGGTCCGTTCGTCTATGAGCATCGCATGGCGGGCCTAGGGGGTTGGTAAAAGTCAGACCCCCAAAAGCGGTACAAGTCGTGTCGGAGTGTAGCCCAGAACAACCTGAGATACTACTGGAATACCTACCAGTAAATCTCCTGCGTTGGCCAAGGACTTTGTGTAATGGCTCTCCTAGACACAGCGTGACCTCACCCCCAATACCGGGAGAGACGAACCCCTGAAGATCCGCTCACTGCCTCCATGTGGCTCGGGACTGTACCCAACTAAAACCTGTTTGCACGAATCCTTTGAGCCGTGGTAGGGTAGTAATCAAAGCACAGTGGGAACTCACACGAGACAAATGACGATCTCCAGGTCGATGAACTAACCTGTACACATGTCACCTGGGAACTGCTATCTGACGTCAGGTATAAGACCAACTAGCATGTTCCCGGCGAGTCCTGTCCGGTGTACTCATAACCCAATGAGCACCTGTATACATCTTAGGTGATCCAACTGACACCAGTGGCTTGTGAGACCGACCACCGCCCCTCGTCGGGGTCTCGACTGTATACACTAGTCTACTCTGGAGAATCGATGCCCTGTCTCGAAACTCCTACGACTAGGGACCATTTAAGGATGTGCTTATAGAATCCAGGTCTCACTTATATGATCGCCCTCATACTGCTGGCAGTCAAACAAGAATCCTAGGGGCTCTATCAACGTGTAATAGCGACCTGTCAGGTCACCTAAAGCAGTACACGATGATAAAGGTAAACCAGATAGCATACTATCATCTCGAGTAAGACTGTCTTACCGGGATAGGTCCTCCCTCAATCATCGCAATCACGTGCCTGTGATCCAATAATTGACTCTGAGGGCATTATCTCCAACAATATCCTCATTATATCGGAATCCATTGTAATTGGTGATATTTGAGGAAATCACCTGGAGTTTTTCCTGACGGCAAATATTTGGTTTGGAATATCCGTTGTTATGCACCAATTTCAAACAAATATATCTGTACGTTTATTTTATAAAGTGAGATATAACTTTTTGAAATTATGTCCATGACATTACTTATATCAGTTGATGATTAGGTAAGGAGCATTAAACAGCGGTGTAATTCTTCTTAACCAGAATACAATTTTCAACCTACGATGCACAGGGTTTGAGTTATTCAACTTAGGGGACTTATACAAAGTATTGTATGTTGTTTAATGTCCATTAGGACAAAGGGGTTGGTGCTCGTACTATATTCTGTTTACTTGTGACTTCTCCAGTTTTAGACAAGTATTTCGTATAAATACAAGGTCCAAGTTTTGAGAAGTTATAGGTACAAGAATAAATTAGAGAACCATGGGTTGCAAGCATTAGGATTCTTCAAGGTGATCGAAGATGTAGATACTTGTGTTTGGTATTCAGTTGATAGTAATGGTTTTGAGAACTTGCTTCTCTTTCAAGTTACTCATATCTGGATGCACTCCTAGTTGAGTAATGTTGATCAGCTCTCTCCATTTAGTTGACGTGCACTGGAGACAGCTGCATAATTTGAATCTGCTTCCAATTAAATGAGTGTCTCTATTTCTATATTGTATATAGAATGGTTCATATCTTAACGAAGTTAAGGTATATGGATTTGTCCGTCTTATGCTTAAAACCAGACTCTGAATAACTCAAGACACGTTTCAGTAATGGCAGTTTGTGGGTTATCCCAGGCTATGACGAGGGTTAGCTTTCTACCATCTGAAAGATCAATAGTGATATTGTTCTTGACTCGCCACAGTTTTAGCAAAATGGACTTTTTCAGAAAACAGTAGTAGTAGTATGATAGAACTGGAAGTGATTCCAGAACCACAAACGATTACTGAAAATTTAATAGAACCTAAAGATTCAAATGAAGTTGACATTCAATTAGCCACTCTGCAGATATGGTGGCTATCCTCAGGTACCCGAGAGGTACTTCGGTATCCTCAAAGACGGTGACAGGGAGGTTCTTGTTTACCCAAACTTGCTATTACTGCTGATCTAGATTATAAGACCCGGCAGGAGGATGAGTATAGCATCGTTTTAAACTAGTCTTAGAAGTGCATGCGTATATGACTCTGCCAGAGGGTTGTTATAGTCAGTGGGAGCAACGGAAGCATAGTGGACAAGCAGCTTATGTCTATTTATAGACTAAAGCGGGTATAGCGGAGATAGATCATCTTTTTTTGATGTGACAGTCATAGGCTTTGATTTCATCAGAATAGGAGATGGATCTGTTAAGAAGGTAGTAGGGTGTGATGTCCTGGTATTTGGATGACATGCACTTTATAGGAAGTGAAATTCTTATATTACAATCAGTTATACTGTGGTTGTCACACAGTGGTTTCTCCACATAGGATATGGATATTATATCAGGCATTCTGATGACTAGATCTATAGTTTTAGATCTAGATTTGGGTAGTTTTCCAATCTGGATACTTTGACACTATTGTAAAGGTGTTTTAGATAGGACGACTCCTGGCATGTTGGTGTGCTTACAGGTGATGGAGTCACCCTCTCTAAAGGTGTCTTACAAACTAAAGTCGAGAGGGATGTGCATGATTGACATATCACTTGTTTAGGCAATTAAGTCAATCATGAGATGTCAAGTACCACACCAGATGTTGTTTTTGCAGCAGTTGCAATAAGTTTATATATTAATCTAATCATGGAGAAACGTTCGGAAGTAGTTTATGAACATAAGTGGATGTTCTAGGGATTTAGTAATGGCTGCCTCTTTCGCGAGACGGTTATCATTCCAGGCTTCCAAGGTGACCTGAATGACAGAGCGACAGTCAGAGTTATTGTTTTCCCTCTTTTGAGGGGCAGTAGTTTGGACAGGTGGTCCAAGCGGATATTGAGAGAGGCAAGGCGCAAGATACTGATTAAATTCACTGGACGATACAGTCTAAGAAGTTTGCTGGATTTGGAGTTCATTTCTGAACTGGGTCCCATCAGAAATCAAGACATATTCTAAGACAGGTATTGCTCATTTCGGTAGATGGATTTCTCCGCGAACTTAAGATAAAGAGAGACATAGAAAGAAACATTGGATCGGATCCACTCAGTGAGGCTATTTCTCGAACGCAATATTTTTACAAACGAGCTTTGTGAAACTGATTAGTAGAGAAGTTGGGTGAAGTTGGGTGTTCGGTATCACACGGGCTGTGAGTATGAGACACTGCAATAATTAGCCTTAACTGCAAGTGGGAGATTGTTGGCTGTAGTGCCCTCAAGTCAATTATTGGATCGCAGGCACGCGGTTGCAATGATTGAAAGAGGACCTATACCGGTAGAACAGTCTTACTCGAGATGATAGTATGCTATCTGGTTTGTCCTTATCATCATGTATCTGATTTAAGTAGCTTCAATGATCACTATTACATATTGATAGAGCCCTTAAGATTCTTGCTTGACTACTAGCAGTATGATGACGATCATATACGTAGGAGCCGGGTTGTCACGTCTTGCTTCCCGGTATACGGCGAAGGGGACGCGACGAGGTCCGCTACGTATTTACTGTGAAGTAAATACGCTAAGCGTATCTAAGCAATATAAAGATAATCATAAGAGACAAGATATATAAAAATAACAGCAACTTTATTTATAACATTCTTTTGTACAATGCATGAAAAGTAAATACATCTGGAATAAAAGCGATACCTAAACAATGGCATAACAGGAAACGAAAAATACTGAATAGAACAAGATACAATGTCTAGAGCTCGGGGTCTTCGTAGAACTGATCCAAGTCTTCACCGGTGGGCTCGATCTCTGACGGGTCCAAAACACCTGACGACATTCAAAGAAGAAAGAAATATAATGTCGTCAGCGAACAGGTCGCTCGGTAAGTGCCAAAGATAAGAAGAATTAGAAAAGACAGAATAAGAGGTATCTTCTAAAGTATAATATTATAGAATATTGTGTTTACGCTGTTGTTTGTAGCTTGGTACGGAAGGATGCCAGTGTATACGAGAGGGGTCTCAGTATTCTACAGACCAGGGCAAACGGAATGTACAAGGAACAGTTAAGCCACGGTACAATATCAACGGAATATAGGTTAGGTGTCTTAATCTTACCGTCTAATGCCACTTCTAACACCTTCCACACCAATCTACCCCTTAAACCCCATAGTGTTTTGATTGTATTGTTGTATTGTATTGTATAAATTGGATGACTGACCAAAACCATGATATCAGTAAACCGAGTGTAACTGCATAATCAGGTAAATGGAATAACGGGATAATGGATGTATATCCATGGTTTGATTCAGTCAAGTTGTATAAATTGATAAATGGATTCTGGGATTCATATGTTCATATTGAGTTGGAATATTATAGATTTAAATAGTACTTGAATCATATTCAAGTTGGATTATGATCAGACTCAAACCCGAGTCAGACAGAAGAAATGTAAATCGAAGTTCTATAATTGTTAGGGTCCTTAGGGTAATTTAGAAAACTTGAGGGGGTTTTATGTAAAAATACTTTTGTATAGTTTTCAAGATACACCCCAAGTATTTATTATTCGTCTTTATAGTTATAATGAGTGTAACTTTATTTGGTGATGTTTCTAGTGAAAATATCATAATTACATAAATAAAGATATTTATTTTTAATATTGATTTATTTGAAATTCATGGTATTTTAATGTAAAATCTAGTCTTGTGATTTTTAGAAAAAGTGGGACATTTATATTGTAACAAAATAGATCTTTTAATGATAATATACATATATTTATACACAAATAATTTCAACAAATATTTTATATTCTAAAAAAAATCATTTTCTTAAGATTTCGTATTTTAAACCTTTCGAGACCGAATGCTCCTTGCGGAGGTCTGAATTTCGCACTACTAAGCCGAGGGTGCACGATAAACCATACTATCCCTAACGGGTTACCCAAAGGTGGGTTGTAGTGGCGCTTTTCAAAGATTTTATAAATACTAACCTTTAGAATACGGTTTTATAAAGTAAAAGGTATTTATTTGCAAAATTCAATTTTCCGTATTTTAGATTCTAGGGTTTTATATTTCAACTAGGCTATTTCAAAATGGTTTAAACGATAAGTCGTTAGAAGCCTCAAATCGCCTCTTCACCGCCAATTGTGGCCAGGTAAGTACAAAATGAGAAAAGGAGGGATCCGCTCACGAATCGTGAGACGGACCTTTTAAAATTACCTTTTCTCACTTGCTAGCCTAGACACCACAAAGTCAGGTTTAGATAAATGATCGATGTCCACAATATATCGTATTTTTCTATTAAAAGATATTTGTTTTGAAAGTGTATCAAACTTAAAACTTTTAGAAAAGGTTTTATTAAGAAAATGGTATTTAAATGTAAAATCTTGTATTATCGTATTCTAAATTTTGATGATATCATTTAGGGTTGTATTTGCGTGTGTGTGGAGGTAAGTCATTATCTCGTGATCTATTTTAAGGTATAGCAATGTTAAGGGGTTAAATGTGAAAACTAAACATTGTGGTATTTAAGTGAAAGAATACGATATATTGCAAAGGCTATCATTTCATGTGAGAAAACTTATTCAAATTAGTTGTTAAGTGATTAATAGTCAACATGAAGATGTTCAAGCATGATGGAATTGGAGATAAGTGAGTTTTTATAGAAAACCGAATCGGAAATCGGATGTGTTCCGATTCCATCGGGTTTGTAAATTCGTATTTTTATAAGGCAAAAGAAAGGTAGAAAATGGGGACTTACGGGTTTGGACAATGCTAGAGAGTGAGAGGGAAGTAGAGGGTTTGCCGATGCGTCGAATCGTCATTGAGAGCTCCTAGCACGATCACCGGAATGTCGCCGTCGATTTCGTCAGCACTTCGCCATTCGCTCATTTTCCAACGTTCCAAAGTTCTCTTGGGATTTTGAGAGAGTGGACTCAGAAATTTAGGATGAGAGGGTAGAGGGTAGGGGCGTATTTATAGGGTTAGGGTTTTTAATTAAAAAAATGTAAAAATTAAATAAAAAAACATTAAAATTTAGAGTAAAAGAGGTTTAATGTGCTCTCTGTAACTGTCACGTCCCGAAAGTACGGAACATGACCGGCACTTAAACTACGAAACATCTCGAGGCGTACGTAATCTAAGTAAGCCGAAAACCCATAAATCCAAACCAAGAAAAGTAGTAGAGTGAAGGAAAACCAATTTAAATCAAGTAGTTTTAATAGCATAAGCCGAATTATGCGTTTTTAAAAACATCAAATATTTACTGAAATTTTCGGCAGAGCCTCCTTTGTAAATACTGGCCCCCAAACGGGATACAACATGAATAGTATACAAAATCAATAAAAGGCATCCCCAAGCAAGAGCTAGCTCTTCGTCAAATGACGGTCACAACCACACAAGCAATATAATATACAACGCCAAGGGCGAGGATCAATACTCAAAAGGAAACTCAAAACAACAAGAAATCTGCAAAAATATAACGCGCGACTCAATGGTCGAAAGAATAACATCACTGGTCTCTATCTCAAAAATAAATACACGTTTGGTTGATGGAACTTCTAGATACAACTGAATAATAATATATACAAAGTATACTGATGGGTATGATACAATAAACCCACCTACTAGCAAATCACCCGGAAATGGAAGTAGTGCCAGCAAAGCCGTAATGAAACCTGTACGGCAAAACCTGCAAGAAACTGTGGCACAAAGGGGGTGAGTTGCCAACTCGTGAATAGAAACATCTACGAACAGAAATCGCATGAGCAACGCAATCCTAAGTCATACAATCATAATATATCCTCAAAAATATAACCAGTAACCTATAACAATGGCTAGGGTATACCTCTAAACAACGGTAATACCAAGTGCTCGTGTCAGTGCCTCAGGTAGCAATGTATCATATGGATGATGTATGAATGCATGAAACAGAATGCATGTACTGGAGAAAACTGCTTTCATAAATTAGTAAGATTTCTGTATCTTTTAAAAGAGGTATCATAAATGAAATCATCATAAACAGTGTCTAGCATTGACACAAAACATAAATCTCAATTTCTCAAAATCTCAGGCTCCGGCTATCTGGACTGGCCTGTATCATCAAATCTCAGTACCTCAATATCTCGAAATCTCAATGTCTCAATCTCAATATCTAGGGCGCCGTCAGTCCAGACCGGCCCCTACCATCCATCTGAAGACTACGACGGTATCCTCCGGATATCCGACGCGTCGGGTAAAATCCCTGGTCGGTAGTGCTCCCCTGCTAGGCTCAACTCCATCATCTGCGATCCTTTTGCCCCGGGGTACCGCACCGGGTCCACCATGTACCCGAAACGGTTCCTCCACTCCTCGAACTCGGGTCTCGAAATCCATCAGCAAAACTCATGGTGGACGACTCATACATCATGGGAAAACGCACTTTTTATTTAAAAAGAGAGAGAAAATGTTTATTTATGTTTTTGCGGTTTTCCTCCAAATCCAAGAAATCTCATGAAATCTGAATCCAAGTCATCAATAGCATGTAAACAGTGAATACAGGCATGAAAATCCATGAATGCGACAAAACAGTGAATAATAACATGCATGAAGTAGCGGGCAATAACCACAATGTCTAAACTAGCATATAAGGCAAGTACACTAATATCATGTCTAAACTATTAGCTAACAACTTATGTCAATGAAATAGTATTTTCTAAAGTGTTCGTGACATGGCAATTACCGATGAAGATGTGTGTGAGCCGGCAAGTAAGTGTACGTGGTACATACGCGTCATCGGCAATGGTGCTGGTGTCCTAACAGCATGATATCAATAATAGGATATGAATCATAATATAAGCATGCGATGCGAAGCGAACAGCAATAATGAGCGGGAGCTAACTACTAGACACAATGATAACAAAACTGCATTTAATGAAATATAAGTCGTACAGCTACACTAAACTATAGGGCTGAGCCAACAGGTTAACTGAAGGTAAGGCAACCGCCTAACATCTGAGTCGATACAAATGTGTGTGTGTATATATATATATATTAGTCGATGATTCCTCCTTGATAATATCACATCCAATACCATATATATAGTCAGTTATTCCCAAGTCAAGAGTGCGGATCAAACATCAATATAAAGCTCGTACGTCAATCCGTCGTACGGCATCCCAAATCTAGGTACGGTCCAAAATCACATTCATCAAATTATTCATCAGGTATCTTCTTAATCAAAGATCATAATCCGGGTACTGACCTACGTCTAGTACGATACTAATATCATCAATATAGTCACGATCTGACTGCTGATCTAAAGCCCCATACAAACCGATATCATCATTATATATCGTCATAAAGAGGTATACATCGCCTAATGCGACCTATTATGAATATTTTAATATATCTTATCTCATATCACGATCACATGTTAACCATTCAATGTATAACACTATTCACATGTAACGTCTTCCCAAGATCCGCTATAATATCAGGGCGTATCTTAAGTACGAATCCGGCCATATCACCGTTCTCGCGGTCTCAATCAAATCTTACCGACTCATCTCAAATCCCGAATACTATCCTCAAATCCAGTATGTGAACACATAGTCCCAAACCCATGTGAACACATAACAATATAACCCCATATAAGCACATATGAAAGAAGAATGTATGCAAGTATGGGGGGGTGTGTGTGTAAATGTGGTGCAACCTCTACTCTAGGTCTCGCAACACTAAACCTATCCAATCACACCTAAAATCTATCCTTATCATCAATAAACTCAACAATATATAATCAATATATATGTGTATACGTATTCGTATACATCACCACGAACTGCGGGGGTGCTATACGCCATCCACCCGAGTTCTCCCCGTAGATATAAATCTACTCACCTGGTCCTCGCTCGCCGGTGCCGACGTCGCCACGCGCTTGCTTGTCGTCTTGAAGTCCACATGTGGTACCTACATATCATAACGCACCGTATCGCATTAAAACCAAATTCGAAATCGAAACGGAATACGAAAATCAAATCGGCACGCGTATCACGCATAGGTCAAAACTTATCGCCTACGCATGCAAGAATAGCCAAACCAACCCTCGATGTCGATGTACAAACGTCAAACCATCGAAAAAACCCCAAAAACACTCATTTGCGCATTCGCAAACACTAATTATAATATAAAATAGGTTAAAATTTATAAAAAACCAAAATTCACTTTAAAAACCATTTTTTCCGAAAATCTAGCAAATAAAAATTACCCGTTTTAGTACAAAACTCGACGTTTAAACAAATCTAGCGGCTATAATACTTATTAAACATTTTAAATAGGTCATACAACCCATTTCAGAAATTTAATCTCATTAATTTTTATAAAACTAAAAATTCTAGTTTTGCAATATATCTAATTTTAACAATTTCAAGTAAAAAAGCACAAAACAACAACTACGCTTGGTTTTGCATGATCCAAAGGCATTAAACCACTCAATATCACATTAATAATGACATGAAACCTTAATTATATTTTAATCTAAAGCATTTAACAATTTTCCAGAAACCCTAGTTAGCAAAATAACTTAATTAGGACATTTTATAAGTAATGGTTTGTAATTAACAACTAGATTAGCTTTCTACAAGACTTAAGATATTAATCCACATCACAAAACTATGCACAATTTATCACAACCCAATTCCACAACAAAACCCTAACTTGAATTCCTTAATCAAGCAATTAAACTCATTTAAAACCTACTTAATCACTTAAATAAATTAGCTTTAAGAAATTAACTAACAAATTAAGCAAAAGGTTTAGAATTTATACCCAAATTTTTTGAAGATCCACAAGCACACATAGCCTCCCAAATTGAAATCTTGATCCCTAGATCCATACTAGATAGGCAAATGAGAAATGGGTAGGAGTTGGATTTTAGATGGAAAAGGGTGAATTTTTTTGAGGGAAAATGAGGAGGGAAGAGGGAAGAGGGGCTGCTGTTTGGGGCTGCAAATTTTTGGCCAGGTTGGTGGGGGGTGAGGGAGGAGAGAGAGTGAGGTGGAGAAAGTGGGGGAAAAGTCAAAGTCCACATTGACTTCTTTCATTTCTTTTCTTTTGAAAAGTGAGGTGATTGGAGAGAGAGGGAGGGAGAGGGCTGTCAAGGTGGGGCCGGCCACATGGGGAGAGGGAGAGAGGGTGAGGTGTGGGTGTGTGGGTTAGGGAAAAAGATAAAGGTATTACCCCAATTCCCATTAACACTAATTTCACTAATTAAGCCATTTTTCTTCGATATTTTCTAAACCGTTTTGGCAAGCTATTTTGTTTCAGAAACAATATTTTACATGTCAGTTTAGTGTGTCATGAATTATAAAATTTGTATCAACCCGTTCCGATTTGTAATTTTCCCTAATTAAATGTATTAGTGACGGTTTAAAATAATATTAAAATAATTAATTTCGGAAAAATTTTCATAAAATTTGAAATTTCACCAGTGGCTCAATAAACACCAAATACTAGCAATTACATAGCTAGAATATGTATATTTAATTTTATAATAAAGATATTTGTATTTTGATTTTTTACAGAAAACCCCCTTATTTTACCGATTTTCCGAAATTTCGCTGAAACGATTTTCAAAACGTTACAATCTTCCCCCTTAAAGAAATTCGGTCCCCGAATTTAAATTAAAACTCCCCCCAAATACTAAAACATCTAAGCAAAACCATCAAGTCGTCGGGGCTCCGAAATTGTAATTACATAAAACAAATCGTAGCGCAGAGCATGCGCATGAAAAATGAGCATATAACTCAAAATCAAAACTCCGTCAAGCATCCCACAATTATCGGAGTCATGGTAAAGACACAAATGTCAAATCCAATACAAAACCAATATGATATAACTCGAAACTATACACCTAAATATCAAATCTATATATGTAAATATCTGAAGGAAATGCATGTTAGATCTCTTAAACTCGCTGTGCAATGCGCATAACACTGCACAGTGGCGGACGTCTATTGTAGGAAAATAACTACACACACACACACAGATATATATATATATATATATATATCCTTTGTTTAATATGCACGTCCTGCCGTTTTGAAAGCAATTTCAGAAGGGTTTCCTTTATAAAATGTTTCGTGTCATCTCGGACACGTAGGTAAATACTGAGACTATAGCTCTTCCTTGGAAATCCCTTCGATAACTATCAATGCATGCAAAATACATTCAGGTACTGTCCTTTGACTAGTCCTGATCAGTACTAAACCAAATAGAAAACATCTTAAAATATACAGCTCCAACATAAATCAGTCCCAAATATATATATGAATGCCATATGCGTCTGGTGCGCACGAAAATCAAAATCCATGAATGTGTTATACATATGCACAGAAACAACATCTAAGTGCATCGGGTGTGCACGAAACATCTGTCTAGGGCAACAGGTGTGCCTGACAGCAAAACAGGTGCATCTGACATGCACGAAGAATCTCGATTTAGTACATCTGGTGCGCACCAAAATCGCATCTCAAAACATGCGCTCAACATGCGCGAAAATCCAAGGCAGGTGCATCTATCATGCACGAAATCATGAAATCCAATATCAAGTGCTGAACATGCGCAAAATCCAATCAGGTGCACAAGGTGCACAAAACCAATATCGAGCATCACAATCGAAACCGAAGTCCAGTGCATCTAAGTGCACAAAATGTGTATCACTGCACTGCAAGCATATGGGAACTATACCGAGTGCAAAAACCAAATCGTATGCGTATATACGCACAAATCAACTCAACTGTATGAAATCCATATAATCACAAACATGAGAAACCAAGGCACGAAAACTATCTCAAGTGCAACAACTGTGCAAAAATCGTAAATACTCAGTAGGTGCAACCATGGTGCATGAAAACGATATTATGAAACTCAATCATCAAAACCAAATCATGCGAATAGATCACTCAATATACCAAAATAACGTATGGCAGAATAGTCCCGCTCAAGCACATCCTCTAAGAATCTCTGGCCAACTGTCGTGGTCACTCATAGCATGTCTCATTGACGACACTGAACTCTAGCCTGCCGGTGTGCGTAACATGACTACTCCTGGGACCAGTTCTTCTCGCAATTCATCCCAGAAAAGTCCTGTCGAGATCTCTCATAAATCTCGTCTCTGCCGAACTGTCCGGAAGTCATCGTCCCTTACTAGATCTGTTCTCGTTCCGGAACGGTTGCATACTCATCGCGACTCCTTCTGGAAGGTATATTCAAGTACAATGCCTCGGCATGCGTATCGCATCTCTGATGTCAGCCGAGTGGAACGTCTTCTCATCAAGATCTCGTACGAACCTCTTACTCCACTTTCTTTAATGTCGACTGCTTCGCACTCGTCTCGTCATGGCTGCATGGACTGAGCTCCAACAGCTATCCTCGTATCTGGAGTCTCCCAAGAAATGCATCTCGCCACTTAGCATCCGAATGAATTCGAACTATCCGATCGATTCGTCAAAACCTCATAATCCCCCAAGAGCTCAACATCTTTGGTACAGTTTAATAGTATCGAGTACGTACCACAGCATCGATGGTCCAGCCATAGAAGGGCAAACCCAAGCCTCACTAATGGCGCCGCGGAACTGCCGCAAACCCTAAGGTTCAAAGGCTTTCACACGGTCATTAAGTCGAGTAAGGGTTTCATTCATCTAGAGGGTCCATAGAATTGCCTGCATGCTCTTCGGAATACTTTAAACTTGGAATAATAGGTTTCTGACATTCGATCGTCTCTGTCGACTCTCAACGTCTCCGCGTGAAGTCGTCTCTAGCTGGAATCAATCTATCTGATGACCTCGCATCGGGGTAGCGAACGAATCACATGTCCTAGTCATTCATCCTCGGGTGACTAGCGACCTTCTATCATCTCTTAGTACAAATCGTACTGCAATAGCTCCAACATCTGGGGCGACATCTCGTCGTTCGCAGCAATAATTGGCTCACCCGTCTGCACGCTGAACAGTGCCTCAAACTTCATGAATAAGCAATACACCAACGGTCATCAAAATCTGGTTGGCCTTTATCATTGGCTCGATCCTCTGGTATTGATCGGTACGTCCGAGAAATCTCGTAAAGGCAATCTGCCAAACGCTCGTGGCATGAAAACACAGTAAAAAGACACATCTCTGCAATCGTGTGTCGCCGAAATTATGCCCTGGTCAGTCCTCGTCCTTAACGAGCTCGTGCTGACCGCAACTGTAGCCGTAGCTCTCCCTGCCCGTAATCGTGGCAGCAATCCGTAACTGATACCGATGAGGCTAGATCAGGAATGAATATGATACTGAGCAGAGAAATGTATAACTTAAGGCTCCTTAAGTGGAGTAGCGTATCGTAAGTATATCGCGGAACATACCCACGGTACGTCACTCTACTTTAGTTACCTATTCCATCAACCAAGGGTCATCCTACACTCCGAAGGTAAAACCTAATGCTTTGATACCAACTTTTTCACGTCCCGAAAGTACGGAACATGACCGGCACTTAAACCATGAAACGTCTCGAGGCGTGTGTAATCTAAGTAAGCCGAAAATCCAGAAATCCAAACCAAGAAAAGTAGTGGAGTGAAGGAAAACCAATTTAAATCAAGTAGTTTTAATAGCATAAGCCGAATTATGCGTTTTTAAAAACATCAAATATTTACTGAAAATTTCGGCAGAGTCTCCTTTATAAATACTGGCCCCCAAACGGGATACAACATGAATAGTATACGAAATCAATAAAAAGCATCCCCAAGCGGAAGCTAGCTCTTCATCGAACGACGGTCACAACCACACAAGCAATATAATATACAACTCCAAGGGCGAGGATCAAAACTTAAAAGGAAACTCAAAACAACAAGAAATCCACAGAAATATAACGCGCGACTCTAAGGTCGAAAGAATAACATCACTGGTCTCTATCTCAAAAATAAATACATGTTTGGTTGATGGAACTTCTAGATACAACTGAATAATAATATATACAAAGTATACTGATGGGTACGATACAATAAACCCACCTACTAGCAAATCACCCGGAAATGGAAGTAGTGCGAGCAAAGCCGTAATGAAACCTGTACGGCAAAACCTGCAAGAAACTGTGGCACAATGGGGGTGAGTTGCCAACTCGTGAATAGAAACATCTACGAACAGAAATTGCATGAGCAATGCAATCCTAAGTCATACAATCATAATATATCCTCAAATATATAACCAGCAGCCTATAACAATGGCTTGGGTATACCTCTAAACAACGGTAATACTAAGTGCTCGTGTCAGTGCCTCAGGTAGCAATGTATCATATGGATGATGTATGAATGCATGAAACAGAATGCATGTACTGGAGAAAACTGCTTTCATAAATTAGTGAGATTTATGTATCTTTTAAAAGAGGTATCATAAATGAAATCATTATAAACAGTGTCTAGTATCGACACAAAACATAAATCTCAATGTCTCAAAATCTCAGGCTTCGGCTATCCGGACTAGCCTGTATCATCACATCTCAGTACCTCAATATCTCGAAATCTCAATGTCTCGATCTCAATATCTAGGGCCGTCAGTCCAGACCGGCCCCTACCATCCATCTGAAGACTACGACGGTATCCTCCGGATATCCGACGCGTCGGGTAAAATCACCGGTCGGTAGTGCTCCCCTGCCAGGCTTAATGCCATCATCTGCGATCCTCTTGCCCCGGGGTACCGCACCGGGTGCACCATGTACCCGAAACGGTTCATCCACTCCTCGAACTCGGGTCTCGAAATCCATCAGCAAAACTCATGGTGGACGACTCATACATCATAGGAAAACCGCACTTTTTATTTAAAAAGAGAGAGAAAAGGTTTATTTATGTTTTTGCGGTTTTCCTCCAAATCCAAGAAATCTCATGAAATCCGAATCCAAGTCATCAATAGCATGTAAACAGTGAATATAGGCATGAAAATCCATGAATGCGGCACAACAGTGAATAATAACATGCATGAAGTAGCAGGCAATAACAACAATGTCTAAACTAGCATATAAGGCAAGTACACTAATATCATGTCTAAACTATTAGCTAACAACCTATGTCAATGAAATAGTATTTTTTAAAGTGTTCGTGACATGGCAATTACCGATGAAGATGTGTGTGAGCCGGTAAGTAAGTGTACGTGGTACATACGCGTCATCGGTAATAGTGCTGGTGTCCTAACAACATGATATCAATAATAGGATATGAATCATAATATAAGCATGCGATGCGGAGCGAACAGCAATAATGAGCGGGAGCTAACTACTAGACACAATGATAACAAAACTGCATTTAATGAAATATAAGTCGTACAGCTACACTAAACTATAGGGCTGAGCTAACAGCTTAACTGATGGTAAGGCAACCGCCTAACATCTGAGTCGATACATACCTATATATATATTTATATATATATATCAGTCGATGATTCCGCCTCGATAATATCACATCCGATACCATATCTATAGTCAGTTATTCCCAACTCAAGAGTGCGGATCAAACATCAATATAAAGCTCGTACGTCAATCCGTCGTACGGCAACCCAAATCTGGGTACGGTCCAATATCACATTCATCAAACTATTCATCAGGTATCTTCTTAATCAAAGATCATAATCCGGGTATTGACCTAAGTCTAGTACGATACTAATATTATCAATATAGTCATGATCTGACTGCTGATCTACAGCCCCATACAAACCGATATCATCATCATATATCGTCATAAAGAAGCATACGTCGCCTAATGCGACCTATTATGAATATCTTAATATATCTTATCTCATATCACGATCACATGTTAACCATTCAATGTATAACACTATTCACATGTAACGTCGTCCCAAGATCCGCTATAATATCAGGGCGTATCTCAAGTACGAATCCTGCCATATCACCGGTCTCGCGGTCTCAATCAAATCTTACCGACTCATCTCAAATCCCAAATACTATCCTCAAATCCAGTATGTGAACACATGTCCCATACCCATGTGAACACATAACAATATAACCCCATATAAGCACATATGAAAGAAGAATGTATGCAAGTCTAGGTGTGTGTGTAAATGTGGTGCAACCTCTACTCTAGAGTCTCGCAACACTAAACCTATCCAATCACACCTAAAATCTATCCTTATCATTAATAAACTCAACAATATATAATCAATATATATGTATGTAAACGTATTCGTATACATCACCACGAACTGCGGGGGTGCTATACGCCATCCACCCGACCTCTCCCCGTAGATATAAATCTACTCACCTGGTCCTCGCTCGCCGGTGCCGACGTCGCCACGCGCTTGCTTGTCGTCTCGAAGTCCACATGGGGTACCTACATATCATAACGCACCGTATCGCATTAAAACCAAATTCAAAATCGAAACGGCATACGAAAATCAAATCGGCACGCGTATCACGCATAGGTCAAAACCTATCGCCTACGCATGCAAGAATAGCCAAACCAACCCTCGATGTCGATGTACAAACGTCAAACCATCGAGAAAACCAAAACACACTCATTTGCGCATTCACAAACACTAATTATAATATAAAATAGGTTAAAATTTACAAAAAACCCAAATTCACTTTAAAGGCCATTTTTTCCGAAAATCTAGCAAGCAAAAATTACCCGTTTTAATACAAAACTCGACGTTTAAACAAATCTAACGGCTATAATCCTTATTAAATATCTTAAATAAGTCACAACCCATTACAGAAATTTAATCGCATCAATTTTTATAAAACTAAAAATTCTAGTTTTGCAATATATATAATTTTAACAATTTCAAGTAAAAAAGCACAAAACAACAACTACGCTTGGTTTTGCATGATCCAAAGGCATTAAACCACTCAATATCACATTAATAATGACATGCAACTTTAATTATATTTTAATCTAAAGCATTTAATAATTTTCCAAAAACCCTAGTTAGCAAAATAACTTAATTAGGACATTTTATAAGTAATGGTTTGTAACTAACAACTTGATTAGCTTTCCACAAGACTTAAGATGTTAATCCACATCATAAAACCATGCACAATTTATCACAACCCAATTCCATAACAAAACCCTAACTTGAATTCCTTAATCAAGCATTTAAACTCATCTAAAACCTACTTAATCATTTAAATAGATTAGCTTTAAGAAATTAACTAACAAATTAAGCAAAAGGTTTAGAATTTATACCCAAAAATTTTGAAGATCCACAAGCACTCATAGCCTCCCAAATTGAAATCTTGATCCCTAGATCCATGCTAGATATGCAAAAGAGAAATGGGTAGGAGTTGGATTTTAAATGGAAATGGGTGAATGTTTTTGAGGGAAAATGAGGTGAGAAGAGGGAAGAGGGGCTGCTGTTTGGGGCTGCAAATTTTCGTCCAGGATGGTGTGGGGGGGGTGAGGGAGGAGAGAGAGTGAGGTGGAGAAAGTGGGGGAAAAGTCAAAGTCCATATTGACTTCTTTCACTTCTTTTCTTTTCTTTTCCTTTGCAAAGTGAGGTGATTGGAGAGAGAGAGAGAGAGAGAGAGGGCTGTAAAGGTAGGGCCGGCCACATGGGGAGAGGGACAGAGGGTGAGGTGTGGGTGTGTGGGTTAGGGAAAAAGATAAAGGTATTACCCCAATTCTCATTAACACTAATTTCACTAATTAAGCCCTTTTTCTTCGATATTTTCTAAACCGTTTTGGTAAACCATTTCGTTTCAGAAACAATATTTTACATTTCAGTTTAGTGTGTCATGAATTATAAAATTTGTATCAACCCATTCCAATTTATAATTTTCCCTAATTAAATGTATTAGTGACGGCTTAAAATAATATTAAAATAATTAATTTCGGAAAAATTTTCAGAAAATTTGGAATTTCACCAGTGGGTCAATAAACACCAAATACTAGCAATTACATATCTAGAATATATATATTTAATTTTATAATAAAAATATTTGTATTTTGACTTTTTACAGAAAACCCTCTTATTTTACCGATTTTCCGAAATTTCACCGAAACGATTTTCAAAACGTTACATTAACCGATTAAGAAATTTAGTGTGCGCAGGGGGGTAGACCAGTCAAAGATGCTCATTTTCTATGTTGACGACTCGGCCGTCCGGCCCAGTGCGGCCGGCGGCGCCGACCCGAGTCGGCCGGTCCGCCTGCCGACTCGGCCGAGTCGGGCCGAGTCGAAGGCTTGTCGGGTGGGGGATTTCCTGAGGGGATTTATGGTGCATCTAACTTTTTCTGTGTAGAAGGAATTTCGTGAGAAACGCACGTGTAACAGTTGGTATTCTAAAAAAATCAAAACAAAATAATAATAAAAATAATGTAGGGCATGGGATTCGAACTCTGATGGCTTGGTTCAGCAGTGTAAGGTGTTACCAATGAGCTACAAGCTCCTTCTTGTAATTATGGAGTGAAATAAATACTTAAAGAGATATCAACAACAATAAATACTCCATGTATACATTGAATTTAAATCAATTCTTTGTACATTAAAAATAGAGTTGTTACAGTCTACCCTCCTTACAAAAATTTCGTCCTCGAAATTTACAACTTTTATTTGAGTACTAGTTTACAAAGAGGTGTGGATATCTAGTACGCATTTCATCCTCCCTTTCCCAAGTGGACTCTCCTGGAGTGTCTTTCCTCCACATCACTCGAACCAAGTTAACTTCATTGTTTCGAAATGTCTTCACTTTCCTGTGCAGGATCTCCACAGGCTGTTGCTCACAAGACAAATCGGGCTGTATCGTGAGCTCGGAATGATCGAGGACATGGCTGGGGTCACTCACATACTTTCTGAGTTGGGATATATGGAACACGTTATGCACTCCTTCCAATGAAGGTGGAAGTGCTAATCGGTATGCCACTTCACCGACTCATTCGAGTATGTCGAACGGTCCAATATATCTCAGACTTAGCTTACCCCGTCTTCCAAATCGGATCACTCCACGGTTCAGAGATATTTTCAAGAGCACATGATCTCCTGGCTGGAACTCCAAGTGTCGTCTCTTTGCATCAGCCCAGTGCTTCTGTCGATCTTGGGCTATGCGCATCCTTTCCCTGATAGTACGAACGACATCAACAGTCGCTACTATCATCTCTGGTCCAAGAAGTTCCCTATCTCTGATGTCATCCCAACTTAATGGCGATCGACACTTTCTTCCATACAGTGCTGCAAAAGGTTCCATTCCTATGCTTGCTTGGTAGCTATTGTTGTATGCGAACTCTACAAGATGTAGGTGATCTTCCCACGATCCTTTGAAGTCTAACATACACGCTCTGAGCATATCTTCCAAGATCTGAATAGTTCGTTCCGACTGACCATCTGTTTGTGAATGATAAGCTGTACTGAAGTTCAGACTTGTTCCCAAGTTTGCTTACAGACTCTGCCAAAATTGCGATCAGAACCTGGTGTCACGATAGGAGACAATACAGACCGGTACTCTATGAAGTCTCACAATTTCCTGTATGAGTTCATGGATACAAGAGATAGTACATTATGAAGAGTTTAAATCTTAATTAGATTATTACCTCCTTGTACATCTTTGCTAGTGTCTAAGTAGATTGGCCAACTCGAAATGGGATGAAGTGAGCCGACTTTGTGAGTCGATCCACAATGACCCCTACAGCATCGTTACCCTTTGTGCTGCGAGGAAGAGCAGTCACAAAATCCATCGTGATGTGTTGCCACTTCCATTCTGGGATTGGTAACGGTTGAAGTAATCCAGCAGTCCTGTGATGTTCAGCCTTTACTTGCTGACACACCAAGCATTTTGCGACGCTTCTGGCTACTTCACGCTTCATTCCATGCCACCAATAATTCTGACGTAGATCTTTGTACATTTTGGTACCTCCAGGGTATACTGAGTAGGGAGAGCTGTGAGCTTCTTTCATTAACTCTTCCCGAAAAGGACCTTTTGGTACACACAATCTGCTGTCGTATCTCAAAGATCCGTCTTCATGGATGATGAAGTCTGTTCTGAGTCCATTCTCCACTTGTTCTCTGATCCTTTGCAACTTAGCATCACTTGCTTGAGCTGCTTTGATTTGATTTACAATGGTTGATTGAACTTGTAAATTCATCAAACTTGAAGCATTACCTGGCATGATTACTTCAATCTCCATCTGATGCAAATCTTGTTGAAACTTCCACTGAGCGGTAAGATTCATTGCTAATGGTTGGTGACTAAGAGCATCAGGTACTACATTCACCTTTCCTGGGTGATATTGCAAGTTGATGTCAAAGTCCGCCATGAGTTTTAACCATCTTCTTTGCCGGATATTCAACTTCTTCTGAGTAAACACGTGCTTTAGGCTCTTATGATCTGTGTAGATGTTCACTCGTTCACCAAGTAGATAACGATGCCAAATCTTAAGAGCAAAGATGACGGCTGCCAATTCCAAATCATGCGTCGGATAATTGTGCTCATGAATCTTCAGCTGTATTGAAGCATAAGCCACAACCTTACCGTGCTGATGTAGAACACATCCTAATCCCTTACTGGATGCATCGCAATGCACTTCGAATCCTCCAGATTGATCCGGTATAACGAGAATTGGTGCTGATGTCAACCTTGTCTTGAGTTCTACGAAAGCTTGTTCGCATGCTTCTGACCACACAAATTCTTCATCTTTACGTGTGAGCTTGGTCAGGGGGGTTGCAATCTTTGAAAAGCCTTCAATAAACCTTCTGTAATATCCGGCTAAACCCAAGAAACTTCGAATATCCTTCACTGTCTTTGGTGCAGGCCATTCGCTAACTGCTGAAACTTTTACTGGATCCACAGAGATTCCTTCTCCTGATACGATATGTCAAAGAAAACCAACTTGCTTCAACCAAAACTCGCACTTGCTGTACTTGGCGTAAAGCTGATGTTGTCGAAGAGTTTCTAGGACAATTCGTAGGTGCTCTGCATGTTCTTTCCGACTCTTAGAATACACCAGGATGTCGTCGATGAAGATGACAACAAACTTGTCTAAGTACTCCCGGAAAACTTGATTCATTAGGTTCATGAATATTGCGGGTGCGTTGGTCACTCCAAATGGCATCACTAGAAATTCGTAATGTCCATAGCGAGTTCTGAAAGCGGTTTTGTGAATATCAGCTTCCTTGACCTTCACCTGATGATAACCTGAACGAAGATCCAATTTAGAGAAAACACAAGATCCACTTAGCTGATCGAATAAATCATCGATGCGCGGGAGTGGATACTTGTTCTTTATAGTGACTTCCTTCAAGTCTCTGTAATCGATGCACATTCTGTATGAACCTTCCTTCTTCTTCACAAGTAGTACAGGTGATCCCCAACTTGAAGTGCTGGGACGAATCCATCCTTTCGCCAGTAATTCGTCCAACTGTGTTCGGACTTCCTTCAAACCTTTCGGACTTAAACGATAGAATTCTTTGATCACCGGTTGTGCTCCTGGTAGTAAATCAATATTGAATTCAAGAGCTCGATCGGGAGGCAAACCTGATATATCGTCAGGAAATACATCGTCTAACTCTCGCACCACATCTGGTCTTGATTCTTCCTCCGCTTGAGCTGCTGCAACTACTGCTTTTCTTAGCATCGCTTTGTAGGTACTTGGCTCCAGTGTACGGTCTCCGCTTTTGAAATAGAAGACCGGATGGTCTGAAATCTTGAATACTACCCTCCTTTGACGACAGTCGATAGTAGCATAAAATGTTCCAAGCCAATCCATTCCTAGAACCACATCGAAATTCGGTATGTCCAACACTTTGAAGTCAGCATAAAATTCTCTGCTGCAGACGACGACTGGACAGAAACGGTATCCCATAGTTGCCTTTAGAACGCCATTTCCTGAACTGACATTCCAGCTGGATACAAGCGGTGAGACTGGAATCGTATGGGTTCGAACAAACCGTTGCGACATAAAGCAGTGTGATGCTCCAGTATTAAACAGTGCTAGTGCAGGGATTGAGGATACTAAGATTGTACCTAAGGTATATGGGATATGTTTTAGGTATAGAAAATATGTAACTAAGTAGCAGGATAGAAAAGCAAAGTTTGAAAAGAAAAGTTTACCAGTGATGACTTGGCCAGTGGCCTCAGCTTCTTCCACAGACATCGTGAAAGCCTGGCGCCTTGGTACATTCCTCCTGGACAGAGGAGCATTCCTTGGAACGTTCCATTGAGCTTGATGGAACTGACGAGGAGGTAGTGCAGCTTGTGGTTCTCTGGGTGGAGCAGGTAGTGCAGGTCTTGGAGAAGGTGCCTGAAGAGCTGGTCACTGCGGATAGGTAATTGCTAGCCTGAGTGCAGCAACTGGGTTTTATCTTTGGGGACAAGACCCAATATCATGAGTAGCTGAGCCGCAGACTAAGCAAAGATGGTTGGCTCGACGGCAATCTTTCATCATATGTCCAGTTCTCTTGCAGTAGGTGCAAAAGGCTGGGCTGGGACGATGATTCGGTAATCCGGGTCGCCTTGGCACGAAAGGTGGCCTGGAAGAGGCTCCACCTTCCATCTAGTTGGCAGGGCGTTTGACTCCTGCATACTGAGATCTGCCCCTTACATTTATCACTGCCTCATAACTGCGGGCAGCTTCCAGAGCATCCTCATGAGTCAGAAATTTTCCTGTCGCTAGAGCAGCCTGAATCTCCGTGTCCAAACCTTGTTGAAAGCGACGGGCTCTGATCTCGTCCGTCGGTATCAAGTGTGCCGCGAATCGGCTTAGCATAGTGAATTCAGCGTTGTACTCATCTACTGATTTGTCCCACATTGAACCCTGTTGTAGATGAATGAACTACTGCTCCATTGCAAACCTGGCAGTCACAGGGAAGTATTTCACGTCGAACTTCTCGCGAAAAGTCTTCCATTCAATAGGCTGTACCAGACGGCTTTCTTCCGCCTTCCACCAGTTGCGAGCAATATCCGTGAGCTGTAGTTTCGCCACACGGACACAAGCTAGGTCTGGCACTTGAGCTGCTGCCAGATCGTCTTCTATGCTTTGTGCCCATTCTTCCGCTTCAAGAGGGCTTCCTTTACCAGAGAACTGCTTGGGATATAAAGCCCTGAATTGCTTTACCCCTGGTGCGTCGGTCTTAGGACGGTTCAGAAGTTGTTGCTGTCCCTCAAGAAGGCTGCGGATCGCCTCAAGTAGCACTGTTTGCTCGGTAGTTGGCGCAGGAACAACTGGTGTGAGAGGTAGTGCTGGAGGTGTGTTGTTGACATTGGTGCTGGTGTTGTTCGGAGAATCCATAACCTTGAAGAAAAATTTGGGTTAGGACAGATTCAAAAAAATGATAAGATTCAAGGAATAGAAATTTGTAAGATTCAAGAAACATGAATTGTAAAGAATGTTTTAGTTGCTGGTTCTTGTGTTATATTGCTTAGGTTGTTCACGCAGAACAGAATTGCATAGTATGGTTCTATATAGCTCTGACCTACATGGCCCACCAACAAAACCTATCATGCCCCGCTTCCCGGTTTACGGCGAAGGGGACACGACGAGGTCCGCTACATATTTACTGTGAAGTAAATACGCTAAGCGTATCTAAGCAATATAAAGATAATCACAAGAGACAAGATATATAAAAATAACAGCAACTTTATTAATAACATTCTTTTGTACAATGCATGAAATGTAAATACATCTGGAATAAAAGAGATGCCTAAACAATAGCATAACAGGAAATGAAAATTACTGAATAGAACAAGGTACAATGTCTAGAGCTTGGGGTCTTCGTGGAACTGATCCAAGTCTTCACCGGTGGGCTCGATCTCTGACGGGTCCAAAACACCTGACGACATTCAAAGAAGAAAGAAATAGAATGTCGTCAGTGAACATGTCCTCGGTAAGTCCCAAAGATAAGAATAATTATAAAAGACAGAATAAGAGGTATCTTCTAAAGTATAATATTGTAGAATATTGTGTTTACGCTGTTGTTTGTAGCTTGGTATGGAAGGATGCCAGTGTATACGAGAGGGGTCTCAGTATGCTAGAGACCAGGGCAAATGGAATGTACAAGGAACCGTTAAGCCACGGTACAACAGCAACGGAATATAGGTTAGGTGTCTTAATCTTACCGTCTCGTGCCACGTCTAACACCTTCCGCACCAATCTACCCCTTAAACCCCGTAGTGTTTTCATTGTATTGTTGTATTGTATTGTATAAATTGGATGACTGACCAAAACCATGATATCAGTAAACCGAGTGTAACTGCATAATCAGGTAAATGGAATAACGGGAGAATGGATGTATATCTATGGTTTGATTCAGTCAAGTTGTATAGATTGATAAATGGATTATGGGATTCATGTGTTCATATTGAGTTGGAATATTATAGATTTAAATAGTACTTGAATCATATTCAAGTCGGATTATGATCAGACTCAAACCCAAGTCAGAAAGAAGAAATGTAAATCGAAGTTCTATAATTGCTAGGGTCCTTAGGGTAATTTATAAAACTTGAGAGGGTTTTATGTAAAAATACTTTTGTATAGTTTTCAAGATACACCCCAAGTATTTATTATTCGTCTTTATAGTTATAATGAGTGTAATTTAAACCTTTCGAGACCGAATGCTCCTTGCGGAGGTCTGAATCTCGCACTACTAAGCTGAGGGTGCACGATAAACCGTACTATCCCTAACAGGTTCCCCAAAGGTTGGTTGTAGTGGCGCTTTGCAAAGATTTTATAAATACTATCCTTTAGAATACGGGTTTATAAAGTAAAAGGTATTTATTTGCAAAAGTCGATTTTCCGTATTTTTGATTCTAGGGTTTTATATTTCAACTAGGCTATTTCAAAATGGTCTAAACGATAAGTCGTTAGAAGTCTCAAATCGCCTCTTCACCGCCAATTGTGGCCAGGTAAGTACAAAATGAGAAAAGGAGGGATCCGCTCACGAATCGTGAGACGGGCCTTTTAAAATTACCTTTTCTCACTTGCCTAGCCTAGACACCACAAAGTCAGGTTTAGATAAACGATCGATGTCCACAACATATCGTATTTTCCTATTAAAAGATATTTTTTTTGAAAGTGTATCAAGCTTAAAACTTTTAGAAAATGGTATTTAAAAGTAAAATCTTGTATTATCGTATTCTAAGTTTTGATGATATCATTTAGGGTTGTATTTGCGTGTGTGTGGTGGTAGGTCATTACCTCGTGATCTACTTTAAGGTATAGCAATGTTAAGGGGTTAAATGTGAAAACTAAACATTTTGGTATTTAAGTGAAAGAATACGATATATTGCAAAGGCTATCATTTCATGTGAGAAAACTTATTCAAATTAGTTGTTAAGTGATTAATAGTCAACATGAAGATGTTCAAGCATGATGAAATTGGTGATAATTGAGTTTTTATAGAAAACCGAATCGGAAATCAGATTTGTTCCGATTCCGTCAGGTTTGTAAATTCGTATTTTTATAAGGGAAAAGAAAGGTATAAAAGAGGGACTTACGGGTTTGGACAATGCTAGAGGGTGAGAGGGAAGTAGAGGGTTTGCCAGCGCGTCGAATCGTCGTTGAGAGCTCCTAGCACGATCACCGGAATGTCGCCGTCGATTTCGTCAGTGCTTCGCCTTTCGCTCGTTTTCCAACATACCAAAGTTCTCTTGGAATTTTGAGAGAGTGGACTCAGAAATTTAGGATGAGAGGGAAGAGGGTAGGGGGTGTATTTATAGGGTTAGGGTTTTTAATTAAAAAAAATGTAAAAATTAAATAAAAATCATTAAAATTTGGAGTAAAAGAGGTTTAATGTGCTCTCTGTAACCGATCAAGAAATTTAGTGTGTGCAGGGGGGTAGACCAGTCAATGATGCTCGTTTTCTATGTTGACGACTCGGCCGTCCGGCCGAGTCCGGCCGGCGGCACCGGCCCGAGTCGGCCGGTCCGCCGGCCGACTCGGGCCGAGTCGAAGGGTTGTCGGGTGGGGGATTTCCTGGGGGGATTTATGGTGCATCTAACTTTTTATGTGTAGAAGGAATTTCGTGAGAAACGCATGTGTAACAGTTGGTATTCTAAAAAAATCAAAACAAAATAATAATAAAAATAATGTGGGGCATGGGATTCGAACTTTGGTGGCTTGGTTCAGCAGTGCAAGGTGTTACCAATGAGCTACAAGCTCCTTCTTGTAATTATGGAGTGAAATAAATACTTAAAGAGATATCAGCAACAATAAAAACTCCAATTATACATTGAATTTAAATCAATTCTTTGTACATTAAAAATGGAGTTGTTACACGGGTGGTCTATAAGCACATCCTTAAATATCCCTAGTCGTGGGAGTTTCGAGACTGGGCATTGATACTCCATAGCAGACTACTTTATACTGGTGAGACCCCGACGAGGGGCGGTGGCCTGTCTCAAAAGCCATTGGTATCAGTTTGTTCACCTAAAATGTATTCAGGTGCATATTGGGTTATGAGCACACCAGACGGAATCGCCGGGAATATGCTAGTTCGTATTATACCTATTGTCAGATAGCAGTTCCCATGTGACATGTGTACAGGTTAGTCTATCGACCTGAGATTGTCATTTTTCTCATGTGAGTTCCCACTGTGCTTTGATTACAACCCTACCACGGCTCAAAGGAGTCTTGCAAACAGCTTTTAGTTGGGTACAGTCCCGAGCCATATGGAGGCAGTGAGCGGATCGTCAGGGGATTCATCTCTCACGGTATTGTGGGTTGATGTCGCGTTGTGTATGGGTGGCCATCACCAGAAATCCTTGGCAAAGTTAGTCGGAAATTACTGATCTAGGATCGGTAGTTTCTCAGGCGGTGATTGGTTTCATACCGACATTGAATGTCAAGTTATTAAGGGTTTAACTTTATCCACCCTTTTGACTCGCATCATATACACAAGTGCTCTCTGAACCGTGATATGCGATACTCATAGATGAACGGACCATACTGTACGAATATTGTAATTATCAGGCTCAGTAGGAGTTTTAGGATGAGTTTTCACATCAGCCTCCCTTTCGCTCAATACCTGGGTAGCCAATACGTACAGCTAGTGGCACTAACGTGTTTGTGGTTAAACCCATTGCCAGAGTATTGACGAGTCTTTAGAATCCCACACAAAGGGTTTCCTTTCTTCGGACGAAATGTTGTAGAGGCCGTATGGTTTAATTACAGAGTTCGATCACATACGTGCACTTGTGCATGGATCTGTTAGTTATATATATGCCCTAGAGGCCATTGTTGTACATATGATGTATATTATAGTGGATGCTTGGATATATATAGAGAGGACTTTCTTGCTCGACATGGTAGTATGCTATTTGGTTTCACTTTGTCTTAAAATGTTGACTTATATTAGTTTACTGTCATTCTCTCACATGTTGATAAAGCCCTTAGGATATGTACTCGACTACTGGGACTATGATGAGATCATACTAGTGGGGCCATGGTAGTCTATGAGTACATCCTATAATTATTCCTAGTCGATGGTGTATCGAGACAGGGCATCGATACACCAGAGTAGACTAGCGTATACGCATCTTGACCCATATGATGGGCGATGGATGATCCCATATCCATCGGTGTTTGACATCAAAGATGGTGTACGGGTGCTCAGTGGAGACTGGGTACACTGAACGTACTCGCTGAGAACTCCCAGATGGTATTATACCTCACGTCAGATGGCAGTTCTCTGGTGACACTGGTATAGGTTAGTCTGTAGACCCGAGATCATCATAGAGTCTTGTGTGATTCCCACTGTGCTTTGATTTCCACCTTACCACGTCAAAGAGGGCATGAAAAATGGTGGCTTTTGGGTACAGTCCCGAATCACATGGAGGTAATGAGCGATAGGAGGGGTTTCGTATCTCCCGGTATAGGGAGTTGATGGTGTGCTGTGTTCGATTGGCTATAACTGGAAGCCCCTGGCCAGAGCTGATATAGAGTGCTACTGGTATGTGTCATCAGTATTTTCTTGACCTGTTACGAGCCTCACATCGACACGACTTATCGGTTACTGGGGTCTGACGTATACCACCCATAGACTGGATATGCGACATATCAGATGAAGAGACCGGACTGTACGGTAGTGTTACTGATTGGATTCACAGGAGAATTTACAGGCTTGCTTGTTGATCTTCTGATTGCTCAATACCTGGGTGGCTGTTACGTTTAGCTGACCGGTTGCAGCTTGTGGGTGTTTGATATGATCATCACCTACTGCCGGCGTATTGACAATTCTTTAGAGTCCTGCACAGAGGTTTCTTGACTCAGGCAAAACGGAGTAGGAGCACATATGTGATATGTGCGGGACCGAGAATAATACGATATAAGATACCGTATTCTATTCTCGCGATATATGATATAGCCAGGTCATCGGATCAAGTGTTGATTCGATGAATCGGTACAAGTTATATTAGTCGGTTATATGCGATATAGCCGGATTGTCGGATCAAGTGTTGATTCGATAATTTAATGTATAATTATATATGCGATATATTACATTACATTAACAAATATTGTCTCATTTTATTGATTCATTTTCTCACCAGATAATACATTAATATATATGCGATATATGTTAAATGTATTATTTTCTTTTGTTACAAATATATATTATATATGTGATATATAATATTGTAACAAGTTATGATTACAAATGCAACATGATTTGTGGAGATTAAACATGGTTAGGGTTTGATTTGGGTTAGCTTTTTCATGAAGCTTCTAGAAGCTTTATTTTTTTTCTAGCTTAAATATTTTGTTAAGATATTTTGCTTAGATATTTCTAACCCAACCCAAACCCTTCACCCTAGGTTAATTCTCTACAATGGTTAAACCATTCTTTCTTAACCAAGGGTTGCATTTGTAACTATAGACATAATTTCATTATTCATCACAAAAGACTTCATCTTTTTCTTCCTCCTTAAAAAGCTTACTAGCTTTTGGTTTTGTGATGATGGTGTGTGAGAAATTGATAATAAAAGAGAGCATAATTCCTACTTCATCATCCTTATCTATTCTAGCCACTTAGATTAGGGTGTTCACTTCATTAATACTTGATTAGAGAAGTGAGAACTTGAGTTAAAGATTCTTCAAGGTCGATCATCTTCGAAAAGGAAGACTTCAAGCATGCATGGATCGTTCGACTTGTGGAGCCTCTCTAGAGTCCGGAAGTTCATGGATCGTGGTGAAGGGACTACTACTCGGAGCTTATGAAGAGAAGGAACGGACTACAAAGGTTGTAATCCCTTTCTCTCAGATATAAAGATGTTTACATGCTTTGTTAACCCTAATTATCTAGCAAAGATTCTCGCTTTAGGTTGTTCGGCACTTGTAAATTTTAAATTGGGCATGGTTGATGCCTTATAGACCCTTGTGACAGTGCCTAGTAACCCTACAGTGGTATCAGAGCCAAGCTAGAGCATTAGGCGACGTGTAGACGAAGATAAATGTCCGATCGAACCCCGAAACGTCGTATTTGACCCCCTCTCTGTAAATTTTTTAAAAAGATGGTTTTTTCCGTATTAAAAATACTCAAAAAAAATAAGCAGGTGATTCTATGGATAACAGAGAAATACGATCCACTAATTCCTTAAAGTCGCCGCGGAACCGCGGCCATAACAGGCTTTTGGCGGCGGTTCCGCGGCCGTACTTGGGTGTCAAGGATAGTTATTTCTCGGGTTAATCCGTAGGTATTACTACATGCTTCTGGGAATTTTTAAGATTACTCAAGTGTTGAGTTGTATGGAGATCTTTGGAATTCGTTGATTCGATCAGAAAGTTTAACATCGTTTAGTTTTTTGGGTAATTTAGAACGTGTTAAAATGTTCGAACGGATATCAATAACTCATTTTTTCCATGGCGGAAAACTTTCAAGTGTTGGATTTTTCCTGTGTTTAAAACTTTCGGGAAATCATGCTAGCGTATTTGTTGACCTTCTAGAAGAACATAACCTTAACTCGATTATGTGACCGTCAAAACTGCTACTGAACCCTAGAGTTTGTGGTAGTTTAGCGTTGCCACATGTAAGGCGTTGGTTCGACCCTTCTACGACTGGTT
This sequence comes from Agapanthus africanus, assembly GCA_030015575.1. Lineage (NCBI taxonomy): Eukaryota > Viridiplantae > Streptophyta > Magnoliopsida > Asparagales > Amaryllidaceae > Agapanthus > Agapanthus africanus. Next base: position 365,314,887 of record CM057340.1, read on the forward strand.
CATTGGCGCAGTGACATGTTCTGGGATTTTTGAACTCCGCTCAAGTGTTGAGCTATTTGGGAAATCATGGGTATTTGATTATTCGATCGGAAAGTTTACCATTGTCTATTTATCTGGAATGTGATACAATATGTGGAATTCATATAGTTAGGCATGAAATGCGAAGTATGTGATATTTCGGATTTAAGATGTCTAAAGTATTTGTGGATTCTAAATGTTGTAGTTTTACATTTTCTTTTCTGTGACCGTAAGCGTAGTATGTGGTGTATCGCCAGCTTCGTTGCTATACATCAACGACAATCGGGATACGCATACTTGGTTACGTTGATGATATGAAATATTATGTGTTGCTGTGATATGTTATATTGGATCGTCGTGTTTTGTATATGAAACTCTTTTCTTATCAAGAGTATGTTGTCCACGTACAATACGAGGATGACCACCTTACTCTCTACTACCTTTTTGTATATACAAGGTTCGTCATCCATTTTGATGAAGTCAAACTCTTTGCCTACCATATCAAAATAGACGTTCCAACTCCGTGATGCCTGCTTTATTCTGTAAAGCAACTTGCACACGTTTCCGCTGCTCCCACTATCTACGAAGCCCTCTGGCTGTGTGCTTATAGACGTTCTCTTCTAAATCATTATTTAGAAAAGTAGTCATGGCACCCAACCACCAGATATCGCAGTCATGGTATGTAGCCGCGGTAAATAGGATCAGGATGGACTTAATCATAGCCACTGGAACAGGTTTCATCATTATCCACGCCTGGTCGATGACGTAAACCATTAACAAGTCTAGCTTTGAAAGTCTCAACTTTTCCATCTACACCAAGTAATCTTCTCAAGATATACTTGCTCCTGATGGGGATTTAACCCTTCAGATATTGCAACCAAAGTCCATACTTTGTTGGTGTACATGGATTCCATCTCAGATCGCTAAGCATCCAGCCATTCTTACAGAGTCCCTACTCTCGATGGCCTGCTCGAAACTAGTTAGGTCATCATCTCATGATGCATTCCTCGCTCCCACTTTCATCGAGAAACCGAAGTATCTCTCAGGCGGATGAGAAAACCTACCAGATCGGCGGAGAGGCTGAGGTTCGTCGGGAACTATTGAATCCTTTGGTTCTGTCAAATCATCAGCTGCAGTTTTGTATAGCTGGAACCTTTCCAGTTGTACAGAACTGACCTTGCCTCGATCTTGTCCGGATTTTGCTTTTGACATAGGCCGGACAATCCCAAATCTTAATTTACTTAAGAGATAGGCTCTTCCCATGCCATATCTTATATGGAGTGGTAGGCACTGATTTGATTCGAACCTAATTCAATAGGTATGCAGCTTCGCAAGTGCATAACCCCAAAAGGAAATAGGTAACTCAGTAATGCTCATCATAGAGCACACAATATCTAATATGGTGCGATTGCTCCGCCCTGATACACCGTTGTGCTGTGGTGTATTCAGAGGAGTAATATTGAGAAAGAATCTCATTTTCTTTTAGAATAGTCCAAGAATTCCATGCAAAAGTATTCTCCTCCCTGATCACATCAAAGGACATAATACATATACATGGTTCTTGGTTCTCTACTTCTAATTTATATTCTGTGAATATCTCAAAAGGTTCGGACTTGTGTTTCAACAGGAACATATGTCTGAATCTTGAGAGATTATCAGGGAACGTAATGAAGTATAAAGAACCAGTCCTGGCATGTGTAGACAGGAGACCTTACATACATCATTATGTATCAATCCCAAGAGTTTACCAACTCTTTCTCTGTTTCCAATAAACAGAGCTATGGTCATCTTATCTTTGTGACATGACTGGCAAGTTTCACAAGATGTAAATTCAAACTGATTTAAATATGCATCTAAAATGTAACTTAAGCTAGTCGGGTCACATTGATATGACCTAGTCTACAATACCTTAAAAATGAATCGTTCATTTTTGAACTCTTCCTCTTGTGTGTGTTCTGCATACTACGAACTGTAGTTTGATTTAGAACGTCAATACTTTTAGATAACGTGCCTGAACCGATCAAATTTTGATATAGGAAATGTTCAAAACATTATCCAACAATACAAAATTTTATCATTTCTTTACTTATAAAGAGACTGATATGATTTTGTATATCAGGTTCGGTATCTAATAGCATTTGTTCAGAATCAATGTATTTGTAATACAGGGTGACAGTGACCAACAGACCTGGCTGCAACACTTGCACCGTTTTCTGTCTCATGAAACTTATCACCCGTTCTCAGTTCTCTACCTTTCTGTAGCCCATGTAACGGATTACATATTTGGGATCCTGTTCCGGTATCAGATACCTAGGACGCAGAGGATACTGAGAAACATTTCTGTGTGATGAACACACCCGAAGGAGATGCATCATATGCACTTTCTTCGTTTAGGCGGCATCGGAATTCTGGTATTCTCCTATTTCCTGCTCTGTCTTATAACAATTATAAGTTGGAGCGGGACCAACGTTCCCCAGCTCAGTATAACAAGCGGGTTCGGTCAATTCATCCATATTATTATCTTGATTAAGGCGTGATATGGTCGCTACCTGGAGAGAGAAAGAGAAAAAAACACTCTGCGTGCGCTCTTGCAAGATTAGATTAGTTATTTATTTTATCTAATCATGATGGCTCCCACTGTTTTTTATCAAATCTTCCTTCAAACCATAACAGGAAAGACTAGCCGGGATTAATTACACTATACAAGTTCGCCAATCTTTCAGCCAGGCCAGTGTCGGTACTTTGAGGGAGGTTCCCCGTGCATTCGCACGGACCTAATTACAGCAAACCTCGTTTTCCCAGAGGCGTAACCCCGTTGACACCTTTCTAGACACCTACTTGATCGGCTAATTGTAAAGTGCAAAACTCTCCCAGGAGTAACAATTACTCGCAGTGGGTATCGGGATCCAACTATCACATAGAAGGTATGCAATCTCATTGCAAATTTCAACACTTGAAACTCCCGATAAAGATTTTTACCCCTAGTGCTTATGACCTTAACTATGGTCAACAAATCATAAGTACTAGTCAAGTTCTACCCGTTATTTCATGATTAATTAGACCCACCCACATGACCCTTAACTAAGGTCAACAAAGTCACGCGACTGTCCTAACTAATCACATCATATGCGGTGTAGGAAGACATCACTTAGCTACCGTACACTGTGCCTTGACTATGGTCAACAAACACAGCACGAATACTAAGTACTCTACTTCCTAAAATGACGGAGGGTTGCGGATGGTTTTTATGAAAACCTTTAACGCTTTGAACTTGATCTCGTTGCGGAATCAAATGGTTTTAAATGGAGTGTTTTTTGAAGCTTTTCTAGTTTTGCTAAAGGGGTCACTCCCGGTGAAGGGATCGTCGGCCCTTTCCTCGTCGAATGATGTGCGGGATATATCATATATATCACTGTGCAAAGCAGAAACTATAGAAGCAATCAAAAGACAAACCGAGTGTGTAGCATCTTCCAGTTATTGCTAAAGGAGTCACTCCCGGTGAAGGGATCTCGGTCCTTTCCTCATCGAATAAGGTGCAGGATGTTCTACAAGGAACACCGCGTTGCAAAGCAAGAACTGTAGCTACCTGTTTTATTTTTGAAATTCGATTCCACAACATCAATTAGGTTTATTTTCTTTCATTAATCTCATTAATGAATGTCCCATCATTTAAGTCAACCTAAACATCACAGATAAATATAACGTACGCTTATGCCATCCGCATTCGCCTCGATGTCCCGTCTGCACCGTTAGATTAGGTAACTAACGCCAGAGCGAGGCAGGGCTAGTGCGGGTGCAAAACATAAGCTACGTCTATATAATATATCATATATACTATATACTATATCTATCTGAACAAATCACATGATCACATCACAGATAACACAGCAGAAAATATCATATGAAATATTGGATATACTAGGACGTCCGTGTTTTTAATACGAGCCAGTATAAAACACGGATTCCACGGTCACGATGAATAGCCAAACCCACACCCCTAGACCCCTACGAGAGCGGCAAGCAACCCTACCAATTCTAGAGTTAGGAGACCCGGACTCGACTCCTCGAGTTGGTCTCCCACTGGACTCCAGAACCCGGTTACTTGTGCCCTCCTCCTTGGGTATATCTTAGTGCGGAAAAGTAAATAATATACAAATGGTGACATCATTCGCAACCTGGAAGTTCCCCAATAAAAGAATATTACATACAAGTTTTTACATGAATGAAAATGAAAAACACTCGTCTCACATAAAAAAAACCGGCTATTCAAACACGACGATCCAATATAACATATCCAGCAACACATAACATCACATGTCATCAACGTAAGTAAACATGCGTATCCCAATTGTCGTTGACATATAACAACGAAACCGGCGATATCACATATTACACTTACGGTCACAGAAAAGAAAGTGTAAAACTACAACAGTTGGAATCCGCAAACTCTTTAGACATCTCATGCCTAACCAAATGAATTCCTTAGACATCGCATGCCTAACAGTTATAAACCCCGCATTTTAGTCTCATTATCGAAAACTCTTTTCAAAATCAAGTTGGGCAATTCAACAAGATTCCCGACATCCTGATCAAATGCTCGTCGCAAACTTTAGTAGGCGGCCGCACCCCCGACGCCGTCGACGAAGTGCACAAAGGCGGAACACCGCTGCCGCGAGCACCCGAACGGATGCTTTCGGCGACGGGGTTCTCCTACAGTCACTTGGTCGGGGCTATGGGGTGAGGCTGTCTATTAAGTTTACCCGGCGAGTATCCGCGTACGCCACGTAATTGCGACGGACTTTTGATCACATCAAAATTCCGTAGCAACCGATCAAGTGAGACTAAACTGCTATGTTTACAACATTCATTCAGTTATCTCATAACTACTTGTGAATTCCAAATATTGTATCACATTCCGGATAAATAGAAAATGTTAAACTTTCCGATCGAACAATCGAACACCCAAGTTTTCTCGAAACAGCTCAACACATGAAATAGGTTTAACAACATTCACTTCGTGCCTCAGTACCAACGGTCCAGCCGTAGAAGGGTCAAGCCAACGCCTCACATGTGGCACGCCGTACTGCCCCAAACCCTAAGGTTCAACGGGCAGTTCAAGACGGTCACATAATCGAGTTAATATTTGTTGTCTTCTAGAGGGTCCATCGCGTTACTTGCACTACTTGGAACGTCTTTAAACTACGAAAAAATCCAACAATTGGAAATTTCCCGGCAGAGGAAAAAGTGGGTATTTATATCCGGTCGAACTTTTTAACATATTCTAAAGTTATCCGGAAAAACACACAGACAAAGCTAAACAATCCGATCGAATCATCGATTCCCCAAAACAATCCAGAAAACTCAACTCTTGAGTATATTTTAAAAATTCCCAGAAAACTCAGCATAACAATATATGAAATACTGTGCAAAATTAAATGAATGATGCTTCCGTAAGGCCGCGGAACCGCCGCACGAGGTATGCTCGTTCCGCGGCGGTTTGATCGAGTTAGCCGCTCGTTTTGCACTGTATTTCTTAGAATATTCTGCTGATATTTCTGCATATTTTTAATTTGAAAAAATCCAAAATTCCAGAAAATGTCCAGAGCGCCGTTTTGAGTTAGGGTTTCGGGTTCAATCGGGTTTCTAACTTCGTCTACTCATCGCCTAAGGCTCTAGCTAGGCTCTGATACCACTGTAGGGTTCCTAGGCACACCCATGATGTTCCACAACAGATCAACCATGCCAAAATCAAATTTTTCATGTTCCTAAGAATCCTATGCAAGATCGTTAACTAGAGATTAGGCGAAACAAGATGCAAGTAAACAACTTTAACTTAAAGGAAAGTGACTACAACCTTTGTAGATCCGGTCCTCTACCTCTCTAGCTCCGTGATGACGTCCCTCCGCTGTACCCATCGAAATCCTAGAATCTCGCGGTGGTTTCATCGGAGAAAAGATCGGGCTAGGTCATCGACTTCGATGCCGAAGATGATCCATGTCGAAGCAACTCAAGATCAAGCTCCAACTTCACCAAGTCATGAAACTGTAGGGTTCCTAGGCACCCCAAGGAGGTCTCACAAGGCATCAACCATGCCAATTTCAAAAATAAACGGTGCCGAGAAACCCTAGTGTACGGATCGTTGGCTAGAATTCTAGGCGAAAAGTAAACTAGTTAACACTTAACTATGAGAATACGGAAATACAACCTTTGTAGATCCGGTCCTCCACCTCCATAGCTCCGCAATGAAGTATCCTCGCTGTCCAAGTCGTACCCCGGGCTCTAGCGTCGGCTTCATCGGAGAATAGACGGGCTAGGTCATCGACGACGTGCCGAAGATGATCTACGTCGAAGCATCACTAGATCAAGCTCCACCTTCACCTAGCCATGAAAACTTGTGAAGGAAACACACTCTACTACTTGGCAAGAGGTAGAGGATGAAGAAATAGGAAGTGGGTAGACATTAGAATTGGATTTCTCACTCTAATTCATCAATCACCATTAATGAGGTAAGCTTTCTTCTTGAAGTGAAGAAGAAGAAGATGATGAAAGTTCTCATAAGTTATTTTCTAAAAAGAAATAAATATGAATACTTATCATTAACCAACCATAGTTTAGTGTAGAGAATAAATCATGGTTAGAATGAAGGGTTAGGGTTAAGCATCAAGACAAAATGGTGACTTAGTCAAAGTATCATGAAGCTTCATAATCCATCCAAAGATAGCCACCATTTATTCTTTATGCAAATCAAATTCCAAAAAGAATAAATAGATAAATAAATGAATAAAATGAATAAGGAAAAAGTAAACCCTAACCATTTCATTAACCAAGGTTTAATTCTTTACACTTAACCAAAAGGCATGCATCATCAAACATGATACAAGCAAGTGCACAAAATCATATCGCATATGCAATGCGCACACCCGAGTGAGAAAATCCATTTAAAGTGAACCAATACTAGTTAATGCAAAGTAATATATCAAATATATATAATTATACATTAAATCATTAAATCAACACTAGATTTAATGATCCGGTCATATCGCATATAACCGACTAGTATCCAATGTATCGGCTTATCGAATCAACCCTCGATTCGATAACTAGGTTATATCGTATATAACCAATCGATACATTTATCGCGAGAATGAAATACGGTATCACATACACGCATGATTCTCGGTCCCGCACATATCTCATATGCGCTCCTATTTCGTTTCGCTTGAGCCAGGAAACCTCTATGTAGGACTCTAAAGACTCGTCAATACGCCGGCAGCAGATGATGATCATATCAAACACCCACAAGCCGCAAGCGGTCTGCTAAACGTAACGGCCACCCGGGTATTGAGCGATCTGAAGATCGACGAGCAAGCCCACTCACACTCCAGTGAATCCAACCAGTAACACTTACCGTACAGTCCGGTCTGATTGTCTGATATGTCGCATATCTCGCCTAGGGGTGGTAAACGTCAGACCCCAATAGCTCGATAAGTCGTGTCGTTATGAGGTCTATAACAATTCGAGAAACCACTGGTAACACTTACCAGTAAATCTCAGCAACCCTGGCCAGGGATTTCCTGTTATAGCCAATCGAACACAGCGCAACATCAACTCCCTATACCGGGAGAGACGAATCCCCTCCTATCGCTCATTGCCTCCATGTGACTCGGGACTGTACCCAAAAACCACCGTTTTCCATGCCCTCTTGGACGTGGTAAGATGGAAATCAAAGCACAGTGGGAACCACACAAGACTCTATGACGATCTCGGGTCAACAGACTACTCTGTACCAGTGTCACCAGAGAACTGCCATCTGACGTGAGGTATAATACCATCTGGGAGTTCTCGGCGAGTCCGTCCAGTGTACCCAGTCTCTACTGAGCACCCGTATATTATCTCTGATGTCAAACACCAATGGATATGGGATCATCCATCGCCCATCTGTATGGGTCGAGAAGGTACACGCTAGTCTACTCTGGTATATCGATGCCCCGTCTCGATACACCCTCAACTAGGGACTTTGAAGGATGTACTTATAGACTACCATGTCCCCACTAGTATGATCCGCATCATAGTCCAGGTAGTCAAGTACAGATCCTAAGGGCTTTACCAACATGTAACAGGGAAACAATCAGTGTACACGTTAAGGTAAAGATCAACCAGATAGCATACTATCATGTCGAGCAAGAAAGTCCTCCCTATATATGTCTCAGCATCCACTACAATATACATCCTATGTATAGTAATGGCCTCTAGGGCATACATATAACTAACAATCTCCCACTTGCACTAGGGCCATCTGATAGCAGTGGTTGCAGTATCTCATACTCAACCATCCCATAAAAGTCTCTCTCTGGGAACATGCCTTTGTGAGTGGATCCGTTGTGTTGTCCTCTGAGTCTACTCTCCTAACCTCGATCTCCCTGGAGATCAGCCATCTCCAAGATCAGGTGACACTGCCTTAGAATATGTCTGGATCACTGATGGGACTTGCGTTCCTTGGCATAAGCCACAACTCCATTGTCACACAATGGGAGGAACATAGTTCATCTCATGAACCAATATACACCCAAACAGCCTCTTTGGTAGCATCTTAAGTAGCAATGTATCCTGCCTTTATCGTCTAGTATGTCACGGTATCTAGCTTGGAACTCTTCCAACATACCGTCCCTTTGCTTAGGGTAAAGACAATGCCTGTGACTGACATTCAGTCGTCTTTATCACCCTGGAACACTCCCAGTGATTCTCCCCAGGGTCGATTGATACCTTCTCACTACAACTAGTGAGAATCCTAACATCCATTTAGATCTATCTCATAGATCCAAAACCTAGGATTTAGTAGGTATCACTTTGATCCTATATGGAGAATCATTGTGATAAGCGGAGATTGATCGAGCGTAGCATAAGAAACTCCTTTCTTATCAAGAGTATGTCATCCACGTACTCTACGATGATCACCACCATACTCCCTACTACCTTTTTGTTTATACAAGGTTCATCTACCATTTTGATGATGTCAAACTCTTTGACTACTTCATCAAAACAGATGTTCCAACTCCGCGATGCCTGCTTTATCTTATAAAGCATCTTGCACACGTTTCCGCTGCTCCCACGGTCTACGAAGCCCTCTGGCTGTGTACTTATAGACGCACTCTTCTAAAACATCATTTAGAAAAGCTGTCATGACACCCAACCGCCAGATATCGTAGTCATGGTATGTAGCCGTGGCAAGTAGGATCTGGATGGACTTAAGCATAGATACTTGAAAAGGTTTCATCATTATCCACGCCTGGTTGATGACGAAAGCCTTTAACAAGTCTAGCTTTGAAAGTCTCAACTTTTCCATCTACACCAAGTAATCTTCTCAAGATATACTTGCTCCTGATGGGGATTTAACCCTTCAGATATAGCAACCAAAGTCCATACTTTGTTGGTGTATAAGGATTCCATCTCAGATCGCTAAACATCCAGCCATTCTTACAGAGTCTCACTCCTGATGGCCAGCTCGAAGCTAGTTGGGTCATCATCTCATGATGCAATCCTCGCTCCCACTGTCATAGAGAAACAGAAGTATCTCTCAGATGGGTGAGGAACCTTACTAGATCGGCGGAGAGGCTGAGTTTCGTTGGAATCTACTGAATCCTTTGGTTCGATCAAATCATCTTCTGTAGTTTGCATAGCTGGAACCTTTCCAGTTGTACATAACAGACCTTGCCTCGAGCTTGTCCGGATTTTGCTTTTAAACATAGGCCGGACAACCCCAAATCTTAACTAGCTTAAGACATGGGCTCTTCCCTTTCCATATCACATATGAAATGGTAGGAAACTGATTTGATTCGAACCCTATTCAATAGGTATGCAGCTTCTTAAGTGCATAACTCCCAAAAAGGAAATAGGTAACTCAGTAGTACTCATCATAGAGCACACCTTATCATATAGGGTGTATCTGCTCCGCCCCAATATACCATCGTGCTATGGTGTATACGGAGGAGTAATGCTGAGAGAGAATCTCATTCTCCTTTAGAATAGTCCAGGAATTCCGTGCTCAAGTATTCTCCACCCTGATCTCATCATAGGACATAATACTTATACCCGTATTGGTTCTCTACTTCTAACTTATATTCTGTGAATATCTCAAAAGGTTCGTACTTGTGTTTCAACAGGAACATATGTCCGAATCTTGAGAGATTATCAGAGAATATAATGAAGTATAAAGAACCAGTCCTGGTATGTGTAGACAGGGGACCTACATACATCAACATGTATCATCCCAATAGTTCACTAACTCTTTCTCTGTTTCCAGTAAACGGAGCTATGGTCATCTTATCTTTGTGACATGACTGGCAAGTTTCAGAAGATGTAAATTCAAACTGATTTAAATATGCATCTAAATGTAACTTCAGCTAGTCGGGTCACATTGATCTGACCTAGTCTACAATACCTCAAGAAGAGTCCGTTCATTTCTGAACTCTTCCTCTTGTGTGTGTTCCATATACTAAGAACTGTAGTTTGATTTAGAACATCAATGCTTTTAGATAATGTGCCTGAACCGATCAACTTTTGATATAGGAAATGTTCAAAACATTATCCATCAATACAAAATTATATCCTTTCTTTTCTAACAAAGAGAGAGATATGATTTTGTATATCAGGTTCGGTATCTAATAACATTCGTTCAGAATCAATGTATTGGTAATACAGGGTGACAGTGACCACCAGACTTGGCTGCAACACTTGCACCGTTTTCTGCCTCATGAAACTTATCACCCGTTCTCAGTTCTCTACCTTTCTGTAGCCCTATGTAATAGATTACATATCTGGGATCCTGATCTGGTATCACATACCCAGGACGTAAAGGATACTGAGAAACAGTTCTCTGTAATGAACACACCCGAAGATGATGCATCAGCATGCACTCTCTTCGTTTGGGTGGCACGGGAATTCAGGTAATCCCCTATTTCCTGCTCTGTCTTATAACAATTATAAGTTGGAGCGGGACCAACGTTCCCCAGCTCAGTATAAAAAGCGGGTTCGGTCAATATTCCGTATTATTATCTTGATTAAGGCGTGATATGGTCGCTACCTGGAGAGAGAGAGAAGAAAACACTCAGCATGCGCTCTTGCAAGAATAGATTGGTTATTATTTTATCTAATCAGGATGGCTCCCACTGCTTTTTATCAAATCTTCCTTCAAACCCTAAAAGGAAAGACTAGCCGGGATTAATTACACACTACAAGTTCGCCAATCTTTCAGCCAGGCCAGTGTCGGTACTTTGAGGGAGGTGCCCCGTGCTTTCGCACGGACCTAATTAATGTAAACCTCGTTTTCCCAGAGGCGTAACCTCGTTGACACCTTTCTAGACACCTACTTGATCCGCTAATTGTAATGTATAAAACTCTCCCAGGAGTAACTCTTACTCGCAGCGGGTATCGGGATCCAACTATCTCATAGATGGTATGCAATCTCATTGCAAATTTTAACACTTGAAATTCCCGATAATATTTTGCCCCTAGCTCGCTATGACCTTGACGCATGCCAAACAACCCATAGTCTGCTAGTCAAGTTGAACCCGTACATTTCTTGATTGAATTAAACCCACCCGCACGACCCTTGACGCATGCCAAACAACGCCGTACGAATACCCTAATCCAATCGCATCGTATGCTAGCAGATAAGCACTAGTTAGCTACCGTACACTACGCCTTGACGCATGCCAAACAACCGCAGCACGAATACTAACTAGTACTTATCTGAAATGACGGAGGGCTACGACAGGTTTTTCTGAAAACCTATTACGTAATGAACTTGATATCGTTGTAGGATCGAATGAATTTTGAAATGGAGTGTTTTTGAGGCTTTTCTGGTTTTGCTAAATGAGTCATTCCCGGTGAAGGGACCGTCGGTCCTTTCCTCGTCGAATGAGGTACGGGATATATCACATATATCACTGTGCAAAGCAAAAACTCTTAAAAGCAATCAAAAGACAAACCGAGTGTGTAGCATCTGCCAGTTATTGCTAAAGGAGTCACTCCCGGTGAAGGGATCTCGGTCCTTTCCTCATCGAATGAGGTGCAGGATATATCACATATACCGCTGTGCAAAGCAAGAACTGTAGCTACCTGTTTTATTTTGAAATTCGATTCTACAACATCTTTAGGTTTCTTTTATTTCATTAATCACATTAATGAAGTCCCATCATTAAAGTACCTAAACATCACAGATAAATACGACGTACACTTATGCCATCCGCATTCGCCTCGATGTCCCCTCGTGCACTGTTAGGTTAGGTAACTAACGGCAGAGCAAGGCAGGGCTAGCGCGGGTGTAAAACATAAGTAATATCTATATAATATATCATATATACTATATACTATATCTATCACAGAACATCACATGATCACATCACATATATCGCAGCAGAAGAATATCATATGAAATATTGGATATACTAGGACGTCCGTGTTTTCAATACGAGCCAGTATAAAACACGGAATCCACGGTCGCGATGAATAGCCAAACCCACACCCCTAGACCCCTACGAGAGCGGCAAGCAACCCTACCAATTCTAGAGTTAGGAGACCCGGACTCGACTCCTCGAGTTGGTCTCCCACTGGACTCCAGAACCCGGTTACTTGTGCTCCCCTCCATGGGTCTATCCTAGTGCGGAAAAGTAAATAATATACAAACGGTGACATCTTCCGCAACCTGGAAGTTCCCCAATAAAAGAATATTACATACAAGTTTTTACATGAATGAAAATGAAAAACACTCATCTCACATAAAAACCCCCGGCTATTCAAACACGAAGATCGAATATAACATATCCAGCAACACATAATATCACATGTCATCAACGTAAGCAAACATGCGTATCCCAATTGTCGTTGACATATAGCAACGAAACCGGCGATATCACATATTACACTTATGGTCACAGAAAAGAAAGTGTAAAACTACAACAGTTGGAATCCGCAACCACCTCAGACATCGTATGCCTGATCAAATGAATTCTTTAGACATCGCATGCCTAACAATTATAAACTCCACATTTTAGTCTCATTATCGAAAACACTTTTCAATATCAAGTCGGGCAATTCAACAGGATTCCCGATATTCTGATCGAATGCTCGTCGCAAACTTTAGTACGCGGCCGCACCCCCGAAGCCGTCGACAAAGTGCACCAAGGTGGAACACCGCTGCCGCGAGCACCCGAACAGATGCTTTCGGCGACGGGGTTCTCTTACAGTCACTTGGTCGGGGCTATGGAGTGAGGCTGTCTATTAAGTTTACCCGGCGAGTATCCGCGTACACTACGTGATTGCGACGGACTTTTGATCACATCAAAATTCCGTGGCAACCGATCAAGTGAGACTAAACTGCTTTGTTTATAACATTCATTTAGTTATCTCATAACTTATTGTGAATTCCAATTATTGTATCACATTCCAGATAAATAGAAAATGGTAAACTTTCCGATCGAACAATCGAACACCCAAGTTTTCCCGATACAGCTCAACATATGAAATAAGTCTAACAACATTCAGTTCGTGCCTCAGTACCAACGGTCCAGCCGTAGAAGGGTCAAGCCAACGCCTCACATGTGGCACGCCGTACTGCCCCAAACCCGAAGGTTCAAGGGGCAGTTCAAGACGGTCACATAATCGAGTTAAGGTTTGTTGTCTTCTAGAGGGTCCATCGAGTTACTTGCACTACTTAGAACGTCGTTAAACTACGGAAAATCCAACACTTGGAAATTTCCCGACAGGGGAAAAATTGGGTATTTATATCCGGTCGAACTTTTTAACATATTCTAAAATTTATCCGGAAAGTCACACAGACAAAATTTGATACTCCGATCAAAACACCGAATCCCCAAAACAACTCCAGAAAATTCAACTCTTGAATAAATATAAAAAGTTCCAAGAAAAATCAGCATCTGAAAACATGAATTACTGCGCAGAAAGGGGAGGATGACGTCACCATGTTGCCGCGGAACCGCCGCAGAAGCAAGTCTTCTGCCGCGGTTCCGCCGCCATTTATACTGTTCACGAAAATATTTTTGCGCCGTAATTCTTATATTTCCCTGCTGAATTTTTTAGCAATTTTTAATTTGGAAAAATCCCAGCTTTTCAAAAAAGGACAGAGAGCATGGAAATTTTGCGGTTTCGGTTCGTTCGGACTTCAAATTGCGTCTAGACTTCGCCTAAGGCTCTAGCTAGGCTCTGATACCACTGTAGGGTTTCTAGGCAACCCAAGGAGGTCTCACAAGGCATCAACGATGCCAATTTCAAAAATAAACGGTGCCGAGAAACCCTAGTGTACGGATCGTTGGCTAGAATTCTAGGCGAAAAGTAAACTAGTTAACACTTAACTATGAGAATACGGAAATACAACCTTTGTAGATCCGGTCCTCCACCTCCATAGCTCCGCAATGAAGTATCCTCGCTGTCCAAGTCGTACCCCGGGCTCTAGCGTCGGCTTCATCGGAGAATAGACGGGCTAGGTCATTGACGACGTGCCGAAGATGATCTACGTCGAAGCATCACTAGATCAAGCTCCACCTTCACCTAGCCATGAAAACATGTGAAGGAAACACACTCTACTACTTGGCAAGAGGTAGAGGATGAAGAAATAGGAAGTGGGTAGACATTAGAATTGGATTTCTCACTCTAATTCATCAATCACCATTGATGAGGTAAGCTTTCTTCTTGAAGTGAAGAAGAAGAAGATGATGAAAGTTCTCATAAGTTATTTTCTAAAAAGAAATAAATATGAATACTTATCATTAACCAACCATAGTTTAGTGTAGAGAATAAATCATGGTTAGAATGAAGGGTTAGGGTTAAGCATCAAGACAAAATGGTGACTTAGTCAAAGTATCATGAAGCTTCATAATCCATCCAAAGATAGCCACCATTTATTCTTTATGCAAATCAAATTCCAAAAAGAATAAATAGATAAATAAATGAATAAAATGAATAAGGAAAAAGTAAACCCTAACCATTTCATTAACCAAGGTTTAATTCTTTACACTTAACCAAAAGGCATGCATCATCAAACATGATACAAGCAAGTGCACAAAATCATATCGCATATGCAATGCGCACACCCGAGTGAGAAAATCCATTTAAAGTGAACCAATACTAGTTAATGCAAAGTAATATATCAAATATATATAATTATACATTAAATCATTAAATCAACACTTGATTTAATGATCCGGTCATATCGCATATAACCGACTAGTATCCAATGTATCGGCTTATCGAATCAACCCTCGATTCGATAACTAGGTTATATCGTATATAACCAATCGATACATTTATCGCGAGAATGAAATACGGTATCACATACACGCATGATTCTCGGTCCCGCACATATCTCATATGCGCTCCTATTTCGTTTCGCTTGAGCCAGGAAACCTCTGTGTAGGACTCTAAAGACTCGTCAATACGCCGGCAGCAGATGATGATCATATCAAACACCCACAAGCCGCAAGCGGTCTGCTAAACGTAACGGACACCCGGGTATTGAGCGATCTGAAGATCGACGAGCAAGCCCGCTCACACTCCAGTGAATCCAACCAGTAACACTTACCGTACAGTCCGGTCTGATCGTCTGATATGTCGCATATCTCGCCTAAGGGTGGTAAACGTCAGACCCCAATAGCTCGATAAGTCGTGTCGATATGAGGTCTATAACAATTCGAGAAACTACTGGTAACACTTACCAGTAAATCTCAGCAACCCTGGCCAGGGATTTCCTGTTATAGCCAATCGAACACAGCGCAACATCAACTTCCTATACCGGGAGAGACGAATCCCCTCCTATCGCTCATTGCCTCCATGTGACTCGGGACTGTACCCAAAAACCACCGTTTTGCACACCCTCTTGGACGTGGTAAGATGGAAATCAAAGCACAGTGGGAACCACACAAGACTCTATGACGATCTCGGGTCAACAGACTACTCTGTACCAGTGTCACCAGAGAACTGCCATCTGACGTGAGGTATAATACCATCTGGGAGTTCTCGGCGAGTCCGTCCAGTGTACCCAGTCTCTACTGAGCACCCGTATATTATCTCTGATGTCAAACACCAATGGATATGGGATCATCCATCGCCCATCTGTATGGGTCGAGAAGGTACACGCTAGTCTACTCTGGTATATCGATGCCCCGTCTCGATACACCCTCGACTAGGGACTTTGAAGGATGTACTTATAGACTACCATGGCCCCACTAGTATGATCCGCATCATAGTCCAGGTAGTCAAGTACAGATCCTAAGGGCTTTACCAACATGTAACAGGGAAACAATCAGTGTACACGTTAAGGTAAAGATCAACCAGATAGCATACTATCATGTCGAGCAAGAAAGTCCTCCCTATATATGTCTCAGCATCCACTACAATATACATCCTATGTATAGTAATGGCCTCTAGGGCATACATATAACTAACAGAAACTTATGAAGAAAACACCCCATACTACTTGGAAAGTGGTAGAGGATGAAGAAATAGGAAGTAGGTTCACTTTAGAATTGGATTTCTCACTCTTTATCTCATGTTGCCATTGAAGCTAGCAAGCTTGATGATGATGAAGATGATGATAGAATAAAAAGGATTGTTTTTAAAAAGAAAATCACATTCATTCTTATCATAATGCAACCTTGGTTAAGTGTAGAGAATAAACTAGGGTTAGTTGAATGGTTAGGTTTAGGAGATGAAGACAAAATGGTCACTTAGTCAAAGATGCATGAAGCATCAAGAAACTTCTTGTATGAAAGCAACCATTTAGTTTTCCTTTTTCTTTTAACCAAAATAAATAGATAAATAAATAAAGCGATCGAAACCCTAACCATTAACTAAACATAGTGTATAGCATTCACACACCTAAGGTTGCATGTATCATCAAACATAATACAAACAAGTGTACAAAAATATATCACATATACAATGTGCACTTCAAGTGAGAAAATCCATTTTAAGTGAACAAATACTAGTCAATGCAAAGTAATATATCAAATATATAATTATACATTAAATCATTAAATCAACACTTGATTTAACGATCCGGTCATATTGCATATGACGGACTAATATCCGATGTATCGACTTATCGAATCAATCCTCGATTCGATAACTAGGTTATATCGCATACAACCAATCGATACATTCATCGCGAGAATAGAATACGGTATCACATACACGCATTATTCTCGGTCCCGCACATATCTCATATGCGCTCCTATTTCATTTCTCTTGAGCCAGGAAACCTCTGTGTAGGACTCTAAAGACTCGTCAATACGCCGGCAGCAGGTGATGATCATATCAAACACCCACAAGCCGCAAGCGGTCTGCTAAACGTAACGGCCACCCGGGTATTGAGCGATCAGAAGATCGAGGAGCAAGCCCGCTCACACTCCTATGAATCCAACCAGTAACACTTACCGTACAGTCCGATCTGTTCGTCTGATATGTCGCATATCTCGCCTAGGGGTGGTAAACGTCAGACCCCAATAGCTTGATAAGTCATGCTGACGTGAGGTCCATAATATGTGTGAAACTACTGATAACACTTACCAGTAGATCACTCCAACCCTGGCCAGGGATTTCTAGTTATGGCCAGTCGAGCATAGCGCAGCATCAACCCCCAATACCGGGAGAGACGAGTCCCCTCCAATCGCTCATTGCCTCCATGTGAATCGGGACTGTACCCAAAAACCACCTGTTTGCACGACTCGGTAGAGCCGTGGTAGGGTGGAAATCAAAGCACAGTGGGAGACACACAAGACTCTACGACTATCTCGGGTCAACAGACTAATCTGTACCAGTGTCACCAGAGAACTGCCATATGACGTGAGGTATAATACCATCTGGGAGTTCTCGGTGAATCCGTTCAGTATACCCAGTCACCACTGAGCACCCGCATACCATCTCTGATGTCAAACACTAATGGATATGGGATCATCCATCTCCCATCACATGGGTCGAGAGGATATACGCTAGTCTACTCTGGAATATCGATGCCCCGTCTCGATATTCCCACGACTAGGAACATTGAAGGATGTACTAATGGACTACCCAGGCCCTACTAGTATGATCTACATCATAGTCCTGGAAGTCGAGTACACATCCTAAGGGCTTTATCAACATGTAACAGAGAGACAGAAAGTATACATGTTAAGATAAAGAGTAACCAGATAGCGTACTATCATGTCGAGCAAGAAAGTCCTACCTATATATGTCCCAGCATCCACTACAATATACATCCAATGTACAGTAATGGCCTCTAGGGCATACATATAACTAACATGTTG
Organism: Agapanthus africanus; assembly: GCA_030015575.1. Taxonomy (NCBI): domain Eukaryota; kingdom Viridiplantae; phylum Streptophyta; class Magnoliopsida; order Asparagales; family Amaryllidaceae; genus Agapanthus; species Agapanthus africanus. Next base: position 365,333,222 of record CM057340.1, read on the forward strand.
AAAATCAAAATACGGACAAACTTGAGGCAAGGTCAGTTCAGTATAAGTTTGTTAGGATATCCCAAACATTTGTGAGGGAATATCTTCTACCACTCCGAGGAGCAAAAGGTGTTTCGTTTCTCAGCAAGCCACCTTTTTAGAAAAGGAATTTCTTGTGAAGAAATTAATGGTCATGAGGTAGAACTGGAAGGATTTCCAGCAACACAAACTAACAGCTAATGATTTGGTGAAGCCAAAGGATTCAATAGTCTCCAACGAAGCTCAGCCTCTCCGCTAATCTTGTAGGTTCCACATCCACTTGAGAGTTACTACGATCTTCTCGGTAGCAGTGGGAGCGAGAATTGCATCATGGTTGATGATGGCCCAACTAGGTTCAGGCAGGCCGTAACGAGTGGGAACTCTGTTAAATGGCTGGATGCAATGCCATCAAAGATGGAATTCATGTACACCAACGAAGTATGACTTTGCATATTGCATCTGAAGGGGTAAAACCCATTATGAGCAAATGGATCTTAAGAAGATTCTTGGTGTAAATAGAAAAGTTGAGACTTTCAAAGCTATGCTTAAGTCCATCAGGATCAATGCAAGCATCGCGGAGTTGGAACATCTATTTTGATGTGACAGTCAAAGTGTTTGACTTCATCAAAACGGTAGATGAACCTTGTATATACAAGAAGGTTGTAGAGAGTAAGATTGTCTTCCACGTATTGTACGTATATGACATACTCTTGATAGGAAAGTGTTTCCTATGCTACACTCGGTCAAGCTCCTCTTATCACGAGAATTCTCAATATAAGATCTGGATGATACCTACTACATCTTGTGGATTATGATCTATGGTGATAGATCTATATGGATGTTGGGAGTGTCCCAAATCCAGGTACATTAACACCATACTAAAGGGGTTTAGTATGGTGGATTCTAAGCGTGGTGGTTCGCTCACTTACTTATGGATCACTCGCGTGCAAGGGATACCCTATGCTTCGGCAGTAGGCTTTATCATGTATGCAATGTTATGTACCAAACCAGATGTAGATGACTCACTAGGTGTAGTGATCAGGAATCAATCGGATCTTGGGAGAATAACTGACAGCTGTGGAGGACATTCTTAAGTACTTTTGAAGCACTAAAAGAAAGTTCTTTGTTCCAGCTTCCAGAGTGATAAGTTCGACTGAAAATCGGTCACAGGCATTCACTTTACCCTCAGTAGAGGGACGGTATGATTGGAAGAATTCCAAGCTAGATACCGTGGCATACTAGACGATAAAGGCTGAACACCTTTCTACCAACGATGCTGCCAAAGAGGTTGTCTAGACATTACTTGTTCATGAGATGAAAAGGTTCCTACCATTGAGCGTCCAATAACTGTTATTGTGACAACAATGGAGTTGTGGCTTTCTCCTAGGAACACCGGTCCCATCAGCGATCCGGACATATTCTGAGACTAGTATCACCTGATCAGGGAGATGGTAGATCTCCAAAGGATCGAGGCATGGAGAGTAGATTTTGAGGTTAACACGGCGGATCCACTCACCAAGGCCTTCTTTCCAAAATACAATTTGAGAGATTTTGGGATGGTTGAGTATGGGATACTACAACCAAGGCTATATTGTTAAGTATGTGATACTGCGACAAATGGACTTAGTGCAAGTTGGAGATTGTCAGTTATATGTATGCCCTAGAGGCCATTACTGTACATGGAATGTATATTGTAGTGGATGCTTGGACATATATAGGGAGGACTTTCTTGCTCGATATGATAGTATGCTATCTGGTTGCTCTTTGTCTTAACATGTTGACTTGTATACGTGATGCTGTCTTGCTCTCACATGTTGACAAAGCCCTTTAGGATGTGTACTTGACACCCAGGACTATGATGGAGATCATACTAGTGGGGCAATGGGTAGTCCACAAGTACACCCTATAATTGTTCCTAGTCGAGAGAGTATCGAGACAGGGCATCGATGCTCCAGAGTAGACTAGGGTATTCGCATCTTGACCCATATGATGGGCGATGGATGATCCCACGTCCATTGGTGTTTGACATCAAAGATGGTGTACGGGTGCTCATTGGAGACTTGGTATACTGAACGGACTCGCCGAGAGCTCCTAGATGGTATTATACCTATCGTCAGATAGCAGTTCTCTGGTGATACTGGTACAGGTTAGTCTGTCGACCCGAGATCGTCATAGAGTCTTATGTGATTCCCACTATGCTTTGATTTCCACCATACCACGGTCAAGAGATCGTGCAAAAAGGTGGTTTTTGGGTACAGTCCCGAGTCACATGGAGGCAATGAGCGATAGGAGGGGATTCGTCTCTCCCGGTATTGGGAGTTGATGTTGCGGTATGGTCGATTGGCCATATCAGGAAATCCCTTGCCAGGGTTGCTGAGATTTACCGGTAAGTGTTATCAGTAGTTTCTCGAACCGTTATGGACCTTGCATCGGCATGACTTATCAGGCTATTGGGGTCTGATGCTTTACTACCCCCAGGCGATGATATGCCACATATCTGACGAAGAGACCGGACTGTACGATAGTGTTACTGTCTGGCTTTTGCATGAGTTAGAGCGGGCTTGCTTGCTGATCTTCTGATCGTTCAATACCCGGGTAGCCGTTACGTCCAGCTAGTACCGCTGACGGCTTGTAGGTGCTTGATGTGATCATCACCTACTGCCGGCGTATTGAAGAGTCTTTATAGTCCTACACAGAGGTTTCACTGGCTCAGGCAAAACGAAGTAGGAGAACATATGTGATATGTGCGGGACCGAGATTAATACGAGTATATGATACCGTATTCTATTCTCGCGATAAAAAGTATCGATCGGTTATATGTGATATAGCCGGATTATCGAATCAAATGTTGATTCGATAAGTCGATACTGTATCGGTCGGTTATATGCGATATAGCCGAGTTATCGAATCAAGTGTTGATTCGATATAATGATACAAATAATATTAGTTGGACATATGAGATATAACCGGATTATTAAATCAACTGTTGATTTAATTATTTAATATATAATTATATATTTGATATATTAATTTACATTAACTAATATTAGCTCACTTAAACATTTATTTTTCTCACACGTGCTCACTTAATATATATGTGATATATATTAATTGTATTTTATTTTGTGTCAAGGTTGATGATACAAGCTACATGGGTGTATGAGACTTACACCATGATAAAGATAATGTTGGGTTTATTTATTTAGTGTAAATCAATTATTAGTAGGATAATGGTCACATGGCATGAAGTTTTGAGAAGCTTGGAGACCCATTGACTAGTCCAGTAGTTTTGCTTTATACTGGATATTTTGTTAACCCAACCATTATCTTAACGCATGGTTAAGTCTCTACATGAGACATATTAGATATTTTCTCACCCATGCTTTCCATTCTCACTCACAACATTATCTCTCTTCATCTTCCTTTTCAAAACTCAAGAGCTCTCTAGCTCTTGATTAAGGGAGAAACCCTGGTGAGAAAATTAATTCCAAAGTGAGCAAAAATTCTACTTCGTCATCCTCTACTAGATTAGCACTTTAGTATAGGGTGTTAGCTTCACTAATCCCACATTAGTGAAGAAGGTAGCTTGGGTTAGTGTGTCACGACCCGAAAGTACGGAACGTGACCGGCACTTAGATTACGAAGCGTCTAGAGGCGCCACGTGACCTAAGTAAGCCGAAGCCCAGAAATCTAAACCATAAAAGAAGAAAAAGAAGGAAAGAAATAAAACAAGTATAAAAACATCAGCAAATTTTACCAAAAATTTCGGCAGAATCTCCTCTGTAAAACTGGCCCCCAAACGGGTACAACAAGTAATATGAATAAACAATAAAAAAGCATCCCCAGACGGGTGCTAGCTCAACGCCAACAGGCGGAGACAACCACAACAATCACAAAAATATACAACGCCAAAGGGCGAGGCTCAAATCTCAAAAGAAAACAAAAACCACCAGATCAGAATAACACATGCGCGACTCTAAGGTCGAAATAAACAACTGGTCCAATAACTTATCAAGTAATACAAATATGGTTGATGGAGCTTACTAGATACAAATGAGTGAATAAAAGTACAATGGTGGTTCGGATACAAGTGAACCAACCTACCGTGCAAATCACCCTGAAGAAAAGATGTGCCAACAAGCTGCCACGGAAACCTGTACATCGCACCTGAAAAGAATTTGGCACAACGGGGGTGAGTTGCCAACTCGTGAGTAGAAGACATCTACGAAAAGAAATCGAATGCATGACGCTATCCTAGGTCATAATAATACACTACTATATCCTAAACATCTAGTAATAGCAGGGTAATACAACGTGTAAGTGCAGATAATCCGTGTTCGTGTCAGTGCGTAATATAATACTATGTCATATGAAATGAAATGCATGCACCATGAATATAAAGTAACAAATCCTGAAATCCAGATATACATGTATAAGAACTCTTTAGCTAATATCATAGTAAAGTGTGTGTAAGCATCTGAAATCTCAACAATGAAATCCATAGAAATCCGTGTCAAGTATCGACACAACACATGTAATCTCAAGTCTCAATATGTCGGGCTCCGTCAGTCCGGATCGGCCCATATCATCAAATCTCACGACAACGGTCGGTATCCTCCGGATATCCGCCGCGCCAGACATCACCGGTAGGCAGCCTTCCCCTGCCAGGCTCATCGTCTACAACTCGATCTTCTTGCCCCGGGGTACCATACCGGGCCCACCATGTACCCGAGACGGTTCATCCACTCCTCGAATCGGGTCTCGAAATCCATCAGAAAACATGAAATACTCATGGTGGACGACACATACATCACGAGAAAACCGCATCTTATTTTAAAAAGAGAAGAGAAGAGAGAGAGAAGTCTTTATATATGTTCTTGCGGTTTTCCCCAAAAATCCAGAAATCTCACAGAATCCAAATCTCAAAATCATGAGTAGTATATGATAAATGTCGGCATATGCTCATAATACTGTGCGATAACATGAAAATATGAATGCAGAAATGTCTAAGTTATGAATATCATGTCTATACTATCATCAGAGAGTAATCACAATATTATATCGGTTTAGTTGTTAACTGATTCTATCAACAAAATATAATATGATCTAAAGTGTACGTGACATAGCAATTACCGATGATGATGTGTGTGAGCCGGTAAATAAGTGTGTGTGGAATATGCGCATCATCGGTAATGGTGCTGGTGTCCTAACCGGTAAAGTTTATATTGATTATAGCAACATATAAAAGAGCATGCACCATGATGGTTATAGTATGAATGTAAATGCAGGTGTGCATTATCCACTCCTCTGCGAGATACGAGTACAACTACCACTGTGTGAGTCGAACCTAAACCAGTATCCATCTAACATCCTAAGGAACTAAACCTAAGAGACTAGTCAGTAGGAAACTAGAATCTACCTAAGGTCTGAATCATTATCTCCAATAGTCGGCGATTCCGCCTCAATAACATCACGTACGTAGTACGGCTTCCTCGAATCAAGAGTGCGGATCAATCACCAAATCTAAGCCTCGTACGGTAAGATCCCTCGTACGGCATCCCAATATCGGGGTATGGTCAAGTATCTCCTGGGTGTCCCCTCATTCGTATAATGTCAAATGTATCTTATTGTGATTAAGTTATACGTATATGATATCGACATCAGGTCACACCAATATAATGTCGTAATCAAGTTATACATATATCATATAGCGATCAGTCACAAGTTACAGTCCAGGTACTATTCTAGCGTCCCATGTACCTCAATATCACCACCACTCCTTATAACTTATATAATCATGTTCATTATCTCATTCTCTAATGATCCGCTAACACTTTATTACGACTGTATAGTCAAGAATCACGGCATCAAGCCCAGTTAAACTGTTTCATCATACCTCGGATATCATATCACATCAATGAATCACCTATACGTGTTGTATATATATGTATATACCTATACCTATTTCTATATACATACACATACACGCACCCCATATCGAGTTTCAGTGTGTGCGAGGGTGTGTTTCTATCTGAAACATACGAATCTCTTCCAAGGTACTCATCCTCTGATATGGCTTTCCTAAATCGGTCTAGTCCAGCCTAGGGCCAATACTAGGGTCCTACTAGGGTCACGTCTGGTTTCCTAATGTCAATAGGTACTAATCCTATTCTACGTGGCGGGGGTGCTAAACGCCATCCACCCGACTTCCCCCCGTAGATAGCATCTACTCACCTGGTCCATGTCTGCCGACGACGGTGTCGCGATCCTCCTCTTCATCGCCCGTAGTCCACTTGAAGGGTACCTAAACGCAAACATATAAATAACATCGTAAACCGAATCACATACAAAAGTCAAACGATACAAGGAATAAGCATAGGTTAAAACCTATGTCTCGTCCACGCAAAAGCACCAAATATCTCTCGATATCGGCGTACAAACTCCGATGGATCGAGATAAACATTAACAAATAACTCGTAGTTTCAAAACCCATTACTTATAATATAAAACTTGGTTCAAATCATCGGAACCCTAAAATCGAGCAAATCATCCAATTCCGAAAACCTTGAAAATGTCAATTCACTGTTTTACTTCAAAACTTGACGTTTAACGAAACTAAAGGTCATAATATTCATTAAATAACATAACTAAGTTATAGAAACCTTTACCATATTTTTATTACACTAATATATATTACAAATAACTTTCTAGTTTGCAATTTTATCAATTTTCCACAACTTACAAGCAAAATTCCACAATTCCACAACAACACTTGATTTTGTATGAATTAATATATCAAACTACACTTTACAATGATAATGATATAATGAAACCTTAATTTATATTTTAAATCTCATTTATTTAATAATTTCCAAAAACTAGTTAGCAAAATAGCAATTTTTTATCAAAATTTATCAATTATCAATAATACTAGTAACTAAACTAAGTTTTCCATTCCTTTAACATGTCAATATCCTCATTTAAACAATAATCTATTGTTACAAACATTCATTGGAATTTATCTCACCAATATATAAAATATATAGAAATCTAGTTTGCTAAAAAAAAGTTTAATTTAAGAAATTTGGATCACACTTTGCAATATATCAACTATGCATGATTTTCCATTTGTAAAAGTGCTAATCTAGTTATTATAAACCTAATGATATAATAAAACCCCAACTTAATTTTACAAACCCTCACTTGAATTTTTAAAAGTAGTAAATAGAATTAACATATTAAATCTAATTAAGCTTAATGAAACATTTAATGAAAATAAAACAAAAGAAGAGAATTTATACCTCCAAAATTATGAAATCCAACTTGAAAATGAGCCTCCAAAATTCATGCTTCCCATCTCCAAAATCCATGTAAAAATGAGAAAAGAATAAAGGGTAGAGAATAAATATGATTTTGTGCACTTTTTATTGAATTTTGGTGGATTTTTAATGATTTTGTGTAATAAAATGAGGTGGGAAATTGGGGGGGGCTGCCATGGGGATCATGGCCGGCCACAAGAGGAAGAAAGGGAGAAAAAGAAAGAGGAAAGAATTGTGTAGAAGGTTCACACAATATGATGTATACATATGTCTTTTCATGATTTATTAATTTTCTTTTCATTTCTTCACTTAAATAACCTAGAAAACTCTAGAAAAATGGGAAAATTTGCAAATAAATTTTGCATGATACACACTAATTTCTAATATGCCATGGTTCATTTTTACAAATTAAAACCATTTAAATTTGTAATTTACACTAATTTAGTGTAAAAATAAAGTTTATGTTAATATTTAAAATAATTAATTTAGGAAAAATATTTTATTAAACTAAAATTTATAAGTGGCTAAATAAACACTATTTACTAGTAATTACATAATTAAATAGGTATTTTTGAATTTATAATGAAAAACAATTGCGGTTTGATTTTACGAAAAATACATTTTATTTTACCGAAAATCATAAAATTCACTTGCACAATTTTATTCATTTAATTAATTATTTAATTATTTTTAAAACGTTACAATCTTCCCCCCTTTAGGAAATTCGGTCCCCGAATTTAAATTAAAACTCCCCCTCCAAACACTAAAACATTTAGCAAACACTCAAATCGTCGGGGCTCCGAAATTATCAATACATAACAAAAATCAACTCCGTCAAGCATAATGCAATCATCGGAGTTATGGCGAGAATAAAATATCAAAACCCAATATGAAAACCATCCTAATATATCTCAATCTATAACTTATATATAATGTGCATCACAGTAAAACCGTTCAAATATCCGGATAAGGAAATATGCAAACCCCTTTTGAAAATTGCCGTGTGATGCACGTGTCACGGTATAAGTAGCGGACGTTTATTTAAAAAAATAACTATATATATATATATCTTTTATTTAACATACACGTCCCGCCTGATTACTAAATCAAATAATAATCATTATGAAGATATACTGCTCAAACTGAAATCAATTCCAATCACATCAATAAAATGTCATGTGCGTCCGGTGCGTACTGAAATCGAAACCAAATGCAGAAACCATGAATACCCACAAAACAGAACTAAGTGCAACAGGTGTGCACCAAAAACATCTGTCAAGTGCAACGGGTGTGCACGACTCAACATCAGGTGCATCTAATCTGCACAAAACCCCGATTTAGTGCATCTGGTGTGCACAAAATCGCATTAAGTGCGCCAAGTCTGCGCAAGAATCCTAATCAGGTGCACATGGTGCACGAAAACATACATCGAACATCAAAATCGAAATCACAGTACAAAAATGCACGAAAACTAGGTCAAACATATGTCAAAATCATGTGTTACCCCTATACACGAAATCAACTCAAAATCTCAAAATATGTAAAACCAAATCAAGTGTACTGGGTGTGTACTCAACAACATCCATACAACTGGTATCTGAAACACAACTAGAATGTAATGAAGGTACAAACATGAAATACCAATCGTAAAACGAATTCCTCAAATGCCAAAATCCAATAACAGAAAATATGGAATTTAAATCACTAAATCACAATCGTAACCACTATCGTCAAGGTGCGCCTCTTCCCTCTGATGTCGACTGCTTCAAACTCGTTCCTTTATAGGTGTGCTGACTGCGCTACCAACGGCAATACTCGTGTCTAGAGCCTCCCACATAGTCGATCCCTTCACTTGATATCCGGACTATATTAAACTTTTCGATCGATCCATCAAAATCCCATAAATCCCCGAGAGCTCAAAACTCAAGTACAGTTTAAAAATATCCGGTACATACCCCAGCATCGATGATCCAGCTGTAGAAGGGCAAACCCAAGCCTCACTAATGGCACAGCGGAACTGCCGTAAACCCTAAGGTTCAAGGGCGTTCTCGTGGTCATTATGTCGAGTTAGGGTTTCATTCTTCTAGAGGGTCCATCGAAATACCTGCATGTTCTTCCGAATACTTTAAACTTAGGAAAATGATTTTCTGATCATCGTTCGAACCCCTTTAACTTCATCCGGACGGCACGTGAATACCCTTCGTCCGCACGCTAAGCAATGCTTCAATCCTCAAGAATAACCAATACTCTAATGGTTATCGCATTCGAGCCGCAACTTCCTCTGCCCGCGCGCCCGTGGTAACGAAAACCACCCTCCGACATCGACGAAGATAGATCAAAGGAGCGAATGAAATACGGTGCAAACAAATGTACATTCTAAGGCTCCTTAAGCAGAGTAGCGTATCGTAAGTATGCCGCGGACCATACCCACGGTACGTTACTCTACCTAAATCGCCTACTCCATCAACCAAGGGTCACCTAGACTTGTACAGGGTTAAACCTAGCGCTCTGATACCAACTTTGTCACGACCCGAAAGTACGGAACGTGACCGGCACTTAGATTACGAAGCGTCTAGAGGCGCCACGTGACCTAAGTAAGCCGAAGCCCAGAAATCTAAACCATAAAAGAAGAAAAAGAAGGAAAGAAATAAAACAAGTATAAAAACATCAGCAAATTTTACCAAAAATTTCGGCAGAATCTCCTCTGTAAAACTGGCCCCCAAACGGGTACAACAAGTAATATGAATAAACAATAAAAAAGCATCCCCAGACGGGTGCTAGCTCAACGCCAACAGGCGGAGACAACCACAACAATCACAAAAATATACAACGCCAAAGGGCGAGGCTCAAATCTCAAAAGAAAACAAAAACCACCAGATCAGAATAACACATGCGCGACTCTAAGGTCGAAATAAACAACTGGTCCAATAACTTATCAAGTAATACAAATATGGTTGATGGAGCTTACTAGATACAAATGAGTGAATAAAAGTACAATGGTGGTTCGGATACAAGTGAACCAACCTACCGTGCAAATCACCCTGAAGAAAAGATGTGCCAACAAGCTGCCACGGAAACCTGTACATCGCACCTGAAAAGAATTTGGCACAACGGGGGTGAGTTGCCAACTCGTGAGTAGAAGACATCTACGAAAAGAAATCGAATGCATGACGCTATCCTAGGTCATAATAATACACTACTATATCCTAAACATCTAGTAATAGCAGGGTAATACAACGTGTAAGTGCAGATAATCCGTGTTCGTGTCAGTGCGTAATATAATACTATGTCATATGAAATGAAATGCATGCACCATGAATATAAAGTAACAAATCCTGAAATCCAGATATACATGTATAAGAACTCTTTAGCTAATATCATAGTAAAGTGTGTGTAAGCATCTGAAATCTCAACAATGAAATCCATAGAAATCCGTGTCAAGTATCGACACAACACATGTAATCTCAAGTCTCAATATGTCGGGCTCCGTCAGTCCGGATCGGCCCATATCATCAAATCTCACGACAACGGTCGGTATCCTCCGGATATCCGCCGCGCCAGACATCACCGGTAGGCAGCCTTCCCCTGCCAGGCTCATCGTCTACAACTCGATCTTCTTGCCCCGGGGTACCATACCGGGCCCACCATGTACCCGAGACGGTTCATCCACTCCTCGAATCGGGTCTCGAAATCCATCAGAAAACATGAAATACTCATGGTGGACGACACATACATCACGAGAAAACCGCATCTTATTTTAAAAAGAGAAGAGAAGAGAGAGAGAAGTCTTTATATATGTTCTTGCGGTTTTCCCCAAAAATCCAGAAATCTCACAGAATCCAAATCTCAAAATCATGAGTAGTATATGATAAATGTCGGCATATGCTCATAATACTGTGCGATAACATGAAAATATGAATGCAGGAATGTCTAAGTTATGAATATCATGTCTATACTATCATCAGAGAGTAATCACAATATTATATCGGTTTAGTTGTTAACTGATTCTATCAACAAAATATAATATGATCTAAAGTGTACGTGACATAGCAATTACCGATGATGATGTGTGTGAGCCGGTAAATAAGTGTGTGTGGAATATGCGCATCATCGGTAATGGTGCTGGTGTCCTAACCGGTAAAGTTTATATTGATTATAGCAACATATAAAAGAGCATGCACCATGATGGTTATAGTATGAATGTAAATGCAGGTGTGCATTATCCACTCCTCTGCGAGATACGAGTACAACTACCACTGTGTGAGTCGAACCTAAACCAGTATCCATCTAACATCCTAAGGAACTAAACCTAAGAGACTAGTCAGTAGGAAACTAGAATCTACCTAAGGTCTGAATCATTATCTCCAATAGTCGGCGATTCCGCCTCAATAACATCACGTACGTAGTACGGCTTCCTCGAATCAAGAGTGCGGATCAATCACCAAATCTAAGCCTCGTACGGTAAGATCCCTCGTACGGCATCCCAATATCGGGGTACGGTCAAGTATCTCCTGGGTGTCCCCTCATTCGTATAATGTCAAATGTATCTTATTGTGATTAAGTTATACGTATATGATATCGACATCAGGTCACACCAATATAATGTCGTAATCAAGTTATACATATATCATATAGCGATCAGTCACAAGTTACAGTCCAGGTACTATTCTAGCGTCCCATGTACCTCAATATCACCACCACTCCTTATAACTTATATAATCATGTTCATTATCTCATTCTCTAATGATCCGCTAACACTTTATTACGACTGTATAGTCAAGAATCACGGCATCAAGCCCAGTTAAACTGTTTCATCATACCTCGGATATCATATCACATCAATGAATCACCTATACGTGTTGTATATATATGTATATACCTATACCTATTTCTATATACATACACATACACGCACCCCATATCGAGTTTCAGTGTGTGCGAGGGTGTGTTTCTATCTGAAACATACGAATCTCTTCCAAGGTACTCATCCTCTGATATGGCTTTCCTAAATCGGTCTAGTCCAGCCTAGGGCCAATACTAGGGTCCTACTAGGGTCACGTCTGGTTTCCTAATGTCAATAGGTACTAATCCTATTCTACGTGGCGGGGGTGCTAAACGCCATCCACCCGACTTCCCCCCGTAGATAGCATCTACTCACCTGGTCCATGTCTGCCGACGACGGTGTCGCGATCCTCCTCTTCATCGCCCGTAGTCCACTTGAAGGGTACCTAAACGCAAACATATAAATAACATCGTAAACCGAATCACATACAAAAGTCAAACGATACAAGGAATAAGCATAGGTTAAAACCTATGTCTCGTCCACGCAAAAGCACCAAATATCTCTCGATATCGGCGTACAAACTCCGATGGATCGAGATAAACATTAACAAATAACTCGTAGTTTCAAAACCCATTACTTATAATATAAAACTTGGTTCAAATCATCGGAACCCTAAAATCGAGCAAATCATCCAATTCCGAAAACCTTGAAAATGTCAATTCACTGTTTTACTTCAAAACTTGACGTTTAACGAAACTAAAGGTCATAATATTCATTAAATAACATAACTAAGTTATAGAAACCTTTACCATATTTTTATTACACTAATATATATTACAAATAACTTTCTAGTTTGCAATTTTATCAATTTTCCACAACTTACAAGCAAAATTCCACAATTCCACAACAACACTTGATTTTGTATGAATTAATATATCAAACTACACTTTACAATGATAATGATATAATGAAACCTTAATTTATATTTTAAATCTCATTTATTTAATAATTTCCAAAAACTAGTTAGCAAAATAGCAATTTTTTATCAAAATTTATCAATTATCAATAATACTAGTAACTAAACTAAGTTTTCCATTCCTTTAACATGTCAATATCCTCATTTAAACAATAATCTATTGTTACAAACATTCATTGGAATTTATCTCACCAATATATAAAATATATAGAAATCTAGTTTGCTAAAAAAAAGTTTAATTTAAGAAATTTGGATCACACTTTGCAATATATCAACTATGCATGATTTTCCATTTGTAAAAGTGCTAATCTAGTTATTATAAACCTAATGATATAATAAAACCCCAACTTAATTTTACAAACCCTCACTTGAATTTTTAAAAGTAGTAAATAGAATTAACATATTAAATCTAATTAAGCTTAATGAAACATTTAATGAAAATAAAACAAAAGAAGAGAATTTATACCTCCAAAATTATGAAATCCAACTTGAAAATGAGCCTCCAAAATTCATGCTTCCCATCTCCAAAATCCATGTAAAAATGAGAAAAGAATAAAGGGTAGAGAATAAATATGATTTTGTGCACTTTTTATTGAATTTTGGTGGATTTTTAATGATTTTGTGTAATAAAATGAGGTGGGAAATTGGGGGGGGCTGCCATGGGGATCATGGCCGGCCACAAGAGGAAGAAAGGGAGAAAAAGAAAGAGGAAAGAATTGTGTAGAAGGTTCACACAATATGATGTATACATATGTCTTTTCATGATTTATTAATTTTCTTTTCATTTCTTCACTTAAATAACCTAGAAAACTCTAGAAAAATGGGAAAATTTGCAAATAAATTTTGCATGATACACACTAATTTCTAATATGCCATGGTTCATTTTTACAAATTAAAACCATTTAAATTTGTAATTTACACTAATTTAGTGTAAAAATAAAGTTTATGTTAATATTTAAAATAATTAATTTAGGAAAAATATTTTATTAAACTAAAAATTTATAAGTGGCTAAATAAACACTATTTACTAGTAATTACATAATTAAATAGGTATTTTTGAATTTATAATGAAAAACAATTGCGGTTTGATTTTACGAAAAATACATTTTATTTTACCGAAAATCATAAAATTCACTTGCACAATTTTATTCATTTAATTAATTATTTAATTATTTTTAAAACGTTACATAGTGTCTCCTCGACATAGATCATCTTCGGCCTTGAAGACTTCAAGTAAGATCGTTGCTTTCTTCTCATGGAGCTATTCAAGAGTCCGCAAGATCATTTCATTGCACCGAAGGAACTACTAAATGGATCTATTGAACTGAAGGACCGGTCTACAAAGGTTGTATTCTGTCATGACCCGAAGGTACGGAACGTGACTGGCACTTAGATTACGAGACGTCTCAAGGCGTAACGCAACCTAAGTCATGAAAAGCCCAGAAAATCTAAACCATAACCAAAAAGAGTGAAGGAAAACCTTTTACGAAAACAATTTTAAACCAATTAAGCTATATTAATCCCTTTTTAAAATATCAAAATTTTCCAAAAAATTCGGCAGTGTCTCCTTTGTAAATACTGGCCCCAAACGGGAAAAAAAAGAATATATAAACCTGTAATGATATAATGGCCTCCCCAAGCGGGAGCAAGCTCTTCGCCCAAGGCGGATCACAACCACACGCAATATATAAATATATAACATCAAGCAAAAAAGCATAAAGAAACACAAAAAAGTAAAGAAAACATAACGTCGGCTCAAGTGAGCTCGACCCTAGAGGAACCACATATACACAAATCCCTCGGTCTCATCACTAGATCGCATATACAATAGAAGGAGTGCTAGATAGAGAATACTAGATACAATTGTTAGTTCTGTGTATGCCCTAGAGGCCAGTATTTGTAGGGTTCTTAGGCACACTAATGAGGTCTCACAAGGCATCAACCATGCTAATTTCAAATTTAACAAGTGCCGAGAAACCCTAATACGGATCGTTATCTAGAATTTTAGGCGAAAGATGCAACTAGTTAACAACTTAACTAAAAGAACGGAAATACAACCTTTGTAGATCTGGTCCTCCACCTCCATAGCTCCGCAATGAAGTCTCATCGCTGTCCAAATGGAAACCCGGGCTCTAGCGTCGGCTTCATCGGAGAAATGGGCGTGCAAGGTCGTCGGCTTCGTGCCGAAGATGATCTACGTCGAGGCATCACAAGATCAAGCTCCCACTTCACCAAGTTATGAAACTTGTGAAGAGAACACCCTATACTACTTGGCAAGAGGTAGAGGATGAAGAAATAGGAAGTGGGTTCACTTTAGAATTGGATTTCTCACTTGATTTCTTCACTTGCCATTGATGAGGCAAGCTTTCTTCATGTGAAGAAGAAGAAGAAGAAGATAGAAATATTATGATAAGATATTTTGCAAAATAGAAAATCAATGAATACTTATCATAATCCAACTCTAGTTAGGTGTAGAGAATTAACTAAGGTTAGGTTGTATGGTTAGGGTTAGAGAAAGAAACAAAATGGTCAACCATTTCAAAGCTTCATGAAGCTTCAAGGATAATCCAAAATTGGCCACCATTTTATTTCTTTCACAAATCAATGAATAAATAAAAGAATAAGTAAATGAAGCATAAGAAACCCTAACCATTGACCAACCATGGTTTAAACTATACACCAAACTATCATGTATCATCAAACATGATACATACAAGTGCACAAAACTATATCACATATACAATGTGCAAATGAAGTGAGAAAACCCATTTAAAGTGAACCAATACTAGTTAATGCAAAGTAATATATCAAATATATAATTATGCATTAAATCATTAAATCAACACTTGATTTAACGACCCGGTCATATCGCATATAACCGACTAATATTCAATGTATCGGCTTATCGAATCAATGCTTGAATCGATAACTAGGTTATATCGCATACAACCAATCGATACATTTATCGCGAGAATGGAATACGGTATCACATACATGCATTATTCTCGGTCCCGCACATATCTCATATGCGCTCCTATTTCGTTTCGCTTGAGCCAGGAAACCTCTGTGTAGGACTCTAAAGACTCGTCAATACGCCGGCAGCAGATGATGATCATATCAAACACCCACAAGCCGCAAGCGGTCTGCTAAACGTAACGGCCACCCGGGTATTGAGCGATCAGAAGATCGACGAGCAAGCCCGCTCATACTCCTGTGAATCCAACTAGTAACACTTACCGTACAGTCCGGTCTGTCCGTCTGATATGTCGCATATCTCGCCTAGGGGTGGTAAACGTCAGACCCCAATAGCTCGATAAGTCATGTCGATATGAGGTCTATAAAAGTTCGAGAAACTACAGGTAACACTTACCAGTAAATCTCAGCAACCCTGGTCAGGGATTTCCGGTTATAGCCAATCAAACACAGCGCAACATCAACTCCCTATACCGGGAGAGACGAATCCCCTCCTATCGCTCATTGCCTCCATGTGACTCGGGACTGTACCCAAAAACCACCGTTTTGCACACCCTCTTGGATGTGGTAAGGTGGAAATCAAAACACAGTGGGAACCACACAAGACTCTATGACGATCTCGGGTCAACAGACTACTCTGTACCAGTGTCACCAGAGAACTGCCATCTGACGTAAGGTATAATACCATCTGGGAGTTCTCGGTGAGTCCGTCCAGTGTACCCAGTCTCCACTGAGCACCCGTATATCATCCCTGATGTCAAACACCAATGGATATGGGATCATCCATCGCCCATCTGTATGGGTCGAGAAGGTATACGCCAGTCTACTCTGGTATATCGATGCCCTGTCTCGATACACCCACGACTAGGGACTTTGAAGGATGTACTTATGGACTACCATGTCCCCACTAGTATGATCCGCATCATAGTCCAGGTAGTCAAGTACACATCCTAAGGGCTTTACCAACATGTAACACAGAGACAATCAGTGTACACGTTAAGGTAAAGAGCAACCAGATAGCATACTATCATGTCGAGCAAGAAAGTCCTCCCTATATATGTCCCAGCATCCACTACAATATACATCCAATGTACAGTAATGGCCTCTAGGGCATACATATAACTAACAATCTCCCACTTGCACTAGGGCCATCTGATAGCAGTGGTTGTAGTATCTCCTGCTCAACCATCCCATAAAAGTCTCTCTCTGGGAAAAGACCTTTGTGAGTGGATCCGCCGTGTTGTCCTCAGAGTCTACTCTCCTAACCTCGATCACCCTGGAGATCAACTATCTCCATGATCAGGTGATACTGCCTTAGAATATGTCTGGATCACTGATGGGACCTTCGTTCCTTGGCATAAGCCACAACTCCATTGTCTCACAATGGTTGGAACGTAGTTCATCTCATGAACCAATATACACCCAAACATCCTCCTTGGTAGCATCTCAAGTAGCGATGTATCCTGCCTTTATCTTCTATTATGCCACGGTATCTAGCTTGGAACTCTTCCAACATACCGTTCCTTTACTGAGGGTAAAGACAATGCCTGTGACTGAGATTCAATCGTCCTTATCACCTTAGAACCCTTCCAGTGATTCTCCCCAGGATCAATTGATACCATCTTACTACTACTAGTGAGATTCCTAACATCCAATTAGATCTATCTCATAGGTCCAAAACCCAGGATTTAGTAGGTATCACTTTGATCCTATCTGGAGAATCCTAGTGATAAGCGGAGATTGACCGAGCGTAGCATAGGAAACTCCTTCCCTATCAAGAGTATGTCATCCACGTACTCTACGAGGATCGTCACTATACTCCCTACTACCTTTTTGTTTATACAAGGTTCATCTACCATTTTGATGATGTCAAACTCTTTGACTAACACATCAAAACAGACGTTCCAACTCCGCGATACCTGCTTTATCCTATAAAGCATCTTGTACACATTTCCGCTGCTCCCACTGTCTACGAAGCCCTCTGGCTGTGTACTTATAGACGTTCTCTTCTAAAACATCATTTAGAAAAGCAGTCATGGCACCCAACCGCCAGATATCATAGTCATGGTATGTAGCCGTGGCAAGTAGGATCTGGATAGACTTAAGCATAGCTACTTAGAAAAGATTTCATCATAATCCACGCCTGGTCGATGACGAAAAGCTTTAATAAGTCTAGCTTTGAAAGTCTCAACTTTTCCAAATACACCAAGTAATCTTCTCAAGATATACTTGCTCCTGATGGGGATTTAACCCTTCAGATATAGCAATCAAAGTCCATACTTTGTTGGTGTACATGGATTCCATCTCAGATCGCTAAGCATCCAGCC
Organism: Agapanthus africanus; assembly: GCA_030015575.1. Lineage (NCBI taxonomy): Eukaryota > Viridiplantae > Streptophyta > Magnoliopsida > Asparagales > Amaryllidaceae > Agapanthus > Agapanthus africanus. The sequence goes on from CM057340.1 coordinate 365,351,618, forward strand.
ATTCTTATAGAGTCCCACTCCCGATGGCCAGCTCGAAACTAGTTGGGTCATCATCTCATGATGCAATCCTCGCTCCCACTGTCATAGAGAAACCGAAGTATCTCTCAGGTGGGTGAGGAACCCTACTAGATCGGCGGATAGGCTGAGGTTCGTTGGTAACTATTGAATCCTTTGGTTTTATCAAATCATCTGCTGTAGTTTGTATAGCTGGAACCTTTCCAGTTCTACATTACAGACCTTGCCTCGAGCTTGTCCGGATTTTGCTTTTCAGACATAGGCCGGACAACCCCAAATCTTAACTAGCTTAAGAGATGGGCTCTACCCTTTCCATATCACATATGAAGTGGTAGGCAACTGATTTGATTTGAACCCTATTCAATAGGTATGCAGCTTCTCAAGTGCATAACTCCCAAAAAGGAAATAGGTAACTCAGTAGTACTCATCATAGAGCACATCTTATCATATAGGGTGTTATTGCTCCGCCCCGATATACCATCGTGCTATGGTGTATACAGAGGAGTAATGCTGAGAGAGAATCTCATTCTCCTTTAGAATAATCCAGGATTTCCGTGCTCAAGTATTCTCCTCCTCGATCTTATCAAAGGACATAATACTTATACCCGATTTTGGTTCTCTACTTCTAACTTATATTCTGTGAATATCACAAAAGGTTCTGACTTGTGTTTCAACAGCAACATATGTCTGAATCAAAAGAGATCATCAGAGAATTTAATGAAGTATAAAGAACCGGTCTTGGCATGTGTAGACTGGGGACCTTACATACATCAACATGTATCATCCCAAGAGTTCAATAACTCTTTCTCTGTTTTCAGTAAACGGAGCCGGTGTCATTATATCTTTGTGACATGACTGGCAAGTTTCACAAGATGTAGATTCAAACTGATTTAAATATGCATCTACATGTAACTTCAGCTAGTCGGGTCGCATTGATATGACCTAGTCTACAATGCCTCAAGATGGATTCATTCATTTCTGAACTCTTCCTCTTATGTGTGTTCCGTATATTAAAGAACTGTAGTTTGATTTAGAACATCAATGCTTTTAGATAACGTGCCTGAACCGATCAACTTTTGATATAGGAAATGTTCAAAACATTATCCAACTATACAAAATTTTATCATTTCTTTACTAATAAAGAGATAGATATGATTTTGTGTATCAGGTTCGGTATCTAATAACATTCGTTCAGAATCAATGTATTTGGAATACAGGGTGACAGTGACCAACAGACTTGGCTGCAACACTTGCCCCGTTTTCTGTCTCATGAAACTTATCACCCGTTCTCAGTTCTCTACCTATCTGTAGCCCTATGTAACAGATTACATATCTGGGATCCTGATCCGGTATCATATACCCAGGATGCGGAGGATACTGAGAAACAGTTCTTTGTAACGAACACACCCGAAGATGATGCATCAGCATGCACTCTCTTCGTTTGGGCGGCACGGGAATTCTGGTAATCCCCAATTTCCTGCTCGGTCTTATAACAATTATAAGTTGGAGCGGGACCAACGTTCCCCAGCTCAGTATAACAAGCGGGTTAGGTCAAATATTCCGTATTATTATCTTGATTAAGGCGTGATATGGTCGCTACCTGGAGAGAGAGAGAAGAAAACACTCAGCGTGCGCTCTTGCAAGAATAGATTGGTTATTATTTTATCTAATCAGGTTGGCTCCCACTGCTTTTTATCAAATCTTCCTTCAAACCCTAAAAGGAAAGACTAGCCGGGATTAATTACACACTACAAGTTCGCCAATCTTTCAGCCAGGCCAGTGTCGGTACTTTGAGGGAGGTCCCCCGTGCTTTCGCACGAACCTAATTAATGTAAACCTCGTTTTCCCAGAGGCGTAACCCCGTTGACATCTTTCTAGACACCTACTTGATCGGCTAATTGTAATGTGTAAAACTCTCCCTGGAGTAACTCTTACTCGCAGCGTGAATCGGGATCCAACTATCTCATAGAAGGTATGCAATCTCATTGCAAATTTCAACACTTGAAATTCCCGATAATATTTTACCCCTAGTGTTCAATGACCTTGACGAATGCCAAACAACCCATAGTCCACTAGTCAAGTTCAACCCGTACATTTCTTGATTGAATTAAACCCACCCGCACGACCCTTGACGAATGCCAAACAACGCCGTACGAATACCCTAATCCAATCTGCATCATATGCATAAGCAGATAAATACTAGTTAGCTACCGCACACTACGCCTTGACGAATGCCAAACTACCGCAGCACGAATACTAACTAGTACTTATCTGAAATGACGGAGGGCTACGATAGGTTTTTCTGAAAACCTATTGCGTAATGAACTTGATATCGTTGTAGGATCGAATGAATTTTGAAATGGAGTGTTTTTGAGACTTTTCTAGTTTTGCTAAAGGAGTCACTCCCGGTGAAGGGATCGTCGGTCCTTTCCTCGTCGAATGAGGTGCGGGATATATCATATATATCACTGTGCAAAGCAAAAACTCTTAAAAGCAATCAAAAGACAAACCGAGTGTGTAGCATCTGCCAGTTATTGCTAAAGGAGTCACTCCCGGTGAAGGGATCTCGGTCCTTTCCTCATCGAATAAGGTGCAGGATATATCACATATACCGCTGTGCAAAGCAAGAACTGTAGCTACCCTTTTATTTTTGAAATTCGATTCTAAAACATCTTAGGTTTCTTTTATTTCATTAATCAAATTAATGAAGTCCCATCATTTAAATACCTAAACATCACAGATAAATACGATGTACACTTATGCCATCCGCATTCGCCTCGATGTCCCCTCGTGCACCGTTAGGTTAGGTGACTAACGGCAGAGCGGGGCAGGGCTAGCGCGGGTGTAAAACATAAGTAACATCTATATAATATATCATATATACTATATACAGTATCCATCACAGAACATCACATGATCACATTACAGATATCGCAGCAGAAGAATCATATGAAATATTGGATATACTAGGACGTCCGTGTTTTCAATACGAGCCAGTATAAAACACGGATTCCACGGTCGTGATGAATAGCCAAACCCACACCCCTAGACCCCTACGAGAGCGGCAAGCAACCCTACCAATTCTAGGGTTAGGAGACCCGGACTCGACTCCTCGAGTTGGTCTCCTACTGGACCCCAGAACCCGGTTACTTGTGCTCCCCTCCTTGGGTCTATCCTAGTGCGGAAAAGTAAATAATATACAAATGGTGACATCATCCGCAACCTGGAAGTGCCCCAATAAAAGAATATTACATACAAGTTATTACATGAATGAAAATGAAAAACACTCATCTCACATAAAAAACCCCGGCTATTCAAACACGACGATCCAATATAACATATCCAGCAACACATAACATCACATGTCATCAACGTAAGTAAATATGCGCATCCCAATTGTCGTTGACATATAGCAACGAAACCGGCGATTTCACATCATACACTTACGGTCGCAGAAAAAAAAGTGTAAAACTACAATAGTTGGAATGCGCAACCTCCATAGACATCGCATGCCTAATCAAATGAATTACTTAGACATCGCATGCCTAACAATTATAAACCCCACATTTTAGTCTCATTATCGAAAACTCTTTTCAATATCAAGTCGGGCAATTCAACAAGATTCCCGACATCCTGATCGAATGCTCGTCGCAAACTTCTGTAGACGGCCGCACCCCCGATACCGTCGACGAAGTGCACCAAGGCGGAACACCGCTGCCGCGAGCACCCAAACGGATGCTTTCGGCGACGGGGTTCTCCTACAGTCACTTGGTCGGGGCTATGGAGTGAGGCTGTCTATTAAGTTTACCCGGCGAGTATCCGCGTACGCTACGTGATTGCGACGGACTTTTGATCGCATCAAAATTCCGTGGAAACCGATCAAGTGAGACTAAACTGCTATGTTTATAACATTCATTCGGTTATCTCATAACTCTTTGTGAATTCCAATTATTGTATAACATTCCGGATAAATAGAAAATGTTAAACTTTCCGATCGAACATACAAACACCCATGTTTTCCCGATACAGATCAACATATGAAATAAGTTTAAAAACATCCAGTTCATGCCTCAGTACCAACGGTCCAGCCGTAGAAGGGTCAAGCCAACGCCTCACATATGGCACGCCGTACTGCCCCAAACCCGAAGGTTCAAAAGGCAGTTCAAGACGGTCACATAATCGAGTTAAGGTTTGTTGTCTTCTAGAGGGTCCATCGCGTTACTTGCACTACTTAGAACGTCTTTAAACTACGGAAAAATCCAACACTTGGAAATTTTCCGGCAGGGGAAAGATTGGGTATTTATATCCGGTCGAACTTTTTAACATATTCTAAATATCCGGAAAAAAACATAGACAAAGTTTGATAATCCGATCGAATCATCGAATCCCCAAAACAACCCCAGAAAATTCAACTCTTGAATAAATATTAAAAATTCCCAGGAAAACCAGCACTTGAAACTAAGAATTACTGTGCAAAATACATTATATAATGAGGCCGTACGGCCGCGGAACCGCCGCACAAGCCATGCTCGTGCCGCGGAACCGCGGCGACTTTGTGGAATTGGGCTGTCGAATTTCACAGTAATTCTTAGATATTCCTGCTGATTTTTCTGCATATTTTTAATATCGAAAAACTCCAGATTTTGGAAAAAGTCCAGAGAGCATGTTTGTGTTAGGGTTTCGGGTTCGTTCGGGTTTCAAACTTCATCTACGCATCACCTAAGGCTCTAGCTAGGCTCTGATACCGTTGTAGGGTTCCTAGGCACACTAATGAGGTCTCACAAGGCATCAACCATGCCAATTTCAAATTTAACAAGTGCCGAGAAACCCTAATACGGATCGTTAACTAGAATTTTAGGTGAAAGATGCAACTAGTTAACAACTTAACTAAAAGAACGGAAATACAACCTTTGTAGATCCGGTCCTCCACCTCCATAGCTCCGCAATGAAGTCTCATCGCTGTTCAAATGGAAACCCGGGCTCTAGCGTCGGCTTCATCGGAGAAATGGGCGGGCAAGGTCGTCGGCTTTGTGCCGAAGATGATCTACGTCGAGGCATCACAAGATCAAGCTCCCACTTCACCAAGTTATGAAACTTGTGAAGAGAACACCCTATACTACTTGGCAAGAGGTAGAGGATGAAGAAATAGGAAGTGGGTTCACTTTAGAATTGGATTTCTCACTTGATTTCTTCACTTGCCATTGATGAGGCAAGCTTTCTTCATGTGAAGAAGAAGAAGAAGAAGATAGAAATATTATGATAAGTTATTTTGCAAAATAGAAAATCAATGAATACTTATCATAATCCAACTCTAGTTAGGTGTAGAGAATTAACTAAGGTTAGGTTGTATGGTTAGGGTTAGAGAAAGAAACAAAATGGTCAACCATTTCAAAGCTTCATGAAGCTTCAAGGATAATCCAAAATTGGCCATCATTTTTTTTCTTTCACAAATCAATGAATAAATAAAAGAATAAGTAAATGAAGCATAAGAAACCCTAACCATTGACCAACCATGGTTTAAACCATACACCAAACTATCATGTATCATCAAACATGATACATACAAGTGCACAAAACTATATCACATATACAATGTGCAAATGAAGTGAGAAAACCCATTTTAAGTGAACCAATACTAGTTAATGCAAAGTAATATATCAAATATATAATTATGCATTAAATCATTAAATCAACACTTGATTTAACGACCCAGTCATATCGCATATAACCGACTAATATTCAATGTATCGGCTTATCGAATCAATGCTTGAATCGATAACTAGGTTATATCGCATACAACCAATCGATACATTTATCGCGAGAATGGAATACAGTATCACATACACGCATTATTCTCGGTCCCGCACATATCTCATATGCGCTCCTATTTCGTTTCGCTTGAGCCAGGAAACCTCTGTGTAGGACTCTAAAGACTCGTCAATACGCCGGCAGCAGATGATGATCATATCAAACACCCACAAGCCGCAAGCGGTCTGCTAAACGTAACGGCCACCCGGGTATTGAGCGATCAGAAGATCGACGAGCAAGCCCGCTCATACTCCTGTGAATCCAACCAGTAACACTTACCGTACAGTCCGGTCTGTCCGTCTGATATGTCGCATATCTCGCCTAGGGGTGTTAAACGTCAGACCCCAATAGCTCGATAAGTCGTGTCGATATGAGGTCTATAACAGTTCGAGAAACTACAGGTAACACTTACCAGTAAATCTCAGCAACCCTGGCCAGGGATTTCCGGTTATAGCCAATCGAACACAGCGCAACATCAACTCCCTATACCGGGAGAGACGAATCCCCTCCTATCGCTTATTGCCTCCATGTGACTCGGGACTGTACCCAAAATCCACCATTTTGCACGCCCTCTTGGACGTGGTAAGGTGGAAATCAAAGCACAGTGGGAACCACACAAGACTCTATGACGATCTCGGGTCAACAGACTACTCTGTACCAGTGTCACCAGAGAACTGTCATCTGACGTAAGGTATAATACCATCTGGGAGTTCTCGGCGAGTCCGTTCAGAGTACCCAGTCTCTACTGAGCACCCGTATATCATCTCTGATGTCAAACACCAATGGATATGGGATTATCCATCGCCCATCTGTATGGGTCGAGAAGGTATACGCCAGTCTACTCTGGTATATCGATGCCCTGTCTCGATACACCCACGACTAGGGACTTTGAAGGATGTACTTATGGACTACCATGTCCCTACTAGTATGATCCGCATCATAGTCCAGGTAGTCAAGTACACTTCCTAAGGTCTTTACCAACATGTAACAGAGAGACAATCAGTGTACACGTTAAGGTAAAGAGCAACCAGATAGCATACTATCATGTCGAGCAAGAAAGTCCTCCCTATATATGTCCCAGCATCCACTACAATATACATCCAATGTACAGTAATGGCCTCTAGGGCATATATATAACTAACAGTATTGTACAGATGATGTATATTATATTGGATGCTTGGACATATATAGAGATGACTTTCTTGCTCGATATGATAGTATGGTATCTGGTTACTCTTTTTCTTAACATGTACACATGTCTCTTTAAACTGTCATATAGTTACATGTTGGTAAAGCCCTTAGGATGTGTACTTGACTACCTAGACTATGATGCAGATCATACTAGTGGGGACATGGTAGTCCATAAGTACATCCTTCAAGGTCCCTAGTCGTGGGTGTATCGAGACGGGGCATCGATATACTAGAGTAGAGTAGCGTATACGATTCTCAACCTATTAGATGGGCGATGGATGATCCCATATCCATTGGTGTTTGACATCAGAGATAGTATACGGGTGCTCAGTGTAGACTGGGTACACTGGACGGACTCGTCGAGAACTCCCAGATGGTATTATACCTCACGTCAGATGGCAGTTCTCAGGTGACACTTGTGCAGGTTACTCTGTAGACCTGAGATCGTCATAGAGTCTTGGGTGATTCCCACTGTGCTTTGATCTCCACCTTACCACGTCCATGAGGGCGTGCAAAACGGTGGTCTTTGGGCACAGTCCCGAGTCACATGGAGGCAATGAGCGATAGGAGGGGTTTCGTCTCTCCCGGTATTGGGGGTTGATGTTGCGCTGTGCTCGATTGGCCGTAACAGGGAAGTCCCTGGCCAGGGCTGATCAGAGATTTACTGGTAAGTGTTACCAGTAGTTTCTCGACCCGTTATGCGCCTCACATCGGCACGACTTATCGGTTATTGGGGTCTGATGTTTACCACCCCTAGACTTGATATGCGACATATCAGACGAACAGACCGGACTGTACGGTAAGTGTTACTGGTTGGATTTACAGGAGTGTGAGCGGGCTAGCTCGTCGATATTCTGATCGCTCAATACCCGGGTGGCCGTTACGTTTAGCAGACCGCTTGCGGCTTGTGGGTGATTGATATGATCATCATCTGCTACCGGCGTATTGACGAGTCTTTAGAGTCCTACACAGAGGTTTCCTGGCTCAAGCGAAACGAAATAGGAGCGCATATGAGATATGTGCAGGACCGAGAATAATGCGTGTATGTGATACCGTATTCCATTCTCGCGATGAATGTATCGATTGATTATATTCGATATAACCTAGATATCGAATCAAGGATTGATTTGATAAGCCGATACATAGGATACTAGTCGGTTATATGCGATATGACCGGATCGTTAAATCAAGTGTTGATTTAATGATTTAATGTATAATTATATATTTGATATATTACTTTGCATTAACTAGTATTGGTTCACTTTAAATGGATTTTCTCACTTGATGTGCAAGTTGTATATGTGATATACTTTTGTGCACATGTTTGTATCATGTTTGATGATGCATGTTTAAATTGGTTAAGTGTAAAGAATCAAACCATGGTTAAAAAGATGATTAGGGTTTTGCTTATTCATTTATTTATTTATTCATTTATTTGGAAAAGATTTTGGAGAGAATGGTGGCTATTTTTGTTTCTAGTTGAAGCTTCATGAAGCTTTGACTTTGTAACCATTCTTGTCTTCATGCTTAACCCTAACCATTCCAAGTAACCATGGTCTATTCTCTACACTCTACCATAGTTAGTATATGATAAGTATCTATTTTCTTTTCTATTTTCTTTAAGACTTATCATATTCTAGCTTCATCTTCTTCTTGATCTTAAAAGAAAAAGCTTAAGTCCATTAATGGCAACTTGAGCTAAAGTGTGAGAAATCCAATTCTAAAGTGAACCCACCTCCTATTTCTTCATCCTCTATCTCTTGCCAAGTAGTATAGGGTGTTTTTCTTCACAAATTTTACAACTTGATGGAGTTGGAGCTTGAACTTGTGATGCCTCGACGTAGATCATCTTCGGCACGAAGCCGACGACCTAGCCCGCCCATTTCTCCGATCAAGCCGACGATTGAGTCCGGGATTCGAGATGGACAGCGAGAGGATGCCTACGTGGAGCTAAGGAAGTGGAGAACCGGATCTACAAAGGTTGTAGCCTCTCTCTTTTAGTTAAATTGTTAACTAGTTTCGTATTTCGCCTAAACTCTAGTCAACGATCCGTATTAGGTTTTCTCGGCACCCGTAAAATTTGAAATTGGCATGGTTGATGCCTTGTGAGACTTCATTAGCGTGTCTAGGAACCCTACAGTGGTATCAGAGCCTAGTTAGAGCCTTAGGCGAAGTCTAGACGACGTTTGAAACCCGATCGAACCGAAACCCTAATTCCCGATATGGTCTCTGGACTTTTTCTAAAATCTGGGATTTTTCCATATTAAAAATGCTTAAAAAATTCAGCAGGGAATTTTAAGAATTACGATGCAAAATTTATCCCATGATCTGTTAAGGGCGCGGCGGAACCGCGGCAGAAGGCTGGCTTCTGCGGCGGTTCCACGGCCATCTGATGACATCATCTGTCCATTTTTGCACAGTAATTCCTATTTAATTATGCTGAATTTTCTGGGAATTTTTAATTTGACTCAAGAGTTGAGTGTTCTGGGGTTGTATTGGGAATCGACGATTCGATCGGATTATCAAACCTTGTCTATGTGGCTTTCCGGATATTTTAGAATATGTTAAAAGGTTCGACCGGATATAAATACCCAACTTTTCCCCTGCAGGAAAATTTCCAAGTGTTGGATTTTTCTGTGGTTTAAGGACGTTCTAAGTAGTGCAAGTAATGTGATGGTCCCTCTAGAAGACAACAAACCTTAACTCGATTATGTGACCGTCTTGAACTACCCTTTGAACCTTCGGGTTTGGGGCAGTACGGCGTGCCACATGTGAGGCGTTGGCTTGACCCTTCTACGGCTGGACCGTTGGTACTGAGACATGAAGTGAATGTCTTTGAACCTATTTCATGTGTTGAACGGTTTCGGGAAAACTTGGGTGTTCGAATGTTCGATCGGAAAGTTTAATATTTTCTATTTATCCGGAATGGGATACAATAATTGGAATTCACAAACAGTTATGAGATAACTGGATGAATGTTATAAATCTAGCAGTTTAGTCTCACTTGATATTGAAAAGAGTTTTCGATAATGGGACTAAAATGCGGGGTTTATAATTGTTAGGCATGTGATGTCTAAGTATTTCATTTGATTAGGCATGCGATGTCTAATGAGGTTGTGGATTCCAACTGTTGTAGTTTTACACTTTCTTTTCTGTGACCGTAAGTGTAATATGGGATATCGCCGGTTTGGTTGCTATATGTCAACGACAATTGGGATGCGCATATTTACTTACGTTGATGACATGTGATGTTATGTGTTGCTGGATATGTTATATTGGATTGTCGTGTTCGAATAGCCGGGGGTTTTTATGTGAGATGAGTGTTTTTCATTTTCATTCATGTAAAAACTTGTATGTAATATTCTTTTATTTGGGGCACTTCCAGGTTGCGGAAGTTGTCACCCTTTGTATATTATTTACTTTTCCGCATTAGGATAGACCCAAGGAGGGGAGCACAAGTAACCGGGTTCTAGGGTCCAGTGGGAGACCATCTCGAGGAGTCGAGTCCGGGTCTCCTAACCCTAGAATTGGTAGGGTTGCTTGCCGCTCTCGTAGGGGTCTAGGGGTGTGGGATTGGCTATTCATCACGACCGTGGAATCCGTGTTTTATACTGGCTCGTATTGAAAACACGGACGTCCTAGTATATCCAATGTTTCATATGTTTCTTCTGCTGCGATATCTGTGATGTGATCATGTGATGTTCTATGATAGATACAGTATATAGTATATATGATATATTATATAGACGTTACATATGTTTTGCACCCGCACTAGCCCTGCCCTGCTCTGTCGTTAGTTACCTAACCTGACGGTGCACGAGGGGACATCCAGGCGAATGCGGATGGCATAAGTGTACGTCGTATTTATCTGTGATGTTTTAGGTATTTAAATGATGGGACTTCATTAATGTGATTAATGAAAGAAAAGAAGCCTAAAAGATATTGTAGAATCAAATTTTAAACAAAACAGGTAGCTACAGTTTTTGCTTTGCATAGCGGTATATATGATATACCCTGCACCTTATTCGATGAGGAAAGGACCGAGATCCCTTCACCGGGAGTGACTCCTTTAGCAATAACTGGCAGATGCTACATACTCGGTCTGACTTTTGATTGCTTCTATAGTTTCTGCTTTGCACAGTGATATATATGATATATCCCGCACCTCATTCGACGAGGAAAGGGCCGACGATCCCTTCACCGGGAGTGACCCATTTAGCAAAACTAGAAAAGCCTCAAAATCACTCCATTTCAAAACTTCATTTGATTCTACAACGATATCAAGTTCATTATGCAATAGGTTTTCAGAAAAACCTGTCGTAGCCCTCCGTCATTTCAGATAAGTCCTGTTTAGTATTCGTGCTGCGTTTGTTGACCTTGTCAAGGCGCAGTGTGCGGTAGCTAACCAGTATTTATCTGCTTATGCATATGATGCAGATTGAGTTAGGGTAGTCGTACGGCCTTGTTGACCTTGTCAAGAGTCGTGCGGGTGGGTTTAATTCAATCAAGAAATGACGGGTTGAACTTGACTTACGGTCTATGGTTTGTTGACCTTGTCAAGGTCATAGATCGTTTGGGGCAAAAGCATTATCGGGAATTTCAAGTGTTGAAATTTGCAATGAGATTGCATACCTTCTATGAGATAGTTGGATCCCGATACCCACTGCGAGTAAGAGTTACTCCTGGGAGAGTTTTACACATTACAATTAGACGATCAAGTAGGTGTCTAGAAAGGTGTCAACGGGGTTACGCCTCTGGGAAAACGAGGTTTACATTAATTAGGTTCGTGCGAAAGCACGAGGGACCTCCCTCAAAGTACCGACACTGGCCTGGCTGAAAGATTGGCGAACTTGTAGCGTGTAATTAATCCCGGCTAGTCTTTCCTTTTAGGGTTTGAAGGAAGATTTGATAAAAACCAGTGGGAGCCATCCTTATTAGATAAGATAATAACCAATCTGATCTTGCAAGAGCATACGCTAAAGTGTTTTCTTCTCTCTCTCTCCAGGTAGTGACCATGTCATGCCCTAATAAAGATAATAATATGGATGTATTGACCGAACCCGCATGTTATACTGTGCTGGGGAACGTTGGTTCCGTTCTTTCCTATAAGAGTTATAGGACTGAATAGGATATAGGGGAATACCAGGATTCCCATGCCGCCCGAATGAAGAAAGTACATGATGATGCATTTTCTTCGGGTGTGTTCGTTACAGAGAACTGTTTCTCCATTTGCTCTACGTCCTGGGTATTAGATACCGGGTCAGCATCCCATATATGTAATCAATTACATGGGCTTAGGAAAGGTAGAGAACTTGGTGAAGGTGTTAAAGACATTAGAGTTGGAAATGGTGCAATTGTTGCAGCTAAGACTGTCGGGGAATATCACCTTGTATTACCAACTGGTAATACATTGGTTATGAACGAATGCTATTACATGCCGAACCTGATATGCAACATTATATCGGTTTCTTTATTGAGTAAAGAGGGATATAATTTTGTATTACAGGATAATGTTATGAACATTTTCCGTAACCAAAAGTTGGTTGGATCAGGCACGTTGTGCAATGGCATTTATGTTCTAAATCAATCAACTGTTCTGAGCATAACAAACACACACAAGAGTAAGAGTTCAGAACTGAACGAATCCTTCTTATGACATTGTAGACTGGGTCACATCAATGTGACACGACTGGCTAAGTTGCATAAGGATTGATATTTGAAGCCATTCGAATTTTAATCTTATGACACTTGCCAGTCATGTCTCAAAGGCAAGATGACCAAAACTCCATTTACGGGACACGGAGAAAGAGTTATGGAACTCTTCGGACTAATACATAGTGATGTATGCGGTCCCATGTCTATACATGCCAGGGATGGTTCTTCATACTTCATTACATTCACTGACGATCTCTCTAGGTTCGGGTATGTGTTCCTGATGAAACACAAATCAGAAGCTTTTAAGAAATTTAGAGAATATAAACAAGAAGTCGAGAACCAAACCGGAAAAAGTATTAAAATCCTTCGATCTGATCGAGGAGGTGAATACTTGAGCAATGAATTCCTGGACTTCCTAAAAGAGAATAGGATTCTCTCTCAGCTGACTCCTCCATATACACCACAGCACAACGGTGTATCAGAACGGAGGAACCGCACCCTATTAGATATGGTGCGCTCTATGATGAGCACAGCTGAGTTACCTATTTCCTTTTGGGGATATGCGCTGGAAACAGCAGCATACCTATTGAATCAAGTTCCATCTAAATCTGTACCTACCAAACAATATGAGATATGGAGTGGGAAGAGGCCATATCTTAAACGAGTTAAGATATGGGGGTGTCCATCCTATGTCAAAAGACAAAATCCGGACAAGCTCGAGGCACGGTCAGTTCTTTGCAAGTTTGTGGGATATCCAAAGAACTCATATGGGTATTTTTTCTACCATAGTGAGGAACAAAAAGTGTTTGTTGCTCAACATGCCACCTTTTCAGAAAAGGAATTCCTTGAAAAAGAAATTAATGGCAAAGTGGTAGAGCTGGAAGAAGTTCCAGATACACAAACCGTAACTGAATATTTAGTGGAACCAGAAGATTCAAAAGCTCCCAATGAACCTCAGCCTCTCCGCCGATATAGTAGGGTTCCTCGCCAACCTGAGAGATACTATGGTTTTCTCATGGATGGTGGGAGCGAGGATTGCATCATGGAGGATGATGACCCAACTAGCTTCGAGCAGGCCATCACGAGTAGGGACTCAGTGAAATGGCTGGATGCAATGCGGTCCGAGATGGAATCCATGTACACCAACAAAGTATGGACTTTGGATGTTGCTCCTGAAGGGGTAAAACCCATCGGGAGCAAGTAGATCTTCAAGAAAAAACTTGGTGTAGATGGGAAAGTGGAGACTTTCAAAGCTAGACTTGTAGCAAAGGGTTTTCGTCAAAGACCAGGTGTGGACTATGACGAAACCTTTTCTCCAGTGGCTATGCTTAAATCCATCCGGATCATGCTTGCCATCGCTGCATATCATGATTACGAAATCTGGCAAATGGATGTTAAGATCGCCTTTCTAAATGGTGATTTAGAAGAGTGCGTGTACATGACTCAGCCAGAGGGCTTCGTAGACAGTGGGAGCAACGGGAAGGTATGCAAGCTGCTTAAATCCATTTATGGATTAAAGCAAGCATCGCGGAGTTCGAACATCTGCTTTGACGTCGTTATCAATGTGTTTGATTTCGTCCCAAACCCAGATGAACCTTGTATCTACAAGAAGGTAGCAGAGAGTAAGGTGGTCTTCCTCGTATTGTACGTGGACGACATACTCTTGATAGGAAATGATATTCCTATGCTGCAATCGGTCAAGCTCTTCTTATCACAAAGATTCTCAATGAAAGATCTTGGTGATGCCTCCTGCATATTGGGAATAAGGATCTATAGAGATAGATCCAAACGGATATTGGGATTGTCCCAATCCAGGTACATTGACACCATACTAAAGAGGTTTAGTATGGAAGAATCCAAGCGTGGGAACTTGCCCACGATCTCTGGAGTCACTCTCTCCAAAGAGATGTCTCCCAATACTGATTTGGAGAGAGCTCGCATGCAAGAGATACTCTATGCTTCGGCTGTAGGCTCTATCATGTATGCGATGCTATGTACCAGACCCGATGTTGCATACTCATTAAGTATAGTGAGCAGGTATCAAGCTGATCCTGGAGAGAGTCACTGGACAGCTGTGAAGAGCATTCTCAAGTACTTACGAAGGACTAAAGAGATGCTCTTGGTGTATGGTAACGGAGAACTCTAAGTGGAGTCCTTTACCGATTCGAGCTTTCAGAGTGATAAGGACGACTCTAAGTCGCAGTCGGGATTTGTCTTTACCCTTTACGGAGGGGCGGTTAGCTGGAAGAGTTCCAAGCAGGAAACCGTGGCAGACTCGACGATGGAGGCTGAATACATCGATACCAACGATGCTGCTAAAGAGGCTGTCTGGATCAAGAAGTTCATTACTGAACTTGGAGTGGTTCCATCCATTGAGCATCCAATACCTTTGTATTGTGATAACAATGGAGAGGTGTCTTTGGCCAAGGAACCCAGGTCCCATCAGCGATCCAGGCATATTCTGAGGCGGTATCACCTGATCCGGGAGATAGTTGATCGCCGGGAGATCGAGGTCAGGAGAGTTGACACGAAGAACAACACGGCGGATCCACTCACGAAGGCCATTCCCCAGATACAGTTTGAGAGACTCTTCGGGATGCTCGGTATGCGATACTACAGCAGCAGGCCCAGAGCAAGTGGGAGATTGTTAGTTGTGTGTATGTCCTAGAGGCCAGTATTGTACAGATGATGTATATTATATTGGATGCTTGGACATATATAGAGATGACTTTCTTGCTCGATATGATAGTATGCTATCTGGTTACTCTTTATCTTAACATGTACACTTGTCTATTTAAACTGTCTTATAGTTACATGTTGGTAAAGCCCTTAGGATGTGTACTTGACTACCTGGACTATGATGCAGATCATACTAGTGGGGACATGGTAGTCCATAAGTACATCCTTCAAGGTCCCTAGTCGTGGGTGTATCGAGACGGGGCATCGATATACCAGAGTAGACTAGCGTATACGCTTCTCGACCCATGAGATAGGCGATGGATGATCCCATATCCATTGGTGTTTGACATCAGAGATAGTATACGGGTGCTCAGTGTAGACTGGGTACACTGGACGGACTCGCCGAGAACTCCCAGATGGTATTATACCTCACGTCAGATGGCAGTTCTCAAGTGACACTTGAGCAGGTTAGTCTGTAGACCCGAGATCGTCATAGAGTCTTGTGTGATTCCCACTGTGCTTTGATCTCCACCTTACCACGTCCATGAGGGCGTGCAAAATGGTGGTCTTTGGGCACAGTCCCGAGTCACATGGAGGCAATGAGCGATAGGAGGGGTTTCGTCTCTCCCGGTATTGGGGGCTGATGTTGCGCTGTGCTCGATTGGCCATAACAGGGAAGTCCCTGGCCAGGGCTGATCAGAGATTTGCTGGTAAGTGTTACCAGTAGTTTCTCGACCCGTTATGAGCCTCACATCGGCACGACTTATCGGTTATTGGGGTCTGACGTTTACCACCCCTAGACTTAATATGCGACATATCAGACGAACAGACCGGACTGTACGGTAAGTGTTACTGGTTGGATTCACAGGAGTGTGAGCGGGCTAGCTCATCGATATTCTGATCGCTCAATACCCGGGTGGCCGTTACGTTTAGCAGACCGCTTGCGTCTTTTGGGTGATTGATATGATCATCATCTGCTACCGGCGTATTGACGAGTCTTTAGAGTCCTACACAGAGGTTTCCTGGCTCAAGCGAAACGAAATAGGAGCGCATATGAGATATGTGCAGGACCGAGAATAATGCGTGTATGTGATACCGTATTCCATTCTCGCGATGAATGTATCGATTGGTTATATTCGATATAACCTAGATATCGAATCAAGGATTGATTCGATAAGCCGATACATAGGATACTAGTCGGTTATATGCGATATGACCGGATCGTTAAATCAAGTGTTGATTTAATGATTTAATGTATAATTATATATTTGATATATTACTTTGCATTAACTAGTATTGGTTCACTTTAAATGGATTTTCTCACTTGATGTGCAAGTTGTATATGTGATATACTTTTGTGCACATGTTTGTATCATGTTTGATGATGCATGTTTAAATTGGTTAAGTGTAAAGAATCAAACCATGGTTAAAAAGATGATTAGGGTTTTGCTTATTCATTTATTTATTTATTCATTTATTTGGAAAAGATTTTGGAGAGAATGGTGGCTTTTTTTGTTTCTAGTTGAAGCTTCATGAAGCTTCGACTTTGTAACCATTCTTGTCTTCATGCTTAACCCTAACCATTCCAAGTAACCATGGTCTATTCTCTACACTCTACCATAGTTAGTATATGATAAGTATCTATTTTCTTTTCTATTTTCTTTAAGACTTATCATATTCTAGCTTCATCTTCTTCTTGATCTTAAAAGAAAACGCTTAAGTCCATTAATGGCAACTTGAGCTAAAGTGTGAGAAATCCAATTCTAAAGTGAACCCACCTCCTATTTCCTCACCCTCTACCTCTTGCCAAGTAGTATAGGGTGTTTTCTTCACAAGTTTCACAACTTGATGGAGTTGGAGCTTGAACTTGTGATGCCTCGACGTAGATCATCTTCGGCACGAAGCTGACGACCTAGCCCGCCCATTTCTCCGATCAAGCCGACGATTGAGTCCGGGATTCGAGATGGACAGCCAGCGGATGCCTACGTGGAGCTAAGGAAGTGGAGAACCGGATCTACAAAGGTTGTTGCCTCTATCTTTTAGTTAAATTGTTAACTAGTTTCGTATTTCGCCTAAACTCTAGTCAACGATCCGTATTAGGTTTTCTCGGCACCCGTAAAATTTGAAATTGGCATGGTTGATGCCTTGTGAGACTTCAATAGCGTGCCTAGGAACCCTACAACAATGATAGTACAAAAGTGTCCTCGCAATCCACCTACGAACAATGTCGCGAGTTCGAGCAAAAGAAGCCAATGAAAAGTATGCCCACCGCTGCGAGGCTGACGGGTCCGACCTGCAAAACACTGTGGCACAACGGGGGTGAGTTGCCAGCTCGTGAGTAGTAAGTAATATCTAATAAGGCTATCGTAAGAATGCAAGAAAATGCGTCACAGCCTACATATCTAGATATGATGCGATGCCACTAACATGTATGCACATGGATGCAAAATCAAAACGAAATCATTAAGTGTTTAGTACGATGATATCTGCATTCTTAACTTAGAAAAATATCTGTACAATAGCTAAGGTATCATCAATGAAATCACCCGAAAACCGTGTGATCAGTCGAAAATATTGCATATTTTAACCGGCAATTTCCATATCATCTGCATACAATTAGAAGTGTTCGACATACATATTCTACATATTAGCAAATCGGTCGTAAAATATCAGATTACATGTATTCGACCTTAAAATCGGCATTTCTAGGGAAATTGACTGCATTGCATTACATAGCATATTTTCCATATCTTGCAACCCCTGTTTCGAAGTCTGTGCAGGAAAAGAGAAGCTTGCTCGATCATTACAGTGCTCGACCATTACAATTGCTCGTAAACTCACTTAACTCAAATCTGGTATCAACACAGAAGAGGAAGTACAAATCTAAACATCAAAAAAAGGTCCAAACAGTAGTACCAAGCCACTGAAGAATTCACAGACCCCAAGGCCAACAATACGCGGCGGAAGGGCGGCCAATGCCAGGTTATTGCGGCGGAAGCGCGGCCCAATGATGACGTCAGCATCCCAATTTCAGTGCACAACTCCTGTACTATGGCCCACTGCTCAATTATGCACACAAACTTCCAGATGATTCCAGATACTTCCTCCAGATCAGCAAACACCTAAACTAGCCTAATACTTCTAGAACTTTCCCTAAAACCCTAGCTTAAACCCTAAGCTAACTCCTAACAAACTCCTTCTAGAAACCCTTCAACAAACTTTGGGAGGGAAAGTTCTAATTCAAATCTAACCTAGGGTTTGGGAGCTCTATAAATAAGACCCTAGGCTCATTATTCAAAGATTATTCAACCTTGGGAAAGCTTAGAAAAATCAATCCCATTCTTCATCTTCCTCTTCCTCAAGTTAAGTGAGAGAGCTTGTAGGAAACCCTAACCCTAAATCCAACAACAATTCAAGATCTTGAGTGCAAGCCAAGCAAGATGCCTTCAACCCTTTTATGAGCCGAGCCGATCTTCAATCGGGCAAGAGATCAAAGTAGATCCACGATCCACGGAGACGAGCAAAGCCGAGTCAACGATCGATTTCTTCTTCTTGTAGATTCTTGAAAGAATGTATTGAAATTGTTGATTAAATAAAAGGTGATATTCTTTTATCTTGTTTTCTTTAAATTCCGCATCATGTTATCATTACTATTCTTCAATATTGTCTTTGTGGTGATGTGTGAATAAAACTCCGCTCGTCGGGGAGTCGAAACGATCTTTAGTATGATGATGTAACAAATTTGTAATCGATTCTTGAATCCCACGAGTTTGTAAACCCTAGCAAGTTCAAGAATCGACGACCCAATTCGTTGCGATGCTTTCTTGATCGACATCGCTCGAGATTGGGGAGTTCCGATCGTTTCTTGGAATTGCTAGAGGCTAGAATATAAATGGTATCCTCGAAAGAACAAGGGTTAAGAGATGAAACCCTAATTTCATCAAGAAAACCCTAACTCTCGTCGATCACCATTGATCTAGTATCAATTCTTCGAAGGACAAGAACACGAAACCCTTTAGATTGCATCACGTCTAAAGATCCGATCGATTCCTACGAGCCTCTCTTATATTCTTGATTGTTGATTGGAAATATTATCAAAACAACCGATTCTTGATTGTTTATAGTTTCTTGATTCTTGCATAAAGAATAGTGACACTCGATTACAAAGCACATCTTGAATCATATTTTCGTTTATTGTTGCTTAACATTTCATTTCAAACGTATCAAAATACTATTGAATTGCACAATCCCTGTGGACGATCCGCACTCATTCATTAACTACATCCGACACCGTGGTTTGATTGCGGTCAATATAATTTTTTTTGATTGTGATATCTTTACAAGTTTATTTTACACATCAGAAAACATTTCAATCAAAATGGCGCCGTTGCCGGGGATCGCGCTAATTCATTTGCATTCTTAGTTTGAAGTGAAAGAATTATTACGTTTTACTTCTTGAAATCAAAATTCGTACAAACTCTTACACGTGTGTTGTGATTTGATTGCAAGGTGATCTGGAGCATTCTGTTCTGTGGAAAAATTTGTTTGAACATACCAGAGAGCTGGAGATAGTAGCAGGAGCTTGTTGAAGAAAAATTGTTCACTGTTCCCAAGAACCGACCGCTCATCCGCGGTAGATACATGCTTATTGCGGCGGAAGCGCCGCAGTCTTGGAGGATCTCTGTGGGATTTTTCTGCAGGTGACTTCTTGCTCTCTCCTCTCACCCTTTTTAGCTCCAATTAACCCTTTTCTGCAGGATTCTTTGCAAATAAATCGCAGCGCGCAAAAGCAAAATAAAAATTGTGTGTGATTTTGATTTCTTGGTTGTTTGCATTCTAATACGGAAATTTAAGGGGCACGGCCAAATCCAAATTAGGTGGGGATTTCATTACCCTTCCTAGGCCCCGAAAATCGTCAAACTTGCATCCGCATTACCTCCATTAACTAAAAGAAATCTAGAGAAGACTCTAAGGACTGTCGCGCTCAATAGGACAAGAGAAGGTCGTGGGTAATTCATTGCTTATCCGCGTTTTCTTGTGGTGCCTAAGGCGAGTGTGTCTAAGGCTAGTGGTTATTAATTAGGTCCACTGTAGTGGTGGTTCCTTCCCACTTACCTGGCACTTATCCGGCCACAGGGGGACAAAGAGGCAGTGGAGGATTCTATCCTGCGGCTTGTCTTTTGGCAGTTAGGAGCGGTCTAGAGATCGGACCTAGGTGACCATTAGATTCTAGGGTTTGTGTGCTGCATTTGTTTTGTCGCATCATTTTTTCAAAATCCGTCCCTTTTTCAAAGCAAGCACCGCATTCATTCATCCCTAATTATAAGTCAACGCTGCCACTTGTACTAACCCTTTTTAGTACAAGATAGGCTGGACACGGGATTCTAGTGCCCGTTTAGTCCGCGTACCTTTTATCGACTCCGAAGTCGATAATTCTCCATTTACCTTTTCTTTACCCACTACCACACCCACACCGATGGATCCGAATCCATCAAATTTCTTTAACCCTAATCTGCCACCGTCCGTAGGTGCGCAGAATCCTACTCCACCCCACATTTCTCTCCAGGAAAGATGCTATCCACATAGAGGTCCTCTTTCGACCTGCTTATCCACACCACCAGCCAATGGGGATAACTTTGAGATAAAGCCCCAGTATATCAATCTTTTACCCAAATACCACGGACTCGAGACCGAGGACGCTTACGTTTTCATTACCAAATTTGAAAACGTATGCGCAATGATGGGTACGTCTCAACTTTCAGTAGATGCGATGCGTCTACGACTTCTTCCATTTACTTTGTGCGATATAGCCGAGAAGTGGCTATACAACACCACCGCACACTCTATTACGAATTGGGAAGAATTCGTCGCTGCATTCCTTAAGAAATTTTACCCCGTCCAAAAGACGGCTCGAATCCGTAGCGAACTGAACCAATTTGCCCAGCTCCCTGCCGAACCATTTTCAAAATACTTTGAACGTTTCAAGGATCTATTGGTTCAATGTCCTCATCACGGCATCCCGAGATGGGAGCTTTGCCGAATCATATATGAGGGCAGTAACCCTAGCACTAAACAGAGCCTTGAAAACATGTGTCAAGGTACATTTATGACCAAGGATGATGGGGAAGCTTGGCGATACTTAGAAGAGTTCGCTGAAAAGTCACTAATTTGGGAGAGTGGAACACAACCATTGAATAGGGGTGGCGTACACCAAATAGATGTGTCCATAGGTGTCCGAGCTGAAATGGCAGCAATGCAAAAGAAGCTCGACGCTATGGAACACAAATTTGCAGCAGCCTCCCTAAACCCAATGTCGCTCCCCAAAACTGTTTGTGGGTGCTGTTCTGATCCGTCACATTTAACGGAAGAATGTCCATTAAACTCTGCGTTTCAAGGTCACGAGCATTCTAATGCCGCATTTCAAAGACCTCGAAACGATCCATATTCTTCCACGTACAATCAGGGTTGGAGGAACCACCCGAATTTTGCTTGGAACCAAAACCAATCTCAAAACACGGTTCCAAACATGAATCAATTTCAACGGGCTCTTCCTCCACCACAACAGCAACCCCTACAACTCACTCAGCACCCCTACCAGTCACAAAATTTCCAAAACCAGGGCAACACTCCTGCACAGTCTAATCCTATGCAGCCCTGTTCTGACGAGTTCTCTCAATTCACTCAAACCATGAAATCACTTTTATCAAATTTCATGGATGTTTCGACTGAAGTTAGATCTTCCGTCAGTGAAATAAAGCAAAACTCAGCGTCCCAAGCTGAGAGTATTCGCACGATGGAAGCTGAAATCGCACGCTTAAAAGCCGAAATGAGTGCGAAAGAAAAAGGGAAACTTCCCTCTCAACCCCTACAGAATCCTGGGCATTACAATGTAAATGACATTACAACGTTGAGATCGGGAAGAGTGCTGAACAATCATGTCGGGGAAGATATTGATTATACTGAAAATCATATCAACACCCCGGCTGAGTCTTTCCCACATACACACACTTCACCTTCTGATCCTTCTTCTTCTACCAAACCACTTTCGCACGAGCCTATTCTCCATTTCCCCTTAGGCTCAACACCTTCACCCAACCCTTATAGTTCTCCACAGACGGTCCCCACACCTCCTTTGGGACCTCGTCTACCCCCCTTTCCTTCTCCTATGATGGACCCCGCGCTTATTGCGAAAGCACCTTACCCGAACCGGCTAAGGGCTAATAGAACGAGTCCTCATATGGAGAAAATTTTAGAGATGTTCAAACAGGTTAACATCAATATCCCTCTCCTAGATGCGATTCAGCAAGTCCCCGCTTATGCGAAGATTCTTAAGGACTTGTGCACTAGGAAGAGGAAGACCCAAGTGCCGAAGAAGGTCTTTATGTCTAATAACATTAGCACTGCTTTTATACCCCAGCTTCCAAAGAAAAGAAAGGACCCAGGCTGTCCTACAATTTCGATTTCGATTGGGGGTAAAAACATAAATCGTGCTCTGTTAGACCTTGGCGCGAGTGTTAACATGTTACCTTATTCTGTCTATGAGCAATTAGGGATTGGAGAGCTGAAACCTGCTCATTGCACTCTCCAGATGGCAGACCGATCTATCACCAAACCAAGGGGTGAATTAGAGGATGTGCTGATAAAGGTCGGGGAATTTGTTTTCCCCGTAGACTTCATTGTGCTCGACACACATCCTGTAGCAAACCCCCGGGGCCAAATTCCGGTGATTCTAGGTCGTCCTTTCCTTGCCACTTCCAACGCTGTTATAAACTGTAGAAATGGTTCAATGAATTTATCATTTGGGAATATGACCATTGAACTAAATATCTATAAAGTTGGAAGTCAGCCGTCAGAACCCTCTGCTCATATTTTAGATGTGTGCTCTGTCCATGAGATCGCTCCCGATAGTTGTGGAGCTGAGGATCTTTGCTTGACTGATCTCGATGACATTAGCACATCTCTGTTTGATTTCACACATGATCTTAGTGAGGACACTTTAGCTACACATGAGTCCTGCACTTCTGACTTTTCTCCACCCGAGTCTGTATCTTTCACAGGCTCTGAGCTTCTTTGTA
Source organism: Agapanthus africanus (assembly GCA_030015575.1). Lineage (NCBI taxonomy): Eukaryota > Viridiplantae > Streptophyta > Magnoliopsida > Asparagales > Amaryllidaceae > Agapanthus > Agapanthus africanus. Next base: position 365,375,041 of record CM057340.1, read on the forward strand.
GATCCAAAAATCAATCTATGACCCTTCCTTCTATCATTTCTCCGCCTGAGTTAGATCTCAAAATTTTACCTTCTCACCTGAAATATGCTTATCTTGGTGAGAACGAGTCATTACCGGTTATCATTTCCGCTTCTCTTGCATCAGAGCAAGAGAATGCCCTTTTATCGGTATTGAGATCTAACAAAGAGGCGTTTGGTTGGAGTATGGCGGACATCAAAGGGATTAGTCCCTTGATAGTTGAACATCATATACATGTGATGGATGATGCCAGACCGACCCGAGAACCACAGAGACGGTTGAATCCCGTCATGAAGGAAGCTGTCATGAAAGAAATCGTCAAGTGCTTAGATAATGGTATTATCTACCCCATCTCCGATAGCCAGTGGGTGAGTCCTATACATGTCGTTCCTAAGAAATCCGGCATCACAGTTATCAAAAATGAAGCGAATGAGTTGATTCAAACACGCGCCCAAACTGGGTGGCGTGTATGCATCGATTATAGAAAACTCAACGCTGCTACGAGGAAAGATCATTTTCCTCTACCATTTATTGATCAGATGCTGGAACGCTTAGCGGGACGAGAGTTTTATTGTTTTATGGACGGTTACTCAGGCTACAATCAGGTCCCCATCGCCAAAAAGGATCAAGATAAAACCACTTTTACTTGTCCTTTTGGTACCTTTGCTTACAGTCGCATGCCCTTTGGGTTATGCAATGCTCCCGCTACCTTTCAGCGGTGTATGATGGGGATATTCTCTGATATGGTAGAGAATTTCTTGGAGATCTTTATGGACGACTTCTCGAATTTTGGAGACTCTTTTTCTGATTGCCTTGCGAATCTAGACGCTGTTCTTACTCGTTGCAAACAGAAGAACTTGACATTAAACTGGGAAAAATGCCACTTTATGGTCCAAGAAGGAATAGTCCTTGGACATATCATTTCACAGAAAGGCATTGAGGTTGACAGAGCTAAAATAGATGTCATTCAAAACCTGCCTCATCCCAAAAGCGTCAAAGATATTCGCTCTTTCCTTGGCCATGCGGGCTTTTATAGGAGATTCATTAAGGACTTTAGCAAAATTGCTAGACCTTTAACACTACTCCTGGCCAAGGATACGACCTTCCATTTCGACTCGGATTGCGAGACAGCTTTCGACTCACTTAAACACTCACTCACCACAGCCCCCGTTTTATCATCACCAAATTGGGACTACCCCTTTGAGCTGATGTGTGACGCATCTGATTTTGCAGTAGGTGCAGTCTTAGGACAGCACATCGAAAAGATGCCACACGTGATTTACTATGCTAGTAAGACCCTGAATGATGCGCAAATCAATTATACAACCACCGAGAAAGAGCTTTTAGCGGTTGTATTTGCGTTAGAAAAATTCAGGCCTTACTTAATCGGCTCACCTATAGTTGTATATACTGACCATTCCGCTTTAAAACATCTTCTGGCGAAGAAAGATGCAAAAGGTCGACTAATACGTTGGATCCTACTGTTACAAGAATTTGATCTTGTTATCAAAGATAAGAAAGGATGTGAAAACGTAGTAGCTGACCACCTTTCACGCATCGTTTCTTCCCCTGTGACCCTGCCGATTAATGACTCATTCCCTGACGAACAACTCTTGAGCATATCCGCTGAACCATGGTTCAGGGATATTGTGAACTATCATGCCACGGGACTTATACCGAGCGATTGGTCAAAACAGGACAAATATCGTTTTCTTTCCCAAGTAAAACACTATTACTGGGACGAGCCCTATTTGTTTAAATATTGTCCTGATCAGATCATTCGCCGGTGCGTCCCGAATGAAGAGTTCAAGAGTGTTCTTTCATTTTGTCATGATCAGGCTTGTGGGGGTCACTTTGGTCCTAGAAAGACAGCGGAAAAGGTTTTGCAATGTGGATTTTATTGGCCGACCTTATTCAAGGACGCATTTGAGTATTGCAAAACCTGTACACAATGTCAGTATACAGGTAGAATTTCCCAGAGGAATGAAATGCCTCAGCAACCCATCTTGGTTGTTGAAATGTTTGATGTTTGGGGCATAGATTTTATGGGTCCTTTTCCCAACTCCTTTGGGAATCTGTACATTTTGCTGGCGGTTGATTATGTCTCAAAGTGGGTAGAAGCCATTCCATGTCGCACTAATGACAGGAAAGTTGTCATTAAGTTCTTGAAAGAGAATATCTTTTCGCGATTTGGACACCCACGTGCTATCATTAGCGATAATGGGACGCATTTCTGCAACAGATCTTTCGAGACTCTGATGCGAAAATACTCAATCAACCACCGTCTTTCTATACCCTATCATCCCCAAACAAGCGGACAGGCTGAGATCTCAAACAGACAAATCAAACTTATCCTGGAGAAAACTGTTGCTAAGAATAGAAAAGACTGGTCGACCAAATTGACGGATGCTCTTTGGGCATTCAGGACTGCATATAAGACCGACCTAGGAATGTCTCCATATAGGATAGTTTTTGGTAAAGCATGTCATCTACCTGTTGAGATAGAGCATAAAGCATTGTGGGCTATAAAGGAAATAAATTTTGATCTAAACCTTGCTTGCAACTTTCGGAAGCTGCAACTTAACGAGCTAAGCGAACTCCGCGATGAAGCTTATGATAATGCTGTAATCACAAAGAATAGGACTAAGGTTTTTCACGATAAAAGCATTTTAAGAAAAACATTTTTACCTGGTCAACAAGTCCTTCTTTATGATTCACGTTTACACCTTCATGCGGGTAAGCTCCGATCTCGTTGGAAGGGACCTTTTGTTGTGCGGTCTGTATTCCCGCACGGGGCAGTAGAAGTAGAAAATGTTAAAAACGGCACTGTTTTCAAAGTAAATGGACATAGACTAAAGCCGTATTTTTCCACTGACCCCACGGAGGAGCTCTTGTTCTTACAAGAGCCAGTTTATTTGGATTAAAATTCCTCCGTCTCACCTTCATATCCTGTATATCATTGCATCATCTTTTGAATGAAGGTGAGTAAAAGATAAGTTTGGGGGAAGTTCTTCACTTATGTATTTTGCCCCCACTAATAATTCCTCCCAGATTTACAGGTTTTTGTAGGTATAGCTGTCGGCAACAGTGAGGACACTGTTGAAAACAAGTTTGGGGGAGGTTTGTGCTTATTTTCGCATCATTTGCATATCATCTGCATAAGCACAAAACATTTCTTTAAAAATCTATAAAAATTGAAAAATTTTCAAAACCCATAAAAATTTAAAAATTTTCAAATATAAAAATAATTTTAATATTTACACCTTTTTTGTATATAAATAAGATAATGAAAGTTTAGATAGTGAAAAATTGCATCCATGAGATTAGAAAAATTTTAGAAAACTAAGAAAATTAGAAGTTTTCTTATACGAACTAGTAATAAGTAGTTATGAGCCGTTGTCCCAAGGGTTAGTAAGATGAAGGACGTCACTAATCTGAGGATAAAAATAAGTCTGAAAAATAGTTTCTATTCTGGAAGCCAAACATTTTGAACGTGGCTACCCTGCTATTCGCACTTACACACATCTTAAAGCCTGGGATAGTAGAGGATACCTTGAAATGCTCTTGTCTTAAAGCCAAAAGTATGAAAAAAAAAATATGGTGAGAAAAAAATGGACACTGGTTTTGTTATCACCGAGGGAAATAAAAAAAATATATAGCGAGGGTGCCTCTTCATCTAGTGCCCTAAGGCCAACTGGTCTGGGAGTCACTGCTATACCTAAGGTGGTACAAGATTAGGAAAATACACCAAATAAGCAAGCACATAAGTAATCGGTCGGTTAGTACCTCAAGAAGTATTAACGGTCGCATGAAAGTGTGTGAGCTCATCAAAAAAAAAAAAAAAAAAAGTACTGAGGTTGATGGGCAAGAGTATGATAGCTTGAATTGAATTCTCCGGGTGTAGGGATGTCCTTTACACACACGCAGGGTGATATGATCGATGTTTGGAAAACAGATAGGAATGAAGAATAAGACGAAGTTTTATTGAGGGAGGACGTGATTTCTAACATCTTTTCATGGCCATTAAGATAGGGCTCATGACAACCGAAAAGCTAGCTTAGTTGGAAACCCTAATTTTCAAAGCTTTTCTTTTACAATTCTCTTCTTTAAATGTAATATTCATGATCTTGCTTTTATTATTGGATTTTGTGGGTGCAATCCGCTGAAAACCCTCAGGAGACAACACTCCTCCTACTAGGGACACCTAGAGGTTTAAAGGCTTGTTGCACGTGCTCAGTGCAATCGTGTTGCCTACGAAAGTGTGCTAGTTAGTTTTTCTCTTTCTTTATTTTCTCCTTCTCTTTTTAATAAAACATTCGCTCGAGACGATCGAAATTAAGTTTGGGGGTATTTGATCAGTCGAAAATATTGCATATTTTAACCGGCAATTTCCATATCATCTGCATACAATTAGAAGTGTTCGACATTCATATTCTACATATTAGCAAATCAGTCGTAAAATATCAGATTACATGTATTCGACCTTAAAATCGGCATTTCTAGGGAAATTGACTGCATTGCATTACATAGCATATTTTCCATATCTTGCAACCCCTGTTTCGAAGTCTGTGCAGGAAAAGAGAAGCTTGCTCGATCATTACAGTGCACGACCATTACAATTGCTCGTAAACTCACTTAACTCAAATCTGGTATCAACACAGAAGAGGAAGTACAAATCTAAACATCAAAAAAAGGTCCAAACAGTAGTACCAAGCCACTGAAGAATTCACAGACCCCAAGGCCAACAATACGCGGCGGAAGGGCGGCCAATGCCAGGTTATTGCGGCGGAAGCGCGGCCCAATGATGACGTCAGCATCCCAATTTCAGTGCACAACTCCTGTACTATGGCCCACTGCTCAATTATGCACACAAACTTCCAGATGATTCCAGATACTTCCTCCAGATCAGCAAACACCTAAACTAGCCTAATACTTCTAGAACTTTCCCTAAAACCCTAGCTTAAACCCTAAGCTAACTCCTAACAAACTCCTTCTAGAAACCCTTCAACAAACTTTGGGAGGGAAAGTTCTAATTCAAATCTAACCTAGGGTTTGGGAGCTCTATAAATAAGACCCTAGGCTCATTATTCAAAGATTATTCAACCTTGGGAAAGCTTAGAAAAATCAATCCCATTCTTCATCTTCCTCTTCCTCAAGTTAAGTGAGAGAGCTTGTAGGAAACCCTAACCCTAAATCCAACAACAATTCAAGATCTTGAGTGCAAGCCAAGCAAGATGCCTTCAACCCTTTTATGAGCCGAGCCGATCTTCAATCGGGCAAGAGATCAAAGTAGATCCACGATCCACGGAGACGAGCAAAGCCGAGTCAACGATCGATTTCTTCTTCTTGTAGATTCTTGAAAGAATGTATTGAAATTGTTGATTAAATAAAAGGTGATATTCTTTTATCTTGTTTTCTTTAAATTCCGCATCATGTTATCATTACTATTCTTCAATATTGTCTTTGTGGTGATGTGTGAATAAAACTCCGCTCGTCGGGGAGTCGAAACGATCTTTAGTATGATGATGTAACAAATTTGTAATCGATTCTTGAATCCCACGAGTTTGTAAACCCTAGCAAGTTCAAGAATCGACGACCCAATTCGTTGCGATGCTTTCTTGATCGACATCGCTCGAGATTGGGGAGTTCCGATCGTTTCTTAGAATTGCTAGAGGCTAGAATATAAATGGTATCCTCGAAAGAACAAGGGTTAAGAGATGAAACCCTAATTTCATCAAGAAAACCCTAACTCTCGTCGATCACCATTGATCTAGTATCAATTCTTCGAAGGACAAGAACACGAAACCCTTTAGATTGCATCACGTCTAAAGATCCGATCGATTCCTACGAGCCTCTCTTATATTCTTGATTGTTGATTGGAAATATTATCAAAACAACCGATTCTTGATTGTTTATAGTTTCTTGATTCTTGCATAAAGAATAGTGACACTCGATTACAAAGCACATCTTGAATCATGTTTTCGTTTATTGTTGCTTAACATTTCATTTCAAACGTATCAAAATACTATTGAATTGCACAATCCCTGTGGACGATCCGCACTCATTCAATAACTACATCCGACACCGTGGTTTGATTGCGGTCAATATAATTTTTTTTGATTGTGATATCTTTACAAGTTTATTTTACACATCAGAAAACATTTCAATCACCGTGTCATGCATCGACACCAAATATGGATATATATCTGTCTCAATGTATCACTATATCAATATCTCAATACCTCGGGCTCCGTCAGTCCGGATCGGCCCATATCATCAAATCTCACGACAACGGTCAGTATCCTCTGGATATCTGCCGCGCCAGACATCACCGGTAGGTAGTCTTCCCCAGCCAGGCTCATCGTCATCCCTACAAAAACAATCTCGCCCAAGGGTACCATACCGGGCCCACCATGTACCCAAGACGGTTCCTCCACTCCTCGAATCGGGTCTCAAAATCCAACAGAAAACATGAAAACTCATGGTGGACGACATATACATCACGAGAAAACCGCAACTGATATTTTAATACATAATGAGTTTGGAAAAATTCTCGCGGTTTTCCCCAAAATCCAGAAATCTCATCAATAGTAAAATCCTCAAGAAATCATAATATCTGACATGTTGTAAATGATAGATGCCTATGATATCGATATTATGCAATATAATTTATGACGAGGAATCTATATAAGAAAGATAATGAAGTGAGGTATATACATGCTTTGCAATTCAATGTATCATGTATGATGCATGTGTTTGATACTGAACTAAGCAGGTTCTAAAGTGCTCGTGGCATGACAATTACCAAAGGTGTGTGTGTTCACATGAATAGTGCGCTTGCAACATGAGCCAATGGTAATGGTGCAAGTGTCCTGAGAGGTGATATCACACATAGGTATATAGATAACCATACGATACCAGCAAATGAATAACTAGAAAGCTATGCATTTGAATGCAACTACTACTAGCAACCCTTATGTCGGGCGCCTCGCGCCATCCAGACGATCCCCCCATAGATGTGTACATCTACTCACCCGGACGCCTCGCTAATCTGATCCGACCACAGCTTTGCCTTTGCATGCCGCGTCCGATGCTTCCGCAACCGATCCTAAATTTGGCACAAACCCAAAACATAAGGCTATATCCAGAGACGACACAAGACACCAAATGAAAGAATAATCGTTCATAAGTTAGACACATTGCACTTGGTGCGCAAAACGCATACATCATCGCTAAAAAAAATCGTTATACAAAACAACCACCAAACATAGAACTCGATTGTACCAATTTCGCATTCGCAACACCCTAATTATCATTGGAGATATTATATATAAATTTACAAAGTCAAGTTTAATCAATACCAAATTTTAACAAAAACCTAGTAAGCACCCAATTTGGGAATTTGGTGCAAACGTCGTGGATTAGCAATTTAGTAGCCACAACCTCGAGTAAACATCCAAACTAAACCAACTAGATAGCAACTATACTTAGGTAACCTAGTTGTGATGATAAAAACCCTAACTAAAAATCAAACCCTTTCTAGAAAATCTTAAACTAGTAAATTAAACCAAATTAAGACTTGAATAAATTAGATTAGCATAGTTAAACAACAAATTAGCCATTTGGTTATGAATTACACCTCACAATTACTTTGAGATCTAACTTGAAACTTGCCTCCAAAATGGTTTCATACACCAAGATCCATTCTTGAATAGGTTAAGGAAAAATTGGAGAAGAATTGGCTTTGAAATTGTGAGTTTTAGCTTGGATTTTTGAGATGAATTTGTGATGATTTGGAGTAGAAAGATGGAGAATGGGGGAAGTTTCCTGCAGAATTTTCGGCCAGGAAAGAGGAAGCTTGATGTGGGTGTGTGTGGAATATTCTAGGCTAAGAAAAACATACAAATGTCATTTGCAATTAAACCCACTTCTATTTCCATTTTACTTTATTTTATATTTCTATAGTTACAACCCTAGAACCCACTAGAACTTGGGTTTAACTTGAAAAGAAATTTATGTTACAACTAGGTTTTAGTTTGACATGTTCCTATGTGAGTAATTAACCCATTTAAATTTGTATTTAGCACTAATTTAATGTATATTTAAAAGCTTAAAAAAATATTAAAAATAATTAATTAAGGAAAAAAATTTAAATGACTAGAAATTTACAAGTGACAAATAATTAACCAAATACTAGCAATTTCATATCTAAAATTTGTATAATTAGACCTACATTGAAAATTAATTATTTTTACGTTTTACGGAAAATACTGAATATTTTACCGATTATCGAAAAATTACCTAAACGATTTTAAAGTGTTACAATCTTCCCCCTTAAAGAAATTCGGTCCTATAATTTAAAATTTAACTACGCGTCCTTCAAAAAGATGGGGATAATTTTTCCTCATCTCGTCCTCGGTCTCTCAGGTGATCTCCTCGCTGTTCGGGCCACGCCAAATAACCTTGATGGACGGTATAAACTTCGACCTCTATTTTTTCACCTGCTGATCCAAAATGAGCACAGGCTGCTCGGTGAATGAAAGATTGCGCTCCGGCTGTATCGTCTGGTGCTGAATCGCATGAGAAGGGTCATGAAGGTACTTGCGGAGTATCGAAACATGGAACACGTGGTGAACATCTGGGAAGCTGGGCGGAAGAGCTAACCGATAAGCCACCGAACCGACACGCTCTAGGACCTCGAAGGGACCAACATATCTATGACTAAACTTCCCTTTCCGCCCAAATCTCATCACGCCCTTCATCGGAGAGACCCTCAGGAAAATATGATCGCCAACAGCGAACTCGAGTCGGCGACGGCGTCTGTCACCATATGAATTCTTCCTGCTCTGTGCGGCCCTCATCCTATCTCGAATTAGCTGGATCTTTTCGGTCATCTACTGTACGATCTGCGGCCCCAAAATACTGCTCTCCCTGAGCTCTGTCCAATATAAGGGCGATCGACATCTCCTCCTATATAAAGCCTCGAAAGGTGCTATCTGAATCGTCTCCTGGAAGCTATTATTGTAGGAGAACTCGATCAAGGGCAAATAACGATCCTAGCTACCACCGAAATCTAAAACACAAGCTCTAAGTATATCCTCAAGAGTCTGAATATTCCGCTCTGACTGACCGTCAGTCTGCGGATGAAAACCTGTGCTAAAACTCAATCGGGTGCCAAAAGCCTCCTAAAGTTTCTCCCATAATCGGCTAGTAAACTGGGTGCCTCGGTCGGACACGATGCAGTCGTACGATGTCATTAATATAAACCTAGACGTACTAAGCAAATCCAAAAGTGGTCTTCACTGGAAGAAAGTGAGCCGCTTTCGTCAGTCGATCTACAATCACCCAAATAGAGTAATACCCTCGACTGGTCCTGGGTAGACCCACAATGAAGTCCATGGAGACCTGTTCCCACTTCCACTCTGGAATGGGCAAAGGCTGTAACTCGCCGGCTGGCCTCTGGTGCTCGGCCTTGACTTGCTGACAAGTCAGGCAACTCGATACAAAGTCCGTGAGATCCTTCTTCATCCCGTCCCACCAGTAAACCTCTCTCAAATCACGATACATCTTTGTGGAACCTGGATTAACACTGTATACTGATCTATCTGCCTCCTCAAGAATATCACGCCTGAGTCCCTTAGAATTTGGTACGCACAGTAGAGTCCCAAATCGAAGTATCCCTTGATCATCAATCACGAACTCGGAAACTCTGCCCTGCCGAATCTGCTCGATAATCTCTAAAATACGGGCATCATCGGACTGTGCCTCGTAGATACGGTCAATTAATTGTGGGCGTGCTCTGAAATGGGCCAGCTGTCGCTCGGTAGGAGTAAACTCGAACTGTACTCGGCTATCACATAGCACCTGCCAATCCGCCGTCGACTGCATCTGTACTGCGCTCAAACAAGATAAGTTACCTCCGAGCCTCCTATTCAAAGCATCTGCTACCACATTCGCCTTGCCCGGATGGTACAGAATCTCGCATTCATAGTGTTTCACCAACTCCATCCAACGGCGCTGTCTCAGATTCAGATCTTGCTCCTGAAAGATATACTTCAAGCTCTTATGGTCTGTGAATATCTGGCACGACTCACCGTATAGGTAATGCCTCCAGATCTTGAGTGCAAACACTACTGCAGCCATCTCTAAATCATGAGTGGGGTAGTTCTGCTCGTGCTTACTCAACTTACGAGAAGCATACGTGATAACCCTATCCTGCTGCATCAATACCCAACCAAACCCCACTCGAGAAGCATCACAATATACCACGAAACCGCCCAATCCTGAAGGCAATGATAACATTGGTGCAGTAGTCAGACGAGTCTTCAACTGATGGAAGCTATCCTCACATGCCTCAGTCTAATCAAAAGGAACCCGTTTCCAGGTCAACCCGGTCAACGGTGCAGTAATACGGGAGAAATCTTGGACAAAACGTCGATAATTGCCAGCCAGACCTAGAAAGCTGCGAACATCTGTAACTGATACCGGTCTGGGCCAACGCTGAACTGCCTCGATCTTCTTCGGGTCCACACAAATACCATCTCTCTTCACCATATGACCCAAGAAATCGACACTGTCTAGCCAGAATGCGCACTTGGAAAATTTGGCGAACAGCTGATACTCTCTCAAAGTCTGGAAAGTGATATGCAGGTGTTGTTCGTGCTCCTCCCGGCTCTGAGAATATACCAAGATGTCGTCAATGAAAACAATGATGAACTGATCAAGATACAGCCTGAATACATGTTCATCAAGTCCATAAATGGTGCCGGGGCATTGGTGAGCCCGAAAGACATCACCAAGAACTCGTAATGACCATATCGTATACGGAAAGCGATCTTCAGAATATCATCCTTCTGAACCCGCAACTGGTGATAACCCGACCGTAAATCAACCTTCGAGAAATACCCCGCACCCTGGAGCTGATCAAATAAGTTGTCAATGCGGGGTAGGGGTTATCTGTTCCGCACGGTAACCCGGTTCAGCTGACGATAATCGATGCATAAGCGCATACTGCCATCCTTCTTCTTAACAAACAGGATGGGAGCACCCCAAGGTGACACACTCGGTCAGATAAGCCCTTTATCCAACAAGTCCTGCAACTGATTCTTCAGCTCTCGAAGCTCCGCCGGGGCCATCCGATAAGGCGGTATAGAGATAGGCCCTGTGCAGGGGATTAGGTCAATACAGAACTCAATCTCGCGCTCTGGCGGCAGACTAGGCAGCTCGTCAGGGAATACATCAGGAAACTCTTTCACAATAAGGACCTGGTCCAACGGAACCTCTGTGGCGCTAGTATCACAAACATAGGCTAAGAATCCCGGACACCCTTTCTGCAAGAGCTGACCAGCGCGAAGAGAAGAAATCAAGCTGGGTAGGGTGGCGCTACGATCTTCCTGAATAACAAGAACCGGCTCACCAAGAAAATTGAACCTGACTGCCTTTTCACGGCAGTCCACGGATGCATAACAGGTGGCTATCTAGTCCATGCCCAGAAGAGCGTCAAAGTCTAGCATATCGAGGAGAATCAAATCCACCGAAGAATCCCTCTCCCTGATACGAACAGGACACGATCGGTACACAAAATGAGCAACAAACGACTCGCCTACCGGAGTAATAACAACGAGCAGCTGATCTAACGAAGATGAATCTCGGCCGAACATAGGTGCAATGTGTGTAGATACATAAGAATGTGTGGAACCGGGGTCGAATAATACCCGCGCGTATAAAGAACATACTGGTTAAGTACCTGTCACAACGGCATTGGATGCCTGCGCATCGTGAGGAGTCAAAGCGAACACTCAGGCCTGTCCCCCACTAATAGCTGGCTGTCCTTGGCATCTGCCTCTACCTCTATCGCCTCGTCCTCTCTGAACAGGACCGCCATGCCCACGGCCTCTGGGAGCATCTGTCAGGCGTGGAACATCATCAGGGGTAGAAAGTAAGGCTCTCTGAGAAGGTAGTGAAGTTGGTAAGGTCACATGTGGCACTGTCGCCGTGCCCTGGCTCCCCATAGTACGGTCTCTAATACGGTGATGCAGGCTTCCACATCGAAAACATCCCAATGACGGCCATTGTCCTTGTGGGTAAGTACTGTATAACTGTCCTGGTCTCAAGCCTCTGCCATCACCACGGCCTAGAGGGGGCCTGCCGCGGCGTCTATCCATCTGCCGCTGTGTCGGCAAGTCGGCACGGATCCGCTTCGGTCCAGGAATGACCGGAGTCTCAGAAATATGCTCCTCCAAAAGTAAGGCTGCATCCATCGCGGCTATATAAGTGTCAAAGTGCTAGGTGCCGATGGCAAGGAATAACTGTGTGTCAAGTCATCGCACAAACCTCCTTATCCTCTTCTCTTCAGTGTCTACTAGGTACGGAGAATATCGAGACAACTGAGTAAACTATATATCATACTCGGACACTGTCGTCCCAGGATTCTTACGCAAAGACTCGAAACTACGGTCTCGAGCATCTCGGACACTCTCCGGAAGAAAACGGGCAAGAAATGCAGCTGTGAACTCATCCCAAGTCATAGGAGGTAGACCTGCAGCTCGGCCTCTCTGTACTGAATCATACCACGTCTGAGCAAGGCCCTTCAGACGAAAACTCGCAAACTCCACCCATCTATCATCAGAACATCTCAACGAAAGGAAAATTCTAGTCATCCTATCGAGAAATGCCTGCGGGGCCTCTGTCGCATCGGTGCCGGTAAAGGCTGGAGGTCTCAGCCTCATAAACTCCTGTAATGATACGGGGATAGTCGCAGTAGTAGTAAGAACAACTGTCTGGGCAGCAGGTACAATCGTGGTCTGTGCGGGGGAAGGAGCATCCTCAGATCTCTGTGCCCGACTGGCCTCAACTAAAGATCCTATCATCTGACGCAACTCCTGCATACCGGCCTCTAGTCTGGCAATACGGCCTGGGGAAGGCGGATCAATCTGACCCTGAGGGGTAGGCGTACCGCCCTGATCGGTCCTCGTCTCGGACGAGCCCACTCGAATCTCATATCCGGCGGTAGCCCTCTGAGCCCTCGTAGTCTTCGGCGGCATAGAAGCTAGAATAGAAACACGTTTGATAAGAACACTGCAATTGAATCAAGGGTTGCATGGAATCAAGAAAGGAAATACAAATAATTATATCCTAAGGTCACTTAGGCGGAGTACCGTATCGTAAGTATGCCGCGGAACAAACACACGCTACGCCACTCTGCTTAAGTCACCTACTCCATCTACCAAGGGTCGTCCAACACTCAGAAAGGAAAAACCTAGGGCTCCGATACCAACTTTGTCACGACCCGAAGGTACGGAATGTGACTGGCACTTAGATTACGAGACATCTCAAGGCGTAATGCAACCTAAGTCAGCCAAAGCCCAGAAAATCTAAACCATAACCAAAAAGATTGAAGGAAAAACTTTTATAAAAACAATTTTAAACCAATTAAGCTATATTAATCCCTTTTTATAATATCAAAATTTTCCAAAAATTTCGGCAGAGTCTCCTTTGTAAATACTGGCCCCAAATGGGTACAAACAAGAATATATAAACCTGTAATGGCATCCCCAAGCGGGGGCTAGCTCTTCTCCCAAGGCGGATCACAACCACACGCAATATATATATAATATCAAGCAAATAAGCATAAAGAAACATAAAAAAGTAAGGAAAACATAACGTCGGCTCAAGTGAGCTCGATCCCAGAGAAACCACATATACACAGATCCCTCGGTCTCATCACTAGGTCGCATATACAATAGAAGGAGTGGTAGATAGAGAATACTACATACAATGATAGTACAAAAGTGTCCTCGCAACCCACCTACGAGCAATGTCGCGAGTCCGAGTAAAAGAAGCCAATGAAAAGTACGCCCGCCGCTATAAGGCTGACGGGTCCGACCTGCAAGACACTGTGGCACAACAGGGGTGAGTTGCCAGCTCGTGAGTAGTAAGAAACATCTAATAAGGCTATTGTAAGAATGTAAGCAAATGCGTCACAACCTGCAAATCTAGATATGATGCGATGCCACTAATATGTATGCACATGGATGCAAAATCAATACGAAATCTTTAAGTGTTTAGTACGATGATATCTACATTCGTAACTTAGAAAAATATCTGTACAATAGCTAAGGTATCATCAATGAAATCACCTGAGAAGCGTGTCAAGCATCGACACCAAATATGGATATATATCTGTCTTAATGTATCACTATATCAATATCTCAATACCTCGGGCTCCGTCAGTCCGGATCGGCCCATATCATCAAATCTTACGACAACGGTCGGTATCCTCCGGATATCCACCGCGCCAGACATCACCGGTAGAGAGTCTTCCCCAGCCAGGCTCATCGTCATCCCCATAAAAACACTCTCGCCCCGGGGTACCATACCGGGCCCACTATGTACCCGAGACGGTTCCTCCACTCCTCGAATCGAGTCTCGAAATCCAATAGAAAACATGAAAACTCATGGTGGACGACATATACATCACGAGAAAACCGCACCTGATATTTTAAAACATAATGAGCTTGGAAAAATTCTCGCGGTTTTCCCTAAAATCCAGAAATCTCATCAATAGTAAAATCCTCAAGAAATCATAATATCTGACATGTTGTAAATGATAGATGCTTATGATATCGATATTATGCAATATAATTTATGACGAGGAATCTATATAAGAATGATAATGAAGTGAGGTATATACAGGCTTTGCAATTCAATGTATCATGTATAATGCAAGTATTTGATACTGAACTAAGTAGGTTCTAAAGTGCTCGTGGCATGACAATTACCAAAGGCTTGTGTGTTCACATGAATAGTGCGCGTGCAACAAGAGCCAATGGTAATGGTGCAAGTGTCCTGAGACGTGATATCACACATAGTTATATAGATAACCATGTGATGCCAGCAAATGAATAACTAAAAAGCTATGCATATGAATGTAACTACTACTAGCAACCCTTATGTCGGGCGCCTCGCGCCATGCAGACGATCCCCCCATATATATGTACATCTACTCAACCGGACACCTCGCTAATCTGATCCGACCACAGCTTTGCATTTGCGCACCGCGTCCGATGCTTCCGCAACCGATCCTAAAATTTGCACAAACCCAAAACATAAGGCTAAAAATCCAGAGATGACACAAGACATGAAATGAATGAATAATCGTTCATAAGTTAGACACATTGCACTTGGTGCGCAAAACGCGTACGTCATCGCTAACAAAAATCGTTATACAAAACAACCACCAAACTTAGAACTCGATTGTACCAATTTCGCATTCGTAACACCCTAATTATCATAGGAGATATTATATATAAATTTACAAAGTCAAGTTTAATCAATACCAAATTTTAACAAAAACCTAGTAAGCACCCAATTTGGGAATTTGGTGCAAACGTCGTGGATTAGCGATTTAGTAGCCACAACCTCGAGTAAACATCGAAACTAAACCAACTAGATAGCAACTACACTTAGCTAACCTAGTTGTGATGATAAAAACCCTAACTCAAAATCAAACCCTTTCTAGAAAATCTTAAACTAGCAAATTAAACCAAATTAACACTTGAATAAATTATATTAGCATAGTTAAACAACAAATTAGCCATTAGGTTATGAATTATACCTCACAATTACTTTGAGATCTAATTTGTAACTTGCCTCCAAAATGGTTTCATACACCAAGATCCATTCTTGAATAGGCTAAGGAAAAATTGGAGAAGAATTGGCTTTGAAATTGTGGGTTTTAGCTTGGATTTTTGAGATGAATTTATGATGATTTGGAGTAGAAAGATGGAGAATGGGGGAAGTTTCCTGCAGAATTTTCGGCCAGGAAAGAGGAGGCTTTATGTGGGTGTGCGTGGAATATTCTAGGCTAAGAAAAACATACAAATGTCATTTGCAATTAAACCCACTTCTATTTCCATTTTACTTTATTTTATATTTCTATAGTTGCAACCGTAGAACCCACTAGAACTTGGGTTTAACTTGAAAAGAAATTTATGTTACAGCTAGGTTTTGGTTTGACATGCTCCTATGTGAGTAATTAACCCATTTAAATTTATATTTATCACTAATTTAATGTATATTTAAAAGCTTAAAAAAATATTAAAAATAATTAATTGAGGAAATTTTTTTAAATGACTAGAAATTTACAAGTGACAAATAATTAACCAAATACTAGCAATTTCATATCTAAATTGTGTATAATTAGGCCTACATTGAAAATTAATTATTTTTACGTTTTACGGAAAATACTGATTATTTTACTGATTATCGAAAAATTACCTAAACGATTTCAAAGTGTTACATATTCCTCATTCACTTAGATGTTAAGTTGTTAACATTGCTTGGTTGTTTAAATTTCTAGTTAAAGATTCTTGGTTAGAGTTATTTAGAACGACAAAAATTTAAAAACGGCATGGACGATGCCTCCCGAAACCTTGCTGCCGTCCTAGATAACCCTACAGTTAGTGATTGCTTACAAGACCCTTAGTGCTGTTTTACTAGCCAAGGCCTAAATTATAAACCAAAACACGGACTTAGGAAATTTCCCATGTCGGTTTTGTGATATTTAGTGGCCTACAGGGAATCTGAAACAAACGGGAACGTTTCTGAGAAAAACAAATAATACCATTGACCTAGGCTGAACAATAGGAGACCACCCTAACCAGACGAACTCCAACAGAGACAGCTGGACAGAGCAGGCTGGAATTTCTGGCAATATGGACGTACAAATTTAGGTATCTGGTGTCTAGGTTTGGTCTGTAGCTCACTTCATATACAACACCATGTACTTGCTTGTTTTGTTCCTATTGAACTGAACCAAAATCTGGGAGCACATTGGGGTGTTTTTGGTTATGTTTTCCGTATTTTGGAATTCTTGGTTTTAGTATTTGATATTGTAATGGGTCGTTGGAGGTTTGTACGTCGACGACGAGAGTTGTTTAACTGTTTTTGCATGTGTAGGCTATAAGTTCTAGCCTATGAGCGCACCGTGTGCCGTATTGGTTTTCCGGACTTGATGTTAATAGCGACTGCGATTGTGTTATTGTAGGTACCTTCGCATGGATTCTGAGACGACGGATCATGGCGTCATCAACTTCGGCAAGCGAGGATCATGGTGAGTAGATCTATATCTATGGAGGAAGTCGGGTGGATGGCGTATAACACCCCCGCAAATTATAAATGGAAACCGATCTATAGGATACAGCCGTAGAAACCTAGATTAGAAAATTAGGGATATGGTTAAAAAGGATAGTTATAGATGATATGGGTGATTGAATATATATATTGAGATATGAGACGAAAGCTTAGGGATATGAAAAGTTAATATGAATCACGACTTATAGATATGTAGTTGCACTAGAATAGGTATGAGTTTTAGAGTAGAATGACATTTGATGTATAAGGTAGAATGTATATATAAAATTAACTTGATGTAAGATGACTTAATGCGATGAAAAGGATTTACGATGTGATATGATGACTTGATTGATATGTTGGTATACATATACGAGTCGATATGAGATGATTGATACCCTTGCCGGACCCCTGATATGAAATTGTTATGGATGTGACATGGGATGTAGGTATATAGATATATATGATGTTGTGAATCATGAGTGATATGATGTACGAGACACTAGGTCCGTACCCTCATTGTCATATAGGTTGGTAGGATCCCCACTTGTTAATGTCGTCATACGATGATTTACCATACGTGATGAGTTTTATGATGATTGATCCATACCCTTGACTAGAGGATACCGTACAATGGATTATACCGTACGTGATGTTGTGAGGCTAGATGCGGATTGATAGATTCACCGACTCGGTCATGTTAGATATGTATACCTTACAGTATTTAGCTGACGATTTACTTATGCTACGTTCATGACATTGCATTCCATATACCTGTGCTAGTACACCTACGCCATTATCGATGATGCGTATGTTACACTTACACAGATTGGCCGGCTCACACACATGATCAAAGATAATTACTATGTCACTTACACAGTAGAATTGCTATATCATGCTATTATATTTCTATGCTCACATTATGATGATATGCCAATGCTCACATCACTGTTCCATGTTGTATGAGATACGGATATGCTTACATTCAATTATATGTTGCATACATCATGCTTTACGATTATATGCACTAAGATGCCGTTTTCATGAGATTTCTGGATTTGAGAACTGTGGTTATTTCAAAAGAAAGTATATATTGTTTTAAAAACCCGGTGTCTCTTAATATGATGTTTCGAGACGTCCACCATGTGTTTTCTCGGTTCTGATATTAGCATGTGAAACCCGATTCGAGGAGCGGTAGGCACCGGCTGCGGGTACATGGTGGACCCGGTAAGATACCACGGGGCAAGAAGACGCGTATAGTTAGGCCCTGAGCCTGGCAGGGGAGCACTACCTACCGGTGATAGTTTTTGGACTCGGCGGTTATCCGGAGGATACCGACTGAAGTCATGAGATGGATATGAGGGCCGACCAGAGTAGGCGCCGCCTGAGGGCCGATCTGAGGATGCGGCGCCTGAGATATGAGGATTTACGTGTCGATACTGGACATGGGTTTCATGATGTTTCGAGTGTCGGTGCTAGACACTCAGGTTCCATGATTTGATGTGTCATTGATGGACACAAGTTCTTTGATATCTTCATATATTTACATGCATATGCTTTTATGATGTTTCGGGTGGACGAGATCCATATGCATACGGGCATTGATTATTATATTGTTGGCACATATTTACATATATGGTCGCCCTCGATATCATAGTATTACCTTCATGATATAGTTGATCTAGGAAATCGTTGTTTTATTCGATTTCTACCCGATGATGTTTTCTACTCATGAGTTGGCAACTCACCCCCGTTGTGACATAGTTCTTTCAGGTTGACCGCATGGATCAGTAGCGGCATCGCCCGCACACAGTTGCATTCTGGTGATTTGCTTTGGTAGGTGGTATATGTTTGATCGTACCCCTCTTGTATTATTATTCATATTGTATCTAGTCAACTCCATCAATCAAAATTAGTATTTGTATAAATAGTAAGACTTAAAAAGACTTGTAGTTGCGAGACTTGAGCGATGGGTTATTTGTTCGCTTGGTGAGTTGAATTTCTTGCTTTACATTATTCTTTGTGTTGATCTTCGCCGTTGGGCGTCGTATACTTACTTTGTGACTTGCGTGGTTGTGAATCCGCCGATTGGCGAAGAGCTAGCTCCCGCTTGGGGATACCTTTATCATTATTATGTATATGTGGTTTTGGATCAAAATATACAAAGGAGGTGCTGCCCAAATTTTTAAAAGACGAAACATGTTTATTTTTCAACTAGTAAAATTCACATGCATTTTTCATGTCCCACTATTTATGCATTTAAGAAAATGGTTTGATTTTCACCATACCTTTATTTCAAAACATCACCTCTTTTATTTTCTTTAAAAGGTTTTAGATTTCTGGGCTTTGGCTTACTTAATTTACGTTACGCCTTTAGACGTGGCGTGATTTAAGTGCCGGTCACGAGCTAATATTTTTGGGTCGTGACCAAGTTGGTATTAGAGCGCTAGGTTTAACCTTGGTTTGAGTCTAGGTTTAACTATGTGGAGTCTGGGGCATGATTTATTTTAGAACTTAGGCTTGAACTTACGGAACTTAGACTTGAACAGCGTGGTATTAGACCCGAACCTTCGTTTCATAGGCTGACCTTGATTGATGGAGTAGGTAGCTTGAGTAGAGTAACTGTTAGTTGTATGTATGCCCTAGAGGCCAGTATTGTACAGATGATGTATATTATATTGGATGCTTGGACATATATAGAGATGACTTTCTTGCTCGATATGATAGTATGCTATCTGGTTGCTCTTTATCTTAACATGTACACTTGTCTCTTTAAACTGTCTTATAGTTACATGTTGGTAAAGCCCTTAGGATGTGTACTTGACTACCTGGACTATGATGCAGATCATACTAGTGGGGACATGGTAGTCCATAAGTACATCCTTCAAGGTCCGTAGTCGTGGGTGTATCGAGACAGGGCATCGATATACCAGTGTAGACTAGCGTATACGCTTCTCGACCCATGAGATGGGCGATGGATGATCCCATATCCATTGATGTTTGACATCAGAGATGGTATACGGGTGCTCAGTGTAGACTGGGTACACTGGACGGACTCGCCGAGAACTCCCAGATGGTATTATACCTCACGTCAGATGGCAGTTCTCAGGTGACACTAGTGCAGGTTAGTCTGTAGACCCGAGATCGTCATAGTGTCTTGTGTGATTCCCACTGTGCTTTGATCTCCACCTTACCATGTCCATGAGGGCGTGCAAAACGGTGGTCTTTGGGTACAGTCCCGAGTCACATGGAGGCAATGAGCGATAAGAGGGGTTTCGTCTCTCCCGGTATTGGGGGTTGATGTTGCGCTATGCTCGATTGGCCGTAACAGGGAAGTCCCTGGCCAGGGCTGATCAGAGATTTGCTGGTAAGTGTTACCAGTAGTTTCTCGACCCGTTATGAGCCTCATATCGGCACGACTTATCGGTTATTGGGGTCTGACGTTTACCACCCCTAGACTTGATATGCGACATGTCAGACGAACAGACCGGACTGTACGGTAAGTGTTTCTGGTTGGATTCACAGGAATGTGAGCGGGCTAGCTCGTCGATCTTCTGATCGCTCAATACCCGGATGGACGTTACGTTTAGCAGACCGCTTGCGGCTTGTGGGTGCTTGATATGATCATCATCTGCTACCGGCGTATTGACGAGTCTTTAGAGTCCTACACAGAGGTTTCCTGGCTCAAGCGAAACGAAATAGGAGCGCATATGAGATATGTGCAGGACCGAGAATAATGCATGTATGTGATACCGTATTTCATTCTCGCGATGGATGTATCGATTGGTTATATTCGATATAACCTAGATATCGAATCAAGGATTGATTCGATAAGCCGATACATAGGATACTAGTCGGTTATATGCGATATGACCGGATCGTTAAATCAAGTGTTGATTTAATGATTTAATGTATAATTATATATTTGATATATTACTTTGCATTAACTAGTATTGGTTCACTTTATATGGATTTTCTCACTTGATGTGCAAGAAGTATATGTGATATACTTTTGTGCACATTTTTGTATCATGTTTGATGATACTTGATAATGTGGTTAAGTGTAATGGATTAAACCATGGTTAAATGATGATTAGGGTTTTGGTTTTTCATTTATTTGTTTGTTTATTTATTTGGAAAGGATTTAGTTAAGAATGGTGGCTTATTTTGTTTCTATGTTGAAGCTTCATGAAGCTTTGACAAAGTCCACCATCCTTATCTCATCCTTAACCCTAACCATTCCAACTAACCTTAGTTTAATCTCTACACTTGACCATGGTCAAGATATGATAAGTATTCATATTAGTTTCATTTTCAAAATGGAAGACTTATCATATTCTTTCTTCTTCTCCTTCTTCTTCTTCAAGAAAAGCTTAAGGTCCATCAATGGCAACTTGAGCTAAAGTGAGAGAAATTCAATTCTAAAGTGAACCCACCTCCTATTTCTTCACCCTCTACCTCTTGCCAAGTTGTTTTGGGTGTTTTCTTCACAAGTTTCACAACTTGGTGAAGTTGGAGCTTGAACTTGTGCAACCTCGACGTAGATCATCTTCGGCACGAAGCCGACGACCTAGTCCGCCCTATTCTCCGATGAAGCCGACGTTTGGGTTCGGGATTCAAGATGGACAGCGAGAGGACACCTACGTGGAGCTAAGGAAGTGGAGAACCGGATCTACAAAGGTTGTAGTCTCTCTCCTTTAGTTAAAGTGTTAACTAGTTTCGTGTCTCGCCTAAATTTCTAGTTAACGATCCGTATTAGGGTTTCTCGGCACCCATAAAATTTGAAATTGGCATGGTTGATGCCTTGTGAGACCTCTATAGTGTGCCTAGGAACCCTACAGTGGTATCAAAGCCTAGATAGAGCCTTAGGCGAAGTCCAGACGGAGTTTGAAGTCCGATCGAACCGAAACCCTAAAATCAATATTGCTCTCTGGACTTTTTCTAAAAACAGGGATTTTTCAGAATTAAAAATTCGCAGAAAATAGAGCAGGAAATTATAAGGATTACTGCAGAAAACGAAACCCTAAATCCACTGTAGAGCCGCGGAACCGCGGCAATAGCCTCCTATTGCGGCGATTCCGCGGCCGTTTGTACTGGTTAGGGATTCGTTTTGATGCAGTAATGCCCGTATCTGTTTCCTCTGTTCTCTGGGAAGTTTTAATCTGCTTTCAAGAGTTGAATTTTCTTGGATTGTTTTGGGGATTCGGTTTTTCGATCGGAGTATCAGATTTTGTCTATGTGGCTTTCCGGATAAATTTTAGAATATGTTAAAAAGTTCGACCGGATATAAAACCCAATTTTTCCCCTGTCGGGAAATTTGCAAGTGTTGGATTTTTCCGTAGTTTAACGACGTTCTAAGTAGTGCAAGTAACGCGATGGACCCTCTAGAAGACAACAAACCTTAACTCGATTATGTGACCGTCTTGAACTGCCCTTTGAACCTTCGGGTTTGGGGCAGTACGGCGTGCCACATGTGAGGCGTTGGCTTGACCCTTCTACGGCTGGACCGTTGGTACTGAGGCACGAACTGAATGTTGTTAGACTTATTTCATGTGTTGAGCTGTATCGGGAAAACTTGGGTATTCGAAAGTTCGATCGGAAAGTTTAACATTTTCTGTTTATCTGGAATGTGATACAATAATTGGAATTCACAAACAGTTATGAAATAACTGAATGAATGTTATAAATCTAGCGGTTTAGTTTCACTTGATATTGAAAAGAGTTTTCGATAATGAGACTAAAATGTGGGGTTTATAACAGTTAGGCATGCGATGTCTAAGTATTTCATTTGATTAGGCATGTGATGTCTAAAGAGGTTGCGGATTCCAATTGTTGTAGTTTTACACTTTATTTTCTGTGACCGTAAGTGTAATATGTGATATCGCCGGTTTCGTTGCTATATGTCAACGACAATTGGGATGCGCATATTTACTTACGTTGATGACATGTGATGTTATGTGTTGCTGGATATGTTATATTGGATTGTCGTGTTCGAATAGCCGGGGGTTTTTATGTGAGATGAGTGTTTTTCATTTTCATTCATGTAAAAACTTGTATGTAATATTCTTTTATTTGGGGCACTTCCAGGTTGCGGAAGTTGTCACCCTTTGTATATTATTTACTTTTCCGCATTAGGATAGACCCAAGGAGGGGAGCACAAGTAACCGGGTTCTAGGGTTCAGTGGGAGACCATCTCGAGGAGTCGAGTCCGGGTCTCCTAACCCTAGAATTGGCAGGGTTTCTTGCCGCTCTCATAGGGGTCTAGGGGTGTGGGATTGGCTATTCATCACGACCGTGGAATCCGTGTTTTATACTGGCTCGTATTGAAAACACGGACGTCCTAGTATATCCAATGTTTCATATGTTTCTTCTGCTGCGATATCTGTGATGCGATCATGTGATGTTCTGTGATACATACTTTATATAGTATATATGATATATTATATAGACGTTACTTATGTTTTGCACCCGTACTAGCCATGCCCTGCTCTGTCGTTAGTTACCTAACCTAACGGTGCACGAGGGGACATCGAGGCGAATGCGGATGGCATAAGTGTACGTCGTATTTATCTGTGATGTTTAGGTATTTAAATGATGGGACTTCATTAATGTGATTAATGAAAGAAAAGAAACCTAAGATGTTGTAGAATCAAATTTTAAACAAAACAGGTAGCTACAGTTCTTGCTTTGCATAACGGTATATATGATATACCCTGCACCTTATTCGATAAGGAAAGGACCGAGATCCCTTCACCGGGAGTGACTCCTTTAGCAATAACTGGCAGATGCTACACACTCGGTTTGACTTTTGATTGCTTCTATAGTTTCTGCTTTGCACAGTGATATATATGATATATCCTGCACCTCATTCGACGAGGAAAGGGCCGACGATCCCTTCACCGGGAGTGACCCCTTTAGCAAAACTAGAAAAGCCTCAAAATCACTCCATTTCAAAACTTCATTTGATTCTACAACGATATCAAGTTCATTAAGCAATAGGTTTCCAGAAAAATCTGTCGTAGCCCTCCGTCATTTCAGATAAGTACTAGTTAGTATTCGTGCTACGTTTGTTGACTATGTTAAGGCGTAGTGTGCGGTAGCTGACCAGTATTTATCTGCTTATGCTTATGATGCAGATTGGATTAGGGTAGTCGTGCGACTTTGTTGACTATGTTAAGGGTCATACGGGTGGGTTTAATTCAATCAGGAAATGACGGGTTGAACTTGACTAGCACTTATGATTTGTTGACTATGTTAAGGTCATATAGCTGCTAGGGGCAAAATATTATCGGGAATTTCAAGTGTTGAAATTTGCAATGAGATTGCATACCTTCTATGAGATAGTTGGATCCCGATACCCACTGCGAGTAAGAGTTACTCCTGGGAGAGTTTTACACATTACAATTAGCCGATCAAGTAGGTGTCTAGAAAGGTGTTAACGAGGTTACGCCTCTGGGAAAACGAGGTTTACAGTAATTAGGTTCGTGCGAAAGCACGGGGGACCTCCCTCAAAGTACCGACACTGGCCTGGCTGAAAGATTGGCGAACTTGTAGTGTGTAATTAATCCCGGCTAGTCTTTCCTTTTAGGGTTTGAAGGAAGATTTGATAAAAACAGTGGGAGCCATCCTGATTAGATAAGATAATAACCAATCTGATCTTGCACAAGCTTTCACTAAAGTGTTTTCTTCTCTCTCTTTCCAGGCAGCGACCATTTCATGCCTTAATAAAGATAATAATATGGATGTATTGACCGAACCCGCATGTTATACTGTGCTGGGGAACGTTGGTTCCGTTCTTTCCTATAAGGGTTATAGGACTGAACAGTATATAGGGGAATACCAGGATTCCCATGCCACCCGATTGAAGAAAGTACATGTTGATGCATTTTCTTCAGGTGTGTTCGTTACAGAGAACTGTTTCTCCATTTGCCCTACGTCCTGGGTATTAGATACCGGGTCAGGATCCCATATATGTAATCAGTTACATGGGCTTAGAAAAGGTAGAGAACTTGGAGAAGGTGATAAAGACATTAGAGTTGGAAATGGTGCAAATGTTGCAGCTAAGACTGTCGGGGAATATCACCTTGTATTACCAACTGGTAATACATTGGTTCTGAACAAATGCTATTACATGCCGAACATGATATGCAACATTATATCGGTTTCTTTATTAAGTAAAGAGGGATATAATTTTGTATTACAGGATAATGTTATGAACATTTTCCATAACCAAAAGTTGGTTGGATCAGGCACGTTGTGCAATGGCATTTATGTTCTAAATCAATCAACAGTTCTGAGCATAACTAACACACACAAGAGGAAAAGTTCTGAAATGAACGAATCCTTCTTGTGGCATTGTAGACTGGGTCACATCAATGCGACACGACTGGCTAAGTTGCATAAGGATGGATATTTGAATCCGTTTGAATTTTCATCCTATGACACTTGCCAGTCATGTCTCAAAGGCAAGATGACCAAAGCTCCGTTTACGGGACACGGAGAAAGAGTTACCGAACTCTTGGGACTGATACATAGTGATGTATGCAGTCCCATGTCTACACATGCCAGGGATGGTTCTTCGTACTTCATTACATTCACTGACGATCTCTCTAGATTCGGATATGTGTTCCTAATGAAACACAAATCAGAAGATTTTGAGAAATTTAGAGAATATAAACAAGAAGTCGAGAACCAAACCGGAAAAAGTATTAAAATCCTTTGATCTGATCGAGGAGGTGAATACTTGAGCAATGAATTCCTGGACTTCCTAAAAGAGAATGGGATTCTCTCTCAGCTGACTCCTCCATATACACCACAGCACAACGGTGTATCAGAACGGAGGAACCGCACCCTATTAGATATGGTGCGCTCCATGATGAGCACAGCTGAGTTACCTATTTCCTTCTGGGGATATGCGCTGGAGACGGCTGCATATCTATTGAATCAAGTTCCATCTAAATCTGTACCTACCACACCATATGAGATATGGAGTGGGAAGAGACCATATTTTAAATGAGTTAAGATATGGGGTTGTCCGGCCTATGTCAAAAGGCAAAATCCAGACAAACTCGAGGCACGGTCAGTTCTCTGCAAGTTTGTGGGATATCCTAAGAATTCACAAGGATATTTTTTCTACCATGCTGAAGAACAAAAGGTGTTTGTTTCTCAATATGCCACCTTTTTAGAAAAGGAATTTCTTGAAAAAGAAATTAGTGGCGAAATGGTAGAACTGGAAGAAGTTCCAGATACACAAACCGTAACTGAAGATTTAGTGGAACCAGAAGATTCAGTAGGTCCAAATGAACCTCAGCCTCTCCGCCGATCTAGTAGGGTTCCTCGCCAACCTGAGAGATACTACGGTTTTCTCATGGATGGAGGGAGCGAGGATTGCATCATGGAGGATGATGACCCAACTAGCTTCGAGCAGGCCATCACGAGTAGGGACTCAGTGAAATGGCTGGATGCTATGCGGTCCGAGATGGAGTCCATGTACACCAACAAAGTATGGACTTTGGAAGTTGCTCCTGAAGGGGTAAAACCCATTAGGAGCAAGTGGATCTTCAAGAAAAAACTTGGTGTAGATGGGAAAGTGGAGACTTTCAAAGCTAGACTTGTTGCAAAAGGTTTTCGCCAAAGACCAGGTGTGGACTAAGACGAAACCTTTTCTCCAGTGGCTATGCTTAAATCCATCCGGATCATGCTTGCCATCGCTGCATATCATGACTACGAAATCTGGCAAATGGATGTTAAGACCTCCTTTCTAAATGGTGATTTAGAAGAGTGCGTGTACATGACTCAGCCAGAGGGCTTCGTAGACAGTGGGAGCAGCGGGAAGGTGTGCAAGCTGCTTAAATCCATTTATGGATTAAAACAAGCATCGCGAAGTTGGAAGATCTGCTTTGACGTCGTTATCAAAGAGTTTGATTTCGTCAAAAATCCAGATGAACCTTGTATCTACACGAAGGTGGCAGAGAGTAAGGTTGTCTTCCTCGTATTGTACGTGGACGACATACTCTTGATAGGAAATGATATTCCTATGCTGCAATCGGTCAAGCTCTTCTTATCACAAAGATTCTCGATGAAAGATCTTGGTGATGCCTCCTGCATATTGGGAATTAGGATCTATAGAGATAGATCCAAACGGATTTTGGGATTGTCCCAATCCAGGTACATTAACACCATACTAAAGAGGTTTAGTATGGAAGAATCCAAGCGTGGGAACTTGCCCACGATCTCTGGAGTCACTCTCTCCAAAGAGATGTCTCCCAAGACTGATTTGGAGAGAGCTCGCATGCAAGGGATACCCTATGCTTCGGCTGTAGGCTCTATCATGTATGCGATGCTATGTACCAGACCCGATGTAGCATACTCACTAAGTGTAGTGAGCAGGTATCAAGCCGATCCTGGAGAGAATCACTGCACAGCTGTGTAGAGCATTCTTAAGTACTTGCGAAGGACTAAAGAGATGCTCTTGGTGTATGGTAACGGAGAACTCCAAGTGGAGTCCTTTACCGATTCGAGCTTCCAGAGTGATAAGGACGACTCGAAGTCGCAGTCGGGCTTTGCCTTTACCCTTTACGGTGGGGCGGTTAGCTGGAAGAGTTCCAAGCAGGAAACCGTGGCAGACTCGACGATGGAGGCTGAATACATCGCTGCCAACGATGCTGCCAAAGAGGCTGTCTGGGTCAAGAAGTTAATTACTGAACTTGGAGTGGTTCCATCCATTGAGCATCCAATACCTTTATATTGCGATAACAATGGAGCGGTGGCATTGGCCAAGGAACCCAGGTCCCATCAGCGATCCAGGCATATTCTGAGGCGGTATCACCTGATCCGAGAGATAGTTGATCGCCGGGAGATCGAGGTCAGGAGAGTTGACACGAAGAACAACACGGCGGATCCACTCACGAAGGCCATTCCCCAGATACAGTTTGAGAGACTCTTCGGGATGCTCGGTATGCGATACTACAGCAGCTGGCCCTAGTGCAAGTGGGAGATTGTTAGTTGTATGTATGCCCTAGAGGCCAGTATTGTACAGATGATGTATATTATATTGTATGCTTGGACATATATAGAGATGACTTTCTTGCTCGATATGATAGTATGCTATCTGGTTGCTCTTTATCTTAACATGTACACTTGTCTCTTTAAACTGTCTTATAGTTACATGTTGGTAAAGCCCTTAGGATGTGTACTTGACTACCAGGACTATGATGCCGATCATACTAGTGGGGACATGGTAGTCCATAAGTACATCCTTCAAGGTCCCTAGTCGTGGGTGTATCGAGACAGGGCATCGATATACCAGTGTAGACTAGCGTATACGCTTCTCGACCCATGAGATGGGCGATGGATGATCCCATATCCATTGATGTTTGACATCAGAGATGGTATACGGGTGCTCAGTGGAGACTGGGTACACTGGACGGACTCGCCGAGAACTCCCAGATGGTATTATACCTCACGTCAGATGGCAGTTCTCAGGTGACACTTGTGCAGGTTAGTCTGTAGACCCGAGATCGTCATAGAGTCTTGTGTGATTCCCACTGTGCTTTGATCTCCACCTTACCACGTCCATGAGGGCGTGCAAAACGGTGGTCTTTGGGTACAGTCCCGAGTCACATGGAGGCAATGAGCGATAGGAGGGGTTTCGTCTCTCCCGGTATTAGGGGTTGATGTTGCGCTGTGCTCGATTGGCCGTAACAGGGAAGTCCCTGGCCAGGGCTGATCAGAGATTTGCTGGTAAGTGTTACCAGTAGTTTCTCGACCCGTTATGAGCCTCATATCGGCACGACTTATCGGTTATTGCGGTCTGACGTTTACCACCCCTAGACTTGATATGCGACATATCAGACGAACAGACCGGACTGTACGGTAAGTGTTTCTGGTTGGATTCACAGGAGTGTGAGCGGGCTAGCTCGTCGATCTTCTGATCGCTCAATACCCGGATGGCCGTTACGTTTAGCAGACCGCTTGCGGCTTGTGGGTGCTTGATATGATCATCATCTGCTACCGGCGTATTGACGAGTCTTTAGAGTCCTACACAGAGGTTTCCTGGCTCAAGCGAAACGAAATAGGAGCGCATATGAGATATGTGCAGGACCGAGAATAATGCGTGTATGTGATACCGTATTTCATTCTTGCGATGGATGTATCGATTGGTTATATTCGATATAACCTAGATATCGAATCAAGGATTGATTCGATAAGCCGATACATAGGATACTAGTTGGTTATATGCGATATGACCGGATCGTTAAATCAAGTGTTGATTTAATGATTTAATGTATAATTATATATTTGATATATTACTTTGCATTAACTAGTATTGGTTCACTTTATATGGATTTTCTCACTTGATGTGCAAGAAGTATATGTGATATACTTTTGTGCACATTTTTGTATCATGTTTGATGATACTTGATAATGTGGTTAAGTGTAATGGATTAAACCATGGTTAAATGATGATTAGGGTTTTGGTTTTTCATTTATTTATTTGTTTATTTATTTGGAAAGGATTTAGTTAAGAATGGTGGCTTATTTTGTTTCTATGTTGAAGCTTCTTGAAGCTTTGACAAAGTCCACCATCCTTATCTCATCCTTCACCCTAACCATTCCAACTAACCTTAGTTTAATCTCTACACTTGACCATGGTCAAGATATGATAAGTATTCTTATTAGTTTCATTTTCAAAATAGAAGACTTATCATATTTTTTCTTCTTCTCTTTCTTCTTCTTCAAGAAAAGCTTAAGGTCCATCACTGGCAACTTGAGCTAAAGTGAGAGAAATCCAATTCTAAAGTGAACCCACCTCCTATTTCTTCACCCTCTACCTCTTGCCAAGTTGTTTTGGGTGTTTTCTTCACAAGTTTCACAACTTGGTGAAGTTGGAGCTTGAACTTGTGCAACCTCGACGTAGATCATCTTCGGCACGAAGCCGACAACCTAGTCCGCCCTATTCTCCGATGAAGCCGACGTTTGGGTTCGGGATTCGAGATGGACAGTGAGAGGACACCTACGTGGAGCTAAGGAAGTGGAGAACCGGATCTACAAAGGTTGTAGTCTCTCTCCTTTAGTTAAAGTGTTAACTAGTTTCGTGTTTCGCCTAAATTTCTAGTTAACGATCCGTATTAGGGTTTCTCGGCACCCATAAAATTTGAAATTGGCATGGTTGATGCCTTGTGAGACCTCTATAGTGTGCCTAGGAACCGTACAGTGACGTGCCGTACGTATGTTCCGTGGCATATTTACGATACGATACTCCACTTAAGAAACCTTAGGATGTACATATTTTGAGATCTGTGATTCTTTTCGTCCCCATGATTATACATCCATTTGAGATCCTTGATTTTATTCGTTTCCATGATCATACTCTCATTGATTCCGTTCCTCCTTATGATCATGTATCCATTTTAGGATCTTTTGATTCTTCTTCATCCCTTTGATCTACTTTCGTCGATACTTGATTGAGATTCATGTCACCATGGTTTCAGCGCAGATTGAGTTGCTGCTAGTGAAGCGGTTAGGGCGAGCTCATCATGGACGAGGACTGACCATCGTGTTTTCTGGTGACATGGGAACATATCAATTTAGTGTTGGTGTTGTGATCTCTTGTTTGAGGTGAGTGTTCGGTTTTGCACCGTATGATCGGGCCATTGCTAGAGGCTGCCTGTTATGATAGGAATGTTGATGTACAACCTACCTCCGAGATTATGATGTCGTCTACCTTGCAGACAGATGACCCAGCTGCTGCTGAGATTGATGAGATGTCGCTTCCAGAGCTTATGAACTGAGATCGCTGGAGCTTCCAAACAGAGATGCGACAGATGATAGCTAGTTTATCTTGAGTTGAGAGACGAAGGTGATTCGTCAGATTTGATGCGCCAACGCAGGCCCAGTTGAGTTGAAGATTTCCGGTGCGGAGAATCTTACCCAGATCTAGAGTAGATCGATCCAGAGATGACGTTGTTTCTTCGATGATTCGATTGAAGATCAGTAAGTTGACCAGCTCAACCAGATGCGTTGTGAGTTGATCGAGAACGGATGAATAAACTATATTCCTACGATGATTGGGACGAGTTCCCAAGGAC
This sequence comes from Agapanthus africanus, assembly GCA_030015575.1. NCBI lineage: Eukaryota > Viridiplantae > Streptophyta > Magnoliopsida > Asparagales > Amaryllidaceae > Agapanthus > Agapanthus africanus. The sequence continues at coordinate 365,406,282 of CM057340.1, forward strand.
GTGTTCGGCTAGATATCTTCTACAGAGTGATGAAGATACCGAGTTCATGATTTTGAGTCTGTGAGAGATTCCGGATTGACTGTAGCCGATGACAATTGCAGTACGCAGATAGCATGGCGTGACGTCGAAAGTCGACGATAATAAAGACGAGTAAAACAAGATGTTCGTGCGAGATACTGATGAGCTGTTGTTACTCTCCATTGAGATTAGAGATCGGATATGTCTACAGAGGCGTTGGGATGCGACCAATTCCCGAGGAAATGCTGTGCTGAGAACGCGGATGTCCAGAAGATGAGAAAAGATTAGGTAAGAGTACCAGCCTCCGTATAGTTCGGCATTGGCGAGATCGGAAGAGACCCTGAGCGGGTTCCTTCCAGGACACCGCTGCACTATGATTTGCACCGAGGATCAATTGAGTCACGTGTATTCAGAGGGCCATAGGCCGACGCCAATGACATGCTGCTTTACGAGTGGTCATACTAATTGGCCGAGAGATGGCCAGAGAACTGCCAGAGCGGAATCGTTTCCATTAGTACACCTGACCGGCCGATGAGCCGATGGATGGCGAGATTCGTAATCCATAGAGAAATGAGGACCCAGAGACAAAGGACGCCAGACCGTGAGCAGGAGGCAAGCGGATGTTCTTGCTCTGCCAGTTTTGGGCGCACCGATATATTTTCGACATTAAAAGAGGTTTACCTCAATTTCATTAGTTGCGATTTGCGTTTGTGATCCGAGTATCATGTTTATATCGCTTGGATTAGAGTTTTGATGATGAGTTTCATGATATTGATTTCGTGTACCATGGTTGCACCTACTGGTTATTTACATATTGTGCATAGTTATTGCACTTGATATATATTTTATACACCGCTGTGTGGAGTTGTGATTTGTGCATATCTATTGCACTTGATATTCATTTTGTGCCTTGGCTGCACGTGTTTATGATTGCATGGATTCCATACGGTTGATTTGATTTTGTGTATGTGATATGCACTCGATTTGATTTTTGCACTCGGTATAGCTTATATGTGGTTGCAGTGCATTGATATGTGTTTTGTACATGCAGTTGCACGCGTTTATGATTTTATACACCTTGGCACACTCGGTGTTGCTTTTTATATGCATTTGAGTTATTGATGAGTTTTTGCGCATTTGCTGCACTAGATTTGTATTTCGTTCACTGGATGCACTGTATTTGTATTTCGTGCACTGGATGCACTAGATTTGTATTTCATGCATTTGTTGCACTAGATTTATACTCCGTACATTAGTTGCACCTGATTTATTTCTTTGAGCATCCGTTTTACCAGATTTGTGATTTCATGCGCGTTTGTACTTGACTGTAACACCTTGGAATGCGATTAGTGTTAATTGTGCATTAATGCGGGAGTTTTTAAGGAAAAGATTACCAAATCGGGTTCCTCACATTTTATAACTATTAATTAATATTTTTACATTATTTTTTATGGCTTGCATACACTTGTGTATGTTAATATGAGGGTATATTTAGTGTTAACCTTGTTTAGCAACCATAACACCTTAAGCTAAACCTTGCCCAAATTAACCTTGCCTTAACCTTTTCCTTGATCTTTTGGGGTGAGGAAATATCTTGTTTGGATGAGAGAGAGGTGGCAAGATGTCACGACCCGCAGGGTACGGAACGTGACTATCACTTAAGTTACGAAACGTGTCAAGGCGTCCGTAAAATAAGTAAGCCAAAACCCAGAAATCAAAAACAATTAAGCAGTAGAGTGAAGGAAAAACCAATCAATTGAAAACGAATTTATCAAGCCCTTTTAAAAGCAATGTTCATTTTTCCGAAAATTTCGGCAGAGTCTCCTTTGTAAATACTGGCACCCAAAATGGGTACAACAAGAATATATATGAATACAAAAATAAGGCATCCCCAAGCGGGAGCTAGCTCTTCGCCACAAGGCAGTCACAAATCCCACGCAATGTGCATAAATACACATAAGAAGCACAAGTAAAATATCATGTCGACTCAAGTAAGCTCGACCCCAAAATACAGCATAAAAAGTCCACAAATCTCACAGTCTCGTCTCTAGGTCAATATACAACAATATAAATAACAGGTACAGCTGATACAGTAGATGGAGTACTCTAGATACCATAAATGTACAAGGGGGTACAAAATGATAACACAACCCACCTACGAGCAAAAGCCTCGAGTCCAGGCAAAGGAGGCAAAAGAAGCTAGTGCGCCCGCCGCTACTGAGCTGACGGAGCGGACCTGCAAAAAGGCTGTGGCACAACGGGGGTGAGTTGCCAACTCGTGAGTAATAAATAACATCTATAGAGGCTATCGCAAGCATTCACACAAGCATCCTAGCATCTACAATACAGGTATGGCAGGATATACTAGCAGATATGTATGCAACATGAATGTACTAGCAAGTATGAATGCAATATGAATCAACTCGGGATCTGAATATATAGGTACAAGAAGTCATATTTTTCTTTTAGGAATCTCTTTTTTTTTTTAAATATGAGCACAATACCAATAGAATCAATAAGAATCCGTGTCCAGCATCGACACCTCAAAACTGTCTCAATCTCATGTATCCATATCATAGTATCTCGGGCCTCAGCCGTCCGGCTTACCCATCTCAAATGTCAATATCTCATCATCTCGCGGCCACGGTCGGTATCCTCTGGATATCCGCCGTGTCAAAAAGTCACCGGTAGGTAGTCCATCCCCTACCAGGCTCATCGTCTACTACTCGAACTTCTTGCCCCGGGGTACCTTACCGGGCCCACCATGTACCCGAGACGGTTCATCCAACTCCTCGAAACGGGTCTCGAAAACCACAGCAAACTCATGGTGGACGACACGTACATCACTAGAAAACCGCAATTTTGCATATTTTAAAAAGTGTAATAAGTTTTAGAAATTTTGCGGCTTTCCCCCGAGATCCAGAAATATCATAAATCTCAAGAAATCCTCATAAGTGCATATGTCAATGATAATGAATGCATATGGTATCACTAATCAAATTGCAATGTATGATTAATAGATTAGGCATGAAAAAATGATGTAATGAGATACATGCACATGAATAGCCATTCGACAATTTTATTTTAAGGATTTAATGCAATAGCACAGGTTTACGCATCAATATGGTGACAATGTTCTAGATTATAAGTTACCTAGTGTCGTGGCATGGAAATTACCAGGGCGTGTGTGTACACAAGAATAGTGCTCGTGCTGCATATAAAAACCCTGGCAATGGTGCAAGTGTCATATGGAACAAGTTCACATATGTAGGTAAAACATAGATCATGAATGTAGCAGATATCATGCAAGTATTATACCCCTAATTACTAACATCACTAAGAATCTTTTAAAATTACTAAAACTATCGGGTGACATGCGCCATCCAAACAATAGTCCCCCGTAGATGTTACATCTACTCACCGGAAATCCCCAGCTACTTATGTCCAATCACCGCTTTCCCTTTTCGTGCCGCGTCCGAAGTCTCCGTGACCGATCCTGGAATTTGCACCAATACAAAACATAAGGTTACATATCATGAAACGATGCAAATCCCGAACGAAAATATCAACGTTCACAAGCTAGGCACAACGTGCACAAGGCGTGCGGAACACACATGAAAATCGCAAAAACTAACTAGAATCGTCGTTTTGGGGCGCCCGACAAAACTAAAACCCGATCACAAAAAATTCCGCATTCACATACACTACAAGTCGTAGGAGATGCTAAAAATATCATCAAGGTATCACAAATAATCCACCACTTAATTTTCATAAAAACCTAGCAAGCACAAAGGATTTCCAAATTCGTGCAAACTTCACGGATTTGCGACAAAAAGACTACTATCAAATATAACATCCAACCGCACAACTAGTTAGCCACAAACACTAAAATTACAACACATTAGCAATGCTTCAAATCCTATTTTCCATAAACAACTCTTTCTTGAATTTATAACCTAGCAATTCCAAATCAAATTCCACACTTGAAAACTTAAATTAACATAAATAAAAGCCCGCATAAGAAAATTAACCTCTTAGATTAGGTTAGCAAAATAACTAGATAGCAAAATAGATTTAATTAGCCTAGTAATTCTGTGCTAAAACCCAAGTTCATATCAAACTACTCTCTTTAAAAAAAAACTAGATTAGAAATTAACAACAAAATTAACACTTCAAGGTTCTAATTTAGCATATAACAACTACCAAGAACTCAAAGATTGAAATTATACCTCAAAAGTTCAATCTTTAGCTTGCTCTAGCCTCCCAAGACACCTCCTTTCTCCAAGATTTAATCCAATTTGGGTGTTAGAAGAGATGGATTAAGGGTTTGCTTTGAAATTATGAAGGAATTTGTTGATTTTAATGAATTTTGATGGAATTTTCTTGATGAAAATGAGGGAAAAGAGAAGGAAAAAAATAATGGAGGGGGGATGAGCTGCTCTCGGCCAGCAAAGAAGGGAATAGGGAGAGAATGGTGTGTGTGTACATGATTTTCTCCAAGTCAAACCATCCATGCCTCAAAAACCGTACCTAAATTAATATATTTTAATCAATTCTTCACTCCATTCACATGAGAAGAAGTCAAAAAGAGGGGGGCGAAACATGGGCAGCTGGTGGTGGTGGTGGGGTCGACCAAGGAGGAGGGGTGAGGGTGTGAGGGATTGCACAAAAAAATTCTATGCAAAAAGAACCCTCAAGTTACAAAAATTGCAAGTTTTAGCTTAATTTCTTTAAAATTTTAGTTTCCTTCGATTATAACTAAATAGAACTAAAAATAAAATACTAAAAATTTATATTACAAACTAGATTTTAGTTGTCATGGTTCTATAGATTAAAATTAGCCCATTCAAATTTGTATTTGTCGCTAAAATAATGTATTTTTAACAGTTTAAAATAATATTAAAAATAGCAAAATAGGGAAAAATCTTTAAATGACCAGAAATTTATAAGAAACTCATTGGCTACTAAAAACTAGCAATTACCTATCCAAATTAGGTATAATTAGGCCTAAACTGCAAAATAACTATAATGATGATTTACGGAAAAATACCAAATTTTCACCGATTTTCGGGAAAACACCAAAACGATTTTTCAAAGCGTTACAATCTTCCCCCCTTAAAGAAAGTCGGTCCCCGAATTTAAAAATATAGCTACGCGTACCTTCAAAGTGATGGGGATATTTCTTCCTCATCTCGTCCTCGGTCTCCCAGGTGACCTCCTCGCTGCTCGGGCCATGCCAAAGGACCTTGACGGTCGGTATAACCTTCGATCTCAATTTCTTCACCTGCCGATCCAGGATGACCACCGGCTGTTCTGCAAAAGAAAGGTCGCACTCTAGCTAGACTGTCGGGTGCTGGATCGCATGCGAAGGGTCGTGAAGGTACTTGCTGAGCATCGAAACATGGAAGACGGGGTGAACATCGGGAAAGCTGGGTGGAAGAGCCAAACGATATGCAACTGCGCCGACACGCTCGAGGATCTCGAAGGGACCCACAAATCTGGGACTAAGCTTTCCTTTTTGCCCAAATCGCATCACTCCCTTCATCGGAGAGACCCTCAGAAAAACATGATCGCCAACTGCGAACTCTAGTCTGCGACAGCGTCTGTCTGCATACTATTTCTGCCTGCTCTAAGCCGCTCTCATCCGGTCTCGAATCAACTGTATCTTCGCGGTCGTCTCCTCAACAAGCTGCGACCCCAATATACTGCTCTCACCGAACTCTGTCCAACAGACGGGCAATCCGCATCTCCTCCCATGCAAGGCCTCGAAAGGTGCCATCTGAATAGTATCCTGGAAGCTGTTGTTGTAGGAGAACTCCACTAAAGGTAAATGATGATCCCAGCTACAACCAAAGTCCAAGACGCACGCTCGGAGCATGTCTTCGAGAGTCTGAATAGTCCGCTCTGACTGGCCGTCGGTCTGCGGATGAAATGCTGTGTTGAAACTCAAACGGGTGCCCAATGCCTCCTGAAGTCGCTGCCATAGTCAGCTGGTAAACTGGGTGCCTCGGTCTGACATGATACAAGTCGGTACGCCATGCAACCGTACGATCTTGTCGATGTAAATCTGGGCATACTGAGCAAAACTGAAAGTGATCTTCACTGGCAGGAAGTGAGCCTCTTTCGTCAAACGATCCACGATCACCCAAATGGAGTCATACCCTCGACTGGTCCTGGGTAGACCCACAATGAAGTCCATAGAAATCTGCTCCCATTTCCACTCCGGAATGGGCAAAGGCTGCAACTCTCATGCTGGCCTCTGGTGCTCGGCCTTGACTTGCTGACAAGTCAGGCAACTTGAAACGAAGTCTGTGACGTCCCTCTTCATCCTGTCCCACCAAAAGACATCTCTCAAATCGCGGTATATCTTGGTGGAACCCGGATGAACGCTGTATGTCGATCTATGCGCCTCCTCAAGAATCTCACGTCGTAGTACCGCAGAATCTGGTACGCACAATCGAGTCCCAAATCGCAGTACTCCATGATCATCGATCACGAACTCGGAATCTCTGCCCTACCTAATCTGCTCCATGATCTCTGAAAGACGGTCATCGCTGGGCTGTGCATCTCGAATACGGTCAAGTAACTGCGGACGTGCACGAACATGCGCAAGCTGTCCCCCTGTCGGAGTGAACTCGAACTCAATTCGGCTGTCGCATAAAATCTGCCAATCTGCTGACGACTGCCTCTGTACTGCGCGCAAACAAGATAGACTACACCCGGACCTCCTGCTCAAAGCATCCTCCACTACATTAGCCTTGCCTGGGTGATACAAGATCTCGCAATCGTAGTCCTTTACTAGTTCCATCCAACGGCGCTGTCTGAGATTCTGGTCTCGCTGCTGAAATATGTACTTTAAGCTCTTGTGATCAGTGAATATCTGTCACGACACGCCGTATAGGTAGTGTCGCCAGATCTTAAGTGCAAAGACCACTGCAGCCATCTCCAAATCGTGAGTGGGATAGTTCTGTTCATGTTTCTTCAACTACCGTGAAGCATACGCGATCACCCTGTCATGCTGCATTGATACACACCCTAGCCCCACTCGTGAAGCATCGCAATAGACCATAAATCTGCCTGATCCTGAAAGCAATGATAACACCGGCGCCGTAGTCAAACAAGTCCGTAGAAGCTAGAAACTGTGCTCGCACTCCTCCGTCCAATCGAAAGGAACTCCCTTCCGGGTCAATCCGGTCAAAGGTGCAACAATACGGGAGAAATCCTGAATGAATCGCCTGTAGTAGCCAGCCATGCCTAGGAAACTGCGGATCTCCGTAACTGATGTCGGTCTGGGCCACTGCTGAACGGCCTCGATCTTCTTCGGGTCCACACATATGCCATCTCTCGTAATCACGTGACCCAAGAAACCAACGATGTCCAGCCAGAATGCACAATTGGAAAATTTTGCGAAAAGCTGGTGCTCCCTCAAAGTCTGCAACGTAATCCACAAGTGCTGCTCGTGCTCCTCTCGGCTCCGGGAATACACCAAAATATCATCAATGAACACTATGATGAACAAGTCGAGATACGGCCTGAATATACGGTTCATCAAATCCATGAATGCTGCTGGGACGTTGGTGAGTCCGAACGACGTCACCAAAAACTCATAGTGGCCGTAGCGCGTGCGGAAAGCTGTCCCCGGTATATCCTCCTGTCGAACTCGTAGCTGATGGTATCCTGATCGCAAATCGATCCTCGAGAAATATCCTGCACCCTGAAGCTGGTCGAACAAATCATCGATACATGGTAAGGGATACCGGTTCCGTATAGTAACTTTGTTCAGCTGGCGGTAGTCGATACACAAACGCAAACTGCCGTCCTTCTTCTTGACAAACAGGACCAGAGCACCCCACGGAGAAACTCTACGTCGAATAAGCCCCTTATCTAACAAATCCTGCAACTGATCCTTCAGCTCTGTAAGCTCCGCCGGGGCCATCCGATAAGGCGGTATGGAAATAGGCCTCGAGCCGGGAAACAAATCAATACAGAAGGCAATATCGCGCTCAGGCGGTAGCCCAGGAAGCTCGTCAGAGAAAACATCAGGAAAATCACATACAATCGGAACCTGGTCCAATGGAACATCTGTAGCTCTAGTATCGCAAACATAGGCTATAAATCCCCGACTTCCCTTCCTCAACAGCTGTCCAGCGCGAAGAGAAGAAATCAATATGTGAGGGGCGGCACCACGGTCCCCCTGCACAATAAAAGCTGGCTCGCCGGGAAAACAAAATCTAACTGTCTTCTCACGGCAGTCCACCGACGCATAGCACGTGGCTAACCAATCCATGCCCAAAAGAACGTTGAAGTCCAACATATCAAGAAGGATCAAGTCGACAGGCAACTCTCTCTCGCCAAAACGGACAACACAGGATCGGAACACGTGCCTAGCAACAAACGACTCTCCCACAAGAGTGGTCACAACAAGCGGTTGATCAAGCAAACTGGACTCTCTACCCAAACTCGGCACGAAGTGTGTGGAAACGTACGAGTGCGTGGATCCGGGATCAAACAACACGTGTGCATCAACAGAACATACTGATAAGGTACTTGTCACAACGACATTGGATACCTATGCATCCCGCGGCGTCAAAGCAAATACTCGGGCCTGACCCCCATAAATAGCTGGCTGTCCTCGGCCTCGGCCTCCTTGTCCTCTATGGATTGGACCGCCACGTCCACGGCCTCTGGGTGCATCAAACTCACGTGGAGCATCTCCTGTGGTAGGAAGTAGAGCTCTTTGAGGAGGAGGTGGTGATGGTGGTAAGGTCACATGTGGAATTGTTGCCGCTCCCTACCGTCTCGCCGGACAGTCTCTAATACGATGGTACGGACTCCCGCACCCATAACATCCTGGCGCCGCCCGCTGTCCCTGCGTATATGAACCATATAACTGACCCCGCCTAACTCTTCTGCCGGCACCATCTCTCGGGAAGAATCTGGCACGATACCTTGGAGCTGGCATGTCGGTACGAATCCTCTTCGGCCCAGAAACGGCCGAAGTCGCTGAAATGCGTGCCTCCATCCATAATGCCGTGTCCATAGCAGCTGAATAAGTGTCGAAGTGCTGGGCGCCAATAGCAAGAAATAGCTGGGTGTCAAGTCCTTGCACGAACCTCTTCACTCTCTTTTCTTCAGTATCCACCAAATACGGAGCATATCTGGACAACTGCGTGAACTGGACATTGTACTGAGACATTGTCATCCCTGGGGTCTTGATCAAAGCTTCAAAACTGCGAGCCCTAGTGTCACGAATGCTCTCTGGGAGGAAACGAGCTAGAAAGACTGTTGTAAACTCGGCCTAAGTCATGGGAGGTAGACCCGCAGCTCGACCTCTCACGACTGACTCCCACCATGTTTGCGCGAGGCCCTCTAGACCGAAACTCGCGAGCTCCACCCATCGATCGTCAGAACATCTGAGCGAACGACAAATCCTGGCTAAACTGTCAACTAATGTCTGCGGATCCTCTGCTGCAACGGTGCCTGATTTGTCTCAAAAAACTATCTAGTAACCGCAATCAAGAACGGCGTCGCATGAAGCTAGCCGGTGAGTACGGGTCGGTCCACAGGGATGTTGTGATTCTCCTAGTCGCGCTAACGAGTTAATTCCGAAGGGTGTTCGGATTGGTTATTAAATCTAAAAACCTAATTATTCTATACTACGATTATCTAGATCTAGTCTTGCTAGGGTTAGTGTTAGTGTATATGCCCTAGAGGCCATTACTGTATCATACTAGTATGTATATTACTTAATGGAAGCTTGGGATATTCACCTTGTATTGACAATCTTGCTCAAAATAGTAGTATGCTACTTGGTTTGTTTCTACTTCAATGTGTACATGTGTTTATTTTTGTATATCGCTTATACACATTAGTAGAGCCCTTAGGATCTTTGCTTGATTACCAGCGATGTGATGGCCGTCACACTAGTGGGGCTGGGTAATCTATAAGCACATCCTTATGCAGGTCCCTGGTCGCAGGACTATCGAGACAGGGCATCGATACTCCGGAGTAGACCAGCGCATGCGCTTCTCATCCCAGTGTGGGAGACGGTCTGTCCCACAGCCGTCAGTACGTCGTACTTGAGATAGTATGCGGGTGCTCGTTAGGTTACGGGTACACTGGACAGGACTCGTCGGGAACTGACTAGTTGGTATTATACCTATCGTCAGTTATCAGTTCCCAGGTGACATGAGTACAGCTTAGTCCGCTGACTTGACACTGTCACTCCGCCTCGAGTGTGTTCCCACTGTACTTTGATCACTACCCTACCACGGCTCAAAGGAGTCGTGCAAACAGGTAGTGGTTGGGTGCAGTCCCGAAGCACTTGGAGGCAGTGACGGTTAGACAGGATTCGTCTCTCCCGGTATTGGGGGTTGACATCGCGCTGTGTCTAGGAGAGCCATTACACGAGTAGTCCCTGGCCAGGGCAAACGAGATATACTGGTAGGTTTCCAGTGTTATCTCAGGGTGTATTGGGCTTCACTCCGGCACGACTTGTACCGCTATTGGGGGACTGACGTTTACCGCCCCCTAGGCCCGCCATGCGATGTATCAGACGAACAGACCGGACTGTATGGAGAATGTCACACTCAGGCTCAGTAGGAGTTCAGATGGGTTTCGCCTCGTCGGTCTTCTTGTCGGCATTACCTGGGGACCGTTACGCACAGCTAGTGCCGCTTGCGGTCTGTGGTTAAACCCACTGCCAGCGTAGTGTCGAGTCTTTAGAGTCCCACACAGAAAGCTTTTCGCCTTTAGGCAAAAGAGTAGAGGTCGCATGGTATTGCGACAGGTCGCATGGTTTTGCGACAGGGTTCGGTCACATCCGTGCACTTGTGCACGTACAGTGTCCGGGCAGTTTACACTAGCGGGCTTTGGTTTAAGCCAGATCCTAGTGTACCTTATGGGATTGGATTTATCCAGTTTGCATTCGTGTTCCTCGGAACGCGGATGCGGGTGTGTATGCACAAATGACAGGGAGGCAGAGGCAGCGGATTCTCATTAGGGTTGTTGACAGTTGACCGTTGACTTTTTGACTTTATGCTCAACCCTAATGAGAATATGATATGTGATTAACTATTATATTAATTAAGTATTATGGTGATATGGTTGTTGACTTGTTGACTTTTGTTGACTTGTTGACTTTGGTGACTTGTTGACTTTTGTTGACTTGTTGACCGGTTGACTAGGCTTGACTAGTTGACCATCATGATAACCATGGTTATCATTTCATGCAAAAGACTTTTTCTTGCTTGTTCATTTGAGTAAAATGAGTGCATGACATGATAAGGTTATGGTTACTTCAACCATCACATAAGACTTTTGTTGATATGATGAGTTATCATTGCTTTGGATTATGAGAGGGTGAAAGACAAAAGAGTTGCTCATTCTTTCTTGCTCATTCTTTCTTGCTCATTCTCTCTCTTGTTCTTGAGCTCTCCTCTTGCTCTCACCCTCAACCTCTTGCTCCCTCTCTTGATCTATGGTTCTCTTGTCTCATGAGTTGAGAATCAAGAACCATAGATAAAATCCCATTCTATTTCCTCTCTACTCATTCTAGTTCACTAGGTTTAGCAAACCAAGTGAACTAGTTTCTTCAAAGACCGAAGAAGGAGCTAAAGGTTGGAGCTTTCAAGTGGATCTATCTTCGGCGTACGGAGACGACGAGAAGGAGCCATCGGACCACCACCGGAGCTTGAAGACGAAGGAGTTCAAGACAAGCTAGGTATAACCATCTCTATCCGAGTAGCTAAATATCTTTAGCTTAGTATGCTAGTTTTAGTTTAGGTAAAGATCCCGACCTAGCTTAGTCCATGTTGCCTCTTGCGTTAAAATTTTGATTTTATACCGTTTCCGCCTTCCCGTAAGAACCGGGGGTCGCAACGTGGACTTACAGTGGTATCAGAGCCTAACTAAACTTAAACTAGCTTGGTAGTGAAGTGTAACGAAGTTCGGAACCGGAAAAATCCAAAAACCAAACTTTACAAAAACCTGAGTTTCTGTTGAAATATTTTCTGGTCAAAATGAAAAAATTTATACTTGTAAATTCGGCTCAGGGTTTTGTGTGAACACCCAAGAAAAACGATACAGTGATTCGTCTAAACTGCCGCCCTTCCGCCGCGTGAGCCTTCTTAGCCGCCGCGGAACCGCCGCGAGTTGTTGTCTTCTCTGCATCGTTTTTCGTGCAGTGTGTGTCTGTGTTGGTTTTGGGATTTTTGGAATATATTATATGTGCCCAGATTTTCCAGAAAAGAAATTTCCTTTTGGGGTCCTATAATTCCGTATTTTTCCGAACTTCACTGCACTTTGACTATGATGGTTATATCTGTAATGTTTGCATGTATTGAACGTCGGCTTATCGCTATAAGTCGATTGGTCGGGGTTATACATGATCTGTAATGTGCTGGAATGTGTATATAAATATGTTGGATTGTCGCGGGTGAATAGCCGGGGGTTGTGAGACGAGAGTTTTCTTTTCTTGCAATTCATGTAAATTTGTAAATTGATGTAATAATTATTTGTATGGCCGCACAACCGGGAAGGGGTTGTAGCCGTCATTGTATAATTTCTTTTTACTGTTTTTGCTCCTAGGATAGACCCATGGAGGGGTGCACAAACTACCGGGTATGCCGAAGTGTCGAGTGGCCTACTCATGGAGTTGAGGGAGGTTGCTACGCTTCGGGTACTTGGCGGGTAGTTTGCCGCACCCGTAGGGGTCTTGGGTGGGGTTTTGGCTATTCACCGCGACCGTGTTATCTGTTTTTGTTACAGGCTCGTACAAATTACAGATTGCTAGTATATCCAATGTATTTATCTGTGATCTGAAATGTTTATCATTGCAGTATATCTATATATGATATAATTTAGGCGTTGCTTATGTTTTACAGACGCGCTAGCCCAGCCCCCGCTCTGTCGTTAGTTAAGTAACCTAACGGGTAATGACGGGGCCCCGTGGCGAATGCGAATGGCATAAGCGTACGTCATATTTTGGTTGTTTTCTGCAATGGTAGGATTAAATGATGGGACGCATTAAAAGAACTAATGCAAGAATATCACGCATTAAAAGAACTAATGCAAGAAAATAAACCTTGTATAAGTCGTTGGAACATTTTCGAAAAACCACTCGGTTCTTTTCAAAACAAACTTTTAAAATGCGGAGTTTGAGCCACTCCATTTAAAAGCTATCTCGTTCCATCGACTAAATCAAGTTCACTACGTTCACGGTTTCGCCAAAACCATTCGTAGCCCTCCGTCGTTTCATATGAATATTCAACAGTATTCAAGCTGTGTTTGTTGGCCTTAGTCAAGGCACAGTGTTTGGTAGCTGGTGGGTATTCATATGTTGCATAGATAGAATGCGTTGGTTTGGGACAGTCGTATTACCTTGTTGGCCTTAGTCAAGGGTATATACGGGTGGATTCAAATTAACCTGGACAACGACGGGTAGAACTTGACATGTGACTTATGATTTGTTGGCCTTAGTCAAGGTCATAAGAGCATGGGGCAAAAATATACATCGGGAGTTTCATAAGTACTGAAACTTGCTAGATTTGCATACCATTTGGAGTGTGATGATTCTGGTAGGATTCCTTCAGTTTCTTCACGCGATGATATTTGGATCCCGATCCTACTGTGAGTATATGCTACTCCTCGGAAAATTTCTCACTAAACGATCAATGCTATAAACCTAGTAGGTGCCTAGAAAGGTGTTAGCGGGGCTACGCCCCCAGGGAAAAGAGGTTCTTTAATTAAGGAACTTCGCGAAAGCGTTGGAAAACCTCCCTCGAAGTACCGACACCGGCCTGGCTGAACGGTTAAGCAAGTATTGTGCGGTGGGATTGATCCCGACTAATTCTTCCTTTATGGTTTGAGGAGGGATTCGAGAAACAGTGGGAGCCATCCTGTTTAGACAAACTAAAAACCACTCTAAACTTGCAAGAGCATCATGCTGAGTGTTTCTTCTTCTCTCTCTTAATTGCAGCGACCCTGTGACCGCACCTAGGTTACATCTAGATAAAAATATGACTGAACCTGACTGTTATGACTGGCAAAGGTCTGTCCAGATGTCCATTGCCCATGACAAGCTGGGACACCTCTTAACTAATCAAATCCCTGCTGTCTCAGGTCCAGTTTCCCCTGTCACGGATGTTCACATCCGCAGGACACCGGAAAAGGATTGTGCGAAAGCCAAGTGCCTCGTGTTAGCCTCAGTTAATGGTGCAAACCAGAGGCAGCACGAGAAGATGGACTCAGTTTCTATCTTCCTCCATAACAAAGTTTTATATGGAGAGCAATCTCGTATCGCAAGATATGAGACCTCGAACGAATTGCTTCAAGCGAGGTTGGCTGTCGGGTCATCTGTAGGGGGCAACGTCCTTACAGAGACCAGCTATTTTAAGCTCACGGACCTGGAGACCACGTTGGAGAATGGGTCAAGTACTGACCTAATTCTACAGTCCCTGCCCTCTGCTTATACCCTGAAAGAAACCAGGGAAGAAAAAGGAAAAACAAGGGCAAAAGTTTCGGGACTAGATATGATTAAAGAGGGACGTTCCTATTGTAACGGGAATGAACTATGGCAGAGAGATTGCAGGGCTTGTAAAGCCAGTAGCCAGAATTCGAAGCATGTTGTGGCTTCGGCTTCGAGTGTGTTTGTAATTGAGAACTGTTTGTCAGTTAACCCTACTTCCTGGGTATTGGATACCGGATCAGGATCTCACATCTGTAATTCGTTACAGGGTCTGAGAAACCGTAGGGTTATCAGGAAAGGTGATATGACTCTCAGGGTTGCTAACGGAATGAGCATGGATGCTGTATCCGTAGGGGAATATCACCTAGGACTGACAACTGGGCAGATATTGATTCTGCGTGACTGTTTGTATGTACCAGGTGCGACTTGCAATATCATATCTGTATCCTTACTTTCTAAGGAAGGATATGATTTTGCTTTTGTAAGCGATGTAGTAAACATCCACCTAAATCAAGCACTGATTGGGTCAGGTACATTAAATAACGGTATATACGTATTGAATCAAGCTCAGATATTCAGTGTCCAGAACACACTTAAAAGAAAGTCTCCAGAATTAAATCAGGCTTTCTTATGGCATTGTAGACTGGGTCACATCAATGAGACACGGTTGACTAAGTTACATAAAGAAGGATACTTGGATCCGTTCAAGTACCAGTCTTATGCCACTTGTGAATCTTGTCTCATGGGAAAGATGACAAAGACTCCGTTCACTGGACACGGAGTAAGAGCGAGCGAGCTCTTGGGACTTATACACAGTGACGTGTGTGGTCCAATGTCTACACATGCGCGAAGCGGTTATTCATACTTCATTACTTTCACAGATGATTTCTCTAGGTTTGGACATGTCTTCTTAATGAAGCACAAATCCGAGGCCTTTGAGAAATTTCGAGAATATAAGAATGAAGTAGAAAAACAAACAGGCAAAAGTATCAAGATCCTAAGATCGGATCGAGGTGGTGAATACTTGAGTGCCGAGTTTCTGGACTACTTAAAAGAGAATGGAATTCTCTCTCAGCGTACTCCTCCATACACACCACAACACAACGGTGTATCGGAAAGAAGGAATCGAACCCTACTAGATATGGTTCGTTCCATGATGAGTAAGGCTGAGTTACCGCGATCTTTCTGGGGTTATGCACTGGAAACAGCTGCACATCTCTTGAACCAAGTTCCTACTAAGACAGTGCCTACCACACCATACCAGATGTGGAGTGGGAAGAAACCCTGTCTTAAATCCTTTAAGACATGGGGATGTCCGGCTTTTGTAAAAAAGCAGCATGCGGACAAGCTCGAGGCACGCTCAGTACAGTGCAAGTTTGTGGGATACCCAAAGAACTCCAAGGGGTATCTTTTCTATTACGCAGAGGAGCAAAAAGTCCTTGTTTCTCGTCATGCCCGCTTCATGGAAACTGAGTTTTTAGAAAATCAGATAAGTGGGAGCGCAATAGAACTGGAAGAAATTCCAGAACCACAAGCTATTACTGAAACCTTAGTAGAACCAGAAGGTTCAGGGGAACCGGACATTCCTACGCCACTCCGCAGGAGTAGTAGGCAGTCTCATCCGCCCGAGAGATACTACGGTTTTCTCATAGACGGGGATAGAGAGGATTGCATCATAGATTATGATGAGCCTACTAGCTTCCAGCAAGCCATTCAGAGCGGTGACTCGGTAAAATGGCTGGATGCAATGCGGACCGAGATGGAGTCCATGTACACCAACAAAGTTTGGACTTTGGACTTTGCTCCAGAAGGGGTAAAACCCGTAGGCTGCAAATGGATCTTCAGAAAGAAGATTGGTGTAGATGGGCAGGTTGAAACCTATAAGGCTAGGCTCGTTGCAAAGGGTTTTCGTCAAAGACCTGGTTTGGACTATGACGAGACTTTTTCTCCGGTAGCCATGCTTAAATCCATTCGGATCCTTCTTGCCATTGCTGCCTTCCACGATTATGAGATCTGGCAGATGGACGTTAAGACGGCTTTCCTAAATGGAAATTTAGAAGAGTGCGTCTATATGGATCAGCCAGAGGGATTCAATCAGAGTGGGAGCAGCGGTAAAGTGTGCAAGTTGCTCAAGTCCATCTATGGACTTAAGCAGGCATCGCGGAGTTGGAACATCTGCTTTGATGATACTGTCAAAGAATTCGACTTTGTCAAAAACCCAGATGAACCATGCATTTACAGTAAGATTGTAGGGAGAAATGTGGTATTCCTCGTCTTGTACGTCGATGACATTCTCCTAATAGGAAATGATATTCCTATGCTACAGTCAGTCAAAGGATTCTTGTCACAGAGGTTCTCCATGAAGGACCTGGGCGATGCCAACTACATTCTGGGGATCCAGATCTATCGTGATAGATCTAAAAGGATGTTGGGACTTTCACAGTCAAGGTACATCGACACCATACTGAAACGATTCAGTATGGAAGATTCCAAGCGCGGTAATCTACCGGCTTTTCACGGAATCACCCTCTCCAAAGAGATGTCTCCCAAGACTGATTTGGAAAGGGCTCGCATGTCATCAATACCCTACGCATCTGCGGTAGGCTCTATTATGTATGCGATGTTATGTACCAGACCAGATGTAGCATACGCATTGAGCGTTGTAAGCCGGTATCAGTCAGACCCAGGGGAGAAACACTGGATAGCAGTAAAGAACATTCTCAAGTACCTGAGAAGGACTAAGGAGATGTTCTTGGTGTATGGCGGAAAAGACCTCCAGATTGAGGCCTTTGCTGACTCCAGCTTCCAGAGTGACAAGGATGACTCCAAGTCCATGTCGGGTTATGTCTTTACCCTCAATGGAGGGGCGGTTTGCTGGAAGAGTTCCAAGCAGGAAACCGTTGCTGACTCAACCATGGAAGCGGAGTACATAGCTGCTTGCGATGCCGCAAAGGAAGCTGTCTGGATGAAGAAGTTCCTCACGGAACTTCAGGTGGTTCCTACCAGTGTTGATCCAATACCGCTGTATTGTGACAACAACGGCGCTATAGCTTTAGCGAAGGAACCAAGGTCCCATCAGAAGTCCAGGCACATTTTGAGGCGGTTCCACCTGATCAGGGAGATCATTGATCGCCAGGAGATCGAGGTAAAGAGAGTAAAATCAGAAGATAACACTGCAGATCCATTCACCAAGGCCTTGCCCCAGACTCAGTTCGAGCGGCTGATCGAGATGATAGGTCTTCGATACGCCAGTACATGGCCTTAGTGCAAGTGGGAGATTGTTAGTGTATATGCCCTAGAGGCCATTACTGTATCATACTAGTATGTATATTACTTAATGGAAGCTTGGGATATTCACCTTGTATTGACAATCTTGCTCAAAATAGTAGTATGCTACTTGGTTTGTTTCTACTTCAATGTGTACATGTGTTTATTTTTGTATATCGCTTATACACATTAGTAGAGCCCTTAGGATCTTTGCTTGATTACCAGCGATGTGATGGCCGTCACACTAGTGGGGCTGGGTAATCTATAAGCACATCCTTATGCAGGTCCCTGGTCGCAGGACTATCGAGACAGGGCATCGATACTCCGGAGTAGACCAGCGCATGCGCTTCTCATCCCAGTGTGGGAGACGGTCTGTCCCACAGCCGTCAGTACGTCGTACTTGAGATAGTATGCGGGTGCTCGTTAGGTTACGGGTACACTGGACAGGACTCGTCGGGAACTGACTAGTTGGTATTATACCTATCGTCAGTTATCAGTTCCCAGGTGACATGAGTACAGCTTAGTCCGCTGACTTGACACTGTCACTCCGCCTCGAGTGTGTTCCCACTGTACTTTGATCACTACCCTACCACGGCTCAAAGGAGTCGTGCAAACAGGTAGTGGTTGGGTGCAGTCCCGAAGCACTTGGAGGCAGTGACGGTTAGACAGGATTCGTCTCTCCCGGTATTGGGGGTTGACATCGCGCTGTGTCTAGGAGAGCCATTACACGAGTAGTCCCTGGCCAGGGCAAACGAGATATACTGGTAGGTTTCCAGTGTTATCTCAGGGTGTATTGGGCTTCACTCCGGCACGACTTGTACCGCTATTGGGGGACTGACGTTTACCGCCCCCTAGGCCCGCCATGCGATGTATCAGACGAACAGACCGGACTGTATGGAGAATGTCACACTCAGGCTCAGTAGGAGTTCAGATGGGTTTCGCCTCGTCGGTCTTCTTGTCGGCATTACCTGGGGACCGTTACGCACAGCTAGTGCCGCTTGCGGTCTGTGGTTAAACCCACTGCCAGCGTAGTGTCGAGTCTTTAGAGTCCCACACAGAAAGCTTTTCGCCTTTAGGCAAAAGAGTAGAGGTCGCATGGTATTGCGACAGGTCGCATGGTTTTGCGACAGGGTTCGGTCACATCCGTGCACTTGTGCACGTACAGTGTCCAGGAAGTTTACACTAGCGGGCTTTGGTTTAAGCCAGATCCTAGTGTACCTTATGGGATTGGATTTATCCAGTTTGCATTCGTGTTCCTCGGAACGCGGATGCGGGTGTGTATGCATAAATGACAGGGAGGCAGAGGCAGCGGATTCTCATTAGGGTTGTTGACAGTTGACCGTTGACTTTTTGACTTTATGCTCAACCCTAATGAGAATATGATATGTGATTAACTATTATATTAATTAAGTATTATGGTGATATGGTTGTTGACTTGTTGACTTTTGTTGACTTGTTGACTTTGGTGACTTGTTGACTTTTGTTGACTTGTTGACCGATTGACTAGGCTTGACTAGTTGACCATCATGATAACCATGGTTATCATTTCATGCCAAAGACTTTTTCTTGCTTGTTCATTTGAGGAAAATGAGTGCATGACATGATAAGGTTATGGTTACTTCAACCATCACATAAGACTTTTGTTGATATGATGAGTTATCATTGCTTTGGATTATGAGAGGGTGAAAGACAAAAGAGTTGCTCATTCTTTCTTGCTCATTCTTTCTTGCTCATTCTCTCTCTTGTTCTTGAGCTCTCCTCTTGCTCTCACCCTCAACCTCTTGCTCCCTCTCTTGATCTATGGTTCTCTTGTCTCATGAGTTGAGAATCAAGAACCATAGATAAAATCCCATTCTATTTCCTCTCTACTCATTCTAGTTCACTAGGTTTAGCAAACCAAGTGAACTAGTTTCTTCAAAGACCGAAGAAGGAGCTAAAGGTTGGAGCTTTCAAGTGGATCTATCTTCGGCGTACGGAGACGACGAGAAGGAGCCATCGGACCACCACCGGAGCTTGAAGACGAAGGAGTTCAAGACAAGCTAGGTATAACCATCTCTATCCGAGTAGCTAAATATCTTTAGCTTAGTATGCTAGTTTTAGTTTAGGTAAAGATCCCGACCTAGCTTAGTCCATGTTGCCTCTTGCGTTAAAATTTTGATTTTATACCGTTTCCGCCTCCCCGTAAGAACCGGGGGTCGCAACGTGGACTTACAGTTAGGTTTAGGGATGGTTTGGAAATGCAGGTAAATCTCAACGCTTTCAATATCCGAATGAAGATCTATGAGGAGTTTTGGTAATTATCAATAAAGGGGATTAGATCCATTCGGGAAGGTGTTCCTTCCTCTAGGTTCTTGTCCTTCCTTTAGAGATCCATACCCTAACCTCCATGGAAAACGCGAGCAACCGGACCTTTACACTATGGTGTCATCGTTACCTCGAGGGGTAGGATGCCGTAGGGCGCGGTGTGTGCGTGTATGCATGGAGTCCTATTGTAAATATTTGGTGGGTAAGAAAGGGATGAGAGATCTCATCTCTCAAAATCCTTCCCCAAAGCTAAACCCTAAACAAGTTCCTAGGGCATGAAATTAAATCTACCTTGGGCAAAGAATTAAAATCTACACTAGGGCGAGAAATTAAATTTACTTACAGATGCATCCCTCCAATCATTCATGCAGGGTTGTCAGATCTGAATTTCTGAAAGGAAAGGAAACACCGATGCTCTCCAAAAAGAGATCTGAAATTTATTATTAAAAGGAGGCATAAGAAATTACAATGATTAGAGTTCTTATTTATAGGAATAGGAAACCCTAGGTTACATTTTGATCCGCATGTCTAATTTTACAAAAATAGCCCTAGGTTGACTAGTCAACGTCGCCATAAGAATTAGGTAAATTTTTTCACTCCTGATTCCTCTTGATGGCCGCGGAACCGCGGTCTTGGTAGGGGTTAGGTCGCGGTTCCGTGGCCCAATAGTGGACTTGGCTTGTCAAATTTCTTGGGCTGCTTTTGGGCTTTATTTTCTTGCTGTTTCTACATGTCTTTTTCCATTTGGGCTTCTAGGTTGGTTCTAGATCTCCAGTGAACATTGTAGTGGACTTTTAACCGTTTGCCTTGTATTCTTGGACCTTAAGTTGCCTTGTTGATTGTGAACTGTTCTTCGTCTAGCCTTGACTAAGATCCTCCTAATTGTTGGTCAAAAGTCCATATTTTTATCGTCTTTACATCGTTTTCACTGTTTCCTGTCCAAGAACCTGTAACTTGTAACATGTAGCAGACATGAGTAAAAAGTACCTGTTTATTTATAAAAAGAATAAGAATAGGGAATATAATAATGCAATATTATGGTGTGAACAAATACCCCCAAACTTATCTTTTGCTCGTCCTCGAGCAAACTTATTTTTTTATTCGCTAAAAACCTAACCGCACTTTCGCAGGGAAACGCGATTGCACTGAGCACGTGCAACAAGCCGTTAAACCTCTAGGTCTCCCTAGTAGGAGGAGTGTTGTCTCCTGAGGGTTTTCAGCGGATACTACCCACGAAATCCTATCAATTCGGCCTACTGACTTTTGTTCTCCAATTAGGTTTTCTAACAAGAAATTCTATTATCTTCGTCTTGCAAATTATCCACCCATATTTTTCACACTTCCTCATTATTTAACTTAAGATTATATATGTTCTGCAGACCAACTTAGCTTTCGGCATTTCTTAAGTTTTCCTTTTAGGGTTCCATCTCTACTTAGGAATTTCTATCAACTCTACTAAAGATACAAGTTTTATTCTTCACTCCTTTCTCTCATCTAAACTCCAATCACATACCCCTACGTGTGTGTAAAAGTCACCCCTACACTTGGAAATTCAAATCAAGCAATCATACTCTCGTCCGTTGTCCAAAGTACTTATTAGTAGGTGAATTTTTAATTGAATTTTGCTTACACATCATTCATGCGACCGTTAATACTTCTTGAGGTATGTTCATCACAGAATACTGCATTTTATACCGCCCATTCTTAAGCTCGGTTGTTTATAGGTAGGTGCTTTTAATCCGTGTTTGTTATATATTTGCAGGATACAGGTTCTCGGTTCTAAAACGGTGAAAACACGACAAAATCCGGGTTCCTGCCAACCACTAAGAAAACACGGTCTCCGCTCGTCATCCGTATGTTGCCAGATACCAGTTTAGGAAGACAAAATGTCAAATCAATGTCACCTTCATGCACAAGGCTCAATGGCAACAACAAGTTCCAAGAAATCTACGCGGAGCACGAGGCAATCATGACAAAAACATCCACAAAAAGTCCACCTTTCCTCAACAGAAATTCTGGAAGAATTGTGAAAGTATTTTCAGAAAATAGGTGTACCAGACAACAGGGGACTGCAGATCAGGGCCGTACAAGAAAACGCAGCCCCTAATCCCACTATAGGGCCGCGGATCCGCGGCAAATAGGGGGTATTGGCCGCGGATCCGCGGCCATGTGGAGTCCTCACCTTGTCGTCTTTTGGGGGTATTTTGGGTACTTCCCATGTGCTCTGGTGGTTGCCCTAGATCTTCAACTCCCTGCCTATAAATACAGCAGAACTTGCCAAAGCCAAGGGTCATTCTTTTGTTCCTCTTTTTTATTTGTAGTTTTAGTTATTTTTCTTCTTCTTCTTCATTCCTCTTCCATGAATTGTAGTGAGAGCTTTTTGTGGATGTGAATAAAGATGAAGGTTTTTGTATTATTCTTTTTGTTTAGCTTCCCCCTTGAGCTCTCTACCTTAACTTGATCTTGCAACCTCTTAAGTGAGCTTGCAAGTTTAAGTTTTGGTCATTGGTCTCAAGGGGTTGTGTCATTTCGTTCTCGCCTTAGCGCTTCAATTCACATGCGTTCTCTACCCTTCCCTTGATCTTGCAACCTCTTGATTGAGCTTGCAAGTTTAAGGGTTGGCTATTGATCCCATGCTTGTTTTGAGTTCTATGGTTCTTATAATTTATTACTTGCATTTTTCATTCTTGTCTTTACTTTCTTGCAATTTAATTCATGCACTTAATTTCTTGTAATCTTTTCTTTTCTCTTTTCTTTTCTTTTGCTCTCTTTTGTCCATTTTGTGAATGCTGTAATAATTATTATTGTTAAGAAGAAATACGATATTATAAGTAAAAGATTTTCTTTGCCCATTTTCTTTTTCCCGTATCTTCCATTGAACTCTGCCCAAACCATACGCAAGCGCTCCGTTAGGCACCGTACCTAGACAAGGTAACGGTGATTCCTAACCGCGACCGGTTGCGTTCGGTTTGGCCGGAGGCGAAAGCAAGAGACTAGAACGGAGGGACAAGGGTAAATAAGCCGTATTCCACGAATACCGCGCTTAAATCCCCTAATCCATGTTGTTGCCGATTGCTTAGCTTCAATTGGTCAAGATTCGGCTCAAAGGTTTTGAGTACGGATTTCTGTAGCTTATAATCTCGTATCTTTTTCTTAACAACTTTATACTTGCAAATATTACACATAGGATAGTCTCGAACATACACAAATTCTTTATTGACTCGTCTAAAACAAGAGAGGAAACACAACCATCTCCCTGTGGATCGACCCGTGCTCAACCGGCTAGCTGCATAGCGACACCCTCTTGATTGCGGTTAACTTTAATTCTTTCAACCAAATGGCGCCGTTGCCGGGGAGACGGTAGCGTATTTTCTTTCTTGTTATTCGGGTTAATATTCTTTTTGTATATATATAAAATAAAAAAAAATCTTTTTGTTGTTTTTGATCATTTTTGTGGGCAAGAGTGCAGATTTTTGCAGATTTGCAAACTGCGATTGTGGGGAGCAAAGTGTACATTCAAGGCTAAGGTGATTGCAAAGTACGGTGCCAAAGATCCGGGTAGTTTGACCCGCGCAAGCGAACTTTCCAAGCTTACCGGATTTGATTCAACGGGGGTTTCCTAACCCAAAACTTAACGGTACGTGCTTTACTAACACCTTCTTCTCAAATCCGACGCTTCCAATATACTATTCTTTGCAGGATTCTTTGCAAGTTCACTAGCAAACGCTAAAAAATTGACTAACCCGTATTTGTTGCAGTGCAGTGCTTAAATTAAAAAACGATTGTTTGATTCTTTATAGAATTTTTTGAATTGCGCATTGCATACATTAATACGGACTTAAGGGCAAGCGAACCCCACAACATACGGTAAAGGATTTCATCACCTTTTCCGTGGCCCACAAATCACGAACTTGAGCATAACGTTTACCCACACAAATTTTTAAAAAAAAATTAGACTTTAAGCCTTAAGGACTTCACGCTCATTAGGAGAAGTTAACCGTGTTTAGAACCTCGCTTAACGGTATATTGTTTACGGGGTGTCTAGGAAAGTGTTAACGGCGAAACCGCCAAAAGGGAAAGGGTTATTTAATTAAGGAACTTCGCGAAAGCGTTGGAAAACCTCCCCTTATCTCTGCACTTACCTGGCCTCGTGATCAGTGTATCTTGAGCCTGTTTCTCGATACAGTTTTACTTCGACAATCAAGTTCTCGAGCAGGTCTAGTTGACCTAGGTAAACCCTAGAACGATTAGGTGTGTGGTATTTTTGTGTCGTGATTATTTTTGTCCATATTTTTTTTGTGTATATTTCATTCTTTTGCTAACAACTAATAAAAAAATAAAAAAAAAAAAAAAAATTAACATTCTTTTTCCCCTCCTTTTCTCTACCTTTCTCTCTCTCTCTTCATATCATGGGTACTCCACCTCGCAAAACTCTTGCCGAACTTTGGTACCCACAACCAGACATTACATCTTACGGTTCTTGCTTTGGCCGAACTTCGAACGACCCCTCCATGCCCAAAGTTTCACTGAAAGATCGCATAGCAGCGTCTAGGACAAACACTTGCACTCCTCATTCCACTTCGTATCAACCGTTTCAAACATTCACTCCCGCTTATGTTGATACCCCTTCTGCAAGTCGTCCTTTGTCCATCGCTGAACGTATTGAACAATCTCGTAGCCGATCTTTCACTCCTTTCACCACTTCAAACTCTTGGGATCAACAATTCCATTCACCTTCTTATCCAAATGTTGATCCTGCTCCTGTCCAGCCATTCAATTCCTACCAGTCCTACCCGACTTTTTCACCTTCCCTAGACATTGTTTCTAAATCGCCATTTGGGAATTTTCAGTATCCAAACAACTTTGAATCTTTTACTGAAACCCCTTCTCAACCCATGTCTAGTCTGGAACAGTCGTTGGAAGACTTCAGGGTAGCGTCAAGCCAACAGATGATGGATTTGAATGCGTCCATGGCCGCCCTCATGCAACCTAGTGATCCGGTAGCTAGTTTTCAACTAGCTCCAACTTTTTCAATGTATGATGAGGCAGCAGGACAGGCTGTGAATTTGAGTGGAGAGAGTGAGATATACCCCCTTCCAAATCAAACCTACCTGTCTCAAATTGAATCCCACAACTCCTGTGTTGAAAGTCTATCAAGTGTCCCAAATGAATTATCAGTTGAAGGTAGAATGTTTAATGAGTTGTGCGACTTTGTAGTGTTTGATTTGCCAGATTGTGAAAGGACCTTGCCAAGTGAAACCACACCCAATCCTTTTGACCTCTACACCTCCATCTTAGAACCTGAATTGATTGAAATCCATGCTTTTGATGAGGTGTCTGAGAATATTAATTTTCACTTGATTGAGGATATTGACGCTGGGAACATTTTGGATGATGAGCCCGTAGATTTGGCTGAGTTTGTCTCTTCAAATCATCATCCCGAGTCATTAAATGTTTTTCCCGAACCCCATATGCGTCTTGATTTTGATGAAATTTGCATGGATAAGCTGAATTTTGAGGAGAATTTTGAGGATATTTTTGAGGATGAAACAGTTCTAGATGATGAGTCGGATTTTCCAATTCATCCTGTTCCTTTCATTGACTGTGTACACCCTCCCAAAACCTTAACCGATACCCTTCCTCAACCACTTCCCTCTATCCTTTCCATCGTTCCGACCTTGCAAGAACCCGTATCACTTTCACTTCGTATATCTGGTTTACCAAGTTCGGCGTACCCATGGTTTCTCACGAATCTTGAGGGATTTGACCCCATTTCTCGACGGGTAAATATATTAGCACAATCGCTTTTCACACATCGGTCATCACAAATTGTGCTAATCTATTTACTCCATTTGCACCCTCAAGTTCGTATTCCGCTTCTTTTTCCCTTCCGCCATTCTTCCTCTCATCTACCGAGACCGCATTCCACTTCTCTCCACTTACGATCTCGTGTATTCTCCATTTCTTTTCTCTACGCCTTCTTTGACCAACCACTGCTTTACAGAGATAAGATTTTTGAATGGTTGGTGTTAACTTTTGGCCTGTGTAAGGCCTTGTATAGCTTAATATTGTTCTTCCCCCCTAATCCTGAATTTCAACGCTTAACAGTGGAAACACTGTTTTACTTAAGTTTGGGGGGGACACTTTTTTTTGTATATATTTTTTTTTGTTTTCCTGTTTTGTTTTGTATATAATTTGTTTTTGGGGGAGCGCCGACAATTTTGACCCTCTTGGTATAGCCTGACAGTGAGGGCACTGTCAAGTTTAAGTTTGGGGGTGTGCTCGGTAAGCTTTCTTCCTTCGCATTCATATTTATATTTTGCATCTGCATATTAAATCCATAAAATCCATAAAAATCTGAAAATTTTCTAAAAATATAAAAACTTTTTGTCAAGTTAGCTTGTGGAAGAACTCTGATTCAACATTCGACGGTTTTTGTTTGAAAAAATAGGAATAACTAGATCTTATGTTTGGATTTTGAAAACCTGAAAGATAACTCTCCTTTGAAGTTAACTATAGCTGATATATGTCTTTACATCACACTACACGTGTCGTGAATTTTTGGAATTAGATGACAAGTCTTTCATGTTTAAACCTTTAAACAGATAAATGATTTTCTGAGGATCAAATAGGTTTGTTCTGAAATAAGTAATGTCAAGAATAGTGTATGAAGTAAAGCGAATATGAAGGAATGTTATTGATGCCGTAATTGGAGCTAAGTCTGAAAAATAACCCATCGGAAACTTGATTGGAATGATTACACACCAAACCCACTAAACACGTCTTTTATCCAAAAAAAATAATTGAACTACCGGTTATATCTCCGTTCGTATTGAATCATCTGATTTTCACGTCAAACTGTCTTTTGTTTTTGGACCTAGGTAACTTGAGTAATTAAGTCCGCTGGGGTGTTTCTACACCTAATGCCTTAAAACCAACTGGTTTGGGTGCATTGGCCCAAAGCTCGCTAAGAAGCCTAGAAAGTCCAATTTAAAACAAAGTCAAGCAAGTGTTCTCTCCGAGTTAAAATTCCTAACGGTTCTTTGTGTGAGAATAATCTTGATAAAAGACAGGCTTTTATAAAAAAAAAATTTAACGGAGATATGAAGGTTTTATTCTATGATAAAGACTATTGCACGATCACAGAGGTGTGTATGAAATGAAAACAAGAAAAAGGTGGAGTGAAAAATACGACTTAGTTTCCTGTTAAGGAAGATAGAAATTCTGAAGTTGA
Source organism: Agapanthus africanus (assembly GCA_030015575.1). NCBI lineage: Eukaryota > Viridiplantae > Streptophyta > Magnoliopsida > Asparagales > Amaryllidaceae > Agapanthus > Agapanthus africanus. The sequence goes on from CM057340.1 coordinate 365,433,572, forward strand.
AACCTTACTGGAAAACGAAACTTGAAAAATGCTTAACTCTTTATAAAACTTATGTGATCCTTTTAAAATTGTTATCTGGGCTTTATTGTGCGACATGATGACTTTAATCGATCCTTCTGGAACTTAACGACACTATTTGCACTACACGTAAAGACATATAAAATCTGTAGTTAAATAAGAAGCGAGGTGTGAAAAATAAAGGTTCGATGGTCTAGACTTAGGATTATAGAATTGTTATTTTCTAAAACAAAACTTTAGGGTTTGAATCTTAGTCATTTTACAAACTAGCTTGACGGGATTTTGTGGGTGTAATCCGCTGAAAACCCTCAGGAGACAACACTCCTCCTACTAGGGACACCTAGAGGTTTAACGGCTTGTTGCACGCGCTCAGTGCAATCGCGTTCCCTGCGAAAGTGCGGTTATCATTTTATTTTTGTGAATAATTGGTTTTGCTCGGGACGAGCAAATGTTAAGTTTGGGGATATTTGTTCATCACAGAATACTGCATTTTATACCGCCCATTCTTACGCTCGGTTGTTTATAGGTAGGTGCTTTTAATCCGTGTTTGTTATATATTTGCAGGATACAGGTTCTCGGTTCTAAAACGGTGAAAACACGACATAATCCGGGTTCCTGCCAACCACTAAGAAAACACGGTCTCCGCTCGTCATCCGTATGTTGCCAGATACCAGTTTAGGAAGACAAAATGTCAAATCAATGTCACCTTCATGCACAAGGCTCAATGGCAACAACAAGTTCCAAGAAATCTACGCGGAGATCGAGGCAATCATGACAAAAACATCCAAAAAAAGTCCACCTTTCCTCAACAGAAATTCTGGAAGAATTGTGAAAGTATTTTCAGAAAATAGGTGTACCAGACAACAGGGGACTGCAGATTAGGGCCGTACAAGAAAACGCAGCCCCTAATCCCACTATAGGGCCGCGGATCCGCGGCCAATAGGGGGTATTGGCCGCGGATCCACGGCCATGTGGAGTCCTCACCTTGTCGTCTTTTGGGGGTATTTTGGGTACTTCCCATGTGCTCTGGTGGTTGCCCTAGATCTTCAACTCCCTGCCTATAAATACAGCAGAACTTGCCAAAACCAAGGGTCATTCTTTTGTTCCTCTTTTTTTTTTTTGTAGTTTTAGTTCTTTTTCTTCTTCTTCTTCATTCCTCTTCCATGAATTGTAGTGAGAGCTTTTTGTGGATGTGAATAAAGATGAAGGTTTTTGTATTATTCTTTTTGTTTAGCTTCCCCCTTGAGCTCTCTACCTTAACTTGATCTTGCAACCTCTTAAGTGAGCTTGCAAGTTTAAGTTTTGGTCATTGGTCTCAAGGGGTTGTGTCATTTCGTTCTCGCCTTAGTGCTTCAATTCACATGCGTTCTCTACCCTTCCCTTGATCTTGCAACCTCTTGATTGAGCTTGCAAGTTTAAGGGTTGGCTATTGATCCCATGCTTGTTTTGAGTTCTATGGTTCTTATAATTTATTACTTGCATTTTTCATTCTTGTCTTTACTTTCTTGCAATTTAATTCATGCACTTAATTTCTTGTAATCTTTTCTTTTCTCTTTTCTTTTCTTTTGCTCTCTTTTGTCCATTTTGTGAATGTTGTAATAATTATTATTGTTAAGAAGAAATACGATATTATAAGTTAAAGATTTTCTTTGCCCATTTCCTTTTCCCGTATCTTCCATTGAACTCCGCCCAAACCATACGCAAGCGCTCCGTTAGGCACCGTACCCTGACTAGGTAACGGTGATTCCTAACCGCGACCGGTTGCGTTCGGTTTGGCCGGAGGCAAAAGCAAGAGACTAGAACGGAGGGACAAGGGTAAATAAGCCGTATTCCACGAATACCGCGCTTAAATCCCCTAATCCACGTTGTTGCCGATTGCTTAGCTTCAATTGGTCAAGATTCGGCTCAAAGGTTTTGAGTACGGATTTCTGTAGCTTATAATCTCGTATCTTTTTCTTAACAACTTTATACTTGCAAATATTACACATAGGATAGTCTCGAACATACACAAATTCTTTATTGACTCGTCTAAAACAAGAGAGGAAACACAACCATCTCCCTGTGGATCGACCCGTGCTCAACCGGCTAGCTGCATAGCGACACCGTCTTGATTGCGGTTAACTTTAATTCTTTCAACCAAGGTACCAACAACCGATTACAAAATGTGTTTGCATATTTAAGCGTAATTCCTAGTCTTGCAACACCCAAGGCTTTTAGCAGTGACTCCTAAACCAGTTGGTCTAAGGCACTAGGTGATGAAGCACCCTCGCTAAGTATTTTTCTATTTTTTCAGCCTTAAGTAATCACAAAAACCAGTGTCCATTTTTTTTTATTCTTTATTCACACTTTTTTTTTTCTTCGTACTAAGGACTTTAGACAAGAGCATTTCAAGGTCTCTTCTACTATTCTAAATTTCAAGGTGCGTGATTCTGCAAATTGTATGGTATACATTTTCAGAATTTAGACTTAAGCAAAGAACTATTTTTCAAACTTATACTCTAATAAGAACATCAATACTCTTCCCTTGTTTCAACTTAGCCCAAAAAGTGAACCCAAAATTTGCCTATTTCTAAATAAACTACAAAGACATATACTCTCTACCGTTAAACTTTAAGGAAGGTTATTTTTAGGGGTTTTAATTTACTAAGTCTAAGATCTAGTTGTTCCTAGCTAGTTAACCTATTTTGTCAAACTCAAGTCAACTAGCCAAAATTGAATACATTAATTTTTATATTTTTTTGAAATTTTCCAATTTTTATGGGTTTTCAAATAAATATGCAAATGCAAAAATATGTACAAATGAATGCGAAGGAAGAAGACGTTCTGAGCATACCCCCAAACTTGAACTTGAAAGTGTCCTCACTGTCATACTAAACCAAGAGGGTCAAAATGTCGGCACTCCCCTGTTTATTTATTTACAATTTTTTATTTATTTTTTCTTTTAATGTTTTGAATTTTTTTTAATTTTATTTTTTATAGAAAAAGAAAACAAAAAGATATATACATATATACAACAACTTTCCCCCCAAACTTAAGCTTGGCCTTACACAAGCCAAAAGTTAGCACCAACCATTCAAAAATCTTATCGTGGTAATGGTATAGTTGGTGCAAGAAAATGAGAAACACGCGAAACCGTGTGGAAGGAAGAATGGTAGAATATGGTCTCGGTGGGGGAGAAGAAGGGCGGAAAGGAGAAAGAAGTGGAGTACGATCTTGAGGGTGTAAATCGAGTGAATAAATTAGCGCAATATGTGATGACCGATGTGTTAAAAGCGATTGCACTAACCTATCAACCCGTCGGGAAATGGGGTCAAATCCCTTAAGATTCGCAAGAAAACATGGGTACGCCGAACTTGGTATAGGAGATGAAAGCGTAACGGTCTCTTGTTCGGTCGGAACAATGGGAAGGAGGGAGGGTGATATAACAGTCAAAGGATCAGGAGGCTGAATTGGAAAATCCGACACATTAAACAAAAATGGTTCAACATCAATATTATCCTAAAAACTCTCCTCAATATTATCCTTGTAATTTTCCTCAAAATTCAACTCATCCATGTCATTATCATCAAAGTCAAGACGCATATGAGATTCGGGAGAAACATTTAATAACTCGGGATGATGATTGAACATAAAATCTCAATTAAATCGACAGGTTCATCATCCGAAATATTCCCGGCGTCTATATCCTCAATCAAGTGAAAATCAATTTTCTTAGACACCTCATCAAAAGCATGGATATTTATCGATTTAGGTTCTAGATGGGAGGTGTAAAGATCGAAAGGATTAGGTACGGTTTCACTCGAAAGGGGTTCCTCACAATTTGGCAAATCAAACACTACAAAATCACACAACTCGTTTTTATTTTGAACTTGTGAATCATTTAGGACATTCGATGGAAAACTGGAGTTGTGGGCTTCAATTGGGTAAAGGTAGGTTTGATTTGGAAATCCTCTCTCATTCTCACTCTGTCCAACCTCCTCCTTATACATTGAAAAATTTGAAGCTAGCGGGAAACTAGATACCGGTTCAGCAGGTTGCATAAGGGCAGCTATGGATGCTTCCACATTCCTAGTCATTTTGTTTGTTGCTGCGATATATGCCTCCAACGACTCTTCCAAACTAGACTTAGGTGGTGAGGGGGTTTCGGTAAAAGTTTCAAAATGGTGTGGATAAGCAAAACTCCCAACAGTGTCTAGTGAAGGTGGGAAGGTCGGGTAGGACTGGTAGGAAGTGGGTGGCTGGGCATGGGTAGGGTCAACATGTGGATAAAAAGATAAATAGTCGTGTGGATCCCTAGAACTAGATGAGTGGAGAGGGGTAAAAGATCTGCTGCGAGATTGAGCAATATGCTCAGCAATGGACATCGGCTTAGGAGTGACAGAAGGACTTGAAAAAGTGGTGTCAACATATGGAAGTGGTAAAAGTTGACTTGGTTGACACAAAGTGGGTTGAAAAGTCAAACTGTTTTTCCGAGACGCCTCTATGTGATCTTTCAAAGATTTTTTAGGCAAGGAAGGATCGTCATTAAATTGATCGAACAAATTGACGTACGACGCAAAATTAGGTTCGGGATACCAAAGTTCGGCAAGTGATTTATTATGTGGTGTACCCATGTTAGAAGAAGAGGGAAAGAAAGAAAGTTTGTGGTGCAAGGATTTATTTGCAGCAAAAGTTTGCAAGTTTCCTAATTAAATTTTTCCTTGTTTCTCTTTATTTGGAAATTGTTGCAAAAAGATTTTGGAGAAAAGATATGCAACAGAAAAATATTACTTACAATCTGTTTTTATTTTAAGCGGGGCCCAAATATCCTACACAAAATCGTTATTTGGAAGGGAATATATTTTTAAAGTGCACAAAATCCTGCAGGCATTTCCAGAAAAGATATTTCAAAAATTACAGAGGAAGAACAGAGGAAGCTTACAGAGCAAATTTCACGAACAGAGGACACCAAAAGGCCGCGTGACCGCGGTATAAACGCGTTACTGCTGCGTTTTCGCAGCAGTCTAGTCAGCACGAGTCCCCAGAAAATTTTTGATGCTCTGATTCGACAAGACGGCCGCGTTTCCGCGGCCTAAGGTAGGTTTTGGCCGCGGAAAGGCAGCGCTTTGCGCGGTTCACTGCTCCAAAAAAATCCAGTGTTCTTTTGTTTAAAATATCTTCTGTTCCGATATCCCGTTTTCCGTTTCGCTTTCTGGAAATTTCCAGATCCGAATTTGTATATCCTGCAAAAATTCAAACAATAAAGTATCCCTTCCAAAAATAACAGATTATATATATTTTTATATTTTTTTTTTGATTTTTCAGATTTTTATGATTTTTTATTTTATTAAGATTAACCCGAAATTGCAAAAAGGAAATTTCTACGCCATCCCCGACAATGGCGCCATTTGATTTTTATGTCAAAAACTATCTATTACGGCAATCAAGAACGGCGTCACATGAAGCTAGCCGGTGAGTACGGGTCGGTCCACAGGGATGTTGTGAATCTCCTAGTCCCGCTAACGAGTTAATTCTGAAGGGTGTTCGGATTGGTTATTGTAAGTGCACGGCGGCGCCCCGGCCGTCAATCCGACGGCCAAATGCGGAAGCGGTGATAAACTTTAATTTTGCGAACTTAGCAAACCGGCACCACCACGCACTAAACCCCGGATCGGGCCATTAAACTAGATCTAGCGAAGTAACAAGATAGGGAAGAGATATACCGAGTGATCCGAGTCCTCCGGTCTTCTCGTCGTCGTCCCGATCTCCCGCGGAAACTCCGGTCGTCGCCTCCTCTCCGGAAGGGCACCACATCGCCTGCATCTTTTACGGGCTCCCGCCTCTATACCGAGGCAACTCGGGCACGAAGCTGGCAAGTCGACGTGCCCCAGATTTGCTATAGAATGTGGTGTAGATCATGCTAGTCTCATTTGGGGTTTGTAGTTGCCTTGATGGAGGAATGGAATTTTCAAGGGGAGCTAGAATGTGTGTAGCAAGGAAAAATGAGATGAACCAAATTATCCTCATCAAAATGAAACCCTCTCATTTTTCTCCCCCTCTTGAAAATTATGGCCGGCCTTGTTCAAATGTGAGAATGGTGGAGTGGATAATACAAGGGAGGTGATGGTAGTATAAAGCAAGAGGTGACCATATCCAAACATCAACCATACTTATCACTTCAAACCCATACCCTCTCTTTAATGCAAGTGATGGTGCATCAAAAGAAAAGATGGAAAGGGAATCTAAAGATGCTATCATAATCTCTCATCTCACAAATAAACCCTCCACAAAATGTTATTTGCAAACTTGCAAATAACCCCCTCCATCGGAAAAGTCCGTCCGGGAAAGAACAAAGGAAAACCGGCTGGAACAGAATGCAAACTGGCAACTCCAGAAAACTGGTCCCGTAATAAATTACAGGAAAACCCCGATACTGTGCATACACACCCGCATCTGTATTCCGACCGGATACAAATGCAATGAGACAAAATCTACACTGTACTATACTAGGATCCGGCTTAAACCAAAGCCGTCTAGTAATATCCGTTCGATCCTGATCCGTGCAATACCGCACGTATCCGATCGAACCTTTCCATATATATATACGGCCTCTAGTACTAACCGTCCGATCCTGATCCGTGCAATACCGCACGTATCTGATCGGACCCTGCCATATCTCCATACGGCCTCTACAGCGTTTCGCCCGAAAGCTGAGTAACTGAATGTGTGGTGGACTCTAAAGACTCGTCAATACTATGGCTGTGGATTTAACCACTAGCACGTCAGAGGTATAAGCCAATACGTAACGGGCCACCGGCTATTGACCAAAAGGGACGTCGATGAGAGAACTCATCCTGACACCCTACTGAGCCTGTCAGTGACAATATCCGTACAGTCCGGTCCGTTCGTCTATGAGCATCGCATGTCGGGCCTAGGGGGTGGGTAAAAGTCAGACCCCCAAAAGCGGTACAAGTCGTGTCGGAGTGTAGCCCAGAACACCCTGAGATACTACTGGAATACCTACCAGTAAATCTCCTGCCTTGGCCAAGGACTTCGTGTAATGGCTCTCCTAGACACAGCGCGACCTCACCCCCAATACCGGGAGAGACGAACCCCCGAAGATCCGCTCACTGCCTCTATGTGGCTCGGGACTGTACCCAACTAAAACCTGTTTGCACGACTCCTTTGAGTCGTGGTAGGGTAGTAATCAAAGCACAGTGGGAACTCACACGAGATAAATGACGATCCCCAGGTCGATGAACTAACCTGTACACATGTCACCAGGGAACTGCTATCTGACGTCAGGTATAAGACCAACTAGCATGTTCCCGGCGAGTCCTGTCCGGTGTACTCATAACCTAATGAGAACCTGTATACATCTTAGGTGAACCAACTGACACTAGTGGCCTGTGAGACCGGCCACCGCCCCTCGTCGGGGTCTCGACTGTATACACTAGTCTACTCTGGAGAATCGATGCCCTGTCTCGAAACTCCCACGACTAGGGACCATTTAAGGATGTGCTTCTAGACTACCAGCTCCCACGTATATGATCGCCCTCATACTGCTGGCAGTCAAGCAAGAATCCTAGGGGCTCTATCAATGTATAATAGCGACCTGTAAGGTCACCTGAAACAGTACACGAAGATAAAGGTAAACCAGATAGCATACTATCATCTCGAGTAAGACTGTCATACCGGGATAGGTCCTCCCTCAATCATTGCAATCACTTGCCTGTGATCCAATAATTGACTCTGAGGGCACTATCTCCAACAATCTCCCACTTGCACTCAAGGCTAATTATTGCGATGTCGCATACTCACAGCCCGTGTGATACCGAACACCCAACTCCTCTACTAGTCAGTCTTACAAAGCATGTTTGCGAAACTCTTGCGTTCGAGGATTAGCCTCAGTGAGTGGATCCGCCATGATGTTTCTTTCTATGTCTCTCTATATCTCAAGTTCACGGAGAAAGCCATCTCCCGAAATGAGCAATACCTGTCTTAGAATGTCTGGATGTCTGATGGGACTTAGCTCATTAATGAACTCCAAATCCAAACTTCTTAGACTATATCGTCAACTGAACTTAATCGGTATCCTGCGCCATGCCTCCCTCAGTATCTTCCTGGATCATCTGTCCAGAATACTGCCCCTCGTCAGAAGGAAAACTATAACTCTGACAACCTCCTTGTCGTCCATGTCACCTTGGAAGCCTGGAATGATAACTGTCTCCCAAATGAGGCTGTCGTTATCATATCCCTAGAACATCCACTTATGTTCTAAAACTGCTTCCGACTGTTTCTCCAGGATTGGATCAATGTCAACTTATTGCATCTAGTGCAAGAACAACATCTGGTGTGGTACTTGACATCTCATGATTGACTCAATTGCCTAAGCAAGTGATCTGCCGATCATGCACATCCCTCTCTACTTTAGTCTATAAGACACCTTTAGAGAGGGTGACTCCATCACCTGCAGGTACACTACCGTGCTAGGAGTCTTCCATTCTAAATACTCTTAGAATGCTGTCAAAGTACCCTGATTGGGAAACCACCCAAATCTAGATCTAAAACTATAGATCTAGTAACCAGTATGTCTTATATAATGTCCAAGTCCTTTGTGGAGAAACCACTGTGTGACGACCAAAGTACAACCGATCATAGTATAGGAATGTCACTTCCTACTTTGTGTATGTCATCCAAAACCCGGATATCACACCCTACTACCTTCTCAACAGATCCATCCCCTATTCTGATGACGTCAAACTTATGACTGTCACATCAGAAATATATGATCTATCTCTGCTATATCTGCTTTAGTCTATAAATAGACATAAGCCTGATGTCCACTAATGCTTCCGCTGCTCCCACTGACTACGACAACCCTCTGGCAGAGTCATATAGATGTGCACTTCTAAAGCTAGTTTAGAACGACGCTATACTCATCCTCCCACCGGGTCTCGCAGCCTGGAACAACAGCAATGGCAAGTGTGGGTAAACAAGAACTTCCCTGTCACCGTCCTTGAGGCTACTGGAGTACCTTTCGGGTGCCTGAAGTTACCCACCGTATCTGCGGAGTGGCCAATGGAATGTCAAACCAGATTGAATCTTTAGGTTCCTCATCAAATCTTCAGTAATCGTTTGCGGTTCTGGAATCACTTCCAGTTCTACCATACTCCCACTACTGTTTTCTGAAAAATCCATTTTTATTAAAACTGTGGCGAGTCTAGAGCAATATTACTATTGATCTCCCAGATGGTAGAAAGTCAACCCTCGTCATAGCCCGGGTCAACCCACAAACAGCCATTACAGAAACGTGCCTTGAGTTATCCAGAGTTTGGTTTTAATCATAAGCCGGACAACTCCCCGTACCTTAACAATGTTAAGATATGAACTGTACTATATCCAATATAGAACCAGAGGCACTGATTTAATTGAACTAGATTCAAATCATGCAGCTATCTCCAGTGCATGTCAACTGAATGGAAGGAGGCCGATCAGCGTTACTCAACTTAGGAATGCTTCCAATTATGAGTAACCCGAAAGAGAAGCAATTTCTCTTTATCATTACTATCAACTGAATACCATACACAAGTATCTACATCTTCGATCACTTTGAAGAATCCCGATACTTGCTACACTTGGTTCTCTACTCTATTCAAATACATATAACTCCTCAAAACTTAGACCCTGTGTTTCTACGAAACACATGTCTAAGAACTAGAGAAGTTAAAAGTAAACAGAATATAGTATGAGGACCAACCCCTCTGTCCTAATGGACACTGGACAACATACAATACTCTGTATAAGTCCGCTGAGTCTAACAACTCTTTCACTGTGTGTTGTAGGTTGAAAACTGTACTTATGGTTAAGAAGAATTACACCGCTGTTTAATGCTCCTTACCTAACCATCCACTGATATAGGTAAATGTCATCGACATAATATCAAAAGGTATATCTCACTCTATGAAAATAGACGTACAGATATATCAATTTGAAATTGCTGCATAAAAGCGGATATTCAAAACCAAATATTTGCCGACCGGCAAACAGCCCAGGTGATTTCCTCAAATATCACCGATTACAACGAATCCCCATATAATGAGGATGATCACCCAATTCCCAATAACCTACTCCCACTCATCATCTGTAAAACCATACTGATGTGAAAATCATACCTGGTAAATACATACCCTGGAGTAAGTATCTAATCGGGAAATCAGTTTTCTTTTAACAGTACACAGTGAAACTGAAACATTGAAATGTTTCGTTGGGGTATCCCGGTATTCCTAGTAATGCCTCTTCCAGATTCACGACTGTAACCGTATAGTTCTTTGCCACCTCTCCAAATCCCTTTATTATATCTTTAGTCATTACCTTCTGCACACCCCTTTAGGCCAATTGGTTTTCTTCCTTCCCTACCGTTCGGCACCAGCCTATGGTTTGGAAGAAGACTATCCAATAAGCATAATGGGTGTACTGTCCTAATCCTAGGAGCACTCGCAATGCGAGAGAAGGTGAAGATAAAAGACAACTGAATAAACATTATTCCTATTTCTCCTGGACCAGAATCCATCCCCGAACTGGAACAAGTTCCTTTCGAGTTCGTATATAACCATACGATGGATTATCCAATAAACTGTGGATCTTCTTAGTGATACGGAGTGTCCTGGAGAAATACAAAGGTGATTTAGTATTGGCGAAGAAATACTTGGTTTGGTCGTGAATATCAGTCGCAATTTACTTTGCCCTCTTACTAATCCCTTGCTTTGTCTTAATCTTAATACCTTCTGCACACCGTTTAGGCTAATTGGTCTTCTTCATTCCACACTGTTCGGCACCAGCCTAAAGTTTGGAAGAAGACTATACAATTTGCATAATAGGTGTACTATCTCCTAAACCAAAGAGTACTCACAACTTGAGAGAAGGTAAAAGGGAAAAGACAACTGAATAATCCTATCCGTTTTCTCCAGAACCGGAAACCATCCTCGAATTCCTTCGAGTTCGTATCTAACCATACGATGGTTTTGTCCAATGGAAGTGGACGTTCGCAGTAATACGGGGTGTCCTGGAGAAAAGGGTAAAAGTAGGAGTGGCAATGAGGTCTGCAACTCTGACAATCCAAAAGCCAGTGTTTAAGAAGGTTTGGTCAACTTGGTCACTGAGTCATAGTCTTAGGGTCGGGTCAATGGTCGCTGCCAAAGAGAGAGAGAAAAGAAACACTCAGCGTGCACTCTACCCTAGATCAGAATGGTTACCAATTTATCTAATCTGGAAACCTCCCACTGTACCTCAAATTCTCCTCCAAACCTAAAAGAAGAATTAGTCGGGAATACCCGAGGAGTAAACTAACTCATCAGTGGGAATCGGGATCCAACTATCATCGCATGACAACGTGACGGAATCCGCTCACGGTATCACACTCCAGAAGGTATGCGCATATCTGGCAAGTTTCAGTTCTTTTGAAACTCCCGATGTGATTTTTACCCCATGCTCTTATGACCTTGACTTTGGCCAACATATCATAAGTCACATGTCAAGTTCAACCCGTCATTCTCCAGGTTAATTTGAATCCACCCGTACCTACCCTTGACTTTGGCCAAAATGGCAGTACGACTGTCCCAAACCAACGCATCTATCTATGCTGCATATGAATAACCAACAGCTACCAAACACTGTGCCTTGACTTTGGCCAACAAACACAGCTTGAATACTATTGACTACCCATATGAAACGACGGAGGGCTACGAATGGTTTCTGGCGAAAACCTTTAACGTAATGAACTTGATATCGTTGAAGAAACGGATAGCTTTTTAGAAAATATAGTGACGAAAACCTTTACTAAAGTGGTCACTCCCGGTGAAGGGATCTCGGCTCTTTCCCCGTAGAATGGGGAGCAGGATATTCCAAATGAATACCGCGATGCAAAACAAAAGTGAACGTCCTTGCAATAACAGCTTTTTGAAAAGTGTTCCAACAACATCAGAATAGGTTTGTTTTAACTTGCATTGATCCGAATCAACGCAGTCCCATCAAATGATCACACCACAAAGAACGAAAATATACTGACGTACGTATATGCCATCCGCATTCGCCACTGGGTCCCGTCATCACCCGTTAGGTTAGCTAAGTAACGGCAGAGCGGGGACTGGACTAGCGCGGATGAAAAACATATACAACATCTACTAATATATATACCAATATATTATATTTCGCCCAAGGCGTGAATAAAATGCAACATCAAAGAAATGTACAGCATCACAGAACAATACAGATATCTGGGATCCCCGGGTTTCATAGAGCCACTACTGAAACCCGACGTTCCCCTGGTCGTGTGGATAGCCTGTGCAATGAAATCCTAGACCCCTACGGGCGCGGAAAGTTACCCTCCAAAACCTATTGCGAGGCAGCCCCTTTCAGCACCGTGAATGGACCACCCAGCACTTCACGGAATCCGGCAACTTGGGCACCCCTCCTGGGTCAACCTGTACCCCCTACGACTGCGGCGAATAGCCCGCCAATCCAAGAGTGAAGCCCCCTCCGTCTCAATGCCATGAGATGCGGGCTTGTTGCCTTCCAGAACCCGGCTATCCGTGCACCCCACCGCGGGGTAATCCTAGTACAGAAAGTAAAATATACATACAATGGGTACATCGACCGCAACCAGGTCGTGCCCTAAAATAATAATACAAACAGGCAGTGACGGCAGTCCACATGTCGGACGCTCGCCCTGCAATATCAAATGTACATAATACAACAAAACTGTACTAGCATTGCATCCAGGCTATCCCCCACGACCGATCCGCAACATCACAGCAAAAACAAAGAACATCAACGTGAAAGTCACGTTCGCAAATCCGTCTAACCGGGCTATAGCAGTTAGACAGGATTTACCGATCAAGTGACATTCACGGTCGCAGATATAATGTAAATACTGTGAAATAATATGTTTAAAATATCCGATCGATCAAAAATTAACAAGTGGGCCCCCAAGCAATACTGTAGCACTCACAGAAATTCTGGGCCCAATATTAATATTCCAAAACCCCTAAAATTAGCCCAGAAGCCTACTGGAAAAAAATGATGCAGTGACGACACCAATGTGCGGCGGAACCGCGGCCCAAGGGGGGTTTGGCCGCGGTTCCGCGCTTCAGTGGTCGACTGACTGTGTCGAATTTTTCCAGCAGTCTTAGAATTTCCAGTACATTAGTTTTCTACAACCTGAAAAATTTTTGGAGTTCAAAAAATTTCGACAGAAAACTGATGTGAGGAAAAACACGAGTTTTTGGAATTTTGGTCGATCGGAAATGCAAACACATCAAACAAAGCTAGACGAAGTTAATGGCGAGGCTCTGATACCACTGTAAGTGCACGGCGGCGCCCCGGCCGTCAATCCGACGGCCAAATGCGGAAGCGGTGATAAACTTTAATTTTGCGAACTTAGCAAACCGGCACCACCGCGCACTAAACCCCGGATCGGGCCATTAAACTAGATCTAGCAAAGTAACAAGATAGGGAAGAGATATACCGAGTGATCCGAGTCCTCCGGTCTTCTCGTCGTCGTCCCGATCTCCCGCGGAAACTCCGGTCGTCGCCTCCTCTCCGGAAGGGCACCACATCGCCTGCATCTTTTACGGGCTCCCGCCTCTATACCGAGGCAACTCGGGCACGAAGCTGGCATGTCGACGTGCCCAAGATTTTCTATAGAATGTGGTGTAGATCATGCTAGTCTCATATAGGGTTTGTAGTTGCCTTGATGGAGGAATGGAATTTTCAAGTGGAGCTAGAATGTGTCTAGCAAGGAAAAATGAGATGAACCAAATTATCCTCATCAAAATGAAACCCTCTCATTTTTCTCCCCCTCTTGAAAATTATGGCCGGCCTTGTTCAAATGTGAGAATGGTGGAGTGGATAATACAAGGGAGGTGATGGTAGTATAAAGCAAGAGGTGACCATATCCAAACATCAACCATACTTTTCACTTCAAACCCATACCCTCTCTTTAATCAAGTGATGGTGCATCAAAAGAAAAGATGGAAGGGGAATCTAAAGATGCTATCATAATCTCTCATCTCACAAATAAACCCTCCACAAAATGTTATTTGCAAACTTGCAAATAACCCCCTCCATCGGAAAAGTCCGGCCGGGAAAGAACAAAGGAAAACCGGCCGGAACGGAATGCAAACTGGCAACTCCAGAAAACTGATCCCGTAATAAATTACAGGAAAACCCCGATACTGTGCATACACACCCGCATCTGTATTCCGACCAGATACAAATGCAATGAGACAAAATCTACACTGTACTATACTAGGATCCGGCTTAAACCAAAGCCGGCTAGTAATATCCGTTCGATCCTGATCCGTGCAATACCGCACGTATCCGATCGAACCTTGCCATATATCTATACGGCCTCTAGTACTAACCGTCCGATCCTGATCCGTGCAATACCGCACGTATCTGATCGGACCCTGCCATATCTCCATACGGCCTCTACAGCGTTTCGCCCGAAAGCTGAGTAACTGAATATGTGGTGGACTCTAAAGACTCGTAAATACTATGGCTGTGGATTTAACCACTAGCAGGTCAGAGGTATAAGCCAATACATAACGGGCCACCAGCTATTGACCAAAATGGACGTCGATGAGCGAACTCATCCTGACACCCTACTGAGCCTGTCAGTGACAATATCCGTACAGTCCGGTCCGTTCGTCTATGAGCATCGCATGTCGGGCCTAGGGGGTGGGTAAAAGTCAGACCCCCAAAAGCGGTACAAGTCGTGTCGGAGTGTAGCCCAGAACACCCTGAGATACTACTGGAATACCTACCAGTAAATCTCCTGCCTTGGCCAAGGACTTCGTGTAATGGCTCTCCTAGACACAGCGCGACCTCACCCCCAATACCGGGAGAGACGAACCCCCGAAGATCCGCTCACTGCCTCCATGTGGCTCGGGACTGTACCCAACTAAAACCTGTTTGCACGACTCCTTTGAGCCGTGGTAGGGTAGTAATCAAAGCACAGTGGGAACTCACACGAGACAAATGACGATCCCCAGGTCGATGAACTAACCTGTACACATGTCACCAGGGAACTGCTATCTGACGTCAGGTATATGACCAACTAGTATGTTCCCGGCGAGTCCTGTCCGGTGTACTCATAACCTAATGAGCACCTGTATACATCTTAGGTGAACCAACTGACACCAGTGGCCTGTGAGACCGGCCACCGCCCCTCGTCGGGGTCTCGACTGTATACACTAGTCTACTCTGGAGAATCGATGCCCTGTTTCGAAACTCCCACGACTAGGGACCATTTACGGATGTGCTTATAGACTACCAGCTCCCACGTATATGATCGCCCTCATACTGCTGGCAGTCAAGCAAGAATCCTAGGGGCTCTATCAACGTGTAATAGCGACCTGTAAGGTCACCTGAAACAGTACACGAAGATAAGGGTAAACCAGATAGCATACTATCATCTCGAGTAAGACTGTCGTACCGGGATAGGTCCTCCCTCAATCATTGCAATCACTTGCCTGTGATCCAATAATTGACTCTGAAGGCACTATCTCCAACAGTTATTAAATCTAAAAATCTAATTATTCTATACTACGATTATCTAGATCTTGTCTTGCCAGGGTTAGGTTTAGGGATAGTTTGGAAATGCAGGTAAATCTCAACGCTTTCTATACCCGAATGAAGATCTATGAGGAGTTATGGTAATTATCAATAAAGGGGATTAGATCCATTCGGGAAGGTGTTCCTTCCTCTAGGTTCTTGTCCTTCCTTTAGAGATCCTTACCCTAACCTCCATGGAAAACGCGCGCAACCGGGCCTTTACACTACGGTGTCATCGTTACCTCGAGGGGTAGGATGCCGTAGGGCGCGGTGTGTGCGTGTATGCATGGAGTCCTATTGTAAATATTTGGTGGGTAAGAAAGGGATGAGAGATCTCATCTCTCAAAATCCTTCACCAAAGCTAAACCCTAAACAAGTTCCTAGGGCATGAAATTAAATCTACCTAGGGCAAAGAATTAAAATCTACACTAGGGCGAGAAATTAAATCTACTTACAGATGCATCCCTCCAATCATCCATGCAGGGTTGTCAGATCTGAATTTCTGAATGGAAAGGAAACACCGATGCTCTCTAAAAAGAGATCTGAAATTTATAATTAAAAGGAGGAATAAGAAATTACAATGAT
This sequence comes from Agapanthus africanus, assembly GCA_030015575.1. Taxonomy (NCBI): domain Eukaryota; kingdom Viridiplantae; phylum Streptophyta; class Magnoliopsida; order Asparagales; family Amaryllidaceae; genus Agapanthus; species Agapanthus africanus. The sequence goes on from CM057340.1 coordinate 365,449,769, forward strand.
TAGAGTTCCTATTTATAGGAATAGGAAACCCTAGGTTACATTTTGATCCGCATGTCCAATTTTACAAAAATAGCCCTAGGTTGACTAGTCAACGCCGCCACAAGAATTAGGTAAATTTTTCCACTTCTGATTGCTCTTGATGGCCGCGGAACCGCGGTCTTGGTATGGGTTAGGTCGCGGTTCCGCGGCCCAATAGTGGACTTGGCTTGTCAAATTTCTTGGGCTGCTTTTGGGCTTTATTTTCTTGCTGTTTCTACATGTCTTTTTCCATTTGGGCTTCTAGGTTGGTTCCAGATCTCCAGTGAACATTATAGTGGACGTTTAACCGTTTGCCTTGTATTCTTGGACCTTGCGTTGCCTTGTTGATTGTGAACTGTTCTTCGTCTAGGCTTGACTAAGATCCTCCTAATTGTTGGTCAAAAGTCCATATTTTCATCGTCTTTACATCGTTTTCACCGTTTCCTGTCCAAGAACCTGTGACCTGTAACATGTAGCAGACATGCGTCAAAAGTACCTGTTTATTTATAAAAAGAATAAGAATGGGGAATATAATAATGCAATATTATGGTGTGAACAGTGCCCGTGAAGACTGGAGGTCTCAGCCTCATGAAATCCTGTAGCGATACTAGGATAGCCACGATAGTAGTAGTAGGAGCAACTATCTGGGTAGGAGGCACCATGGTAGTCTGTGATGTGGTAGGTACGTCCTCCGATCTCGGTGCACGACTGGCCGCTACTAAGGATCCCACCATCTGTCGTAACTCGTGCATACCTCCCATCATCTGTCGTAGCTCCTCCATACCAGACTCTAGCCTATCCTGTTAGTTATATGTATGCCCTAGAGGCCATTACTGTACATTGGATGTATATTGTAGTGGATGCTGGGACATATATAGGTAGGACTTTCTTGCTCGACATGATAGTACGCTATCTGGTTGCACTTTGTCTTAACATGTATACTTTCTGTCTCTCTGATTACATGTTGATAAAGCCCATAGGATGTGTACTCGACTTCCAGGACTATGATGTAGATCATACTAGTGGGGCCTGGGTAGTCCATGAGTACATCCTTGAATTGTTCCTAGTCGAGGGAATATCGAGACGGGGCATCGATATTCCAGAGTAGACTAGCGCATATCTTCTCGACCCATGCGATGGGCGATGGATGATCCCATATCCATTGGTGTTTGACATCGAAGATGGTATGCGGGTGCTCAGTGGAGACTGGGTACACTGAACGGACTCGCCGAGAACTCCCAGATGGTATTATACCTCACGTCAGATGGCAGTTCTCTGGTGACACTGGTACAGCTTAGTCTGTTGACCCGAGATCGTCATAGAGTCTTGTGTGTCTCCCACTGTGCTTTGATTTCCACCCTACCACGGCTCTACTGAGTTGTGCAAACAGGTGGTTTTTGGGTACAGTCCCGATTCATATGGAGGCAATGAGCGATAGGAGGGGATTCGTCTCTCCCGGTATTGGGGGTTGATGTTGTGCTATGCTCGACTGGCCATAACAGGAAATCCCTGGCCAGGGTTGCAGTGATATACTGGTAAGAGTTATCAGTAGTTTCACGAATGTTATGGACCCTGCGTCGGCATGACTTATCGAGCTATTGGGGTCTGACGTTTACCACCCCTAGGCGAGATATGCGACATATCAGACGAACAGACCGGACTATACGGTAGTGTTACTGGTCGGATTCACTGGAGTGTGAGCGGGCTTGCTCGTCGATCTTCAGATCGCTCAATACCCGGGTGGCCGTTACGTTTGGCAGACCGCTTGCGGCTTGTGGATGTTTGATATGATCATCATCCGCTGCCGGCGTATTGACGAGTCTTTAGAGTCCTACACAGAGGTTTCCTGGCTCAAGCGAAACGAAATAGGAGCGCATATGAGATATGTGCGGGACCGAGAATAATGCGTGTATGTGATACCGTATTCTATTCTCGCGATAAATGTATCGAATGGTTGTATGCGATATAACCTAGTTATCGATTCAAGCGTTGATTCGATAAGCCGATATATTGTATACTAGTCGGTTGTGTGCGACATAACCGGATCATTGAATCAAGTGTTGATATTAATGATTTAATGCATATTTATATATATGATATATTACTTTGCATCAACTAGTATCGGTTTACTTAAGATGGATTTTCTCGCTCGGGTGTGCGCATTGCATATGCGATATGTTTATGTGCACATGGATGTATCATGTTTGATGATGCATACCACTTTGGTTAAGTGTAAAGTTTGAACCATGGTTGTATTTATGTTTAGGGTTTTATTTTCTTAATTATTCATTTTATTCTTTTTGATAAATGAATAAAAGAAATGAGAAAAGAATGGTTGCTAGTTTTGTTGTTTAGTTGAAACTTCATGAAGCTTTGACCTAAGTCCACCATTCTTATCTCATTCTTAACCCTAACCATTCAACTAACCTTGGTTAACTCTCTACACTTTACCATGGTTCACTTATGATAAGAATTGATAATTCTTTTCTTTTTGGATTAATCTTTTCTTATCATTATTCTTCTTCTTCTTCATTCTTCAAGTGAAGAAGCTTGAGGTCATCAATGGTAGATTGATGTTTTGAGTGAGAAATCCAATTCCAAAGTTTACCCACATCCTATTTCTTCATCCTCTACCTCTTGCCAAGAAGTAGAGTGTGTTTCCTTCACAAGATTTTAGGGTTTGGTGAAGGTCGAGCTTGATTTAGCGATGCCTCGACGTAGATCATCTTCGGCATGGACGTCGACGACCTAGCTCGCTTTCTCTCCGACGAAGCCGACTTTAGAGCCCGGATTTCTTTTGGACAGCGGAGACGACTTCGTTGCGGAGCTATGGAGGTGGAGCACCGGATCTACAAAGGTTGTATTTCCGTATTCTCATTAGCTAAGTTGTTAGCTAGTTCGTTTTTCGCCTAGACATCTAGTTATAGATCCGTGAACTAGGGTTTGTAGGCACCATATTTTTTGAAATTGCCATGGGAGATGGCTTTGGAGACCTCACTAGGGTGCCTGTGAAATTTGGTACCCTAATTCCACAATAGCGCGGCGGAAGCGCCGCACAAAGGGGGTTTACGCGGCGGAAGGGCCGCCAATAAGAAGCCGACACGTGTCAAATTTCACAGTAACTCGTAAAATTCAATTCTCATTTTCCTGGAATATTTAAACTGAACTCAAGAGTTGAGTTGTTCTGAGTTGTTTTGGGAATCATTGTTTCGATCGGAAAGTCTAATTCTGTCCATGTGTTTTCCGGATAAATTTTAGAATATGTTAAAAAGTTCGACCGGATATAAATACCCGATTTTTCCCCTGTCGGGAAATTTCCAAGTGTTGGATTTTTCCGTAGTTTAACGACGTTCTAAGTAGTGCAAGTAACGCGATGGTCCCTCTAGAAGACACAAACCTTAACTCGATTATGTGACCGTCTTGAACTGCCCTTTGAACCTTCGGGTTTGGGGCAGTACGGCGTGCCACATGTGAGGCGTTGGCTTGACCCTTCTACGGCTGGACCGTTGGTACTGAGGTACGAACTGAATGTTGTTAGACTAGTTTCATGTGTTGATCTTTATCGGGAAAACTTGGGTGTTCAATTGTTCGATCGGAAAGTTTAACATTTTCTGTTTATCTGGAATGGGATACAATAATTGGAATTCACAATAAGTTATATGATAACTGAATGAATGTTATAAACGTAGCAGTTTAGTCTCACTTGATCGGTTGCCACGGATTTTTGATGTGATCAAAAGTCCGTCGCAATCACGTAGCGTACGCGGATATTCGCCGGTAAACTTAATAGACAGCCTCACTCCATAGCCCCGACCAAGTGACTGTAGGAGAACCCCGTCGCCGAAAGCATCCGTTCGGGTGCACGCGGTAGCGGTGTTCCGCCTTGGTGCACTTTGTCGATGGCGTCGGGGGTGCGGCCGTCTACTGAAGTTTGCGACGAGTATTCGATCAGGATGTCGGGAATCTTGTTGAATTGCCCGACTTGATATTGAAAAGTGTTTTCGATAATGAGACTAAAATGCGGGGTTTATAATTGTTAGGCATGCGATGTCTAAGTAATTCATTTGGTCAGGCATGCGATGTCTGAGGATATTGCGGATTCCAACTGTTGTAGTTTTACACTTTCTTTTCTGTGACCGTAAGTGTAATATGTGATATCGCCGGTTTCGTTGCTATATGTCAACGACAATTGGGATGCGCATATTTACTTACGTTGATGATATCTGATGTTATGTGTTGCTGGATATGTTATATTGGATCGTCGTGTTTGAATAGCCGGGGGTTTTTATGTGAGATGAGTGTTTTTTCATTTTCATTCATGTAAAAACTTGTATGTAATATTCTTTTATTTGGGGCACTTCCAGGTTGCGGAAGTAGTCACCATTTGTATATTATTTACTTTTCTGCACTAGGATAGACCCAAGGAGGGGAGCACAAGTAACCGGGTTCTGGGGTCCAGTGGGAGACCAACTCGAGGAGTCGAGTCCGGGTTTCCTAACCCTAGAATTGGCAGGGTTGCTTGCCGCTCTCGTAGGGGTCTAGGGGTGTGGGATAGGCTATTCATCACGACCGCGGAATCCGTGTTTTATACTGGCTCGTATTGAAAACACGGACGTCCTAGTATATCCAATATTTCATATGTTTCTTCTGCTGTGTTTTATCTGTGATCATGCGATGTTCTGTGTTCTGTGACAGGTATTATATATAGTATATATGATATATTATATAGACGTTGCTTATGTTTTACACCCGCGCTAGCCCTGCCTCGCTCTGGCGTTAGTTACCTAACCTAACGGTGCAGACGGGACATCGAGGCGAATGCGGATGGCATAAGCGTACGTTATATCTATCTGTGATGTTTAGGTAATATAAATGATGGGATATTCATTAATGAGATTAATGAAAGAAAATAAACCTAATTGATGTTGTGGAATCGAATTTCAAAATAAAACAGGTAGCTACAGTTCTTGCTTTGCATCGCGGTGTTCATTATAGAACATCCTGCACCTTATTCGATGAGGAAAGGACCGAGATCCCTTCACCGGGAGTGACTCCTTTAGCAATAACTGGCAGATGCTACACACTCGGTTTGTATTTGATCGCTTCTATAGTTTCTGCTTTGCACAGTGATATATATGATATATCCCGCACCTCATTCGACGAGGAAAGGGCCGACGATCCCTTCATCGGGAGTGACCCCTTTAGCAAAACTAGAAAAGCCTCAAAAACATTCCATTTAAAAACCATTTGATTCCGCAACGAGATCAAGTTCAAAGCGTTAAAGGTTTTCACAAAAACCATTCGCAACCCTCCGTCATTTTAGGAAGTAGAGTACTTAGTATTCGTGCTGTGTTTGTTGACCATAGTCAAGGCACAGTGTACGGTAGCTAAGTGATGTCTTCCTACACCGCATATGATGCGATTAGTTAGGACAGTCGCGTGACTTTGTTGACCTTAGTTAAGGGTCATGTGGGTGGGTCTAATTAATCACGAAATGACGGGTAGAACTTGACTAGTACTTATGATTTGTTGACCATAGTTAAGGTCATAGGTGCTAGGGGTAAAAACCTTTATCGGGAGTTTCAAGTGTTGAAATTTGCAATGAGATTGCATACCTTCTATGTGATAGTTGGATCCCGATACCCACTGCGAGTAATTGTTACTCCTGGGAGAGTTTTGCACTTTGCAATTAGCCGATCAAGTAGGTGTCTAGAAAGGTGTCAACGGGGTTACGCCTCTGGGAAAACGAGGTTTACAGTAATTAGGTCCGTGCGAAAGCACGGGGAACCTCCCTCAAAGTACCGACACTGGCCTGGCTGAAAGATTGGCGAACTTGTAGAGTGTAATTAATCCCGGCTAGTCTTTCCTTTTAGGGTTTGAAGGAAGATTTGATAAAAACAGTGGGAGCCATCCTGATTAGATAAAATATATAACCAATCTGATCTTGCAAGAGCGCACGCAGAGTGTTTCTTCTCTCTCTCTCCTGGTAGCGACCATATCACGCCTTAATCAAGATAATAATACGGATTATTGACCGAACCCGCTTGTTATACTGAGCTGGGAAACGTTGGTCCCGCTCCAACTTATAATTGTTATAAAACAGAGCAGGAAATAAGGGAATACCAGAATTCCTATGCCGCCCAAACGAAGAAAGTGCATATGATGCATCTCCTTCGGGTGTGTTCATTGCAAAGAACTGTTTCTCAGTATCCTCTGCATCCTGGGTATATGATACCGGATCAGGATCCCAGATATGTAATCTGTTACATAGGGCTACAAAAAGGTAGAAAAACTGAGAACGGGTGATAAGTTTCATGAGACAGAAACCGGGGCAAGTGTTGCAGCCAAGTCTGTTGGTCACTGTCACCCTGTATTACCAATACATTGATTCTGAACAAATGCTATTAGATGCTGAACCTGATATACAAAATCATATCAGTCTCTTTATTAGTAAAGAAATGATAAAATTTTGTATAATTGGATAATGTTTTGAATATTTCCTATATCAAAAGTTGATCGGTTCAGGTGCGTTATCTAAAAGCATTGATGTTCTAAATCAAACTACAGTTCTTAGTATATGGAACACACACAAGAGGAAGAGTTCAGAAATGAACGGATTCTTCTTGAGGTATTGTAGACTAGGTCAGATCAATGCGACCCGACTGGCTGAAGTAACATTTAGATGTATATTTAAATCGTTTTGAATTTACATCTTGTGCAACTCGCCAATCATGTCACAAAGATAAGATGACCATAGCTCTGTTTATTGGAAACAGAGAAAGAGTTAATGAACTCTTGGGACCGATACATGATGATGTATGTAAGGTCCCCTGTCTACACATGCCAGGACTGGTTCTTTATACTTCATTATATTCTCTGATAATCTCTCAAGATTCAGTCGTATGTTCCTGCTGAAACATAAGTCCGAAGCTTTTGAGGTATTCACAGAATATAAGTTAGAAGTAGAGAACCAATAACCGGGTATAAGTATTATGTCCTATGATGAGATCAGAGAGGAGAATACTTTTGCATAGAATTCCTGCACTATTCTAAAAGAGAATGAGATTCTCTCTCAGCATTACTCTTCCGTATACACCATAGCACGATGGTATATCGGGGTGGGGCTATCACACCCTATATGATAAGGTGTGCTCTATGATGAGTACTACTGAGTTACCTTTTTCCTTTTGGGAGTTATGCACTTGAGAAGCTGCATACCTATTGAATTAGGTTGGAATCAAATCACTGCCTACCACTCCATATAAGATATGGTATGGGAAGAACCTATCTCTTAAGTAAGTTAAGATTTGGGATTGTCCGGCCTATGTCAAAAGAAAAATCCGGACAAGATCGAGGCAAGATCAGTTCTGTAGAACTGGAAAGGTTCCAGCTGTACAAAACTGCTAATGATTTGACAGAACCAAAGGATTCAATATTTTCCGACGAACCTCAGCCTCTCCGCCGATCTAGTAGGGTTCCTCACCCACCTGAGAGATACCTCGGTTTCTCGATGACAGTGGGAGCAAGGATTGCATCATGAGATGATGACCCAACCAGTTTCGAGCAGGCCATCGAGAGTAGGGACTCTGTAAGAATGGCTGGATGCTTAGTGATCTGAGAAGGAATCCTTATACACCAACAAAGTATGGACTTTGGTTGCAATATCTGAAGGGTTAAATCCCCATCAGGAGCAAGTATATCTTGAGAAGATTACTTGGTGTAGATGGAAAAGTTGAGACTTTCAAAGCTAGACTTGTTAAAGGTTTTCGTCATCGACCAGGCATGGATAATGATGAAACCTTTTTCCAGTAGCTATGCTTAAGTCTATCCAGATTCTACTTGCCACGGCTACATACCATGACTGCGATATCTGGTGGTTGGGTGCCCTGACTGCTTTTCTAAATACTGATTTAGAAAAGAACGTCTGTAAGAACACAGCCAGAGGTCTTCGTAAACAGTGGGAGCAGCGGAAACGTGTGCAAGTTGCTTTACATAATGAAGCAGGCATCGCGGAGTTGGAACGTCTGTTTTGATGTGATAATCAAAATGTTTGACTTCATCAAAATGGTAGACGAACCTTGTATATACAAAAGGGTAGTAGAGAGTAAGGTCGTCATCTTCGTATTGTACGTAGACAACATACTCTTGATAGGAAAAGAGTTTCCTATACTACGATCGGTCAATCTCCTATTATCACTAGGATTCTCCAAATAGGATCAAAGTGATACCTCCTAAAAACCTGAGTTTTCATCTATGAGATAGATGTAACTGGATGCTAGGATTCTCACTAGATGTAGTGAGATGGTATCAATCGATCCTGAAGAGAATCACTGGAAGAGTTCCAGGGTGATAAAGACGACTGAATGTCAGTCACGGGCATTGTCTTTACCCTCAGTAAAGGGACGGTATGTTGGAAGAGTTCCAAGCTCGATACCGTGGCAAACTAGACGATAAAGGCTGGTAACATCGCTATTAAAGATACTACCAAAGAGGCTGTTTGGGTGTATATTGGTTCATAAGATGAACTAGGTTCCTGCCATTGTATGACAATGGAAGCGTGGTTTCGACCCTGGAACCCTGGTCCCATCAGTGACCCATATAAATTCTGAGGAAGCATCACCTGATCATGGAGATAGTTGATCTCCAGGGTGATCGAGGTAAGGAGAGAAGACTCAGAGGACAACACGGCGGATCCACTCACGAAGGCCCTTTTCCCAAAGAGAGACAATTTAGGGGATGGTTGAGTATGTGATACTGCAACCACTGCTACAGATGGCCCTAGTGCAAGTGGGAGATTGTTAGTTATATGTATGCCCTAGAGGCCATTACTGTACATTGGATGTATATTGTAGTGGATGCTGGGACATATATAGGTAGGACTTTCTTGCTCGACATGATAGTACGCTATCTGGTTGCACTTTGTCTTAACATGTATACTTTCTGTCTCTCTGATTACATGTTGATAAAGCCCATAGGATGTGTACTCGACTTCCAGGACTATGATGTAGATCATACTAGTGGGGCCTGGGTAGTCCATGAGTACATCCTTGAATTGTTCCTAGTCGAGGGAATATCGAGACGGGGCATCGATATTCCAGAGTAGACTAGCGCATATCTTCTCGACCCATGCGATGGGCGATGGATGATCCCATATCCATTGGTGTTTGACATCGAAGATGGTATGCGGGTGCTCAGTGGAGACTGGGTACACTGAACGGACTCGCCGAGAACTCCCAGATGGTATTATACCTCACGTCAGATGGCAGTTCTCTGGTGACACTGGTACAGCTTAGTCTGTTGACCCGAGATCGTCATAGAGTCTTGTGTGTCTCCCACTGTGCTTTGATTTCCACCCTACCACGGCTCTACTGAGTTGTGCAAACAGGTGGTTTTTGGGTACAGTCCCGATTCACATGGAGGCAATGAGCGATAGGAGGGGATTCGTCTCTCCCGGTATTGGGGGTTGATGTTGTGCTATGCTCGACTGGCCATAACAGGAAATCCCTGGCCAGGGTTGCAGTGATATACTGGTAAGAGTTATCAGTAGTTTCACGAATGTTATGGACCCTGCGTCGGCATGACTTATCGAGCTATTGGGGTCTGACGTTTACCACCCCTAGGCGAGATATGCGACATATCAGACGAACAGACCGGACTATACGGTAGTGTTACTGGTCGGATTCACTGGAGTGTGAGCGGGCTTGCTCGTCGATCTTCAGATCGCTCAATACCCGGGTGGCCGTTACGTTTGGCAGACCGCTTGCGGCTTGTGGATGTTTGATATGATCATCATCCGCTGCCGGCGTATTGACGAGTCTTTAGAGTCCTACACAGAGGTTTCCTGGCTCAAGCGAAACGAAATAGGAGCGCATATGAGATATGTGCGGGACCGAGAATAATGCGTGTATGTGATACCATATTCTATTCTCGCGATAAATGTATCGAATGGTTGTATGCGATATAACCTAGTTATCGATTCAAGCGTTGATTCGATAAGCCGATATATTGTATACTAGTCGGTTGTGTGCGACATAACCGGATCATTGAATCAAGTGTTGATATTAATGATTTAATGCATATTTATATATATGATATATTACTTTGCATCAACTAGTATCGGTTTACTTAAGATGGATTTTCTCGCTCGGGTGTGCGCATTGCATATGCGATATGTTTATGTGCACATGGATGTATCATGTTTGATGATGCATACCACTTTGGTTAAGTGTAAAGTTTGAACCATGGTTGTATTTATGTTTAGGGTTTTATTTTCTTAATTATTCATTTTATTCTTTTTGATAAATGAATAAAAGAAATGAGAAAAGAATGGTTGCTAGTTTTGTTGTTTAGTTGAAACTTCATGAAGCTTTGACCTAAGTCCACCATTCTTATCTCATTCTTAACCCTAACCATTCAACTAACCTTGGTTAACTCTCTACACTTTACCATGGTTCACTTATGATAAGAATTGATAATTCTTTTCTTTTTGGATTAATCTTTTCTTATCATTATTCTTCTTCTTCTTCATTCTTCAAGTGAAGAAGCTTGAGGTCATCAATGGTAGATTGATGTTTTGAGTGAGAAATCCAATTCCAAAGTTTACCCACATCCTATTTCTTCATCCTCTACCTCTTGCCAAGAAGTAGAGTGTGTTTCCTTCACAAGATTTTAGGGTTTGGTGAAGGTCGAGCTTGATTTAGCGATGCCTCGACGTAGATCATCTTCGGCATGGACGTCGACGACCTAGCTCGCTTTCTCTCCGACGAAGCCGACTTTAGAGCCCGGATTTCTTTTGGACAGCGGAGACGACTTCGTTGCGGAGCTATGGAGGTGGAGCACCGGATCTACAAAGGTTGTATTTCCGTATTCTCATTAGCTAAGTTGTTAGCTAGTTCGTTTTTCGCCTAGACATCTAGTTATAGATCCGTGAACTAGGGTTTGTAGGCACCATATTTTTTGAAATTGCCATGGGAGATGGCTTTGGAGACCTCACTAGGGTGCCTAGGAACCCTACATATCCATGCGGCCTGGGGAATGCGGATCAGGCTGTCCCTGAGGCGTAGGTTTACCACCCTGCTCGGTCCTCGTCTCGGACGAGCCTGCTCTGATCTCATCTCGGGCGGCAGCCCTCTGCGCTCTCGTAGCCTTCGGCGGTATAGTGGCTGGTACAGGAAACAGGATAATAAGAACAGTGCAATAGAATCATAGAATACACGGAATTGAAGAAGGGATTTTCAAGCAAGTATATCCGAATGTCACTTAGGCGGAGTACCGTATCGCAAGTATGCCGCGGACATACACACGCTACGTTACCCTGCTTAAGTCACTTATTCCATCTATCAAAGGTCATCCTACACTCAGAAAGGTAAAACCTATCGCTCTGATACCAACTTTGTCACGACCCGCAGGATACGGAACGTGACTGGCACTTAAGTTACGAAACGTCTCAAGGCGTCCGTAAAATAAGTAAGCCAAAGCCCAGAAATTAAAACCAATTAAGCAGTAGAGTGAAGGAAAAACCAATCAATTGAAAACAAATTTATCAAATAAGTCATATCAAGCCCTTTTAAAAGCAATGTCCATTTTTCCAAAAATTTCGGCAGAGTCTCCTTTGTAAATACTGGCCCCCAAAATGGGTACAATAAGAATATATATGAATACAAAAATAAGGCATCCCAATGCGGGAGCTAGCACTTCGCCACAAGGCGATCACAAATCCCACGCAATGTAAATCAGCAATGTGCATAAATAAACATAAGAAGCACAAGTAAAATATCATGTCGACTCAAGTGAGCTCGACCCCAAAATACAGCATAAAAAGTCCACAAATCTCACAGTCTCGTCTCTAGGTCAATATACAACAATATAAATAACAGGTACGGCTGATACAGTAGATGGAGTACTCTAGATACCATAAATATACAAGGGGGTACAAAATGATAACACAACCTACCTACGAGCAAAAGCCTCGAGTCCAGGCAAAGGACGCAAAAGAAGCTAGTGCGCCCGCCGCTACTGAGCTGACGGAGCGGACCTGCAAAAAGGCTGTGGCACAACGGGGGTGAGTTGCCAACTCGTGAGTAATAAATAACATCTATAGAGGCTATCGCAAGCATGCACACAAGCATCCTAGCATCTACAATACAGGTATGGCAGGATATACTAGCAGGTATGTATGCAACATGAATGTACTAGCAGGTATGAATGTAATATGAATCAACTCGTGATCTGAATATATAGGTACAAGAAGTCATATTTTTCTTTTAGGAATCTCTTATTTTTTTGAAATATCAGCACAATACAAATAGAATCAACAAGAATCCGTGTCCAGCATCGACACCTCAAAACTGTCTCAATCTCATGTATCCATATCATAGTATCTCTGGCCTCAGCCGTCCGGCTGACCCATCTCAAATGTCAATATCTCATCATCTCGCGGCCACGGTCGGTATCCTCTAAATATCCACCGTGCCAAAAAGTCACCGGTAGGTAGTCCATCCCATGCCAGGCACATCGTCTACTACTCGAACTTCTTGCCCCGGGGTACCTTACCGGGCCCACCATGTACCAGAGACGGTTCATCCAACTCCTCGAAACGGGTCTCGAAAACCACAGCAAACTCATGGTGGACGACACTTACATCACTAGAAAACCGCAATTTTGCATATTTTAAAAAGGGTAATAAGTTTTAGAAATTTTGCGGCTTTCCCCCGAAATCCAGAAATATCATAAATCTCAAGAAATCCTCATAAGTGCATATGTCAATGATAATGAATGCATATGGTATCACTAATCAAATTGCAATGTATGATTAATAGACTAGGCATGAACAAATGATGTAATGAGATACATGCACATGAATAGCAATTCTACAATTTTATTTTAAGGATTTAATGCAAAAGCATAGGTTTACGCATCATTATGGTGACAATGTTCTAGATTATAAGTTACCTAGTGTCGTGGCATGGCAATTACCAGGGCGTGTGTGTACACATGAATAGTGCTCGTGCTGCATATAAAAACCTTGGCAATGGTGCAGGTGTCCTATGGAACGAGTTCACATATGTAGGTAAAACATAGATCATGAATGTAGCAGATAACATGCAAGTATTATACCCCTAATTACTAACATCACTAAGAATCTTTTAAAATTACTAAAACTATCGGGCGACATGCGCCATCCAAACGATAGTCCCCCGTAGATGTTACATCTACTCACCGGAAATCCCCAGCTAGCTATGTCCAATCACCGCTTTCCCTTTTCGTGCCGCGTCCGAAGTCTCCGCGACCGATCCTGAAATTTGCACCAATACAAAACATAAGGTTACATATCATGAAACGATGTAAATCCCGAACGAAAATATCAACGTTCACAAGCTAGGCACAGCTTGCATAAGGTGCGCTGAATACACACGAAAATCGCAAAAACTAACTAGAATCGTCTTTTTGGGGCGCCCGGCAAAACTAAAACCTGATCACACAAAATTCCGCATTCACATACCCTACAAATCATAGGAGATGCTAAAAATATCATCAAGGTATCACAAATAATCCACCACTTAATTTTTATAAAAACCTAGCAAGCACAAAGGATTTCCAAATTCGTGCAAACTTCGCGGATTTGCGACAAAAAGACTACAATCAAATATAACATCCAACCGCACAACTAGTTAGCCACAACCACTAAAATTACAACACATTAGCAATGCTTCAAATCCTATTTTCCATAAACAAATCTTTCTTGAATTTATAACCTAGCAATTCCAAATCAAATTCCACACTTGAAAACTTAAATTAACATAAATAAAAGTCCACAAATGAAAATTAACCTCTTAGATTAGGTTAGCAAAAATAACTAGATAGCAAAATAGATTTAATTAGCCTAGTAATTGTGTCCTAAAACCCAAGTTCATATCAAACTACTCTCTTTAAAAAAAACTAGATTAGAAATTAACAACAAAATTAACACTTCAAGGTTCTAATTTAGCATATAACTGTTAGTTATATGTATGCCCTAGAGGCCATTACTGTACATTGGATGTATATTGTGGTGGATGCTGGGACATATATGGGTAGGACTTTCTTGCTCGACATGATAGTACGCTATCTGGTTGCTCTTTATCTTAACATGTATACTTTCTGTTTCTCTGTTACATGTTGATAAAACCCTTAGGATATGTACTCGACTTCCAGGACTATGATGCAGATCATACTAGTGGGGTCTGGGTAGTCAATGAGTACATCCTTCAAAGTTCCTAGTCGTGGGAATATCGAGACAGGGCATCGATATTCCAGAGTAGACTAGCGTATATCCTCTCGACCTATGTGATGGGCGATAGATGATCCCATATCCATTGGTGTTTGACATCGGAGATGGTATGCGGGTGCTCAGTGGAGACTGGGTACACTGAACGGACTCGCCGAGAACTCCCAGATGGTATTATACCTCACGTCAGATGGCAGTTCTCTGGTGACACTGGTACAGCTTAGTCTGTTGACCCGAAATCGTCATAGAGTCTTGTGTGTCTCCCACTGTGCTTTGATTTCCACCCTACCACGGCTCTACTGAGTCGTGCAAACAGGTGGTTTTTGGGTACAGTCCCGATTCACATGGAGGCAATGAGCGATAGGAGGGGATTCGTCTCTCCCGGTATTGGGGGTTGATGTTGCGCTATGCTCGACTGGCCATGATAGGAAATCCCTGGCCAGGGTTGCAGTGACCTGCTGGTAAGTGTTATCAGTAGTTTCACACATATCATGGACTTCACGTCGGCATGACTTATCGAGCTACTGGGGTCTGACATTTACCACCCCTAGGCGAGATATGCGACATATCAGACGAATAGACCGGACTGTACGGTAAGTGTTACTGGTTGGATTCACAGGAGTGTGAGTGGGCTTGCTCATCGTTCTTCTGATCGCTCAATACCCTGGTGGCCGTTATGTTTAGCAGACCGCTTGCGGCTTGTGGATGTTTGATATGATCATCATCTGCTGCCGGCGTATTGACGAGTCTTTAGAGTCCTACACAGAAGTTTTCTGGCCCAAGCGAAACGAAATAGGAGAGCATATGAGATATGTGCGAGACCGAGAATAATGCGTGTATGTGATACCGTATTTCATTCTCGCGATGAATATGTCGAATGGTTGTATGCGATATAACCTAGTTATCGAATCAAGGATTGATTCGATAAGCCGATACATTGGATACTAGCCGGTTATATGCGATATGACCGGATCATTGAATCAAGTGTTGATTTAATGATTTAATGTATAATTATATATTTGATATATTACTTTGCATTAACTAGTATTTGTTCACTTTAAAAGGATTTTCTCACTTGATGTACACAAGTTGTATATGTGATATACTTTTGTGCACATATTTGTATCATGTTTGATGATACATGCTCACTTGGGTTTATGTAAAGAATTGGACCATGGTTAAGTTAATGATTAGGGTTTTGGTTTATTTAATTACTTATCTATTTATTTATAATTCTTATTTTAGAAAAGATAAAGAGAAAAGAATGGTTGCAAGTTTTGTTTTTCTTTAAAGCTTCTTGAAGCTTTGAACAAGTCCACCATTCTTGTCTCTTCCTTAACCCTAACCATTCAAGTTAACCACAGTCTATTCTCTACACCTAACTAAGGTTGCCAAATGATAAGTATTCATTTGTTTTTCTTTTTAGATATACTTATCATAACATTCCTTCATCTTCTTCTTCATCATCAACATGAAGAAAGCTTGCTCCATCAATGGAAACTTGAGCTAATGAGTGAGAAATCCAATTCTAAAGTGAACCCACCTCCTATTTCTTCATCATCTACCTCTTGCCAAGTAGTATAGGGTGTTTCCTTCACAAGTTTTCAAGGCTTGGTGAAGTTGGAGCTTGATCTTGTGATGCCTCGACGTAGATCATCTTCGGCATCGAACCGACGACCAAGCCCGCCCATTTATCCGATGAAGCCGATGCTAGAGTCATGGATTTGATTTGGACAGCGGAGGGACCTCATCACGGAGCTTAGGACGTGGAGGACCGGATCTACAAAGGTTGTAGCTTCTTTCCTTTAGTTAAAGTCGTTAACTTGCATCGCATAGCCTATATATCTAGTTAACGATCCGTATTAGGATTTGTAGGCACATGTAAAATTTGAATTAGCCATGTTTGATGCCTTGCGAAACTTCATTAGTGTGCCTAGGAACCCTACAGTGGTATCAGAGCCTAGCTAGAGCCTTAGGCGATGCGTAGACGGAATTAGAAATCCGATCGAACCCAAACCCAAACCCTAAAATGCTCTCTGTACATTTTTGTAATTCGTGGTTTTTTTAGTATTAAAAATATGCAGAAAAATCAGCAGGGAATCCTAAGAATTACTGTGCAACACGTGTCCATGATTCATTCTAAGCGCGGCGGAACCGCGGCACGAGCATGGCTCGTGCGGCGGTTCCGCGGCCATTATGTCACATCAGCTGTAGAAATTTATACAGTAATTCTTATGTTGCAGTGCTGGTTTTCCTGGGAATTTTTAATAATTTTTCAAGAGTTGAATTTTCTGGGTTGTATTGGGGTCTCGGTGTTTCGACCGGATTGTCTAATTTTGTCAGTGTGTGTTTTTCCGGGTAATTTTAGAATATGTTAAAAAGTTCGACCGGATATAAATACCCATTTTTCCCCTGCCGGGAAAATTTCCAAGTGTTGGATTTTTCCGTGGTTTAAGGACGTTCTAAGTAGTGCAAGTAACGCGATGGTCCCTCTAGAAGATAACAAAACTTAACTCGATTATGTGACCGTCTTGAACTGCCCTTTGAACCTTCGGGTTTGGGGCAGTACGGCGTGCCACATGTGAGGCATTGGCTTGACCCTTCTACGGCTGGACCGTTGGTACTGTGGCATGAACTGGATGTTTTTAAACTTGTTTCATGTGTTGATCTGTTTCGGGAAAAGTTGGGTGTTCGATTGTTCGTTCGGAAAGTTTGACATTTTCTATTTATCCGGAATGTGATACAATAATTGGAATTCACAAGTAGTTATGAGACAACTGAATGAATGTAATAAACATAGCAGTTTAGTCTCACTTGATCGGTTGCCACGGAATTTTGATGTGATTAAAAGTCCGTCGCAATCACGTAGCGTACGCGGATGCTCGCCGGGTAAACTTTATAGACAGCCTCGCCCCATAGCCCCGACCAAGTGACAGTAGGAGAACCCCGTCGCCGAAAGCATCCGTTCGGGTGCTCGCGGCAGCGGTGTTCCGCCTTGGTTCACTTCGTCGACGGCGTCGGGGGTGCGGCCGCCTACTGAAGTTTGCGACGAGCATTCGATCAAAATGTCGGGAATCTTGTTGAATTGCCCGACTTGATATTGAAAAGAGTTTTCGATTTTGAGACTAAAATGCGGGGTTTATAATTGTTAGGCATGCGATGTCTAAAGAATTCATTTGGTCAGGCATGCGATGTCTGAGGTGGTTGCGGATTCCAACTGTTGTAGTTTTACACTTTCTTTTCTGTGACCGTAAGTGTAATATGTGATATCACCGGTTTCGTTGCTATATGTCAACGACAATTAGGATGCGCATATTTACTTACGTTGATGACATGCGATGTTATGTGTTGCTGGATATGTTATATTGGATCGTCGTGTTTGAATAGCCGGGGGTTTTTATGTGTGATGAGTGTTTTTCATTTTCATTCATGTAAATACTTGTATGTAATATTCTTTTATTGGGGCACTTCCAGGTTGCGGAAGATGTCACCGTTGATGTATATTAATTATTTTTCCGCATTAGGATAGACCCAAGGAGGGGAGCACAAGTAACCGGGTTCTGCGGTCCAGTGGGAGACCAACTCGAGGAGTCGAGTCCGGGTCTCCTAACCCTAGAATTGGTAGGGTTGCTTGCCGCTCTCGTACGGGTCTTGGGGTGTGGGATTGGCTATTCATCACGACCGTGGAATCCGTGTTTTATACTGGCTCGTATTGAAAACACGGACGTCCTAGTATATCCAATATTTCATATGATATTTTCTGCTGCGTTATCTGTGATGTGATCATGTGATGTTCTGTGATAGATATAGTATATAGTATATATGATATATTATATAAACGTTGCTTATGTTTTACACCCGTGCTAGCCCTGCCCCGCTCTGCCGTTAGTTACCTAACCTAACGGTGCAGACGGGACATCGAGGCGAATGCGGATGGCATAAGCGTACGTTATATTTATCTGTGATGTTTAGGTGGACTTAAATGATGGGATATTCATTAATGAGATTAATGAAAGAAAATAAACATAATTGATGTTGTGGAATCGAATTTCTAAATAAAAACAGGTAGCTACAGTTCTTGCTTTGCATCGCGGTGTTCATTATAGAACATCCTGCACCTTATTCGATGAGGAAAGGACCGAGATCCCTTCACCGGGAGTGACTCCTTTAGCAATAACTGGCAGATGCTACAACCCTCGGTTTGTCATTTGATTGCTTCTATAGTTTCTGCTTTGCACAGTGATATATATGATATATCCCGCACCTCATTCGACGAGGAAAGGGCAGACGATCCCTTCACCGGGAGTGACCCCTTTAGCAAAACTAGAAAAGCTTCAAAAACATTCCATTTAAAAACCATTTGGTTCCGCAACGAGATCAAGTTCAAAGCGTTAAAGGTTTTCATAAAAACTATTCGCAACCCTCCGTTATTTTAGGAAGTAGAGTACTTAGTATTCGTGCTGTGTTTGTTGACCTTAGTTAAGGCACAATGTACGGTAGCTAAGTGATGTCTTCCTACACCGCATATGATGCGATTAGTTAGGACAGTCGCGTGACTTTGTTGACCTTAGTTAAGGGTCATGTGGGTGGGTCTAATTAATCATGAAATGACGGGTAGAACTTGACTAATGCTTATGATTTGTTGACCATAGTTAAGGTCATAAGTGCTAGGGGTAAAAATCTTCATCGGGAGTTTCAAGTGTTGAAATTTGCAATGAGATTGCATACCTTCTATGTGATAGTTGGATCCCGATACCCACTGCGAGTAATTGTTACTCCTGGGAGAGTTTTGCACTTTACAATTAGCCGATCAAGTAGGTGTCTAGAAAGGTGTCAACGGGGTTACGCCTCTGGGAAAACGAGGTTTACTGTAATTAGGTCCGTGCGAGAGCACGGGGAACCTCCCTCAAAGTACCGACACTGGCCTGGCTGAAAGATTGGCGAACTTGTAGAGTGCAATTAATCCCGGCTAGTCTTTCCTTTTAGGGTTTGAAGGAAGATTTGATAAAAACAGTGGGAGCCATCCTGATTAGATAAAATAATAACCAATCTATTTTTGCAAGAGCGCACGCTGAGTGTTTTCTTCTCTCTCTCTCCAGGTAGCGACCATATCACGTCTTAATCAAGATAATAATATGGATGTATTGACCGAACCCGCTAGTTATATTGAGCTGGGGAACGTTGGTCCCGCTCCAACTTATAATTGTTATAAGACAGAGCAGGAATTGGGGGAATACCAGGATTCCCATGCCGCCCAAACGAAGAAAGTGCATATGATGCATCTCCTTCGGGTGTGTTCATTACAAAGAACTGTTTCTCAGCATCCTCTGCATCCTGGGTATATGATACCGGATCAGGATCCCAGATATGTAATCTGTTACATAGGGCTACAAAAGGGTAGAAAAACTGAGAACGGGTGATAAGTTTCATGCGACAGAAAACGGGGCAAGTGTTGCAGCCAAGTCTGTTGGTCACTATCACCCTGTATTACTAATACATTGATTCTGAACAAATGCTATTAGATACCGAACCTGATATACAAAATCATATCACACTCTTTACAAGTAAAGAAATGATAAAATTTTGTATTGTTGGATATTGTTTTGAACATTTCCTATATCAAAAGTTGATCGGTTCAGGCACGTTATCTAAAAGCAATGATGTTCTAAATCAAACTACAGTTCCTAGTATACAGAACACACACAAGAGGAAGAGTTCAGAAATGAACGAATCATTCTTGAGGCATTGTAGACTAGGTCATATCAATGCGACCCGACTGGCTGGAGTTACATTTTAGATGCATATTTAAATCAGTTTGAATTTACATCTTGTGAAACTTGCCAGTCATGTCACAAATATAAGATGACCATAGCTCTGTTTGTTGGAAACAGAGAAAGAGTTAGTAAACTCTTAGGACTGATACATTATGATGTATGTAAGGTCTCCTGTCTACAAATGCCAGGACTGGTTCTTTATACTTCATTACGTTCTCCGATGATCTCTCAAGATTCTGACATATGTTCCTGTTGAAACACAAGTCCGAACCTTTTGAGATATTCACAGAATATAAGTTAGAAGTAGAGAACTAACAACCGGGTATAAGTATTATGTCCTATGATAAGATCAGGGAGGAGAATACTTGTGCATGGCATTCCTGGACTATTCTAAAGGAAAATGAGATTCTCTCTCCGTACTACTCCTCTGAATACACCACAGCACAACGGTGTATCGGGGCGGAGTAATCGCACAATATTAGATATCGTGTACTCTATGATGAGTATTACTGAGTTACCTATTTCCTTTTTTGGGTTGTGCACTTGAGAAGCTGCATACCTATTGAATTGGGTTCAAATCAAATCAGTTGCCTACCACTTCATATGTGATATGGAAAGGGAAGAGCCCATATCTTAAGTTAGTTAAGATTTGGGGTTGTCTGGCCTATGTCGAAAGCAAAATCCGAACAAGATCGAGGTAAAGTGAGTTGTGTAGAACTGGAAAGGTTCCAGCTATACAAAACTGCAGCTGATGATTTGACTGAACCAAAGGATTCAATAGTTCCCGACAAAGCTCAGCCTCTCCGCCGATCTAGCAGGGTTTCTCACCTGCTTGAGAGATACTTCGGTTTCTCGATGACAGTGGGAGTAAGGATTGCATCATGAAATGATGACACAACTAGATTCGAGCGGGCCATCAAGAGTAGGGACTCTTTAAGAATGGCTGGATGCTTAGCAATCTGAGATGGAATCCATATACACCAACAAAGTATGGACTCTGGTTGCGATATCTGAAGGGTTAAATCCCCATCAGGAGCAAGTATATCTTGAGAAGATTACTTGGTGTAGATGGACAAGTTGAGACTTTCAAAGCTAGACTTGTTAAAGGTTTTCGTCATCGACCAGGCACGAATAATGATGAAACCTTTTCCAGGGACAATGCTTAAGTCCATCCAGATCCTACTTGCCACGGCTACATACCATGACTACGATATCTGGTGGTTGGGTGCCATGACTACTTTTCTAAATAATGATTTAGAAGAGAACGTATATAAGAACACAGCCAGAGGGCTACGTAAACAAAGGGAGCAGCGGAAACGTGTGCAAGATGTTTTATGTGATGAAGCAAGCATCGCGGAGTTGGAACATCTGTTTTGATGAGTTAGTCAAACAGTTTGACATCATCAAAATGGTAGATGAACCTTGTATATACAAAACGGTAGTAGAGAGTAAGGAGGTCATCCTCGTATAGTACTTGGACAACATACTCTTGATAGGAAAAGAGTTTCCTATACTACGATCGGTCGATCTCCTCTTATCACATGGATTCTCCATATAGGATCAAAGTGATACCTCCTAAATCCTGAGTTCTCATCTATGAGATAGATGTAATTGGATGCTAGGATTCACACTAGATGTAGTGAGATGGTATCAAACGATCCTGGGGAGAATCACTGGAAGAGTTCCACACTGATAAGCACGACTGAATGTCAGTCACAGGCATTGTCTTTACCCTCGGTAAAGGGACGGTATGTTGGAAGATTTCCAAGCTAGATACCGTGACAAACTAGACGATAAAGGCTGGTAACATCGCTATTAAAGATACTACCAAAGAGGCAGTTTGGGTGTATATTGGTTCATAGAATGAACTAGGTTCCTACCATTGTGTGACAATGGAAGTGTGGCTTTGGCCCTAGAACCCTGGTCCCATTAGTGACCCAGACATATTCTGAGGCAGCATCACCTGATCAACGAGATAGTTGATCTCCAGGTTGATCGAGGTTAGGAGAGCAGACTCAGAGGACAACACGGCGGATCCACTCACGAAGGCTTTTTCCTAAAGAGAGACTTTTAGGGGATGGTTGAGTATTAGATACTGCAACTACTGCTACAGATGGCCCTAGTGCAAATGGGAGATTGTTAGTTATATGTATGCCCTAGAGGCCATTACTGTACATTGGATGTATATTGTAGTGGATGCTGGGACATATATGGGTAGGACTTTCTTGCTCGACATGATAGTACGCTATCTGGTTGCTCTTTATCTTAACATGTATACTTTCTGTTTCTCTGTTACAAGTTGATAAAGCCCTTAGGATATGTACTCGACTTCCAGGACTATGATGCAGATCATACTAGTGGGGTCTGGGTAGTCAATGAGTATATCCTTCAAAGTTCCTAGTCGTGGGAATATCGAGACAGGGCATCGATATTCCAGAGTAGACTAGCGTATATCCTCTCGACCCATGTGATGGGCGATGGATGATCCCATATCCATTGGTGTTAGACATCGGAGATGGTATGCGGGTGCTCAGTGGAGACTGGGTACACTGAACGGACTCGCCGAGAACTCCCAGATGGTATTATACCTCATGTCAGATGGCAGTTCTCTGGTGACACTAGTACAGCTTAGTCTGTTGACCCAAGATCGTCATAGAGTCTTGTGTGTCTCCCACTGTGCTTTGATTTCCACCCTACCACGGCTCTACTGAGGCGTGCAAACAGGTGGTTTTTGGGTACAGTCCCGATTCATATGGAGGCAATGAGCGATAGGAGGGGATTCGTCTCTCCCGGTATTGGGGTTGATGTTGCGCTATGCTCGACTGGCCATGACAGGAAATCCCTGGCCAGGGTTGCAGTGACCTGCTGGTAAGTGTTATCAGTAGTTTCACACATGTCATGGACTTCACGTCGGCATGACTTATCGAGCTACTGGGGTCTGACGTTTACCACCCCTAGGTGAGATATGCGACATATCAGACAAATAGACCGGACTGTACGGTAAGTGTTACTGGTTGGATTCACAGGAGTGTGAGCGGGCTTTCTCGTCGTTCTTCTGATCGCTCAATACCCGGGTGGTCGTTACGTTTAGCAGACCGCTTGCGGCTTGTGGATGTTTGATATGATCATCATCTGCTGCCGGCGTATTGACGAGTCTTTAGAGTCCTACACAGAGGTTTCCTGGCCCAAGCAAAACGAAATAGGAGCGCATATGAGATATGTGCGGGACCGAGAATAATGCGTGTATGTGATACCGTATTTCATTCTCGCGATGAATGTGTCGAATGGTTGTATGCGATATAACCTAGTTATCGAATCAAGGATTGATTCGATAAGCCGATACATTGGATACTAGCCGGTTATATGCGATATGACCGAATCATTGAATCAAGTGTTGATTTAATGATTTAATGTATAATTATATATTAGATATATTACTTTTCATTAACTAGTATTTGTTCACTTTAAATGGATTTTCTCACTTGATGTACATAAGTTGTATATGTGATATACTTTTGTGCACTTATTTGTATCATGTTTGATGATACATGCTCACTTGGGTTTATGTAAAGAATTGGACCATTGTTAAATTAATGATTAGGGTTTTGGTTTATTTAATTACTTATCAATTTATTTATAATTCTTATTTTAGAAAAGATAAAGAGAAAAGAATGGTTGCAAGTTTTGTTTTTCTTTGAAGCTTCTTGAAGCTTTGAACAAGTCCACCATTCTTGTCTCTTCCTTAACCCTAACCATTCAAGTTAACCATAGTCTATTCTCTACACCTAACTAAGGTTTCCAAATGATAAGTATTCATTTGTTTTTCTTTTTAGATATACTTATCATAATATTCCTTCTTCTTCTTCTTCATCATCAACATGAAGAAAGCTTGCTCCATCAATGGCAACTTGAGCTAATGAGTGAGAAATCCAATTCTAAAGTGAACCCACCTCCTATTTTTTCATCCTCTACCTCTTGCCAAGTAGTATAGGGTGTTTCCTTCATAAGTTTTCAAGGCTTGGTGAAGTTGGAGCTTGATCTTTTGATGCCTCGACGTAGATCATCTTCGGCATCGAACCGACGACCAAGCCCGCCCATTTCTCCGATGAAGCCGATGCTAGAGTCATGGATTTGATTTGGACAGTGGAGGGACCTCATCACGGAGCCTAGGACGTGGAGGACCGGATCTACAAAGGTTGTAGCTTCTTTCCTTTAGTTAAATTCGTTAACTTGCATCGCATAGCCTATATATCTAGTTAACGATCCGTATTAGGGTTTGTAGGCACATGTAAAATTTGAATTAGCCATGTTTGATGCCTTGCGAGACTTCATTAGTGTGCCTAGGAACCCTACAGTGGTATCAGAGCCTAGCTAGAGCCTTAGGCGATGCGTAGACGGAATTAGAAATCCGATCGAACCGAAACCCAAACCCTAAAATGCTCTCTGTACATTTTTGTAATTCGTGGTTTTTTGAGTATTAAAAATATGCAGAAAAATCAGCAGGGAATCCTCAGAATTACTGTGCAACACGTGTCCATGATTCATTCTAAGCGCGGCGGAACCGCGGCACGAGCATGGCTCGTGCGGCGGTTCCGCGGCCATTATGTCACATCAGCTGTAGAAATTTATACAGTAATTCTTATGTTGCAGTGCTGGTTTTCCTGGGAATTTTTAATAATTTTTCAAGAGTTGAATTTTCTGGGTTGTATTGGGGTCTCGGTGTTTCGACCGGATTGTCTAATTTTGTCAGTGTGTGTTTTCCGGGAAATTTTAGAATATGTTAAAAAGTTCGACCGGATATAAATACCCATTTTTCCCCTGCCGGGAAAATTTCCAAGTGTTGGATTTTTCCGTGGTTTAAGGACGTTCTAAGTAGTGCAAGTAACGCGATGGTCCCTCTAGAAGACAACAAACCTTAACTCGATTATGTGACCGTCTTGAACTGCCCTTTGAACCTTCGGGTTTGGGGCAGTACTGCATGCCACATGTGAGGCGTTGGCTTGACCCTTCTACGGCTGGACCGTTGGTACTGAGGCATGAACTGGATGTTTTTAAACTTATTTCATGTGTTGATCTGTTTCGGGAAAACTTGGGTGTTCGATTGTTCGATCGGAAAGTTTCACATTTTCTATTTATCCGGAATGTGATACAATAATTGGAATTCACAAGTAGTTATGAGATAACTGAATGAATGTTATAAACATAGCAGTTTAGTCTCACTTGATCGGTTGCCACGGAATTTTGATGTGATCAAAAGTCCGTCGCAATCACGTAGCGTACGCGGATGCTCGCCGGGTAAACTTAATAGACAGCCTCGCCCCATAGCCCCGACCAAGTGACTGTAGGAGAACCCCGTCGCCGAAAGCATCTGTTCGGGTGCTCGCGGCAGCGGTGTTCCGCCTTGGTTCACTTCGTCGACGGCGTCGGGGGTGCGGCCGCCTACTGAAGTTTGCGACGAGCATTCGATCAAAATGTCGGGAATCTTGTTGAATTGCCCGACTTGATATTAAAAAGTGTTTTCGATTTTGAGACTAAAATGCGGGGTTTATAATTGTTAGGCATGCGATGTCTAAAGAATTCATTTGGTCAGGCATGCAATGTCTGAGGTGGTTGCGGATTCCAACTGTTGTAGTTTTACACTTTCTTTTCTGTGACCGTAAGTGTAATATGTGATATCGCAGGTTTCGTTGCTATATGTCAACGATAATTGGGATGCGCATATTTACTTACGTTGATGACATGTGATGTTATGTGTTGCTGGATATGTTATATTGGATCGTCGTCTTTGAATAGCCGGGGTTTTTTATGTGAGATGAGTGTTTTTCATTTTCATTCATGTAAATACTTGTATGTAATATTCTTTTATTAGGGCACTTCCAGGTTGCGGAAGATGTCACCGTTGATGTATATTATTTACTTTTCCGCATTAGGATAGACCCAAGGAGGGGAGCACAAGTAACCGGGTTCTGGGGTCCAGTGGGAGACCAATTCGAGGAGTCGAGTCCGGGTCTCCTAACCCTAGAATTGGTAGGGTTGCTTGCCGCTCTCGTAGGGGTCTTGGGGTGTGGGATTGGCTATTCATCACGACCGTGGAATCCGTGTTTTATACTGGCTCGTATTGAAAACACGGACGTCCTAGTATATCCAATATTTCATATGATATTTTCTGCTGCGTTATCTGTGATGTGATCATGTGATGTTCTGTGATCGATATAGTATATAGTATATATGATATATTATATAAACGTTGCTTATGTTTTACACCCGCGCTAGCCCTGCCCCGCTCTGCCGTTAGTTACCTAACCTAACGGTGCAGACGGGACATCGAGGCGAATGCGGATGGCATAAGCGTATGTTATATTTTTCTGTGATGTTTAGGTGGACTTAAATGATGGGATATTCATTAATGAGATTAATGAAAGAAAATAAACCTAATTGATGTTGTGGAATCGAATTTCTAAATAAAAACAGGTAGCTACAGTTCTTGCTTTGCATCGCGGTGTTCATTGTAGAACATCCTGCACCTTATTCGATGAGGAAAGGACCGAGATCCCTTCACCGGGAGTGACTCCTTTAGCAATAACTGGCAGATGCTACAACCTCGGTTTGTCATTTGATTGCTTCTATAGTTTCTGCTTTGCACAGTGATATATATGATATATCCCGCACCTCATTCGACGAGGAATGGGCAGACGATCCCTTCACCGGGAGTGACCCCTTTAGCAAAACTAGAAAAGCTTCAAAAACATTCCATTTAAAAACCATTTGATTCCGCAACGAGATCAAGTTCAAAGCGTTAAAGGTTTTCATAAAAACTATTCGCAACCCTCCGTCATTTTAGGAAGTAGAGTACTTAGTATTCGTCCTGTGTTTGTTGACCTTAGTTAAGGCACAGCGTACGGTAGCTAAGTGATGTCTTCCTACACCGCATATGATGCGATTAGTTAGGACAGTCGCGTGACTTTGTTGACCTTAGTTAAGGGTCATGTGGGTGGGTCTAATTAATCACGAAATGACGGGTAGAACTTGACTAGTGCTTATGATTTGTTGACCATAGTTAAGGTCATAAGTGCTAGGGGTAAAAATCTTCATCGGGAGTTTCAAGTGTTGAAATTTGCAATGAGATTGCATACCTTCTATGTGATAGTTGGATCCCGATACCCACTGCGAGTAATTGTTACTCCTGGGAAAGTTTTGCACTTTACAATTAGCCGATCAAGTTGGTGTCTAGAAAGGTGTCAACGGGGTTACGCCTCTGGGAAAACGAGGTTTACTGTAATTAGGTCCGTGCGAGAGCACGGGGAACCTCCCTCAAAGTACCGACACTGGCCTGGCTGAAAGATTGGCGAACTTGTAGAGTGCAATTAATCCCGGCTAGTCTTTCCTTTTTGGGTTTGAAGGAAGATTTGAAAAAAACAGTGGGAGCCATCCTGATTAGATAAAATAATAACCAATCTATTCTTGCAAGAGCGCACGCTGAGTGTTTTCTTCTCTCTCTCTCCAGGTAGCGACCATATCACGCCTTAATCAAGATAATAATATGGATGTATTGACCGAACCCGCTTGTTATACTGAGCTAGGGAACGTTGGTCCCGCTCCAACTTATAATTGTTATAAGATAGAGCAGAATTAGGGGAATACCAGGATTCCCATGCCGCCCAAACGAAGAAAGTGCATATGATGCATCTCCTTCGGGTGTGTTCATTACAAAGAACTGTTTCTCAGCATCCTCTGCATCCTGGGTATATGATACCGGATCAGGATCCCAGATATGTAATCTGTTACATAGGGCTATAAAAGGGTAGAAAAACTGAGAACGGGTGATAAGTTTCATGCGACAGAAAACGGGGCAAGTGTTGCAGCCAAGTCTGTTGGTCACTATCACCATAAATTACTAATACATTGATTCTGAACAAATGCTATTAGATACCGAACCAGATATACAAAATCATATCACACTCTTTAAAAGTAAAGAAATGATAAAATTTTGTATTGTTGGATAATGTTTTGAACATTTCCTATATCAAAAGTTGATCGGTTCAGGCACGTTATCTAAAAGCAATGATGTTCTAAATCAAACTACTGTTCCTAGTATACAGAACACACACAAGAGGAAGAGTTCAGAAATGAACGAATCATTCTTGAGGCATTGTAGACTAGGTCATATCAATGCGACCCGACTGGCTGGAGTTACATTTTAGATGCATATTTAAATCAGTTTGAATTTACATCTTGTGAAACTTGCCAGTCATGTCACAAAGATAAGATGACCATAGCTCTGTTTGTTGGAAACAGAGAAAGAGTTAGTAAACTCTTGGGACTGATACATTATGATGTATGTAAGGTCTCCTGTCTACAAATGCCAGGACTGGTTCTTTATACTTCATTACGTTCTCCGATGATCTCTCAAGATTCTGACATATGTTCCTGTTGAAACACAAGTCCGAACCTTTTGAGATATTCACAGAATATAAGTTAGAAGTAGAGAACCAACAACCGGGTATAAGTATTATGTCCTATGATAAGATCAGGGAGGAGAATACTTGTGCATGGCATTCCTGGACTATTCTAAAGGAAAATGAGATTCTCTCTCCGTACTACTCCTCTGAATACACCACAGCACAACGGTGTATCGGGGCGGAGTAATCGCACAATATTAGATATCGTGTACTCTATGATGAGTATTACTGAGTTACCTATTTCCTTTTTTGGGTTGTGCACTTGAGAAGCTGCATACCTATTGAATTGGGTTCAAATCAAATGAGTTGCCTACCACTTCATATGTGATATGGAAAGGGAAGAGCCCATATCTTAAGTTAGTTAAGATTTGTGGTTGTCTGGCCTATGTCGAAAGCAAAATCCGGACAAGATCGAGGTAAAGTCAGTTGTGTAGAACTGGAAAGGTTCCAGCTATACAAAACTGCAGCTGATGATTTGACAGAACCAAAGGATTCAATAGTTCCCGACGAACTTCAGCCTCTCCGCCGATCTAGCAGGGTTCCTCACCTGCTTGAGAGATACTTCGGTTTCTCGATGACAGTGGGAGTAAGGATTGCATCATGAAATGATGACCCAACTAGATTCGAGCGGGACATCAAGAGTAGGGACTCTGTAAGAATGGCTGGATGCTTCGCAATCTGAGATGGAATCCATATACACCAACAAAGTATGGACTCTGGTTGCGATATCTGAAGGGTTAAATCCCCATCAGGAGCAAGTATATCTTGAGAAGATTACTTGGTGTAGATGGACAAGTTGAGACTTTCAAAGCTAGACTTGTTAAAGGTTTTCGTCATCGACCAGGCACGAATAATGATGAAACCTTTTCCAGGGACTATGCTTAAGTCCATCCAGATCCTACTTGCCATGGCTACATACCATGACTACGATATCTGGTGGTTGGGTCCCATGACTACTTTTCTAAATAATGATTTAGAAGAGAACGTCTATAAGAACACAGCCAGAGGGCTACGTAAACAGTGGGAGCAGCGGAAGTGTGTGCAAGATGTTTTATGTGATGAAGCAGGCATCGCGGAGTTAGAACATCTGTTTTGATGAGTTAGTCAAACAGTTTGACATCATCAAAATGGTAGATGAACCATGTATATACAAAACGGTAGTAGAGAGTAAGGCGGTCATCCTCGTACAGTACGTGGACAACATACTCTTGATAGGAAAAGAGTTTCCTATACTACGATCGGTCGATCTCCTCTTATCACATGGATTCTCCATATAGGATCAAAGTGATACCTCCTAAATCCTGAGTTTTCATCTATGAGATAGATGTAATTGGATGCTAGGATTCTCACTAGATGTAGTGAGATGGTATCAAACGATCCTGGGGAGAATCACTGGAAGAGTTCCACACTGATAAGCACGACTGAATGTCAGTCACAGGCATTGTCTTTACCCTCGGTAAAGGGACGGTATGTTGGAAGATTTCCAAGCTAGATACCGTGACAAACTAGACGATAAAGGCTGGTGACATCGTTGTTAAAGATACTACCAAAAAGGCAGTTTGGGTGTATATTGGTTCATAGAATGAACTAGGTTCCTACCATTGTGTGACAATAGAAGTGTGGCTTTGGCCCTAGAACCCTGGTCCCATCAGTGACCCAGACATATTCTGAGGCAGCATCACCTGATCAAGGAGATAGTTGATCTCCAGGTTGATCGAGGTTAGGAGAGCAGACTCAGAGGACAACACGGCGGATCCACTCACGAAGTCTTTTTCCTAAAGAGAGACTTTTAGGGGATGGTTGAGTATTAGATACTGCAACTACTGCTACAGATGGCCCTAGTGCAAGTGGGAGATTGTTAGTTATATGTATGCCCTAGAGGCCATTACTGTACATTGGATGTATATTGTAGTGGATGCTGGGACATATATGGGTAGGACTTTCTTGCTCGACATGATAGTACGCTATCTGGTTGCTCTTTATCTTAACATGTATACTTTCTGTTTCTCTGTTACATATTGATAAAGCCCTTAGGATATGTACTCGACTTCCAGGACTATGATGCAGATCATACTAGTGGGGTCTGGGTAGTCAATGAGTACATCTTTCAAAGTTCCTAGTCGTGGGAATATCGAGACAGGGCATCGATATTCCAGAGTAGACTAGCGTATATCCTCTCGACCCATGTGATGGGCGATGGATGATCCCATATCATTGGTGTTTGACATCGGAGATGGTATGCGGGTGCTCAGTGGAGACTGGGTACACTGAACGGACTCGCCGAGAACTCCCAGATGGTATTATACCTCACGTCAGATGGCAGTTCTCTGGTGACACTGGTACAGCTTAGTCTGTTGACCCAAGATCGTCATAGAGTCTTGTGTGTCTCCCACTGTGCTTTGATTTCCACCCTACCACGGCTCTACTGAGTCGTGCAAACAGGTGGTTTTTGGGTACAGTCCCGATTCACATGGAGGCAATGAGCGATAGGAGGGGATTCGTCTCTCCCGGTATTGGGGGTTGATGTTGCGCTATGCTCGACTGGCCATGAGAGGAAATCCCTGGCCAGGGTTGCAGTGACCTGCTGGTAAGTGTTATCAGTAGTTTCACACATGTCATGGACTTCACGTCGGCATGACTTATCGAGCTACTGGGGTCTGACATTTACCACCCCTAGGTGAGATATGCGACATATCAGACGAATAGACCGGACTGTACGGTAAGTGTTACTGGTTGGATTCACAGGAGTGTGAGCGGGCTTGCTCGTCGTTCTTCTGATCGCTCAATACCCGGGTGGCCGTTACGTTTAGCAGACTGCTTGCGGCTTGTGGATGTTTGATATGATCATCATCTGCTGCCGGCGTATTGACGAGTCTTTAGAGTCCTACACAGAGGTTTCCTGGCCCAAGCGAAACGAAATAGGAGCGCATATGAGATATGTGTGGCACCGAGAATAATGCGTGTATGTGATACCGTATTTCATTCTCGCGATGAATGTATCGAATGGTTGTATGCGATATAACCTAGTTATCGAATCAAGGATTGATTCGATAAGCCGATACATTGGATACTAGCCGGTTATATGTGATATGACCGGATCATTGAATCAAGTGTTGATTTAATGATTTAATGTATAATTATATATTTGATATATTACTTTGCATTAACTAGTATTTGTTCACTTTAAAAGGATTTTCTCACTTGATGTACACAAGTTGTATATGTGATATACTTTTGTGCACTTATTTGTATCATGTTTGATGATACATGCTCACTTGGGTTTATGTAAAGAATTGGACCATGGTTAAGTTAATGATTAGGGTTTTGGTTTATTTAATTACTTATCTATTTATTTATAATTCTTATTTTAGAAAAGATAAAGAGAAAAGAATGGTTGCAAGTTTTGTTTTTCTTTGAAGCTTCTTGAAGCTTTGAACAAGTCCACCATTCTTGTCTCTTCCTTAACCCTAACCATTCAAGTTAACCATAGTCTATTCTCTACACCTAACTAAGGTTGCCAAATGATAAGTATTCATTTGTTTTTCTTTTTAGATATACTTATCATAATATTCCTTCTTCTTCTTCTTCATCATCAACATGAAGAAAGCTTGCTCCATCAATGGAAACTTGAGCTAATGAGTGAGAAATCCAATTCTAAAGTGAACCCACCTCCTATTTCTTCATCCTCTACCTCTTGCCAAGTAGTATAGGGTGTTTCCTTCACAAGTTTTCAAGGCTTGGTGAAGTCGGAGCTTGATCTTGTGATGCCTCAACGTAGATCATCTTCGGCATCGAACCGACGACCAAGCCCGCCCATTTCTCCGATGAAGTCGATGCTACAGTCATGGATTTGATTTGGACAGCGGAGGGACCTCATCACGGAGCCTAGGACGTGGAGGACCGGATCTACAAAGGTTGTAGCTTCTTTCCTTTAGTTAAAGTCGTTAACTTGCATCGCATAGCCTATATATCTAGTTAACGATCCGTATTAGGGTTTGTAGGCACATGTAAAATTTGAATTAGCCATGTTTGATGCCTTGCGAGACTTCATTAGTGTGCCTAGGAACCCTACAATAACAACTACCATTACCCAACGATTGAAATTATACCTCAAAAGTTCAATCCTTAGCTTGCTCTAGCCTCCCAAGACACCTCCTTTCTCCAAGATTTAAACTAATTTGGGTGTTAGAAGAGATGGATTAAGGGTTTGCTTTGAAATTATGAAGGAATTTGTTGATTTTAATGAATTTTGATGGAATTTTCTTGATGAAAATGAGGGAAAAGAGAAGGAAAAAAATAATGGAGGGGGGATGAGCTGCTCTCGGCCAGCAGAGAAGGGAATGAGGAGAGAATGGTGTGGGTGTACATGATTTTCTGCAAGTCAATCCATCCATGCCTCAAAAACCATACCTAAATTAATATATTTTAATCAATTCTTCACTCCATTCACATGAGAAGAAGTCAAAAAGAGGGGGGGGGGGGAAACATGGGCAACTGCTAGTGGTGGTGGGGCCAGCCAAGGAGGAGGAGTGAGTGTGTGATGGATTGCACAAAAAAATTCCATGCAAAAAGAACCCTCAAGTTACAAAAATTGCAAGTTTTAGCTTAATTTCTTTAAAATTTTAGTTTCCTTCGATTATAACTAAATAGAACTTAAAATAAAATACTAAAAATTTATATTACAAACTAGATTTTAGTTGTCATGGTTCTATAGATTAAAATTAGCCCATTCAAATTTGTATTTATCGCTAAAATAATGTATTTTTAACAGCTTAAAATAATATTAAAAATAGTAAAATAGGGAAAAATCTTTAAATGACCAGAAATTTATAATTAACTCATTAGCTATTAAAAACAAGCAATTACCAATCCAAATTAGGTATAATTAGGCCTAAACTGCAAAATAACTATAATGACGATTTACGGAAAAATACCAAATTTTCACCGATTTTCGGGAAAACACCAAAATGACTTTTCAAGGCGTTACACAAGATGAGTCAAGATGCATTAATGGTGGAATTAATGGAGGTGAGGGAGAGAGTGAGCATAAGGTTTTGTTTCACCCTACACTCACCCCTCACCCTTAGTTTACCTCACCCTCTCATTCTCTCGCACTCTCAATTATTTCTCATTCCCTTTTACTCTCAAACTGAACCCTCACCTCCCGCTTCACAAATCCTTGCTAAAGTTCACAAAAATCCATGGAAAACACTTCAAATGTCTTGATTTGCCACTAGGTTTCCTTGGAGCTTGGAAAGCTAGGATTTTTGAGTAAGAGTGGCTGGGTAATGATCTCTAAACTGATATTTAGGAGCTATTTTTTTGTATTTCCTTGAATTTATGGTTTAGAACACTAAAGGTAGCATTTTGTGCAAATATCGTATTTTTAGTGTCAACTTTGAATCTCTGTGATCTGCTGTAGAACCAGGTGTTTTTTGGAAAAGTTCTCATCACAGTCACCTAGTGTTGTGACCTAGAACCCACCATAAAAACCTGAGACCACCCCTTAAATTTTGGGCCACGGATTTATTAGTTCTGGCGGCAAATTGCGGCCAGAGTGCGGGCTGGGGTGTTGAATCTTTGTCGTGGGGTCTCTGGGGTTGTTTGTGGTCTCGTGGTACTTGCAACTTTCACCAATTTTTAGTGTATCAAAATCTAGGACCACTTTGCTATATTCTAATATTTTGAGTACGTGTGTTACGTTATCCGACACGGTTCGTAATCTGGTGTGCTGCTACACTTGGGCTGGTGTTGGTGTGTCGTCATGCATGTTAGCCGTTAGAAGAACACTTGTGGGTCGGATTGGAGTTGGTGCATTGGCCAAACGTCTTGTGTACGTGATATTGATCGATTTCTGAGATTTGCACTGTTTATGTTTTGTGTTAATAGGATCGCTGATGCTCTGAAGAAAGAGAAACAGGTGATTGGATTTACCTAGACCGCAACTGTCGGTCAGTAGATTTAATATCTATGGGGAATTCACCCGCATGGCGTTATGCGTCAGGGCTATATATGATATGATATTAGCCGCATGTTTATATTGCACATATAGAGCTTGCGCATAAACTTCATTGCATATTATTACTTATTGTGCTTGGACTTGTACCCATTGGGCACTGCA
Source organism: Agapanthus africanus (assembly GCA_030015575.1). Lineage (NCBI taxonomy): Eukaryota > Viridiplantae > Streptophyta > Magnoliopsida > Asparagales > Amaryllidaceae > Agapanthus > Agapanthus africanus. The sequence continues at coordinate 365,484,407 of CM057340.1, forward strand.
CCATTATTGACGGCTCATGTTGCACGAGCACTGATTGTATGCCACACACACCGTCGATAATTGCCATGACACGCACAACTCATATACATACGTGATATTGTATGGTTAGGGACATTGAGACATTGATTTTTATTCCATTGTGCATATAACATATAGCATATCTGTATATCTATATGCTTACACATATGCCTTGCCATACCTACTTGTTAGCTACACATATACCTGGGGGTATTGTATCATTATTGACATGTATATACATATACCTAGCTTGATATAGCTACACACATACCTGGAGGGTATTACATCATTATTGATAGGTAGATACACACATCTTGCTGTACTGACATGGGTACGCATACCTGGCTATAACTACATGTTCACCTTTATATAATGTTGCGTTTGGTTTCGGAGAAATTAGGAACCGCATGATATATTTAATAACTTGTTGCAGTTAAATAGCGGTTTTTCCTGTATATGCTCATATTTCTGTCTCATGTTGCATATATTATATTTTATGGATTTCGCATTGATATATGGATTTGATATGATATTTCCTGGATGTTTTGCTCCTGGGTATATATATCAGTGGTTTGGGACACTGATATATATATACATGTATATATATAGTGGTATGGGTCGCTGTTATATATATGTATGTTGGGATACCTATAACGGCAGCAAGCTTTCGGGTGGCATCTCCCATGGCAATTTTAAATTTTGCCAATATAGATAACCCTAAACCTAGGATGTTAACTAGAGAATCAAACCAAAACACACAAAGTAAACAACTTTACTTCTAAGAGATTAGGATTACAACCCTTGTAGTCCATTCCTTCGCTTCATAATCTCCGTGTTGAGCTCTCTTCGTTGCGATCATCAAGAACACGGACTCTAGAGAGGCTCCATGAGGTGAATGAGGCATCTTGCTTGAAGTCTTCGCTTTCTAAGATGATCTACCTTGAAGAATCACAAACCCAAGCTCACACTTCTCTAATGAAGTTATTAGTGAAGTGAACACCCTAATCTAAGTGGTTAGAATAGATGAGGATGATGAAATAGGAATTTTGCTCTCTTTTATTTTCTTAATCTCACTTTAAATCACCACAAACCAAAAAGCTAGCAAAGCTTTTTCAAAGAGGAGGAAGAAGAAGAAAATCCTTTTGTGATGAATAATGAATTATTGTTGTGTTTACAATTGCAAGCTAGGGTTAAGCATGACGTGCTTAACCCTTATAGAGACTTTACCATGGGTTAAGGTTTGGGTTGGGTTAACAAATATCTAGCAAAAATATTAAGGAAAGTGGACAAAGTCAAAGCTTCATGAAACTTCCTCAAAGCTCATCCAAAACCTAATCCATAACCTTAACCCTAATCCAAACCCTAACATGGTTAAACCTCAAAACCTTTGTTGCATTTGTAACCCTAACATGTTACAATATTATATATCACATATATAATATATAATGTAACAAAATAAAATAATACAATTAACATATATCGCATATACATCAATGTATTATCCAAGTGAGAAAAAGAATCAATAAAGCGAGCTTATATTAGTTAATGTAACGTAATATATCACATATATAATTAAACATTAAATTATCGCATCAACACTTGATCCGATAATCCGTCCATATTACATATAACCGACTAATATAACAACTAACCTTTCATCGATCAACACTTCATCCGATGACCCGGCTATATCACATAGACCCGGCCGATAACACATATCGCGAGAATCGAATATGGTATCACATACACGTATTATTCTTGGTCCCGCACATATCACATATGTGCTCCTACTCCATTTTGCCTGAGCCAGGAAACCTCTGTGTAGGACTCTAAAGAATCGACAATACGCCGGCAGTAGGTGATGATCATATCAAACACCTACAAGCTGCAAGCGGTCAGCTAAACGTAACAGCCACCCGGGTATTGAGTGATCAGAAGATCAACAAGCAAGCCTGTACATTCTCCTGTGAATCCAATCAGTAAAACACCCGTACAGTCCGGTCTCTTCGTCTGATATGTTGCATATACAGTCTAGGTGTGGTAAACGTCAGACATCAGTAACCGATAAGTCATGTCTATGTGAGGCTCATAACAGGTCGATAAACTTCTGATAACTCTTACCAGTATATCTCCATATCAGCCCTGGCCAGGGACTTCCAGTTATAGCGAATCGAACACAGCGCAACATCAACTCCCAATACCGAGAGAGACGAAACCCCTCCTATCGCTCATTGCCTCTATGTGATTCGGGACTGTACACAAAAGCTACCGTTTTGGACGCCCTCTTGGATGTGGTAAAGTGGAAATCAAAACACAGTGGGAATCACACAAGACTCTATGAAGATCTCGGGGATACAGACTAACCTTTACTAGTGTCACCGGAGAACTGCTATCTGACGATTGGTATAATACCATCTAGGAGTTCTCGGCGAGTCCGTTCAGTGTACCCAGTCTCCACTGAGCACCCGTATACCTTCTCTGATATCAAAGACCAATGGATATGGGATCATCCATCGCCCATCATATGGGTCTTGAAGCGTATACACTAGTCTACTCTGGAGTATCGATGCCCTGTCTCGATACTCCCTCGACTAGGAACAGTTATAGGATGTAATCTTGGACTACCCTGGCCCCACTAGTATGATCTGTATCATAGTCCCAGTAGTCGAGTACATATCCTAAGGGCTTTATCAATATGTGAGAGCAAGACAGTAAACTAATACGAGTCAACATGTTAAGACAAAGTGAAACCAAATAGCATACTATCATGTCGAGCAAGAAAGTCCTCTCTATATATATCCAAGCATCCACTATAATATACATCATATGTACAATAATGGCCTCTAGGGCATATATACAACTAACAATCCCATACTTTCACTAAGGACAGCTGTTGTAGTATCTCATACCCAACATCCCGAAGAGTTTCTCAAATTGTATCTAGGGTATGGCCATCGTGAGTGGATCCGCAGTGTTGTCCTTCATGTCAACTCTCCTGACCACGATCTCGCGGCGATCAACTATCTCCCGGATCAGGTGATACCGCCTCAGAATATGTCTAGACTTCTGATGGGATCTGGGTTCCTTGGCCAAGGCCACAGCTCCATTTTTATCGCAATACAAAGGTATTGGATGCTCAATGGATGGAACCACACCAAGTTCAGTGATGAACTTCTGTATCCAGATAGCCTCTTTGGCAGCATCGTTGGCAGCGATGTATTCAGCCTCCATCGTCGAGTTTGCCACGGTTTCATGCTTAGAACTCTTCCAGCAAACCGCCCCTCCATTTAGGGTGAAGACAAATCACGAGTGCGACATAGAGTCGTCCTTATCACTTTGGAAGCTTGAATCGGTAAAGGACTCCACCTGGAGTTCTCCGTTACCATACACCAAGAACATCTCTTTAGTCCTTCTTAAGTACTTGAGAATGTTCTTCACAGCTGTCCAGTGACTCTCACCTGGATCTGCTTGATGCCTACTCACTACACTTAGTAAATATGCTCCATCGGATCTGGTACATAGAATCACGTACATGATAAAGCCTACTGCTGAAGCATAGGGTATCCCTTGCATGCGAGCTCTCTCCAAATCAGTCTTGGGAGACATCTCTTTGGAGAGAGTGAGTCCAGAGATCGTGGGTAAATACCCACTATTGGATTCTTCCATACTAAACCTTTTTAGTATGGTGTCAATATACCTGGATTGGGACAATCCCAGTATCCTTTTAGATCTATCTCTATAGATCTTAACTACCAAAATGCAGGAGGCATCACCCAGATCTTCCATTGGGAATCTATGTGATAAGAAGAGCTTGACCGAGTGCAGCAAAGGAACATCATTTCCTATCAAGAGTATGTCATCCACATACAATAAGAGGAAGACAACCTTACTCTCTGCAACCTTCTTCTATATACATGGTTCATCTATGTTCTTGATGAAGTCAAACTCTTTGACTACCACATCAAAGCAGATGTTCCAACTCTGCAATGCTTGCTTTAACCCGTAGATGGATTTAAGCAGCATGCACACCTTTCCGCTGCTCCCACTATCTATGAAGCCCTCTTGCTGAGTCATGTACACGCACTCCTCTAAATCACCATTTAGAAAGGCGGTCTTAACATCCATTTGCCAGATTTCGTAGTCATGGTATGCAACAATGGCAAGTAGGATCCGGATGGACTTAAGCATAGCCACTAGAGAAAAGGTTTCATCATAATCCACACCTGGTCGTTGACGAAAACCCTTTGCAACAAGTCTAGCTTTGAAAGTCTCAACATTTCCATCTACACCAAGTTTCTTCTTAAAGATCCATTTGCTCCCAATGGGTTTTACCCCTTCAGGAGCAACTTCCAAAGTCTCAACATTTCCATCTCAGATCGCATTGCATCCAGCCATTTCACAGAGTCACCCTTCATGATGGCCTGCTCGAAGCTAGTCGGGTCGTCATCATCCATGATGCAATCCTTGCTCCCACCATTGATGAGAAAACCGTAGCATCTCTCAGGTGGATGAGCAACCCTACTATATCGGCGGAGGGCTGAGTTTCGTCGGGAACTACTGAATCCTCTGGTTCCAATAAATTATCAGTCATAGTTTGTGCTGCTGGAACTTCTTCCAGCTCTACCTCTTTGCCACTAATTTCTTTTAAAAGAAATTCCTTTTCTAAAAAGGTGGCATATTGAGAAACAAACACCTTTTGTTCCTCACCGTGGTAGAAGATATATCTATAGGAATCTTTTGGATATCGCCACTAATCAACTTATGATTCAGGAAGATGTTCATAATATTATCCTGTACTACTGTAACATTTTAGAAATCGTTATGCGATTTTTTCCGTTTTAGGGTGAAATAGTCGGTGTTTTTCGTTTTAACCCGATTGTGATCAAACTTCTGTATAGACTTGACGACACCTAGTTTAGCTAGAATGAAGCTAGTTTGCGGGCTTTGGGGGTCAATTGGATGTTTTGGTTCAAATAGAATTTTTCCCTAATTTAATATTATTTTAAGTTGTTATTTATGCACTTTATAAGTGGTAATTACAATTTTGGGCTTGAGTTAATTACTTCTAATGTGAATTTATGTTAATCTAATCATTAGATTTTTAGTTAATCCAACTATCCATAATATATCAAGATATTTGTAATTTAAATTGAATTTTTAAAAGAAAAGAAAGAGGTGGCATAAGACTTTAATTGCTTTAATGTGCATTTATTGACATTTTTAGCTAGATATTTCCATTTCTTTACACAAAACCCCTTCCCTTTTGCAAGGCCGAGCCCTCCCACCTTTGCTGTCCTCCTTCTTTTGCTCATTTTCATCTCTCCAAAGCGAAAATAAATCACCAAAAATCCTTAAATAATCCTACAAACTCATAATTAAATCCAAACCCATCATTCTTCTTCACAAAACTTGCTTTGATCTTCAAGAAAACATCATTTTTGGAGGCTAAAATGATGGATCTAGTTTCTGTGTTCTTAAGGAGGTATAATTTCTAACCCAAATCTTTAATTGTTATGTTTAAATCATTAAATTAGCTATTTAATTGTTTAATATAGCTTAATTAGCATGATTTGTGGTTTCATGATAATTTTAGTGAAGTTCAAGTTAGGGTTTAACTTGATAAAAAAGGTAAATTGTTAATTGAAGATTAGGAAAACTTAACCTAGTGGGAATATGATAATTGTTGTTAATTCCTAATTTGTCTAATTGTGTTTTTAGCAAACTAGGTTTTAATAAAGCAAGTTTTGGGTGAGATTAAATTTATGGAAATGGTTTGGATATCTTAGTTAAGCTACTTTGCGATGTTTGTTATCGCTAGAATTGTGTTAGCTTTAAACATGTGCTAATTTATGCGATAAGTTGCTTACTAGGTTTCGGTGAATTTTGGACGTAGGTTCAATTGGTTGTTGCGAGCTTACATATATTATCTTCTTTTCGAAGTATTGTGTTGGGTTTGCGCGATCGGTACGATTGGAATCTATACTTTGTGGTTGAGTAGTTTAGCGACCCTAGCTAGGATTTTTGCCGATGTCGTGTGTGTTTTGTGCACTAGGTGCGCAGTGTAATTTTCTGGGCGTTATACTTGCGTTTCGTTATCTTTGTGTCGGCGTAGCATATTTAGCTTATGTGATGTGTTTGTGAAATTTTAGGGTCGCAAGCGGGAACTTCGGACGCTGTGAAGAAGGGAAAGCTGGTGGTTGGCTTTACTTAGCCAGGATCGTTGGTGAGTAGATTTAAAATCTACAGGGGAATCGCCCGCATGGCGTTATGCGTCAGGGCTAAATATGATATGATATTAGCCGCATGTTTATATTGCACATATAAAGATTGTGCATAAAACTTCATTGCATATTATTACTTGTTGTGCTTAGACTTGTACCCTTGGACACTGCACTATTATTGACGGTTTATGTTGCACGAGCACTGATTGTATGCCACTCACACCGTCAATAATTGCCATGACACACACAACACCTATGCATACGTGATATTGTATTGGTTAGGGACTGGAGACAAAATCCTTATTTTTATTGTGCATATGACATATAGCATATCTGTATACCAACATGCTTACACATATGCCTTGACATACCTACAAGCTAGTTACCTATATACCTATATGGTATTGTACCATTAGTGATAGATATATACAAATATGAGACATAGCTATGTGTACATCATGCATACATACTTGTACATATACCTGGAGGGTATTGTTAGTTATATGTATGCCCTAGAGGCCATTACTATACATACGTTGTATACTGTAGTGGATGCTTGGACATATATAGGGAGGACTTTCTTGCTCGACATGATAGTATGCTATCTGGTTACTCTTTATCTTAACATGTACTCTGATTGCCTCTATGTCACATGTTGATAAAGCCCTTAAGATGAGTACTTGACTACCAGGACTATGATCCAGATCATACTAGTGTGGACAGCGTATTCGCCAAGTACATCCTTCAAATGTTCCTAGTCGTGGGAGTACTGAGACAGGGCATCGATACTCCAGAGTAAACTAGCGTATGCTCTTCTTGACCCATATGATGGGCGATGGATGATCTCATATCCATTGGTGTTTGACATCAGAGAAGGTATACGGGTGCTCAGTGGAGACTGGGTACACTGGACGGACTCGCCGAGAACTCCCAGATGGTATTATACCTCGAGTCAGATGGCAGTTCTCTGGTGACACTGGTACAGGTTAGTCTGTAGACCCGAGATCGTCATAGAGTCTTGTATGATTCCTACTGTGCTTTGATTTCCATCATACCACATCCAAGCGGGCATGGAAAAAGGTGGTTTTTGGGTAGAGTCCTGAATCACATGGAGGTAATGAGCAATAGGAGGGGTTTCGTCTCTCCCGGTATAGGGAGTTGATGTTGCGCTGTGTTCGATTGGCTATAACTGGAAATCCCTGGCCAGGGTTGCTGTGATTTACTGGTAAGTGTTATCAGTAGTTTCTCGAACTGTTATAGACCTCATATCGACACGACTTATCAAGCTATTGGGGTCTGACGTTTCCACCCCTAGACGAGATATGCGACATATCGGACGAAGAGACCGGACTGTACGAGAGTGTTACTGATTGGATTCGCCGGAGAATGTACAGGATTTCTTGTTGATTTTCTGATCACTCAATACCTTAGTGGCTGTTACGTTTAGCTGACCGCTTGGAGCTTGTGGGTGTTTGATATGATCATCACCTACTTCCGGCGTATTGACGATTCTTTAGAGTCCAACACAGAGGTTTCCTGGCTCAGGCAAAATGGAGTAGGAGCACATATGTGATATGTGCGGGACTGAGAACAATACGTGTATGTGACACCGTATTAGATTCTAGCGATATGAGATATCGGCTGGGTATATATGATATAGCCGGGTCATCGGATCAAGTGTTGATTTGATGAACGGATACAGATTATATTAGTCGGTTATTTGTGAAATAGCCGGATTATCGGATCAAGTGTTGATTCGATAATTTAATGTATAATTATATATTTGATATATTAAATTACATTAACTAATATAAGCTCACTTAATGATTCATTTTCTCACTCGGGTAATACATTGATATATATGTGATATATGTTAATTGTATTATTTTATTTTGTTACAATAAATATTGTATATGTGATATATAATATTGTAACAAGTTAGGGTTATAAATGCAACATGTTTTGTGGAGTTTAAATATGGTTAGGGTTTAGATTTGGGTTAAGCTTGCATGAAGCTTTCAAGAAGCTTCTTGAAGCTTTGACTTTGACTTGTTATATTTTGCCTAGATATTTCTTTAACCCAACCCAACACTTTACCATAGTTATTTCTCTACAAGGGTTAAGTTGATATTCTTAACCCATGGATGCAATTCTAAGCTCACACTTGATTTTATTATTCATCACAAATTGATTTGCTTCTTCTTCTTCTTCCTTTTTGATGAAAAGCTTTCTAGCTTTTTCATATGTGATGAAAATGAGTGAGAATTTGAAAACAAATGAGAGCTAAATTCCTACTTCATCAACTTCATCTATTCTTGCCACTTAGATTAGGGTGTTTGCTTTGCTAATACTTGATTAGCAAAGTAAGAGCATGAGTTTGAGTTTCTTCAAGGTAGATCATCTTTGTTATTGAAGATCGGAACCAAACTTGCATCTTTGTCTTCATAGAGTCTCTCTAGAGTCCGGGTACTTGATGATCGCAGCGAAGGGACCTCAATACGGAGCTTATGAAGTGAAGAAACGGACTACAAAGGTTGTAATCCCAAACTCTTAGAAGTAAAGTTGTTTACTTGCTCTTTGTTTCGCCTAATCTCTAGTCTAAGATCTTGGTTAGGGTTGTTCGGCACATGAAAAATTTGATTTTGGCATGGTCGATGCCTTGTAGAACCTTGTTCTAGTGCCTAGTAACTCCGTCGCCAAAAGCATCCGTTCGGGTGCTCGCGGCATCGGTGTTCCGACTTAGTGCACTTCGTCGACGGCATCCGGGGGTGCGGCCGTCTACTAAAGTTTGCGACGAGCATTCGATCAGGATGTCGGGAATCTTGTTGAATTGCCCGACTAGATATTGAAAAGTGTTTTAGAGATCGAGACTAAAATGCGGGGTTTATAATTGTTAGGCATGTGATGTCTAAGGAATTCATTGGATTAGGCATGAGATGTCTAAGGAGGTTGCGGATTCCAACCGTTGTAGTTTTACACTTTCTTTACTGTGACCGTAAGCGTAGTATGTGGTGTATCGCCGGCTTCGTTGCTATACATCAACGACAATCGGGATACGCATACTTGCTTACGTTGATGATATGAGATATTATGTGTTGTTATGATATGTTATATTGGATCGTCGCGTTTTGAATAGCCGGGGGTTTTATGTGAGTTGAGGGTTTTTATTTTCATTCATGTAAAATTCATTGTATGTAATATTCTTTTATTGGGGCACTTCCGGGTTAGATATGATGTCACCATTGTATATTATTTACTTTTCCGCATTAGGATAGACCCAAGGCAGGGAGCACAAGTAACCGGGTTCTAGGGTCCAGTGGGAGACCATCTCGAGGAGTCGAGATTGGGTCTCCTAACCCTAGAATTGGCAGTATTGCTTGCCACTCTCGTAGGGGTCTAAGGGTGTTGGATTGGCTATTCATCGCGACCGTGGAATCCGCGTTTTATAAAGGCTCGCATAAAACACGGAAATCCTAGTATATCCAAAATTTCATATGTTATCTTCTGCTGCCATGTTCTGTGATGAGATCATATTACTGCCTGAAACGAATGTTTATATTATATATATGAGATATATGTTATATTGTTGATTTCGTTTCAAATGTGATGCTTGTGAAGCATAATAAAATGGGACTTCATTAATGAGATTAATTAAACTAAAAGAAACCTAAAGATGTTGTAGAAACTTGTCTCAAAAACAGGTAGCTCTAGTTCTTGCTTTGCATAGCGGTGTTCCTTGTAGAACATCCAACACCTTATTCGATAAGGAAAGAGCCGAGATCACTTCACCGGGAGTGACCTCTTTAGCGAAACAAGCAGATGCTACAAACTCGGTTTGCCTTTTGATTGTTTTTATAGTTTCTGCTTTGCATAGTGATATTTATGAAATATCCTGCACCTTATTCGATGAGGAAAGAGCCGAGATCCCTTCACCGAGAGTGACCTCTTTAGCAAAACTAGAAAAGCCCTCAAAAACATTCCATTTAAAATAACTCGATTCTACAACGATATCAAGTTCATTACGCAAAGGGTTTTCTTAAAAACCTGTCGTAGCCCTCCGTCATTTCAGATAAGTATTTCATAGTATTCGTGCTACGTTTATTGGCTTTCGTCAAGGCGTAGTATGCGGTAGCTATTTATGCTTATCTGTATAAGCATATAATGCGATTGAGTTTAGGGTAGTCGTGCGACTTTGTTGGCTTTCGTCAAGGGTCGTGTAGGTGGGTTTAATTCAATCGGGAAATGACGGGTTGAACTTGACTAGTAGCCTATGGTTTGTTGGCTTTCGTCATGCTAAGGGTAAAATATTATTGGGAATTTCAAGTGTTGAAATTTGCAATGAGATTGCATACCTTCTATGAGATAGTTGGATCCCGATACCCACTGCGAGTAAGAGTTACTCCTGAGAGAGTTTTACACCTTACAATTAGCCGATCAAGTAGGTGTCTAGAAAGGTGTCAACGGGGTTACGCCCCTGAGAAAACGAGGTTTACTTTAATTAGGTCTGTGCGATAGAACGGGGAACCTACCTCAAAGTACCGGCACTGGCCTTGCTGAAAGATCGGCGAACTTGTAGAGTGTAATTAACCCCAGCTAGTCTTTCCTTTTAGGGTTTGAAGGAAGATTTGACTAAAACAGTGGGAGACATCCTGATTAGATATATTAATAACCAATCTAATCTTGCAAGAACATAAGCTGAGTGTTTTCTTCTATCTCTCTCCAAGTAGCGGCCATGTCACGCCTTAATTAAGATAATAATACGGATGTATTGACCGAACCAGCTTGTTATATTGCGCTAGGGAACTTTGGTCCCGCTCCAACTTATAATTGTTATAAGACAGAGCAGGAAATAGGGGATTACCAGAATTCCCGTGCCGCCCAAACGAAGAAAGTGCATGTTGATGCATCATCTTCGGGTATGTTCATTACCGAGAACTGTTTCTCAGTATCCTTTACGTCCTGGGTATGAGATGCCGGATCAGGAACCCGCAAATGTAATGTGTTACATGGGCTACAGATAGGTAGAGAACTGAGAACGGGTGATAAGTTTCAAGTGTTCGAAATGATGCAAGTGTTGCAGCCAAGTCTGTTGGCAGTTATCACCCTGTATTACCAGAATACATTGATTCTGAACGAATGTTATTAGTTACCGAACCTGATATACAACATCATATCAATCTCTTTATTAGTAAAGAAGGATATAATTTTGTATTGTAGGATAATGTTTTGAACATTTCCTATATCAAGAGTTGATCGGTTCAGGCACGTTATCTAAAAGCATAGACGTTCTAAATCAAACTACAGTTCTTAATATACAGAACACACACAAGTGGAAGAGTTCAGAAATGAACGAATCCTTCTTGAGGCATTATAGACTAGATCATATCAATGCGACCCGACTAGCTGAAGTTACATAAGGATGCATATTTAAATTAGTTTGGATTTACATCTTATAAAACTTGCCAGTCATGTCACAAAGATAAGATGACCACAGCTCCGTTTATTAGAAACAGAGAAAGAGTTAGTGAACTCTTGGGATTGATACATGATGATGTATGATAGTCCCATGTCTGCATATGCCAGGACAGGTTCTTTGTACTTCAATACATTCACTGATGATCTCTCAAGATTCAGACATATGTTCCTATTGAAACACAAGTCCGAAACTTTTGAGATAATCACAGAATATAAGTTAGATGTAAAGAACCAAAAACGGGTATAAGTATTATGTCCTTTGATGTGATCAAGGAGGAGAATACTTGAGCACGGAATTCCTGGACTATTCTAAACAAGAGTAAGATTCTCTCTCAGCATTACTCCTCCGTATACACCACAGCACGTCGGTTTATCGGGGCGGAGCAATCGCACCCTATGTGATATGGTGTGCTCTATGATGAGTACTACTGAGTTGCCTATTTTCTTTTGGGGTTATGCACTTGAGAAGTATCATACCTATTGAATAGGGTTCCAACCAAATCAGATGCCTACCACTCCATATATGATATGGTAAGGGAATAGCCCATCTCTTAAAGAGGTTAAGATTTGGGGTTGTCTGGCCTATGTCAAAAGCAAAATCCGGACAAGCTCGAGGCAAGGTCAGTTCTGTGGAAGTTTATTGGATATCCCAAGCATTCGCAAGGGAATATCTTCTACCACACCGAGGAACAAAAAATGTTTTATTTCTCGGCATACCACTTTTTGAGAAAAAGGGAATTTCTTCTGAAGAAATTAGTGGTCATGAGGTAGAACTGGAAGGAGTTCTAGCTATACAAACTACAGCTGATGATTTGGTAGAACCGGAGGATTCAATAGATCCTAACGAACCTCATCCTCTCCGCCGATCTAGTAGGGTTCCTCATCCACCTGAGAGATACTTCGGTTTCTCTATGACAGTGGGAGCGAGGATTGCATCATGAGATGATGATCCAACTACTTTCGAGCAGGCCGTCAGGAGTGGGGAGTCTGTGAGAATGGCTAGATGCTTAGCGATCTGAGATGGAATCCTTATACACCAACAAAGTATGGACTTTGGTTGCTTTATCTCAAGGGTTAAATCCCTATCAGGAGCAAGTATATCTTGAGAAGATTACTTGGTGTACATGGAAAAGTTGAGACTTTCAAAGCTATGCTTAAGTCCATCCAGATCCTACTTGCCACGGCTACATACCATGACTACGATATCTGGCGGTTGGGTGTCATGACAGCTTTTTTAAATGATGATTTAGAAGAGAGCAACTACAAGTACACAGCAAGAGGGCTTCGTAGAAAGTGGGAGCAGCGGAAACGTGTGCATGTTATTTTATGTGATAAATCAGGTATCGCGGAGTTGGAACGTCTGTTTTGATGTGGTAGTCAAAGAGTTTGACTTCATCAAAATGGTAGACGAACCTTGTATATACAAAAAGGTAGTAGAGAGTATGGTGGTGATCCTCGTAAAGTACGTGGATGACATACTCTTGATAGGGAAGGAGTTTCCTATGCTACGCTCGGTCAATCTCCTCTTATCACAAAGATTCTCCATATAGGATCAAGGTGATACCTCCTAAATCCTGAGTTATGGATCTATGAGATAGATCTAATTGGATGTTAGGATTCTCACTAGTTGCAGTGAGATGGTATCAATCGATCCTGGGGAGAATCACTGGAAAGGTTCCCGGGTGATAAGGATGACTGAATGTCAGTCGCAGGCATTGTATTTACCCTCAGTGGAGGGACGGTATGTTGGAAGAGTTCCAAGCTAGATACCGTGACTTACTAGACGATTAAAGGCAAGATACATCGTTACCAAGGATGCTACCAAAGAGGTAGTCTGGATATATATATAAGTTCATGAGATGAACTTCGTTCCTGCCATTGTGTTACAATGGAGTTGTGGCTTATGCCTAGGAACCCCCGTCCCATCAAAGATCCAGACATATTCTAAGGCAGTATCACCTGATCATGGAGATGGTTGATCTCCAGGGTGATCGAGGTTAGGAGAGTAGACACAGAGGACAACAGCGTGGATCCACTCACAAAGGCCTATTTCCCAGAAGATACTTTTATAGGATGGTTGAGTATGAGATACTTCAACCACAGCTTATTGTGGGGTATGAGATACTACAACAGATGGCCCTAGTGCAAGTTGGAGATTATTACTTATATGTATACCCTAGAGGCCATTACTGTACATACGTTGTATATTGTAGTGGATGCTTGGACATTTATAGGGAGGATTTTCTTGCTCGACATGATAGTATGCTATCTGGTTACTCTTTATCTTAACATGTACTCTGATTGTCTCTGTGTCACATGTTGATAAAGCCATTAGGATGAGTACTTGACTACCAGGACTATGATGCAGATCATACTAGTGGGGATAGCGTAGTCGCCAAGTACATCCTTCAAATGTTCCTAGTCGTGGGAGTACCGAGACAGGGCATCGATACTCCAGAGTAGACTAGCGTATGCGCTTCTTGACCCATATGATGGGCGATGGATGATCTCATATCCATTGGTGTTTGACATCAGAGAAGGTATACGGGTGCTCAGTGGAAACTGGGTACACTGGATGGACTTGCCGAGAACTCCCAGATGGTATTATACCTCACGTCAGATGGCAGTTCTCTGGTGACACTGGTACAGGTTAGTCTGTAGACCTAAGATCGTCATAGAGTCTTGTGTGATTCCCACTGTGCTTTTATTTCCATCATACCATGTCCAAGAGGGCATGCAAAAAGGTGGCTTTTGAGTACAGTCCCGAATCACATGGGGGCAAAGAGCGATAGGAGGGGTTTCGTCTCTCCCGGTATAGGGAGTTGATGTTGCGCTGTGTTCGATTGGCTATAACTGGAAATCCCTGGACAGGGTTGCTGAGATTTACTGGTAAGTGTTATCAGTAGTTTCTCGAACTGTTATAGACCTCATATCGACAAGACTTATCAAGCTACTGGGGTCTGACATTTACCACCCTTAGGCGAGATATGCGACATATCAGACGAAGAGACCGGACTGTACGGGAGTGTTACTGATTGGATTCGCAGGAGAATGTACAGGCTTGCTTGTTGATCTTCTGATCGCTCAATACCTGGGTGGCTGTTACGTTTAGCTGACCGCTTGCAGCTTGTGGGTGTTTGATATGTTCATCACCTACTGCCGGCCCATTGACGATTCTTTAGAGTCCTACACAGAGGTTTCCTGGCTCAGGCAAAACGGAGTAGGAGCACATATGTGATATGTGCGGGACCGAGAACAATACGTGTATGTGACACCGTATTAGATTCTAGCGATATGAGATATCGGCCGGGTATATATGATATAGCCGGGTCATCGGATCAAGTGTTGATTCGATGAACTGATACAGATTATATTAGTCGGTTATTTGTGAAATAGCCGGATTATCGGATCAAGTGTTGAAACGATAATTTAATGTATAATTATATATTTGATATATTAAATTACATTAACTAATATAAGCTCAGTTAAAGATTCATTTTCTCACTCGGGTAATACATTGATATATATGTGATATATGTTAATTGTATTATTTTATTTTGTTACAATAAATATTGTATATGTGATATATATTATTGTAACAAGTTAGGGTTATAAATGCAACATGTTTTGTGGAGTTTAAATATGGTTAGGGTTTGGATTTGGGTTAAGCTTGCATGAAGCTTTCAAGAAGCTTCTTGAAGTTTTGACTTTGACTTGTGATATTTTGCATAGATATTTCTTTAACCCAACCCAACCCTTTACCATAGTTATTTCTCTATCAGGGTTAAGTTGATATTCTTAACCCATGGTTGGAATTTTAACGTCACACTTGATTTCATTATTCATCACAAATTGATTTGCTTCTTCTTCTTCTTCCTTTTTGATGAAAAACTTTCTAGCTTTTTCATATGTGATGAAAATGAGTGAGAAATTGAAAAAAAATGAAAGCTAAATTCCTACTTCATCATCCTCATCTATTCTTGCCACTTAGATTAGGGTGTTTGCTTTGCTAATACTTGATTAGCAAAGCAAGAGCTTGGGTTTGAGTTTCTTCAAGGTATATCATCTTTGTTATTGAAGATCGGAAGCAAGCTTGCATCTTTCTCTTCATGGAACCTCTCTAGAGTCTGGATACTTGATGATCACAGCGAAGGGACCTCAACACGGAGCTTATGAAGTGAAGGAACAGACTACAAAGGTTGTAATCCTAAACTTTTCGAAGTAAAGTTGTTTACTTGCTCTTTGTTTCGCCTAATCTCTAGTCTAGTATCTTGGTTAGGATTGTTCGGCACATGAAAATTTTGATTTTGGTATGGTCGATGCCTTGTAGAACCTTGTTCTAGTGCCTAGTAACCCTTCAGGTATTATATCATTATTGATATGTAGATACGCATATCTTGCTATGCCGACGTTGTTACGTATACCTGGCTATAGCTACATGTTCACCTTTATTTGATATTGTATGGACTTGGAGAAATTAGAAACTGCATGATATATAATAACTTGTTGCAGTTAGATAGCGGTTTTTCCTTTATATGCTCACATTACTGTTTTATGTTGCATATGTTATATTCATGGAATTTCGCATTGAGATATGGATTTCACATGATGTTTTCTGGATTTGAGGACCGTGGTGGTTTCATGAAATTATGCAAGTATTCTTATTCTTTACTTGATATTTGTATGCATCCACTCAGAGATTTGTTTTAAACCGATACGGGATCGAGAGTGTCAATGTTGGAGCACTTATGATTCGGAGGACGTATATACCGATACGTGGAACACAAGTGTCGAGGTGAGACACTTGGGTTTCGAGGAACGTATGGATATCAGAAAAACGATTCATGGATCACGGTTGTCGATACCGGACACTTACGATTCGAGGAACGTATGAATATAAGAAAGACCGATACGTGGATCACGGGTGTCGATACCGGACACTTACGATTCAAGGAACGTATGGATATGAGTATTTATGTGTCGATGCTAGACACTTGTTTTCATGATATTTTTACTCCTAAGTATATATATGACAGTGGAATGGGACGCTGTTATATATTTATATATATATATATATATATATATTAGTGGAATGGGACGCTAATATATATATATACATATCTAATTTATATACATGATCATAATAATCTTGCAAATATACTTATTCATTACATGAGATTTACTTGATATTGGACACTCAGGATATATGAGACTTACAGGATATGAGGGCCAATTTGGGGGCTGATTTGAGGAATTTGGGATTTAGATTGTCTTGATGGACACTGGTCCTGCCACGATGAGAATTCCGTGAGGATGACATTCTTTATTCCATACTCCGCATTTATTTGATATGATAGTTGTATGTATGCCCTAAAGGCCAGTATTGTACATATGATGTATATTATATTGGATGCTTGGACATATATAGAGAGGACTTTCTTGCTCGATATGATAGTATGCCATTTGGTTGCTCTTTATCTTAACATGTATACTTGTCTCTTGATACTGTCGTATGGTTACATGTTGTTAAAGCTCTTAGGATGTGTACTTGACTACCATGACTATGATGTAGATCATACTAGTAGGACTATGGTAGTCCATAAGTTCATCCTTTAATATTCCTAGTCGTGGGTGTATCGAGACAGGGCATCGATATACCAGTGTAGACTAGCGTATACGCTTCTCGACCCATGAGATGGGCGATAGATGATCCCATATCCATTGGTGTTTGACATCAAAGATGGTATACGGGTGCTCAGTGGAGACTGGGTACACTGGACGGACTCGCCAAGAACTCCCAGATGGTATTATACCTCACGTCAGATAGCAGTTCTTTGGTGACACCTGTACAGGTTAGTCTGTAGACCCAAAATCGTCATAGAGTCTTATGTGATTCCCACTTTGTTTTGATTTCCACCTTACCACGTCCAAGAAGGCATGCAAAACGGTGATTTTTGGATACAGTCTCGAGTCACATGGAGGCAATGAGCGATAGGAGGGGTTTCATCTCTCCCGGTATTGGGAGTTAATGTTGCGCTGTGCTCGATTTGCCATGACAGGGAGTCCCTGGCCAGGGATGATTCAGAGATTTACTGGTAAGTGTTACCAGTAGTTTCTTGACCAGTTATGAGCCTCACATCGGCATGACTTATCTGTTATTGGGGTCTGACGTTTACCACCCCTAGACTTGATATGCGACGTATTAGACAAGGAGACCGGACTGTACGGCAAGTGTTACCATCAGGCTTTTGCAGGAGTTGGAGCGGGCTTCCTTGTTGATCTTCTGATCGCTCAATACCCGTGTAGCCGTTACATCCAGCTAGTTCCGCTGACGGCTTGTGTGTACTTGATGTGATCATCACCTACTGCCGGAGTATTAACGAGTCTTTAGAGTCCTACATAGAGGTTTTACTGGCTCAGGCAAAACAAAATAGGGGCACATATATGATATGTACGGGACCGAGAATAATGCGAGTATGTGATACCGTATTCTATCCTCGCGTCTTTTGTATCGGACGGTTATATACGATATAGCTGGGTTATCGAATCAAGGGTTGATTCGATAAAACGATACATTGGATGTTAGTCAGTTGTATGTGATATATCCGGATTATTAAGTCAAATGTTGATTTAATAATTTAGTGTATAAATGTATATGTGATATACTAATTTACATTAACTAACATTGGTTCACTTAAGCATTTGTTTTTTCTCATATGTGCACAACTTTAATATATATGTGATATATATTAAATCGTGTTTTTCTTTTTGTATCATGGTTGTTGATACATCATACATGGGTGTATGAGACACACACCATTCTATTTATAATGGTGGGTTATAATTATTTAAGGTAATTACAAAATTAGTGGATATTTGGAATGAGCATGAAGCTTGAAGAAGCTTGTTTTACTTTAACAAAGTCCACTAACTTTGTTTTTACTTTAGATATTTGTTAACCTAACCATTTAGATTAGCCATGTTTATGTCTCTAGATGAGTTAGTATATGATACTCACTCACCATAGTTCACTCTCTCACTTGATCATTTTCATTCTCATCTATTTGTTCATCTTTTTCCTTAAAGTCAAAAGCTTTCTAGGGTTTGATCCAAAGTGAGAAATATTGTGAGAAAAGAAATTCTAAAGTGAACCCACTTCTTATTTTATCATCCTCTACTAGACTAGCACTTTAGTTTAGGGTGTTTGCTTCACTAATTCTCTAGTTAGTGAAGTAGTTGCTTGAGTTAGCTTTCCCCCGACGTAGATCATCATCGGCCTCGAAGACTTCAAGCAAGGTCATTCCTTTCGCCTCGTGAAGCCATGCAAGAGTCCGGGAGAACCACGATCGCAGCGAAAGGACTACTACAAGGTGCTTATGAAGTGAAGGACCGATCTACAAAGGTTGTATTTCTTTTTTCCCTTAGATAGTAAATGGTTTATTTTGTTTCCGTATTGTATTCTAGTTAACGATCTTGTTTAGAGTTCCTTTTAAGGGCAAATTTTTAAAATGGCATGGACGATGCATCCCGAAACCTTGCTGCCGTCGATAGGAACCCTACAGTGGTATCAGAGCCTAGCTAGAAAATTTTACGGATAATGTTAGATACGAATACAGAACGAACTCCGAAACTTGAAATCCCAAATCCATGTCTTTGTCGATTTTAAAAAGAGCTCTAAAAATTTTCCAAACAAGTGCAGAATCATCTTTAAGCAATAATAGCGGCATGGAAGAAACTTAGGACCCTGTGCTCGGATTTGGACCGAGCACATGGGCTCCAAAACCGAGGAGGCTGGCCTGGGCATGTCCCCTGGGTCCCAAATTTTTTTCTTGCTCTGGCCTCTGCGATTTGGGGTTTCAGGTGTTGTTTATTTTTGCTACTTTTTCATGTGATGATTAACTCTATGCAAAGGCAACTCGGAGTGTTTCGTAGTCATAATTTTAACTATTTTCGGGATACTTTAGACGTTGTTAAAAAGTTCAATCGGATGTCAAATGCCCGCTTTAACCCTTGCCGGGAAAATTTACAAGTGTTGGATTTTTCCCGTAGTTAAAAAGCTTTCAAAGATCATGCAAGTTATGCGATGGATCCTCTAGAAGAAAAAAACCTTAACTCGATTATGTGACCGTCAGAACCGCCACTGAACCCTTGGGTTTGTGGTGGTTCAGCGGTGCGACATGTGAGGCGTTGGTTTGGCCCTTCTACGGCTGGTTCATTGGTACTGTGGCGTGTGCTGAATAACTTTAAACTACGCTCAAGTGTTGAGCTTTTTGGCTAATCTTGGGTGTTCGTTGATTCGATTGGAATGTTTAACATCGTCTAGGCTTTTCTCTGTGTTGACATGACATGTGATGTTCTGTGATACTGGATATGTTATATTTGATCGTCACGTTTTGAATAGCCGAGGGTTTTATGTGAGATGAGAGTTTTTTATTTTCATTCATGTAAAATTAAATGTATGTAATATTCTTTTATTGGGGCACTTCCGGGTTGAGGTTGATGTCACCATTGATATATATTATTTACTTTTCCGCACTAGGATAGACCCAAGGAGGAGAGCACAAATAACCGGGTTCTTGAGTCCAGTGGGAGACCAACTCGAGGAGTTGAGTCCGGGTCTCCTAACTCTAGAATTGGAAGGGTTGGTTGCCGCTCTCATAGGGGTCTAGGGGTGTGGGTTTGGCTATTCATCGCGACCGTGGAATCCGTGTTTTATAAAGGCTCAAAATAAAACACGGACCTCCTAGTATATCCATTATTTCATATGTTTCTTCTGCCGCGATATCTGTGATGTGACCATTTGATATGTTCAGATGGATACTGTATATAGTATATATGATATATTATATGGACGTTACTTATGTTTTACACCCGCGCTAACCCTGCCCCGCTCTGCTGTTAGTTACCTAACCTAACGGTGCATGACAGGACATCGAGGCGAATGCGGAATGCATAAGTGTACGTTGTATTTATCTATGATGTTTAGGTGACTTAAACGATGGGACTTCATTAATGTGATTAATGAAAGAAATGAAACCAAAAAGATGTTGTAGAATCAAATTTTTCAAAAAGGGTAGCTACAGTTTTTCTTTGCATTGTGATATATATTATATATCCCGCACCTTATTCGATGAGGAAAGAGCCGAGATCCCTTCACCGGGAGTGACCTCTTTAGCAAAAATGGCAGATGCAACAACACTCAGTTTGTCTTTTGATTGCTTTTGGAGCTTTGCTTTGCATAGTGATATATATGATACATCCCGCACCTTATTCGATAAGGAAAGAGCCGAGATCCCTTCACCGGGAGTGACCTCTTTAGCAAAACTGGCAGATGCTACAACACTCGGTTTTTCTTTTGATTGCTTTTGGAGCTTTTCTTTGCATAATGATATATATGATATATCCCGCACCTTATTCGATGAGGAAAGAGCCGAGATCCCTTCACCGGAAATGACCTCTTTAGCAAAACTAGTGAAAGCCTAAAAAACACTCCATTTCAAAATTCACTCGATTCTACAACGATATCAAGTTCAATACGCAATAGGTTTTCTGAAAACCTGTCGTAGACCTCCGTCATTTCAGATAAGTCCTTCTTGGTATTCGTGCTATGTTTGTTGACCTCCGTCAAGGCGTAGTATGCGGTAGCTAACTAGTATTTATCTGCTTATGCATATGATGCAGATTGGATTAGGGTAGTCGTACGACCTTGTTGGCCTCCGTCAAGGGTCGTGCGGGTGGGTTTGATTCAACCAAGAAATGACGGGTTGAACTTGACTTGCACCCTATGGTTTGTTGACCTCCGTCAAGGTCATGGGAAGCTTGGGGCAAAATATTATAGGGAATTTCAAGTGTTGAAATTTGCAATGAGATTGCATACCTTCTGTGAGATAGTTGGATCCCGATACCCACTGCGAGTAATTGTTACTGCTGGGAGAGTTTTACAAAGGACAATTAGCCGATCAAGTAGGTGTCTAGAAAGGTGTCAACGGGGTTATGCCTCTGGGAAAACGAGATTTATTTTCATTAGGTCCGTGCGAAAGCACGGGGAACCTCCTTCAAAGTACCGACACTGGCCTGGCTGAAAGATTGGCGAAATTGTAGGGTGTAATTAATCCCGGCTGGTCTTTCCTTTTAAGGTTTTAAGGAAGATTTGATAGAAACAGTGGGAGCCATCCAGATTAGATAAAATAATAACCAATCTGATCTTGCAAGAGCATACGCTAAAGTGTTTTCTTCTCTCTCTCTCTCCAGGTAGCGACCATAACATGCCTTAATCAAGTTAATAATATGGATGTATTGACCGAACCTGCATGTTATACTGTGCTGGGGAACGTTGGTTCCGTTCTTTCTTATAAAAGTTATAAGACAGAACAGGATATAGGGGAATACCAGGATTCCCATGCCACCCGAATAAAGAAAGTGCATGTTGATGCATTTTCTTCGGGTGTATTCGTTATAGAGAACTGTTTCTCTATTTCCTCTACGTCCTGGGTATTAGATACCGGGTCAGGATCCCATATATGTAATCAGTTACATGGGTTGAGAAAAATTAGAGAACTTGGAGAAGGTAATAAAGACATAAGGGTTCGAAATGGAGCAATTGTTGCAGCTAAAACCGTCGGGGAATATCACCTTGTATTACCAACTGGTAATACATTGATTCTAAACGAATGCTATTACATGCCGAACCTGATATGCAACATTATATTGGTTTCTTTGTTGAGTAAAGAGGGATATAATTTTGTATTACAGGATAATGTTATGAACATTTTCCTGAACCAAAAGTTGGTCAGATCAGGCATGTTGTGCAATGGCATTTATGTTCTAAATCAATCAACAGTTCTGAGCATAACCAACACACACAAGAGGAAGAATTCAGAAATGAACGAATTCTTCTTGTGGCATTGTAGACTTGGTCACATCAATGCGACATAGCTAGCTAAGTTGCATAAGGATGGATATTCGAATCCGTTCGAATTTTCATCTTATGACACTTGCCAGTCATGTCTCAAAGGCAAGATGACCAAAACTCCGTTTACGGGACACGGAGAAAGAGTTACTGAACTCTTGGGACTGATACATAGTGATGTATGCGGTCCCATGTCTACACATGCCAGGGATAGTTCTTCGTACTTCATTACATTCACTGACGATCTCTTTAGATTCGGATATGTGTTCCTGATGAAACACAAATCAGAAGCTTTTGAGAAATTTAGAGAATATAAACAAGAAGTCGAGAACCAAACTGGGAAAGTATTATAATCCTTCGATCTGATCGAGGAGGTGAATACTTGAGCAATGAATTCCTGGACTTCCTAAAAGAGAATGGGATTCTCTCTCAGCTAACTCCTCCATATACACCACAGCACAACGGTGTATCGGAACGGAGGAACCGCACCCTATTAGATATGGTGCGCTCTATGATGAGCATAGCTGAGTTACCTATTTCCTTCTGGTGATACGCACTGGAGACAGCGGCATACCTACTAAATAGAGTTCCTACCAAATCCGTGCCTACCACCCCATATAAGATATGGGAGGGGAAGAGACCATATCTTAATTTTATTAAGATATGGGGTTGCCCGGCCTATGTCAAAATACAAAAACCGGACAAACTCGAGATAAGGTCCATTCTGTGTAAGTTTATTGGATATCCCAAACATTCACGCAGGTATATCTTCTACCACACCGAGGAACAAAAGGTGTTTATTTCTCGACATGCCACCATTTTATAAAAGGAATTTCTTGAAAAAGAGATTAGTAGCAAAGAATTAGAACTGGATGAGGTTCCAGCAATACAGACTACGACAGAAGATTTGGTAGAACCGGAGGATTCGGTAGTTCCCGATGAACCCCAGCCACTCCGTCAATCTAGTAGGGTTCCTCACCCACCTGAGAGATACTACGGTTTTCACATGGATGGTGGGAGCGAGGATTGCATCATGGAGGATGATGACCCAACTAGCTTCGAGCAGGCCATTACGAGTGGAGACTCGGTGAAATGGCTTGATGCAATACGGTCTGAGATGGAATCCATGTACACCAACAAAGTATGGACTTTGGATGATGCTCCTGAAGGGGTAAAACCCATTGAGAGCAAGTGGATCTTCAAGAGAAAACTTGGTTTAGATGGGAAAGTGGAGACTTTCAAAGCTAGACTTGTTGCAAAGGGTTTTCGTCAACAACCAGTTGTGGATTATGACGAAACCTTTTCTCCAGTGGCTATGCTTAAATCCATCTGGATCATGCTTGCCATCACTGCATTTCATGACTACGAAATCTGGCAAATGGATGTTAAGACCGTCTTTCTAAATGGTGATTTATAAGAGAGCGTGTACATGACTCAGCGGGAGGGCTTCGTAGCTAGTGGGAGCAGCGGGAAGGTGTGCAAGTTGCTTAAATCCATCTATGGATTAAAGCAAGTATCGTGGAGTTGGAACATCTGCTTTGATGTCGTTATCAAAGAGTTTGATTTCATCAAAAAAGTAGATGAACCTTGTATATATAAGAAGGTAGCAGAGTGTAAGGTTGTCTTCCTCGTATTGTACGTGGACGACATACTCTTGATAGGAAATGACATTACTATGTTACAATCGGTCAAGCTCTTCTTATCACAAAGATTCTGAATGAAAGATCTAGGGGATGCCTCCTACATCTTGGGGATCAAGATCTATAGAGATAGATCTAGACGGATACTGGGATTGTCCCAATCCAGGTACATTGACACCATACTAAAGCGGTTTAGAATGGAAGAATCCAAGCGTGGGTTTTTACCCACGATCTCTGGACTCACTCTCTCCGAAGAGATGTCTCCCAAGACTGATTTGGAGAGAGCTCGCATTCCGGGAATACCCTATGCTTCGGCAGTAGGCTCTATCATGTACGTGATGCTATGTACCAGACCCGATGTAGCACACTCACTAAGTGTAGTGAGTAGGTATCAAGCAGATCCTGGAGAGAGTCACTGGACAGCTGTGAAGAGCATTCTCAAGTACTTACGAAGGACTAAAGAGATGCTCTTGGTGTTTGGAAACGGAGAACTCCAAGTTGAGTCCTTTACCGATTCGAGCTTCTAGAGTGATAAGGACGACTCTAAGTCGCACTCGGGATTTGTCTTCACCCTTTACGAAGGGGCGGTAAGCTGGAAAAGTTCCAAGCAGGAAACCATTGCAGACTCGACGATGGAGGCTGAATACATCGCAGCCAACGATGCTGCCAAAGAGGCTATCTGGAACAAGAAGTTCATAACTGAACTTGGAGTTGTTCCATCCATTAAGGATCCAATACCTTTGTATTGTGATAACAATAGAGCGGTGGCTTTGGCCAAGGAACCCAGGTCCCATCAGTGATCCAGGCATATTCTGAGGCAAGATCACCTGATCCGGGAAACAGTTGATCGCCGGGAGATCGAGGTTAGGAGGGTTGACACGAAGAACAACACAGTGGATCCACTCACGAAGGCCATTCCATAAATACAGTTCGAGAGACACTTCGGGATGCTTGGTATGCGATACTACAGCAGCTGGCCCTAGTGCAAGTAGGAGACTGTTAGTTGTATGTATGCTCTAGAGGCCAATATTGTACATATGATGTATATTTTATTAGATGCTTGGACATATATAGAGAGGACTTTCTTGATCGATATGATAGTATGCTATTTGGTTGCTCTTTATCTTAACATGTATACTTGTCTCTTGATACTGTCTAATGATTATATGTTGGTAAAGCCCTTAGGATGTGTACTTGACTACCAGGACTATGATGTAGATCATACTAGTGGGACCATGGTAGTCCATAAGTTCATCCTTTAATGTTCCTAGTCGTAGGTTTATCGAGACAGGGCATCGATATACCAGTGTAGACTAGCTTATATGCTTCTCGACCCATAAGATGGGCGATGGATGATCCCATATCCATTGGTGTTTGAAATCAGAGATGGTATACTGGTGCTCAGTGGAGACTGGGTACACTGGACGGACTCGCCGAGAACTCCCAGATAGTATTATACCTCATGTCAGATGGCAGTTCTCTGGTGACACTTGTACAGGTTAGTCTGTAGACCCGAGATCGTCATAAAGTCTTGTGTGATTCCCACTGTGCTTTGATTTCCACCTTACCATGTCCAAGAAGGCATGCAAAACGGTGATTTTTGGGTACAGTCTCGAGTCAAATGGAGGCAATGACCGATAGGAGGGGTTTCGTCTCTCCCGGTATTGGGACTTGATGTTGTGCTATGCTCGATTGGCCATGACAGGGAAGTCCCTGGCCAGGGCTGATTTAGTGATTTACTGGTAGGTGTTACCAGTAGTTTCTCGACCAGTTATAAGCCTCACATCGGCATGACTTCTCGGTTATTGGGGTCTGACGTTTACCACCCCTAGACTTGATATGCGACATATCAGACAAGGAGACCGGACTGTACGGCAAGTGTTACCGTCAGGATTTTGCTGGAGTTGGAGCGGGCTTCCTTGCTGATCTTCTGATCACTCAATACCCGGGTAGACGTTACGTCCAGATAGTACCGCTGACGGCTTGTAGGTGCTTGATGTGATCATCACCTACTGCCGGAGTATTGACGAGTCTTTAGAGTCCTACATAGAGGTTTTACTGGCTCAGGCAAAACGAAATAGGGGCACATATGTGATATGTGCGGGACCGAGAATAATGCGAGTATGTGATACCGTATTCTATCCTTGTGTCTTTTGTATCGGACGGTTATATGCGATATAGCCGGGTTATCGAATCAAGGGTAGATTCGATAAAACAATACATTGGATGTTAGTCGGTTATATGTGATATATCCGGATTATTAAGTCAAATGTTGATTTAATAATTTAGTGTATAAATGTATATGTGATATACTAATTTACGTTAACTAACATTGGTTCACTTAAGCATTTGTTTTATCTCACATGTGCACAACTTTAATATATATGTGATATATATTAAATTGTGTTTTTCTTTTGGTATCATGGTTGTTGATACATCATACATGGGTGTATGAGACATACAGCATTCTATTTATAATGGTGTGTTTTAATTATTTAAGGTAATTACAAAATTAGTGGATATTTGGAAAGAGCATGAAGCTTGTTTTGCTTTGACAAAGTCCACTAACTTTGTTTTTACTTTAGATATTTTTTAACCTAACCATTTGGATTAGCCATGGTTATGTCTCTACATGAGTTAGTAAATGATACTCACTCACCATGGTTCACTCTCTCACTTGAACATTTTCATTCTCATCTATTTGTTCATCTTCTTCCTCAAAGCCATAAGCTTTCTAGGGTTTGATCCAAAAGGAGAAATAATGTGAGAAAAGAAATTCTAAAGTGAACTCACTTCCTATTTCATCATCCTCTACTAGACTAGCACTTTAGTTTAGGGTGTTTGCTTCACTAATTCTCTAGTTAGTGAAGTAGTAGCTTGAGTTAGTATTCCCTCGACATAGATCATCTTCGGCCTTGAAGACTTCAAGCAAGGTGGCTCCTTTCGCCTCGCGAAGCCATGCAAGAGTCCGGGAGAACCACGATCGCAGCGAAGGGACTACTACAAGGAGCTTATGAAGTGAAGGACCGATCTACAAAGGTTGAATTTCCTTTTTCTCTTAGATAGTAAATGGTTTACTTTGTTTCCGTATTGTATTCTGGTTAACGATCTTGTTTAGAGTTCCTTTTAACGGCAAATTTTTAAAATGGCATGCACGATGCCTCCCGAAACCTTGCTGCCGTCGATAGGAACCCTACATGATATTGTAGGGTTCCTAGGCACGCTAATGAAGTCTCACAAGGCATCAACCATGCCAATTTCAAATTTTACGAGTGCCGAGAAACCCTAATACGGATCGTTAACTTGAATTTTAGGCGAAAAGTTAAGCTAGTTAACATCTTAACTAAAAGTGAGAAGCTACAACCTTTGTAGATCCGGTTCTCCACTTCCTTAGCTCCACGTAGACGTCCTCTCGCTGTCCTAGTCGGATCTCGGACTCTAGCATCGGCTTCATCGGAGAAATGAGCGGACAAGTCGTCGGCTACGATGCCGAAGATGATCTACGTCGAGGTTACACAAGATCAAGCTCCAACTTCACCAAGTTGTGAAACTTGTGAAGAAAACACCTGTAAGTCCATGCTACCTCTCCCGGTACTTTCGGGCATGCGGAATTTGGTGAAAAACAATTTTCTTAGAGGTGGTAACATGGACTCAAAACCGGATCTTTGTTAAACATCTAACTAACAACATAACTACGAGTTGCTAACTACTCGGTTAGGGGGTTATACCTTTCTTTTTCTCGAACTCCTTCGTCTTCAAGCTTCGATGGTCGTCCGAACCGGCTTCTCCCCGTCGTCTCCTTGCGCCGAAGATAGATCCACCTGAAAGCTTCAACCTTTGGCTCCTTCTTCGAACTTTGAAGAAACTAATTCACTCGGTTTGCTAAACCTTGTGAACTAGAGTGAGTAGAGAAGAGTTTGTATGGGATTTTATCTATGGTTCTTGGTTCTCAACTCATGAGACAAGTGAACCATAGAATCAAGAGAGGGAGAGCAAGAGGAGGAAGATGAGAGCTCAAGAACAAGAGAGAGAATGAGCATGAAAGAATGAGAGAAGACTTTTCTCATTTGGCTCTCATAATCCAAAACCATCATCACAAAAATAATAATCAAGTATTGTGTAAAATGGTTCAAGTCAAAATGGCTAAATCATTTCATGCACTCATTTCTCACAAAAGAAACAAGCAAGTAAAAAGTCTTTGCCATGAAATGATAGCCATAGTCATCATGATGGTCAACTAGTCCAACCTAGTCAACCGGTCAACAAAGTCAACAAGTCAACAAAGTCAACCCCTCAACAACCATGTCACCACAATACTTAATTAATATAATTGTTAATCACATATCATATTCTCATTAGGGTTGAGCAAAAAGTCAATAGTCAACTGTCAACGGTCAACAACCCTAATGAGAATCCTCTGCCTCTGTCTCTCCGTCAACTGTGCATACACACCCGCATCCGCGTTCCGAGGAACACGAATGCATACTGGATAAATCCAATCCCAAAAGGTACACTAGGATCTGGCTTAAACCAAAGCCCGCTAGTGTAAACTGTCCGGTCACTGTACGTGCACAAGTGCACGGATGTGACCGAAACCTGTCGCAAAACCATGCGACCTGTCGCAAAACCATGCGACCTCTACTCTTTTGCCTAAAGGCGAAAAGCTTTCTGTGTGGGACTCTAAAGACTCGACACTACGCTGGCAGTGGGTTTAACCACAGACCGCAAGCGGCACTAGCTGTGCGTAACGGTCCCCAGGTAGATGCCGACAAAAAGACTGACGAGGCGAAACCCATCTGAACTCCTACTGAGCCTGAATGTGACATTCTCCGTACAGTCCGGTCTGTTCGTCTGATACATCGCATGGCGGGCCTAGGGGGCGGTAAACGTCAGTCCCCCAATAGCGGTACAAGTCGTGTCGGAGTGAAGCCCAAAACACCCTGAGATAACACTGGAAGCCTACCAGTATATCTCGTTTGCCCTGGCCAGGGACTACTCGTGTAATGGCTCTCCTAGACACAGCGCGATGTCAACCCCCAATACCGGGAGAGACGAATCCTGTCTAACCGTCACTGCCTCCAAGTGCTTCGGGACTGCACCCAACTACCACCTGTTTGCACGACTCCTTTGAGCCGTGGTAGGGTAGTAATCAAAGTACAGTGGGAACACACTCGAGGCGAAGTGACAGTGTCAAGTCTGTGGACTAAGCTGTACTCATGTCACCTGGGAACTGATAACTGACGATAGGCATAATACCAACTAGTCAGTTCCCGACGAGTCCTGTCTAGTGTACTCGTAACCCAACGAGCACCCGCAAACTCTCTCAAGTACGACATACCGACGGCTGTGGGACAGACCGTCTCCCACACTGGGATGAGAAGCGCATGCGCTAGTCTACTCCGGAGTATCGATGCCCTGTCTCGATAGTCCTACGACCAGGGACCTGCATAAGGATGTGCTTATAGATTACCCAGCCCCACTATTGTGACTGCCATCACAACGCTGGTAATCAAGCAAAGATCCTAAGGGCTCCACTAATGTGTATAGGCGATATACTAAAATAAACACATGTACACATTGAAGTGGAAACAAACCAAGTAGCATACTACTATTTTGAGCAAGATTGTATATACAAGGTGAATATCCCAAGCTTCAATTAAGTAATATACAAACTAGTATGATACAGTAATGGCCTCTAGGGCATATACACTAACAACACCCTATACTACTTGGCAAGAGGTAGAGGGTGAAGAAATAAGAGGTGGGTTCACTTTAGAATTGGATTTCTCACACTTTTGCTCAAGATGCCATTGATGAAGACAAGCTTTCCTTCTTGATGAAGATGATGAAGAAGAAGAAAAGATATGATAAGTATTATGTAAAATAGAAAATAAATGTGAATACTTATCATATACTAACTATGGTAAGGTGTAGAGAATAGATCATGGTTAGTTAGAATGGTTAGGGTTAAGTATGAAGACAAAATGGTAACAAAGTCAAACCTTCATGAAGCTTCAACTAAATCCAAATAATGCCACCATTTTCTTCATAATCTTTTCCAAAATCAATAAATAAATAAATGAGTAAGGAAAAGAAAACCCTAACCATTACACAACCATGGTTTAATCTTTACACAAAACAGAAGTTAGCTTGCAACATCAAACATGATACAATCAAGTGTACACAAAAAATATATCACATATACAATGTGCACTACAAGTGAGAAAATCCTTTTAAAGTGAACCAATACTAGTTAATGCAAAGTAATATATCAAATATATAATTATACATTAAATCATTAAATCAACACTTAATTCAATGATCTGGTCATGTCACACATAACCGACTAGTATCCAATGTATCGACTTATCGAATCAATCTTTGATTCGATAACTAGGTTATATCACATACAACCAATCGAAACATTCATCGTGAGAATGAAATGCGGTATCATATACACGCATCATTCTCGGTCCCGCACATATCTCATATGCGCCCCTATTTCGTTTCGCTTGAGCCAGGAAACCTCTGTGTAGGACTCTAAAGACTCGTCAATACGCCGGTAGCAGATGATGATCATATCAAGCACCCACAAGCCGCAAGCAGTCTGCTAAACGTAACGGCCATCCGGGTATTAAGCGATCAGAAGATCGACGAGCTAGCCCGCTCACACTCCTGTGAATCCAACCAGTAACACTTACCGTACAGTCCGGTCTGTTCGTCTGATATGTCGCATATCAAGTCTAGGGGTGGTAAACGTCAGACCCCAGTAACCGATAAGTCGTGCCGATGTGAGGCTCATAACGGGTTGAGAAACTACTGGTAACACTTACCAGCAAATCTCTGATCAACCCTGGCCAGGGACTTCCCTGTTACAGCCAATCGAGCACAGCGCAACATCAACCCCCAATACCGGGAGAGACGAAACCCCTCCTATCGTTCATTGCCTCCATGTGACTCGGGACTGTACCCAAAGACCACCATTTTGCACGCCCTCATGGACGTGGTAAGGTGGAGATCAAAGCACGGTGGGAATCATACAAGACTCTCTGACGATCTCGGGTCTACAGACTAACCAGTACAAGTGTCACCTGAGAACTGCCATCTGACGTGAGGTATAATATCATCTGGGAGTTCTCGGCGAGTCCGTCCAGTGTACCCAGTCTCCACTGAGCACCCGTATACCATCTCTGATGTCAAACACCAATGGATATGGGATCATCCATCGCCCATCTCATGGGTCGAGAGGCGTCTACGCTAGTCTACGCTGGTATATCGATGCCCCATCTCGATACACCCACGACTAGGGACCTTGAAGGATGTACCTATAGACTACCATGTCCCCACTAGTATGATCTGCATCATAGTCCAGGTAGTCAAGTACACATCCTAAGGGCTTTATCAACATGTAACTATAAGACAGTTTAAAGAGACTAGTATACATGTTAAGATAAAGAGCAACCAGATAGCATACTATCATATCGAGCAAGAAAGTCATCTCTATATATGTCCAAGCATCCAATATAATATACATCATCTGTACAATACTGGCCTCTAGGGCATACATACAACTAACAATCTCCCACTTGCACTAGGGCCAGCTGTTGTAGTATCGCATACCGAGCATCCCGAAGAGTCTCTCAAACTGTATCTGGGGAATGGCCTTCGTGAGTGGATCCGCCGTGTTGTTCTTCATGTCAACCCTCCTGACCTCGATCTCCCGGCGATCAACTATCTCCCGGATCAGGTGAAACCGCCTCAGAATATGCCTGGATAGCTGATGGGACCTAGGTTCCTTGGCCAAAGCCACCGCTCCATTGTTATCGCAATACAAAGGTATCGGATGCTCAATGGATGGAACCACTCCAAGTTCAGTAATGAACTTCTTGATCCAGACAGCCTCTTTAGCAGCATCGTTGGCAGCGATGTATTCACCCTCCATCGTCGAGTCTGCCACGGTTTCCTGCTTGGAACTCTTCCAGCTAACCGCCCCTCCGTAAAGGGTAAAGACAAATCCCGACTGCGACTTAGAGTCGTCCTTATCACTCTGGAAGCTCGAATCGGTAAAGGACTCCACTTGGAGTTCTCCGTTACCATACACCAAGAGCATCTCTTTAGTCCTTCGCAAGTACTTAAGAATGCTCTTCACAGCTGTCCAGTGATTCTCTCCAGGATCGGCTTGATACCTGCTCACTACACTTAGTGAGTATGCTACATCGGGTCTGGTACATAGCATCGCATACATGATAGAGCCTACAGCCGAAGCATAGGGTATCCCTTGCATGCGAGCTCTCTCCAAATCAGTCTTGGGAGACATCTCTTTGGAGAGAGTGACTCCAGAGATCGTGGGCAAGTTCCCACGCTTGGATTCTTCCATACTAAACCTCTTTAGTATGGTGTCAATGTACCTGGATTGGGACAATCCCAATATCCTTTTGGATCTATCTCTATAAATCCTAATTCCCAATATGCAGGAGGCATCACCAAGATCTTTCATTGAGAATCTTTGTGATAAGAAGAGCTTGACCGATTGCAGCATTGGAATATCATTTCCTATCAAGAGTATGTCGTCCACGTACAATACGAGGAAGACAACCTTACTCTCTGCCACCTTCTTGTAAATACAAGGTTCATCTGGGTTTTTGACGAAATCAAACTCTTTGATAACGACGTCAAAGCAGATGTTCCAACTCCGCGATGCTTGCTTTAATCCATAAATGGATTTAAGCAGCTTGCACACCTTCCCGCTGCTCCCACTGTCTACGAAGCCCTCTGGCTGAGTCATGTACACGCACTCTTCTAAATCACCATTTAGAAAGGCGGTCTTAACATTCATTTGCCAGATTTCGTAGTCATGATACGCTGCGATGGCAAGCATGATCCGGATGGATTTAAGCATAGCCACTGGAGAAAAGGTTTCGTCATAGTCC
The DNA here is from genome assembly GCA_030015575.1 of Agapanthus africanus. Taxonomy (NCBI): domain Eukaryota; kingdom Viridiplantae; phylum Streptophyta; class Magnoliopsida; order Asparagales; family Amaryllidaceae; genus Agapanthus; species Agapanthus africanus. Next base: position 365,517,600 of record CM057340.1, read on the forward strand.
ACACCTGGTCTTTGACGAAAACCTTTTGCAACAAGTCTAGCTTTGAAAGTCTCCACTTTCCCATATACACCAAGTTTTTTCTTGAAGATCCACTTGCTCCCAATGGGTTTTATTCCTTCAGGAGCAACTTCCAAAGTCCATACTTTGTTGGTGTACATGGATTCCATCTCGGACCGCATAGCATCCAGCCATTTCACTGAGTCCCTACTCGTGATGGCCTGCTCGAAGCTAGTTGGGTCATCATCCTCCATGATGCAATCCTCGCTCCCACCATCCATGAGAAAACCGTAGTATCTCTCAGGTTGGCGAGGAACCCTACTAGATCGGCGGAGTGGCTGAGGTTCATCGGGAGTTACTGAATCCTCTGGTTCCACTAAATCTTCAGTTTGAGTTTGTGTATCCGGAATTTCTTCCAGTTCTACCTTATCCCCACTAATTTCTTTTGCAAGAAATTCCTTTTCCAAAAAGGTGGCATGTCGAGAAACAAAGACTTTTTCTTCCTCTGAATGGTAGAAAAGATATCCATGTGAATGTTTGGGATATCCCACAAACTTGCATAGAACTGACCGTGCCTCGAGTTTGTCCGGATTTTGCCTTTTGACATAGGCCGGGCAACCCGATATCTTAACTCGTTTAAGACATGGTCTCTTCCCACTCCATATCTCATATGGTGTGGTAGGTACAGATTTAGTTGGAACTTGATTCAATAGGTATGCTGCTGTTTCCAGCGCATATCCCCAGAAGGAAATAGGTAACTCAGCTGTGCTCATCATAGAGCACACCATATCTAAGAGGGTGCGGTTTCTCCGTTCTGATACACCGTTGTGCTGTGGTGTATATGGAGGTGTCAGCTGAGAGAGAATCCCATTCTCTTTTAGGAAGTCCAGGAATTCATTGCTTAAGTATTCACCTCCTCGATCAGATCGAAGGATTTTAATACTTTTTCCGGTTTGGTTCTCGACTTCTTGTTTATATTCTTTAAATTTCTCAAAAGCTTCTGATTTGTGTTTCATCAGGAACACATATCCGAATCTAGAGAGATCGTCAGCGAATGTAATGAAGTACGAAGAACCATCCCTGGCATGTGTAGACATGGGACCGCATACATCACTATGTATCAGTCCCAAGAGTTCGGTAACTCTTTCTCCGTGTCCCGTAAACGGAGTTTTGGTCATCTTGCCTTTGAGACATGACTGGCAAGTGTCATAAGATGAAAATTCAAACGGATTTAAATATCCATCTTAATGCAACTTAGCTAGTCGTGTCGCATTGATGTGACCCAGTCTACAATGCCATAAGAAGGATTCGTTCAGTTCAGAACCCTTCCTCTTGTGTGTGTTTGTTATGCTCAGAACTGTTGATTGATTTAGAACATGAATGCCATTGCACAACGTGCCTGATCCAACCAACTTTTGGTTACGGAAAATATTCATAACATTGTCCTGTAATACAAAATTATATCCCTCTTTACTCAATAAAGAAACCGATATAATGTTGCATATCAGGTTCGGCATGTAATAGCATTCGTTCAGAACCAATGTATTACCAGTTGGTAATACAAGATGATATTCCCCGACAGTCTTAGCTGCAACAATTGCACCATTTCCAACTCTAATGTCTTTATCACCTTCTCCAAGTTCTCTACCTTTCTTAAGCCCCTGTAACTGATTACATATATGGGATCCTGACCCGGTATCTAATACCCAGGACGTAGAGCAAATGGAGAAACAGTTCTCTGTAACGAACACACCCGAAGAAAATGCATCAACATGTACTTTCTTCATTCGGGTGGCATGGGAATCCTGGTATTCCCCTATATCCTGTTCAGTCCTATAACTCTTATAGGAAAGAACGGAACCAACGTTCCCCAGCACAGTATAACATGCGGGTTCGGTCAATACATCCATATTATTATCTTGATTAGGGCATGAAATGGTCGCTACCTGGAGAGAGAGAGAAGAAAACACTTTAGCGTATGCTCGTGCAAGATCAGATTGGTTATTATCTTATCTAATCAGGATGGCTCCCACTGTTTTTATCAAATCTTCCTTCAAACCCTAAAAGGAAAGACTAGCCGGGATTAATTACACACTACAAGTTCACCAATCTTTCAGCCAGGCCAGTGTCGGTACTTTGAGGGAGGTCCCCCGTGCTTTCGCACGAACCTAATTAATGTAAACCTCGTTTTCCCAGAGGCGTAACCCCGTTGACACCTTTCTAGACACCTACTTGATCGGCTAATTGTAATGTGTAAAACTCTCCCAGGAGTAACTCTTACTCGCAGTGGGTATCGGGATCCAACTATCTCATAGAAGGTATGCAATCTCATTGCAAATTTCAACACTTGAAATTCCCGATAATATTTTGTTGGTGATAGTGCCCTCATAGTCAATTATTGGATAGCAGGTACGTGATTGCAATGATTGCGGAGGACCTATACCGGTAGGACAGTCTTACTCGAGATGATAGTATGCTATCTGGTTTGCCTTTATCAGTCGTGTACATGTTCAGGTGACTGATTACATGTTACACTTTGATAGAGCCCTTAGGATCTTGCTTTACTACCAACTGTATGATGGCGATCATATACGTGAGAGTTGGGTAGTTTATATGCATATCCTTAATTGTGGTCCTTAGTCGTGGGAGTTTCGAGACAGGGCGTCGATACTCCGGAGTAGACTAGTGTATACAGTCGAGACCCCAACGAGGGGCGGTGGCCGGTCTCACAAGCCACTGGTGTCAGTTGGATCACCTAAGATGTATACAGGTGCTCATTGGGTTATGAGTACACGGGACAGGACTCGCCGGGAATCTGCTAGTTAGTACTATACCTATCGTCAGATAGCAGTTCCCTGGTGACATGTGTACAGGTTAGTTCATCGACCTGAGGTCGTCATTTGTCTCGTGTGAGTTCCCACTGTGCTTTGATTTCTACCCTACCACGGCTCAAAGGAGTCGTGCAAACAGGTAGCTTTTGGGTACAGTCCCGAGTCATATGGAGGCACGTGAGCGGATTGGCAGGGGATTCGTCTCTCCCAGTATTGGGGGCGAGATCGTGCTGTGTCTAGGAGAGCCATTACACATAGTCCATGGCCATGGCAGGAGATTTACTGGTAGGTACTCCAGTAGTATCTCAGGGTGTTATTGGGCTACACTCCGACACGACTTATACTGCTATTGGGGGTCTGACGTTACTAGCCCCCTAGGTAGATATGCGATACTCATAGACGAACGGACCGGACTGTAAATACATTGTCACTGTTAGGCTCAGTAGGGTTTCCGGATGAGTTCGCTCATCGGCCTCCCTTGAGGTCAGTCCATGGGCAGCCGTTACGCATAGCTAGTGCCGCTGACGGTTTGTGGTTAAACCCACTGCCAGGGTACTGACGAGTCATTAGAGTCCCCCACAGACAGTTTCCCAAGTTCGGGCGAAACGTTGTAGAGGCCGTATGGTTTTATGGCAGGGTTCGGAAAATGCACGTGCGTTTACGCACGTGTTATTTTTCGGGCAGATGATACTGGTCGGCTTTGGTTTAAGCCGGATCCGAGTATTATATTGAGTAGGTATAATATCTTTGTCTCAGTTGCATTTGTATTCGGTCGTAATACAAATGCGGGTATATTTATACATTTACGGGGTTGTCCTGAAATTCGTTTCAGGATCACTTTTGGAAGTTGCCAGTTTCCAGTTTTCTATCAGCCGTCTTTTAACATTCGGTTAAAGACGGATTTTTCTTTTCTTGAGATGAGTGTGGATTCTTCTAGAAGGTTCTAGAAGTGGTGAGGTGTTTAGTGACTCATGGTTGCATTAATGGTTCAATTAATGCTTATGGTGACTAGGTTATTAGATTCATTGTATCTTAGTGACTCATTGTTTTCATTAATGATCAAGATAAGCTTCATCCTCTTATGGTTACCTTCCCCTCCTCCTACACTCACCCTCCTCCTTCTCTTTATAAGGCCGGCCCCTCCCCTCTCTCATTTGGTTACTTGAATCATTTGTAAAAAGATTATGATAGCATTTGGGGTGCATGGAATTTCACAGCTCATTCATTCCATCACCCGATTCGAGTGGCAACTTCATATCGTCCACGGCTTTGGACGAAGTGAGACAAAGTCATCTACTCATTCTCTACATCATTCTTTGTCGTCTCTTTTAGCAAACTTGACGACCGAGTTGCCTCGAGTCAGAGGCGGGAGCCCGTTTAAAGAATCAGTGATGTGGTGCCACCTGGACGAGCAGATCGGAGATCGAAGAGATCGGAGCAGCCGCAACGGAGCGTGGGATGATGGTTAAAGAACGAAGGACTCGGATCGTTCGGTATAACCTTTCTACACTCTTTACAGTTTGTTAGTTTAGCAATAATGGCAGATCCGGGTTAAAGTATACGATAGCGCCAGTTAAAAGTTTTTTGTTCCGCATTTGGCGTCTGTAGACGGCCGGGGCGCTAGCGTAGACTTACAGTGGTATCAGAGCCTAACCATTTTGCTATACTAACTTGTGCTAACGCGTTTAAAATATCGATCGAACCGGAAATCAAAAATCGCAATTTTTCAATTTGACAGTTTCTGTTAATTTTCAAACTGGTCCAAATGTTATTTTGACCATACCAGAAAATCAAGCAGGGTTTTTTAGGAATACTGGAGAAATTCGACCAAGTGATTCGACTGTTCCGCCGCGGATCCGCGGCCCAAGCATGGGTTTTGGCCGCGGATCCGCCGCAGGAAAGTGACATCACTTAGCCAATTTTCTACGGTGCATTCTATGTTGGAAATTGGGGTTTTTGGTATATATCTTTTGGGCCCAGATTTTATTACTGTTCAACAGATTTGCATGGGGCCCACTTTGTGATATTTAGTCGATCGAAATTTAAACATGTTAGTTTACAGTGCTTACATTATATCTCCGACCGGGAATGTCATTTGATCGGTAAACCGCGTCTGATTGCTATAGTTCTTTTAGACGGGTTTGCGAACGTGACATTCGCGTTGATGTTCTGTGTTGTGCTGTGATGTTGCGGATTTGTCGTGGTGGATAGCAGTGTGCAATGGTAGTACAGTTTGAGTTTATTTGTACATTTGATAATGCGGGGCGAGCGTCCAACTTGTGGACTGCCGTCACTGCCTGTTGTATAATATTCTTTTGGGGCACGACCAGGTTGCGGTCGATGTACCTGTTGTACTATTTTTCATTACTGTACTTGGTTTTGCCCCGCGACGGAGTGCACGGATAGCCGGGTTCTGGAGGGCAACGGTTCCGCATCTCATGGCTTTGAGAGGCAGAGGGGTCCTACTCTAGAATTGGCAGACTATTCGCCGCACTCGTAGGGGGTACAGGTTGACCCAAGGAGGGGTGCCCAAGCTTACCGGATTCCGTGAAGTGCTGGGTGGTCCATTCACTATGCTGTAGGGGGCTGCCTCGCTTCAGGTTTTGGCGGGTAACTTGCCGCACCCGTAGGGGTCTAGGTTTCATTGCACAGGCTATCCACACGACAGGGGAACGTCGGGTTTCAGCAGCGGCTCTGTGAAACTCGGGGATCCCAGATTATCTGTATTGTTCTGTGATGCTTATTACTTTTCTGTAATGTTGCATATTATCACGCCTGGAGCGATTATTGTATATTAGTTTATATACTATTAGATGTTGTATATGTTTTACACCCGTGCTAGTCCAGTCCCCGCTCTGTCGTTAGTTAAGTAACCTAACGGGTGATGACGGGACCCAGTGACGAATGCGGATGGCATATACGTACATTTTATTTTCGTTCTTTTCTGGTGTGATTATTGATGGGACTGCGTTGATTCTGATCAATGCAAAGTAAAACAAACCTGTTTTCAGTTGTTGGAACAAATTTAAAAAGTGTTATTGCAAAGACGTTTTCTTTTGTTATGCATAGCGGTATTCAGTGGAATATCCTGCACCTCATTCGACGGGGCAAGGGCCGATATCCCTTCACCGGGACTGACCCTTTGGGCAGAAGTTTGCGTCGGGGTAATAACTTCACTATAGTCGATTACAAGTTGCTTTGCATAGCGGTATTCAGTGGAATATCCTGCACCTCATTCCACGAGGAAAGAGCCGAGATCTCTTCACCGGGAGTGACCTCTTTAGCAAAAGGTTTTCGCCACTATATTTTAAAAGCTATCAGGTTCCTTCAGCGATATAAAGTTCACTACGTTAAAGGTTTTTCGCCAAAAACCAACCGTAGCCCTCTGTCATTTCATGTGAATGGTCAGTAGTATTCAAGCTATGTTGGTCTGGCCCTTAGCTAGGATATAGTGATTGGTAGCTGCTGGGGTGTTCATATGTTGCATAGATAGATGCGTTGGTTTGGGACAGTCGTACAGCCTTGTTGGCCCTTAGTCAAGGGCGAGTACGGGTGGGTTCAAATTAACAAGATAATGATGGGAAGAACTTGACATGTGACTTATGATGGGTTGGCCCTTAGTCACGATCATAAGAGCATGGGGTAAAAATCTTATCGGGAGTTTCTAAAGAAACTGAAACTTGCCAGGCATGCGCATACCTTCTGGAGTGTGATAACGCGAGTGGATTCCGTCACGTTATCATGCGATGAGAGTTGGATCCCGACTCCCACTGATGAGTTGGTTTACTCTTCGGGTGATCCCGATTGATTCTTCTTTCTGGTTTGGAGGAGAATTTGACAGGACAGTGGGAGGTTTCCGGATTAGAAAAAGTGATAACCATTCTGATCTAGGTTAGAGTGCACACAGAGTGTTTCTTTTCTCTCTCTCTTCAGCAGCGACCTTTGACTGACCCTAGACTATGACTCAGTGACCAAGTTGACCGAACCTTCTTAAAATACTGGCTTTTGGATTGTCTATGATGCATAAGTCATTGCCACTCCTTCTTCTACCCTTTGAATTTCTCAGAACACCCGTACTACTACGGACATCCACTCCCATTAGATAGATCCATCGTATGGTTATATACGAACTCGAAGGGACTTCTTCGAGGATGGATCCAGGTTCAGGAGAAATAGAATTGGTTTATTCAGTTGTCTTTTATTATCACCTTCTCTCAGGTTGCGAAGGCTCCTTGGTTTAGGAGAGTACACCTATTACGCTTATTGGATAGTCTTATTCCAAACCATAGGCAAGCGCCGAAAGGTAGGGAATGAAGAAAACCAATTAGCCTAAGTAGGGTGTGCAGAAGGTAATATGTAAAGACAAAATAAAGGGATTAGAAAGAGGGCAAAGTAAATTGCGACTGATATCATTCACGACCAAAACCGCGTACTTCATCGCCACTCCTATTTCACCTTTAAAGGAATAAGGTATCATTCAGTTGTCTTTTATCGTCACCTTCTCTCAAGATACGAGCACTCCTTGGTTTAAGAGGGTACACCTATTATGCTTACTGGATAGTCTTCTTCCAAACCATAGGCTGGTGCCGAACGGTAGGGAAGGAAGAAAACCATTTAGCCTAACGATGGTGTACAAAAGATAACGACTAAAGACAAATAAAGGGATTTGGATAGATTGCAATAAAATATACGGTTGAAGTCATGAATTGGATTATGGAAGAGGCATTACGATGAATACCAGGATACCCCTACGAAACATTTTCATGTTTCAGTGCATTGTTAAAGAAAAACTGTTTTCCCGATTAGACACTTACTCCAAGGGTATGTATTTACCATGTTTCATTCTCATATCTGTATGGTTTTACAGATGATGAGTGCGAGTAAGTTATTGGGAATTAGGTGATTATCCTCATTATATCGGAATTCGTTGAAATTGGTGATATTTGAGGAAATCGCCAGTGTACAGTTTTCAACCTACGACGCACAGATTTTGAGTTGTTTAACTCAGCGGACTTATACAGAGTATTGTATGTTGTCCAGTGTCCATCAGGACAAAGGGGTAGGTCCTCGTACTATGTTCTGTTTACTTATAACTTCTCTAGTTTTTAGACAAGTGTTTCGTAGAAATACAAAGTCTAAGTTTTGAGAAGTTGTGGGTATAAGAATAAAGTAGAGAACCAGGTGTCACAAGTATCGGGATTCTTCAAAGAGATCGAAGATGTAGTTTCCTGTGATTGGTATTCAGATAATAGTGATGGTTTTGAGAAACGTGTTTCTCTTTCAGATTACTCATAATTGGATGGATTCCTAAGTTGAGTAATGTTGATTAGCCTCTTTCCATTAAAGTGATATGCACTGGAGACAGCTGCATGATTTGAATATGGTTCCAATTAAATAAGTGCCAAAGTTTCTATATTGGATATAGAATGGATCGTACCTTAAAAGATATTAAGGTATGGGGATTTGTCCAGCTTATGCTTAAAACCAGACTCTGGATAACTCAGGGTACGTTTCTGTAATGGGTGTTTGTGGGTTGACCCTGGCTATGACGAGGGTTGATGTTCTACCATTTGGAAGATCAATAGTGATATTGTTCTTGACTCGCCACAGTTTTAGTAAAATGGATCTTTTTCAGAAAACAGTAGTGGGAGTATGGTAGAACTGGAAGTGATTCCAGAACCGCGAACGATTACGGAAAATTTAATAGGACCTATATATTCAATCAGGTTTGACATTCCATTAGCCACACCGCAGATATGGTGGGTAACCTCAGACACCCGAGAGGTACTTCGGTAGGCTCAAGGACGGTGACAGGGAGGTTATTATCTATCCAGACTTGACACTACTGTTGTTCCAGGATATGAGACCCGGTAGGAGGGTTGTCGTAGTCAGTGGGAGCAGCGGAAGTTTAGTGGGCAAGTAGCTTATGTCTATTTATAGACCTGAGCAGTTATAGCGGAGAAAGATCATCTATTTCTGATGTGACAGTCATGGGTTTGACTTCAATCAGAATAGGGGATGGATCTGTTAAGAAGGTAGTAGGGTGTGATGTCATGGTATCTGGATGACATACACAGAGTAGGAAGTAAAATTCCTATACTACGATCGGTTGTACTGTGGTCGTCACACAGTTGTTTCTCCAGACAGGATATGGATATAATATTTGACATTCTGGTTTCTAGATCAATGGTTTTAGATCTGGAATTGGGTAGTTTCCCAATGTGGGTACTTTGACAGATATTCTAATGGTTTTTAGAATAGTTGACTCCTAGCATGGTGGTGTACCTGCAGGTGATGGAGTCACCCTCTCTAAAGGTGTCGTATAGACTAAAGGGGAGAGGGAAGTGCATGATTGGCAGATCACTTGCTTGGGCAATTGAGTCAATCATGAGATGTCAAGTACCACACCAGATGTTGTTTTTGCACTAGATGCAATAAGTTTGTATTAATCCAATCCTGGAGAAACATAAGGAAGCAATTTTAGAACATAAGTACATGTTCTACGGATTTGATGACGGCAGCCTCCTTTGGGAGACGATTATCATTCCAGGCTTCAAAGGTGACATGGATGACAGAGTGATTGTCAGAGTTATAGTTTTCCCTCTGACGAAGAGGGACAGTATTATGGACAGGTGGTCCAAGAGGATACTGTGGGTGGCATGGTGCCGGATACTGATTAGGTTCAGTGATCGATACAGTCTAAGAAGTTTGGATTTGGAGTTCATTTATGAACTAGGTCCCATCAGATATCCAGACATATTCTAAGACAGGTATTACTCAATTCGGGAGATGGCTTTCTCCACGAACTTAAGATTAAGAGAGATATAGAAAGAAACATCTAGGCGGATCCACTCACTAAGGCTATTTCTCGAACACAATAGTTTTACAAACGGGCTTTGTGAAACTGATTAGTAGAGGAGTTGAATGTTCGGTTTCACACGGGCTGTGAGTAGTCGACATCGCAATAATTAGCCTTGAGTGCAAGTGGGAGATTGTTGGTGATAGTGCCCTCATAGTCAATTATTGGATCGCAGGTACGTGATTGCAATGATTGCGGAGGACCTATACCGGTAGGACAGTCTTACTCGAGATTATAGTATGCTATCTGGTTTGCCTTTATCAGTCGTGTACATGTTCAGGTGACTGATTACATGTTACACTTTGATAGAGCCCTTAGGATCTTGCTTTACTACCAACAGTATGATGGCGATCATATACGTGAGAGTTGGGTAGTTTATATGGATATCCTTAATTGTGGTCCCTAGTCGTGGGAGTTTCGAGACAGGGCATCGATACTCCGGAGTAGACTAGTGTATACAGTCGAGACCCCGACGAGGGGCGGTGGCCGGTCTCACAAGCCACTGGTGTCAGTTGGATCACCTAAGATGTATACAGGTGCTCATTGGGTTATGAGTACACCGGACAGGACTCGCCGGGAATCCGCTACTTAGTACTATACCTATCGTCAGATAGCAGTTCCCTGGTGACATGTGTACAGGTTAGTTCATCGACCTGAGGTCGTCATTTGTCTCGTGTGAGTTCCCACTGTGCTTTGATTTCTACCCTACCACGGCTCAAAGGAGTCGTGCAAACAGGTAGCTTTTGGGTACAGTCCCGAGCCATATGGAGGCACGTGAGCGGATCGGCAGGGGATTCGTCTCTCCCTGTATTGGGGGCGAGATCGTGCTGTGTCTAGGAGAGCCATTACACATAGTCCATGGCCATGGCAGGAGATTTACTGGTAGGTACTCCAGTAGTATCTCAGGGGGTTATTGGGCTACACTCCGACACGACTTATACTGCTATTGGGGGTCTGACGTTACTAGCCCCCTAGGTAGATATGCGATACTCATAGACGAACGGACCGGACTGTATATACATTGTCACTGTTAGGCTCAGTAGGGTTTCCGGATGAGTTCACTCATCGGCCTCCCTTGAGGTCAGTCCATGGGCAGCCGTTACGCATAGCTAGTGCCGCTGACGGTTTATGGTTAAACCCACTGCCAGGGTACTGACGAGTCATTAGAGTCCCCCACAGACAGTTTCCCAAGTTCGGGCGAAACGTTGTAGAGGCCGTATGGTTTTATGGCAGGGTTCGGAAAATGCACTTGCGTTTACGCACGTGTTATTTTTCAGGCAGATGATACTGGTCGGCTTTGGTTTAAGCCGGATCCGAGTATTATATTGAGTAGGTATAATATCTTTGTCTCTGTTGCATTTGTATTCGGTCGTAATACAAATGCGGGTATATTTATACAGTTACGGGGTTGTCCTGAAATTCGTTTCAGGATCACTTTTGGAAGTTGCCAGTTTCCAGTTTTCTATCAGCCGTCTTTTAACATTCAGTTAAAGACGGATTTGTCTTTTCTTGAGATGAGTGTGGATTCTTCTAGAAGGTTCTAGAAGTGGTGAGGTGTTTAGTGACTCATGGTTGCATTAATGGTTCAATTAATGCTTATGGTGACTAGGTTATTAGATTCATTGTATCTTAGTGACTCATTGTTTTCATTAATGATCAAGATAAGCTTCATCCTCTTATGGTTACCTTCCCCTCCTCCTACACTCACCCTCCTCCTTCTCTTTATAAGGCCGGCCCCTCCCTTATCTCATTTGGTTACTTGAATCATTTGTAAAAAGATTATGATAGCCTTTGCGGTGCATGGAATTTCACAGCTCATTTCATTCCATCACCCGATTCGAGTGGCAACTTCATTAACCGATCGTCCACGGCTTTGGACGAAGTGAGACAAAGTCATCTACTCATTCTCTACATCATTCTTGGTCGTCTCTTTTAGCAAACTTGACGACCGAGTTGCCTCGAGTCAGGGGCGGGAGCCCGTTTGAAGAATCAGTGATGTGGTGCCACCTGGACGAGCAGATCGGAGATCGAAGAGATCGGAGCAGCCGCAACGGAGCGTGGGATGATGGTTAAAGAACGAAGGACTCGGATCGTTCGGTATAACCTTTGTACACTCTTTACAGTTTGTTAGTTTAGCAATAATGGCAGATCCGGGTTAAAGTATACGATAGCGCCAGTTAAAAGTTTTTTGTTCCGCATTTGGCGTCTGTAGACGGCCGGGGCGCTAGCGTAGACTTACATATTTTGCCCCTAGCGTCCTATGACCTTGACAAAGGCCAACAAATCATAGTCTGCTAGTCAAGTTCAACCCGTCATTTCTTGATTGAATCAAACCCACCCGCACGGTCTTTGACAAAGGCCAACAAGGTCGTACGACTACCCTGAAACAATCTGCATCACATGCACAAGAAGATAAGTACTATTCAGCTACCGCACACTACGCCTTGACAAAGGCCAACAAACGCAGCACGAATACTAAACAGTTCTTATCTGAAATGACGGAGGGCTACGACAGGTTTTTCTGAAAACCTATTGCGTAATGAACTTGATATCGTTGTAGGATCAAATGAAGTTTTGAAATGGAGTGATTTTGAGGCTTTTCTAGTTTTGCTAAAGGGGTCACTCCCGGTGAAGAGATCGTCGGCCCTTTCCTCGTCGAATGAGGTGCGGGATATATCATATATATCACTGTGCAAAGAAGAAACTATGGAAGCAATCAAAAGCATACCGAGTATGTAGCATCTGCCAGTTATTGCTAAAGGAGTCACTCCCGGTGAAGGGATCTCGGTCCTTTCCTCATCGAATAAGGTGCAGGGTACATCATATATACTGCTATGCAAAGCAAGAACTGTAGCTACCTGTTTTGTTTAAAATTTGATTCTACAACATCTTAGGTTTCTTTTCTTTCATTAATCACATTGATGAAGTCCCATCATTTATGTCACCTAAACATCACAGATAAATACGATGTACACTTATGCCATCCGCATTCGCCTGGATGTCCCCTCGTGCACCGTTAGGTTAGGTAACTAACGACAGAGCAGGGCAGGGCTAGTGTGGATGCAAAACATAAGTAACGACTATATAATATATCATATATACTATATACTGTATCTATCACAGAACATCACATGATCTCATCACAGATATCGCAGCAGAAGAAACATATGAAACATTGGATATACTAGGACGTCCGTGTTTTCAATACGAGCCAGTATAAAACACGGATTCCACGGTCGTGATGAATAGCCAGTCCCACACCCCTAGACCCCTACGAAAGCGGCAAGCAACCCTACCAATTCTAGGGTTAGGAGACCCGGACTCGACTCCTCGAGATGGTCTCCCACTGGACCCTAGAACCCGGTTACTTGTGCTCCCCTCCTTGGGTCTATCCTAATGCGGAAATGTAAATAATATACAAAGGTGACAACTTCCGCAACCTGGAAGTGCCCCAAATAAAAGAATATTACATACAAGTTTTTTACATGAATGAAAATGAAAAACACTCATCTCACATAAAAAAAAACCCCGGCTATTCGAACACGACGATCCAATATAACATATCCAGCAACACATAACATCACATGTCATCAACGTAAGTAAGTATGCATACACCGATTGTCGTCGACATATAGCAATGACAATCGGCAATACCACTACATACTACACTTACGGTCACAGAAAAGAAAGTGTAAAACTACAACAATTGGAATCCGCAACCTCTTTAGACATCGCATGCCTAATCAAATGAAATACTTAGACATCACATGCCTAACAATTATAAACCCTGCATTTTAGTCTCATTACCGAAAACTCTTTTCAATATCTAGTGAGACTAAACCGCTAGATTTATAACATTCATTCAGTTATCTCATAACTGTTTGTGAATTCCAATTATTGTATCCCATTCCGGATAAATAGAAAATATTAAACTTTCCGATCGAACATTCGAACACCGAAGTTTTCCCGGAACCGTTCAACACATGAAATAGGTTCAAAGACATTCATTTCATGCCTCAGTACCAACGGTCCAGCCGTAGAAGGGTCAAGCCAACGCCTCACATGTGGCACGCCGTACTGCCCCAAACCCGAAGGTTCAAAGGGCAGTTCAAGACGGTCACATAATCGAGTTAAGGTTTGTTGTCTTCTAGAGGGACTATCGCATTACTTGCACTACTCAGAACGTCCTTAAACCACAGAAATATCCAACACTTGGATATTTTCCGGCAGGGGAAAGATTGGGTATTTACATCCGGTCCAACTTTTTAACATATTCCAAAATATCCGGAAATCCACATAGACAAAGTCTGATAATCCGATCTAATCAGCGAACTCCCAAAACACCCCAGAAAATTCAACTCTTGAATAAATATTAAAAATTCCCATAAAACTCAGCACTGTAAATTAGGAATTACTGTGCAAATTTGGAGGGCTAACGTCATCATGTCGCCGCGGAACCGCCGCAGAAGCTAGGCTTCTGCCGCGGTTCCGCCGCAGGTTGGAGGCATCATTTGTCCAATTTTGCACCGTAATTCTTATAACTTCCTGCTGAATTTTTTAAGCATTTTTAATATGGAAAAAACCCAGTTTTTAGAAAAAGTCCAGAGAGCGGTTTGGTTTTAGGGTTTCGGTTTCGATCGGGTTTCAAACATCGTCTAAGCATCGCCTAAGGCTCTAGCTAGGCTCCGATACCACTGTAGGGTTCCTAGGCACGCTAATGAAGCCTCACAAGGCATCAACCATGCCAATTTCAAATTTTACGAGTGCCGAGAAACCCTAATACGGATCGTTAACTAGAATTTTAGGCAAAAAGTTAAGCTAGTTAACATCTTAACTAAAAGTGAGAAGCTACAACTTTTGTAGATCCGGTTCTCCACTTCCTTAGCTCCACGTAGACGTCCTCTCGCTGTCCTAGTCGGATCACGGACTCTAGCATCGGCTTCATCGGAGAAATGAGCGGACAAGTCATCGGCTACGATGCCGAAGATGATCTACGTCGAGGTTACACAAGATCAAGCTCCAACCTCACCAAGTTGTGAAACTTGTGAAGAAAACACCCTATACTACTTGGCAAGAGGTAGAGGGTGAAGAAATAGGAGGTGGGTTCACTTTAGAATTGGATTTCTCACACTTTTGCTCAAGATGCCATTGATGAAGAAAAGCTTTCCTTCTTGATGAAGATGATGAAGAAGAAGAAAAGATATGATAAGTATTGTGTAAAATAGAAAATAAATGTGAATACTTATCATATACTAACTATGGTAAGGTGTAGAGAATAGATCATGGTTAGTTAGAATGGTTAGGGTTAAGTATGAAGACAAAATGGTAACAAAGTCAAACCTTCATAAAGCTTCAACTAAATCCAAATAATGCCACCATTTTCTTCATAATCTTTTCCAAAATCAATAAATAAATAAATGAGTAAGAAAAAGAAAACCCTAACCATTACACAACCATGGTTTAATCTTTACACAAAACACAATTTAGCTTGCAACATCAAACATGATACAATCAAGTGTACATAAAAATATATCACATATACAATGTGCACTACAAGTGAGAAAATCCCTTTAAAGTGAACCAATACTAGTTAATACAAAGTAATATATCAAATATATAATTATACATTAAATCATTAAATCAACACTTGATTCAATGATCCGGTCATGTCGCACATAACCGACTAGTATCCAATGTATCGACTTATCGAATCAATCTTTGATTCGATAACTAGGTTATATCACATACAACCAATCGAAACATTCATCGCGAGAATGAAATACGGTATCACATACACGCATCATTCTCGGTCCCGCATATATCTCATATGCGCCCCTATTTCGTTTCGCTTGAGCCAGGAAACCTCTGTGTAGGACTCTAAAGACTCGTCAATACGCCGGTAGCAGATGATGATCATATCAAGCACCCACAAGCCGCAAGCGGTCTGCTAAACGTAACGGCCATCCGGGTATTGAGCGATCAGAAGATCGACGAGCTAGCCCGCTCACACTCCTGTGAATCCAACCAGTAACACTTACCGTACAGTCCGGTCTGTTCGTCTGATATGTCGCATATCAAGTCTAGGGGTGGTAAACGTCAGACCCCAGTAACCGATAAGTCGTGCCGATGTGAGGCTCATAACGGGTCGAGAAACTACTTGTAACACTTACCAGCAAATCTCTGATCAGCCCTGGCCAGGGACTTCCCTGTTACAGCCAATCGAGCACAGCGCAACATCAACCCCCAATACCGGGAGAGGCGAAACCCCTCCTATCGTTCATTGCCTCCATGTGACTCGGGACTGTACCCAAAGACCACCGTTTTGCACGCCCTCATGGACGTGGTAAGGTGGAGATCAAAGCATAGTGGGAATCACACAAGACTCTATGACGATCTCGGGTCTACAGACTAACCAGTACAAGTGTCACCTGAGAACTGCCATCTGACGTGAGGTATAATACCATCTGGGAGTTCTCGGCGAGTCCGTCCAGTGTACCCAGTCTCCACTGAGCACCCGTATACCATCTCTGATGTCAAACACTAATGGATATGGGATCATCCATCGCCCATCTCATGGGTCGAGAGGCGTATACGCTAGTCTACACTGGTATATCGATGCCCCGTCTCGATACACCCACGACTAGGGACCTTGAAGGATGTACCTATGGACTACCATGTCCCCACTAGTATGATCTGCATCATAGTCCAGGTAGTCAAGTACACATCCTAAGGGCTTTATCAACATGTAACTATAAGACAGTTTAAAGAGACTAGTATAAATGTTAAGATAAAGAGCAACCAGATAGCATACTATCATATCGAGCAAGAAAGTCATCTCTATATATGTCCAAGCATCCAACATAATATACATCATCTGTACAATACTGGCCTCTAGGGCATACATACAACTAACAGATATGCATTGCTTCATGTATTAGTAGTACCCGATAGAGTACCTTTCATTACTGTAGCATATACATATTGCCATATTGTTGCTTCATGTATTAGTTGTACCTGATAGAGTACCTTTCATGACTGCTGCTTACATATGGCCATTATTGCTATTAGCTTGCATGGGAGAGATTCGCGCAGTACGTGCATACCTGCGATTACCTGCATATGTTATTTACTATTCATGAGTTGGAAACTCCCCGCCGCCACCACCACCACCACCACCACCCCCCCCGTTGTGCCACAGGGTGGCAGGTTGTTCCTGAGATTAGTCGAGGCAGGGCTTCTACCTATCAAATAATCTTTTGCAGCGGGTACCACTTCGGCTGACTGCGTGAAGATTTGCTATAGGTGGGTTTTGCGGTTATCCGATGTTGCTCATTGTATATCTTTGTACCTTGTACTCTCCATCTACCATTCTCATGTATTGACTTAGAGACACGATGTGAGGACAATATTGTATATTCTGGTGACTTGGATGTCTTTTATGCAGTTTTACTTATATCGTCTTTTATTTTTTCGCTACGGCGTCGTATATCTGTTGTGGTGGTTGTTTTCCGCCGTTGGGCATGGATTTGCTCCCGTTGGGAATGCTTTACTTTATCTTTATGTTGTACCCATTTTTGGGGTTAGTTTTTACAAAGGAGGTGCTGCCAAAATTTTAAAGAAAGAAAATTTGGACTTTAAAGAATTTATACTCGAGATTTTCAAAAGTTTTAACAATGTTCTTATAACTTACTACTTTTGATGGTTTAGATTGCTGGGTTTTTGGCTTACTTAAAGTGCGTTACGCCTGTAGACGTTGCGTAGTTTAAGGGCCGTCACGTGCCAATTTCGGGTCGTGACAAAGTTGGTATCAAAGCGCTTGGTTTTACCTTTCAGAGTGTAGGATGAGCTTGGTATGATAGAGTAGGTAGCTTAAGTAGAGTAATGTAGCATGTGTATATCCGCGGCATACTTACGACATGGTACTCCGCCTAAAGTGACCTAAGTAGTAATTGCTTGAAATTCCTTCCTTGATGATACATATCCTTGTGATTCGATTTCCGTGTTCATATCGAATCTTATTTCCATTTATAGCCTTTTGCCGCCGATGACTATGAGGGCTCAGAGAGAGGCAGCGAGAGACGAGGTCAGAGTTGACTCGTTTGGGACGAGGTCTGACCGGGACGGTACGCTCATTATTCAGGAGCTGTTTGATCAGTCTTCGATAAATCGTATCGCGAGTCTTGAGGCAGATATGCAGGACTTGCGCCAGATGATGAGGTCGTTGGTTAAGGCCAGTCGAGCGCAGCGACAGGAGGTTGCCACCACTGTTACCCAGTTATTCCTTGCTATCAGCATACAACATTATCTTACTTACACAGCACCAGTAGACGCAGCCCTATTTGACGAGGAGGGAATTTCCGAGACATTAGGAGTTCGAGGACAGAGGAGGGCTCGTGCAGGTGTGTCAGCCCCGAGACAGAGGTTCAGTCGCCATGACAGGTTTTCGTGCATGTCACGGGAGTAGCAGAGGCTTGGGACGAGGAGAGTCGTGTTAGCTAGACCAGCCTTTTGTTGTGTTAATTCTGTTAGCGATCCTTTTGTTGCGTGATACGTGTTTCGGTCGTGTGCCAATCGGATAGGAGATAAAGATTCGTCCGTCGTTTTGATCCTTCTAGATATGTTGGATTTGATGTACTCCTGGGCATGAACAGATTAGATGCGTGCTATGCGTCTATGGACTGCCATGAGAAAACAGTCAGGATTTGTTTTCCCGGTGAGTCAGTTCTTGTTGTGCAGGGGGGACAGTGGTGCCGACCTCACAGCTTGAATTCAGCCTTTTTCGCTGATCGGCTTTTGAGGAGAGGATGTCGAGGATTCTTGTCTTTCATTCGTGATACTGGAGCCACAGTGGGTTTGTTGGACCGGGTTCCTATCATGCGGGAGTTTCCGACTTTGTTCCAGATGAGCCGACGGAGCTTAGGGAGCTTAAGGATCAGCTGCAGAGTTGCTAGATAGGGGGGACTTGTACGTCCGAGTGTTTCGCTTTAGGGAGCTCCTATTCTGTTAGTCCAGGAGAAGTACGGCAGTTTGAGCTTGTGTATTGATTGATCGTCAATTGAACCGAGTTACGATGTGGATAGGTATCCTTTACCTCACATTGACGATTTCTTTGATCAGCTCCAGAGTACGAGACATTTTTTAAGTTTGTTTGGGATCGGGTCATCATTGGTTGCGGGTTCGTGGTGATGACATTCCGAAGAATGCTTTTGTGCGCGCTACGGTCAGTATGAGTTTTGGTGGTGTCGTTGGACTCACCGATGCCCTAGCAGCGTTCGTGATGTGATAAACCAGATTTCTTCAGGCCATTCCTCGACCCGTTGTTTATGGTGTTATTGATGACACTATGGTCTTTTCCAAGAGTTGTGAGGAACGTGTGCAGCACTTGAGGATTTTCTTTGCAGAAATTGGGAGAGCACATGCGGTTTGCTAAATTCTCGGAGTGTTCCTACAGGCTTGATTGTGTTGATCTCCTAGGTCTTGTAGTTACGGGACACGGTATTCGTATGGACTCGAGGAAGATCGAGGTTGTACAGCTTGGCCTAGAATTGCATCAGAGACAGAGGTCCGCAGCTTTTTGGCTTAGCTGGTTTTTTACCGCCGTTTCGTGCAGGATTTCTTATGTATCGCTGCACCGTTGACCGGAAAGGCAAGGAAGGAGGTTTCTTTTCTTGGACTGAAGCACGCGTGCAGAGTTTTCAGCAGTTGAAGACTCGGTTGACGACTGCACTAGTTCTTTCTTTGCTTCTGGATCGGACGACTTTGTTGTTTAACTATGATGTTTTACAAGTGGGGCTCGATTTTGCGTTGATGAGGCATTTTAGAGTTATCGCTTTTGCTTCCCGATAGTTGGAGGAAGTACGAGAAGGATATCCCACTCATGATCTGGAGATGGCCACGGTGGTTGTGCGTTGAAAATTTGAGGGCACTACTTGTGTGGAGAGTCGTGTCAGATTTTCACGGACCACCAGTGCTTGTGAACATCTTCCTGCAGCGGGTTTTGATTGTTGAGACAGCGCTATTGGATGGAGCGTGTGAAGGATTGTGTTTGTGAGATCCTTTGTTTCCTATGGCAAGGCGATTGTGGTAGCTGATGCTTGAATCGTAGGCCCGTGGGTAGTTTGTTCCAGTTGTGTGCAGTTCGGAGACAGTCTTCTGCAGATTTACAGTTCTTGTGCGATCGTTGAGTACCGCTTAAGTTCGCCTCTACTGAGGGGATAGCTTGCTCATATCCGCGCCCGTCCACTTTTACTTAATCGTTTTCGTGAGGCACTGACCGCCGATGCTCGTTTGTCTGAGATTCTGGAGCATGTTCGGCAGGGTAATGATTCAGAGTTCTGATTTGTGACCAGGGTGTGCTACGTTTTGGGCTCGTTGGCATGTACCTGATACTGATGGGTAGAGACGCGAGATCCTAGAGCAGGCATATCAGTCAGCTTTCTGTGTTCGTCCAAGCTCCACCAAGATGTGACGTGACTTGTGAGATAGTTACGGGTGGGCAGGGATGAAGAGTGATGTTTCGTATTTCATTTCGAGGTGCTTGTCTTGTTGCGAGCCAAGGTTGAGCATTGAGACCGGCTGGAGAGTTGCAACCTTTTTACTGTTCCGGAGTGGGAATGGGAGCAGATCACCATGAAATCATTGTGGGTCTACCCAGGTTTAGTCGAGGGTATGACTCCATTCGGGTGATTGTGGTCCGGTTGTGCTCAGTTTGCTCAGTTGTTCTTTATTAAGTTTGTGCGTTTGCATGGAGTTCCTTCATGCGTTGTATCCAATAGAGGCACACAGTTCGCTAGCCGTCGTTGGCAGAAGCTTCAGGAAGCCTTGGGTACTGGTTGAGCTTTAGCTCCGCTTTTCCATCCGTTGGCCGATGGTTAGACAGAGTAGACTACACAGACTCTAGAGGATATGCTTGTGCGTACGTACTAATTGTTGTTGGCAGTTGGGATCGTCACTTGCCATTGATATGGTTCTCCTTCGATAACTGTTATCAGGAGACGTTACAGATAGAAACTTTCTTGGCTTTATGTGTTAGGTTGTGTTGATCATCAGTCTGTTTTACTGACTCCGCGAGAGCAGGATTTTTGGACCCCAGCCAGTGGAGAGGTTTCGGAAATGATCCAGTTGATTCAGGTCTGGATGAGAGCTGCCCAGTGCAGACAGGAATCTTATGCCGACAGTTGTTGTCGCAGACTTGAGTTCGCAGTGGGAGATCATGTATTCCTAAGGATTTCACCGATGAATGGCGTGTTGAGCTTTGGGAAGCTTAGTCCCAGATTGTATGTCCTTTTGAGATCCTAGAAGCGAGTTAGTACCGTTGCCTATAATATGGCACTTCCGCACAGATTATTGAGTATTCACCCGTATTCCTTGTGTCGATGCTTCATAGATACCTTCATGATCCTTCTTACATGATTCAGCCCCAGACCGTTTAGCTTGAGCGCGATCTTTCGTTCACCGAGCAGCCGCTAGTTATATTGGATCGGCAGGTGAAGAAGCTTCGGTCAAAGGTCTTGCCATCTGTGAAGGTTCTTTGGTGTGGCCCTACTTCTGAGGAGATCATTTGGGAGGCCGAGAGCGAGATGCGAAAGAAATTCCTTCATCTCCTCGAAGGTACGCGTAGTTAAATTTTAATTCGGGGACCGAATTTCTTTGAGGGGGGCGATTGTAACGATTTAGAAATCGTTATGAGAATTTTTCCGTTTTAGGGTGAAATAGTATGTGTTTTCCGTTTTAACCCAATTGTGATCAAACTTCTGTATAGACCTGACGACACCTAGTTTAGCTAGAATGAAGCTAGTTTGCGGGCTTTGGGGGTCAATTGGATGTTTTGGTTCAAATATAATTTTTCCCTAATTTAATATTATTTTAAGTTGTTATTTATGCACTTTATTAGTGGTAATTACAATTTTGGGCTTGGGTTAATTACTTCTAATGTGAATCTATATTAATCTAATCACTAGATTTTTACCAAATCCAACCATCCATAAAATATCTAGATATTTGTAATTGAAATTGAATTTTTAAAAGAAAAGAAAGAGGTGGCATAAGACTTTAATTGCTTTAATGTGCATTTATTGCCATTTTTATCTAGATATTTCCATTTCTTTGCACAAAACCCCCTCCCTTTTGCAAGGCCGGCTCTCCCCCCTTTGCTGTCCTCTTTCTTCTCTTGCTCATTTTCATCTCTCCAAAGCGAAAATAAATCACCAAAAATACTTAAATAATCCTACAAACTCATAATTAAATCCAAACTCATCATTCTTCTTCACAAAACTTGCTTTGATCTTCAAGAAAACATCATTTTTGGAGGCTAAAATGATGGATCTAGTTTCTATTTTGTGATCTTGAGGAGGTATAATTTCTAACCCAAATCTTTAATTTTTATGTTTAAATCATTAAATTAGCTATTTAATTGTTTAATATAGCTTAATTAGCATGATTTATGGTTTCATGATAATTTTAGTGAAGTTCAAGTCAAGGTTTAACTTGATAAAAAGGGTAAATTGTAAATTGAAGATTAGGAAAACTTAACCTAGTGTGAATATGATAATTGTTGTTAATTCCTAATTTGTCTAATTATGTTTTTAGCAAACTAGGTTTTAATAAAGCAAGTTTTGGGTGAGATTAAATTTATGGAAATGGTTTGGATATCTTAGTTAAGCTACTTTGTGATATTTGTTATCGCTAGAATTGTGTTAGCTTTAAACTTGTGCTAATTTATGCGATAAGTTGCTTACTAGGTTTCGGTGAATTTTGGACGTAAGTTCAATTGGTCGTTGCGAGGTTATATATATTATCTTCTTTTCGAAGTATTGTGTTGGGTTTGCGCGATCGGTACGATCGGAGTCTAAACTTGGTGGTTGCATAGTTTAACGACCCTAGCTAGGGTTTTTACCGATATCGTGCTCGTTTTGTGCACTAGGTGCGTACTGTAATTTTCTGGGCGTTATCCTTACGTTTCGTTATCTTTGTATCGACGTAGGATATTTAGCTTATGTGATGTGTATGTGAAATTTTAGAGTCGCAAGCGGGGACTTCGGACGCTGCGAAGAAGGGACAGCAGGTGGTTAGCTTTACTTAGCCAGGAGCGTTGGTGAGTAGATTTAACATCTCGCCCGCAAGGCATTATGTGTCAGGGCTAGATATGATATGATATTAGCCGCATGTTTATATTGCACATATAGAGATTGCGCATAAAACTCTATTGCATATTATAACTTATTGTGCTTAGACTTGTACCCTTGGACACTGCACTATTATTGACGGTTTTTGTTGCACGAGCACTGATTGTATGCCACTCACACCGTCAATAATTGCCATGACACGCACAACACCTATGCATACGCGATATTGTATTGGTTAGGGACTTGAAACAAAATCCTTATTTTTATTGTGCATATGACATATAGCATACCTATATACCTACATGCTTATACATATGCCTTGACATACCTACATGCCAGTTACCTATATACTTATATGGTATTGTACCATTAGTGATAGGTATATACACATATGAGATATAGCTACGAGTACATCATGCATACATACTTGTACATATACCTGGAGGGTATTACATCATTATTGATTGTTAGATACATATATCTTGCTATGCTGACGTGGTTATACCTGGCTATAGCCACATGTTCACCTTTATTTGATATTATATAGACTTGGAGAAATTAGAAACCGCATGATATATAATAACTTGTTGCAGTTAGATAGCGGTTTTTCCTTCATATGCTCACATTACAGTTTTATGTTGCATATGTTATATTCATGGAATTTCGCATTGAGATATGGATTTCACATGTTGTTTTCTGGATTTGAGGACCGTGGTAGTTTCATGAAATTATGTAAGTATTCTTATTCTTTACTTGACATTTGTATGCATCCACTCAGAGATTTGTTTTAAACCGATACAGGATCGAGAATGTCGATGTTGGGGCACTTAAGATTCGTAGGACGTATATACCGATACGTGGAACACAAGTGTCGAGGTGAGGCACTTGGGTTTCGAGGAACATATAGATATCAGAAAACCGATACATGGATCACGGGTGTCGATACCGGACACTTACGATTCGAGGAACGTATGAATATGAGAAAGACCGATACGTGGATCACGGGTGTCGATACCGGACACTTACGATTCGAGGAACACATGGATATGAGTATTTATGTGTCGATGCTAGGCACTTGTTTTCATGATATTTTTATTCCTAAGTATATATATAACAGTGGAATGGGTCGCAGTTATATATATATATATATATATATATATATATATATATATATATATATTAGTGCAATAGGATGCTAATACATATGTATACATATCTAATTTATATACATGATCATAATAATCTTGCAAATATACTTATTCATTACATGAGATTTACTTGATTTTGGACACTCAGGATATATGAGACTTACAGGATATGAGGGCCAATTTGGGGGTCGATTTGAGGAATTTGGGATATAGATTGTCTTGATGGACACTGGTACTGCCACGATGAGGATTCCGTGAGGATGACATATTTTATTCCATACTCCGCATTTATTTGATATGCATTTCTTCATGTATTAGTAGTACCTGATAGAGTACCTTTCATGACTGTAACATATACATATTGCCATATTATTGCTTCATGTATTAGTTATACCTGATAAGGTACCTTTCATGACTGTTGCATACATATGCCCATTATTGCTATTAGCTTGCATGTTATAGATTCGCGCAGTACGTGCATACTTGCGATTACCTGCATATGTTATTTACTATTCACGAGTTGGCAACTCACCCCCGTTGTGCCACAGGGTTGCAGGTCGTTCCTCAGAGTAGTCGAGGTAGGGCTTCTACCTATCATATCATCTTTTGCAGCGGATACCGCTTCGGCTGACGGCGTGCAGATTTGCTATACGTGGGTTTTGCGGTTATCCGATGTTTCTCATTGTATATCTTTATACCTTGTACTCTCCATCTACCATTCTCATGTATTGACTTAGAGATGAGATATGAGGACGATATTGTATATTCTGGTGACTTGGATGTCTTTTATGCAGTTTTACTTATATCGTCTTTTATTTCTTCGCTATGGCGTCGTATATCTGTTGTGGTGGTTGTTTTCCGCCGTTGGGCGTGGATTTGCTCCCGTTGGGGATGCTTTACTTTATTTTTATGTTGTACCCATTTTTGGGGTTAGTTTTTACAAAGGAGGTGCTGCCAAAATTTTTAAGAAAGAAAATTTGGACTTTAAAGAATTTGTACTCGAGATTTTCAAAAGTTTTAACAATGTTCTTATCACTTACGACTTTTGATGGTTTAGATTGCTGGGTTTTTGGCTTACATAAAGTGCGTTACGCCTGTAGACGTTGCGTAGTTTAAGGGCCGTCACGTGCCAATTTCGGGTCGTGACAACTACGAAATTATATCCTTCTTTACTCAATAAAGAAACTGATATAAGATTGCATATCAGGGTCGGAATGTAATAGCATTCGTTCAGAATCAATGTATTACCATTTGGTAACATAAGGTGATATTCGCCAACTGCTTTGGCTGCAATATTTGCACCATTCGCTACTCTTAT
Source organism: Agapanthus africanus (assembly GCA_030015575.1). Classification (NCBI taxonomy): domain Eukaryota; kingdom Viridiplantae; phylum Streptophyta; class Magnoliopsida; order Asparagales; family Amaryllidaceae; genus Agapanthus; species Agapanthus africanus. The sequence continues at coordinate 365,542,877 of CM057340.1, forward strand.
GGAATGATCACCCATTCCCAGTTCCCTGCCTTTCTTTAGCCCGTGTAACATATTACATATGTGGGATCCCGATCCGGTATCTAATACCCAGGACGTAGAGTGAACTGAGAAACAGTTCTCGATAACTAACACACCCGAAGAAGATGCATCAGCATGCTTATTCTTCGTTTGGGCTGCGTAAGAATCCGGATATTCTCCTATTCCCTGCTCGGATTTATAACAATTATAAATTGGAGCGGGTCCAACGTTCCCCTGCTCAGTATAATAAGCGGGTTCGGCCAATACATCCATATTATTATCTTGATTAAGGCCTGGCATGGTCTCTACCTGGAGAAAGAGAGAAGAAAACACTTTAGCGTTTGCTCTTGCAAGATTAGATTGGTTATTATCTTATCTAATCTGGATGGCTCCCACTGCTTTTTATCAAATCTTCCTTAAAATCCTAAAAGGTAAGACTAGCCGGGATTAATTACACATTACAAGTTCGCCAATCTTTCAGCCAGGTCAGTGTTGGTACTTTGAGGGAGGTTCCCCGTGCTTTCGTACGGACCTAATTAAAATAAACCTCATTTTCCCAGAGGCATAACCCCGTTAACACCTTTCTAGACACCTACTTGGTCGGCTAATTGTCATGTGTAAAACTCTCCCAATAGTAACTCTTACTCGCAGTGGTTATCAGGATCCAACTATTGTTAGGCCCACGTTACCCATCCCGGTTCTTTCGGGAAGGCGGAATAGGTAAAAATCAAATTTTTCTCACAAGGTAACATGGACCAACCATGAAGGATCTTTGCTAAACAAAAACTAACATACTAACAACAAGTTCTAGCTACTCGGTTAGAAGGTTATACCTAGATCTTGAACTCCTTCTCTTCTTGTTATGGTTCTCCTTCTTGCTTGCTCCTTGTAGTGGCGTAGACGTCTCCTCCTCGTCGTCTTCTCGTTGCCGAAGATAGATCCACCCGAGAACCTCTACCTTGAACTCCTACCTCAACCAAGAGGTAACTAGAGTGCTTGGTTTGCTAGATAAAGAACCCTAGAAAGAGTAGAGAGATGCTTTGATGGTTTAGTTATGATTTTCAACACATGAAACACTTAAGCTTTGAGAGAGGAAGAGGGAGAGCTTTTTTAAGAGAGAGAAAGAGCATGATAGAAATGACAATGGAATTCTACAACCATGCTCACATATGAGATAATATGAAATAATAATAATAATAAAGATAATTGTGATGGTTAGTTTGGAATGACCATTATCATTTCACAATAAATGCATTTTGCAAGAAACAAGAAGCAACTTGCAAGTGAAATGATGATGGTCAAAAGGTCAACAAAAGTCAACCGGTCAACCAAAGTCAAAAGGTCAACAAAAGTCAAATGGTTAACCTAACCATGGCACAATTATCCTTAATTAATATCATTAATCATATTTCTCATTCTCATTAGGGTTAAGAAAAAGTCAACTGTCAAAAACCCTAATGAGATTCCTCTGCCTCTGTCAACTGTGCATACCCACCCGGATTCGTATTCCAAGGAACACGAATACAATGAGACAAAACCAATCCCAAAACAAATATTAGGATCTGGCTTAAACCAAAGCCCGCTATTAATAACTGCCCGGACACCAAACGTGCATAAGTGCGCGGATGTGAACGAACCCCGTCACAAAACCATGCGACCTCTACTCTGTTTTGCCAAAGGCGAATAACCCTCTGTGTGGGACTCTAAAGACTCGAAACTACGCTGGCAGTGGGTTTAACCACAGGCCGCAAGCGGTACTAGCTGTACGTAACGGTCCCCAGGTAGATGCCGATAAGAAGACCGATGGGGTGAACCCATCTGAACTCCTACTGAGCCTGAATGTGACAATCTCCGTACCGTCCGGTCTGTTCGTCTGAGAGTATCGCATGACGGGACTAGGGGGCGATAAATGCCAGTCCCCTAATAGCGGTACAAGTCGTGTCGGAGTGTAGCCTAGAACACCCTGAGAATTTACTGGAAACACTACCGGTAATTCTCGCTTGCCCTGGCCAGGGACGACTATGTGTAATGGCTCTTCTAGGCACAGCGCGATATCAACTCCCAATACCGGGAGAGACGAATCTTGTCTAACCATCACTGCCTCCAAGTGCTTCGGGACTACACCCAACTACTACCTGTTTGCACGCCTCAATAGAGCCGTGGTAGGGTAGTAATCTAAGAACAGTAGGAACACACTTGAGGCGAAGTGACAGTGTCAAGTCAACGGACTAAGCTGTACTCATGTTACCTGGGAACTGTTAACTGACGATAGGTATAATACCAACCAACAGTTCCCGACGAGTCCAATCCAGTGTACTCGTAACCTAACGAGCACCTGCATACTATCTCCAGTACGACGTACTGATGGCTGTGGGATAGACCATCTCCCCTGCTGGGACGAGAAGCGTATGCACCAGTTTACTCTGGAGTATCGATGCCTTGTCTCGATAATCCTACGACTAGGGACCAAAATAAGGATGTGCTTATAGACTACCCAGCCCTCACAAGTGTGATCGCCATCACAATGCCGGTATTCAAGCAAAGATCCTAAGGGCTCCATCAATATGTTTTTAGTGATATGTTAAAAGAAACATATACACATATTAAGATAGATACAAAACAAGTAGCATACTACTATATCGAGCAAGACTGTCGTAAACCCGTGTATATATCCCAAGCTTCCAAAATGTATTATACAAACTAGTATTATATAATAATGGCCTCTAGGGCATACATATCCAACAACTATCTCATAGAAGGTATGCAATCTCATTGCAAATTTCAATACTTGAAATTCCCGATAATGCTTTTACCACTTGTGACTTATGACCTTAACTATGGTCAACAAATCATAAGCACTAGTCAAGTTCTACCCGTCATTTCTTGATTAATTAGACCCACCCACATGACCATTAACTATGGTCAACAAAGTCATATGACTGTCCTAATTAATCACATCATATGTTAAATAGGAAAACATTACTCAGCTACCGTACACTGCGCCTTAACTATTGTCAACAAACGCAGCACAAATACTAAGTACTCTATTTCCTAAAATAACGGAGGGTCACGACAGGTTTTTAAGAAAACCTTTTGCATAATAAACTTGATATCGTTGTAGAAACAAATGATTTTGAAAAGGAGTGTTTTTTAGGATTTTACTGGTTTCGCTAAAGAGGTCACTCCCGGTGAAGGGATCTCGGCTCTTTCCTTATCTAATAAGGCGCAGGATATTTCACAAATACCACTATGCAAAGCACGAACTATAGAAGCTGTCAAAAACAAAACCGAGTGAGTTGTAGCATCTGATAGTATCGCTAAAGAGGTCACTCCCTGTGAAGGGATCTCGGCTCTTTCCTTATCGAATAAGGAGCTAGATATTCTACAAGGAATACCACTATGCAAAGCAAAACTAGAGCTACCTTTTTTATAAATTTGATTGTACAACATCTTTCAAGTTTCTTTTCTTTCATTAATCTCATTAATGAATCCCATCATTTAAGCTTCCCAAGCATCACAGAAGAAACAAAAACTGTAATATTTATATATCATATATATAATGATAAAGCATTCGTCTCACGCATATAAAATGATCACATCACAGTATATCAGTAGTAGAAGAAACATATGAAATATTGGATATACTAGGAGGTCCATATTTTAATGCGAGCCTGTATAAAATACGGATTCCACAGTCGTGATGAATAGCCAAACCGACATCCCTAGACCCCTACGAGAATGGCAAGCAACCCTTCCAATTCTAGGGTTAGAAGACCCGGACTCGACTCCTCGAGTTGGTCTCCCACTGGACCCTAGAACCCGGTTACTTGTGCCCCCCACTTTGGGTCTATCCTAATGCAGAAAAGTAAATAATATACAATGGTGACATCATCCTCAAGCCGGAAATGCCCCAATAAAAGAATATTACATACAATGAATTTTACATGAATGAAAATAAAAACCCTCATCTCACATAAAACCCCCGGCTATTCAGAACACGACGATCCAATATAACATATCACAACAACACATTAACATCACATGTCATCAACGTAAGTAAATATGCCTATCACAATTGTCGTTGACATATAGCAATGAAAACGGCGATATACCACATATTACACTTATAGTCGCAGAAAAGAAAATGAAAAACTACAACATTTGGAATCTACAATCACTTTAGACATCATAAACCCAAAATATCACATATTACGGATTTCATGCCTAATTATATGAATTCCACATATTGTATCACATTATAGAAAAAGTTAGACGACGTTAAACATTCCGATCGAATCAACAAACACCCAAAATTTCCCTAAATGCTCAACACTTGAACTTAGTTTAAAAGCATCCATCACATGCCACAGTACCAATGGTCCAGCCGTAGAAGGGTTAAACCAACGCCTCACATGTGGCAACGCCGAACTACCACAAACCCTAAGGTTTAGAGACGGTTCTGACGGTCACATAATCGAGTTAAGGTTTTCGTTCTTCTAGAGGGTCCACCGTGTTACTTGCAAGATATTTGAATGTTCTTTAACTATGAAAAAGATCCAACTTTTGAAAAGTTTTCCGGCAAGGGTTAAGGTCGGTATTTGATATCCGATCGAACTTTTTAACACTGTCTAAACAACCCGAATCAAAGCTAGAATTACGAATACGAAACACTCCAATTAGTTAATGCAGTAAGTTAACATCATGTGCAATTTTAGCAAAAATAAATAACACCTGAAGTACCAAACCCTAAAGATGAGAACACCACCCAAAACTCAAACCCCAGAGCCCCTACAAATCCGAGCAGGTCGGATTTTCTGGCTTTCTGGACGGCTAAATTCCGAGCAGGGAGTGTGGGTTTTGGTGTGTGTTCATATTGTATCTCATACAACAATCTGCAACTATTTTTTAAAAAATTTGACACCAGAAATAATTCGACAGAAACTAGGGTTTTGGATCGGGTGTTTCGGAGTTGTTTCAGTTTCGTAATCCTACACTTATCCGTCTAATTCTCTAGCTAGGCTCTGATACCATTGTTGGGATACCTACAGCGACAGCGAGGTTTTGGGTGGCATCTCCCATGCCAATTTTAAATTTTGCCATTATAGATAACCCTAAAGCTAGGATGTTAACTAGAGAATCAAACCAAAACACACAAAGTAAACAACTTTACATCTAAGAGATTAGGATTACAACCTTTGTAGTTTGTTCCTTCGCTTTATAAGCTCCGTGTTGAGGTCCCTTCGCTACGTTCATCAAGAACACGGACTCTAGAGAGGCTCCTTGAGGTGAATGAGGCATCTTGCTTAAAGTCTTCCCTATCTAAGATGATCTACCTTGAAGAATCTCAAACCCAAGCTCACACTTCTCTAATGAAGTTATTAGTGAAGTGAACACCCTAATCTAAGTGGCTAGAATAGATAAGGATGATGAAGTAGGAATTTTTCTCTCTTTTGTTTTCTTAATCTCACTTTAAATCACCATAAACCAAAAAGCTAGCAAAGCTTTTTCAAAGAGGAAGAAGAAGAAGAAGAAAATCCTTTTGTGATGAATAATGAATTATTGTTGTGGTTATAATTGCAACCTAGGGTTAAGCATGATATGCTTAACCCTTGTAGAGACTTTACCATGGGTTAAGATTTGGGTTGGGTTAACAAATATCTAGCAAAAATATCAAGGAAAGTGGACAAAGTCAAAACTTCATGAAGCTTCCTCAAAGCTCATCCAAAATCTAATCCATAACCTTAACCCTAATCCAAACCCAAACATGATTAAATCTAAAAACCTTTGTTGCATTTGTAACCTTAACATGTTATAATATTATATATCACATATATAATATATAATGTAACAAAATAAAATAATACAATTAACATATATCGCATATACATCAATGTATTATCCAAGTGAGAAAAAGAATCAATAAAACGAGCTTATATTAGTTAATGTAACGTAATATATCACATATATAATTATACATTAAATTATCGAATCAACACTTGATCCGATAATCCAGCCATATTACATATAACCGACTAATATAACAAGTAACCTTTCATCGAATCAACACTTGATCCAATGACCCGTTTACATCACATATACCCGGCCGATATCACATATCGCGAGAATCGAATACGGTATCATAAACACATATTATTGTTGGTCCTGCACATATCACATATGTGCTCCTACTCCATTTTTCCTGAGCCAGGAAACCTCTGTGTGGGACTCTAAAGAATCGTCAATACACCGGCAGTAGGTGATGATCATATCAAACACCCACAAGCTGCAAGCGGTCAGCTAAACGTTACATCCACCCAGGTATTGAGAGATCAGAAGATCAACAAGCAAGCCTGTACATTCTCCTCTGAATCCAATCAGTAACACTTCCGTACAGTCCGGTCCTTTCGTTTGATATGTCGCATATACAGTCTAGGGGTGGTAAACGTCAAACCCCAGTAACCGATAAGTCATGTCGATGTGAAGCTCATAACGGGTGGAGAAACTACTGATAACTGTTACCAGTATATCTTCATATCAGCCCTGGTCAGGGACTTCCAGTTATAGACAATCGAACACAGCGCAACATCAACTCCCAATACCGGGAGAGACGAAACCCCTCCTATCGCTTATTACCTCCATGTGATTCGGGACTGTACCCAAAAGCTACCGTTTTGCACGCCCTCTTGGACGTGGTAAGGTGAAAATCGAAGCATAGTGGGAATCACACAAGACTCTATGACGGTCTCGGGTCTACAGACTAACTTGTACCCGTGTCACCGGAGAACTGCTATCTGACGATAGGTATAATACCATCTTGGAGTTCTCAGCGAGTCTGTTCAGTGTACCCAGTCTCCACTGAGCACTCGTGTACCTTCTCTGATGTCAAACACCAATGGATATGGGATCATCCATCACCCATCATATGGGTCGAGAAGCGTATACGCTAGTATACTCTGGAGTATCAATGCCCTGTCTCGATACTCCCTCGACTAGGAACAGTTATAGGATGTACTCTTAGACTACCCTGGCCCCATTAGTATGATCTGCATCATAGTCCCAGTAGTCGAGTACATATCCTAAGGGCTTTATCAACATGTGAGAGCAAGACAGTAAACCAATACGAGTCAACATGTTAAGACAAAGTGAAACCAAATAGCATACTATCATGTCGAGCAAGAAAGTCATCTCTATATATATCCAAGCATCCACTATAATATACATCATATGTACAAAAATGGCTTCTAGGGCATATATACAACTAACAATGTACACCTATATAATATATAACATTATAATGATCTGTGCATGTATTCTTATTCATTGCGATATGAGGGGCTGATGTGCCCGATGTGAGGGGCCGATGTGTCCGATGTGAGCGGCCGATGTGAGGGCCGATATGGGGGCCGATTTGAGGGAATTTTGGGATTTATATTGTCTTGATGGACACTGGTTCGCCACGATGAGGATTCCATGAGGATGACATGTTTTATCCCATACTCCGCATTTATTTGATATGCACTTACTTCATGTATTAGTAGTACCTGATAGAGTACCTTTCATGACTGTTGCATATATATATATTGTCATACTTATGCTATCAGATTACATGTGATAGATTATCGTTGTTAATACATACTTGCGATTACTGTATGATTTTATTTACTATTCATGAGTTGGCAACTCACCCCTGTTGTGCCGCAGGGTTTTTCAGGTCTGATCATCAGGATGGTCCCGGCAGGGTGCTTTTTTATCCCTACTTTTGCGGATACCGCTATGGTTGGCTATGAAGTAGTTTGCTATAGGTAGGTTGCGGTTATCTGTTGATGTACATTGTATATTTATTGTATGTAGTACTCTCCATCTACCACCTTCATGTATTGACTTAGAGACGAGTTGTGAGGATCGATGTTGTATATTCTTTTGACTCTGGTTATCGGGCTCATGTGAGCCGGCCTTTTTATATAAGTGTATTATCTTTTCTTCGCTACGGTGTCGTATATCTGTTGTGGTGGTTTTTTCTGCCGTTGGGTGAGATTTTCTCCCGTTTGGGGATGTTTTGCTTTTATCTTATGTTTGTACCCGTTTTGGGGCTAGCTTTTACAAACGAGGTGCTGCCGAAATTTTTATGAAAAACAAACTTAGGTTTAAAGTTTTGCATCGAGATTTTTAAAAGTGATATATTTTTCTTCTTGTAATGGTTTAGATTGTTAGGTTTTTCGGCTTACTTAATTGTGTTACGTCTGTTGACGTTACGTAGTTTAAGTGCCGGTCATATGCCCAATTTTGGGTTGTGACAAAGTTAGTATCAGAGTGCTAGGTTTTACCTTTCAGAGTGTAGCATGACCTTGGTATGATGGAGTAGGTAGTTTAAGCAGAGTAACGTAGCGTGCATATGTTCTGCGGCATACTTACGACACAGTACTCCGCCTGAGTGACCTTAGGACTTATTGCTTGAAATTCCTTCAGTGATATATATATCCTTGTGATTCGATTTCTGTGTCCTTATCGAATCCTGTTTGCATTCCAGCCTTTATGACGCTGAAGACTACGAGGGCGCAGAGAGCGGCCGCGAGGGACGAGGTCATAGTTGACTCGTCTGGGATGAAGACTGACCAGGGCGGTGCGCCCGTTGTGCAGGAGCAGATTGTTCCACCTTCGATAGACCATATGGCTATGCTCAGGGCTGGTATGCAGGATTTGCGCCTGATGATGGGGTCATTAATTGAGGTCATTCGAGCACAGGGGCAGGCGTGTCACGACCCAGAGTTTGGCCCGTGACCGGCACCTAACCACGCAACGTCTACAGGCGTAACGCGACTAAGTGAACCGAAAACCCAGAAATCAAACCCGTAACAGTATAGAGTGTTTTAAGTTTTAAAAGAACACATTTATTACATGTTAAAAGATCCCAGTAAAAAATATATGATTCCGTAGCGAAGATCAAGAGCAACAAGTGAGAACATCACAGATAGAATAAAACTGCATAAGAAAAGTCGGCTCACAATGAGCTCGACACCAGAATACCAATAATATACATCATCGTCCTCACACTGTCTCTAAGTCAATACATACATGGTAGATGAAGAATACTAGATACAACAATATACATAACTGAAAGATAAACAGATACCGCACAAAACCCACCTATCAGCAAAAGAGCTTGTACACCAACTATGGGGGTATCTGTGTCAAAAGATGCAAAACGCAGCCTGCCGTGACTACTCCGAAGGCTACCTACAACCACTGTGGCACAACGGGGGTGAGTTGCCAACTCGTGAATAGAAATAACATATAAAGGTAATCGCGAGCATGTACATACTGCGCTAGTCTAACATATGCCAGCAGATGATATTAATGCGAGGTAAGCAGTATGTAAAATAATCATGCAAGTCCTCTATCAGGTGATATAACTACAGGATGAGATGCAGTGATGAATGCTAAACATGGGAATATAACATCTACACGAAATGTCGAGGTGGACTAAATATAAATGTATGCACCGCAAATCCCAACAACCCAGACGCCGGTACTCCATCAGCCCTCAAATCCTGTACAGCCCTGAGAATCACGAGTGCCCAACATCGGCACCCAAATAACATAAATACTCGTGTCTAGCATCGACACGCAAATCCTCCTCTATCGGGCATCCGTCAGTCTGGGTCAGCCCCCTCTCAATATATCGGGAATCCTTCAGTCCGGGTCATCCCTCTCTCAATACATCGGGCATCCATCAGTCCGGGTCAGCCCTCTCTCAATATATCGGGCATCCATCAGTCCGAGTCCGCCCTCTCTCAATATATCGGGAATCCGTCAGTCCGGGTCATCCCTCTCTCAATATATCGGGAATCCGTCAGTCCGGGTCATCCCTCTCTCAATTATAAGCCACTCTAGCACCGAGAAAACACAGGGTGGCGCCCTAAAATATCATATCAAGGGAACCGGGTTTTTAAATGATTACATATTTGAAAAGGCCGCGGTTCCCAAATCCAGAAATCACTTGTAATCCCAACCAATATGCAAGTAAATGTGATGTGATATATGCATGAAGTATGAATATCATGTCAGGTCACATAAAAGATGAGCAATAGCATAATGATCCGATGTGATATATGCATCAAGTATGAATATCATGTCAGGTCACATAAAATATGAGCAATAGCATAATGATCCGATGTGATATATGCATCAAGTATGAATATCATGTCAGGTCACATAAAAGATGAGCAATAGCATAATGATCCGATGTGATATATGCATCAAGTATGAATATCATGTCAGGGTAGTGCTCGAACATGAAATGTCAGTAAGGGGGCGGTGTTCTATCAATTCTAGTTTATATACATATAGCAGGGAATGCAGTATGCACTAAATAGTAGCCATGAACAGTCAATGTATGTAAATGTAGCAATAAAGTCCAATCAGCCCTGACGTAGAACGCCATGCGGGCGATATCCCCGTAGATGTTAAATCTACTCACAGTAGTATCTCGTTAGGTATAGCCAACAGCTTATTTCCCCTTCTGCGCGGCGTCCGCCGTACTCGCCTGCGAACCTAGAATTACACAATACATCACACATAAGCTCGAAGTCACACAAACACGATAGTAAAGTCGAACTAGTAACTCGTGTCGCGAACCAAGCGCGCGTGTACGCAATACGCTAAAACGTGTGATCACGCGCCTAAAGCCACTCCGACGCGTCGCGATACGCAGAAACCCAAAACCCATACACACGTATCAGGCGTGTCGCGAAGACTAAAAATACGGGAAAATAGGTATTCACCTCCAGATTTTGATACAGAACAGATATTGTAAAACTATATATTCCAAAATAACCCTCATAGCAGCAGACACCAACACCCCAAACCCCAACTCACCCATCGGGCCGTAAATTGCGGCCAGAATGATTATTCCGGCGGCCTGGGTAGGGGGTGGGCTCCCAGGTTTGGTGTGTGCACTCTATACCCCCTGTGTATTCTACAGTAACCTCTAGTTTCACTCTGAAATATCTCGGGTAGTAGCAGATCCAACAGAGCCCTATTTCTAGTTAAAATGCACACTTTGCACTAAAATCAAACTTTAGGGTATTTTTCTGAAATCTGAAACAAACCTAAGTCTAAACCCACACTAATAACTCATTAACAAGCTAATCAAGCCACAACAACATAAATTTTAACATATTAACACTAAATCCCTTCAATAGCACTAAAAATGCACAAAAAGGTGATATTTGCTAAACAATACAACAAGTTTAAGGAAAAAGGGTGCTAACAAGAGTTAATACCTTCTAAAAACCTTGTAAAACACCAAAAGTCCGGCTCCTCCCTCAAGTGTGCAGATTTGCCTTTGAACACCTCAAAAACCTCAATTTTTCATGGTTTTGTGATGGAAAATGTATTGATTTGTGTAGGGTTTTGGTTGGGGATCAAAGGCAAATGAAGAGAAGAAGAAAAGATGAAGAAAATGAGAGGGTTTTTCTGCTGGAGCTGCAGAAATTCCGAAGTGGGGAGAGGAGAGAGAGAAAGGAAGAAAATGGTCTCAAGGTCAACTTTCACCTAACCACCATGCCTCATTGTTTAATAGGATTTGAAATTATAAAAAGGGTTATGACTTGATAAAAGGGTGGGGGAAAAATAATAGCAACCATGCCACAAAAGAATGGCTAACACTTTAAACCTAGGTCTCAAAAGGCTAAGTGTGCAAGTGTACATGATCGCACGCTAAAAGCGTGTCGGATGTTCAAAGTTCTAAAGTTTACCGCGATAAGGACGGTGTCGCTATGCAGCTAGCCGGTTGAGCACGGGTCGATCCACAGCGAGATGGTTGTATGTCCTTTCTTGTTTTAGACGAGTCAATAAAGAATTTGTATGAGTTTGTTCTGTCTAACCTATGTGTTTTATTTGCAAGTATAAAGTTGTTAAGAAAAAGATACGAGATTGTAAGCTAAAGAAATCCGTACTCAAAACCTTTGAGCCGAGTCTTGACCAATTGAAGCTAGAGCAATCGGCAACAACGTGGATTAGGGGATTTAAGCGCGGTATTCGTGGAATCCGGCTTATTTACCCTTGTCCTTCCGTTCTTGTCTCTTGCTTTCGCCTCCGGCCAAACCGAACGCAACTGGTCGCGGTTAGGAATCACCGTTACCTTGTTAGGGTAGGGTGCCTAACGGAGCGCTTGCGTATCGTTTGGGCGGAGTTCAATGGAAAATAACGGGAAAAGGAAATGGGCAAAGAAAATCTTAACTTACAGTACCGTATTTATTCTTAACAACAACAGTAATTACAACCATTCACAAAAGAACCAAAAAGAGCAAAAGAAAAGAACAAAGAAAAGAAAAGATTACAAGTAAATAAGTGCATGAATTTAAATTGCAAATAAGTAAAGCAAGATAATAAAAAGCAAGTAATAAATAAGCAATAAAAAGAATTAGAAACTAGAACTCAAAACGAGCATGGGATCAATAGCCAACCCTTAAACTTGCAAGCTCAATCAAGAGGTTGCAAGATCAAGAGAAGGGTAGAGAACGCATGTGAGATGAAGCGCTAATTCCATAAAAAAATACGACCCTTGAGATCAATAACTAACCCTTAACCTTTCAAGCTCAATGAAGAGGTTGAAAGATCAAGAGGAAGCAAAAATCTCAAGGGGAAGTTAAACTAACAAGAAAGATACAAAAACCCTCATCTTCATTAACATCCACTCAATGCTCTCACTACATTTCCATGGAGGAAGAATGAAGAAGAAGAAGAAGAACTACACTAAAACCTACAAAAGAGGAACAAAGAATGAACACCAAAAGCTTGGCAAGTTCTGGGGTATTTATAGGAGGTGAACTGAAAACCTAGGGCAACAATCTGCCTCAATATGAAGTCCCCAAACTGCCCCCGAAATACGACAGAGAGAGGACCCCACATGGCCGCGAATCCGCGGCCTAAGCCTGCTTAGGCCACGGTTCCGAGGCCGTATTGATGAGTTGGGCCACCATCTTTTGTGTGCTCCCCTGGTTCTCTGTCCTATGTTATTGTTCATATACCAAATTGCAGTATGCTTCCACAGTTGCATCAGATTTGCAATGGTCCAAAGTGGCAACAAAAATAAAACTTTTGACCTTTTCTCCCTCGAGCTCCGTGCACCCTTTGAATCTTGTGCTTCCCCTCTCGTGCTCTGTGCTTGTCCGAGACACGAATGATCGCTGTCATATGTCTTGTCTCTGGAACCGGTATGCAGCACTGGACGGATATGGATGACCGGAACCCGGCTTTTATCTGTTGTCAACAGATGTTCTGTATTTGGTGTAACTGTGGAGATTTTGTCTTGACTTGCAATATTTGTACTGGAAACCTGTAATCTGTAAATATGTAACAAACACGAATTAAAAGCACCTACCTATAAACACACGAGCATAAGAATGGGCGGTATAAAATGTAGTATTCTGTTATGAACAAATACCCCCAAACTTAACTTTTGCTCGTCCTGAGCAAAACCAATTATTCACAAAAAAGAAAATCCTAACCGCACTTTCGCAGGGAACGCGATTGCACTGAGCACGTGCAACAAGCCGTTAAACCTCTAGGTGTCCCTAGTAGGAGGAGTGTTGTCTCCTGAGGGTTTTCAGCGGATACTACCCATAAAATCCTGTCAAGCTAGTGTCATAAGTTAACATTGATTCTACTCCTACAGTTTAGTATTTACGTTAGAAATTCTATCATCCTAAGTTAGAAATATCCAACCCTTATGTTTCACACCTCCTATCTGTTTAACTTTAGATCCTATACGTTCCAAAAAAGTTTAGAAAGATGTTGGTTCTCCTGAGTTTTCCTTCTAAAGTGCGGCCTCAAATCAGGGATTTTTATCAACTTTACAGAAAACACAAGTCTTATTCTTTATTTCTATCTCTTATCCAAACAACAATTGTATACCCCTACGTGTGTGTATATTTGTACCCCTACACTCAAGAATTCAATTCAAGCTATAATACCCTTGCCTTAATACCTAATACTACTTCTTTTCATTTAATGATGGACGGTGTTGCTCACACACCTTTCATGCGACTATTAATGCTTCTTGAGGCACTAACGGCCGATTACTGAATGTGTAGCTTAAAGCGTAAATAGCAGTTTCCAGGTCTTGACTTTATTCTATTTTTCTTTTTCTTTTTCTTTTTCTTTTTCTTTTTCAAGACCGGATATATTTTTCAACATGCTCTTTTGGTGTTTAGCTTTAAATACCGTTTTTTCTTTCATACTAGGCTTTCAGGCAAGAGTATTTCAAGGTATCCTTTACTATCCCAAGTTTCAAGGTACGTGTAAGTGCAGTTTGTAGGTTATATACTTTCTAAATTTGAACTCGAGAAAAGAAACTATTTTTCTGACTTATCCTTCAGTAAAGCATCAATACTTTCCCTTCATCTTGACTTAACTCAAGAACTGAACTCAAGATTACCTATTTCTCAAAAAAAACTGTAAGGATGTATACTTCCTAAAGATAGACAGAATGAGGGTTATTTTTACGGTTTTCAATCCCTAAGCCTAGAATTTAGTTATTTCTATCATATCAACTAAAATTTCGGAATAAAGATCTAAGTTACCCTATTAGCTAACTTGACAACAAAGTTTTTATATTTTTGGAAAATTTTTAATTTTTGTGGGTTTTTTAATAAGGTATGCAAATGCAAAATATACAAATGAATGCGAAGGAAGAAAGCTTACCGAGCACACCCCCAAACTTAAACTTGACAGTGCCCTCACTGTCAGGCTATACCAAGAGGGTCAAAATTGTCGGCGCTCCCTAGAAACAAATTATATACAAAACAAAAAGGAAAACAAAAAATATATACAAAAAAGAGTCCCCCCCAAACTTAAGTAAAACAGTGTTTCCACTATTAAGCGTTGAAGTTCAGGATTAGGGGGGAAAGAGAAGTGTCAAGTTATACAAGGCCTTACACAGGCCAAAAGTTAACACCAACCATTCAAAGATTTTATCGTGATAAAGCAGTGGTTGGTCGAAGAAGGCGTAGAGAAAAGAAATGGAGAATACGTGAGACCGTATAGAGATAGAAGCGGGATTCGGTCTCGGTATATCAGAAGAAGAAGAATGGCGGAAGGGAAAAAGAAGTGGAGTACGAACTTGAGGGTGCAAATGGAGTGAATAGATTAGCACAATTTGTGATGAGCGATGTGTAAAAAGCGATTGTGCTAATCTATTAACCCGTCGAGAAATGGGGTCAAAGCCCTCAAGATTCGTGAGAAACCATGGGTACGCCGAACTCGGTAAACCAGACATATGAAATGTAAGTGAGACGGGTTCTTGCAAGGTCGGAACGATGGAAAGGATGGAGGAAAGTGATCGAGGAGGGGTATCGGTTAAGGTTTCGGGAGGGTGCACACAGTCAATGAAAGGAACAGGATGAATTGGAAAATCCGACTCATCAATTAAAACTGTTCATCCTCAGTACTATCCTCAATATTCTCCTCAAAATTTAGCTCATCCATGCATATTTCATCAAAATCCAGACGCATATAGGGTTCGGGAAAAACATTTAATAACTCGGGATGATGATTTGAAGAGACAAACTCAGCCAAATCTGCGGGTTCATCATCCAAAATATTCCTAGCGTCAATATCCTCAATCAAGTGAAGGTCAATTTTCTCAGACACCTCATCAAAAACATGGATTTCAATCGATTTTGGTTCTAAGATGGAGGTGTAGAGGTCAAAAGGATTGGGTGTGGTTTCACTTGGCAAGGTCCCTTCATAATCGAGTAAATCAAACACTGCAAAGTCGCACAACTCATCAAACATTCTATCTTCAATTGATAATTCAGTTGGGACACTTGATAGACTTTCAACACAGGAGTTGTGGGATTCAATTTGAAACGGGTAGGTTTGATTTGGAAGGGGGTACAGCTCATTCTCTCCACTCAAATTCTCAGCCTGTCCTGCCGCCTCATCATACATTGGAAAATTAGGAGCTAGTTGGAAACTAGCTACCGGGTCACTAGGTTGTATAAGAGCGGCCATGGACGCATTCAAATCCATCATCTGTTGGCTTGACGCTACCCTAAAGTCTTCCAACGACTGTTCCAGACTAGACATGGGTTGTAATGGGGTTTCAGTAAAAGATACGAAGTTGTTTGGATACTGGAAACTCCCAAATGGCGGTTCTGAAGCAATGTCTAGGGAAGGTGAAAAAGTAGGGTAGAATTGGTAGGAATTGAATGGCTGGACAGGAGCAGGATCAACATTTAGATAGGAAGGTGAATGGAATTGTTGATCCCAAGAATTTGAAGTGGTGAAAGGAGTGAAAGATCGGCTACGGGATTGTTCAATACGTTCAGCGATGGACAAAGGACGACTTGCAAAAGGGGTATCAACATAAGCGGGTGTGGGAGGTTGAAAAGGTTGATACAGAGTGGAATTAGGAGTGCAAGTGTTTGTCCTAGACGCTGCTATGCGATCTTTCAGTGAAACTTTGGGCATGGAGGGGTCGTTCGATGTTCGGCCGAAGCAAGAACCGTAAAAAGTAATGTCTGGTTGTAGGTACCAAAGTTCGGCAAGAGTTTTGCGAGGTGAGGTACCCATGATATGAAGAGAGAAAGAAAGAAAGGCAGAGAAAAGGAGGGGAAAAAGAATGTGATATTTTTTTTTATAGTTTATATATTAACAGAAGAATGAAATATACACACAAAAAGAATATGGACAAAAAACAATCACGACACAAAAATTCCACACACCTAATCGTTCTAGGGTTCACCTAGGTCAACTAGACCTGCTCCAGAACTTGATTGTCGAAGTAAAACTGTGTGGAGAAACAGGCTCAAGATACACTGATCACGAGGCCAGGTAAGTGCAGAGATAAGGGGAGGTTTTCCAACGCTTTCGCGAAGTTCCTTAATTAAATAACCCTTTCTCTTTTGGCGGTTTCGCCGTTAACACTTTCCTAGACACCCCGTAAACAATATACCGTTAAGCAAGGTTCTAAACACAGTTAACTTCTCCTAGTGAGCGCGAAGTCCTTAAGGCTTAAAGTCTAGTTTCTATTAAATTTTGTGCAGGTAAACGTTATGCTCAAGTTCGTGATTTGTGGGCCACGGAAAAGGTGATGAAATCCTTTACCGTATGTTGTGGGGTTCGCTTGCCCTTAAGTCCGTATTAATTGATGCAATGCGCAATTCAATCAAAATTCTATAAAGAATCAAAAAATCGTTTTTTTAGTTTAAGCGCGGCACTGCAACAAATACGGGTTAGTCAATTTTTAGCGTTTGCTAGCGAACTTGCAAAGAATCCTGCAAAGAATAGTATATTGGATTCGTCGGATTTGAGAAGAAGGTGTTAGTAAAATACGTACCGTTAAGTTTTGGGTTAGGAAACCCCCGTTGAATCAAATCCGGTAAGCTTGAAAAGTTCGCTTGCGCGGGTCAAACTACCCGGATCTTTGGCACTGTACTTCGTAATCACCTTAACCTTGAACGTACACTTTGCTCCCCACAATTGCAGTTTGCAAATACGCAAAAATCTGCACACTTGCCCACAAAAATGATCAAAAAAATACAAAAAGATTTTTTTTTTAATTTATAAATATATACAAAAAGAATATTAACCCGAATAACAAGAAAGAAAATACGCTACCGTCTCCCCGGCAACGGCGCCATTTGATCGCACGCTAAAAGCGTGTCGGATGTTCAAAGTTCTAAAGTTTACCGCGATCAGGACGGTGTCGCTATGCAACTAGCCGGTTGAGCACGGGTCGATCCACAGGGAGATGGTTGTATGTCCTTTCTTGTTTTAGACGAGTCAATAAAGAATTTGTATGGGTTTGTTCAGTCTAACCTATGTGTTTTCTTTGCAAGTATAAAGTTGTTAAGAAAAAGATACGAGATTGTAAGCTAAAAAATCCGTACTCAAAACCTTTAAGCCGAGTCTTGACCAATTGAAGCTAGAGCAATCGGCAACAACGTGGATTAGGGGATTCAAGCGCGGTATTCGTGGAATCCGGCTTATTTACCCTTGTCCTTCCGTTCTTGTCTCTTGCTTTCGCCTCCGGCCAAACCGAACGCAACCGGTCGCGGTTAGGAATCACCGTTACCTTGTTAGGGTAGGGTGCCTAACGAAGCGCTTGCGTATCGTTTGGGCGGAGTTCGATGGAAAATAACGGGAAAAGGAAATGGGCAAAGAAAATCTTAACTTACAGTACCGTATTTATTCTTAACAACAACACTAATTACAACCATTCACAAAAGAACCAAAAAGAGCAAAAGAAAAGAACAAAGAAAAGAAAAGATTACAAGTAAATAAGTGCATGAATTTAAGTTGCAAATAAGTAAAGCAAGATAATAAAAAGCAAGTAATAAATAAGCAATAAAAAGAATTAGAAACTAGAACTCAAGACGAGCATGGGATCAATAGCCAACCCTTAAACTTGCAAG
This sequence comes from Agapanthus africanus, assembly GCA_030015575.1. NCBI lineage: Eukaryota > Viridiplantae > Streptophyta > Magnoliopsida > Asparagales > Amaryllidaceae > Agapanthus > Agapanthus africanus. The sequence continues at coordinate 365,561,317 of CM057340.1, forward strand.
CTCAATCAAGAGGTTGCAAGATCAAGAGAAGGGTAGAGAGCGCATGTGAGATGAAGCGCTAATTCCAAAAGAAAATACGACCCTTGAGATCAATAACTAACCCTTAACCTTTCAAGCTCAATGAAAAGGTTGAAAGATCAAGAGGAAGCAAAAATCTCAAGGGGAAGTTAAACTAACAAGAAAGATACAAAAACCCTCATCTTCATTAACATCCACTCAATGCTCTCACTACATTTCCATGGAGGAAGAATGAAGAAGAAGAAGAAGAACTACACTAAAACCCACAAAAGAGGAACAAAGAATGAACACCAAAAGCTTGGCAAGTTCTGGGGTATTTATAGGAGGTGAACTGAAAACCTAGGGCAACAATCTGCCTCAATATGAAGTCCCCAAACTGCCCCCGAAATACGACAGAGAGAGGACCCCACATGGCCGCGGATCCGCGGCCTAAGCCTGCTTAGGCCGCGGTTCCACGGCCGTATTGATGAGTTGGGCCACCATCTTTTGTGTGCTCCCCTGGTTCTCTGTCCTATGTTATTATTCATATACCAAATTGCAGTATGCTTCCACAGTTGCATCAGATTTGCAATGGTCAAAAGTGGCAACAAAAATAATACTTTTGACCTTTTCTCCCTCGAGCTCCGCGCACCCATTGATTCTTATGCTGCCCCTCTCGTGCTCAGTGCTTGTCCGAGACATGAATGACCGCTGTCATATGTCTTGTCTCTGGAACCGGTATGCAGCACTGGACGGATATGGATGACCGGAACCCGGCTTTTATCTGTTGTCAACAGATGTTCTATATTTGGTGTAACTGTGGAGATTTTGTCTTGACTTGCAATATTTGTACTGGAAACCTGTAATCTGTAAATATGTAACAAACACGAATTAAAAGCACCTACCTATAAACACACGAGCATAAGAATGGGCGGTATAAAATGTAGTATTCTGTTATGAACAGTACACAACAAAGCAAAATCTTCCAATTGCTAACACGACTAAATAACTAATAATCCTATGAACACATATAAAAATAACACGCTCAATTGCTAATTATCACGAAAAACATTCCAACGAAATTTCAAAGTGTTACAATCTACCCCCCTTAAAGAAATTCGGTCCCCAAATTTAAAAATCTAACTATACGCACCTTCAAAAAGATAGGGATACCTCTTCCTCATCTCGCTCTCGGTCTCCCAAGTGACCTCCTTGCCGCTCTGGCCACGCCAAAGTACCTTGACGGACGGTATCTCCTTCGACCTCAATTTATTCACTTGTCGATCCAAGATCATCACCGGCTGCTCTGCATAGGAAAGGTCGCGCTCAAGCTGGATCGTCGGGTGCTGAATCGCATGCGAAGGATCATGAAGATATCTGCGGAGCATCGAAACGTGAAATACGGGGTGCACGTCTGGAAAACTGGGCGGAAGGGCTAATCGATACGCAACCGCACCAACACGCTCGAGGATCTCGAAGGGGCCCACATATCTGGGACTAAGCTTCCCCTTCTTCCCAAACCTCATCACGCCTTTCATTGGAGAGACCCTCAAGAAAACATGATCACCAACAGAAAACTCAAGTCTGCGCCGACGACGGTCCGCATAAGATCTCTGCCTACTCTGGGCTACTCTCATCCTATCGCGAATCATCTGGATTTTCGCGGTCGTCTCCTCCACAATCTGCGGCCCTAAGATACTGCTCTCACTGAGCTCCATCCAACAGGTGGGCGATCTGCATCTCCTCCCATAAAGAGCCTCAAACGGTGCCATCTGAATGGTCTCCTAGTAGCTTTTGTTGTAGGAGAACTCTACTAAGGGCAAATGATGATCCCGGCTACCTCCGAAGTCTAATACGCATGCTCTGAGCATGTCCTCGAGAGTCTGAATAGTCCGCTCTGACTGTCCGTCGGTCTGCGGATGGAACGCTGTACTGAAACTCAAGCGAGTACCCAAAGCCTCCTGAAGCCTCTGCCATAACCGGCTGGTAAACTGGGTGCCTCTATCGGACACGATACATGTCGGAACTCCGTGCAGTCGTACAATCTCATCAATGTAAATCTGGGCATACTGAGAAAATCCGAAAGTCGTCTTCACCGGTAGGAAGTGAGCCGCCTTCATCAAACGATCCACGATCACCCAGATGGAGTCATACCCTCGTCTAGTCCTGGGTAGACCTACAATAAAATCCATAGATATTTGTTCCCATTTCCACTCCGGAATGGGTAACGGCTGTAGCTCTCCTGCGGGCCTCTGGTGCTCAGCCTTGACTTGCTGACAAGTCAGGAATCTCGACACAAAATCTGCGATGTCTCTCTTCATTCCGTCCCACCAGTAAACACCTCTCAAGTCGTGGTACATCTTGGTGGAACCGGGATGAACACTATATACCGATTGATGTGCCTCCTCAAGAATCTCGCGCCGCAATCCCTCAGCATCTAGTACGCATAGTCTAGCCCCAAATCGTAGTATCCCCTGATCATCGATCGCGAACTCGGAAAATCTGCCCTGTCCCATCTGTGTCCTGATCTCTGAACAGCGGTCATCATTGTGTTGTGCCTCATGTATACGGTCAAGCAACTGTGGGCGTGCACGAACATGCGCAATCTGTCCTCCGATCGGTGTAAACTCGAACTGTACCCGGCTGTCACATAAGATCTTCCAATCTGCCGACGACTACCTCTGCACTGTGCTCAAACAAGATAGACTACCCCCGGGCCTCCTGCTCAAAGCATCCGCCACTACATTCGCCCTGCCCGGGTGATACAAGATCTCACAATCGTAGTCCTTCACTAACTCCATCCATCGGCGCTGTCTAAGGTTCAGGTCTCGCTGCTGAAATATATACTTTAAGCTCTTGTGATCAGTGAATATCTGGCACGACTCTCCATACAAATAATGTCGCCAGATCTTAAGTGCAAAGACCACTGCAGCCATCTCCAGATCATGAGTGTGGCAATTATGTTCATGTTTCTTTAATTGCCGCAAAGCATACGCAATCACCCTGTCATGCTGCATCAAAACGCATCCTAGCCCCACTCGTGAAGCATCACAGTAGACCACAAATCCGCCTGATCCTGAAGGCAATGATAGCACTGGTGTCGTGGTCAGTAGAGCCCGTAGCTGCTGGAAACTGTGCTCACACTCCTCTGTCCAATCGAAGCGAACTCCCTTCCCGGTTAACCTGGTCAAAGGTGTAGCAATGCGAGAGAAGTCCTGCATGAATCGCCTGTAATAGCCTGCCAGCCCTAGAAAGCTGCGAACCTCCGTCACTGACGTGGGTCTAGGCCAACTCCGAACTGCCTCGATCTTCCTCGGGTCTACACATATACCGTCTCGTGTAATCACGTGCCCCAAGAAGTTTACGCTGTCTAGCCAGAAAGCACACTTGGAGAATTTGGAGAAAAGTTGATGCTCCCTCAAGGTCTGCAGTGTAATCCGCAGGTGCTGCTCGTGCTCCTCTCAACTCCGAGAATACACCAAGATATCGTCAATGAACACTATGATGAACAAATAAAGATACGGCCAGAAAACATGGTTCATCAAGTCCATAAATGCTGCTGGCGCGTTGGTGAGTCCGAACGACATCACCAAAAACTCATAATGGCCGTAGCGCGTGCGGAAAGCTGTCCTAGGAATGTCCTCCTGTCGAACCCGTAGCTGATGGTAGCCTGATCGCAAATCGATCCTCGAAAAGTATCCTTCCCCCTGAAGCTGGTCGAACAAATCGTCGATGCGTGGCAAAGGATACCTGTTCCGCACTGTCACCCTGTTCAGCTGGCGGTAGTCAATACACAGACGCAAACTTCCATCCTTCTTCTTGACGAACAGGACTGGAGCACCCCAAGGAGAAACACTAGGTCGAACAAGTCCCTTATCCAGCAAATCTTGCAACTGACCCTTCAATTCTCTAAGTTCCGCCGGGGCCATCCGATAAGGCGGTACAGAAATAGGCCCCGCGCCAGGAACCAAATCAATACAGAAGGAAATATCACGCTCGGGCTGTAGCCCAGGAAGCTCGTCAGGGAACACATCAGGGAACTCACTAACAACCGGAACCTGATCCATCGGAACCACTGTAGCTCTAGTATCGCAAACATAGGCGAGAAATCCCTGACATCCCTTCCGCAAAAGCTGTCCAGCGTGAACAGAAGAAATCACACTGTGAGGGGTAACACCACGGTCCCCCAACACAACAACAACCGACTCGCCGGGAAAACAAAATCGAACTGTCTTCTCGCGGCAATCAACAGAAGCATAGCACGTGGCTAACCAATCCATGCCCAAAAGAACGTCGAAGTCCAACATCTCAAGAAGGATCAAGTCGACAGGCAACTCTCTCTCGCCAATACCGACGGTGCAGGATCGGAACACGTGCCTAGCGACAAACGACTCTCCCACAGGAGTAGTCACAACAAGCTGCTGGCCAAGCAAACCGGACTCTCTATCCAAACTCGGCACAAAATGTGTGGATACGTACGAGTGCGTGGATCCGGGATCGAATAACACGTGTGCATCAACCGAACATACTGGAAGGATACCTGAGACCACCGCATTGGACGCCTGCGCGTCCTGATGCGTCAAAGCAAAGACTCGCGCCTGTCCTCCACCTGCAACTAACTGTCCCCTGCCGGCCGCTGGCTGCCCTCTTCCTCGGTCACCTTGTCCCCTATGAACAAATCCCCCACGACCACGACCTCTCTGTGCATGCGTCTGACGCGGAGTAACAGTAGGTACTAGCGGCAATGCCGTATGGGGTGGTGAAGGTGGTAATGTGACATGCGGTGCTGTCGCCTCCCTCCGGGGTAACTCAGGACAATCTCGTACACGATGATAAGAACTCTTACAGCGAAAACATCCCGACGATGACCGCTGGCCATCCTGGGGATAGGAACTGAATAACCGGCCCCGCCCTGAATCTCTGCTGCCAGCAATACGTCTATCACGGCGCCGAAAAGGCTGTCTCTGCGCTGATGTATCCGCACGAACTCTCTTCGGCTCTGGAACTGCCGAAGTCTCAGCAAGGCGCTCTTCAACTAATAATGCTGCATCAACTGCTGCTGCGTATGTCTCGTAACGCTGCGCGCTGATAGCAAGGAATAGCGGGGTAAGCAAGCCTCGGACAAATCTCTTGACTCGTAACTCCTCAGTAGCCACTAGGTACGGAGCATAAACTGATAGCTCGGTAAACAGCACATCGTACTCTGCCACTGACATCTCTGGCGTCTGGCGCAAGGACTCAAATCTGCGTGCTCGGGCATCCCTAACACTCTGGGGAAGAAAACGGGCAAGGAATAGCGCAACAAACTCGGTCCAGGTCATAGGAGGAAGACCTGCTGCTCTACCCTTCTCGACTGATTCACACCATTTCAGCGCGAGACCTTCCAGGCGAAAGCTCGTGAACTCAACCCACCTTGCATCTGCGCATCTGAGGGAACGGCATATCCAAGCCATCCTATCAATGATGGACTGTGGGTCCTCGGCCACATCGGTGCCTGTGAAAACTGGAGGCTTCAGCCTCATAAACTCTGAGAGCGATACTGTAATAACCTCTACAGTCGCAGGTGCAACTGCCTGCACTATGGGTACCACCGCGGTCTCTACAACGGGTGGAACTACCTTTGGTCGCTGCGCTCGAAGTGTCTCAACTAGAGATCCCATCATCTGGCGCATCTCCTGCATACTGGATCCCATCGTCTGGCGTATCTCCTGCACACCAGCCCCTAACATAGAAATCTGATCTGTCACGGCAGGAACAGCCTGCTCGGGCACAACCGGTGTACTACCCGGATCAGTCCTCGTCTCCGACGAGTCAACTCGAATCTCGGCCCTCGTGGCCGCTCTCTGCGCCCTCGTAGTCTTTGGCAGCATAATGGTTGAAAGGAACAATAAGATTCGATAAGGATACGGAAATCGAATCGCAAGAATGTATATACTCAAGAAGGAATTTAAATCAACAAGTCCTAAGGTTGCGTAGGCGGAGTACCGTGTCGTGAGTATGCCGCGGAACATATACACGCTACGCTACCTTGCTGCAGCTACCTACTCCATCATACCAGGGTCATCCTACACTCCGAAAGGTAAAACCTACGCTCTGATACCAACTTTGTCACGACCCAGAGTTTGGCCCGTGACCGGCACCTAACCACGCAACGTCTACAGGCGTAACGCGACTAAGTGAACCGAAAACCCAGAAATCAAACCAGTAACAGTATAGAGTGTTTTAAGTTTTAAAAGAACACATTTATTACATGTTAAAAGATCCAAGTAAACAATATACGACGCCGTAGCGAAGATCAAGAGCAACAAGTGAGAACATCACAGATAGAATAAAACTGGATAAGAAAAGTCGGCTCACAATGAGCACGACACCAGAATACCAATAATATACATCATCGTCCTCACACTGTCTCTAAGTGATTACATACATGGTAGATGGAGAATACTAGATACAACAATATACATAACTGAAAGATAAACAGATACCGCACAAAACCCACCTATCAGCAAAAGAGCTGGTACACCAACTAAGGGGGTATCTGTGTCAAAAGATGCAAAACGTAGCCTGCCGCGACTACTTCTAAGGCTACCTGCATCCACTGTGGCACAACGGGGGTGAGTTGCCAACTCGTGAATAGAAATAACATATAAAGGTAATCGCAAGCATGCACAAACTGCGCTACTCTAACATATGCCAGCAGATGATATTAATGCGAGGTAAGCAGTATGTAAAATAATCATGGAAGTCCTCTATCAGGTGATATAACTACAGGATGAGATGCAGTGATGAATGCTGAGCATGGGAATATAACATCTACACGAAATGTCGAGGTGGACTAAATATAAATGTATGCACCGCGAATCCCAACAACCCAGATGCCGGTACTCCATCGGCCCTCAAATCATGTACATCCCTGAGAATCACGAGTGCCCAACATCGGCACCCAAATAAAATAAATACTCGTATCTAGCATCGACACGCAAATCCTCCTCTATCGGGCATCCGTCAGTCCGGGTCAGCCTTCTCTCAATATATCGGGAATCCGTCAGTCCGGGTCATCCCTCTTTCAAAACATCGGGCATCCGTCAGTCCGGGTCAGCCCTCTCTCAATAAATCGGTCATCCGTCAGTCCGGGTCAGCCCACTCTCGATATATTGGGAATCCGTCAGTCCGGGTCATCCCTCTCTCAATATATCGGGAATCCGTCAGTCCGGGTCATCCCTCTCTCAATTATAAGCCACTCTAGCACCGAGAAAACACAGGGTGGCGCCCCAAACTATCATATCAAGGGAACCGTGTTTTTAAATGATTACATATTTGAAAAGGCCACGGTTCCCAAATCCAGAAATCACATGTAATCCCAACCAATATGCAAGTAAATGTGATGTGATATGTGCATCAAGTATGAATATCATGTCAGGTCACATAAAAGATGAGCAATAGCATAATGATCCGATGGGATATATGCATCAAGTATGAATATCATGTCAGGTCACATAAAAGATGAGCAATAGCATAATGATCCGATATGATATATGCATCAAGTATGAATATCATGTCAGGTCACATAAAAGATGACCAATAGCATAATGATCCGATGTGATATATGCATCAAGTATGAATATCATGTCAGGTCACATAAAAGATGAGCAATAGCATAATGATCCGATGTGATATATGCATCAAGTATGAATATAATGTCAGGTCACATAAAAGATGAGCAATAGCATAATGATCCGATGTGATATATGCATCAAGTATGAATATCATGTCAGGGTACTGCTCGTGCAACATGAACTGTCAATAAGGGTGCGGTGTTCTATCAATTCTAGTTTATATACATATAGCAGGGAATGCAGTATGCACTAAATAGTAGCCATAAACAGTCAATGTATGTAAATGTAGCTATAAGGTCCTATCGGCCCTGACGTAGAACGCCATGCGGGCGATATCCCCGTAGATGTTAAATCTACTCACAGTAGTATCTCGCTAGGTATAGCCAACAGCTTGTTTCCCCTTCTGCGCGGCGTCCGCCGTACTCGCCTGCGAACCTAGAATTACTCAATACATCACACATAATCTCGAAGTCACACAAACACGATAGTAAAGTCGAACTAGTAACTCGTGTCGCGAACCAAGCGCGCGTGTTCGCAATACGCTAAAACGTGTGATCACGCGCCTAAAGCCACTCCGATGCGTCACGATACGCAGAAACCCATACACACGTATCACGCGTGTCGCGAAGACTAAAAATACGGGAAAATAGGTATTCACCTCCAGATTTTGATACAGAACAGATATTGTAAAACTATATATACCAAAATAACCCTCGTAGCAGCAGACACCAACACCCCAAACCCCAAACCCCAACTCACCCATCTAGCCGCAAATTGCGGCCATAATGATTATTCCTGCGGCCTGGGTAGGGGGTGGGCTCCCATGTTTGGTGTGTGCACTCTGTACCCCATGTGTATGCTACAGTAACCTCTAGTTTCATTCTGAAATATCTCGGGTAGTAGCAGATCCTACAGAGCCCTATTTCTAGTTAAAATCCACACTTTGCACTAAAATCAAACTTTAGGGTATTTTTCTGAAATCTGAAACAAACCTAAGTCTAAACCCACACTAATAACTCATTAACAAGCTAATCAAGCCACAACAACATAAATTTTAACATATTAACACTAAATCCCTTCAATAGCACTAAAAATGCACAAAAAGGTGATATTTGCTAAACAATACTACAAGTTTAAGGAAAAGGGGTGCTAACAAGAGTTAATACCTTCTAAAAACCTTGTAAAACCCCAAAAGTCCAGCTCCTCCCTAAAGTGTGCAGATTTGCCTTTGAACACCTCAAAAACCTCAATTTTTCATGGTTTTGTGATGGAAAATGTATTGATTTGTGTAGGGTTTTTTTTGGGGATCAAAGGGAAATGAAGAGAAGAAGAAAAGATGAAGAAAATGAGAGGGTTTTTCTGCTGGAGCTGCAGAAATTCTGAAGTGGGGAGAGGAGAGAGAGAAGGGAAGAAAATGGTCTCAAGGTCAACTTTCACCTAACCACCATGCCTCATTGTTTAATAGGATTTGAAATTATAAAAAGGGTTATGACTTGATAAAAGGGTGGGGGAAAAATAATAGCAACCATGCCACAAAAGAATGGCTAACACTTTAAACCTAGGTCTCAAAAGGCTAAGTGTGCAAGTGTACACAACAAAGCAAAATCTTCCAATTGCTAACACGACTAAATAACTAATAATCCTATGAACACATAAAAAAATAACACACTCAATTGCTAATTATCAAGAAAAACATTCCAACGAAATTTCAAAGTGTTACAAGGCGGTTGTTCCACCCATTACGGGGACCGTGTCGGTGCCTACTGTTCAGGCGGTTGTACCGGCAGCTAAGGAGGTGATCACCGTATCATTATCGGAGTTCATAAGGCTGAGGCCTCCGGTTTTCGCTGGCACCGATGCAACTGAGGATCCACAGTCTTTTATCGACCGGATGGTCAGGATATGTCATTCGCTTAGATGCTCCGACGCGAGATGGGTGGAGTTCGTGAGCTTTCGTTTGGAGGGTCTGGCCCAGAAGTGGTGCGAGTCCTTAGAGAAGGGCAGAGCCGCAGGTCTTTCTCATATGACCTGGGCTGAGTTTGTGACGGTGTTTCTTGTGCGTTTTCTTCCGCTGAGCGTCAGGGATGCTCGAGCACGTGGATTCGAGTCGTTACGCCAGACTCAGGGTATAACGGTGGCCGAGTATGCTGTGTTGTATACCGAGCTGTCTGTGTATACTCCGTATTTGGTGGCTACGGAGAAGATGCGGGCCAAGAGGTTTGTTCGAGGCCTACTTACCCATTTGTTCCTCGCTATCAGCATTCAGCATTGTGACACCTATGCAGCAGCGGTGGACGCAGCCCTATTGGTTAAGGAGCGTCTTTCTGAGGCGTCGGTTGCTCCGGAACCAAAGAGGGTTCATACTGGTGATTCAGCAGGGAGGCGGGCGTTTAGACGTCGTGACTGTTCCCGTTTAGATACTGGGGGTAGTGGAGGTCCGGGATGAGGACAGCTTTTTAGCACTTATTCTAAGGGGAGTCAGCAGTTTTTATCTGGATGTTACAGGTACGGGAGTTTGGGTCATCGGGTTCGAGATTGTACTGAGCCACGTGAGCACGAGGCAGCTGTACCACAGGTTACCTTACCACCTTCTCCACCGCAGAAGGCGTTTCCCTTTATGCATATTGTTGCTCTGCGTCGGACTCTTGTGTAGAGAGGTCGAGGACGCGGTGGTTTTGTGCCGATAGGGCGGGGTGGTAGAGGCAGAGGTCAGCCAGTCGCCGGTAGAGGACAGGCTCGGGTGTTTTCCTTGACTCATCAGGACGCACAGGCATCCAATGCAGTGGTTTCAGGTACTCTTTCTGTATGTTCTTTTGAGGCTCATATTTTGTTTGATCCGGGATCTACGCACTCGTATGTTTCTACGCACTTTGTGCCGAGCTTGGGCCGAGGGTCGTGTTTGCTAGATCAGCCGCTTGTTGTGATTACACCTGTTGCCGATTCTTTGGTCGCGCGTTATGTGTTTCGGTCGTATGCCGTTCAGATTGGAGATAGAGATTCGTCCGTCGATTTGATCCTTCTGGACATGTTGGACTTCGAAGTTCTCTTTAGCATGGACTGGTTGGCAGCTTGTTATGCTTCGGTGGACTGCCGTGAGAAGACGGTCAGTTTCAGTTTTCCGAGTGAGTCTGTTCGGGTTGTGCAGGGGGACCGTGGTGCCGCCCCTCGTAATTTGATTTCTGCCCTTTACGCTAGTCGGCTTTTGAGGAGGGGATGTCGGGAATTCTTGGCTTTCATTTGTGATACTGGAGCCGCAGTAGAGTCGTTGTACCGGGTTCCTATCGTGCGAGAGTTTCCCGACATTTTTCCCGATGAGTTACCTGGTTTTCCGCCAAAGCGCGACATTGAGTTTGCCATTGTTCTGATTCCTGGCACGGGGCCTATTTTTATACCGCCTTACTGGATGGCTTCGGCGGAGCTTAGAGATCCTAAAGATCAATTGCAAGAGTTGCTTGATAAGGGACTTGTGCGTCCGAGTGTTTCGCCGTAGGGAGCTCCTGTTCTGTTCGTCAAGAAAAAGGACGGCAGTTTGAGGTTGTGTATTGATTATCATCAATTGAACTGAGTTACGATGCGAAACAGGTATCCTTTACCTCGCATTGACGATTTGTTTGATCAGCTCCAGTGTGCGAAACATTTTTCTAAGATTGATTTGCGTTCGGGTTATCATCAGTTGCGGGTTCGGAATGATGACATTCCGAAGACTACTTTTCATACACGCTATGGGCATTATGAGTTTCTAGTGATGTCGTTCGGACTCACCAATGCCCCAATAGCGTTCACGGATCTCATGAACCGGATTTTCAGGTCGTTCCTCGACCAGTTCATTATTGTGTTTATTGATGACATTCTGGTCTAGTCTAGGAGTCGGGAGGAGCATGAGCAGCACTTGAGGATTGCTTTGCAGACATTGAGAGAGCACCAGCTGTATGCTAAATTCTCAAAGTGCGCATTTTGGCTTGATAGAGTTGACTTCCTGGGTCATGTAGTGACGGGAGACGGTATTCTTGTGGACTCGAGGAAGATCAAGACTGTACAGCTTCGGCCCAGACCTGTATCCGTGACAGAGATTCGCAGCTTTTTGGGCTTAGCTGGTTATTACCGCCGTTTCATGAAGGATTTTTCGAGTATCGCTGCACCACTGACCGGACTGACCTGAAAGGGGGTTCCTTTTCTTTGGACTGATGCGTGCGAGCAGAGTTTTCAGTAGTTGAAGACTCGGTTGACGACTGCACCCGTTTTATCTTTGCCTTCTCGATCAGGTAGCTTTATAGTTTACTGTGATGCGTCTCGAGTGGGGCTCGGTTCTGTGCTGATGTAGCATGATAGAGTGATTGAATATGCTTTTAGGCAGCTGAAGAAGCACGAGCAGAACTATCTCACTCACGATCTTGAGATGGCTGCGGTGGTCTTTGCGTTGAAGATTTAGAGACACTGCTTGTATGGGGAGTCGTGTCAGATTTTCACAGACCACAAAAGAGCTTGAAGTACATCTTCCAGCAGCGGGATCTGAATCTGAGACAGTGCCAGTGGATGGAACTTGTGAAGGATTATGATTATGAGATCTTTTATCACCTGGGCAAGGCGAATGTGTTAGCTGACGCTTTGAGTCGTAGGCCCGAGGGCAGCTTGTCCCAGTTGAGCGCAGTTCAGAAGCAATCTTCTGCAGATTGGCAGACCTTGTGCGATGATAGAGTACAGTTTGAGTTCACTTCCACTAGGGGACAGCTTGCTCATGTCCGCACCCGTCCGCTTCTACTGGATCGTATCCTTGAGGCGCAGCCAGTGATGCCCGTTTGGTTGAGATTCTTGAGCTTGTTTGACAGGGTACAGTTTCGGAGTTCATGATTGATGACCAGGGTGTGCTACGTTGCGGGACTCGCTTGTGTGTACCAGATATTGATGGGTTGAGAAGCGAAATCCTAGAGCAGGCACATCAGTCAGCCTTTAGCGTTCATCCAGGTTCCACCAAGATGTACCGTACTTGAAAGACATTTACTTGTGGGAAGGGATGAAGCGCGATGTTTCGGACTTCGTTTCGAGATGCCTGACTTGTCAGCAAGTAAAGGCTGAGCATCAGAGGCCGGCTGGAGAGTTGCAGCCTTTACTCGTTCCTGAGTGGAAATGGGAGCAGATTTCTATAGACTTTGTGGTGGGTCTACCCAGGACTAGTCGGGGGTATGACTCCATTTGGGTGATTGTTGACCGGTTGACGAAAGCGGCTCACTTCCTTCCAGTGAAGACCACTTTCGGTTATGCTCAGTATGCTCAGTTGTATATAAATGAGATTGTGCGTTTGCACGGTGTTCCCACATGCATTGTATCCGACAGGGGCACCCAGCTTACTAGCTGTCTTTGGCAGAAGCTTCAGGAAGCTTTGGATACCCGGTTGAGTTTTAGCACCGCTTCCATCAACAGACCGATGGTCAGTCAGAGTGGAGGATACAAACTCTAGAGGATATGCTTCGGGCTTGCGTTCTTGATTTTGGTGGCAGTTAGGATCGTCACTTGCCGTTGATTTAGTTCTCCTACAACAACAGTTTTCATGAGACTGTTCAGATGGCACCTTTCGATGCTTTGTATGGTAGGAAGTGTCGATCACCGGTCTGTTGGACCGAACTCTTTGAGAGTAGGGTTTTGGGACCTCAGCTAGTTCAGGAGACTACGGAGATGATCCAGCTGATTCATGACAGGATGAGAGCAGCCAAGTGCAAACAGAAGTCTTATGACGACCGTCATCATCGCAGACTTGAGTTCACCGTAGGAGATCATGTATTATGCGGATTTCTCTGATGGAGGGCGTTATGATATTTGGGAGGAAGTGGAACCTCAGTCCCAGATTTGTAGATCCTTTGGAGATCCTTGAGCGAGTTGGTACCATTGCTTACCGTTTGGCGCTCCAGCCCATTTTTCCGGATGTTCACCCCGTGTTCCATGTGTCGATGCTTCGTAGATACCTTCATGACCCTTCTCACATGATTCAGCAGGAGACCGTTCAGCTTGAGCGCGATCTTTCATTCACCGAGCAGCCAGTAGTTATATTGGATCGGCAGGTGAAGAAACTTCGGTCAATGGTCTTGCAATCTGTGAAGGTTCTTTGGCGTAGCCCGACTAGTGAGGAAATCACTTGGGAGGCCGAGAGCGAGATGTGGAAGAAATTCCCTCATCTCTTTGAAGGTACGCTTGTAGGAAATTTTAATTCGGGGACGAATTTTCTTTAAGAGAGAGATTGTAACGCCTTGGAATGCGATTAGTGTTAATTGTGCATTAATGCGGGTTTTTAAGAAAAAGTTTACCAAATCGGGTTCCTCACATTTCATAACAATTAATTAATATTTTTATATTATTTGTTATGCCTTGCACACACTTATGCATGTTAATATGAGGGTATATTTAGTATTAACCTTGTTTAGCAATCATAACACCTTAAGCTAAATCTTGCCCAAATTAACCTTGCATTAACCTTTTCCTAGATCTTTTGGTGTGAGGAAATATCTTATTTGGATGAAAGAGAGGTGGCAAGATGAGTCAAGATGCATTAATGGTGGCATTAATGGAGGTGAGGGAGAGAGTGTGCATAAGTTTTGTTTCACCCTACACTCACTCCTCACTCACCCCTCACCATTAGTTCACCTCACCCTCTCATTCTCTCTCACTCTCTCTCTCACAATTATTTCTCATTCCCATTTACTCCCAAACTGGACCCTCACCTCCCTCTTCACAAACCCTTGCTAAAGTTCACAAAAATCTATGGAAAACACTTCAAATGTCTTGATTTGCCACTAGGTTTCCTTGAAGCTTGGAAAGCTGGGATTTTTGAGCAAGAGTGGCTAGGTAATGATCTCTAAACTGATATTTAGGAGTTATTTTATTGTGTTGCCTTGAAGTTATGTTTAGAACACTAAAGGTAGCGTTTTGTGCAAATATCCTATATTTAGTGTCAACTTTGAGTCTCTGTGATCTGCTGTAGAACCAGGTGTTTTCTGGAAAAGTTTCCATCACAGTGACCTAGCGTTGTGACATAAAACCCACCATAAAACCTTGAGACCACCCCTTAAATTTTGGCCACAGATTTATTAGTTCTGGCCGCAAATTGCGGCCAGAGTGGGGGCTGGGGTGTTGAATCTTTGTCGTGGGGTCTCTGGGGTTGTTTGTGGTCTCGTGGTACTTGCAACTTTCACCAATTTTTAGTGAATCAAAATCTGGGACCACTTTGCTATATTCTAGTGTTTTGAGTACGCGTGTTACGTTATCCGAGACGGTTTGTGATCTGTTGTGCTGCTACACCTGGGCTGGTGTTGGTGTGTCATCACGCACGTTATCCGTTAGACGAACACTTATGGGTCGGATTGGAGTTGGTACATTAGTCAAACGTATTGTGTACGTGTTATTGATCGATTTCAGAGATTTGCACTGGTTATGTTTTGTGTTAATAGGATGGCAGGCGGGGACTTCGGACGCTGCGAAGAAAAGGAAGCAGGTGATTAGATTTACCTAGCCCACGACTGTCGGTGAGTAGATTTAACATTTACGGGGAATTCGCCTGCATGGCGTTATGCGTCAGGGCTAGATATGATATGATATTAGCCGCATGTTTATATTGTACATATAGAGGTTGCGCATAAACTTCATTGCGTATTATTACTTGTTGTACTTGGACTTGTACCCATTGGGCACTGCACCATTATTGACGGCTCATGTTGCACGAGCACTGATTGTATGCCACACACACTGTCGATAATTTCCATGACACGCACTAGTCATATACATACGTGATATTGTATGGTTAGAGACATTGAGACATTGATTCATATTCCATTGTGCATATGACATATAGCATACCTGTATATCTACATGCTTACATATATGCCTTGCCATGCTTACTTGTTAGCTACACATATACCTGGGGGGTTATTGTATCATTATTGACATGTATTTACATATACCTAGCTTGATATAGCTACACACATACCTGGAGGGTATTACATCATTATTGATAGGTAGATACACATATCTTGCTATACCGACATGGGTACGCATACCTGGCTATAGCTACATGTTCACCTTTATATGATGTTGCGTTTGGTTTCGGAGAAATTAGGAACCACATGATATATTTAATTACTTGTTGCAGTTAAATAACGGTTTTTACTTTATATGCTCATATTACTGTTTCATGTTGCATATATTATATTTCATGGATTTTGCATTGATATATGGATTTCCTATGATATTTCCTGGATCTTTTGCTCCAGGGTATATATATCAGTGATATGGGATGCTGATATATATACATGTATATGTATATATATATATATATATATCAGTGGTATGGGACGCTGTTATATATATGTACACCTATATATTATATATCATCATAATGAGCTGTGCATGTATTCTTATTCATTGCGATATGAGGGGCTGATGTGCCCGATGTTAAGGGCCGATGTGCCCTATGTGAGGGGCTAATGTGCCCGATATGAGGGCCGATATGGGGGCCGGTTTGAGGGAATTTGGGGATTTAGATTGTCTTGAAAGACACCGGTTCTCTACGATGAGGATTCCTTGAGGATGACATGTTTTATCCTATACTCCGCATTTATTTGATATGCACTTGCTTCATGTATTAGTAGTACCTGATAGAGTACCTTTTATGACTGTTGCATATACATATTGTCATACTTATGCTATAGGATTACATGTGATAGATTATCGCTGTTAGTACATATTTGTGATTACTGTATGATGTTATTTACTATTCACGAGTTGGCAACTCACCCCCGTTGTGCCGCAGGGGTTTTCAGGTCTGATCATCAGAGTGTTCGCGGTAGGGCGCCTTTTTATCTCTACTTTTGCGGATACCGCTACGGTTGGCTGTGTAGCCGTTTGCTATATGTGGGTTGCGGTTATCCGATGATGTACATTGTATTTTTCTTGTATCTAATACTCTGCATCTACCACCTTCATCTATTGACTTAGAGATGAGTTGTGAGGATCGATGCTGTATAGTCTTTTGACTCTGGTTGTCGGGCTCGTGTGAGCCGGCATTTTTATATAAGTGGATTATCTTTTCTTTGCTACGGCGTCGTATATCTGTTGTGGTGGTTGTTTTCGTCGTTGGGCGAGATTTGCTCCCGTCTGAGGATGTTTTACTTTTATCTTATGTTTGTACCCATTTCGAGGCTAGCTTTTACAAAGGATGTGTTGCCGAAATTTTTATGAAAAACAAACTTAAGTTTAAGGTTTTGCATCGAGATTTTTAAAAGTGATCTATCTTTCTTCTTATAAAGGTTTAGATTGCTGGGTTTTTCGGCTTACTTAATTGCGTTACGCCTGTTGACGTTACGTAGTTTAGGTGCCGGTCATGTGCCTGTTAGTTATATGTTTGCCCTAGAGGCCATTATTATACATAGGATGTATATTGTAGTGGATGCTTGGACATATATAGGGAGGACTTTCTTGCTCGATATGATAGTATGCTATCTGGTTACTCTTTACCTTAACGTGTATACTGATTGTCTCTCTGTTACATGTTGGTAAAGCCCTTAAGATGTGTACTTGACTACCTGGACTATGATGCAGATCATACTAGTGGGGACATGGTAGTCCATAAGTACATCCTTCAAAGTCCCTAGTCGTGGGTGTAACGAGACGGGGCATCGATATACCAGAGTAGACTAGCGTATACCTTTTCGACCCATACAGATGGGCGATGGATGATCCCATATCCATTGGTGTTTGACATCAGAGATGATATCCGGGTGCTCAGTGGAGACTGGGTACACTGGACGGACTCGCCGAGAACTCCCAGATGGTATTATACCTTACGTCAGATGGCAGTTCTCTGGTGACACTGGTACAGAGTATTCTGTTGACCCGAGATCGTCATAGAGTCTTATGTGGTTCCTGTTGGAGATAGTGCCCTCAAAGTCAATTATTAGGTCACAGGTACGTGATTGTAATGATTGAGGGAGGACCTATCCCGGTAGGACAGTCTTACTCGAGATGATAGTATGCTATCTGGTTTACCTTTATCATCGTGTACTGTTTTAGGTGACATGACACGTCGCTATTACACGTTGATAGAGCCCCTAGGATTCTTGCTTGACCACCAGCAGTATGAGGGCGATCATATAAGTTGGAGCTGGGGGTCTACAAGCATATCCTTAAAAGGTCCCTAGTCGTGGGAGTTTCGAGACCGGGCATCGATACTCCATTAGTAGACTAGTGTATACAGTCGAGACCCCGACGAGGGGCGGTGGCCGGTCTCACAAGCCACTGGTGTCAGTTGGATCACCTAAGATGTATACAGGTGCTCATTGGGTTATGAGTACACCGGACAGGACTCGCCGGGAACATGCTAGTTGGTCATATACCAGACGTCAGATGGCAGTTCCCTGGTGACATGTGTGCAGGTTAGTTCATCGACCTGGGGATCGTCATTTGTCTCGTGTGAGTTCCCACTGTACTTTGATTACTACCCTACCACGGCTCAAAGGAGTCGTGCAAACAGGTTTTAGTTGGGTACAGTCCCGAGCCACATGGAGGCAGTGAGCGTATCTTCAGGGGTTCGTCTCTCCCGGTATTGGGGGTGAGGTCGTGCTGTGTCTAGGAGAGCCATTACACAAAGTCCTTGGCCAAGGCAAGGAGATTTACTGGTAGGTATTCCAGTAGTATCTCAGGGTGTTCTGGGCTACACTCCGACACGACTTGTACCGCTTTTGGGGGTCTGACTTTTACCAACCCCCTAGGCCCGCCATGCGATACTCATAGACGAACGGACCGGACTGCACGGATATTGTCACTGACAGGCTCAGTAGGGTGTCAGGATGAGTTCGCTCATCGACGTCCCTTTTGGTCAATAGCTGGTGGCCCGTTACGTATTGGCTTATACCTCTGACGTGCTAGTGGTTAAATCCACAGCCATAGTATTGACGAGTCTTTAGAGTCCACCACACTTTCAGTTACTCAGCTTTCGGGCGAAACGCTGTAGAGGCCGTATGGAGATATGGCAGGGTCCGATCAGATACGTGCGGTATTGCACGGATCAGGATCGGACAGTTTTGTACTAGTAGCCGTATAGGTATATGGCAGGGTTCGATCAGATACGTGCGGTATTGCACGGATCAGGATCGAACGGATATTACTAGCCGGCTTTGGTTTAAGCCGGTCCTAGTTTAGTACAGTGTAGATTTTGTCTTTTTGCATTTGTATCCGGACGGAATACAGATGCGGGTGTGTATGCACAGTATCGGGGTTTTCCTGTAATTTATTACGGGACCAGTTTTCTGGAGTTGCCAGTTTGCATTCCGTTCCGGCCGGTTTTCGTTTGTTCTTTCCCGGCCGGACTTTTCCGATGGAGGGGGTAATTTGCAGTTTTGCAAATTACTTTTGTGGAGGGGTTTTATTGCATATATATTGATTATGATGGCTTTCTTTTCTTTGCACCATGCTTGCTTTGACTTGTGATTTGAGTGGGTATGGGTTTGATGTGAGTTGAAGCATGCTTGCATGTTTTTTTTGTCTTGGTTGTGGTCACCCCTTCTTCACTCCTACACTCACCTCCCTTCATCATATATATCCATTCTTTCCTCCACCAATTTCCTTGATGAAATTGGCCGGCCACTTTACTGAGGAGGAGAGAAAAATGAGAGATTCATTTTGTGCTTCATTTTGATCATCTCATTTGGCTTGCAAAATTGGTAGATTCATTTCCCTCCAAAGTTCAATCTTCATTCCTCCATCCAAAGGCAACAAACCCCAAAGAGACAAGTAGCCTCTACACTACACTTCCTACAGCATATCTTGGGCACGTCGAGTAGCCGGCTTCGTGCCCGAGTTGCCTCGGTATTGAGGTGGGAGCCCGTAAAAGTACCTGGCTTCGTGGTGCCCTTTCCGACGAGGAGGAGATGGACGGAGATCCCGCGAGGAGATCGGAGCGGAGATGAAGACCGGAGGACTCGGATCAGTCGGTACAACATTTCCACACTCTTTACTGTTTGTTAGTTTAGCAATAATGGCAGATCCGGGTGAAAGTATACGATAGCGCCAAGTTAAAAAGTTTTATTCCGCATTTGGCGTCTGTAAACTGCCGGGGCGCTAACGTAGACTTACAGTGGTATCAGAGCCTCACCATTTTGCTATGCTAACTTGTGCTAACGCGTTTAAAACTTCGATCCGACCGGAAATCGAAAACTGCAAAAATCCAAGCCGACAGTTTCTGTTGTTTTTAAACGGTCTCAAAAATGATTTCTGGATGTCTTAAAAATCAGAGCAGGAACTTATAAGAGTGACGACAAAATTTGGGTTCGTGATCCCTCGAAGCCGCCGCGGAAGCGCGGCCAAACCCATGATTTGGCCGCGCAACCGCGGCCACGTGGGGAGCACGTGCTCCCAAATTTTGTCAGGTTGTTCTCACTGGGATTTTGGGGTTTTTGATATATATCGTTTTTGCCCAGATTTTGTTACCGTTCACCAGTAAGTCGTGGGGCCCACTTCTTGATATTTTGTCGATCGAAATTTAAACACGTTAGTTTTCACAGTATTTACATTATATCTGCGACCGTGAATGTCACTCGATCGGTAAATCCGGTCTAACTGCTATAGCCCGGTTAGACGGATTTGCGAACGTGATTTTCACGTTGATGTTCTATGTATTTGCTGTGATGTTGCGGATCGGTCGTGGGGGATAGCCTGGATGCAATGCTAGTACTGTTTTGTTGTATTATGTACATTTGATATTGCGGGGCGAGCGTCCGACATGTGGACTGCCGTCACTGCCTGATTGTATTATTATTTTGGGGCACGACCTGGTTGCGGTCGATGTACCCGGTGTATGTATATTTTACTTTCTGTACTAGGATTACCCCGCGGAGGGGTGCACGGATAGCCGGGTTCTAGAGGGCAGCAAGCCCGCATCTCATGGCATTGGGACGGAGGGGGCTTCACTCTAGGATTGGCGGGCTATTCGCCGCACTCGTAGGGGGTACAGGGTTGACCCAGGAAGGGTGCCCAAGTTACCGGATTCCGTGAAGTGCTGGGTGGTCCATTCACGGCGCTGAAGGGGGCTGCCTCGCTTCAGGTTTTGGCGGGTGACTTGCCGCGCCCGTAGGGGTCTAGGATTTCATTCCACAGGCTATCCACACGACCAGGGGAACGTCGGGTTTCAGTAGTGGCTCTGTGAAACCCGGGGATCCCAGATATCTGTATTGTTCTGTGATGTTGTACATTTCTGTGATGTTGCATTTCTATTCACGCCTTGAGCGAAATACTATATATTGGTATATATATTAGTAGATGTTGTATATGTTTTTCATCCGCGCTAGTCCAGTCCCCGCTCTGCCGTTAGTAAGCTAACCTAACGGGTAATGACGGGACCCAGTGGCGAATGCGGATGGCATATACGTACGTCAGTATATTTTCGTTCTTTGTGGTGTGATCAATTGATGGGACTGCATTGATTCGGATCAATGCAAGTTAAACAAACCTAATCTGATGTTGTTGGAACACTTTTTCAAAAAGCTGTTATTGCAAGGACGTTCACTTTTGTTTTGCATCGTGGTATTCATTTGGAATATCCTGCTCCTCAGTCGACGAGGCAAGGGCCGAGATCCCTTCACCGGGAGTGACCCCTTGGACAGAAGTTTGCGTCAGGGCATTAACTTCACTATAGCCGATTACTTTTGCTTTGCATCGAGATATTCGGTTATGAATATCCAGCACCCCATTCTACGGGGAAAGAGCCGAGATCCCTTCACCGGGAGTGACCTCTTTAGTAAAGGTTTTCGTCACTATATTTTCTAAAAAGCTATTCGTTCCTTCAACGATATCAAGTTCACTACGTTAAAGGTTTTCGCCAGAAACCATTCGTAGCCCTCCGTCGTTTCATATGGGTAGTCAATAGTATTCAAGCTGTGTTTGTTGGCCTTAGTCAAGGCATAGTGTTTGGTAGCTGTTGGGTATTCATATGTTGCATAGATAGATGCGTTGGTTTGGGACAGTCGTATAGCCTTGTTGGCCTTAGTCAAGGGCTTGTACGGGTGGGTTCAAATCAACCTGGACAATGACGGGTAGAACTTGACATGTGACTTATGATTTGTTGGCCTTAGTCAAGGTCATAAGAGCATGGGACAGAAATCACATCGGGAGTTTCAAAAGTACTGAAACTTGCCAGATATGCGCATACCTTCTGGAGTGTGATACCGTGAGCGGATTCCGTCACGTTGTCATGCGATGAGAGTTGGATCCCGATTCCCACTGATGAGTTGGTTTACTCCTCGGGTGACCCCGACTGATTCTTCTTTCAGGTTTGGAGGAGAATTTGAGGTACAGTGGGAGGTTTCCAGATTAGATAAATTGGTAACCATTCTGATCTAGGTTAGAGTGCACGCTGAGTGTTTCTTTTCTCTCTCTCTTTGGCAGCGACCATTGACCCGACCCAAAGACTTTGACTCAGTGACCAAGTTGACCGAACCTTCTTAACACTGGCTTTTGGATTGTCAGAGTTGCAGACCTCATTGCCACTCCTACTTTTACCCTTTTCTCCAGGACACCCCGTATTACTGCGAACGTCCACTTCCATTGGACAAAACCATCGTATGGTTAGATACGAACTCGAAGGAATTCGAGGATGGTTTCTGGTTCTGGAGAAAACGGATAGGATTATTCAGTTGTCTTTTCCTTTTACCCTCTCTCAGGTTACGAGTACTCCTTGGTTTAGGGGTAGTACACCTATTACGCAAATTGGATTGTCTTCTTCCAAACCTTAGGCTGGTGCCGACCGGTAGGGAATGAAGAAAACCAATTAGCATAACGATGGTGTGCAGAAGGTATTAAGTTCAGACAAAGCAAGGGATTAGTAAGAGGGCAAAGTAAATTGCAACAGATATTCACGACCAAACCAAATATTTCGTTACCACTCCCACATCACCTTTGTATTTCTCCAGGACACTCCGTATCACTACGAAGATCCACAGTTTATTTGGATACTCCATCGTATGGTTATATACGAACTCGAATGGAACTTGTTCCAGTTCGGGGATGGATTCTGGTCCAGGAGAAATAGGAATAAAGTACATTCAGGTGTCTTTTATCTTCACCTTCTCTCGCGTTGCGAGTGCTCCTAGGATTAGGACAGTACACCCTTTATGCTTATTGGATAGTCTTCTTCCAAACCATAGGCTGGTGCCGAACGGTAGGGAAGGAAGAAAACCATTTGGCCTAAAGGGGTGTGCAGAAGGTAAAGACTAAAGACATATGAAGGGATTTGGAGAGGTGGCAAAGAATTATACGGTTATAGTTGTGAATTTGGATAATGGAAGAGGCATTACTAAGAATACCGTGATACCCCACCGAAACATTTCAATGTTTCAGTTTCGCTGTGTACTGTTAAAAGAAAACTGATTTCCCGATTAGATACTTACTCCAGGGTATGTAATTACCAGGTATGATTCTCACATCTGTATGGTTTTACAGATGATGAGTGGGAGTAGGTTATTGGGAATTGGGTGATCATCCTCATTATATCGGGATTCGTTGTAATCGGTGATATTTGAGGAAATCACCTGGGCTGTTTGCCGGTCGGCAAATATTTGGTTTTGAATATCCGCTGTTATGCACCAATTTCAAATTGATATATCTGTACGTCTATTTTCATAGAGTGAGATATACCTTTCTGAAATTATGTCTACGGCATTTACCTATATCAGTGGATGGTTAGGTAAGGAGCATTAAACAGCGGTGTAATTCTTCTTAACCATAAGTACAGTTTTCAACCTACGACACACAGTGAATGAGTTATCAGACTCAAGGGACTTATACAGAGTATTGTATGTTGTCCAGGGTCCATCAGGACAGAGGGGTTGGTCCTCGTACTACATTCAGTTTACTTATGACTTCTCTAATTTTTAGACAGGTGTTTCGTGGAAACACAGGGTCCGAATTTGGAGAAGTTATAGGTATTTGAATAGAGTAGAGAACCAGGTATAGCAAGTATCGGGATTCTTCAAAGAGATCGAAGATGTAGATACTTGTGTATGGTATTCAGTTGATAATAATGATAAAGAGATCTTGCTTCTCTTTCAGGTTACTCATAATTGGAAGTATTCCTAAGTTGAGTAACGCTGATCGGCCTCCTTCCATTTAGTTGACATGCGCTGGGGACAGCTGCATGATTTGAATCTGGTTCAATTAAATCAGTGCCTCTGTTTCTATATTGGATATAGAACAGTTCATATCTTAACGATGTTAAGGTACGGGGAGTTGTCCGGTTTATGATTAAAACCAGACACTGGACAACTCAAGGCACGTTTCTGTAATGGCTGTTTGTGGGTTGACCCAGGCTATGACGAGGGTTGACTTTCTACCATCTGGATGAACAATAGCGATATTGTTCTAGACTCGCCACAGTTTTATTAAAAATGGATTTTTTCAGAAAACAGTAGTGGGAGTATGGTAGAACTGGAAGTGATTCCAGAACCACAAACGATTACTGAAGATTTGATAAGGAACCTAAAGATTCAATCTGGATTGACATTCCATTGGCCACTCCGCAGATATGGTGGGTAACTTCAGGCACCCGAGAGGTACTACGGTAGCCTCAAGGACGGTGACGGGGAAGTTCTTGTTTACCCACAATTACCAATGCTGTTGTTCCAGGCTGCGAGACCCGGCGGGAGGATGAGTATAGCGTCGTTCTGAACTCGCTTCAGAAGTGTACATGTATATGACTCTGCCAGAGGGTTGTCGTAGTCAGTGGGAGCAGCGGAAGCATTGGTGGACAGGTTGCTTATGTCTATTTATAGACTAGAGCAGATGTAGCGGAGATAGATCATCTATTTCTGACGTGACAGTCATGGGTTTGACTTCATCAGAATAGGGGATGGATCTGTTGAGAAGGTATTAGGGTGTGATATCCTGGTATTTGGATGATATACACAGAGTAGGAAAAGAAACTCCTACAATACGATCGGTTATACTTTGGTCGTCACACAGTGGTTTCTCCACAAAGGACTTGGACATTACATCAGACATACTGGTTACTAGATCTATGGTTTTAGATCTAGATTTGGGTGGTTTCTCAATCAGGGTACCTTGACAGCATTCTAAGAGTATTTAGAATGGACGACTCCTAGCACGGTAGTATACCTGCAGGTGATGGAGTCACCCTCTCCAAAGGTGTCTTACAGACTAAAGGGGAGAGGGACGTGCATGATTGGCAGATCACTTGCTTAGGCAATTGAGTCAATCATGAGATGTCTAGTACCACACCAGATGTTGTTCTTGCACTAGATGCAATAAGTTGACATTAATCCAATCCTGGAGAAACAGTCGGAAGCAGTTTTAGAACATAAGTGGATGTTCTAGGGATATGATAACGACAGCCTCATTCGGGAAACAGTTATCATTCCAGGCTTCCAAGGTGACATGGACGACAAGGAGGTTGTCAGAGTTATAGTTTTCCCTCTGACGAGGGGCAGTATTTTGGACAGGTGATCCAAGGCAATACTGAGGGAGGCATGGCGCGCAGGATACTGATTAAGTTCAGTTGACGATACAGTCTAAGAAGTTTGGATTTGGAGTTCATTTATGAGCTATGTCCCATCAGACATCCAGGCACATTCTAAGACAGGTATTGCTCATTTCGGGAGATGGGTTTCTCCGCGAACTTGAGATATAGAGAGACATAGAAAGAAACAACTAAGCGGATCCACTCACTGAGGCTATTCCTCGAACGCAATAGTTCCGCAAACGAGCTTTGTGAGACTGACTAGTAGAGGAGTTGGATGTTCGGTATCACACGGGCTGTGAGTATGCGACATCGCAATAATTAGCCTTGAGTGCAAGTGGGAGATTGTTGGAGATAGTGCCCTCAAAGTCAATTATTAGGTCACAGGTACGTGATTGTAATGATTGAGGGAGGACCTATCCCGGTAGGACAGTCTTACTCGAGATGATAGTATGCTATCTGGTTTACCTTTATCATCGTGTACTGTTTTAGGTGACATGACACGTCGCTATTACACGTTGATAGAGCCCCTAGGATTCTTGCTTGACCACCAGCAGTATGAGGGCGATCATATAAGTGGGAGCTGGGGGTCTACAAGCATATCCTTAAAAGGTCCCTAGTCGTGGGAGTTTCGAGACCGGGCATCGATACTCCATTAGTAGACTAGTGTATACAGTCGAGACCCCGACGAGGGGCGGTGGCCGGTCTCACAAGCCACTGGTGTCAGTTGGATCACCTAAGATGTATACAGGTGCTCATTGGGTTATGAGTACACCGGACAGGACTCGCCGGGAACATGCTAGTTGGTCATATACCAGACGTCAGATGGCAGTTCCCTGGTGACATGTGTGCAGGTTAGTTCATCGACCTGGGGATCGTCATTTGTCTCGTGTGAGTTCCCACTGTACTTTGATTACTACCCTACCACGGCTCAAAGGAGTCGTGCAAACAGGTTTTAGTTGGGTACAGTCCCGAGCCACATGGAGGCAGTGAGCGTATCTTCAGGGGTTCGTCTCTCCCGGTATTGGGGGTGAGGTCGTGCTGTGTCTAGGAGAGCCATTACACAAAGTCCTTGGCCAAGGCAAGGAGATTTACTGGTAGGTATTCCAGTAGTATCTCAGGGTGTTCTGGGCTACACTCCGACACGACTTGTACCGCTTTTGGGGGTCTGACTTTTACCAACCCCCTAGGCCCGCCATGCGATACTCATAGACGAACGGACCGGACTGCACGGATATTGTCACTGAC
This sequence comes from Agapanthus africanus, assembly GCA_030015575.1. NCBI lineage: Eukaryota > Viridiplantae > Streptophyta > Magnoliopsida > Asparagales > Amaryllidaceae > Agapanthus > Agapanthus africanus. The sequence goes on from CM057340.1 coordinate 365,587,684, forward strand.
AGGCTCAGTAGGGTGTCAGGATGAGTTCGCTCATCGACGTCCCTTTTGGTCAATAGCTGGTGGCCCGTTACGTATTGGCTTATACCTCTGACGTGCTAGTGGTTAAATCCACAGCCATAGTATTGACGAGTCTTTAGAGTCCACCACACTTTCAGTTACTCAGCTTTCGGGCGAAACGCTGTAGAGGCCGTATGGAGATATGGCAGGGTCCGATCAGATACGTGCGGTATTGCACGGATCAGGATCGGACAGTTTTGTACTAGTAGCCGTATAGGTATATGGCAGGGTTCGATCAGATACGTGCGGTATTGCACGGATCAGGATCGAACGGATATTACTAGCCGGCTTTGGTTTAAGCCGGTCCTAGTTTAGTACAGTGTAGATTTTGTCTTTTTGCATTTGTATCCGGACGGAATACAGATGCGGGTGTGTATGCACAGTATCGGGGTTTTCCTGTAATTTATTACGGGACCAGTTTTCTGGAGTTGCCAGTTTGCATTCCGTTCCGGCCGGTTTTCGTTTGTTCTTTCCCGGCCGGACTTTTCCGATGGAGGGGGTAATTTGCAGTTTTGCAAATTACTTTTGTGGAGGGGTTTTATTGCATATATATTGATTATGATGGCTTTCTTTTCTTTGCACCATGCTTGCTTTGACTTGTGATTTGAGTGGGTATGGGTTTGATGTGAGTTGAAGCATGCTTGCATGTTTTTTTTGTCTTGGTTGTGGTCACCCCTTCTTCACTCCTACACTCACCTCCCTTCATCATATATATCCATTCTTTCCTCCACCAATTTCCTTGATGAAATTGGCCGGCCACTTTAGTGAGGAGGAGAGAAAAATGAGAGATTCATTTTGTGCTTCATTTTGATCATCTCATTTGGCTTGCAAAATTGGTAGATTCATTTCCCTCCAAAGTTCAATCTTCATTCCTCCATCCAAAGGCAACAAACCCCAAAGAGACAAGTAGCCTCTACACTACACTTCCTACAGCATATCTTGGGCACGTCGAGTAGCCGGCTTCGTGCCCGAGTTGCCTCGGTATTGAGGTGGGAGCCCGTAAAAGTACCCGGCTTCGTGGTGCCCTTTCCGACGAGGAGGAGATGGACGGAGATCCCGCGAGGAGATCGGAGCGGAGATGAAGACCGGAGGACTCGGATCAGTCGGTACAACATTTCCACACTCTTTACTGTTTGTTAGTTTAGCAATAATGGCAGATCCGGGTGAAAGTATACGATAGCGCCAAGTTAAAAAGTTTTATTCCGCATTTGGCGTCTGTAGACTGCCGGGGCGCTAACGTAGACTTACAGTTCCCACTGTGCTTTGATTTCAACCTTACCACGTCCAAGAGGGCGTGCAAAACTGTGGTTTTTGGGTACAGTCCCGAATCACATGGAGGCAATGAGCGATAGGAGCGGATTCGTCTCTCCCGGTATAGGGAGTTGATGTTGCGCTGTGTTCGATTGGCTATAACCGGAAATCCCTGGCCAGGGTTGCTGAGATCTACTGGTAAGTGTTACCAGTAGTTTCTCGAACTGTTATAGACCTCATATCGACGCGACTTATCGAGCTATTGGGGTCTGACGTTTACCACCCCTAGGCAAGATATGCGACATATCAGACGACGAGACCGGACTGTACGGGAGTGTTACTGGTTGGATTCACAGGAGTGTGAGCAGGCTTGCTCGTCGATCTTCTGATCGCTCAATACCCGGGTGGCCGTTACGTTTAGCAGACCGCTTGCGGCTTGTGGGTGTTTGATATGATCATCACCTGCTGCCGGTGTATTGACGAGTCTTTAGAGTCCTACACAGAGGTTTCCTGGCTCAAGCGAAACGAAATAGGAGCGCATATGAGATATGTGCGGGACCGAGAATAATACCAGTATGTGATACTGTATTCGATTCTCGCGATTTGTGACATTGATCGGTTATATGCGATATAGCCGGGTTATCGGATCAAGTGTTGATCCGATAAGTTGTTACTATTGATACTAGTCGGTTATGTGCGACATGACTGGATCATTGAATCAATTGTTGATTTAATGATTTAATGTATAATTGTATATTTGATATATTACTTTGCATTAACTAGTATTGGTTCACTTTAAATGGATTTTCTCACTTCATGTGCACATTGTATATGTGATATAGTTTTGTGCACTTGTATGTATCATGTTTACTTGAGTTTGTGTAAAGATTGAACCATGGTTATTTAAATGGTTAGGGTTTTGTTTTTCATACTTATTTATTTATTTATTTATTTTGGAAAAGATTAAAGAGAAGAATGGTGGCTTTCTTTGTTTGTAATTGAAGCTTCATGAAGGTTTGACCAAAGCTACCATTCTTGTCTTCTTCTCATAACCCTAACCATTCAACTAACCTTGGTTAATTCTCTACACATTACCATGGTTAATATTATGATAAGAATGATTTTATTATTCTTTTGGATATACTTATCATATATTCCTTCTTCTTCTTCATCTTCTTCAATGAAGAAAGCTTGACTTCATCAATGGTGACATGATGAAATGAGTGAGAAATCCAAATCTAAAGTGAACCCACCTCTTATTTCTTCATCCTCTACCTCTTGCCAAGTAGTATAGGGTGTTTCCTTCACAAGTTTCTTGACTTGGTGAAGGTGGAGCTTGATCTTGTGATGCCTCGACGTAGATCATCTTCGGCATCGAAGCCGACGACCAAGCCCGCCCATTTCTCCGATGAAGCCGATGCTAGAGTCCGGGATGCGATTTGGACAGCGAGGAGACTTCATTGCAGAACTATGGAGGTAGAGAACCGGATCTACAAAGGTTGTAATTCCGTTTCCTATAGTTAAGTTGTTAACTAGTTGCTCTTTTCGCCTAAAATTCTAGTTAACAATCCGTATTAGGGTTTCTCGGCACCCGTAAAATTTAAAATTGGCATGGTTGATGCCATGTGAGACCTCATTAGTGTGCCTAGGAACCCTACAGTGCCTAATTTTGGGTCGTGACATTGACGTTCGTGCCTACTACTGCACTAGACGCTTTTTTCGGACCTAACGCGCTTGGGTTTGATTTTTGCGCATATTAGGCGCTTGATATTGGATTTTGTGCGCATCGGATGCACTTGAGTGAGATTTTGCTCGTGCATATTGGATTCCCTTGATTTAGATTTTTATCCGTTCATATTGGATGTGATTTCATTCGTGCATGCCGGATGCACTTGACTTAGATTTTATTCGTGCATGTGGGATGCACTTGATTTCGATTTCATTCATGCATGACGGATGCACTTGATTTGGATTTTCGCGCATGTTGGGCGCATGATATGAGATGTGATTTTTTACACACCGGATGCACTCGATTGGGATTTTCATTCATGCATGTTAGTTGTACTGGTTTGAGATTTTCGTGCACAATAAATGCACTAGATGCTGTCGTGCACACCCGTTGCACTGGACAGATGCTTTCGTGCACACCCGTTGCACTTAGTTTTGGTTTTGTGTACATTCGTAGCACTTGTATTTGGATTTGATTTCCATATGCACCAGACGCACGTGATTATTGGATACGCCTTTCGAGGATGATTTTTCTTTTGAGCACTTTGCTTTCATGATGGGCACTATATTCTGTAGTAGACGAACGGGACTGATCCAAGGACAGTACCTAAGTACTTTGCATGCATTAAAAGTTTAACCAGAGGTTTTCAAAAAAGAGCTATAGTCTCGCTATTTCGTACGTGTCCGCGAACGACACGAACATTTACAAAACAAAACCTTTTGGGATGTTTTAAAAACGGCAGAACATATAATTTGAGCAAAAACATATATAGGTATATTTATTACTTTACAAATGAGCGTCCGTCCCTTGTGCCGTGAGTTACGCATCACACGGCAATTCCGAAAAGATTTTGCATGTGTTTTATTCAGTTTTAAGATTTTTCCAAGGATGCGTACTTTATATGTATTATACTATTTGACTAGTCCATATTGGATTTCAGTAGAGGATTTCGAGATCGGTATCTCAATTGTAACTCCGATGATATGCGTGCAAATCCAATGATTTGCATGACGCTTGACGGAGTTCGATTTTTTGAGTTTCGTACTCGTTTTCAGGCGCACGCGATGCGCTGTAGTATTTCAACATCTTCCGTGATTTCGGAGCCCCGTTGATTGAATGGAATTTTGAAATGTTTTAGTATTTGGGGGTTTAAATTTAAATTCGGGGACCGAATTTATTTAAGGTGGGAAGATTGTAACATTTCAGAAAATATAAAATATTATTTTTGGAATTTAATATTAAAATAATATATTTTGCAAAAAACTACCCGATTTGCGAAATTAGGGTTTTCGTAAAATGGTATAAATATAAACCAATATATTTGAAATAATTGGAGATTAAAGTGATTTATTCATTTGAAAATATATTTATTGGATTTGGCATTTTTATAATTAATTATATGCAGTTTGGATAAAAATTGAATAGTAAACTACTAATCGCGATTAAGCCAAATCCGTGTTTCTATATTTTTATCATAGCTAGTGCACCATGACATGTTGCATTATGTTACATATTGTTTCCTGATACTTGCAACACATGGTTCTCTACTTTATTCTTATACCTATAACTTCTCAAAACTTGAACCCTGTATTTCTGCGAAACACTTGTCTAAAACCGGAGAAGGCATAGGTAAACAGAATATAGTACGAGGACCTACCCCTTTGTCCTAATGGACACTGGACAACATACAATACTTTCTATAAGTCTCCTGAGTAGAATAACTCAAATCCTGTCCGTCGTGGGTTGAAAACTGTACTATGATTAAGAAGAATTACACAGATGTTTAATGCTCCTTACCTAACCATCAACAGATATAGGTAAATGTCATGAACATAATTTCAAAAATTTATATCTCACTTTATAAAATAAACGTACATATATATCAGTTTGAAATTGGTGCACAATAATGGATATTCAAAACCAAATATTTGCCGTCGGGCAAAACCCCAGGCGATTTCCTCAAATATCACCAATTACAACGAATTCCGATATAATGAGAATATAATCACCTAATTCCCAATAACTTACTCCCACTCATCATCTGTAAAATTAAACAGATATGAGAATCAAATATGGTAAATACATATCCTGGAGTAAGGGTCTAATTGGGAAATCAATTTTCAATTAACAATGCATAGTGAAACTGAAACATGAAAATGTTTCGAAGGGGTAACCGGGTATTCCTAGTAATGCCTCTTCCACTATCCAGATTCACGAATGTAACCGTATATTTCTTTGTCATCTCTCCAAATCCTTTTATGTGTCTTTACTCATTACTTTCTGTACACCATCCTTAGGCTAAATGGTTTTCTTCCTTCCCTACCGTTCGGCACCAGCCTATGGGTTGGAAGAAGACTATATAATAAGCGTAATAGGTGTACCCTCCCAATTCAAGGAGCCCCCGCAACTTGAGAGAAGGTAATAAAAGACAACCAGAATAATCATATTCAATTTCTCCTAAACCGGAGAAATGCAAAGGTGAAGTAGGTAGTGGCGATGAGCTACGCGGTGGTCATAACCGATAGCAGTCGCAATTTACATTACCCTCTTTCTAATCTATTTATTTGTCTTTACTTATTACCTTTTTTACACCACACTTAGGCTAATTGGTTTTCTTCATTCCCTACCTTTCAGCACCTGCCTATTGTTTGGAAGAAGACAATCCAATAAGCACAATAGGTGTACCCTTTTCCTAATCCTAGGAACGCTCACAACCCGAGAGAAGGTAAAAGGAAAAGACAACTGAATAGTCCTATTCTATTTCTCCAGAATCGGAAACCATCCTCGAATCTGAAACAAGTTTCTTCGAGTTCGTATGTAACTATACGATGGCCATATCCAATAAATGTGGATCTTTGTAGTGATACGGAATGTTCTGGAGAAAATCAAAAGGTAAGAGTAAGAGTGGCAATGATATATGCAACTCAGACAATCCAAAAGCCAGAGTTTTTTAAGAAGGTTCGGTTAACTAGGTTTATGAGTTCTAGTCTAGGGTCGGGTCAAGGTTGCTTCCAAAGAGAGAGAGAAAAGAAACACTCAGCATGCACTCTAACCTCGATCAGAATGGTTAATCACTTTATCAAATCAGGATGTCTTCCACTATATCCTCAAATTCTCCTCCAAACCTGAAACAAGAATTAGTCGGGATCATCTAAAATCACCCGAGGAGTAAACCATCTCATCAGTAGGAATCGGGATCCAACTATCATCATATGATAACTTGATGGAATCCACTCAAGTTATCACACTCGAGAAGGTATGCGCATGTCTGGCAAGTTTCCTGTATGTTTGAAACTCCCGATGTGATTTTTACCCCATGCTCTTATTACCTTGACGAAGGCCAACATATCATAGGTCACATGTCATGTTCTACCCGTCATTGTCCAGTTTAATTTGAACCCACCCGTACATACCCTTGACGAAGGCCAAAATAGTAGTTCGACTGTCCCAAACCAACGCATCTATCTACGCAACAGAAAAATAACAAATAGCTACCATACACTATGCCATGACGACGGCCAACAAACATAGCATGAATACTAAGTGCTACCCGTCTGAAATGACGGAGGGCTACAAATGGTTTTTGGCGAAAAACCTTTAACGTAACGAACTTGATATCGTTGAAGGAACCGGATAGATTTTTACAAATATATAGTGGCGAAAACCTTTGCTAAAGAGGTCACTCCCAGTGAAGGGATATCGGCTTTTTCCTCGTGGAATGAGGTGAAGGATATTCCCACTGAATACCACAATGCAAAGCAAAAAAGTAATCGACTATAGTGAAGTTATTACCCTGACGCAAACTTCTGCCCAAGAGGTCACTCCCGATGAAGGGATCTCGGCCCTTGCCTCGTCGAATGAGGTGCTGGATATTCATAACCGAATACCACTATGCAAAACAAAAGAAAATGTCTTTGTAATAACAGCTTTTTGATAATTGTTCCAACAACATCAGAATAGGTTTGTTTTCTTTGCATTGATCTGAATCAATGAAGTACCATCAATTAATCACACCACAAAAGAACAAAAATATGATGTACGTATATTCCATCCGCATTCGCCACTGTGTCCCGTCATCACCCGTTAGGTTACTTAACTAACGACAGAGCGGGGACTGGACTAGCGTGGGTGTAAAACATATACAACATCTACTAGTATATATATAGCAATATATAATAATCGCTCCAAGTATGATAAATGCAACATCACAGATAAGTAATAAGCATCACAGAACAATACAGATAATCTGGGGGCCCCGGGTTTCCTTTGAGCCGCAAGTGAAACCCGACGTTCCCCTGGTCATGTGTATAACATGTGCAATGAAAAACTAGACCGCTACGAGCGCGGCAATTTACCCGCCAAAACCAGAAGCGAGGCAGCCCCTTCATCAAAGTGAATGCACCACCCAGCACTTCACGGAATCTGGTAACATGAGCACCCTTCCTTGGGTCAACTTGTACCCCCTACGAGTGCGGCGAATAGCCCACCAATTCTAGAGTGAGGCCCCCTCCTTCTCAACGCCATAAAATGCGGACCCGTTGCCTTCCAGAACCCGGCTATCCGTGCACTCCATCGCGGGGTAATCCTAGTACAGAAAAGAAAATATGTACAATGGTGACATCGACCTCAACCCGGTCGTGCCCTAAACAAATAATATACAAACAGGCAGTGACGGAAGTCCACATGTCAGATGCTCGCCCCGCGATATCAAATGTACAAATAAAACTAAACTTTACTAACATTGCACTCAAGCTATCCACCACGACAAATCCGCAACAACACAGCACAACACAGAACATCAACGTGAATGTCACGTTCGTAAACCCGTCTAAAAGAACTATAGCAACTAGACAAGTCGTACCGCTCTAATGGCATTCACGGTCGCAGATAGAAATATATGTACTGTAAACATTAAACAATGTTAGAAATATCAACTTCGAAATAACCCCGAATAGCCCCAAAACAACTAGATAAAACCATATCCAAACTCGGCTAAACAAGCAACACCACTATACCAATATTCTAGAGACTAGACCATACCCAAAACACGAAGTCCCAACTCCTTAATCTGGCCGGCCGTCTCAGAATTTTGCTCAATGTGGCGGGGTCAATTAGGGTAGAAGTGGCTCGTATTTGGGGTGTGGTCTAATGGTCAACTAAATAGTCTTCTGCAGTTGCTAAAATAATTTTAAAAGACACGTAAAAAAATGATAGAGAATGGAATATGGGTTGGTGTTGATTTGGAGTTATTTCGGAATCGATACTTTAACATCGTCTAAACAACTAGTATGTGGTTAATGGGTTAGCTCTGATACCATATAAGGTTACGGCAGTGCCCCGTCCATCAATCCGTAGCCAAACGCGGAACAAAAACTTTTAAAACCCGGTGCTAACGGAACCCAATTCCCGGATCGAACCATTAACCCTATACTAGTTAACTGTAAAAGGAGTTTAGAGAGGTTATACCGATCGATCCATGTCCTTCGGTCTTCAACCTTTGTCCTAAGCTCCTCGCAGCTTTCTCGATCAAGTTTGATCTCCAGTCTCCCCACATCGATGAAGATCCACGTCGAGGATTAGTAATACGGGCTCCCGCTTCAAAACCGAAGCAACTCGGGCATCCAGTTTGCTAGCCATGATACCCAAGATGAAGTAGAGATAGTGTGTGAATACTTTGTCTCAAAACACCTATAGATTCTCAACTCATGAGAGGGTATGGGTGGAGGTGAAGAAGAAGCCATTGGAGGAATAAGAGTGAGCTCAAGACTTGGCACAAGTGAAGAAAATGGGCTAAGCAACTAAAGAAAGAATGTTCTCTGTTGTTTTCTTTTGTGAGGTATTTGTGCTAAAGCAACTCAAGAAAATTTCCAAGCACCAAAAATAAGCCACGAAATTACCTAGCACAAATAAAACAACAGCCACACTTTTTTTCTATGATGCACATCATACTACAGGGACTTGAGTAGTCCACAAGCACATCCTTTAAATGTTCCTAGTCGAGGGAGTATCGAGACAGGGTATTGATATTCCAGAGTAGACTAGTGTGTACATTTCTTGACCCTGTAAGGCGATAGCTCATCGCATAACCATTGTTGTTTGACATCAAAGATTGTACACAGGTGCTCATTAGAGAATGGGTACACCGAACAGAACTCGTCGAGAACTCTTAGATGGTATCATACCTATCAGCAAATAGCAGTTCTCTAGTGACACTGGTATAGATTAGTCGGTAGACCAGAGATGGTCATAGTGTCTTATGTGGTTCCCGCTGTGCTTTGATTTCCTCACTACCATGGCTCAAAAGAGTCATGCAAACAGGTGGATTTTGGGTACAGTCCCGAGTCATATAGAGGCAGTGAGTGATAGGAGGGATTTTTTCTCTCCCGGTATTGGGAGTTGATGTTGCGCTATGCTCAATTGGCTATAACAGTAAGTCCCTGGGCAGGGCTGATGAGATTTAATGATAAGTGTTATCAGTAATTTCTCGAACCGTTATGAGCCATACATCAGCATGACATATCAAGTTACTGGGGTCTGACGATTCCACCCCTAAACTTGATATGCGAAATATCATACGAAGAGACCGGACTGTACATTAAGTGTTACTTATAGGCTTCATGGGAGTTTAGAAAAGCTTGCTTGTTGATCTTCTATTCGCTCAATATCTGGGTGGCCGTTAGGTCCAGCTAGTACCGCTGATAGCTTGTAGGTAACTGATATGATCATTACCTATTACTGGCGTATTGATGAGTCTTCAGAGTCCCACACAGAAGTTTCCTAGTTCATGCGAAACGAAGTAAGGCACATATGCTGATATGTGCGGGGGCTTGACGAGTATGTGATACCTTATTCTATTCTGGTGGTTATTTGATATCAGTTAGGTTATATGTGATATAACCGGATTATTGAATAAGTGTTGATTTGATAATGTGATATATAGATAAATGATATTAGTCGGTTATATGTGATATAACCGGATTATTAAATCAAGTGTTGATTTAATAATATGATATATATTTATATTTGATAGAATTATATATTAACTAATATTATAGCTCACTAATTATTTTCTTAATATATATATATATATATATATATGTATATGTATATATTATGTAGTATGGTTGGATTTTCTATGTTTAGAAAATAGAAAAAGAGGTGGAAATTGGAGAGATATTTATGGTATGATGCAAAGCATGGCTTTTATCATTTGTTTTTTTCATTTGTGTTCACTATACAAGCATGGTTGCAATTTATTATTGCAATTTATTCCATGCTTGAATAAGTGAGGAAAAATGAGGAGCCATTCTACACTTGATCATTTCCTTAGCTCATTTTCTCTCTAGCTTTTTCCATCTCTTTCTTCCTCTACCTCAAAGCCCTAACCCTCACATGTGATGTGAACCATAAGGCTTTGCATCAATCTAAGTGAGCTTAGATGTCATGACCCGAAATATTAGCTCGTGACCAGCACTTAAATCATGCAACGACTAAAGGCGTAACGTAATTCAAGTAAGCTGAAACCCAGAAATCTAAAACATTTTTAATGAAAATAAAAGAGGTGAAGTTTTAAAATAAAAGAAATAATGAAATCAAGTTTTCTTAAATGCATAGAGAAGGAATATGAATAATGCAAGTGAAATTTACTAGTTTGAAAACATATTTCGTCTTTTGAAAATTTGGGCAGCACCTCCTTTGGATATTTTGATCAAAAACCACAATACATGATAATATAAAAGGCATCCCCAAGAGGGAGCTAGCTCTTCGCCAAATGGCGGATCGACAACCACGCAAAGCATAAATATAAGTATACGACGCCCAACGGCGAAATTCACCACAAAAGATAAATAAATAAGCAAGACATCCACCCAAAAATTCGAACATAAAACCCATCGCTCAAGTCTTGCAACTACAAGTCTTCTAAGTCTCATTACTTATACAAATACTAATTTGATTTGATAGAGTTGACTAGATACAATATGAAATATAAATACAAGAGTGGGTACGATACAAATGTCCCACCTACCACCGCAAAACACCCAAATGAAGCTATGTGCCAGCGATGCCGCTACTGATCTATACGGTCAACCTGCAAGAACTGTGGCACAACGGGGGTGAGTTGCCAACTCGTGAGTAGAAAAACATCAATAAGTAGAAATTGAATAAATAACGACTCCTAGGTCAACTATATCATAAAGGTGATATTATGATATTTAGGGTGACTGGGTCTGTATATGTGCCAACACTAATATCAATGACAATCAGCATGTGGATATCATCCAACAATATAATCAGTGTCTCTATGCAGCCATATCATCAATGTATGTATGCAAGTGGATCCCGTCCACGTGTCAACCAATGACACAAAAACATGATGCATATAAATATCATAAAAGCATATGCATGGAAGTATGAGGATATAAATCAACGTGTGTCCCTCGCGACACATCAAAATCATTAGAACCTGGGCGTCCAGTATCGACACTCGAAAACATCATGAAACCCGTTTCCAGTATCGATACGTAAATCCTCATATCTCGGGCTCCGTCAGTCTAGATCGGCCCATATCATCTCTCGACTCCGGTCGGTATCCTCTGGATATCCGCCAAGCCCAAATAGTATCACCGGTAGGTAGTGGTCCCTCTGCCAGGCTCACCATCTATTGCACAACAGATCCGTTCTCGCCCCGGGATACCATACCGGGTCCACCATGTACCCGCAATCGGCCTCATCCAGCTCCTCGAATCGGGTTTCACATGTCATACGTCTCAAAACCGAGAAAATGCATGGTGGACGTGCTGAAATATCATATCAAGGGAAACCAGGTTTTTTAAATAGTACATGCTTTCTTTTGAAATAGCCACGGTTCCCAAATCCAGAAATCTCATGAAAACAACATATCTCAATGCGTGCAATCATAAAAGCATGATGTATGCGACATATGATAGAAATATAAGCATATCTGTATATCATGCAACATGGAACAGTGATGTAACATATTAAAGGAAAACCACTCTTTTAAATGATTCCAGTTTTAAAAATATATCCTGCGGTTCCCAATTTCGCCAAAGTCAAATGCAACAGCATATAAAGGTGCATATGCAACAATAGCAAATAAATTATGCAAGGAGTCATATCATGATGCAACAATTCTACTGTGTAGTGACATGGCAATTATCGATGATGAAGTGTGTGAGCCGGCAAATCTGTGTACGTATAATATACGCATCATCGATAATGGTGCAGGTGTACTAGCACAGGTATATGTAATGCAATGCGAATAACATGAATGCAGCATAAGGTAAATCATCAGCTAAAAGCTATAAGGTATACGTGTCTACAAGACCGAGTCGGTGAATCTATCAATCAGCAGCCAGCCTCACAACATCGCGTACGGTACAATCCATCGTACGGCATCCTCTAGTCAAGGGTATGGATCAAACATCAAGTCAACTCATCACGTACGGAAAAAATCATCGTACGGCGCCATTAAAACATTAAGGATCCTATCAACCTATAAGACGAGGAGGGTATGGACCTAACGTCTCGTACGGCTATCACTCATGATTCACAACATATATAAATATCTCTATATACCTATGTCCCAGGTCACATCCGCAACAATCTTATATTAGGGGGACCGGCAAGGTATAAATCATCTCAATCGACTCGCATCCGTATACCTACATATCATCAGATCATCATATCACGTCATATATTCTTTTCATCGCATTTATATCCCACATCAAGTCAATTTTATAAATACATCCTACCTTTACTATAAGCATACGTATCTAATCTAACATACACACCCGAACCATGCAAACAGTTTTTGAAAGATACGAATCATAGTTTTGAAAGTAGGGGCTACGGTGTTTTTAAGGAAATGATATCATTTGAAAATCCGTAACATCCCTCGAGGTATCTGTTTAAAAGATGCATACGATTCTTCAGTTTGAAATAGGTATAGTTCGGTTGACACGTCTACGACGGTTATCTAGTCCTATAGTACTCTAAACGGCAATATCATCAAACGTCATCCTCAAATTCCGTCATCACATATTAGCCGTATCATATCACTTCTAACTATCCATTAATTACTAATATAGTTTCTCTAACTATCTTTTAACTCTATCTATAGTTTTCTATTAAAGTTTCCTTAACCATATACTATGAATCGGTTTCCATAAAAAACTTGCAGGGTTGCTATACGCCATCCACCCGACTTCCCCCATGGATATAGATCCACTCACCTTGATCCTTGCTTTCCGAAGTCGATGACGCCACGCTCCGTCGCCTCGGAATCCATGTGAAGGTACCTATAATATCAACACAATCGCAAATCCTATTAAAATCGAGTTCGGAAAACCGATACGGCACCCGGCACGCTCATAGGTTAGAACCTATGGCCTACGCGTGCAAAAACAATCAACAACCCTTATTGTTGATGTACAAACATCCAACAACCAAATACAAATCCAAATATCAACACTTATCATCCAAAATACGGAAAAAACCGAAAACAACAACATAGGAAAACCCTTCCCAGATTTTGACTCAGGTCAAACTAGCCAATTTTGCATATGGGGTTGCTTTAGATATAGGATAACAATGCCACAGACCAAAATCCACACCATTCTACCCCGACATGGCCGCAATTTGCGGCCAAAACACTTAAACTCGCGGCCAGATTATCATATTAGGGGCTCAGGTTTCTAGGGGTTCTTCATGGTTGCCAGCACGTCTCTCTGTCATCGGAACTTATTTTCTAGTGGTCCCGGGTCATACCAGATTCCCATATACCCTCACAAACTGTCAATTTAACCGATGTCGGAAAGTTCTAAGTTTGTTTTTGGGTTCCATTCTCTGTTCTAGGTCAGTAAAAACACCACTAAGGTCTAAGTAAACACCCACTACTAGTTATAGGTCCACATAAACATACAACCCTTCTCTTGAATTTTCAAAACATCACTAATTCAAATCGATTGAGCTTTAAAATACTATAGGGTGATATTAAACTTAAACTAAACTAGATGTAAGGGATTATACCTTATTGATGTAGCCAACAAAAACCCTAGAAGTCCCATGTCTTCAAAATCTAACTTTGATATGTCCAATGTGATGAGGGTGAGATGGGGATCATTTTTAATGAAAGGAGATTAGGGTTTTGATTAGGTTTTGGAGATGGTTTCCATGGGTAGTGAGGTGGAGGAAGAAGGAGATGAAGAAGGATTAGGGGGCTGAAGAAATGAAATGAAGTGAAGAATGAAAGATGAGGTGGGGGTGGAGCCTTACCTCTCTCTCTCTCTCTCTCATCATGATGTCCCCTCTCTCTCTCCCCTCAAGTCATCATGACACCTTTTTCCTTTCTTTTCTTTTCTCACCATAATAAAACCATAACATAAAACAACATAAATGAACATGTAACCAAATGAAACATGTCATGGTGCACTAACCATGAAAGCTGTAGAAACACAGATTTGGCTTAATCGCGATTAGCAGTGCACTAATCGGGTTTTTATCCAAACTGCATATAATAAATTTTAAAAATGCCAAACCCTTTAAATATATTTTTAAATGAATAAATCATTTTAATTTCCAATTATTTCACAATTATTGGTATATATTTAGACCCTTTTTCGAAAACCCCAATTTCGCAAATCGGACAGTTTTCGGGAAATATATTATTTTAATATTAAATTCCAAAAATAATATTTTATATTTTTCTGAAATGTTACAATTATCCACCCATAAGTAAATTCGGTCCCCGAATTTAAATTTAAACCCCCCCAAAATCTAAAACATTTCAATAATCAGCTCAAATCAACGGGGCTCCGAAATCACGGAAGATGCAGAAACCACACAGCGCCTCAAGTGCGCATGAAAACGAGTACAAAACTCAAAATCCGAACTCCGTCAAGCGTCATGCAAATCATCGGATTTGCACGCATATCCTCGGAGTTACAAGGGAGATACAGATCCCGAAGTCCACTATAAAAATCCAATGTACACTAGTCAAATACTATAATACGTGTATAATACGCATCCTCGGAAAACTCCAAAATCTGAATATTACATGCAAAATATTTCTGAATCGCCGTGTGATGCGTAACTCACGGCATAAGTGAGGAATGCTCTTTTGTAAAATAATAATATATGTCCATATATGTTTTGCTCAATATACGTTCCGTCGTTTCAAAATATCCCAAAAGGACTTCCTTTATAAATGTTCGTGTCGCTCACGGACACGTAGGAAATAGCGAGACTATAGATCTTTTTCAAAACCTCTTGGTAAACTTTTAATGCATGCAAAGTACTCAGGTACTGTCCTCGGATCAGTCCTGTTCGGCTACTACATAATATAGTGCCCATCATGAAAACAAGATGCTCAAAAGCAAAATCAGCCTCAAAAGGCGTATCCAATAATCACGTGCGTCTAGTGCGCACGGAAATCAAATCCAAATACAAGTGCCACGAATGTGCACAAAACCAAAACCAAGTGCAACGGGTGTGCACGAAAACATCTGTCCAGTGCAACGGGTGTGCACGACAGCAATATCAAGTGCATCTAGAGTGCACGAAAATCTCAATCCAGTGCAACCAATGTGCACGAAAAAAAATCCCAAACCGAGTGCATCAGGTGTGCACAAAATCACATCTCATAGTATGTGCCTAACATGCGCAAAAATCCAAATCAAGTGCATCCATCATGCACGAAAGAATCTAAATCAAGTGCATCAAACATGCACGAATAAAATCTAAATCAAGTGCATTAGACAAGCACGAATAAAATCTGGTGCGACAAACACACGAATTGCAAATCTGTACATCTAGTGCACGAAATACAAATCCAGTGCATCTAGTGCACGAAATAAAAATCCAGTGCATCTAGTGCACGAAATACAAATACAGTGCATCAAATGCATAAAATACCAATCAATAACTCAAATATGTAAATAGCAACACCGAATGTACCAAGATGTATAAAATCATAAACGTACGCAATTGCGTGCACAAAACACATATCAATGCACTGCAAGCACCTGTAAGCTATACTGAGTGCAAAAATCAATCGAGTGCATACCACACGCACAAAAATCAAATCAATTGTATGAAATCCACGAAATCATAAACATGTGCAGCCAAGGCACAAAATCAATATCAAGTGCAATAGATATGCACAAATCACAACTCAACACAACGGCGTATAAAACATATATCAAGTGCAATACAATGCACAAAATGTAAATGCCGGTAGGTGCAGCCATGGTGCACGAAAACAATATCATAAAGCTCAATCATCAAACCTCAAATCCAAGCGATATAAGCGTGATACTCGGATCACAAACGCAAATCGTAATAAATGACATTGAGGTACACCTCCTACAATGTCAAAAAGTGTCGATGCGCCCAAAACTGGCAGAACAAGAACATCTGCTTGCCTCCTGCTCACGGTCTGGCGTCTTCTGTCTCTGGGTCATCATTTCTCTGTAGATTCACCAATCTCGCAATCCATTGGCTCGTCGGCCTGGTCGGGTGTGCTAACGGGAACGATTCCATTCTGGCACTTCTCTGGTCATTTCTCGGCCAATTATCATGACCACTCGTAAAGCAGCACGTCACTGGCGTCGGCCTCTGGCCCTCTGAATACATGTCAGATCTCTAATCTCAACGGGGAGTAACAACAGCTCGTCAGCATCTCGCACGAACTCTGGTCCCACTCGTCTGTATCATCATCCACCTCGACGTCACGTCACGCTATCTGCGTACTGCAAATGTTCTCGGCTACAGTCGATCTGAAGTCTCTCACACGGACTCAAAATCACGAACTCAGTATCTTCATCACTCTGTAGAAGATCTCTAGCCGAACACGTCCTCGGGAACTCGTCCTAACTATCGGAGGAATACTCAATACTCGTCCGTTCTCTGTCAACTTACAACGCATCTGGGTGAGGTCTACTATCTGAAGCTGGTCAGCTTGGTGATCTCTTATCACATGATATCCGGACGACACTAAATTTTTCGATCGAGTCATCAAAGTCCCAAAATTTCCCAAAAGCTCAACACCTGAACACAGTCTAATAATATCCAGTACATGCCACAGTACCTATGGACCAACCGTTGAAGGGCAAACCCAAGCCTCACTGATGGCACCGGTGAACTGCTGCAACCCCTAAGGTTCAAAAGCGGTTCCATAGTCATCATGTCGAGTTAGAATTTCATTCTTCTAGAAGGTCCATAGAATCACTTACATGTTCCTCCGAATACTTAAACTTGGGAAAATGGGTTTTCTGACATTCGTTCGAACTTTTAACTTCGCTTAGACGACATGTGGATACCCTTCGTCTCTCAACTCGAGGTAGTCTAGCTATCATCTGTCGCATTTTTACCTGGAAGCTCTAGTGATCTCATCTTGTAAGCTCTGGAAGCAACATCCTATCAATCTCAGCAACAGCTGGGTCATCTGTCTGCATGGTAGAAGACATCACAATCTCTGAGTTATGCTGTACATCAACAGTCCTCTCGCAACTGGCAGCCTCTACCAATGGCCCGATCATCCAGTGTAAAACCAAACACTCGCCACATTTGAGAGGTCACAACACAAAAACTAACTCGATACGTACCCATGTCACCAGAAAACACAATGGACAGTCCTTGTCCATGACGAGCTTACCCTGACCACATCACTAGCAGCAGCTCAATCTGTGCTCAACCATGGTGACAGGAACATCAAGCGTGTATCAATGGAAACAGATCAAGGGCATGAAAGGAAATGACAGATCCAGAATGGATACATGATCATAAGAAAGAACAGTATCAATGAAAGTATGATCATTGGAACGAACAGAATCAAGGATCTCAAATGGATGTATAATCATAGCTACGAATAGAATCACAGATCTCAAAATATATACATCCTAAGGTTTCTTAAGTGGAGTATCGTATCGTAAATATGCCCCAGAACATACGTACGGTACGTCACTCTACTCAAGCTACCAACTCCATCAATCAGGGTCAACCTATGAAACGAAAGTTTGGGTGTAATACCCCCCCCCCCCCGTTCAAGTCTATGTTCCGTAAGGTCAAGCCTAGGTTCCGAAATACATACCCGCCTTAGACTCCGCATAATCAAACATAGACTCGAACCAAGGTTAAACCTAGCGCTCTAATACCAACTTTGTCACGACCCAAAATATTAGCTCGTGACCAGTACTTAAATCACGCAACGTCTAAAGGCGTAACATAATTCATGTAAGCTGAAACCCAGAAATCTAAAACCTTTTTAATGAAAATAAAAGAGGTAAAGTTTTGAAATAAAGGTATAATGAAATAAAGTTTTCTTAAATGCATAAGAAGGAACATGAATAATGCAAGTGAAATTTACTAGTTTCAAAACATGTTTCGTCTTTTGAAAATTTGGGCAGCACCTCCTTTGTATATTTTGATCCAAAACCACAATACATGATAATATAAAAGGCATCCCCAAGCGGGAGCTAGCTCTTCGCCAAACGGCGGATTGACAACCACACAAAGCATAAATATAAGTATACGACGCCCAACGGCAAAGTTCACCACAAAAGATAAATAAATAAGTAAGACATCCACCCAAAATGCGAACACAAAACCCATCGCTCAAGCCTCGCAACTACAAGTCTTACTATGTCTCATTACTTATACAAATACTAGTTTGATTTGATGGAGTTGACTAGATACAATATGAAATATAAATACAAGAGTGGGTATGATACAAATGTCCCACCTACCACCGCAAAACACCCAAATGAAGCTATGTGCCAGCGATACCGTTACTGATCCATGCGGTCAACCTGCAAGAATTGTGGCACAATGGGGATGAGTTGCCAACTCGTGAGTAGAAAAATATCAACAAATAAAAATCGAATAAACAACGGCTCCTAGGTCAACTATATCAAAAAGGTGATAATATGATATCTAGGGTGACCGGGTCCGTATATGTGCCAACACTAATATTAATGACAATCAGCATGTGGATATCATCCAACAATATAATCAATGTTTGTATGCAGCCATATCATCAATGTATGTATGCAAGTGGATCCCATCCACGTATCAACCAATGACACAACAACATCATGCATGTAAATATCATAAAAGCATATGCATGGAAGTATGAGGATATAAATCAACGTGTGTCCCTCGCGACATATCAAAATCATGGAACCGGGGTATCCAGCATCGACACTCGGAAACATCATGAAACCCGTGTCCATCATCGACACGTAAATCCTCATATCTCAGGCTCCGTCAGTCTGGATCGGCCCATATCATCTCTCGACTCCGGACGGTATCCTCCGGATATCCGCCGAGCCCAAATACTATCACCGGTAGGTAGTGGTCCTTCTGCCAGGCTCACCGTCTACTGCACAGCAGATCCGTTCTCGCCCCTGGATACCATACCGGGTCTACCATGTACCCGCAATCGGCCTCATCTAGCTCATCGAATCGGGTTTCACATGTCATACGTCTCAGAACCGAGAAAACGCATGGTGGACGCGTTGAAATATCATATCAAGAGAAACCGGGTTTTGTTAGTTGTATGTATGCCCTAGAGGCCAGTATTGTACAGATGATGTATATTATATTGGATGCTTGGACATATATAGAGATGACTTTCTTGCTCGACATGATAGTATGCTATCTGGTTGCTATTTATCTTAACATGTACACTAGTCTCTTTATACTGTCTTATAGTAACATGTTGGTAAAGCCCTTAGGATTTGTACTTGACTACCTAGACTATGATGCAGATCATACTAGTGGGGACATGGTAGTCCATAAGTACATCCTTCAAGGTCCCTAGTCGTAGGTGTATCGAGACGGGGCATCGATATACCAGAGTAGACTAGCGTATACGCTTCTCGACCCATGTGATGGGCGATGGATGATACCATATCCATTGGTGTTTGACATCAGAGATGGTGTACGGGTGCTCAGTGGTCACTGGGTACACTGGACGGACTCGCCGAGAACTCCCAGATGGTATTATACCTCACGTCAGATGGCAGTTCTCAGGTGACACTTGTACAGGTTAGTTTGTAGACCCGAGATCGTCATAGAGTCTTGTGTGATTCCCACTGTGCTTTGATCTCCACCTTACCACGTCCATGAGGGCATGCAAAACGGTGGTCTTTGGGCACAGTCCCGAGTCACATGGAGGCAATGAGCGATAGGAGGGGTTTCGTCTCTCCCGGTATTGGGGGTTGATGTTGCGCTGTGCTCGATTGGCCGTAACAGGGAAGTCCCTGGCCAGGGCTGATCAGAGATTTGCTGGTAAGTGTTACCAGTAGTTTCTCGACCCGTTACGAGCCTCACATCGGCACGACTTATCGGGTTATTGGGGTCTGACGTATACCACCCCTAGACTTGATATGCGACGTATCAGACGAAGAGACTTGACTGTATGGTAAGTGTTACTGGTCGGATTCGCAGGAGTGTGAGCGGGCTAGCTCGTCGATCTTCTGATCGCTCAATACCCGGGTGGCCGTTACGTTTAGCAGACCGCTTGCGGCTTGTGGGTGCTTGATATGATCATCACCTGCTACCGGCGTATTAACGAGTCTTTAGAGTCCTACACAGAGGTTTCCTGGCTCAAGCGAAACGAAATAGGAGCGCATATGAGATATGTGCAGGACCGAGAATGATGCGTGTATGTGATACCGCATTTCATTCTCGCGATATATGTTTCGATTGGTTATATTCGATATGACCTAGTTATCGAATCATTGATTCGATAAATCGATGCATTGAATACTAGTCGGTTATGTGCGACATGACCGGATCATTGAATCAAGTGTTGATTTAATGATTTAATGTATAATTATATATTTGATATATTGCTTTGCATTAACTAGTATTGGTTCACTTTAAACGGATTTTTCTCACTTGGATTGCACATTGTATATGTGATATGCTTTTGTGCACTTTTTGTATCATGTTTGATGATACTTGATCATTTAGTTAAGTGTATAGAATTAATCCATGGTTAATTTGATAATTAGGGTTTTGCATATTTGTTTATTTATTTATTTGTTTATTTATTTATTTGAAATAAGTTATGATAAGAATGGTGGCTAAGTTTGTTTTATATTGAAGCTTCTTGAAGCTTTGACTTTGCTAACCATCCTTATCTTCATGCTTACCCTAACCCATCTAAGTGACCATGGTTAATTCTCTACACTTAACCCTAGTTCAAGTTATGATAAGTATTTTGATTTATATTTATTTTTATCATAACACTTATCATAATTTTTTTCTTGAGCTCATCTTCTTCTTCTTCTTCAAGCTTGCTACAAAAATGGCAAGTTGAGATCTAGTGAGTTAAATCCAAATCTAAAGTGAACCCACCTCCTATTTCTTCACCCTCTACCTCTTGCCAAGTTGTTTTGGGTGTTTACTTGACAAGTTTCACAAGTTTGTGAAGTCGGAGCTTGAGTTTGTGCAACCTCGACGTAGATCGTCTTTGACACAAAGCCGACGACCTATTCCGCTTGCTTTCCCGGTGAAGCCGATGATCGAGTCAAGGATTCATGATGGACAGCGAGGACATGACGTTGCGGAGCCGTGGAGGTGGATATCCGGATCTACAAAGGTTGTAATTTCCGTACCCTCTTAGTTAAGTGTTAACTAGCTTTCTATTTCGCCTAGACATCTAGTCTAAGATCCGTAGTCTAGGGTTTCTCAGCACCAAAAATTTTAATTTGGCATGTTCGATGACTTGTGAGAACCCACTAGGGTGCCTAGGAACCTTTCACTGGTATCAGAGCCTAGCTAGAGCTTTAGGCGAAGTCCCGACGCAGTTTGAAGTCCGAACGAACACGAAACCCAAATACTTTAGAGCTCTCTGGACTTTTTCATAAATCTGGGAATTTTTGATATTAAAAATGTCTAAAAAATTCAGCATAGAATTCTAAGCATTACTGTGTAAAACGATTCCCTGAACTGTTCATTGTGCCGCGGAAGCGCGGCATAAGCATGCCTTATGCCGCCCTTCCGCGGCCACATGGTGACATCATCCCATTATTTTTGCACAGTAATACCTGATAAATTCTGGTGAGTTTTCTGGGTATTTTTAAATTAATTTAAGGGTTGAGTGCTCTGGAGTTATATTGGGAATCGATGAATTCGATCGGAATATCAAACTTTGTCTAAGTGTTTTTCCAGATAACTGTAGAATATGTTAAAGAGTTCGACCGTATACAAATACCCAGGTTTTCCCCTGCCGGAATAATTCCAAGTGTTGGATTTTTCTGTGGTTAAAAGACGTTCTGAGTAGTGCAAGTAACGCGATCGTCCCTCTAGAAGACACAAACCTTAACTCGATTATGTGACCGTCTTGAACTGCCCTTTGAACCTTCGGGTTTGGGGCAGTACGGCGTGCCACATGTGAGGCGTTGGCTTGACCCTTCTACGGCTGGACCGTTGGTACTGAGGTATGAAGTGAATGTCTTTGAACCTATTTCATGTGTTGATCGGTGTCGGGAAAACTTGGGTGTTCGAGTGTTCGATCGGAAAGTTTAATATATTCTATTTATCCGGAATTGGATACAATAATTGGAATTCACAAACAGTTATGAGATAACTGGATGAATGTTATAAATCTAGCAGTTTAGTCCCATACGATATTGAAAAGAGTTTTCGATAATGAGACTAAAATGCGGGGTTTGTAACTGTTTGGCATGTGATGTCTAAAGAGATTGCGGATTCCAATTGTTGTAGTTTTACACTTTCTTTTCTGTGACCGTAAGTGTAGTATGTTCATATCGCCGGTTTCGTTGCTATACGTCAACGACAATTGGGGTATGCATACTTACTTACGTTGATGATATGTGATGTTATGTGTTGCTGGATATGTTATATTGGATCGTCGTATTCGAATAGCCGGGGGTTTTTATGTGAGATGAGTGTTTTTCATTTTCATTCATGTAAAAACTTGTATGTAATATTCTTTTATTCGGGGCACTTCCAGGATGCGGGAGTTGTCACCCTTTGTATATTATTTACTTTTCCGCATTAGGATAGACCCAAGGAGGGGAGCACAAGTAACCGGGTTCTGGGGTCCAGTGGGAGACCAACTCGAGGAGTCGAGTCCGGGTCTCCTAACCCTAGAATTGGCAGGGTTGCTTGCCGCTCTCGTAGGGGTCTAGGGGTGTGGGATTGGCTATTCATCACGACCGTGGAATCCGTATTTTATACTGGCTCGTATCGAAAACACGGACGTCCTAGTATATCGAATATTTCATATGTTTATTCTGCTGCGATATCTGTGATGTGATTCTGTGATGGATATATTATATAGTAAATATGATATATTATATAGACGTTACTTATGTTTTGCACCCGCACTAGCCCTGCCCTGCTCTGTCGTTAGTTACCTAACCTAACGGTGCACGAGGGGACATCGAGGCGAATGCGGATGGCATAAGCGTACGTCATATCTATCTGTGATGTTTAGGTTTTTAAATGATGGGACTTCATTAATGTGATTAATGAAACATAAGAAACCTAAGATGTTGTAGAATCGGATTTTAAAATAAAAAAAAAGGTAGCTACAGTTCTTGCTTTGCATAGCGGTATATATGATATACCCCGCACCTTATTCGATGAGGAAAGGACCGAGATCCCTTCACCGGGAGTGACTCCTTTAGCAATAACTGGCAGATGCTACACACTCGGTTTGCTTTTGATTGCTTTTGAGTTTTTGCTTTGCACAGCGATATATATGATATATCCTGCACCTCATTCGACGAGGAAAGGACCGAGATCCCTTCACCGGGAGTGACTCCTTTAGCAAAACCAGAAAAGCCTCAAAATCACTCCATTTCAAAACTTCATTTTGATTCTACAACGATATCAAGTTCATTACGCTCATGGTTTTCAGAAAAACCTGCGTAGCCCTCCGTCATTTCAGATAAAGACTAGTTAGTATTCGTTCTGTGTTTGTTGACCTTAGCCAAGGCGTGGTGTACAGTAGCTAATTAGTATTTATCTGCTAAAACATGAGATGTGATTGAGTTAGGGTAGTCGTGCGACTTTGTTGACCTTAGCCAAGGGTCGTACGGGTGGGTTTAATTCAATCAGGAAATGACGGGTTGAACTTGACTAGCGCTTATGATTTGTTGACCTTAGCCAAGGTCATAAGTTGCTAGGGGCAAAAAATATTATCGGGAATTTCAAGTGTTGAAATTTGCAATGAGATTGCATACCTTCTATGAGATAGTTGGATCCCGATACCCACTGCGAGTAAGAGTTACTCCTGGGAGAGTTTTACACAGTGCAATTAGCCGATCAAGTAGGTGTCTAGAAAGGTGTTAACGAGGTTACGCCTCTGGGAAAACGAGGTTTACATTAATTAGGTTCGTGCGAAAGCACGGGGGACCTCCCTCAAAGTACCGACACTGGCCTGGCTGAAAGATTGGCGAACTTGTAGTGTGTAATTAATCCCGGCTAGTCTTTCCTTTTAAGGTTTGAAGGAAGATTTGATAAAAAGCAGTGGGAGCCATCCTGATTAGATAAGATAATAACCAATCTGATCTTGCACGAGCATACGCTAAAGTGTTTTCTTCTCTCTCTCTCCAGGTAGCGACCATTTCATGCCCTAATAAAGATAATAATATGGATGTATTGACCGAACCCGCATGTTATACTGTGCTGGGGAACGTTGGTTCCGTTCATTCTTATAAGAGTTATAGGACTGAACAGGATATAGGGGAATACCAGGATTCCCATGCCACCCGAATGAAGAAAGTACATGCTGATGCATTTTCTTCGGGTGTGTTCGTTACTGAGAACTGTTTCTCTATTTGCTCTACGTCCTGGGTATTGGATACCGGGTCGGGATCCCATATATGTAATCAGTTACATGGGCTAAGGAAAGGTAGAGAACTTGGAGAAGGTGATAAAGACATTAGAGTCGGAAATGGTGCAATTGTTGCAGCTAAGACTGTCGGGGAATATCACCTTGTATTACCAACTGGTAATACATTGGTTCTAAACGAATGCTATTACATGCCAAACCTGATATGCAACATTATATCAGTTTCTTTATTAAGTAAAGAGGAATATAATTTTGTATTGCAGGACAATGTTATGAACATTTTCCATGACCAAAAGTTGGTTGGATCAGGCACGTTGTGCAATGGCATTTATGTTCTAAATCAATCAACAGTTCTGAGCATAACAAACACACACAAGAGGAAGAGTTCTGAACTCAACGAATCCTTCTTGTGGCATTGTAGACTGGGTCACATCAATGCGACACGACTAGCTAAGTTGCATAAGGATGGATATTTAAATCCGTTTGAATTTTCATCCTATGACACTTGCCAGTCATGTCTCAAAGGCAAGATGATCAAGACTCCGTTTACGGGACACGGAGAAAGAGTTACCGAACTCTTAGGACTGATACATAGTGATGTATGCGGTCCCATGTCTACACATGCCAGGGATGGTTCTTCATACTTCATTACATTCACTGACGATCTCTCTAGATTCGGATATGTGTTCCTGATGAAACACAGATCAGAAGCTTTTGAGAAATTTAGAGAATATAAACAAGAAGTCGAGAACCAAACCGGAAAAGGTATTAAAATCCTACGATCTGATCGAGGAGGGGAATACTTGAGCAATGAATTCCTGGACTTCCTAAAAGAGAATGGGATTCTCTCTCAGCTAACTCCTCCATATACACCACAGCACAACGGTGTATCGGAGCGGAGGAACCGCACCCTATTAGATATGGTGCGCTCTATGATGAGCACAGCTGAGTTACCTATTTCCTTCTGGGGATATGCGCTGGAGACAGCCATATACCTATTGAATAGAGTTCCAACTAAATCTGTGCCTACCACTCCATATGAGATATGGAATGGAAAGAGACCATCTCTTAAAAGAGTTAAGATATGGGGTTGTCCGGCTTATGTTAAAAAGCAAAACCCGGACAAACTCGAGGCACGATCAGTTCTTTGTAAGTTTGTAGGATATCCAAGCAATTCGTATGGATATCTATTCTACCACAGTGAACAACAAAAGGTGTTTGTTGCTCAACATGCCACCTTTTTAGAAAAGGAATTTCTGGCAAAAGAGATTAGTGGCTCTGAGGTAGAACTGGAAGAAGTTCCAGAAACACAAACTATAACTGAAGATTTAGTGGAACCAGAGGATTCAGTAGCTCCCAATGAACCTCAGCCTCTCCGCCGATCTAGTAGGGTTCCTCGCCAACCTGAGAGATACTACGGTTTTCTCATGGACGGTGGGAGCGAGGATTGCATCATGGAGGATGATGACCCAACTAGCTTCGAGCAGGCCATCACGAGTGGGGACTCAGTGAAATGGCTGGATGCTATGCGGTCCGAGATGGATTCCATGTACACCAACAAAGTATGGACTTTGGATGTTGCTCCTGAAGGGGTAAAACCCATTGGGAGCAAGTGGATCTTCAAGAAGAAACTTGGTGTAGATGGGAAAGTAGAGACTTTCAAAGCTAGACTTGTAGCAAAGGGTTTTCGTCAAAGACCAGGTGTGGACTATGACGAAACCTTTTCTCCAGTGGCTATGCTTAAATCCATCCGAATCATGCTTGCCATTGCTGCCTTTCATGACTACGAAATCTGGCAAATGGATGTTAAGACCGCCTTTCTAAATGGTGATTTAGAAGAATGCGTGTACATGACTCAGCCAGAGGGCTTCGTAGACAGTGGGAGCAGCGGGAAGGTGTGCAAGCTGCTTAAATCCATTTATGGATTAAAGCAAGCATCGCGGAGTTGGAACATCTGCTTTGACGTCGTTATCAAAGAGTTTGATTTCGTCAAAAATCCAGATGAACCTTGTATCTACAGGAAGGTGGCAGAGAGTAAGGTTGTCTTCCTCGTATTGTACGTGGACGACATACTCTTGATAGGAAATGATATCCCTATGCTGCAATCGGTCAAGCTCTTCTTATCACAAAGATTCTCAATGAAAGATCTTGGTGATGCCTCCTGCATATTGGGAATAAGGATCTATAGTGATAGATCCAAACGGATTTTGGGATTGTCCCAATCCAGGTATATTGACACCATACTAAAGAGGTTTAGTATGGAAGAGTCCAAGCGTGGGAACTTGCCCACGATCTCTGGAGTCACTCTCTCCAAAGAGATGTCTCCCAAGACTGATTTGGAGAGAGCTCGCATGCAAGGGATACCCTATGCTTCGGCAGTAGGCTCTATCATGTATGCGATGCTATGTACCAGACCCGATGTAGCATACTCACTAAGTGTAGTGAGCAGGTATCAAGCTGATCCTGGAGAGAGTCACTGGACAGCTGTGAAGAGCATTCTCAAGTACTTGCGAAGGACTAGAGATATGTTCTTGGTGTATGGTAACGGAGAACTCCAAGTGGAGTCCTTTACCGATTCCAGCTTCCAGAGTGATAAGGACGACTCTAAGTCGCAGTCGGGCTTTGTCTTTACCCTTTACGGAGGGGCGGTTAGCTGGAAGAGTTCCAAGCAGGAAACCGTGGCAGACTCGACGATGGAGGCTGAATACATCGCTGCCAACGATGCTGCTAAAGAAGCTTTCTGGATCAAGAAGTTCATTTCTGAACTTGGAGTGGTTCCATCCATTGAGTATCCAATACCTTTGTATTGCGATAACAATGGAGCGGTGGCTTTGGCCAAGGAACCCAGGTCCCATCAGCGGTCCAGGCATATTCTGAGGCGATATCACCTGATCCGGGAGATAGTTGATCGCCGGGAGATCGAGGTCAGGAGAGTTGACACGAAGAACAACATGGCGGATCCACTCACGAAGGCCATTCCCCAGATACAGTTTGAGAGACTCTTCGGGATGCTCGGTATGAGATACTACAGCAGCTGGCCCTAGTGCAAGTGGGAGATTGTTAGTTGTATGTATGCCCTAGAGGCCAGTATTGTACAGATGATGTATATTATATTGGATGCTTGGACATATATAGAGATGACTTTCTTGCTCGACATGATAGTATGCTATCTGGTTGCTATTTATCTTAACATGTACACTAGTCTCTTTATACTGTCTTATAGTTACATGTTGGTAAAGCCCTTAGGATTTGTACTTGACTACCTAGACTATGATGCAGATCATACTAGTGGGGACATGGTAGTCCATAAGTACATCCTTCAAGGTCCCTAGTCGTAGGTGTATCGAGACGGGGCATCGATATACCAGAGTAGACTAGCGTATACGCTTCTCGACCCATGTGATGGGCGATGGATGATCCCATATCCATTGGTGTTTGACATCAGAGATGGTGTACGGGTGCTCAGTGGTCACTGGGTACACTGGACGGACTCGCCGAGAACTCCCAGATGGTATTATACCTCACGTCAGATGGCAGTTCTCAGGTGACACTTGTACAGGTTAGTCTGTAGACCCGAGATCGTCATAGAGTCTTGTGTGATTCCCACTGTGCTTTGATCTCCACCTTACCACGTCCATGAGGGCGTGCAAAACGGTGGTCTTTGGGCACAGTCCCGAGTCACATGGAGGCAATGAGCGATAGGAGGGGTTTCGTCTCTCCCGGTATTGGGGGTTGATGTTGCGCTGTGCTCGATTGGCCGTAACAGGGAAGTCCCTGGCCAGGGCTGATCAGAGATTTGCTGGTAAGTGTTACCAGTAGTTTCTCGACCCGTTACGAGCCTCACATCGGCACGACTTATCGGGTTATTGGGGTCTGACGTATACCACCCCTAGACTTGATATGCGACGTATCAGACGAAGAGACTTGACTGTATGGTAAGTGTTACTGGTCGGATTCGCAGGAGTGTGAGCGGGCTAGCTCGTCGATCTTCTGATCGCTCAATACCCGGGTGGCCATTACGTTTAGCAGACCGCTTGCGGCTTGTGGGTGCTTGATATGATCATCACCTGCTACCGGCGTATTGACGAGTCTTTAGAGTCCTACACAGAGGTTTCCTGGCTCAAGCGAAACGAAATAGGAGCGCATATGAGATATGTGCAGGACCGAGAATGATGCGTGTATGTGATACCGCATTTCATTCTCGCGATTTATGTTTCGATTGGTTATATTCGATATGACCTAGTTATCGAATCATTGATTCGATAAATCGATGCATTGAATACTAGTCGGTTATGTGCGACATGACCGGATCATTGAATCAAGTGTTGATTTAATGATTTAATGTATAATTATATATTTGATATATTGCTTTGCATTAACTAGTATTGGTTCACTTTAAACGGATTTTTCTCACTTGGATTGCACATTGTATATGTGATATGCTTTTGTGCACTTTTTGTATCATGTTTGATGATACTTGATCATTTAGTTAAGTGTATAGAATTAATCCATGGTTAATTTGATAATTAGGGTTTTGCATATTTGTTTATTTATTTATTTGTTTATTTATTTATTTGAAATAAGTTATGATAAGAATGGTGGCTAAGTTTGTTTTATATTGAAGCTTCATGAAGCTTTGACTTTGCTAACCATCCTTATCTTCATGCTTAACCCTAACCCATCTAAGTGACCATGGTTAATTCTCTACACTTAACCCTAGTTGAAGTTATGATAAGTATTTTGATTTATATTTATTTTTATCATAACACTTATCATAATTTTTTTCTTGAGCTCATCTTTTTCTTCTTCTTCAAGCTTGCTACAAAAATGGCAAGTTGAGATCTAGTGAGTTAAATCCAAATCTAAAGTGAACCCACCTCCTATTTCTTCACCCTCTACCTCTTGCCAAGTTGTTTTGGGTGTTTACTTGACAAGTTTCACAAGTTTGTGAAGTCGGAGCTTGAGTTTGTGCAACCTCGACGTAGATCGTCTTTGACACAAAGACGACGACCTATTCCGCTTGCTTTCCTGGTGAAGCCGATGATCGAGTCAAGGATTCATGATGGACAGCGAGGACATGACGTTGCGGAGCCGTGGAGGTGGATATCCGGATCTACAAAGGTTGTAATTTCCGTACCCTCTTAGTTAAGTGTTAACTAGCTTTCTATTTCGCCTAGACATCTAGTCTAAGATCCGTAGTCTAGGGTTTCTCGTCACCAAAAATTTTAATTTGGCATGTTCGATGCCTTGTGAGAACCCACTAGGGTGCCTAGGAACCTTTCAGGTTTTTAAAACAGTATATGCTTTCTTTTGAAATAGCCACGGTTCTCAAATCCAGAAATCTCATGAAAACAACATATCTCAATGCGTGTAATCATAAAGCATGATGTATGCGACATATGATAGAAATGTAAGCATATCCGTATATCTTGCAACATGGAACAGTGATGTAACATATTAAAGGAAAACCGCTCTTTTAAATGATTCAAGTTTTAAAAATATATCCCGCGGTTCCCAATTTCTCCAAAGTCAAATGCAACATCGTATAAACGTGCATATGCAACAATAGCAAATAAATTATGCAAGGAGTCATATCATGATGCAGCAATTCTACTGTGTATTAACATGGCAATTATTAATGATGAAGTGTGTGAGCCGGCAAATCTATGTACGTGTAACATACGCATCATCGATAATGGTGCAGGTGTACTAGCACAGGTATAAGCAATGCGATTCGAATAATATGAATGCAGCATAAGGTAAATCATCACCTAAAAGCTATAAGGTATACGTGTCTACAAGAAGGAGTCGGTGAATCTATCAATCGGCACCCAGCCTCACAACATCGCGTACGGTACAATCCATCGTACGACATCCTCTAGTCAAGGGTATGGATCAAACATCAAGTCAACTCATCACGTACGGAAAAAATCATCATACGGCGGCATTAAAGCATTAAGGATCCTATAAACCTATAAGACGAGGAGGTTACGGACCTAACGTCTCGTATGACTATCACTCACGATTCACAACGTATATAAATATCCCTATATACCTATGTCCTAGGTCACATCCGCAACAATCTTATATCAGGGGGACCGGCAAGGTATAAATCATCTCAATCGACTCGCATCCGTATACCAACATATCATCAAATCATCATATCGCGTCATATATTCTTTTCATCGCATTTATATCCCACATCAAGTCAATTTTACAAATACATTCTACCTTTACTATAAGAATACGTATCTAATCTAACATACACACCCGAACCTTTTAGTGTTTATGCCCTGGAGGCCATTACTGTATCATACTAGTTTGTATATTACTTAATGGAAGCTTGGGATATTCACAGTTGTATTGACAGTCTTGCTAAAAATGGTAGTATGCTACTTAGTTTGTGTTTACTTTAATATGTGCATATGTTTCTTTTAACGTATCGCTTATACATATTAGTAGAGCCCTTAGGATCTTTGCCTGATTACCAGCGTTGTGATGGCAGTCACACTAGTGGAGGCTGGGTAGTCTATAAGCAACATCCTATACAGGTCCCTGGTCGTAGGATTATCGAGACAGGGCATCGATACTCCGGAGTAGACTGGTGTATACGCTTCTCATCCCAGCATAGGGAGATGGTCTGTCCCACAGCCATCAGTACGTCCTATTGGAGATAGTATGCAGGTGCTCGTTAGGTTACGGGTACACCGGAAAGGACTCGCCGGGAACTGCAGGTTGGATTTATACCCATCGTCAGATAGCAGTTCCCAGGTGACATGAGTACATCTTAGTCCGTCGACTTGATACTGCTACTTCGCCTCGGGTGTGTTCCCACTGTACATAGATTACTACCCTACCACGGCTCAAAGGAGTCGTGCAAACAGTTAGTAGTTGGGTGCGGTCCCGAAGCACTTAGAGGCAGTGGCGGTTAGACAGGATTCGTCTCTTCCGGTATTGGGTGTTGATATCGCGCTATGTATGGGGAGCCATTAAGCAAAGTCCCTGGCCAGGGCAAGCGAGATTTACTGGTAGCTTCCAGAAGTTTCGCAAGGTGTAATGGGATTCACTCCGACACGACTTATACCGCTATTAGGGGTCTGACGTTTACCGCCCCCTAGTCCCGATATGCGATAGTCCTAGACGAACAGACCGGACTGTACGGAGATTGTCACATCAGGCTCAGTAGGAGTTCGGATGGGTTTCCTCATCGTCCTTCTTATCAACATCTACCTGGGGACCGTTACGTACAGCTAGTACCGCTTACGGCCTGTGGTTAAACGCACTGCCAGCGTAGTGTCGAGTCTTTAGAGTCCCACACAGAGAGTTTCCCTGCTTCGCGCGAAACGATATAGAGGTCGTATGGTTTTACGACAGGGTTCGGACACATACGTGTTTTTACGCACGTACGATGTTTGGACAGTTTAGACTAGCAGGCTTTGGTTTAAGCTAGATTCTATTATTGGATTATTGGATTTATACAGTCTCGATATTTCCGTGTTTTCACGGATGGGAGGGGCATTCTCGTAATTAGTCGAGAAGCTTCTAGAAGATTGATGAGTTGGAGGCTAAGGTGGTATTTTCATTAATTGGTTTAATGACTCATGGTGTGATTCATCCATAGGAGTTAATGATGTATTTATGGCTTAATGACTCATGGGATGAATCACACAAGGTGCGTTAATGAAGCATGATGATATTTTTATTTGTTATTCATTTAATAAATATCTTATGCTTCATATATTCATAATGAGATATTTTTCCAAGATCATTCTCACTCTCACCTTCTCTCTCCTGAAGCTCTCTCTCTTCAAAGAACTAACCCTAACCTCTCATGTGTTGAGATCCAAGGGTTAGCAAGACTAATAGATCCCTAATACTATTCTATATCCTCTAGGTTACTTTGATTAGCACTCTTAGCAACCTAGTTACCTCAAGTTAGAGGTTAAGCTTGGAGAAGTAGCTCTCGGGTGGATCGTCTTTGACTCGAGGAGGCCGTTGAGGTGCCCACGTTCCATAGAGCCTACGAGGTGTGGAGGACAGCGATGAAGACCCGAAGGACAAGTAACATGAGGTATAACTTCGAATCCGAGTAGTTAAACCTCTCGTAGTTTGCTAGTAATGGTTTAGACACGATCCGTGTGCTCAAGTCCGTGTTACGAAGCTTTGATAATTGTTTTTCATATATTCCGCCTCCCCGCAAGCTCGTGGGGTGCCTGACATAGATTTATAGTGGTATCAGAGCCAACTAAGACTTTACTAGCTTGTTAGCAACTAATTAGAACTTCGATCGTCGGAAAAACGCGAAAACATAACCCCAGACCCCTCAAGTTTCTGTCAATTTTAAACATGTCGAAAAAATTATTTGATAGGTATGAAAATTCGCAGCTTGGAATTCTAAGAATACTGTAGAAATACGAACTGCTAACTCGGTGATAAGGCCGCGGAAGCGCGGCAGATTTGTGCTATCCGCCACGGATCCGCAGCTGAGTCAACTCCGAGTTGACTCGGATTTACACAGTAACTCTTAGTATAGGGTGTTTTGTTTTCCTGTATATTCTGTTTCTGCCCAGATTATTTCAGTGCTGGCTTGCATTTGGGGTAGAGAAGGAAAAAGGTTATCGATCGATATTCTAAGTTATTTGCTAATCGGGTTTTATCTGTAATGTTTAATGTGTTTGTAAACCTCCCATAATTGCTAGTATGTCGGTTAGCAGGGGGTTGCACATTTCTGTAATGGTTTTTACTGGCTTATGTATATGAACTTGATTGGATCGTTGTAATGATTAGCCGGGGTTTGAGATGAGTTTTTATATTCTTTCATTCGATGTAAATTGTAATATGATGTAATATTCTTTTGCGGGGCACATCCGGGCTGAGGTTGTAGCCACCGTTGTATTATTTCATTTACTGTTTTATGCTCCTAGGATAGACCCAAGGTAGGGTGCACAAACTATCGGGTACTTTGAAGTGTTCAGTGGCCTACTCACGTTGTTGAGAGACCGCTTCACTTCGGGTACTTAGCGGGTACTTTGCCATACCCGTAGGGGTCTAGGGTAGGGTAATAGCTATTCATCACAACTTTGTAATCCGTTTTTCGTTGCAGACTCAAAGGAAACGCGGATTGCTTGTATGTCCAATAATGTTCATCTGTGATCTGAAATGCCTATTATTACGTCTGACGAATGTACAATATCTGTATATGATAGATATTAGACGTTACTTATGTTTTACACCCGCGCTAGCCCAGCCCCCGCTCTGTCGTTAGTTAAGTAACCTAACGAGTGAATAACGGGACCCAGTGGCGAAAGCGGATGGCATAAGAGGACGTTGTATTTTCGTTGTTTTCTGCAATGATAGGTTAATTGATGGGACGCATTATTTTAATGCAAAGAAAATAAACCAAAGTTGAATCGTTGGAACAAATTTAAAAGAAACCACTCGGTTATTTTAAAAAAGCAGAATTTTTAATTGCGGAGCTTTAACCACTCCTTTTAAAAAGCTATCAGGTTCCTTCGATTATATCAAGTTCACTATGTTCACGGTTTCGCCAAAACCAGTCATAGCCCTCCGTCATTTCTTATGGATGGTCAGTAGTATTCAAGCTACGTTTGTTGGCCTTCGTCAAGGCATAGTGTTTGGTAGCAGCTGGGGTATTCATTTGTTGCATAGATAGATGAGTTGGTTTGGCACAGTCGTATTACCTTGTTGGCCTTCGTCAAGGGTATGTACAGGTGGGTTCAAATTAACAAGATAATGATGGGCAGAACTTGACATGTGACTTATGATTTGTTGGCCTTCGTCAAGGTCATAAGAACATGGGGAAAAAATCCACATCGGGAGTTTCTAAAGAAACTGAAACTTGCTAGTGTTGCATACTATTTGGAGTTTGATGAATGTTGATAGGATTCCTTCAGCATTATAACACGATGATATTTGGATCTCGATCCTACTGTTGGTATCCGCTACTCATCAGGAGATTCATCACTTAACGATCAATGTTATAAACCAAGTAGGTGTCTAGAACAGTGTCAGTGGGGCTACGCCTCCAGAGAAAAGAGGTTATTTAATTAAGGAACTTCGCGAAAGCGTCGTAAAACCTCCCTCGAAGTACCGACACTAGCCTGGCTGAATGGTTAAGCAAGAATTGTACGGTGAGATCAGTCCTGGCTAATTCTTCTTTTATGGTTTAAGGAAGGATTCGAGAAACAGTGGGAGCCATCCACTTTAGATAAACTAAAAACCAATCTAAACATGCAAGAGCATCATGCTAAAGTGTTCCCTCTCTCTCTCATTGCAGTGACCTTGTGACCATGACTAGGTTACATCTAGATAACAAAATGATTGAATCTGACTTATATGATTGGCAAAAGTCTGTCCAGATGTCTATTGCCTATGACAAGCTGGACCACCCTATTACTACTCAAGCCCCCACCGTCCCAGGTCCAGTTTCCACCATCGCGGATATGGATATCCGTCAGACAAGGGAAAAGGATAGTGTGAATGCCCAGTGCCTCGTGTTGGCTTCAGTTGATGGTGTATACCAGAAACAGCACGAGAAGATGGACTTAGTTTCCATCTTTCTCCATAACAAAGATTTATATGGAGAGCAATCTTGTATCGCAAGATATGAGACCTCGAACGAATTATTTCAAGCGAGGTTGGGTGTCGGGTTATCTGTAAGGGACGACGTCCTTACGATGACTAGCTATATTGATGAGCTCAAGGACCTGGAGACTACGTTAGGAAACATGTCATACGCTGACTTATTTCCACAGTCCCTACCCTCTACTTACACCCTGAAAGAAACCAGGGAGACACCCGCTCTGCTTAATGGGGGGCCTTCTTCTTCTGCATCCAGGGCAAAAGCAAAGGGTGAAAAGAAGAAGACCTCCACAAAGCCGATATACAGTATCAGTGAAGTAGAAGGAAAGGGAAGAGCAAAAGTTTCGGGACTTGGTGTAGGTAAGGAGGGATGTTCCTATTGTTATAGGATTGGGCATTGGCAGAAGGATTGCAGGGCTTTAGAAGCCAGTAGCCAGGATACGAAGCATGTTGTGGCTTCGGCCTCGAGTGTGTTTGTGATTGAGAACTGTTTGTCAATTAACTCTACTTCCTGGGTACTAGATACCGGATCAGGATCTCATATCTGTAATTCATTACATGCTTTGAGAAACCGTAGAGTTATCAGGGTAGGTGATTTGTCTCTCAGAGTTGCAAACGGAATGAGCATGGACGCTGAATCCGTGGGAGAATATCGCCTAGGTTTGACAAGTTGGCAGATATTGATTCTACGTAACTGTTTGTATATACCTAGTTTAACTTTTAATATGACTTTACATTCGTAAGCGATGTAGTTCACATCCACCTAAGTCAAGTTCTAATTGGGTCCGGTACATTAGATGACGGTATATACGTATTGAATCAAGCTCAGGTTTTCAATGTCCAGAACACACTTAAAAGAAAGTCTCCAGAAATAAATCAGGCTTTCTTATGGCATTGTAGACTAGGTCACATCAATGAAACACGATTGACGAAGTTACATAGAGAAGGATATTTGAATCCGTTCGAATATCAATCTTATGCTACTTGTGAATCTTGTCTCATAGGAAAGATGACAAAGACTCCGTTTACTGCACACGGAGTAAGAGCGAGCGAGCTCTTGGGACTCATACACAGCAATGTGTGTGGTCCAATGTCTACACATGGGCGAGGTGGTTATTCCTACTTCATTACTTTTACGGATGATTTCTCTAGGTATGGACATATCTTCTTAATGAAGTATAAATCCGAGACCTTTGAGAAATTCCGAGAATACAAGAATGAAGTGGAAAAAAAGACAGGCAAAAGTATCAAGACACTGAGATCTGATCGAGGTGGTGAATACTTAAGTGCCGAGTTCCTGGGATACTTAAAAGAGAATGGAATTCTCTCTCATCTTACTTCTCTATACACACCACAACACAATGGTGTATCGGAAAGGAGGAATCGAACCCTATTGGATATGGTTCGTTCCATGATGAGTAAGGCTGAGTTACCGCGATCTTTCTGGGGTTATGCACTAGAATCAGCTGCATATCCTTTGAACAAGGTTCTAACCTTGACTGTGCCTACCACACCATATCAGATGTGGAGTGGGAAGAAACCCTATCTTCAGTACCTGAAGACATGGGGATGTCCAGCTTTTGTAAAAAAGCAGCATCCGGACAAGCTCGAGGCACGCTCAGTACAGTGTAAGTTTGTGGGATATCCAAAGAACTCCAAGGGGTGTTATTTCTATTACGCAGAGGAACAAAAGGTTTTTGTTTCTCGTCATGCCCACTTCTTGGAAGCTGAATTTTTAGAAAATCAGAAGAGTGGGAACGCAGTAAAACTGGAAGAAATTCCAGAACCACAAGCTATTACTGAAAGTATGGTAGAACCAGAAGTTTCAGAAGAAAGGGACATACCAGCGCCTATCCGCAGAAGTAGTAGGCAGTCTCATCCGCCCAGGAGATACTACGGTTTTCTCATAGACGGGGATCAAGATGATTGCATCATTGATAATGATGACCCTACTAGCTTCCAGCAATCCATTCAGAGCGGCGACTCGGTAAAATGGCTGGATGCAATGCGGACCGAAATGGAGTCCATGTACACTAACAAAGTATGGACTTTGGACATTGCTCCAGACAGGGTAAAACCCGTAGGATGCAAGTGGATCTTCGGAAAGAAGATTGGTGTAGATGGACAGGTTGAAACCTATAAGGCTCGACTTGTTGCAAAGGGTTTTCGTCAAAGACCTGGTTTGGACTATGACGAAACCTTTTCTCCAGTAGCTATGCTCAAATCCATTTGGGTCCTTCTTGCCATTGCTGCCTTCTACGAATATGAGATCTGTCAGATGGACGTAAAGACGGCTTTTCTAAATGGTAATTTGGAAGAATGCGTCTATATGGATCAACCAGAGGGATTCATTCAGAGTGGGAGCAGCGGTAAAGTGTGCAAGTTGCTTAGGTCCATTTATGGACTAAAGCAGGCATCGCAGGGTTGGAACATCTGTTTTGATGATACTGTCAAAGAATTCGACTTTATCAAGAATCTAGATGAACCTTGCATATACAGTAAGATTGTAGGGAGAGTTGTAGTATTCCTCGTCTTGTGCGTGGATGACATTCTCCTAATAGGAAATGATATTCCTATGCTACAGTCAGTCAAACGATTCTTGTCACAGAAGTTCTCCATGAAGGACCTGGGTGATGCCACCTAGATTCTGGGGATCCAGATTTATCGTGATAGATCAAAGAGGATGTTGGGCCTTTCGCAGTCCAGGTACATAGACACCATATTGAAAAGATTCATTAAGGAAGATTCTAAGCGCGGTAACCTACCGGCTTGTCACGGAATCAACCTCTCCAAAGAGATGTCTCCCAAGACTGATTTGGAAAGAGCTCGTATGTTGATTATACCCTACGCTTCTGCGGTAGGCTCTATAATGTATGCGATGTTATGTACCAGACCAGATGTAGCATACACATTGAGCGTTGTAAGCCGGTATCAGGCAAACCCAGGGGAGAAGCACTGGATAGCAGTAAAGAACATTCTCAAGTACCTGAGGAGGACTAAGGAGATGTTCTTGGTGTACGGCGGAAAAGACCTCTAGATCGAGGCCTTTGCCGACTCCAGCTTCTAGAGTGACAAGGATGACTCCAAGTCCATGTCGGGTTATGTCTTTACCCTCAATGGAGGGGCGGTCTGTTGGAAGAGTTCCAAGAAGGACACCGTTACTGACTCAACGATGGAAGCGGAGTACATAGCTGCTTGCGATGCCACAAAAGAAGCTGTCTGGATGAAGTAGTTCCTCACAGAACATCAGGTGGTTCCTACCAGTGATAATCCAATACCTCTGTATTGCGACGACAATGGCGCTATAGCTTTAGCAAAGGAACCCAGGTCCCATCAGAAGTCTAGACACATCTTAAGGGGGAATCACCTGATCAGGGAGATCGTAGATCGCCGGGAGATCGAGGTAAAGAGAGTAGATACAGAGAATAACACTGCTGATCCATTCACAAAGGCCATTACTCAAACGCAGTTCGAGAGGCTATTCGAGATGATAGGTCTGCGATATACCAGTATGTGGCCCTAGTGCAAGTGGGAGATTGTTAGTGTTTATGCCTTAGAGGCCATTACTGTATCATACTAGTTTGTATATTACTTAATGGAAGCTTAGGATATTCACAGTTGTATTAGCAGTCTTGCTAAAAATGGTAGTATGCTACTTAGTTTGTGTCTACTTTAATATGTGCATATGTTTCTTTTAACGTATCGCTTATACATATTAGTAGAGCCCTTAGGATCTTTGCCTGATTACCAGCGTTATGATGGCAGTCACACTAGTGGGGGCTGGGTAGTCTATAAGCAACATCCTATACAGGTCCCTGGTCGTAGGATTATCAAGACAGGGCATCGATACTCCGGAGTAGACTGGTGTATACGCTTCTCATCTCAGCATAGGGAGATGGTCTGTCCCACAGCCATCAGTACGTCGTACTGGAGATAGTATGCAGGTGCTCGTTAGGTTACGGGTACACCAGACAGGACTCGCCGGGAACTGCAGGTTGGATTTATACCCATCGTCAGATAGCAGTTCCTAGGTGACATTAGTAACGCTTAGTCCATCGACTTGATACTGCTACTTCGCCTCGGGTGTGTTCCTACTGTACTTAGATTACTACCCTACCACGGCTCAAAGGAGTCTTGCAAACAGGTAGTGGTTGGATGCGGTCGCGAAGCACTTGGAGGCAGTGGCGGTTAGACAGAATTCGTCTCTCCCGGTATTAGGGGTTGATATCGCGCTGTGTATGGAGAGCCATTACGCAAATTCCCTGACCAGGGCAAGCGAGATTTACTGGTAGCTTCCAGTAGTTTCTCAAGGTGTAATGGGCTTCACTCCGACACGACTTATACCGCTATTAGGGGTTTGACGTTTACCGCCCCCTAGGCCCGATATGCGATTGTCCTAGACGAACAGACAGGACTGTACGGAGATTGTCACATCAGGCTCAGTAGGAGTTCGGATGGGTTTCCTCATCGTCCTTCTTATCGACATCTACCTGGGGACCGTTACGTATAGCTAGTACCGCTTGCGGCCTGTGGTTAAACCCACTGCCAGCGTAGTGTCGAGTCTTTAGAGTCCCACACAGAGAGTTTTCCTGCTTCGGGAGAAACGATATAGAGGTCGTATGGTTTTACGATAGGGTTTGGACACATACGTGTTTTTACGCACGTACGATGTTTGGACAGTTTAGACTAGCAGGCTTTGGTTTAAGCTAGATTCTAGTATTGGATTATTGGATTTATACAGTCTCGGTATTTCCGTGTTTTCACGGATGGGAGGCGCATTCTCATAATTAGTCGAGAAGCTTCTAGAAGATTGATGAGTTGGAGGCTAAGGTGGCATTTTCATTAATTGGTTTAATGACTCATGGTGTGATTCATCCATAGGAGTTAATGATGTATTTATGGCTTAATGACTCATGGGATGAATCACACAAGGTGCGTTAATGAAGCATGATGATATTTTTATTTGTTATTCATTTAATAAATATCTTATGCTTCATATATTCATAATGAGATATTTTTCCAAGATCATTCTCACTCTCACCTTCTCTCTTTTGAAGCTCTCTCTCTTCAAAGAACTAACCCTAACCTCTCATGTGTTGAGATCCAAGGGTTAGCAAGACTAATAGATCTCTAATCCTATTCTATATCCTCTAGGTTACTTTGATTAGCACTCTTAGCAACCTAGTTACCTCAAGTTAGAGGTTAAGCTTGGAGAAGTAGCTCTCGGGTGGATCGTCTTTGACTCGAGGAGGCCGTTGAGGTGCCCACGTTCCATAGAGCCTACGAAGTGTGGAGGACAGCGATGAAGACCCGAAGGACAAGTAACGTGAGGTATAACTTCGAATCCGAGTAGTTAAACCTCTCGTAGTTTGCTAGTAATGGTTTAGACACGATCCGTGTGCTCAAGTCCCTGTTACGAAGCTTTGATAATTGTTTTTCATATATTCCGCCTCCCCGCAAGCTCGTAGGGTGCGTGACATGGACTTACAGAACCATACAAACAGTTTTTGAAAGATGGGAATCGTAGTTTTGAAAGTAGGGGCTACGGTGTTTTTAAGGAAATGATATAATTTGAAATTCCGCAACATCCCTCAAGGTATCTATTTAAAAGATGCATACGATTCTTCAGTTTGAAATTGGTATGGTTCGGTTGACACATCTACGTCGGTTATCTAGTGCTGTAGTACCCTAAACGGCAATATCAGCAAACATCATCCTCAAATTCCGTTATCACATATTAGCCGTATCATATCACATTTAACTATCCTTTAATTTCTAATATAGTTTCTCTAACTATCTTTTAACTCTATCTATAGTTTTGTATTAAAGTTTCTTTAACTATATACTATGAATCGGTTTCCATCAAAAACTTGCGGGGGTGCTCTACGCCATCCACCCGACTTCCCCCGTGGATATAGATCCACTCACCTTGATCCTTGCTTGCTGAAGTCGATGACACCACGCTCCATCGCCTCGGAATCCACACGAAGGTACCTACAATATCAACACAATCGCAAATCCTATTAAAATCGAGTTCGGAAAACCGATACGGCACCCGGCACGCTCATAGGTTAGAACCTATGGCCTACGCGTGTAAAAACAATCAACAACCCTTGTTGTTGATGTACAAACATCCAACAACCAAATACAAATCCAAATATCAACACTTATCATTCAAAATACGGAAAACACGAAAACAACAACATAGGAAAACCCTTCCCAGATTTTGACTCAGGTCAAACTAGCCAATTTTGCATATGGGGTTGCTCTAGATATAGGATAACAATGCCACTGACCAAAATCCACACCATTCTACCCCGACATGACGGCAATTTGCGGCCAAAACACTTAAATCTGCGGCCAGATTATCATATTAAGGGCTCAGGTTTCTAGGGGTTCTTTATGGTTGCCTGCACGTCTCTCTATCATGGGAACTTATTTTCTAGTGGTCTCGGGTCATACCAAATTCCCATATACCCTCACAAACTGTCAATTTAACCGATATTGGAAAGTTCTAAGTTCGTGTTTGGGTTCCATTCTCTGTTCTAGTTCAGTAAAAACACCATTAAGGTCTAAGTAAACACCCACTACTAGTTATAGGTCCACATAAACACCCAACCCTTCTCTTGATTTTTCAAAACATCACTAATTCAAATCGATTGAGCTTTAAACTACTATAGGGTGCTATTAAACTTAAACTAAACTAGATGGAAGGGATTATACCTTATTGATGTAGCAAAGAAAAACCCTAGAAGTCCCATGTCTTCAAAATTTAACTTTGATGGGTCCAAGGTGATGAAGGTGAGGTGAGGATCATTTTTAACGAAAGGAGTTTGGGGTTTTGATTAGGTTTTGGAGATGGTTTTCATGGCTAGTGAGGAGGAGGAAGAAGGAGATGAAGAAGGATGAGGGGTTTGAAGAAACGAAATGAAGTGAAGAATGAAGGATGGGGTGGGGGTGGAGCCTTACCTCTCTTCCTCTCTCTCTCTCTCCCCCCCTTCTAGCATGCTTACCTCTCATCATGATGTCCCCTCTCTCTCTCCTCAAGTCATCATGACACCGTTTTCCTTTCTTTTCTTTTCTCACCACAATAAAACCATAACATAAAACAACACAAATGAACATGTAACCAAATGAAACATATCATGGTTCTCTAACCATAAAAACTGTAGAAACACAGATTTGGCTTAATCGCGATTAGCAGTGCACTAATCGGGTTTTTATCCAAACTACATATAATAAATTTTTAAAATGCCAAATCCTTTAAATATATTTTTAAATGAATAAATCATTTTAATTTTCAATTATTTCATAAATATTGGTATATATTTATACCCTTTTTCGATAACCCCAATTTCGCAAATCGGGCATTTTTCGGGAAATATATTATTTTAATATTAAATTCCAAAAAATTTATTTTATATTTTTATGAAATGTTATATTAGAACCCCTACCTCACCATCCTATACTTGATTAGCACTTGAGTTTAGGATGTTTTCTTCACTAATGAGAGTTTAGTGAAGAGGTGGCTTGGATTAGAGGAATTTCGGATGGATCATCTTCGACACGAAGATCGCAAAGAAAGTTCATGCACTTCTTCAAGTGAAGCCTAGAGAAGTTGTAGGGACTACTACCCAGAGCTATTGAAATGAAGGACTCGGTCTTCAAAGGTTGTTGCCTTCTTCACTTAGTGTTAATGTTCTTAATATCATAGCTTAAACCCTAATCATCTAGTTAAGATCTTTGGATAGTGTAGCTTAGCACCAAGATTTTTTTAAAATAGAATGCTAGATGCTTGTGAAAACCCAGTGGTAGTGCTAGGGCACACTTTCACCTCTTTGTTCAACATTTGCTCACATTGAGTTTAGTATCTATTGAAGAAGATCTTATTTGATGGATTATGCGTAGTGAAGATAATTGATTAGATTGGAAGTTATGAACACCTTTGATACAAACAACATCAATTTTATCCATTATCCAATACTTTGATATTCCATGCTTATTATCCTAGCAGATTAGATTTGATGGTTTATACTTAGGAGATAATGGGATTAATATTGGTTAGATTAGGGGATAAACACAGAACAAGGGAATAGAAGAACAAAGGCTTGATATTTCGTGCTTTACTTAGATGGTTTGATGGATTATGCTCCCTTAATCCTCATTTTCTAGTGTTGTGGTCATACTAATTAGCACATTAGCCATAACTACCTACAAGCTAGTTGGTATAGTTGACGGATTATGCTTACTACGCCTTGTGCGTAGATTTGATATTCCGTGCTTCTCAGAACAACTTATAGGGAATTAGTGGAAAAGTGATCAAGAGGGACGGATTGGTGGAATAAGTCGCATTAGTCTAACCAACCTTAAGTCCTAACAATTTTTTTTTTTATTTTA
Organism: Agapanthus africanus; assembly: GCA_030015575.1. Lineage (NCBI taxonomy): Eukaryota > Viridiplantae > Streptophyta > Magnoliopsida > Asparagales > Amaryllidaceae > Agapanthus > Agapanthus africanus. The sequence goes on from CM057340.1 coordinate 365,631,573, forward strand.
CACTTCTTTTGTGACAAAGCCATTCTCTCTCAAACCCACTCTTCATAGCTCGCCATAGTCTTATTTGAAAGAAGCCAACCACTTCATGGGATCAACCCGTATTCAACCGGCTAGCTTTATTGTGACACCGCTCTTGATTTCGGTTTTTTACTTAATTTTCACACATGAATCACATGCCATGTTATTCCCTCATAGACATAATTATTTTTATACCCTGAACAATACCTAATACAAAATATCTTCCTTTTGTGAAATAACAAAACTTAATCAAAAAGTCCTTGAACTAATGATCATCAGAAGAGCATACAAATATTAGTAGGATAAAAAAAAATCTCACCACACATGCATAACACGTGCATGGTGCTCGTATATATAAGTAGAAAAAGTGAGGGGAGTTTGAAATTTCAATTTAAATGTTAAAGGATTTTACTTATTTCATAAAAAAAAAAATTAAAGAACGACCACTTTTTAATGACACCAACTATATTCTTTGAGTTTGCATTATTAAAAAAATAGATGTTTGCGCATGCGGTACACGTGTATTTAAATTGGGTAGCATAAAGAATAAGTATGAAGTAAAGAAGCTTGTTTATGATTTTTAGGGGTGTCTAATCTTTCTGTAAATATTAAGTAAAGGATCAAATAGCAGATAAAATATATGGAAAAATGGGTGATGGAGGTCCTTTTCGTGTCTCCCTCAGATGTTGTCTTCCGTCGATCTGCCGGTGGATTTGGAAGATAATCTCCTGTTTCGTGTGGGTCTCGGTGGGTTTTTAGGAGATTGATGGTTTGAGGAGTTTAGCGCCGAGTACCAGCAAAGAAGTCCCGGGGTGCTTTGGTACCACCGAGGACCCTCCGACGATCAAGTTAGCACTAGATCCGAGCAGAGTAACGGCTAAGTGGAGTAGAAATGGCTTACTTGACCTTTCTGTGATGGGGGTTTATATAGTGGCCGCAGCACGCAGCAGCAGGCGCGAGAATCTCGCCGGCAGTTACGCTCCCGACGTCACGCCCGCGTAAAGAGCGAATCGCCCATTAATAGGGATCATGGTGGGGTGGAACGTGGGACGTTGCTGGCGGAGAATCTGCGCATGGCGAGATTTGCGGAGCGGTGGTTACGCCTGTGAGTGGTGGAGTTGGTCGGTCGGAGGGACCGAGGAAGACGGCTTCGGCTGGGGAGCTTGGAGATGAGCTAGAGGGCCAAGGAGTCTTGGTCCTGTGGCAGCTCGGGGCGAGCTGAGGGGCCAAGGAGGCCAATTTGCAGAGGGACCCGAGGATGTCCATCTTGCGCTTGCAGGTCGGGTATAGGGGTGGCCCGGTCGGCCCCTGTGGCCCTTCCTTCTGAGTTCCGGGACACATCATCTGCCACGTGTCCTGATCTTGGAGATCGCCAATATTGAGCATCATCATTATCCCCTCACTCTTGTCCCAATCAGCTAGCAGGTCGGGTCAGGAGTGGACTGCCGGGCCGCCCGGGGTGAGCTCCCTCCTAAAGTTTCATCGGGACACATCACCGGGTTGTCGTCTATTTTTTCTGCAAGTGAATCAGGGCGAGATCACTGCATTTAAGGAAGATGCGCCGGTTCGCGCATCTCGTTAATGAAGCGAAGGTCTACGTGTCAAGCGTCGGTTGGCCGACGCGACGTGTATAGAGCTGCGATGTGTGATGGGGTGCGGTCCATTGCGGAAGTGACAGGTGGAGCAATCGGAACCGTAGGACGTGAGGAGGCGTTTTTAGCGGGAGATGAAGGGCACCGTTGGATGAGGTCATTCGCGGGAATAAGTAGAGGCGGGGGCATGCTCCAGTGCCCCTACTCTTTAATATTTCCTTTCTTCTAAGTTTTGGCAGCTCGGCACTCTTCTCCTTTTAGATACATGGTTCGTTCCCACTCTTTGGGTTCCTCGTTCCAAAGGGAGGCCAGCGGCGCGGCCGTGCCCCTGGCTGGCTCATGCCCTGCGCCGAATTTTCCGCCGTCACTAGGGCCGCCCACTTCGTTGACGGCTCCCGGTGATTGTTCCGGCAGTGGCCAGAGACATCCACGGCCATACGAGCCCCAGAAAAGAGACAGAGGGGAGGGCGAGGACGAGAGACAGAGGGGAGGAAAAGGACAATCTCTCATGCACCGTCGTCGATGGTTCCTGAGGGGATTCCCGCATAGGGGGGTGATGCCGTCTTCATGGCTCCATCTGGGCTTTCCGTTGCTGCTGGCCTGCTCGCCGGGATGGATGAGTCGGCCGGGGGAAGGCTTCCGCACGTCACCCTGAGGGTCTAAAAGGAGGCTATAGCCCAAGGGGTGGTCCAGATACGAGCTTCTCTACACGTTGTTTTTGACCTTCCTTTCTTTGGCTCGAGCGCCCCCGAGTTTCTCACCCACTTCCCATCAGGTCCTTCAACACTGTGCCCTCGCTATCCGTTCGGAGGCCGAGGGGGCGTTCCATGCGCCAAGGCCAGTAGAAGCGTTTCCCTCAGAGGTTGAGGCCCTGCGGCGTGACCTGCGTCTGGAGAGGGCGAAGGCTGATGTCCTGGCGGCCCGTGCAAAGGCTGCAGAGCTCGCCAATTCGGCGAATCGGGGCGCCTGCCATCGCCTGAGTGCATCCCACCGAGTTGCCAAGAGGAAGCTGGCGGATCTGGCCGAACACATCGCGGCTATAGAGAAGGAGAAAGATGCCAGCAGGGGGGATGCCGAGGCGGTGCTTTTGGTGGCCGAGACTACCAAGGCTTGGGCTAGGAAAGCTGTGGCCGATTACAAGGTGTCTAAGCAGTTTTACGTTGAGCTTGGCGAGTATTCCGCCTTCGCCTGGAATAAGGCTCTGGATGCCATGAAGGAGCAGCTTCCTGAGTTTTCCGATGGAGAGCTTCTTGCTCGGGTCCCACTCCCGGTGGCAAGGCCTCAGGCAGACAATGATGAGGGAAGCGAGGCGCACCCCTGGTGGCAAAACGTCCGGTGGTGAAGCCTCCGGCAAGACGCGATGAGCGAGGCGTGATGGAGGTTCCCGTGCAAGGGGGTTTTGCTACTTGGGCCCTTTTTGTAAGCATCCGGGCAGCTTGTAAGGCTGGGGAGCCTAAAGTACCCTTTGTAAAGGCTTTGTTTTTGGTAATAAAAAAATGTTTCTTTGGTTTGCACTTTGTCTTTTGTTCATGAAGAACGCTTGTAAAATATCTCGGCTTGCACTGTTGGGCTTCCATGTTAGGTCGGCCATCTGTCTAGCGATCGTTCGTCGAGTTAATTTTGATTACTTGCCAAGCGCTTCCGAGAAGGAGGCGTCTCCATGGCCCCGAAGTCGCGGGGGGATCGTTCAGACATGGATGGACCTGATGCCCCTTATTGGGGCCTCGGATTCTTTGCATGTGACGAGCAAAGGGTTGTCCGCCGTATTTATGCCGAGTATGCATGTGAGGCTGCTCGATTGTCCCTTGGCGCGGGCCTTTCAATACTGGCGTTGCGAGCAGCGACCCCTAGCTGGGGCTGGTCGAGCGAGGGTCGGGCTTGACTGCCTCTGGGAGGACTTTGGGTCCTTAGCGTTAGGGATGTAAGAAGCCTACTAAGGATGACCGGGCAGTGAAGCTGCCCGGTTGCCTCTTTGCGCGGGCTTTATTCTCTGGCGTCGTGGGTAGGCAACTACCAGCCTAGGATGAATGAGTGGGGTAGCCACTCGGGTGCCTCTTGTGAGGGCTTCGATCCCTGGCGCCATGAGTAAGGAGCTACCAGCCGGAGATGATCGAGCAGGGCAGCTGCTCGGTTGCCTCTTGCGAGGGCTTTGATCCTTAGCGTTGGAGGGGCTGTAAGAACCCCACTAAGGATGACCGGGCAGAGAAGCTGCGCGGTTGCCTCTTGGCGAGGGCTTTGATCTCTGGCGTCGTGGGTAGGCAACTACCAGCCTGGGATGAATGAGCGGGGTAGCCGCTCGGGCGCCTCTTGCGAGGGCTTCGATCCTTGGCATCATGGGTAGGGAGTGTAGGGTTCTTCTCGACGGCAGCACGGTTTCAGGAGACATCGTCCATGCCATTTTTAAAAATTTGCCGTTAAAAGAAACTATAAACTAGAATCGTTAACTAGAAACATAATACGGAAACAGAAGTAAACCATTTACAACTAAGTGAAAACGAAATACAACCTTTGTAGATCGGTCCTTAACTTCAATAGCTCCTTGTTGTAGTCCCTTCGCTGCGATCGTTGTTCTCCCGGACTCATGCATGGCTTCACGAGGCGAAAGGGGCGACCTTGCTTGAAGTCTTCGAGGCCGAAGATGATCTACGTCGAGGGGATGCCAACTCAAGCTACTACTTCACTAACTTGAGAATTAATGAAGCAAACATCCTAAACTAAAGTGCTAGTCTAGTAGAGGATAAAGAAATAGGAAGAGGGTTCACTTTAGAATTTCTTTTCTCATAGTATTTCTCACTTTGGATCAAACCCTAGAAAACTTTTGGCTTTGAGGAAGAAGATGAACAAATAGATGAGAATGAAAAATGATCAAGTGAGTGTGCTAACCATGGGTGAGTGGGTATCATATACTAACTCATGTAGAGATATAACCATGGCTAATTATCATGGTTAGGTTACTAAATATCTTAAGTAAAACAAAACTAATGGACTTAGTCAAAGCACCCACAAGCTTCCACTAGCTTCATGCTTGTGCTAATTATCCACTAATTTTAGAATTACTTTAAATATCAAAACCCAACATCATAATTAGCATGGTGTAAGCCTCATACACACATGTAGTGTGTATCAACAACCATGATACAAAACAATACACAATTTAATATATATCACATATATATTAAGTTGTGCACATGTGAGAAAAACAAATGCTTAAGTGAACCAATGTAAGTTAATGTAAATTAGTATATCAAATATACAATTATACACTAAATTATCAAGTCAATTCTTGACTTAATAATCCGGCTATATCACATATAACCGACAAACATCCAATGTATCGTCTTATTGAATCAACCCTTGATTCGATGACCCGGCTATATCACATATAACCGACCGAAACAAAAAGTCGGGAGAATAGAATACGGTATCATATACACGCATTATTCTCGGTCCCACACATATCACATATGTGCTCCTATTTCGTTTTGCCTGAGCCAGTAAAACCTCTATGTAGGGCTCTAAAGACTCGTCAATACACCGGCAGTAGGTGATGATCACATCAAGCACCCACAAGCCGTCAGCGGTACTAGCTGGACGTAACGGCTATCCGGGTATTTAGCGATCAGAAGATCAGCAAGCAAGCCCGCTCCAACTCCTGCAAAAGCCTGACGGTAACACTTGCCGTATAGTCCGATCTCCTCGTCTGATATGTCGCATATCAAGTCTAGGGGTGGTAAACGTCAGACCCCAATAACGGATAAGTCATGCCGTTGTGAGGCTCATAATGGGTCGAGAAACTACTGGTAACACTTACCAGTAATTCTCTAAACCAGACCTGGCCAGGGACTTCCCTCTTATGGCCAATCGAGCACAGCGCAACATCAACCCCCAATACCGGGAGAGACGAAACCCCTCCTATCGCTCATTGCCTCCATGTGACTCAGGACTTTACCTAAAAACCACCGTTTTGCATGCCCTATTAGACGTGGTAAGGTGGAAATGAAAGCACAGTGGGAATCACACAAGACTCTATGACGATCTCGGGTCTATAGACTAACCTGTACAAGTGTCATCAGAGAACTGCCATCTGACGTGAGGTATAATACCATCTGGGAGTTATCGGCGAGTCCGTCCAGTGTACCTAGTCTCCACAGAGCACCCGTATACCATCTCTGATGTCAAACACCAATGGATATGGGATCATCCATCACTTATCTCATGGGTCGAGAAGCGTATATGCTAGTCTACTCTGGTATATCGATGCCCTGTCTTGATACACCTACGACTAGGAACATTAAAGGATGAACTTATGGACTACCATAGCCCCACTAGTATGATCTGCATCATAGTCCTGGTAGTCAAGTACACATCCTAAGGGCTTTACCAACATGTAACTATAAAACAGTATCAAGAGACAAGTATACATGTTAAGATAAAGAGCAACCAGATAGCATACTATCATATCGAGCAAGAAATTCCTCTCTATATATGTCCAAGCATCCAATATAATATACATAATATGTACAATACTGGCCTCTAGGGCATACATAGAACTAACAATCTCCCACATGCACTAGGGCCAGCTGTTGTAATATCGCATACCAAGCATCTCGAAGAGTCTCTCAAACTGTATCTGAGGAATGACCTTCGTGAGTGGATCCGTTGTGTTGTTCTTCGTGTCAACCCTTCTGACCTCGATCTCCCGGCGATCAACTATCTCCCAGATCAGGTGGTACCGCCTCAGAATATGCCTGGATCGCTGATGGGACCTGGGTTCCTTGGCCAGAGCCACCGCTCCATTGTTATCACAATACAAAGGTATTGGATGCTCAATGGATGGAACCACTCCAGTTCAGTAATGAACTTCTTGATCCAGACAGCCTCTTTGGCAGCATCGTTGGCAGCGATGTATTCAGCCTTCATCGTCGAGTCTGCCACGGTTTCCTTCTTGGAACTCTTCCAGCATACCGCCCCTCCGTAAAGGGTAAAGAAAAATCTCGAGTGTGACTTATAGTCGTCCTTATCACTCTGGAAGCTCGAATCGGTAAAGGACTCAACTTGGAGTTCTCCGTTACCATACACCAAGAGCATCTCTTTAGTCCATCGTAAGTACTTGAGAATGCTCTTCACAGCTGTCCAGTGACTCTCTCCAGGATCAGCTTGATACCTACTCACTATACTTAGTGAGTGTGCTATATCGGGTCCGGTACATAGCATCACGTACATGATAGAGCCTACTGCCGAAGCATAGGGTATCCTTTGCATGCGAGCTCTCTCCAAATCAGTCTTGGGAGACATCTCTTTGTAGAGAGTGAGTCCAGAGATCATGGGTAAAAACCCACGCTTGGATTCTTCCATATTAAACCGCTTTAGTATGGTGTCAATGTACCTGGATTGGGACAATCCCGGTATCCGTTTAGATCTATCTCTATAGATCTTAATCCCCAAGATGTAAGAAGCATCCCCTAGATCTTTCATTGAGAATCGTTGTGATAAGAAGAGCTTGAGCGATTGCAGCATAGGAATGTCATTTCCTATCAAGAGTATGTCGTCCACGTACAATACGAGGAAGACAACCTTACTCTCTGCTACCTTCTTGTATATACAAGGTCCATCTACATTTTTGACGAAATCAAACTCTTTGATAACGACGTCAAAGCAGAGGTTCCAACTCTGCGATGCTTGCTTTAATCCATAAATGGATTTAAGCAGCTTGCATACCTTCCCGCTGCTCCCACTAGCTACAAAGCCCTCTGGCTGAGTCATGTACACGCTCTCTTCTAAATCGCCGTTTAGAAAGGCGATCTTAACATCCATTTGCCAGATTTCGTAGTCATGATATGCAGCGATGGCAAGCATGATCCGGATGGATTTAATCATAGCCACTGGAGAGAAGGTTTCGTCATAATCCACACCTGGTCGTTGACGAAAACCCTTTGCAACCAGTCTAGCTTTAAAAGTCTCTACTTTCCCATCTACACCAAGTTTTTTCTTGAAGATCCACTAGCTCCGAATGGGTTTTACCCCTTCAGGAGCATCTTCCAAAGTCCATACTTTGTTGGTGTACATAGATTCTATCTCGGACCGCATTGCATCTGTTAGTTATATGTATGCCCTAGAGGCCATTACTGTACATTGGATGTATATTGTAGTGGATGCTGGTGTTAGTGTATATGCCCTAGAGGCCATTACTGTATCATACTGGTTTGTATATTACTTAATGGAAGCTTGGGATATTCACCTTGTATAAACAATCTTGCTCGATATAGTAGTATGCTACTTGGTTTGTTTCTACTTCAATGTGTACATGTGTTTATTTTAGTATATCACCTATACGCATTAGTGGAGCCCTTAGGATCTTTGCTTGATTACCAGCGTTGTGATGGCAGTCACACTAGTGGGGGCTGGGTAATCTATAAGCACATCCTTATACAGGTCCCTAGTCGAAGGACTATCGAGACAGGGCATCGATACTCCGGAGTAGACTAGCGTATGCGCTTCTCATCCCAGTGTGGGAGATGGTCTGTCCCACAGCCATCAGTACGTCGTACTGGAGATAGTATACGGGTGCTCGTTGGGTTACGAGTACACTAGACAGGACTCGTCGGGAACTGAGAGGTTGGTATTATACCTATCGTCAGTTATCAGTTCCCAGGTGACATGAGTACAGTTTAGTCCGCTGACTTGACACTGGCACTTCGCCTCGAGTGTGTTCCCACTGTACTTTGACTACTACCCTACCACGGCTCAAAGGAGTCGTGCAAACAGGTGGTAGTTGGGTACTGTCCCGAAGCACTTGGAGGCAGTGCCGGTTAGACAGGATTCGTCTCTCCCGGTATTGGGGGTTGACATCGCGCTGTGTCTAGGAGAGCCATTACATGAGTAGTCCCTGGCCAGGGCAAGTGAGATATACTGGTAGGCTTCCAGTGTTATCTCAGGGTGTTTTGGGCTTCACTCCGACACGACTTGTACCGCTATTGGGGGACTGACGTTTTACCGCCCCCTAGGCCCGACATGCGATGTATCAGACGAACAGACCGGACTGTACGGAGACTGTCACATTCAGACTCAGTAGGAGTTCAGATGGGGTTCACCTCGTCAGCCTTCTTGTCGGCATCTACCTGGGGACCGTTACGCACAGCTAGTGCCGCTTACGGTCTGTGGTTAAACCCACTGCCAGCATAGTGTCGAGTCTTTAGAGTCCCACACAGAGGGTATTCGCCTCTGGGCAAAATGAGTAGAGGTCGCATGGTTTTGCGGCAGGGTTCGTTCTCATCCGCGCACTTGTGCACGTTTGGAGTCCGGACGGATTATACTGGCGGGCTCTGGTTTGAGCCAGATACTGGTATATGTTTTGGGGTTGCTTTTATCTCTCGGTATTCTTGTTCCTCGGAACGAGAATACAGGTGTGTATGCACAGTTGCTTGAGGCGGAGGATGAGGTTTTCCATTAGGGTTTCGGAACGGGTGCGTATGCACAGTTGACAGTCATCTTTTTCCAAACCCTAATAAATTTATGAAATATCAATTAATAATAGTAATTAAATGAAATATTGTTATGGTCGATTTTGTTGACTTGTTGACCATGGTTGACTTGTTGACCATGGTTGAATGTTGACCACCATCATTGCTTTGCAAGGATACTCCTTGATTCTAGCTTACACTCATTTAATGAAGTGATGATAGTGGTCATTCCAAATACAACCATCAACTATTTTCATTTTCAATTATTATTATTAATTAGATAATTCCTTTTCTTTTAGTTATGGTTGCAAAAGAAAAGAGCTCATTCTATCATAACCATTCTCTCTCCTCACTTCATCTTCTTCTTCCTCAAGCTCAAGGAGAATCCTTCTCATGTGTTGAGAATCCCTCTCCTTGAAAAGAAAACAACCCCTAGAAACTCTCTACTCACTCTAGGATCAAGGGTTTAGCAAGCCGGAGATTCTAGTTCACTCAAAGTTCGAGGAAGAGCCCGAAGGTTGAACCCTCAGGTGGATCCATCTTCGACGGAAGAAGGCGACGAGGAAAGAACCATCAACCTCTACAAAGTTTGAAGAAGAAGGAGTTCAAGTTTAGGTATAACCATCTTTCCGAGTAGCTAACTCTCTTTAGCTTGTTTGCTAGTTTTAGTTTAGGAAAAGATCCCGACTTTGTTAGTCCATGTTGCCCCATGCGCTAAAAATTTGATTTTTATACCGTTTCCGCCTCCCTGTAAGAACCGGGGGTCGCATCGTGGACTTACAGTGGTATCAGAGCCTAACTAAACTTAAACTAGCTTGGTAGCGAAGTGTATGGAATTTCGAAACCGAAAAATCGCAAAACCGGAAAATCCAAAACCCTAAGTTTCTGTTGAATTTTTTTGTGCTCTAAAAGTAAAACTTTTTACTCCTAAAATCGGCTCAGGGTTTTGTAAGAACACCCAAGAAAAACGATCCCCTGATTCCTTCAAACCGCCGCGGATCCGCGGCCTCAGCTATTCTCTTGGTCGCGGATCCGCCGCCGTTTGGGCCCTTCATGCGATCGTGTTTTGTGCAGTGTTCTTCTGGTAGGGTTTTGGGATTTTTCAAATATGTTATATGTGCCCAGATTTTCCATAAAAGAAATTTACTTTTGGGGTCCTATAAATCCGTATTTTTTTTCGAACTTCGCTACACTTTGGCTATGTTGGTTATATCTGTGATGTTTGCATGTATTGAACGTCGGCTAATCGCTATAAGTCGATTAGTCGGGGTTATACATCTCTGTGATCTGTGTTTGATATTGGAATGTGTATATGAATGTGTTGGACTGTCGCGGGTGAATAGCCGGGGTGGATGTGAGATGAGCTTTTGTTTTTCTTTCATTCATTTGTAAATGTAAATTGATGTAATAATATTATTTGTATGGCCGCACAACCGGGTCGGGGTTGTAGCCGTCATTGTATAATTCTTTTTACTGTTTTTGCTCCTAGGATAGACCCATGGAGGGGTGCACAAACTACCGGGTACTTGGCGGGTAGTTTGCCGCACCCGTAGGGGTCTTAGGTGGGGTTTTGGCTATTCACCGCGACCGTGTAATCCGCTTTTCGTTGCAGGCTCGAACGGATTGCGGATTCCTAGTATATCCAATGTATTCATCTGTGATCTGTAATGTCTATCATTGCTTTATATTTAGGCGTTGCTTATGTTTTACAGCCGCGCTAGCCCAGCCCCCGCTCTGTCGTTAGTTAAGTAACCTAACGGGTGATGACGGGACCCCGTGGAGAATGCGAATGGCATAAGCGTACGTCATATTTTGGTTGTTTTCTGCAATGGTAGGATTAATTGATGGGACGCATTAAAAGAACTAATGCAAGAATATCACGCATTAAAAGAACTAATGCAAGATAATAAACTATGTTAAAGTCGTTGGAACACTTTCGAAAAACCACTCGGTTCTTTTCAAAACTAACTTTTAAATGCGGAGCTTGAGCCACTCCTTCTAAAAGCTATCTCGTTCCATCGATTATATCAAGTTCACTACGTTCACGGTTTTACCAAAACCATTCGTAGCCCTCCGTCGTTTCACATAAATAGTCAATAGTATTCAAGCTGTGTTTGTTGGCCAAAGTCAAGGCATGGTGATTGGTAGCTATTGGATATTCATGTGCAGCATAGATAGATGCGTTGATTTGGAACAGTCGTACTGCCTTGTTGGCCAAAGTCAAGGGTATGTACGGGTGGATTCAAATTAACCTGGAGAACGACGGGAAGAACTTGACATGTGACTTATGATTTGTTGGCCAAAGTCAAGGTCATAAGAGCATGGGGCAAAAATCCACATCGGGAGTTTCATAAGTACTGAAACTTGCTAGATTTGCATACCATTTGGAGTGTGATGATTATGGTAGGATTTCTTCATTTTCGTCACGTGATGATATTTGGATCCCGATCCTACTGTGAGTATATGCTACTCCTCGGGAAGTTTCTCACTAAACGATCAATGCTATAAACCTAGTAGGTGCCTAGAAAGGTGTTAGCGGGGCTACGCCTCCAGGGAAAAGAGGTTCTTAAATTAAAGAACTTCGCGAAAGCGTTGGAAAACCTCCCTCGAAGTACCGACACTGGCCTGGCTGAACGGTTAAGCAAGTATTGTGCGGTGGGATTGATCCCGGCTAATTCTTCCTTTGTGGTTTAAGGAGGGATTCGAGAGACAGTGGGAGCCATCCTGTTTAGACAAATTAAAAACCATTCTAAACTTGCAAGAGCATCGTGCTAAAGTGTTTCTTCTCTCCCCCCTGCAGCGACCAAAATCGAAATGACTGGACTTAAGTTACTTCTAGATAAAAACATACTGACAGGGCCAAACTACAAAGATTGGCTCAGGAATGTAAAATTGGCAATCACTTACGACAAGCTGGGGTATCTTCTTACCACCAAAGCACCCCTCGTCCCAGGTCCCACCTCCAGCGTCGCGGATAAGGAAATCCGTAAGACTTGGGAGATTGATTGCGCGAAGGCCAGGTGCCTCGTGCTTGCCTCTATGGACAACGAACATCAGAGGAGGCATGAGAATATGGACCTCGAGTCCATATTTCTCCATACAAAAGAACTGTATGGAGAGCAGTCTCGTATCGCAAGATACGAAGTGTCGAAGAAGTTATTTTCGACAAAGTTGGCCGTCGGATCATCGGTAGCGGACCACGTGCTTAAGATGATTGGCTACACTGAGGAGCTCGCGGAACTTGGGACCACGTTGGACAGTGAACTCTATACGGATTTAATTCTCCAGTCCCTTCCATCCACTTACGCCCAGTTTATACTGAACTTCAACTTACAAGAAAAGGAAGTTGAACTTTCAGAACTCCTCAACATGCTGAGGAGCGCAGAGGGCACCCTACAGAAGGGTAGGGAAACACCCGCTTTGTTTGTAAGAGGATCTTCTTCCTCTAGGTCCAAGGCGAAAGCCAAGGGAAAGAGGAAGAAAGCCCCCGCCAAACCAAGAGGCGGTGTTAGTAAAGTGGGTACGAAGGGAAAGGAAAAGGCAACAAAGATTGCGGGGAAGCTTGTTGGAAAGGAAGAATGCATCTATTGTCGTAAGAGTGGACACTGGAAGAAAGATTGCAGGGCTTGGAAGGCCAGGACACAGGAACTGAAGCAGGTTGCGGCTTCAGCTTCAGGTGTGTATGTTATTGAAAACTGTCTTTCTATAAACTCTACTTCCTGGGTATTGGATACCGGATCAGGATCTCATATCTGTAATTCTTTGCAGGCGTTGAGAAACCGTAGGGTTTTGAAGGCAGGTGACATGACCCTCAGAGTTGCGAACGGAGCTAGCATGGATGCTAAACCCGTGGGGGACTATCACCTGGGAATGTCAGATGGACATGTTTTGGTTTTGCGTAATTGCTTTTTTTGTACCCAACGCAACTTATAATATCATTTCTGTATCTTTGGTTTCTAAAGAAGGTTATGAATTTGCGTTTGTAAGTAATGTTGTAAACATTCACCTTAATCAAGTTCTGATTGGGTCAGGTACATTGAGCAATGGTATATACGTATTAAACCAACCACAGATTTTCAATGTCCAGAATACACACAAAAGATAGTCTCCAGATATCAATCAGACTTTCTTATGGCATTGTAGACTGGGTCACATCAATGAGAGAAGGTTGACTAAGTTACATACAGAAGGATATTTGGATCCATTCGAATATCAATCGTATGCCACTTGTCAATCCTGTCTCAAAGGAAAGATGACAAAGACTCCGTTCACTGGACACGGAGTAAGAGCGAGCGAGCTCTTGGGACTCGTACACAGCGACGTGTGCGGTCCAATGTCTACACATGCGCGAAGCGGTTATTCTTTCTTCATTACTTTTACGGATGATTTTTCAAGGTACGGTTATGTCTTCTTAATGAAACATAAGTCCGAAGCCTTTGAAAAGTTCCAAGAATATAAGAATGAAGTAGAAAAACAGACCGGCAAAGGTATCAAGATTCTAAGATCGGATCGAGGTGGAGAATACTTAAGTGCCGAGTTCCTGAATTATTTAAAAGAGAACGGAATTCTCTCTCAGCTTACTCCTCCATACACTCCGCAACACAACGGTGTATCGGAGAGACGGAACCGAATCCTATTGGATATGGTACGGTCCATGATGAGTAACGCTGAGTTACCGTGATCCTTCTGGGGGTATGCGCTAGAATCAGCTGCGTACCTTTTGAACCGAGTTCCTACTAAGACTGTGCCTACTACACCATATGAGATGTGGTGTGGGAAGAGGCCCCATCTCAGTCACATTAAGACTTGGGGATGTCCAGCTTTTGTTAAAAAGCAGCATGCGGACAAGCTCGAGGCACGCTCAGTACAGTGTAAGTTCGTGGGATATCCAAAGAACTCCAAGGGATATTTCTTCTACTGTGAAGAGGAACAAAAAGTTCTTGTTTCTCGTCATGCCTACTTCTTGGAAACTGAGTTTTTGGAAAACCAGATAAGTGGGAGCACAGTAGAACTGGAAGAAATTCCAGAACCACGAGCTATTACTGAAAGCTTAGTGGAACCAGAGGGTTCAAAAGAACAGGACATTCCTATGCCACTCCGCAGAAGTAGTAGGCAGTCTCATACGCCCGAGAGATACTACGGTTTTCTCATAGACGGGGATAGAGAGGATTGCATCATAGACTATGATGAGCCTACTAGCTTCCAGCAGGCCGTTCAGAGCGTTGACTCGGTAAAATGGCTGGATGCAATGCGGACCGAAATGGAGTCCATGTACACCAACAAAGTATGGACGTTGGACATTGCTCCAGACGGGGTAAAACCCGTAGGATTCAAGTGGATCTTCAAAAGGAAGATTGGTGTAGATGGACAGGTTGAGACCTATAAAGCTAGACTTGTAGCAAAGGGTTTCCGTCAAAGACCTGGTTTGGACTATGACGAAACCTTTTCTCCAGTGGCTATGCTGAAATCCATTCGGATCCTTCTTGCCATTGCTGCCTTCCACGATTATGAGATTTGGCAGATGGACGTAAAAACCGCTTTTCTAAATGGGAATTTAGAGGAGTGTGTCTATATGGATCAGCCAGAGGGTTTCATTCAGAGTGGGAGCAGCGGAAAGGTGTGCAAGTTGCTTAAGTCCATCTATGAACTAAAGCAGGCATCGCGGAGTTGGAACATCTGTTTTGATGAGACGGTCAAGGAATTTGGCTTTATCAAAAATCCAGATGAACCATGCATCTATAGTAGATTTGTAGCGAGAACTGTAGTATTCCTCGTTTTATACGTGGATGACATTCTCTTAATAGGAAATGACATTCCTATGCTACAATCTGTCAAGGGGTTCTTGTCACAAAGGTTCTCCATGAAAGACCTGGGTGATGCCTCATACATCCTGGGGATCCGGATCCATCGTGATAGATCCAAGAGGATATTAGGACTTTCACAGTCCAGGTACATCGACACCGTACTGAAAAGATTCAGTATGGAAGATTCCTAGCGCGGTAATTTACCGGCTTGTCACGGGATCACCCTCTCTAAAGAGATGTCTCCCAAGACTGATTTGGAGAGGGATCGCATGTCTATTATACCTTACGCTTCTGCGGTAGGCTCTATAATGTATGCGATGTTGTGTACCAGACCGGATGTAGCTTATGCACTGAGTGTAGTAAGCCGGTATCAGTCAAACCCTGGGGAGAAACACAGGATAGCAGTAAAGAACATTCTCAAGTACCTGAGAAGGACTAAGGAGATGTTCTTGGTGTATGGAGGAAAGGACCTCCAGATCAAGGCCTTTGCTGACTCCAGCTTCCAGAGTGACAAGGATGATTCCAAGTCCATGTCGGGTTTTGTCTTTACCCTCAATGGAGGGGCGGTGTGTTGGAAGAGTTCCAAACAGGAAACCGTTGCAGACTCGACTATGGAAGCGGAATACATCGCTGCATCTGATGCCGCAAAAGAAGATGTCTGGATGAGGAAGTTCTTGAAAGAACTTCAGGTGGTTCCGTCCATTGTTGACCCAATACCTTTGTATTGCGACAACAACGGGGCTATAGCTTTAGCGAAGGAACCCAGGTCCCATCAGAGATCCAGGCACATCTTGAGGCGGTATCACCTGATCAGGGAGATCGTGGATCGCAAGGAGATCGAGGTTCGGAGGGTTGCTTCAGAAGAAAACACTGCAGATCCATTCACCAAGGCCCTACCCCAGACTCAGTTCGAGCGGCTGATCGAGATGATAGGTCTTCGATACGCCAGTACATGGCCTTAGTGCAAGTGGGAGATTGTTAGTGTATATGCCCTAGAGGCCATTACTGTATCATACTGGTTTGTATATTACTTAATGGAAGCTTGGGATATTCACCTTGTATAAACAATCTTGCTCGATATAGTAGTATGCTACTTGGTTTGTTTCTACTTCAATGTGTACATGTGTTTATTTTAGTATATCACCTATACGCATTAGTGGAGCCCTTAGGATCTTTGCTTGATTACCAGCGTTGTGATGGCAGTCACACTAGTGGGGGCTGGGTAATCTATAAGCACATCCTTATACAGGTCCCTAGTCAAAAGACTATCGAGACAGGGCATCGATACTCCGGAGTAGACTAGCGTATGCGCTTCTCATCCCAGTGTGGGAGATGGTCTGTCCCACAGCCATCAGTACGTCGTACTGGAGATAGTATACGGGTGCTCGTTGGGTTACGAGTACACTGGACAGGACTCGTCGGGAACTGAGAGGTTGGTATTATACCTATCGTCAGTTATCAGTTCCCAGGTGACATGAGTACAGCTTAGTCCGCTGACTTGACACTGGCACTTCGCCTCGAGTGTGTTCCCACTGTACTTTGACTACTACCCTACCACGGCTCAAAGGAGTCGTGCAAACAGGTGGTAGTTGGGTACAGTCCCGAAGCACTTGGAGGCAGTGCCGGTTAGACAGGATTCGTCTCTCCCGGTATTGGGGGTTGACATCGCGCTGTGTCTAGGAGAGCCATTACACGAGTAGTCCCTGGCCAGGGCAAGCGAGATATACTGGTAGGCTTCCAGTGTTATCTCAGGGTGTTTTGGGCTTCACTCCGACACGACTTGTACCGCTATTGGGGGACTGACGTTTTACCACCCCCTAGGCCCGACATGCGATGTATCAGACGAACAGACCGGACTGTATGGAGACTGTCACATTCAGACTCAGTAGGAGTTCAGATGGGGTTCACCTCGTCAGCCTTCTTGTCGGCATCTACCTGGGGACCGTTACGCACAGCTAGTGCCGCTTATGGTCTGTGGTTAAACCCTCTGCCAGCGTAGTGTCGAGTCTTTAGAGTCCCACACAGAGGGTATTCTCCTCTGGGCAAAATGAGTAAAGGTCGCATGGTTTTGCGGCAGGGTTCGTTCTCATCCGCGCACTTGTGCACGTTTGGAGTCCGGACGGATTATACTGGCGGGCTCTGGTTTGAGCCAGATACTTGTTAGTTATATGTATGCCCTAGAGGCCATTACTGTACATTGGATGTATATTGTAGTGGATGCTGGGACATATATAGGAAGGACTTTCTTGCTCGACATGATAGTACGCTATCTGGTTGCACTTTATCTTAACATGTATACTTTCTGTCTCTCTGATTACATGTTGATAAAGCCCATAGGATGTGTGCTCGACTTCCAGGACTATGATGTAGATCATACTAGTGGGGCCTGGGTAGTCCAAGAGTACATCCTTGAATTGTTCCTAGTCGTGGGAATATCGAGACGGGGCATCGATATTCCAGAGTAGACTAGCGTATATCTTCTCGACCCATGAGATGGGCGATGGATGATCCTATATCCATTGGTGTTTGACATCGAAGATGGTATGCGGGTGCTCAGTGGAGACTGGGTACACTGAACGGACTCGCCGAGAACTCCCAGATGGTATTATACCTCACGTCAGATGGCAGTTCTCTGGTGACACTGGTACAGCTTAGTCTGTTGACCCGAGATCGTCATAGAGTCTTGTGTGTCTCCCACTGTGCTTTGATTTCCACCCTACCACAGCTCTACTGAGTTGTGCAAACAGGTGGTTTTTGGGTACAGTCCCGATTCACATGGAGGCAATGAGCGATAGGAGGGGATTCGTCTCTCCCGGTATTGGGGGTTGATGTTGTGCTATGCTCGACTGGCCATAACAGGAAATCCCTGGCCAGGGTTGAAGTGATATACTGGTAAGAGTTATCAGTAGTTTCACGAATGTTATGGACCCTACGTCGGCATGACTTATCGAGCTATTGGGGTCTGACGTTTACCACCCCTAGGCGAGATATGCGACATATCAGACGAACAGACCGGACTATACGGTAGTGTTACTGGTCGGATTCGCAGGAGTGTGAGCGAGCTTGCTCGTCGATATTCTGATCGCTCAATACCCGGGTGGCCGTTACGTTTAGCAGACCGCTTGCGGCTTGTGGATGCTTGATATGATCATCATCTGCTGCCGGCGTATTGACGAGTCTTTAGAGTCCTACACAGAGGTTTCCTGGCTCAAGCGAAACGAAATAGGAGCGCATATGAGATATGTACGGGACCGAGAATAATGCGTGTATGTGATACCGTATTTCATTCTCGCGATGTATGTGTCGAATGGTTATATGCGATATAACCTAGTTATCGAATCAAGGATTGATTCGATAAGACGATACATATAATACTAGTCGGTTATATCCGATATAACCGGATCATTGAATCAAGTGTTGATTTAATGATTTAATGTATAATTGTATATTTGATATATTACTTTGCATTAACTAGTATTGGTTCACTTTAAAAGGATTTTCTCACTTGAATTGTGCAAGTTGTATATGTGATATATTTCTTTGTGCACATGATTGTATCATGTTTGATGATACATTCTTGTTTGGTTTTGTGTAAAGTATTAAACCATGGTTAGTTAGTGATTAGGGTTTCATCTTATTCATTTATCTTTTTATTTTATTTATTTCAAAAGAAAAAGAAAATGAGAAATGAATGGTGGCTAATTTTGTTTTTAGTTGAAGATTCATGAAGCATTGACTTAGTCACCATTCTTGTCTCATGCCTAACCCTAACCACTCATCTAACCTAAGTTAAGTCTCTACACTAAACCATGGTTAAAGATATGATAAGTATTGTATTTAATTATCTCATTTTTAATTAACTTATCATATCATCTTTTTCTTTCTTCATCTTCTTCTTCAATGGAGAAAGCTTGCTATTCCAATGGCAAGTCATGAAATCTAGTGAGAAATCCAAAACTAAAGTTTACCCACTTCCTATTTCTTCATCCTCTACCTCTTGCCAAGTAGTATAGGGTGTTTCCTTCACAAGTTTTTCCGACTTGGTGAAGTTGGAGCTTGTTCTGGCGATGCCTCGACGTAGATCATCTTCGGCATCGAACCGACGATCAAGCCCGCCCATTCTTCGATGATGCCGATGCTAGAGCCCAATACAAGATTTGGACAGCGAGGAGACTTCATTGCGGAGCCGTGGAGGTGGTGGACCGGGTCTACAAAGGTTGTATATCCGTTCCCTTAGTTAAAATGTTAACTAGTTTGCTTGTTTTCGCCTAAATATCTAGTAAACGATCCGTAGTCGGGTTTGTAGGCACCCGTAAAATCTGATTTGTGCATGTTTGATCACTTGTGAGACTTCACTAGAGTGCCTAGGAACCCCACAGTGGTATCAGAGCCTAGCTAGAGCCTTAGGCGAAGTCCCGACGGAATCAGAAGTCCGATCGACCCAAAACCCCGACAAAGAATATGCTCTCTGTACTTTTTTTAATTTCGAGGATTTTTCCGTATTAAAAATATCTAGAAATATCAGCAGGAAAATATAAGAGTAACTGTGCAATTCGTAACCATGATTCCACAAAGTAGGCGCGGATCCGCGGCCTTAAAGAAGGCTCATGCGGCGGATCCGCGGCCACTTTGTCGTTTTGTGCATCTATTTCTGCACAGTAATTCTTATTCTTCTGTGCTGATTTTCCTGGGAATTTTTAATAATTTTTCCGGAGTTGTATTTTCTGTGTTGTATTGGGGACTCGGTGTATTCGATCGGACTGTCTAATTTTGTCGGTGTGCTTTTCCGGATAAATTTTAGAATATGTTAAAAGGTTCGACCGGATATAAATACCCACTTTTTCCCCTACCGGGAAATTTCCAATTGTTGGATTTTTCCGTAGTTTAACGACGTTCTAAGTAGTGCAAGTAACGCGATGGACCCTCTAGAAGACAACAAACCTTAACTCGATTATGTGACCGTCTTGAACTGCCCTTTGAACCTTCGGGTTTGGGGCAGTACGGCGTGCCACATGTGAGGCGTTGGCTTGACCCTTCTACGGCTGGACCGTTGCTACTGAGGCACGAACTGAATGCTGTTAGACTTATTTCATGTGTTGAGCTGTATCGGGAAAACTTGGGTGTTCGATTGTTCGATCGGAAACTTTAACATTTTCTATTTATCCGGAATGTGATACAATAATTGGAATTCACAAATAGTTATGAGATAACTGAATGAATGTTATAAACATAGCACTTTAGTCTCACTTGATCGGTTGCCACGGAATTTTTATGTGATCAAAAGTCCGTCGCAATCACGTAGTGTACGCGGATACTCGCCGGGTAAACTTAATAGACAGCCTCACCCCATAGCCCCGACCAAGTGACTGTAGGAGAACCCCGTCGCCGAAAGCATCCGTTCAGGTGCTCCCAATAGCGGTGTTCCTCTTTGGTGCACTTCATTGACGGCGTCGGGGGTGCGGCCGCCTACTGAAGTTTGCGACGGGCATTCGATCAGAATGTCGGGAATCTTGTTGAATTGCACGACTTAATATTGAAAAGAGTTTTCGATAATGAGACTAAAATGCGGGGTTTATAATTGTTAGGCATGCGATGTCTAAGTAATTCATTTGGTCAGGCATGTGATGTCTGAGGAGGTTGCGGATTCCAACTGTTGTAGTTTTATATTTTCTTTTCTGTGACCGTAAGTGTAATATGTGATATCGCCGGTTTCGTTGCTATATGTCAACGACAATTGGGATGCGCATATTTACTTACGTTGATGACATGTGATGTTATGTGTTGCTGGATATGTTATATTGGATCGTCGTATTTGAATAGCCGGGGGTTTTTATGTGAGATGAGTGTTTTTCATTTTCATTCATGTAAAAGCTTGTATGTAATATTCTTTTATTGGGGCACTTCCAGGTTGCGGAAGTTGTCACCGTTGATGTATATTATTTACTTTTCTGCACTAGGATAGACCCAAGGAGGGGAGCACAAGTAACCGGGTTCTGGGGTCCAGTGGGAGACCAACTCGAGGAGTCGAGTCCGGGTCTCCTAACCCTAGAATTGGTAGGGTTGCTTGCCGCTCTCGTAGGGGTCTAGGGGTGTGGGATTGGCTATTCATCACGATCGTGGAATCCGTGTTTTGTACTGGCTCGTATTGAAAACACGGACGTCCTAGTATATCCAATATTTCATATGTTTCTTCTGCAGTGATTTATCTGTGATCATGTGATGTTCTGTGACAGGTATTATATATAGTATATATGATATATTATATAGACGTTGCTTATGTTTTACACCCGCGCTAGCCCTGCCTCGCTCTGGCGTTAGTTACCTAACCTAACGGTGCAGACGGGACATCGAGGCGAATGCGGATGGCATAAGCATACGTTATATTTATCTGTGATGGTTAGGTGGATTTAAATGATGGGATATTCATTAATGAGCTTAATGAAAGAAAATAAACCTAATTGATGTTGTGGAATCGAAATTCAAAATTAAAACAGGTAGCTACAGTTCTTGCTTTGCATCGCGGTGTTCATTATAGAACATCCTGCACCTTATTCGATGAGGAAAGGACCGAGATCCCTTCACCGGGAGTGACTCCTTTAGCAATAACTGGCAGATGCTACACACTCGGTTTGTCTTTGATCGCTTCTATAGTTTTCGCTTTGCACAGTGATATATATGATATATCCCGCACCTCATTCGACGAGGAAAGGGCCGACGATCCCTTCACCGGGAGTGACCCCTTTAGCAAAACTAGAAAAGCCTCGAAAACATTCCATTTAAAAACCATTTGTTCCGCAACGAGATCAAGTTCAAAGCGTTAAAGGTTTTCACGAAAACCATTCGCAACCCTCCGTCATTTTAGGAAGTAGAGTACTTAGTATTCGTGCTGTGTTTGTTGACCATAGTCAAGGCACAGTGTACGGTAGCAAAGTGATGTCTTACTACACCGCATATGATGCGATTAGTTAGGACAGTCGCGTGACTTTGTTGACCTTAGTTAAGGGTCATGTGGGTGGGTCTAATTAATCACGAAATGACGGGTAGAACCTGACTAGTACTTATGATTTGTTGACCATAGTTAAGGTCATAGGTGCTAGGGGTAAAAACCTTTATCGGGAGTTTCAAGTGTTGAAATTTGCAATGAGATTGCATACCTTCTATGAGATAGTTGGATCCCGATACCCGCTGCGAGTAAGAGTTACTCCTGGGAGAGTTTTATACATTACAATTAGCCGATCAAGTAGGTGTCTAGAAAGGTGTTAACGAGGTTACGCCTCTGGGAAAACGAGGTTTACATTAATTAGGTTCGTGCGAAAGCACGGGGGACCTCCCTCAAAGTACCGACACTGGCCTGGCTGAAAGATTGGCGAACTTGTAGTGTGTAATTAATCCCGGCTAGTCTTTCCTTTTAGGGTTTGAAGGAAGATTTGATAAAAAGCAGTGGGAGCCATCCTGATTAGATAAAATAAATAACCAATCTATTCTTGTAAGAGCGCACGCTGAGTGTTTTCTTCTCTCTCTCTCTCCAGGTAGCGACCATATCACGCCTTAATCAAGATAATAATACGGATTATTGACCGAACCCGCTTGTTATACTGAGCTGGGGAACGTTGGTCCCGCTCCAACTTATAATTGTTATAAGACAGAGTAGGAAATTGGGGATTACCAGAATTCCCGTGCCGTCCAAACGAAGAGAGTGCATGCTGATGCATCATCTTTGGGTGTGTTCATTACAAAGAACTGTTTCTCAGTATCCTCTGCGTCCTGGGTATTTGATACCAGATCAGGATCCCAGATATGTAATCTGTTACATAGGGTTACAAAAGGGTAGAAAAACTGAGAACGGGTGATAAGTTTCATGAGACAGAAATCGGGGCAAGTGTTGCAGCCAAGTCTGTTGGTCACTGTCACCCTGTATTACGAATACATTGATTCTGAACAAATGCTATTAGATGCCGAACCTGATATACAAAATCATATCAGTCTCTTTATTAGTAAAGAAATGATATAATTTTGTATTGTTGGATAATGTTTTGAACATTTCCTATATCAAAAGTTGATCGGTTCAGGCACGTTATCTAAAAGCATTGACGTTCTAAATCAAACTACAGTTCCTTGTATGCAGAACACACACAAGAGGAAGAGTTCAGAAATGAACGATTCGTTCTTGAGGCATTGTAGACTAGGTCATGTCAATGCGACCCGACTGGCTGAAGTTACATTTAGATGCATATTTAAATCAGTTTGAATTTACATCTTGTGAAACTTGCCAGTCATGTCACAAAGATATAATGACACCAGCTCTGTTTACTGGAAACAGAGAAAGAGTTAGTAAACTCTTGGGACTGATACATGATGATGTATGTAAGGTCTCCTGTCTACACATGCCAGGACTGGTCCTTTTTACTTCATTATATTCTCTGATAATCTCTCAAGATTCAGTCATATGTTCCTGTTGAAACATAAGTCCGAACCTTTTGAGGTATTCACAGAATATAAGTTAGAAGTAGAGAACCAATAACCGGGTATAAGTATTATGTCCTATGATGAGATCAGGGAGGAGAATACTTGTGCATGGAATCCTTGGACTATTCCAAAGGAAAATGAGATTCTCTCTCAGTATTACTCCTCTGAATACACCATTGCACGATGGTATGTCGGGGCGGAGCAAATACACCCTATATATATGGTGTGCTCTATGATGAGTACTGCTGAGTTACCTTTTTCCTTTTGGGAGTTATGCACTTGAGAAGCTGCATACCTATTGAATAGGGTTCCAATCAAATCACTGCCTACCACTCCATATGAGATATGGTATGGGAAGAACCCATCTCTTAAGCGAGTTAAGATTTGGGGTTGTCCGGCCTATGTTTAAAGCAAAATCCGGACAAGATCGAGGCAGGATCAGTTCTGTAGAACTGGAAAGGTTCCAGCTATACAAAACTGCAGTTGATGATTTGACAGAACCATAAGATTCTATAGTTCCCGAAGAACCTCAGCCTCTCCGCCGATCTAGTAGGGTTCCTCATCCGCCTGAGAGATACCTCGGTTTCTCGATGACAGTGGGAGCAAGGATTGCATCATGAGATGATGACCCATCTATTTTCGAGCAGGCCATCGAGAGTAGGGACTCTGTAAGAATGGCTGGATGCTTAGCGATCTGAGATGGAATCCATATACACCAGCAAAGTATGGACTTTAGCTGCTATATCTGATGGGTTAAATCCCCATCAGGAGCAAGTATATCTTGAGAAGATTACTTGGTTTAGATGGAAAAGTTGAGACTTTCAAAGCTAGACTTGTTAAAGGTTTTCATCATCGACCAGGCGTGGATAATGATGAAATCTTTTTCCAGTAGCTATGCTTAAGTCTATCCAGATCCTACTTACCACGGCTACATACCATGACTACGATATCTGGCGGTTAGATGCCATGACTGCTTTTCTAAATACTGATTTAGAAGAGAACGTCTATAAGAACACAGCCAGAGGTCTTCGTAAACAGTGGGAGCAGCGGAAACGTGTGCAAGTTGCTTTACATAATGAAGCAGGCATCGCGGAGTTGGAACGTCTGTTTTGATGTGATAGTCAAAGTGTTTGACTTCATCAAAATGGTAGACGAACCTTGTATATAAAAGGGTAGTAGAGAGTAAGGTGGTCATCTTCGTATTGTACGAAGACAACATACTTTTGATAGGAAAAGAGTTTCTTATACTACGATCGATCAATCTCCTATTATCACAAGGATTCTCCAAATAGGATAAAGATCATACCTCCTAAATCCTGAGATTTGGACCTATGAGATAGATCTAAAGGGATATTAGGGTTCTCACTAGGTATAGTGAGATTGTATCAATCGATCCTGGGGAGAATCACTGGAAGAGTTCCAGGATGATAAAGACGACTGAATGTCAGTCACAGGCATTGTCTTTACTCTCAGTAAAGGGACGGTATGTTGGAAGAGTTCCAAGCTAGATACCGTGGCAAACTAGACGATAAAGGCTGGTAACATCGCTATTGAAGATACTACCAAAGAGGCAGTTTGGGTGTATATTGGTTCATAAGATGAACTTGGTTCCTGCCATTGTATGACAATGGAAGTGTGGCTTAGGCCCTGGAACCCTGGTCCCATCAGTGACCCAGACATATTCTGAGGAAGCATCACCTGATCATGGAGATAGTTGATCTCCAGGTTGATCGAGGTTAGGAGAGTAGACTCAGAGGACAACACGGCGGATCCACTCACGAAGGCCTTTTTCCCAAAGAGAGACTTTTAGGGGATGGTTGAGTATGTGATACTGCAACCACTGCTACAGATGGCCCTAGTGCAAGTGGGAGATTGTTAGTTATATGTATGCCCTAGAGGCCATTACTGTACATTGGATGTATATTGTAGTGGATGCTGGGACATATATAGGAAGGACTTTCTTGCTCGACATGATAGTACTCTATCTGGTTGCACTTTATCTTAACATGTATACTTTCTGTCTCTCTGATTACATGTTGATAAAGCCCATAGGATGTGTGCTCGACTTCCAGGACTATGATGTAGATCATACTAGTGGGGCCTGGGTAGTCCAAGAGTACATCCTTGAATTGTTCCTAGTCGTGGGAATATCGAGACGGGGCATCGATATTCCAGAGTAGACTAGCTTATATCTTCTCGACCCATGCGATGGGCGATGGATGATCCCATATCCATTGGTGTTTGACATCGAAGATGGTATGCAGGTGCTCAGTGGAGACTGGGTACACTGAACGGACTCGCCGAGAACTCCCAGATGGTATTATACCTCACGTCAGATGGCAGTTCTCTGGTGACACTGGTACAGCTTAGTCTGTTGACCCGAGATCGTCATAGAGTCTTGTGTGTCTCCCACTGTGCTTTGATTTCCACCCTACCACGGCTCTACTGAGTTGTGCAAACAGGTGGTTTTTGGGTACAGTCCCGATTCACATGGAGGCAATGAGCGATAGGAGGGGATTCGTCTCTCCCGGTATTGGGGGTTGATGTTGTGCTATGCTCGACTGGCCATAACAGGAAATCCCTGGCCAGGGTTGAAGTGATATACTGGTAAGAGTTATCAGTAGTTTCACGAAAGTTATGGACCCTACGTCGGCATGACTTATCGAGCTATTGGGGTCTGACGTTTACCACCCCTAGGCGAGATATGCGACATTTCAGACGAATAGACCGGACTATACGGTAGTGTTACTGGTCGGATTCGCAGGAGTGTGAGCGGGCTTGCTCGTCGATCTTCTGATCGCTCAATACCCGGGTGGCCGTTACGTTTAGCAGACCGCTTGCGGCTTGTGGATGCTTGATATGATCATCATCTGCTGCCGGCGTATTGACGAGTCTTTAGAGTCCTACACAGAGGTTTCCTGGCTCAAGCGAAACGAAATAGGAGCGCATATGAGATATGTACGGGACCGAGAATAATGCCTGTATGTGATACCGTATTTCATTCTCGCGATGTATGTGTCGAATGGTTATATGCGATATAACCTAGTTATCGAATCAAGGATTGATTCGATAAGCCGATACATATAATACTAGTCGGTTATATCCGATATAACCGGATCATTGAATCAAGTGTTGATTTAATGATTTAATGTATAATTGTATATTTGATATATTACTTTGCATTAACTAGTATTGGTTCACTTTAAAAGGATTTTCTCACTTGAATTGTGCAAGTTGTATATGTGATATATTTCTTTGTGCACATGATTGTATCATGTTTGATGATACATTCTTGTTTGGTTTTGTGTAAAGTATTAAACCATGGTTAGTTAGTGATTAGGGTTTCATCTTATTCATTTATCTTTTTATTTTATTTATTTCAAAAGAAAAAGAAAACGAGAAATGAATGATGGCTAATTTTGTTTTTAGTTGAAGATTCATGAAGCATTAACTTAGTCACCATTCTTGTCTCATGCCTAACCCTAACCACTCATCTAACCTAAGTTAAGTCTCTACACTAAACCATGGTTAAAGATATGATAAGTATTGTATTTAATTATCTCATTTTTAATTAACTTATCATATCATCTTCTTCTTTCTTCATCTTCTTCTTCAATGGAGAAAGCTTGCTACTCCAATGGCAAGTCATGACATCTAGTGAGAAATCCAAAACTAAAGTTTACCCACTTCCTATTTCTTCATCCTCTACCTCTTGCCAAGTTGTATAGGGTGTTTCCTTCACAAGTTTTTCCGACTTGGTGAAGTTGGAGCTTGTTCTGGCGATGTCTCGACGTAGATCATCTTCGGCATCGAACCGACGATCAAGCCCGCCCATTCTTCGATGATGCCGACGCTAGAGCCCAAGACATGATTTGGACAGCGAGGAGACTTCATTGCGGAGCCGTGGAGGTGGTGGACCGGGTCTACAAAGGTTGTATATCCGTTCCCTTAGTTAAAATGTTAACTAGTTTGCTTGTTTTCGCCTAAATATCTAGTAAACGATCCGTAGTCGGATTTGTAGGCACCCGTAAAATTTGATTTGTGCATGTTTGATCACTTGTGAGACTTCACTAGAGTGCCTAGGAACCCCACAATACTGGTATATGTTTTGGGGTTGCTTTTATCTCTCGGTATTCTTGTTCCTCGGAACGAGAATACAGGTGTGTATGCACAGTTGCTTGAGGCGGAGGATGAGGTTTTCCATTAGGGTTTCGGAACGGGTGCGTATGCACAGTTGACAGTCGTCATTTTCCAAACCCTAATAGATTTATGAAATATCAATTAATAATAGTAATTAAATGAAATATTGTTATGGTTGATTTTGTTGACTTGTTGACCATGGTTGACTTGTTGACCATGGTTGAATGTTGACCACCATCATTGCTTTGCAAGGATACTCCTTGATTCTAGCTTACACTCATTTAATGAAGTGATGATAGTGGTCATTCCAAATACAACCATCAACTATTTTCATTTTCAATTATTATTATTAATTAGATAATTCCTTTTCTTTTAGTTATGGTTGCAAAAGAAAAGAGCTCATTCTATCATAACCATTCTCTCTCCTCACTTCATCTTCTTCTTCCTCAAGCTCAAGGAGAATCCTTCTCATGTGTTGAGAATCCCTCTCCTTGAAAAGAAAACAACCCCTAGACACTCTCTACTCACTCTAGGATCAAGGGTTTAGCAAGACGGAGATTCTAGTTCACTCAAAGTTCGAGGAAGAGCCCGAAGGTTGAACCCTCAGGTGGATCCATCTTCGACGGAAGAAGGCGACGAGGAAAGAACCATCAACCTCTACAAAGTTTGAAGAAGGAGGAGTTCAAGTTTAGGTATAACCATCTTTCCGAGTAGCTAACTCTCTTTAGCTTGTTTGCTAGTTTTATTTTAGGAAAAGATCCCGACTTTGTTAGTCCATGTTGCCCCATGCGCTAAAAATTTGATTTTTATACCGTTTCCGCCTCCCCGTAAGAACCGGGGGTCGCAACGTGGACTTACAGCTGCGACATATATAGGTAGGACTTTCTTGCTCGACATGATAGTACGCTATCTGGTTGCTCTTTATCTTAACATGTATACTTTTTGTCTCTCTGTTACATGTTGATAAAGCCCTTAGGATGTGTACTCGACTTCCAGGACTATGATGCAGAGCATACTAGTGGGGCCTAGGTAGTCCAAGAGTACAT
Organism: Agapanthus africanus; assembly: GCA_030015575.1. Classification (NCBI taxonomy): domain Eukaryota; kingdom Viridiplantae; phylum Streptophyta; class Magnoliopsida; order Asparagales; family Amaryllidaceae; genus Agapanthus; species Agapanthus africanus. Next base: position 365,660,099 of record CM057340.1, read on the forward strand.
CTTTCAATATTCCTAATCGTGGGAATATCGAGACGGGGCATCGATATTCCATAGTAGACTAGCGTATATCTTCTCGACCCATGTGATGGGCGATGGATGATCCCATATCCATTGGTGTTTGATATCAGAGATGGTATGCGGGTGCTCAGTGGAGACTGGGTACACTGAACGGACTCGCCGAGAACTCCCAGATGGTATTATACCTCACGTCAGATGGCAGTTCTCTGGTGACACTGGTACAGCTTAGTCTGTTGACCCGAGATCGTCATAGAGTCTTGTGTGTCTCCCACTGTGCTTTGATTTCCATCCTACCACGGCTCTACTGAGTCGTGCAAACAGGCGGTTTTTGGGTACAGTCCCGATTCACATGGAGGCAATGAGCGATAGGAGGGGATTCGTCTCTCCCGGTATTGGGGGTTGATGTTGCGCTATGCACGACTGGCCATAACAGGAAATCCCTGGCCAGGGTTGCAGTGATATACTGGTAAGAGTTATCAGTAGTTTCACGAATGTTATGGACCTTACGTCGGCATGACTTATCAAGCTACTGGGGTCTGACGTTTACCACCCCTAGACTTGATATGCGACATATCAGACGAACAGACCGGACTGTACGGTAAGTGTTACTGGTTGGATTTACAGGAGTGTGAGCGGGCTAGCTCGTCGATATTCTGATCGCTCAATACCCGGGTGGCCGTTACGTTTAGCAGACCGCTTGCGGCTTGTGGGTGTTTGATATGATCACCATCTGCTGCCGGCGTATTGACGAGTCTTTAGAGTCCTACACAGAGGTTTCCTAGCTCAAGCGAAACGAAATAGGAGCGCATATGAGATATGTGCAGGACCGAGAATAATGCGTGTATGTGATACCGTATTCCATTCTCGCGATGAATGTATCGATTGGTTGTATGCGATATAACCTAGTTATCGAATCAAAGATTGATTCGATAAGCCGATACATTGGATATTAGTCGGTTATATGCGATATGACCGGATCGTTAAATCAAGTGTTGATTTAATGATTTAATGTATAATTATATATTTGATATATTACTTTACATTAACTAATATTAGTTCACTTTAAATGGATTTTCTCACTTGAAATACACAAGTTGTATATGTGATATACTTTTGTGCACTTGTTTGTATCACGTTTGATGATACATGCAAACTTGGTTAAGTGTATGATTAAACCATGGTTATGTAATGTTTAGGGTTTTGATTTTATTAACTATTTATTTATTTATTATTCCTTTTTGAAAGATGAAGAGAAATGGTGGCTTTGTTTGTTTGTTATTGAAGCTTCATGAAGCTTTGACTAAGTGACCATTTTGTCTTCATGCTTAACCCTAACCATTCAAACTAACCATAGTTCATTCTCTACACTTGACCATGGTTGCCATATGATAAGTATTCATTTTATTTTCTATTTGAAATATACTTATCATATTATCTTCTTCTTCTTCTCCTTCTTCAACATGAAGAAAGCTTGCCTCCATCAATGGCAACTAGTGAAAAAGAGTGAGAAATCCAATTCTAAAGTGAACCCACTTCCTATTTCTTCATCCTCTACCTCTTGCCAAGTAGTATAGGGTGTTTTCTTCACAAGTTTCATGACTTGGTGAAGTGGGAGCTTGATCTTGTGATGCCTCGACGTAGATCATCTTCGGCATCGAAGTCGACGACCTAGCCCGCCTATTTCTCCGATGAAACCGATGCTAGAGTCCGGAATCCGATATGGACAGCGGAGGGACATCATCACGAAGCCTAGGAGGTGGAGGACCGGATCTACAAAGGTTGTAGCCCCTTTCCTTTAGCGTTAAATTCGTTTACTCGCATTGCATCGCCTCATTATCTAGTTAACGATCCGTATTAGGGTTTGTAGGCACATGAAATTTTTCAATTGGGCATGTTTGATCACTTGTGAGACTTCATTAGTGTGCCTAGGAACCCTACAGCATCCAGCCATTTCACTAAGTCACCATTCGTGATGGCCTACTCGAAGCTAGTTGGGTTATTATCCTCCATGATGCAATCCTCGCTCCCACCATCCATAAGAAAACCGTAGTATCTCTCAGGTGGGTGAGGAACCCTACTAGATCGGCGGAGAGGCTGAGGTTCGTTAGAAACTGTAAGTCCACGTTGCTCACCCCGGTTCTTACGGGGAGGCGGAAACGGCGAAAAACAATAATTTGGCGCAAGGCAACATGGACTCAAAAGCAAGGATCTTGGCTAAACTACAAACTAGCAAACAAGTAGAGGCTTTAACTACTATGCTGTAGAAAGTATACCTCACGAAACCGGTCCTTCGGGTCTTCATTCCGCTGTCCCGCTCGTCCATCCTAGCTCCAAGTGTCGATACGGACCTTGGGCACCTCCGCGGCCTTCTTGAGTCGAAGACGATCCACCCGAGAGTTGTACACTAAGCTCCACCTCAAGCCAAGGCAACTAGGGCAAAGAGATTGCTAATCTAAATGCCTTAGGTTGTGTAGAAGAGAAAGATGGAACTGTTTGTCTATGTGGATTCTTTTTCTCTCAACACATGAGATCAAAAAAAATTTCAAGAGGAGGAAGATGAAGGAGAAAACTTAGCAACCATGGAGCTTTTCTTTTCTTCTCATTTCAAGAGAGAGAATGAGAAGAGAATAATGAAAAGATTAACTAAGGAAAATGAACCATGGTTGCAATAATACACCCAAAACCATCATTACTAATCCTATCATGATAAAGTTGATGGCACAAATGACTTGACCATTTTCATAACTCAAGAATTAAAAAGAAAATCAAAGAAGAGTGTAGACCTCTCTTGAAGGTCAATGGTCAATACGGTCAACGGGTCAACAAAATCAAGAGAGGTCTAAGTGGTCAAATGGTCAATGCAATTAGCCATCACAAATCTATCACTAAAAGGATTAGTAAACAATGTCTCCGGTTTATAATGGTTTTGACCAAACGAATTGTCAAAACCCCAATGAGCCTGCCACATTACGGTTTTGGCCGAACCAACTGCCAAAACCCTAATGGGGCACCTCCTCCTTCATCACTCCTCAAAACTGTGCATACACACCCGCATCCGCATTCCGTAGAATGCGAATGCACAGAAGACAAAACAAATCCATCTGTGCAATACTAGGATCTGGCTTAAACAAAAGCCCACTAGTATTGCCTGCCCGAACAGCATACGTACACAAATGCACGTAAGTGATCGTAACCCTGCCGTAAAACCATACGGCCTCTACACGTTTCGCTCAGTGCAGGGAAACTCTCTGTGTGGGACTCTAAAGACTCGACACTACGCTGGCAGTGGGTTTAACCGCAGACCGCAAGCGGCACTAGCTGTACGTAACGGTCCCCAGGTAGATGTCGATAAGAAGGCCGATGAGGTAAACCCATCCAAACTCTTACTGAGCCTGTATATGACAATCTCCGTACAGTCCGGTCTGTTCGTCTGATACATCGCATTGCGGGCCTAGGGGGCGGTGAACGTCAGTCCCTAATAGCGGTACAAGTCGTGTCGGAGTGTAGCCCAGAACACCCTGAGATAACACTGGAAACCTACCAGTATATCTCGCTTGTCCTGGCCAGGGACTACTTGTGTAATGGCTCTCCTAGACACAGCGCGATGTCAACCCCCAATACTGCGAGAGACGAATCCTGTCTGACCGTCACTGCCTCCAAGTGCTTCGGGACTGCACCCAACTACTACCTGTTTGCACGACTCCTTTGAGCCGTGGTAGGGTAGTAATCTAAGTACAGTGGGAACACACTCGAGGCGAAGTGACAGTGTCAAGTCGGCGGACTAAGCTGTACTCATGTCACCTGGGAACTGATAACTGACGATAGGTATAATACCAACCAACAGTTCCCGAAGAGTCCTGTCCAGTGTACTCGTAACCTAACGAGCACCCGCATACTATCTCAAGTACGACGTCCTGACGGCTGTAGGACAGACCGTCTCCCCCGCTGGGATGAGAAGCGCATACGCTAGTCTACTCCGGAGTATCGATTCCCTGTCTCGATAGTCCTATGACTAGGGACCTGTATAAGGATGTGCTTATGGATTACCCAGCCCCCACGAGTATGACTACCATCACAACGCTGGTAATCAAGCAAAGATCCTAAGGGCTCTACTAATATGTATATAAGCGATATGCTAAAAGAAACACATGCACATATTTAAGTAAAGACAAACCAAGTAGCATACTACCATTTTGAGCAAGACTGTCAATACAACTGTGAATATCCTAAGCTTCCATTAAGTAATATACAAGCTAATATGATACAATAATGGCCTCTAGGGTATATACACTAACAATCTCCCGCTTGCACTAAGGCATGTACTGGCGTATCGAAGACCTATCATCTCGATCAGCCGCTCGAACTGAGTCTGGGGTAGGGCCTTCGTGAGTGGATCTGCAGTGTTTTTCTCCGTATTTATTCTCTTCACCTCGATCTCCCGGCGATCTACGATCTCCCTGATCAGGTGGTACCGCCTCAAAATGTGCCTGGACTTCTGATGGGACCTGGGTTCCTTCGCTAAAGATATAGCTCCGTTGTTGTCGCAATACAGCGGTATTGGATCAATAATGGTATGAACCACCTGAAGCTCCATGAGGAACTTCTTCATCCAGACAGCTTCCTTTGCGGCATTGTAAGCAGCTATGTACTCCGCTTCCATAGTTGAGTCAGCAACGGTCTCCTGCTTGGAACTCTTCCAGCAAACCGTCCCTCCATTAAGGCTAAAGACATAACCCGACATGGACTTGGAGTCATCCTTGTCACTCTGGAAGCTGGAGTCAGCAAAGGCCTCGAGCTGGAGGTCTTTTCCGCCATACACCAAGAACATCTCCTTAGTCCTTCTCAGGTACTTGAGAATGTTCTTTACCGCTATCCAGTGTTTCTCCCCTGGGTTCGACTGATACCGTCTTACAACGCTTAATGCGTATGCTACATCTGGTTTGGTACATAACATCGCATACATTATAGAGCCCACCGTAGAAGCGTAGGGTATAATAGACATGCGATCCCTTTCCAAATCAGTCTTGGGAGACATCTCTTTGGAGAGGGTGATCCCGTGACAAGCCGGTAAATTACCGCGCTTGGAATCTTCCATACTGAATCTTTTCAGTATGGTGTCGATGTACCTTGACTGTGAAAGTCCCAACATCCTCTTAGATCTATCACGATAGATCTGGATCCACAGAATGTAGTTGGCATCACCCAGGTCCTTCATGGAGAACCTCTGCGATAAGAATCCTTTGACTGATTGTACCATAGGAATATCATTTCCTATTAGGAGAATGCCATCCACGTACAAGACGAGGAATACCATAGTTCTCCCTACAATCTTACTGTAAATGCATGGTTCATCTGGGTTTTTGATAAAGTCGAATTCTTTGACAGTATCATCGAAGCAGATGTTCCAACTCCGCGATGCCCGCTTCAGTCCATATATGGACTTTAGCAACTTGCACACTTTACCGCTGCTCCCACTCTGAATGAATCCCTCTGGCTGATCCATATAGACGCACTCTTCCAAATTTCCATTTAGGAAAGCTGTCTTTACGTCCATCTGCCAGATTTCATAATCGTGGAAGGCAGCAATGGCAAGAAGGATCCGAATGGATTTCAGCATAGCCACTGGAGAAAAGTTCTCGTCATAGTCCAAACCAGGTCTTTGATGAAAACCCTTTGCAACAAGTCTAGCTTTATAGGTCTCAACCTGCCCATCTACACCAATCTTCTTTCTGAAGATCCATTTGCAGCCTACGGGTTTTACCCCTTCCGGAGCAAAGTCCAAAGTCCAAACTTTGTTGGTGTATATGGACTCCATCTCGGTCCGCATTGCATCCAACCATTTTACCGAGTCGCCGCTCTGAATGGCTTGCTGGAAGCTAGTAGGCTCACTATAATCCATAGTGCAATCCTCTCTATCCCCGTCTATGAGAAAACCATAGTATCTCTCGGGCGGATGAGACTGCCTACTACTCCTGCGGAGTGGCGCTGGGATGTCTGGTTCTCTTGAAACTTCTGGTTCCTTCAAGCTTTCAGTAATAGTTTGTGGTTCTAGAATTTCTTCCAGTTATATTGCGCTCCCACTTATCTGATTTTCTAAAAATTCAGTTTCCAAGAAGTGGGCATGCTGTGAAACAAAAACCTTTTGTTCCTCTGCGGAATAGAAAAGATACCCCCTGGATTTCATTGGGTATCCCATAAACTTACACGGTACTAAGCGTGCCTCGAGCTTGTCCGCATGCTGCTTTCTTACAAAAGCTGGACATCCCGATGTCTTAAGGTACTTGAGACAGGGTTTCTTCCCACTTCACATCTGATATGGGGTGGTAGGCACAGTCTTAGTTAGAGCCTTGTTCAAGAGATATGCAGCTGTTTCTAGCGCATAACCCCAGAAAGATCGCGGCAACTCAGCCTTACTCATCATGGAACGAACCTTATCCAATAGGGTTCGATTCCGCCTTTCCGATACACCGTTGTGTTGTGGTGTGTATGGAGGAGTAAGCTGAGAGAGAATTCCATTCTCTTTTAAGTAGCCCAGAAACTCGGCACTCAAGTATTCACCACCTCGATCAGATCTCAGTGTCTTGATACTTTTTCCTGTTTGTTTTTCAACTTCATTCTTGTATTCCCGAAATTTCTCAAAGGCCTCGGATTTGTGCTTCATCAAGAAGACATGCCCATACCTAGAGAAATCATCTGTGAAAGTAATGAAGTATGAATAACCACTTCGCGCATGTGTAGACATTGGACCACACACATCACTGTGTATGAGTCCCAAGAGCTCGCTCGCTCTTTCTCCGTGTCCAGTGAACGGGGTCTTTATCATCTTTCCCATGAGACAAGATTCACAAGTGACATAAGACTGATACTCGAACGGATTCAAGTATCCCCTTTATGTAACTTTGTTAACCGTGTCTCATTAATGTGACCCAGTCTATAATGCCATAAGAAAGCCTGATTTGTTTCCGGAGACTTTCTTTTAAGTATGTTCTGGACACTGAAGATCTGAGCTTGATTCAATACGTATATTCCGTTTTGTAATGTACCTGACCCAATCAGAACTTGATTTAGGTGGATGTTGACTACATCGCTTACAAAAGTAAAATCATATCCTTCCTTAGAAATTAAGGATACAGATATGATATTACAAGTCGCACCTGGTACATAAAAACAGTTACGCAGAATCAATATCTGCCCAGTTGTCAGTCCTAGATGATATTCCCTTACGGATTCAGCATACATGCTCACTCCGTTAGCAACCCTGTGAGTCATATCACCTTTCCTGACAACCCTATGGTTTCTCAGAGCCTATAACGAATTACAGATATGAGATCCTGATCCGGTATCCAATACCCAGGAAGTAGGGTTAACTTACATACAGTTCTCAAGTACAAACACACCCGAAGCCGAAGCCACAACATGCTTCGAATTCTAGCTACTGGCTTTGCAAGCCCTGCAATCCTTCTGCCCATGTTCATTCCCGTAAAAATAGGAACGTCCTGCTTTTACTACATCCAGTCCCGAAACTTCTGCCATTCCCGGTATTTCTACTTCCCTGGTTTCCTTCAGGGTAGTAGGTAGAGACTGTTGAACTAAGTCAGCATCTGACCCGTTCTTCAACGTGGTCTTCAAGTCCGTGAGCTCAAAAGAGCTGGTCTCTGTAAGGACGTTGCCCCCTACAGATGACCCGATAGCCAACCTCGCTGGAAGCAATTCGTTCGAGGTCTCATATCTTGCGATACGAGATTGCTCTCCATATAAATCTTTGTTATGGAGGAAGATAGAAACTGAGTCTATCTTCTCGTGCTGTCTCTGGTATGCACCATCATCTGAGGCTAACACGAGGCACTTGGCTTTCGCACAGTCTTTTTCCGATGTCCTATGGATATGAATATCCGTGACAGGGGAAGCTGGACCTGAGACGGCAGGGGTTGGATTAGTTAGGGGCTGTCCCAGCTTGTCATGGGCAATGGACATCTGGACAGACCTTTGCCAGTCATAACAGTCAGATTCAGTCATTTTATTATCTAGATGTAACCTAGGTGCGGTCACTCGGTCGCTGCAATTAAGAGAGAGAGAAGAAAACACTTAGCATGATGCTCTTGCAAGTTTAGATTGGTTTCTAATTTATCTAAACAGGATGGCTCCCACTGTCTCTCGAATCCCTCCTCAAACCATAAAGGAAGAATTAGCCGGGATCAATCTCACCGTACAATACTTGCTTAACCGTTCAGCCAGGCCAGTGTCGGTACTTCGAGGGAGGATTTCCAACGCTTTCGCGAAGTTCCTTAATTAAGTAACCTCTTTTTCCTGTGGGCGTAGCCCCGCTAACACCTTTCTAGACACCTACTAGGTTTATAGCATTGATCGTTAAGTGAGAAAGTTCCCGAGGAGTAGCATATACTCACAGTAGGATCGGGATCCAAATAACATCGCGTGACAAAACTGAAGGAATCCTACCATAATCATCACACTCCAAATGGTATGCAGCGCTAGCAAGTTTCAGTACTTTTGAAACTCCCGATGTGGATTTTTGCCCCATGCTCTTATGACCTTGACGAAGGTCAACAAATCATAAGTCACATGTCAAGTGTAGGGTTCCTAGGCACTCTAGTAAGGTCTCACAAGGCATCGAACATGCCATATTAAAATTTTAGTGCCGAGAAACCCTAGACTACGGATCTTTAACTAGATGTTTAGGCAAAATAGAAAGCTAGTTAACACTTAACTACTAGGATACGGATATACAACCTTTGTAGATCCGGATTTCCGCCTCCTTAGCTCCACGTGGTCATGTCCTCGCTGTCCATCATGAATCCTTGACTCGATCATCGGCTTCATCGGGAAAGCGAGCGGAATAGGTCGTCGGCTTTGTGTCAAAGACGATCTACGTCGAGGTTGCACAAACTCAAGCTCCGACTTCACAAACTTGTGAAACTTGTGAAGTAAACACCCAAAACAACTTGGCAAGAGGTAGAGGGTGAAGAAATAGGAGGTGGGTTCACTTTGGAATTGGATTTATCTCACTAGAACTCAAGTTGCCATTGTTGTAGCAAGCTTGAAGAAGAAGAAGAAGATGAAGATGAAGAAAGAATGATAAGTGTTCACTTTTTAAAAAAAAATAAAACTAATATGAATACTTATCATATCTTGACCATGGTCAAGTGTAGAGATTAAACCAAGGTTAGTAAGTGTGGTTAGGGTTAAGGATGAGATAAGGATGGTGGACTTTGTCAAAGCTTCATGAAGCTTCAACATAGCTCCAAAATTAGCCACCATTCTTAACTTAATCCTTTTAAATAAATAAACAAATAAATAAATGATAAACCAAAACCCTAATCATCACTTAACCATGGTTTAACCCTTTACACTTAACCACATTATCAAGTATCATCAAACATGATACAAAGTAGTGCACTAAAGCATATCATATATACAATGTGCATCAAGTGAGAAAAATCCGTTTAAAGTGAACCAATACTAGTTAATGCAAAGTAATATATCAAATATATAATTATACATTAAATCATTAAATCAACACTTGATTCAATGATCCGGTTATATCGCATACAACCGACTAGTATGAAATGTATCGATTTATCGAATCAATGATTTGATAACTAGGTCATATCGAATATAACCAATCGAAACATATATCGCGAGAATGAAATGCGGTATCACATACTCGCATTATTCTCAGTCCCGCACATATCTCATATGCGCTCCTATTTCGTTTCGCTTGAGCCAGGAAACCTCTGTGTAGGACTCTAAAGACTCGTCAATACGCCGGTAGCAGATGATGATCATATCAAGCACCCACAAGCCGCAAGCGGTCTGCCAAACGTAACGGCCATCCAGGTATTGAGCGATCAGAAGATCGACGAGCTAACCCGCTCACACTCCTGCGAATCCGACCAGTAACACTTACCATACAGTCAAGTCTCTTCGTCTGATACGTCGCATATCAAGTCTAGGGGTGGTATACGTCAGACCCCAATAATCCGATAAGTCGTGCCGATGTGAGGCTCGTAACGGGTCGAGAAACTACTGGTAACACTTACCAGTAAATCTCTGATCAGCCCTGGCCAGGGACTTCCCTGTTACGGCCAATCGAGCACAGCGCAACATCAACTCCCAATACCGGGAGAGACGAAACCCCTCCTATCGCTCATTTCCTCCATGTGACTCGGGACTGTACCCAAAGACCACCGTTTTGCACGCCCTCATGGACGTGGTAAGGTGGAGATCAAAGCACAGTGGGAACCACACAAGACTCTATGACGATCTCGGGTCTACAGACTAACCTGTACAAGTGTCACCTGAGAACTGCCATCTGACATGAGGTATAATACCATCTGGGAGTTCTCGGCGAGTCCGTCCAGTGTACCCAGTCTCCACTGAGCACCCGTATACCATCTCTGATGTCAAACACCAATGGATATGGGATCATCCATCGCCCATCACATGGGTCGAGAAGCGTATACGCTAGTCTACTCTGGTATATCGATGCCCCGTCTCGATACACCCACGACTAGGGTCCTTGAAGGATGTACTTATGGACTACCATGTCCCCACTAGTATGATCTGCATCATAGTCCAGGTAGTCAAGTACAAATCCTAAGGGCTTTACCAACATGTAACTATAAGACAGTATAAAGAGACTAGTGTACATGTTAAGATAAATGGCAACCAGATAGCATACTATCATGTCGAGCAAGAAAGTCATCTCTATATATGTCCAAGCATCCAATATAATATACATAATCTGTACAATACTGGCCTCTAGGGCATACATACAACTAACAATCTCCCACTTGCACTAGGGCCAGCTGCTGTAGTATCTCATACCGAGCATCCCGAAGAGTCTCTCAAACTGTATCTGGGGAATGGCCTTCGTGAGTGGATCCGCCGTGTTGTTCTTCGTGTCAACTCTCCTGACCTCGATCTCCCGGCGATCAACTATCTCCCGGATCAGGTGATACCGCCTCAGAATATGCCTGGATCGCTGATGGGACCTGGGTTCCTTGGCCAAAGCCACCGCTCCATTGTTGTCGCAATACAAAGGTATTGGATGCTCAATGGATGGAACCACTCCAAGTTCTGTAATGAACTTCTTGATCCAAACAGCTTCTTTAGCAGCATCGTTGGCAGCGATGTATTCAGCCTCCATCGTCGAGTCTGCCACGGTTTCCTGCTTGGAACTCTTCCAGCTAACCGCCCCTCCGTAAAGGGTAAAGACAAAGCCCGACTGCGACTTAGAGTCATCCTTATCACTCTGGAAGCTCGAATCGGTAAAGGACTCCACCTGGAGTTCTCCGTTACCATACACCAAGAACATATCTCTAGTCCTTCGCAAGTACTTGAGAATGCTCTTCACAGCTGTCCAGTGACTCTCTCCAGGATCAGCTTGATACCTGCTCGCTACACTTAGTGATTATGCTACATCGGGTCTGGTACATAGCATCGCATACATGATAGAGCCTACTGCCGAAGCATAGGGTATCCTTTGCATGCGAGCTCTCTCCAAATCAGTCTTGGGAGACATCTCTTTGGAGAGAGTGACTCCAGAGATCGTGGGCATGTTCCCACGCTTGGACTCTTCCATACTAAACCTCTTTAGTATGGTGTCAATGTACCTGGATTGGGACAATCCCAAAATCCGTTTGGATCTATCTCTATAGATCCTGATTCCCAATATGCAGGAGGCATCACCAAGATCTTTCATTGAGAATCTTTGTGATAAGAAGAGCTTGACCGATTGCAGCATAGGAATATCATTTCCTATCAAGAGTATGTCGTCCACGTACAATACGAGGAAGACAACCTTACTCTCTGCCACCTTCTTGTAAATACAAGGTTCATCTGGATTTTTGACGAAATCAAACTCTTTGATAACGATGTCAAAGCAGATGTTCCAACTCCGCGATGCTTGCTTTAATCCATAAATGGATTTAAGCAGCTTGCACACCTTCCCGCTGCTCCCACTGTCTACGAAGCCCTCTGGCTGAGTCATGTACACGCACTCTTCTAAATCACCATTTAGAAAGGCGGTCTTAACATCCATTTGCCAGATTTCGTAGTCATGAAAGGCAGCAATGGCAAGCATGATTCGGATGGATTTAAGCATAGCCACTGGAGAAAAGGTCTCGTCATAGTCCACACCTGGTCTTTGACGAAAACCCTTTGCTACAAGTCTAGCTTTGAAAGTTTCCACTTTCCCATCTACACCAAGTTTCTTCTTAAAGATCCATGATTGATTCATTTTCTGACGTGTATATGTAAAAAGTAACGACAATCAAAAAATTATATTGACCGCAATCAAACCACGGTGTCGGATGTAGTTAATGAATGAGTGCGGATCGTCCACAGGGATTGTGCAATTCAATTGTATGTTGATACGTTTGAAATGAAATGTTAAACAACAATAAACGAAAACATGATTCAAGATGTGATTTGTATTCGAGTGTCACTAATCTTTACTCAAGAATCAAGAAACTATAAACAATCAAGAATCGGTTGTTTTGATTTCCAATCAACAATCAAGAATATAAGAGAGGCTCGTAGGAATCGATCGGATCTTTAGAAGTGATGCAATCTAAAGGGTTTCATGTTCTTGTCCTTCGAAGAATTGATACTAGATCAATGGTGATCGACGAGAGTTAGGGTTTTCTTGATGAAATTAGGGTTTCATCTCTTAACCCTTGTTCTTTCGAGGATACCATTTATATTCTAGCCTCTAGCAATTCCAAGAAACGATCGGAACTCCCCAATCTCGAGCGATGTCGATCAAGAAAGCATCGCAACGAATTGGGTCGTCGATTCTTGAACTTGCTAGGGTTTACAAACTCATGGGATTCAAGAATCGATTACAAATTTGTTACATCATCATACTAAAGATCGTCTCGACTCCCCGACGAGCGGAGTTTTATTCACACATCACCACAAAGACAATATTCAAGAATAGTAATGATAACATGATGCGGAATTTAAAGAAAACAAGATAAAAGAATATCACCTTTTATTTAATCAACAATTTCAATACATTCTTTCAAGAATCTACAAGAAGAAGAAATCGATCGTTGACTCGGCTTCGCTCGTCTCCGTGGATCGTGGATCTACTTTGATCTCTTGCCCGATTGAAGATCGGCTCGGCTCATAAAAGGGTTGAAGGCATCTTGCTTGGCTTGCACTCAAGATCTTGAATTGTGGTTGGATTTAGGGTTAGGGTTTCCTACAAGCTCTCTCACTAAACTTGAGGAAGAGGGGATGAAAAATGAGATTGATTTTCTAAACTTCAATAGATGAGAAATGAATGAGCCTAGGGTCTTATTTATAGAATTCCCAAACCCTAGGTTTAGATTTGAATTAGAACTTTCCCTCCCAAAGTTTGTTGAAGAGTTTCTAGAAGGAGTTTGTTAGGAGTTAGCTTAGGGTTTAAGCTAGGGTTTAGGGAAAGTTCTAGAAAGATTAGGCTAGTTTGGGTGTTTGCTGATCTGGAGGAAGTATCTGGAATATTCTGGAAGTTTGTGTGCATTATTGAGCTGTAGCCACTGAAACAGGAGTTGTGCACTGAAATTGAGGAGCTGACGTCACTATTGGGCCGCGCTTCCGCCGCAATAACCTGGCATTGGCCGCCCTTCCGCCGCGCATTATTGGCCTTGGAATCTGTGCCTTCTTCTGCTGCTTGGTACTGCTGTTTTTAGATTCCTTTGATGTTTAGATTTGTACTTCCTCTTCTGTGTTGATACCAGATTTGAGTTAAGTGAATTTACGAGCAATTGTAATGGTCGAGCACTGTAATGATCGAGCAAGCTCTCTTTTCCTGCACAGACTTCGAAACACGGGTTGCAAGATATAGAAAATATGCCATGTAATGCAATGCAGTCAATTTCCCTAGAAATGCAGGTTTTAAGGTCGAATACATGTAATCTGATATTTTGCGACCGATTTGCTAATATGTGAATTATGAATACCGTACACTTCTATATGGATGCAAATGATAAGGAAATTGCCGGTTAAAATATGCAATATTATCGACTGATCAAATACCCCCAAACTTAATTTCGATCGTCTCGAGCGAATGTTTTATTAAAAAGAGAGAAGGAGAATATAAAGAAAGAGAAAAAACTAACTAGCACACTTTCGTAGGCAACACGATTGCACTGAGCACGTGCAACAAGCCTTTAAACCTCTAGGTGTCCCTAGTAGGAGGAGTGTTGTCTCCTGAGGGTTTTCAGCGGATTCACCCACAAAATCCAATAATAAAAGGAAGACCATGAATATTACATTTAAAGAAGAGAATCGTAAAAGAAAGACTTTGAAAATTAGGGTTTCCAACTAAGCTAGCTTTTCGGTTGTCATGAGCCCTATCTTAATGGTCATGAAAAGATGTTAGAAATCACGTCCTCCCTCAATAAAACATCGTCTTATTCTTCATTCCTATCTTTATTCCAAACATCGATCATATCACCCTGCGTGTGTGTAAAGACATCCCTACACCCGGAGAATTCAATTCAAGCTATCATACCCTTGCCCATCGGCCTCAGTACTTCTTGGCAAACGAGATTGCTTACACACTTTCATGCGACCGTTAATACTTCTTGAGGTACTAACCGACCGATTACTAATGTGCTTGCATGCTTGGTGTATTTTCCTTGTCTTGCACCACCTCAGGCATAGCAGTGACTCCCAGACCAGTTGACCTTGGGGCACTAGGTGAAGAAGCACCCTTTTGCTATATATTTTTATTGCCCTCGGTGATAACAAAACCAGTATCCATTTTTCTCACCACTTTAAAACACATATTTTTTTTTCCATACTTTTGGCTTTAAGACAAGAGCATTTCAAGGTATCCTCTACTATCCCAGGCTTCAAGACGTGTGTAAGTGCGAATAGCAGGGTAGCCACGTTCAAAATGTTTGGCTTCCAGAATAGAAACTATTTTTCAGACTTATTTTTATCCTCAGATTAGTGACGTCCTTCATCTTACTAACCCTTGGGACAACGGCTCATAACTACTTATTACTAGTTCGTATAAGAAAACTTCTAATTTTCTTAGTTTTCTAAAATTTTTCCAATCTCATGGATGTAATTTTTCACTATCTCAACTTTCATTATCTTATTTATATACAAAAAAGTGTAAATATTAAAATTATTTTTATATTTGAAAATTTTTACCTTTCCTAAGCCCATGTAACTGATTACATATATGGGATCCTGACCCGGTATCCAATACCCAGGACGTAGAGGAAATGGAGAAACAGTTCTCAGTAACGAACACACCCGAAGAAAATGCATCAACATGTACTTTCTTCATTCGGGTGGCATGGGAATCCTGGTATTCCCCTATATCCTGTTCAGTCCTATAACTCTTATAGGAAAGAACGGAACCAACGTTCCCCAGCACAGTATAACATGCGGGTTCGGTCAATACATCCATATTATTATCTTTATTAAGGCATGAAATGGTCGCTACCTGGAGAGAGAGAGAAGAAAACACTTTAGCGTAAGCTCGTGCAAGATCAGATTGGTTATTATCTTATCTAATCAGGATGGCTCCCACTGCTTTTTATCAAATCTTCCTCCAAACCCTAAAAGGAAAGACTAGCCGGGATTAATTACACACTACAGGTTCGCCAATCTTTCAGCCAGGCCAGTGTCGGTACTTTGAGGGAGGTCCCCCGTGCTTTCGCACGAACCTAATTACTATAAACCTCGTTTTCCCAGAGGCGTAACCTCGTTAACACCTTTCTAGACACCTACTTGATCGGCTAATTGCACTGTGTAAAACTCTCCCAGGAGTAACTCTTACTCGCAGCGGGTATCGGGATCCAACTATCTCATAGAAGGTATGCAATCTCATTGCAAATTTCAACACTTGAAATTCCCGATAATATTTTGCCCCTAGTATCCTATGACCTTGACAAAGGCCAACAAATCACAGGATGCTAGTCAAGTTCAACCCGTCATTTCTTGATTGAATCAAACCCACCCGCACGACCCTTGACAAAGGCCAACAAGGTCGTACGACTACCCTGAAACAATCTGCATCATATGCATAAACAGATAAGCACTATTCAGCTACCGCACACTACGCCTTGACAAAGGCCAACAAACGCAGCACGAATACTAAACAGTCTTTATCTGAAATGACGGAGGGCTACGCAGGTTTTTCATAAGAACCATGAGCGTAATGAACTTGATATCGTTATAGAATCAAATGATGTTTTGAAATGGAGTGATTTTGAGGCTTTTCTATTTTTGCTAAAGGAGTCACTCCCGGTGAAGGGATCTCGGTCCTTTCCTCGTCGAATGAGGTGCGGGATATATCATATATATCGCTGTGCAAAGCAAAAACGCAAAAGCAGTCAAAAGCAAACCGAATGTGTAGCATCTGCCAGTTATTGCTAAAGGAGTCACTCCCGGTGAAGGGATCTCGGTCCTTTCCTCATCGAATAAGGTGCGGGGTATATCATATATACCGCTGTGCAAAGCAAAAACTGTAGCTACCTGTTTTATTTTAAAATTCGATTCCACAACATCTTAGGTTTCTTATCTTTCATTAATCACATTAATGAAGTCCCATCATTTAAATACCTAAACATCACAGATAGATATGACGTACACTTATGCCATCCGCATTCGCCTCGATGTCCCCTCGTGCACCGTTAGGTTAGGTAACTAACGACAGAGCAGGGCAGGGCTAGCGCGGGTGTAAAACATAAGTAACGTCTATATAATATATCATATATACTATATACTATATCCATCACAGAATCACAACACAGATATCGCAGCAGAATAAACATATGAAATATTGGATATACTTGGACGTCCGTGTTTTCAATACGAGCCAGTATAAAACACGGATTCCACGGTCGTGATGAATAGCCAATCCCACACCCCTAGACCCCTACGAGAGCGGCAAGCAACCCTGCTAATTCTAGGGTTAGGAGACCCGGACTCGACACCTCGAGTTGGTCTCCCACTGGACCCCAGAACCCGGTTACTTGTGCTCCCCTCCTTGGGTCTATCCTAGTGCAGAAAAGTAAATAATATACAAAGGGTGACAACTCCCGCATCCTGGAAGTGCCCCGAATAAAAGAATATTACATACAAGTTTTTACATGAATGAAAATGAAAAACACTCATCTCACATAAAAAACCCCCGGCTATTCAAACACGACGATCCAATATAACATATCCAGCAACACATAACATCACATGTCATCAACGTAAGTAAGTATGCATACCCCAATTGTCGTTGACGTATAGCAACGAAACCGGCGATATGAACATACTACACTTACGGTCACAGAAAAGAAAGTGTAAAACTACAACAATTGGAATCCGCAATCTCTTTAGACATCACATGCCTAACAGTTACAAACCCCACATTTTAGTCTCATTATCGAAAACTCTTTTCAATATCGTATGGGACTAAACTGCTAGATTTATAACATTGATTCAGTTATCACATAACTGTTTGTGAATTCCAATTATTGTATCCAATTCCGGATAAATAGAATATATTAAACTTTCCGATCGAACACTCGAACACCCAAGTTTTCCCGACACCGATCAACACATGAGATAGGTTCAAAGACATTCACTTCATACCTCAGTACCAACGGTCCAGCCGTAGAAGGGTCAAACCAACGCCTCACATGTGGCACGCCGTACTGCCCCAAACCCGAAGGTTCAAAGGACAGTTCAAGACGGTCACATAATCGAGTTAAGGTTTGTGTCTTCTAGAGGGACCATCGCGTTACTTGCACTACTCAGAACGTCTTTTAACCACAGAATAATCCAACACTTGGATATTCCGGCAGGGGAAAACCTGGGTATTTATATCCGGTCGAACTCTTTAACATATTCTACAATTATCTGGAAAAACACTTAGACAAAGTTTGATATTCCGATCGAATTCATCGATTCCCAATATAACTCCAGAGCACTCAACCCTTAAATTAATTTAAAAATACCCAGAAAACTCACCAGAATTTATCAGGTATTACTGTGCAAAAATAGTGGGATGATGTCACCATTTGACCGCGGAAGGGCGGCAGAAGGCATGCTTCTGCCGCGCTTCCGCGGCACAATGAACAGTTCAGGGAAACGTTTTGCACAGTAATGCTTAGAATTCTATGCTGAATTTTTTAGACATTTTTAATATCAAAAATTCCCAGATTTATGAAAATGTCCAGAGAGCTCTAAAGTATTTGGGTTTCGTGTTCGTTCGGACTTCAAACTGCGTCGGGACTTCGCCTAAGGCTCTAGCTAGGCTCTGATACCACTGTAGGGTTCCTAGGCACTCTAGTAAGGTCTCACAAGGCATCGAACATGCCATATTAAAATTTTAGTGCCGAGAAACCCTAGACTACGGATCTTTAACTAGATGTTTAGGCGAAATAGAAAGCTAGTTAACACTTAACTACTAGGATACGGATATACAACCTTTGTAGATCCGGATTTCTGCCTCCTTAGCTCCACGTGGTCATGTCCTCGCTGTCCATCATGAATCCTTGACTCGATCATCGGCTTCATCGGGAAAGCGAACGGAATAGGTCGTCGGCTTTGTGTCAAAGACGATCTACGTCGAGGTTGCACAAACTCAAGCTCCGACTTCACAAACTTGTGAAACTTGTGAAGTAAACACCCAAAACAACTTGGCAAGAGGTAGAGGGTGAAGAAATAGGAGGTGGGTTCACTTTGGAATTGGATTTATCTCACTAGAACTCAAGTTGCCATTGTTGTAGCAAGCTTGAAGAAGAAGAAGAAGATGAAGATGAAGCAAGAATGATAAGTGTTCACTTTTTAAAAAAAAATAAAACTAATATGAATACTTATCATATCTTGACCATGGTCAAGTGTAGAGATTAAACCAAGGTTAGTAAGTGTGGTTAGGGTTAAGGATGAGATAAGGATGGTGGACTTTGTCAAAGCTTCATGAAGCTTCAACATAGCTCCAAAATTAGCCACCATTCTTAACTTAATCCTTTTAAATAAATAAACAAATAAATAAATGATAAACCAAAACCCTAATCATCACTTAACCATGGTTTAACCCTTTACACTTAACCACATTATCAAGTATCATCAAACATGATACAAAGTAGTGCACTAAAGCATATCATATATACAATGTGCATCAAGTGAGAAAAATACGTTTAAAGTGAACCAATACTAGTTAATGCAAAGTAATATATCAAATATATAATTATACATTAAATCATTAAATCAACACTTGATTCAATGATCCGGTTATATCGCATACAACCGACTAGTATGAAATGTATCGATTTATCGAATCAATGATTTGATAACTAGGTCATATCGAATATAACCAATCGAAACATATATCGCGAGAATGAAATGCGGTATCACATACTCGCATTATTCTCGGTCCCGCACATATCTCATATGCGCTCCTATTTCGTTTCGCTTGAGCCAGGAAACCTCTGTGTAGGACTCTAAAGACTCGTCAATACGCCGGTAGCAGATGATGATCATATCAAGCACCCACAAGCCGCAAGCGGTCTGCCAAACGTAACGGCCACCCAGGTATTGAGCGATCAGAAGATCGACGAGCTAACCCGCTCACACTCCTGCGAATCCGACCAGTAACACTTACCATACAGTCAAGTCTCTTCGTCTGATACGTCGCATATCAAGTCTAGGGGTGGTATACGTCAGACCCCAATAACCCGATAAGTCGTGCCGATGTGAGGCTCGTAACAGGTCGAGAAACTACTGGTAACACTTACCAGTAAATCTCTGATCAGCCCTGGCCAGGGACTTCCCTGTTACGGCCAATCGAGCACAGCGCAACATCAACTCCCAATACCGGGAGAGACGAAACCCCTCCTATCGCTCATTGCCTCCATGTGACTCGGGACTGTACCCAAAGACCACCGTTTTGCACGCCCTCATGGACGTGGTAAGGTGGAGATCAAAGCACAGTGGGAACCACACAAGACTCTATGACGATCTCGGGTCTACAGACTAACCTGTACAAGTGTCACCTGAGAACTGCCATCTGACGTGAGGTATAATACCATCTGGGAGTTCTCGGCGAGTCCGTCCAGTGTACCCAGTCTCCACTGAGCACCCGTATACCATCTCTGATGTCAAACACCAATGGATATGGGATCATCCATCGCCCATCACATGGGTCGAGAAGCGTATACGCTAGTCTACTCTGGTATATCGATGCCCCGTCTCGATACACCCACGACTAGGGTCCTTGAAGGATGTACTTATGGACTACCATGTCCCCACTAGTATGATCTGCATCATAGTCCAGGTAGTCAAGTACAAATCCTAAGGGCTTTACCAACATGTAACTATAAGACAGTATAAAGAGACTAGTGTACATGTTAAGATAAATGGCAACCAGATAGCATACTATCATGTCGAGAAGGAAAGTCATCTCTATATATGTCCAAGCATCCAATATAATATACATAATCTGTACAATACTGGCCTCTAGGGCATACATACAACTAACATCAAGTTCTACCCGTCATTGTCCAGGTTAATTTGAACCCACCCGTACATACCCTTGACGAAGGTCAACAAGGTAATACGACTGTCCCAAACCAACGCATCTATCTATGCTACATATGAACACCTAACAGCTACCAATCACTATGCCTTGACGAAGGTCAACAAACATAGCTTGAATACTATTGAATATCCATTCGAAATGACGGAGGGCTACGAATGGTTTTGGCGAAACCGTGAACGTAGTGAACTTGATATAATCGATGGAACGAGATAGCTTTTAAAAGGAGTGGTTCAAGCTCTGCGTTTAAAAAGCTGGTTTCTGAAAAGAACCGAGTGGTTTTGAAAGTGTTCCAACGACTTTTACTTGGTTTATTTTCTTGCATTAATTCCAATGCGTCCCATCATTTAATCCTACCATTGCAGAAAACAACCAAAATATGATGTACGCTTATGCCATCCGCATTCGCCACGGGGTCCCGTCATCACCCGTTAGGTTACTTAACTAACGACAGAGCGGGGGCTGGACTAGCGCGGATGCAAAACATAAGCAACACCTAAATAGATATCGTATATAGATATATAGCAATGATAGCCATTACAGATCACAGATGAACACTTTGGATATACTAAGAATCCGCGATTCGTTCGATCCTGCAACGAAGAGCGGATTACACGGTCGCGATGAATAGCCAAACCCCACCCTAGACCCCTACGGGTGCGGCAAACTACCCGCCAAGTACCCGAAGCGAAGCAACCTCCCTCAACGCGTGAGTAGGCCACTCGGCACTTCGAGATACCCGGTAGTTTGTGCACCCCACCTTGGGTCTATCCTAGGAGCAAAAACCGTAAAAAGAAATTATACAATGACGGCTACAACCCCGACCCGGTTGTGCGGCTAAACAAATAATATTACATCAATTTACAAATTTTACAATGAATGAAAGAAAAAGCAATTCTCATCTCACACCCATTCCCGGCTATTCATCCGCGACAATCCAACGAGTTCATATACACAAACCATCAACATTACAGATCACAGATATGTATAACCCCCACTAATCGACGTATAGCGATTAGCGGACGTTCAATACATATATCACATCACAGATAATATCCATTAGCCAAAGTTTATGGAATATCAATCAAAATACGGATTTTTAACCACCCCAAAAGTCAATTTGCTCTCTGGAAAATCTGGATAGAAAAAACATGTCTTAAAAATCCCAAAACAGCCAAGTAAAAACACTGCAAGAAACCCGGTCCACGACCGAGTCAAATCGGCCGCGGAACCTCGGCAATAACATGTTATTGCCGCGGAACCGCGGCGGTTTGGTCAGTTCAGTGGACCGGTTTTCTTCTGTGGTTTTAAAAAACCCTGAGTCGAATTTTTATGTATGTTAAAAAAAATTTTGAACAGTATAAAAATTCGACAGAAAGTTGGTTTTTGTCGGATGTGTTTTGCGACATTTTTCCAATCGATATTCTTAACACTTTGCTAACTTACTAGTTTATGTTTAGCTAGGCTCTGATACCACTGTAAGTCCACGTTGCTCACCTCGGTTCTTACGGGGAGGCGGAAACGGCGAAAAACAATAATTTGGCGCAAGGTAACATGGACTCAAAAGCAAGGATCTTGGCTAAACTAGAAACTAGCAAACAAGTAGAGGCTTTAACTACTATGCTGTAGAATGTATACCTCACGAAACCAGTCCTTCGGGTCTTCATTCCGCTGTCCCGCTCGTCCATCCTAGCTCCAAGTGTCGATCCGGACCTTGGGCACCTCCCTGGCCTTCTTGAGTCGAAGACGATCCACCCAAGAGTTGTACACTAAGCTCCGCCTCAAGCCAAGGCAACTAGGGCAAAGAGATTGCTAATCTAAATGCCTTAGGTTGTGTAGAAGAGAAAGATGGAACTGTTTGTCTATGTGGATTCTTTTTCTCTCAACACATGAGATCAAAAGAATTTTCAAGAGGAGGAAGATGAAGGAGAAAACTTAGCAACCATGGAGCTTTTCTTTTCTTCTTATTTCAAGAGAGAGAATAAGAAGAGAATAATGAAAAGATTAACTAAGGAAAATGAACCATGGTTGCAATAATACACCCAAAACCATCATTACTAATCCTATCATGATAAAGTTGATGGCACAAATGACATAACCATTTTCATAACTCAAGAATTAAAAAGAAAATCAAAGAAGAGTGTAGACCTCTCTTGAAGGTCAATGGTCAACACGGTCAACGGGTCAACAAAGTCAAGAGAGGTCTAAGTGGTCAAATGGTCAATGCAATTAGCCATCACAAATCTATCACTAAAAGGATTAGTAAACAATGTCTCCGGTTTATAATGGTTTTGACCAAACGAATTGTCAAAACCCTAATGAGCCTGCCACATTACGGTTTTGGCCGAACCAACTGCCAAAACCCTAATGGGGCACCTCCTCCTTCATCACTCCTCAAAACTGTGCATACATACCCGCATCCGCATTCTGTAGAATGCAAATGCACAGAAGACAAAACAAATCAATCTGTGCAATACTAGGATCTGGCTTAAACCAAAGCCCACTAGTATTGCCTGCCCGAACAGCATACGTCCACAAATGCACGTAAGTGATCATAGCCCTGCCGTAAAACCATACGGCCTCTACACGTTTCGCTCAGTACAGGGAAACTCTCTGTGTGGGACTCTTAAGACTCGACACTACGCTGGCAGTGAGTTTAACCACAGACCGCAAGCGGCACTAGCTGTACGTAACGGTCCCCAGGTAGATGTCGATAAGAAGGCCGATGAGGTAAACCCATCCGAACTCCTACTCAGCCTGTATGTGACAATCTCCATACAGTCCGGTCTGTTTGTCTGATACATCGCATGGCGGGCCTAGGGGGCGGTGAACGTCAGTCCCTAATAGCGGTACAAGTCGTGTCGGAGTGTAGCCCAGAACACCCTGAGATAACACTGGAAACCTACCAGTATATCTCGCTTGCCCTGGCCAGGGACTATTTGTGTAATGGCTCTCCTAGACACAGCGCGATGTCAACCCCCAATACCGGGAGAGACGAATCCTGTCTAACCGTCACTGCCTCCAAGTGCTTCGGAACTGCACCCAACTACTACCTGTTTGCACGACTCCTTTGAGCCGTGGTAGGGTAGTAATCTAAGTACAGTGGGAACACACTCGAGTTGTAGTGACAGTGTCAAGTCGGCGGACTAAGCTGTACTCATGTAACCTGGGAACTGATAACTGACGATAGGTATAATACCAACCAACGGTTCCCGACGAGTCCTGTCCAGTGTACTCTTAACCTAACGAGCACCCGCATACTATCTCAAGTACGACGTACTGACGGCTGTGGGACAGACCGTCTCCCCCGCTGGGATGAGAAGCGCATACGCTAGTCTACTCCGGAGTATCGATGCCCTGTCTCGATAGTCCTACGACTAGGGACCTGTATAAGGATGTGCTTATGGATTACCCAGCCCCCATGAGTATGACTGCCATCACAACGTTGGTAATCAAGCAAAGATTCTAAGGGCTCTACTAATATGTATATAAGCGATATGCTAAAAGAAACACATGCACATATTGAAGTAGAGACAAACCAAGTAGCATACTACCATTTTGAGCAAGACTGTCAATACAACTGTGAATATCTCAAGCTTCCATTAAGTAATATACAAGCTAGTATGATACAGTAATGGCCTCTAGGGCATATACACTAGCAGAAACTACCGAATCCTGTGGCTCCACCAAATCTTTAGTTGCAGTTTGTGCTGCTGGAACTTCTTCCAGCTCTACCTCTTTGCCACTAATTTCTTTTACAAGAAATTCCTCTTCTAAAAAGGTGGCATATTGAGAAGCAAACATTTTTTGTTCCTCATCGCGGTAGAAAATATATCCTTGAGAATTCTTTGGATATCCCACAAACTTGCAAAGAACTGATCTTGCCTCGAGTTTGTCCGGATTTTTCATTTTGACATAGGCCGGACAACCCCATATCTTAACTTATTTAAAATATGGTCTCTTCCCACTCCATATCTCATATGGTGTGGTAGGCATAGATTTAGATGGAACTTAATTCAATAGGTAAGCAGCTGTCATAAGCGCATAGCCCCAAAAAGAAATAGGTAACTCAGCTGTGCCCATCATAGAGTGCACCATATCTAATAGGGTGCGGTTCCTCCATTCCGATACACCGTTGTGCTGTGGTGTATATGGGAGGGTTAGCTGAGAGAGAATCTCATTCTCTTTTAGGAAGTCCAGGAATTCATTGCTCAAGTATTCACCTACTCGATCAGATCGAAGGATTTTAATACTTTTCCCGGTTTGGTTCTCGACTTCTTGTTTATATTCTCTAAATTTCTTAAAAGCTTCTGATTTGTGTTTCATCAGGAACACATATCCGAATCTAAAGAGATCGTCAGTGAATATAATGAAGTACGCAGAACCATCCCTGGCATGTGTAGACATGGGACCGCATACATCACTATGTAATAGTCCCAAGAGTTCAGTAACTCTTTCTCCGTGTCCCGTAAACGGAGTTTTGGTCATCTTGCCTTTGAGACATGACTCGCAAGTGTCATAAGATGAAAGTTCAAATGGATTCAAATATCCATCCTTATGTAACTTAGCTAGCCGTGTCGCATTGATATGACCAAGTCTACAATGCCACAAGAAGGATTCCTTCATTTCTAAACACTTCCTCTTGTGTGTGTTTGTTATGCTCAGAACTGTTGATTGATTTAGAACATAAATGCCATCGCACAACGTGCCTGATCCAACCAACTTTTGGTTCAGGAAAATGTTCATAACATTATCCTGTAATGCAAAATTATATCCCTCTTTACTTAATAAAGAAATCGATATAATGTTGCATATCAGGTTCGGCATTTAATAGCATTCGTTCAGAATCAATGTATTACCAGTTGGTAATACAAGGTGATATTCCCCGACGGTTTTAGCTGCAACAATTGCACCATTTCCACCCCTTATGTCTTTATCACCTTCTCCAAGTTCTCTACCTTTTCTCAGCCTATGTAACTGATTACATATATGGGATCCTGACCCGGTATCTAATACCCATGACGTAGAGGAAATGGAGAAACAGTTCTCTATAACGAACACACCCGAAGAAAATGCATCAACATGTACTTTCTTCATTCGGGTGGCATGGGAATCTTAGTATTCCCCTATATCCTGTTCAGTCTTATAACTTTTATAAGAAAGAACGGAACCAACATTCCCCAGCACAGTATAACATGCGGGTTCAGTCAATACATCCATAATATTATCTTGATTAAGGCATGATATGGTCGCTACCTAAAGAGAGAAAGAAGAAAACACTTTAGCGTATGCTCTTGCAGGATCAGATTAGTTATTATTTTATCTAATCAGGATGGCTCCCACTGTTTTTATCAAATCTTCCTTCGAACCCTAAAAGGAAAGACTAGCCGGGATTAATTACACCCTACAATTTCGCCAATCTTTCAGCCAGGCCAGTGTCGGTACTTTGAGAGAGGTTCCCCGTGCTTTCGCACGGACCTAATTAAAATAAACCTCATTTTCCCAGAGGCATAACCCTGTTGACACCTTTCTAGACACCTACTTGATCGACTAATTGTCCTGTGTAAAACTCTTCCAGGAGTAACAATTACTCGCAGTGGGTATCGGGATCCAACTATCTCATAGAAGGTATGCAATCTCATTGCAAATTTCAACACTTGAAATTCCCGGTAATATCTTGCCTCTAGCAACTCATGACCTTAACATAGTCAACAAATCATAAGCGCTAGCCAAGTTCAACCCGTCATTTCTTGATTGAATTAAACCCACCCGCACGACCCTTAACATAGTCAACAAAGTCGTACGACTACCCTAATCCAATCTGCATCATATGCATAAACAGATAAACACTAGTTAGCTACCGCAGACTATGCCTTAACATAGTCAACAAACATAGCACGAATACTAGGTAGTATCTATCTGAAATGACGGAGGGCTACGACAGGTTTTTCAGAAAACCTATTGCGTATTGAACTTGATATCGTTGTAGAATCGAGTGAATTTTGAAATGGAGTGTTTTTTAGGCTTTCATTAGTTTTTCTAAAGAGGTCATTCCCGGTGAAGGGATCTCGGCTCTTTCCTAATCGAATAAGGTGCGGGATATATCATATATATCACTATGCAATGCAAAACTCCAAAAGCAATCAAAAGACAAACCGAGTGTTGTAGCATCTTCCTGTTTTGCTAAAGTGGTCATTCCCGGTGAAGGAATCTCGTCTCTTTCCTCATCGAATAAAGTGCGGGATATATCACTATGCAAAGCAAAAACTGTAGCTACGCTTTTTTGAAAAATTTGATTCTACAATATCTTTTAGGTTTATTTTCTTTCATTAATCACATTAATGAGGTCCAATCATTTAAGTCACCTAAACATCACAGATAAATACGACGTACACTTATGCCATCCGCATTCGCCTCGTTGTCCCGTCATGCACCGTTAGGTTAAGTAACTAACGGCAGAGTGGGGCAGGGCTAGTGCGGGTGTAAAACATAAGTAACGTCTATATAATATATCATATATACTATATTAGTTGTATGTATACCCTAGAGACCAGTATTGTACAGATGATGTATATTATATTGGATGCTTGGACATATATAGAGATGACTTTCTTGCTCGATATGATAGTATGCTATCTGGTTACTCTTTATCTTAACATGTATACTAGTCTCTTTATACTGTCTTATAGTTACATGTTTGTAAAGCCCTTAGGATGTGTACTTGACTACCTGGACTATGATGCAGATCATACTAGTAGGGACATGGTAGTCCATAAGTACATCCTTCAAGGTCCCTAGTTGTGGGTATATCGAGACGGGGCATCGATATACCAGTGTAGACTAGCGTATACGCTTCTCGACCTATGAGATGGGCGATGAATGATCCCATATCCATTGGTGTTTGACATCAGAGATGGTATACGGGTGCTCAGTGGAGACTGGGTACACTGGACGGACTCGCCGAGAACTCCCAGATGGTATTATACCTCACGTCAGATGGCAGTTCTCAGGTGACACTTGTGCAGGTTAGTCTGTAGACCCGAGATCGTCATAGAGTCTTGTGTGATTCCCACTGTACTTTGATTTCCACCTTACCGTGTCTATGAGGGCGTGCAAAATGGTGGTTTTTGGGTACAGTCCCGAGTCACATGGAGGCAATGAGCGATAGGAGGGGTTTCGTCTCACCCGGTATTGGGGGTTGATGTTGCGCTGTGCTCGATTGGCCGTAACAGGGAAGTCCCTGGCCAGGGCTGATTCAGAGATTTGCTGGTAAGTGTTACCAGTAGTTTCTCGACCCGTTATGAGCCTCACATTGGCACGACTTATCGGTTATTGGGGTCTGACGTTTACCACCCCTAGACTTGATATGCGACATATCAGACGAGGAGACCGGACTGCACGGTAGTGTCGCCGATTGGCTCGACGGGAGTTGTAGCAGGTTCGCTTGTTCTCTTCTGATCGCTCAATACCCGGGTGGCCGTTACGTTTAACTGACCGCTTGCGGATTGGAGGTGTTTGATATGATCATCACCCACTGCCGGCGTATTGACGAGTCTCAGAGTCCCACAATGGAGTTTCCTAGTCCAGGCGAAACGTTGTGGTGCGCGTATGCGATATGCGCAAGGACCCGATTAAAATGCACGTATAGGATACCGTATATTGATCGGGCGGCTTGCTTTTGGTAGGGGTCGTATGTGATATGGCCGGATTGATAAATCAAGTGTTGATTTATCATTTAACCATTAGATTCTCACTAGAAATCCTTTCTTGTTTCTATGGATGTATGGATGCATGTATGCATTCCTTTTTGATTCATGCACATATGGATGTACATATACACATACATACATACATACATACATACATACATCATGGTTGCTTATACAATGAGAATGGTGGCAATATAAGAATCACACCATGGTTATTATATGGATTTTTCATTACTTTTGAATTAAAACAAAAAGGGAAAAGAAAAAGGGTTAAATGATAGAATGTTTCTACACTCTTCTTCACTTTACCATGCTCACCTACCTTTTAACCCATGGTTTATTTTCCTTTTGTGCTTTTAACTCCATTGCAATAATATCTATATAATTAACCATGGTTTGAAATGAGAGATGAAAAATAAATATACTTATATTTTCATTTTTCAAGTAAGAGTTTTTCTTCTCTCCTTCTAAAAGGCCATCATCTTCATCAACCTCTCTCATTTTACTCTCTAGATTTTTGTAAGGAGCAACATAATCATCAAGTTAGGATTTTGAAGTGAGAAAGGGAACCACAACACCATTCTACACAAGTCTAGCCCACTTGTTTGGAGTGTTAGCTTGATTTCGTTCACTTGATCGGATAAAGTTGCAAGCTTGGACAAAGCGAACTCCGGGTGGATCATCGGTGACCTCGAGGAGTTCAAGCGGAGCTTTTTCAAACCCTAAGTAGCCGAGGGGTCTAGCGTAGGGAGCTACAAAGGTTGTACTCTCTAAACCCTAGCTTTTCTTTTCATATGTTGATGTGAATCTTTTTGAAACCCTAATTTTTCTAGGAACGATCCGATGCTTGTTAGCTTAGCACCATAAAAATGCATTCTTTGGTTCATGTGATGCTTCCAAACCCTTCATGAGGTGCTAGGCTAACCCAACATTGGTATCAGAGCCGACCTAGAACATTAGGCAACACATTTACGAAGTTAAAACTCCGATCGAACCGAAAATACGGTTTTTTGGGTGCTCTCTGGACTTTTTTCAAAATCTGGTTATTTTCAGAATTAAAAATACTTAAAAATTACAGCAGAGAAAAATAAGAATAACAGTGAAATTCGATGACCTGAACAGTGTAAACCACCGTGGAACCACCGCAATTCATGGCTTAGGCCGCGGTTCCGCGGCCGTACAGAGGCTTCATTGCATAAAAGTTTCACTGTAATTTTTAGAACTGCTTGTACAGTGTTTTAAGTATGTTTAATCTGAATATTGCACTGTATTTTCTGGAGATGGTTTTGGACTCGTCGATTCGATCGGAATTTTGATTTCGTGTCTTTTCCGGGTAAATTAGAAAGTAGTGAAGTGTTTGAACGAGTATCATTTGCTCACTTTTCACGGGGTTTAAATCCTTCGGAGATTCGTGCAAGTTTTGTAGTGGTCCCTCTAGAAGACAACAGACCTTAACTCGATTATGTGACCGTCTTGAACTGCCCTTTGAACCTTAGGGTTTGGGGCAGTACGGCGTGCCACATGTGAGGCGTTGGTTTGACCCTTCTACGGCTGGACCGCTACTACTGTGTCACACTCCAAGTTTTTGAACTTCGCTCAAGTGTTGAGCTTTAGTGAATCTTGGGTATTTGATCGTTCGTTCGAAAACTTTAATACTGTCTAATTATCTGAAATTTGATGCAATGTGTGGAATTCATATTATAAGACATGAAATACGAGGTATGTGATACTTCGCATTTACGATATCTAAAGAGAATGCGGATTCCAGATATTGCAGTTTTACACTTTCTTTTATGTGACCGTAAGTGTAGTATGTCGATATCGCCGGTTTCGTTGCTATACATCAACGACAATTGGGTTACGCATACTTACTTACGTTGATGATATGTGATATTATGTGTTGCTGAGATATGATGTGCAGGATTGTTGCGATTGAATAGCCGGGGTTTTTTTATGTGAGATGAGAGTTTAATTTTTTCATTCATGTAAATTCAAATGTAATGTAATATTCTTTTATTTGGGGCACTTCCGGGTTGAGGTCGTTGCCACCTGTGTTGTATATTATTTACTTTTCCGTATTACGATGGACCTAAGGAGGGGAGCACGGGTGACCGGGTTCTGGGGTTCAGTAGGAGGACATCTCGAGGAGTCGAGACCGGGTCTCCTAAACTCCAAAATTGGTAGGGTCGCTTGCCGCTCTCATAGGGGTCCAGGGTGTGGGCTTGGCTATTCATCGCGACTGTGGAATCCGTATTTTCTATTTTGGCTAAATACTAAATATGGACGTCCTAGTATATCCCACATTATATCAATGTTTCTGCTGCGATATCTGTGATGTGATCATTTGATATGTTCTGATGGATACAGTATATAGTATTTATGATATATTATATAGACGTTACTTATGTTTTACACCCGCACTAGCCCTGCCCTGCTCTGTCGTTAGTTACCTAACCTAACGGTGCACGAGGGGACATCGAGGCGAATGCGGATGGCATAAGTGTATGTCGTATTTATCTGTGATGTTTAGGTGACTTAAATGATGGGACTTCATTAATGTGATTAATGATAGAAAAGAAACCTAAAAGATGTTGTAGAATCAAATTTTAAAATAAAAGGGTAGCTACAGTTTTGCTTTGCATAGCGGTATATGTGATATACCCTGCACCTTATTCGATGAGGAAAGGGCCGAGATCCCTTCACCGGGAGTGACCCCTTTAGCAATAACTGGCAGATGCTACACAGTCGGTTTGTTTTTAGTTGCTTCTATAGTTTCTGCTTTGCACAGTGATATATATAATATATCCTGCACCTCATTCGATGAGGAAAGGGCCGACAATCCCTTCACCGGGAGTGACCCCTTTAGCAAAACTAGAAAAGCCTCAAAATCACTCCATTTCAAAACTTCACTTGATTCTACAACGATATCAAGTTCATTACGTAATAGGTTTTCAGAAAAACCTGTCGTAGCTCTCCGTCATTTCAGATAAGTCCTGTTTAGTATTCGTGCTGCATTTGTTGACCTTGTCAAGGCGCAGTGTGCGGTAGCTGACCAGTATTTATCTGCTTATGCATATGATGCAGATTGGATAAGGATAGTCGTACGGCCTTGTTGACCTTGTCAAGGATCGTGCGGGTGGGTTTAATTCAATCAAGAAATGACGGGTTGAACTTAACTTACGGTCTATGGTTTGTTGACCTTGTCAAGGTCATAGATCGTTTGGGCAAAATATTATCGGGAATTTCAAGTGTTGAAATTTGCAATGAGATTGCATACCTTCTATGAGATAGTTGGATCCCGATACCCACTGCGAGTAAGAGTTACTCCTGGGAGAGTTTTACACATTACAATTAGCCGATCAAGTAGGTATCTAGAAAGGTGTCAACGGGGTTACGCCTCTGGGAAAACGAGGTTTACTTTAATTAGGTCCGTGCGAAAGCACGGGGAACCTCCCTCAAAGAACCGACACTGGCCTGGCTGAAAGATTGGCGAAGTTGTAGGGTGTAATTAATCCCGGCTAGTCTTTCCTTTTAGGGTTTGAAGGAAGATTTGATAAAACCCAGTGGGAGCCATCCTGATTAGATAAGATAACAAACAATCTGATCTTGCAGGAGCATACGCTAAAGTGTTTTCCTCTCTCTCTCTCCAGGTAGCGACCATGTCATACCCTAATAAAGATAATAATATGGATTTATTGACTGAACCCGTATGTTATACTGTGCTGGGGAACGTTGGTTCCGTTCTTTCTTATAAGAGTTATATGAATGAACAGGACATAGGGGAATACGAGGATTCCCAAGCCACCCAAATGAAGAAAGTACATAATGATGCATATTCTTCGGGTGTGTTCGTTACAGAAAACTGTTTCTCCATTTGCCCTACGTCCTGGGTATTAAATACCGGGTCAGGATCCCATATATGTAATCAGTTACATGGGCTTAGAAAAGGTAGAGAACTTGGAGAAGGTGATAAAGACATATGAGTTGGAAATGGTGCAATTGTTGCAGCTAAGACTGTCGGGGAATATCACCTTGCATTACCTACTGGTAATACTTTGGTTCTAAACGAATGCTATTACATGCCGAACCTGATATGCAACATTATATCGGTTTCTTTGTTGAGTAAAGAGGGATATAATTTTGTATTACAGAATAATGTTATGAACATTTTCCGTAACCAAAAGTTAGTTGGATCAGGAACGTTATGTAATGGCATTTATGTTCTAAATCAATCAACAGTTCTGAGTATAACAAACACACACAAGAGGAAGAGTTCAGATTTGAACGAATCCTTCTTGTGGCATTGTAGACTAGGTCACATCAATGCGACACGACTTGCTAAGTTGCATAAAGATGGATATTTGAAATCGTTCGAATTTTCATCTTATGACACTTGCCAGTCATGTCTCAAATGCAAGATAACCAAAACTCCGTTTACGGGACACGGAGAAAGAGTTATCGAACTCTTGGGACTGATACATAGTGATGTATGTCCCATGTCTACACATGCCAGGGATGGTTCTTCGTACTTCATTACATTCACTGACGATCTCTCTAGATACGGATATGTGTTCCTGATGAAACACAAATCATAAGCTTTTGAGAAATTTAGAGAATATAAACAAGAAGTCGAGAACCAAACCGGAAAAAGTATTAAAATCCTTCGATCTGATCGAGGAAGTGATACTTGAGCAATGAATTCCTGGACTTCCTAAAAGAGAATGGGATTCTCTCTCAGCTGACTCCTCCATATACACTACAGCACAACGGTGTATCGGAACGGAGGAACCGCACCCTATTAGATATGGTGCGCTCTATGATGAGCACAGCTGAGTTACCTATTTCCTTCTAGGGATATGCGCTGGAGACAGCAGCATACCTATTGAATCAAGTTCCATCTAAATCTGTACCTACCACACCATATGAGATATGGAGTGGGAAGAGGCCATATCTTAAACGAGTTAAGATATGGGGATGTCCAGCCTATGTCAAAAGACAAAATCCGGATAAGCTCGAGGCACGGTCAGTTCTTTGCAAGTTTGTGGGATATCCAAAGAACTCATATGGGTATTTTTTCTACCACAGTGAGGAACAAAAAGTGTTTGTTGCTCAACACGCCACCTTTTTAGAAAAGGAATTCCTTGAAAAAGAAATTAGTGGCAAAGTGGTAGAGCTGGAAGAGGTTCCAGATACACAAACCGTAACTGAAGATTTAGTGGAACCAGAAGATTCAGTAGCTCCTAATGAACCTCAGCCTCTCCGCCAATCTAGTAGGGTTCCTCGCCAACCTAAGAGATACTACGGTTTTCTTATGGATGGTGGGAGCGAGGATTGCATCATGGAGGATGATGACCCAACTAGCTTCGAGCAGGCCATCACGAGTAGGGACTCAGTGAAATGGCTGGATGCAATGCGGTCCGAGATGGAATCCATGTACACCAACAAAGTGTGGACTTTGGAAGTTGCTCCTAAAGGGGTAAAACCCATTGGGAGCAAGTGGATCTTCAAGAAAAAACTTGGTGTAGATGGGAAAGTGGAGACTTTCAAAGCTAGACTTGTTGCAAAGGGTTTTCGTCAAAGACCAGGTGTGGACTATGACGAAACCTTTTCTCCAGTGGCTATGCTTAAATCCATCCGGATCATGCTTGCCATCGCTGCATATCATGATTACGAAATCTGGCAAATGGATGTTAAGACCGCCTTTCTAAACGGTGATTTAGAAGAGTGCGTGTACATGACTCAGCCAGAGGGCTTCGTAGACAGTAGGAGCAGCGGGAAGGTGTGCAAGCTGCTTAAATCCATTTATGGATTAAAGCAAGCATCGCGGAGTTGGAACATCTGCTTTGACGTCGTTATCAAAGAGTTTGATTTCGTCAAAAACCCAGATGAACCTTGTATTTACAAGAACGTGGCAGGGAGTAAGGTTGTCTTCCTCGTATTGTACGTGGACTACATACTCTTGATAGGAAATGATATTCCTATGCTGCAATCAGTCAAGCTCTTCTTATCACAAAGATTCTCAATGAAAGATCTTGGTGATGCCTCCTGCATATTGGGAATTAGGATCTATAGAGATAGATCCAAACGAATATTGGGATTGTCCCAATCCAGGTACATTGACACCATACTAAAGAAGTTTAGTATGGAAGAATCCAAGCGTGGGAACTTGCCCACGATCTCTGGAGTCACCCTCTCCAAAGAGATGTCTCCCAAGACTGATTTGGAGAGAGCTCGCATGCAAGGGATACCCTATGCTTCGGCTGTAGGCTCTATCATGTATGCGATGCTATGTACCAGACCCGATG
Source organism: Agapanthus africanus (assembly GCA_030015575.1). NCBI lineage: Eukaryota > Viridiplantae > Streptophyta > Magnoliopsida > Asparagales > Amaryllidaceae > Agapanthus > Agapanthus africanus. The sequence goes on from CM057340.1 coordinate 365,694,694, forward strand.
TATCATACTCACTAAGTGTAGTGAGTAGGTATCAAGCTGATCCTGGAGAGAGTCACTGGACAGCTGTGAAGAGCATTCTCAAGTACTTACGAAGGACTAAAGAGATGCTCTTGGTGTATGGTAACGGAGAACTCCAAGTGGAGTCCTTTACCGATTCAAGCTTCCAGAGTCACTCGGGATTTGTCTTTACCCTTTACGGAGGAGCGGTTAGCTGGAAGAGTTCCAAGCAGGAAACCATGGCAGACTCGACGATGGAGGCTGAATACATCGCTGCCAACGATGCTGCTAAAGAGGCTGTCTGGATCAAGAAGTTCATTACTGAACTTGGAGTGGTTCCATCCATTGAGCATCCAATACCTTTGTATTGCGATAACAATGGAGCAGTGGCTTTGTCCAAGGAACCCAGGTCCCATCAGCGATCCAGGCATATTCTGAGGCGGTATCACCTGATCCGGGAGATAGTTGATCGCCGGGAAATCGAGGTCAGGAGGGTTGACACGAAGAATAACACAGCGGATCCACTCACGAAGGCCATTCCCCAGATACGGTTTGAGAGACTCTTCGGGATGCTCGGTATACGATACTACAGCAGTTGGCCCTAGTGCAAGTGGGAGATTGTTAGTTGTATGTATGCCCTAGAGGCCAGTATTGTACAGATGATGTATATTTTATTGGATGCTTGGACATATATAGAGATGACTTTCTTGCTCGATATGATAGTATGCTATCTGGTTACTCTTTATCTTAATATGTATACTAGTCTCTTTATACTGTCTTATAGTTACATGTTGGTAAAGCCCTTAGGATGTGTACTTGACTACCTGGACAATGATGCAGATCATACTAGTGGGGACATGGTAGTCCATAAGTACATCCTTCAACGTCCCTAGTCATGGGTATATCGAGACGGGGCATCGATATACCAGTGTAGACTAGCGTATACGCTTCTCGACCCATGAGATGGGCGATGGATGATCCCATATCCATTTATGTTTGACATCAGAGATGGTATACGGGTGCTCAGTGGAGACTGGGTACACTGGACGGACTCGCCGAGAACTCCCAGATGGTATTATACCTCACGTCAGATGGCAGTTCTCTGGTGACACTTGTGCATGTTAGTCTGTAGACCCGAGATCGTCATAGAGTCTTGTGTGATTCCCACTGTACTTTGATTTCCACCTTACCATGTCTATGAGGGCGTGCAAAACCGTGGTTTTTGGGTACAGTCCCGAGTCACATGGAGGCAATGAGCGATAGGAGAGGTTTCGTCTCTCCCGGTATTGGGGGTTGATGTTGCGCTGTGCTCGATTGGCCATAACAGGGAAGTCCCTGGCCAGGGCTGATTCAGAGATTTGCTGGTAAGTGTTACCAGTAGTTTCTTGACCCGTTATAAGCCTCACATCGGCACGACTTATCGGTTATTGGGGTCTGACGTTTACCACCCCTAGACTTGATATGCGACATATCAGGCGAGGAGACCGGATTGCAGGGTAGTGTCACCGATTGGCTCGACGGGAGTTGTAGCAGGTTCGCTTGTTCTCTTCTGATTGCTCAATACCCGGGCGGCCGTTACGTTTAGCTGACCGCTTGCGGCTTGGGGGTGTTTGATATGATCATCACCCACTGCCGGCGTATTGACGAGTCTCAGAGTCCCACAATGGAGTTTCCTAGTCCAGGCGAAACGTTGTGGTGCGCGTATGCGATATGCGCAAGGACCCGATTAAAATGCGCGCATAGGATACCGTATATTGATCGGGCGGCTTGCTTTTGGTAGGGGTCGTATGTGATATGGCCGGATTGATAAATCAAGTGTTGATTTATCATTTAACCATTAGATTCTCACTAGAAATCCTTTCTTGTTTCTATGGATGTATGGATGCATGTATGCATTCCTTTTTGATTCATGCACATATGGATGTACATATACACATACATACATACATACATACATCATGGTTGCTTATAGAATGAGAATGGTGGAAATATAAGAATCACACCATGGTTATTATATGGATTTTTCATTGCTTTTGAATTAAAACAAAAAGGGAAAAGAAAAAGGGTTAAATGATAGAATGTTTCTACACTCTTCTTCACTTTACCATGCTCACCTACCTTTTAACCCATGATTTATTTTCCTTTTGTGCTTTTAACTCCATTGCAATAATATCTATATAATTAACCATGGTTTGAAATGAGAGATGAAAAATATATATACTTATATTTTCATTTTTCAAGTAAGAGTTTTTCTTCTCTCCTTCTAAAAGGCCATCATCTTCATCAACCTCTCTCATTTTGCTCTCTAGATTTTTGTAGGGAGCAATATAATCATCAAGTTAGGAATTTGAAGTGAGAAAGGGAACCACAACACCATTCTACACAAGTCTAGCCCACTTGTTTGGAGTGTTAGCTTGATTTCGTTCACTTGATCGGATAAAGTTGCAAGCTTAGACAAAGCGAACTCCGGGTGGATCATCGGTGACCTCGAGGAGTTCAAGCGGAGCTTTTTCAAACCCTAAGTAGCCGAGGGGTCTAGCGTAGGGAGCTACAAAGGTTGTACTCTCTAAACCCTAGCTTTTCTTTTCATATGTTGATGTGAATCTTTTTGAAACCCTAATTTTTCTAGGAACGATCCGATGCTTGTTAGCTTAGCACCCTAAAAATGCATTCTTTGGTTCCTGTGATGCTTCCAAACCCTTCATGAGGTGCTAGGCTAAACCAACATACTATATATAGTATCTATCTCAACATATCAAATGATCACATCACAGATATCGCAGCAGAAGAAACATATGAAATTTTGGATATACTAGTGTAGGGTTCCTAGGCACTCTATAGAGGTCTCACAAGGCATCAACCATACCAATTTCAATTTTATGGGTGCCGAGAAACCCTAATACGGATCGTTGACTAGAAATTTAGGCGATAAACGAAACTAGTTAACATCTTAACTAAAGGAGAGAGGCTACAACCTTTGTAGATCCGGTTCTCCACTTCCTTAGCTCCACGTAGGTGTCCTCTCGCTGTCCATCTCGAATCGCGAACTCAAACGTCGGCTTCATCGGAGAATTGGGCGGACTAGGTCGTCGGCTTCATGCCGAAGATGATCTACGTCGAGGCATCACAAGTTCAAGCTCCGACTTCACAAATTTGTGAAACTTGTGAAGAAAACACCCAAAACAACTTGGTAAGAGGTAGAGGGTGAAGAAATAGGAGGTGGGTTCACTTTAGAATTGGATTTCTCACTTTAGATCTCAAGTTGCCATTGATGGCATCAAGCTTTCTATCTTGAAGAAGAAGATCAAGAAGAAGAAAGAATATGATAAGTTTTTGTTAAAAGAATAATAAAAATCAATACTTATCATCTTCTAACCTTGGTTAAGTGTAGAGAATAGACCATGGTCAAATGAGAATGGTTAGGGTTAAGCATGAAGACAAAAGGGTCACATTAGTCAAAGCTTCATGAAGCTTCATGAAAGAAACAAACCATTTTGTTTTCTTTTATTTATTTATCAAGAACGAATAGATAAATAAATAAGTATATAAATCAAAACCCTAACTATTATCAGAACCATGGTTTAAGTCTTAACACAAAACCAATTAAATATGTATCATCATACATGATACAATCAAGTGCACACAAAAGCATATCATATATACAATGTGCACTTCAAGTGAGAAAATCCTTTTAAAATGAACCAATACTAGTTAATGCAAATTAATATATCAAATATACAATTATACATTAAATCATTAAATCAACACTTGATTCAATGATCCGGTCATGTCGCACATAACCGACTAGTATACAATGTATCGATTTATCGAATCAATGATTCGATAACTAGGTTATATCGCATACAACCAATGGAAACATTCATCGCGAGAATGAAATACGGTATCACATACACGTATTATTCTCGATCCCGCACATATCTCATATGCGCTCCTATTTCGTTTTGCTTGAGGCAGGAAACCTCAGTGTAGGACTCTAAAGACTCGTCAATACGCCGGTAGCAGATGATGATCATATCAAGCACCCACAAGCCGCAAGCGGTCTGCTAAACGTAACGGCCATCCGGATATTGAGCGATCAGAAGATCGACGAGCTAGCCCGCTCACACTCCTGTGAATCCAACCAGTAACACTTACCGTACAGTCCGGTCTGTTCGTCTGATATGTCGCATATCAAATCTAGGGGTGGTAAACGTCAGACCCCAATAACCGATAAGTCGTGCCGATGTGAGGCTCATAACGGGTCGAGAAACTACTGGTAACACTTACCAGCAAATCTCTGATCAGCCCTGGCCAGGGACTTCCCTGTTACGGCCAATCGAGCACAGCGCAACATCAACCCCCAATACCGGGAGAGACGAAACCCCTCCTATCGCTCATTGCCTCCATGTGACTCGGGAATGTACCTAAAGACCACCGTTTTGCACGCCCTCATGGACGTGGTAAGGTGGAGATCAAAGCACAGCGGGAATCACACAAGACTCTATGACGATCTCGGGTCTACAGACTAACCTGTACAAGTGTTACCTGAGAACTGCCATCTGACGTGAGGTATAATACCATCTGGGAGTTCTCGGCGAGTCCGTCCAGTGTACCCAGTCTCCACTGAGCACCCGTATACCATCTCTGATGTCAAACACCAATGGATATGGGATCATCCATTGCCCATCTCATGGGTCGAGAAGCGTATACGCTAGTCTACACTGGTATATCGATGCCCTGTCTCGATACACCCACGACTAGGGACCTTGAAGGATGTACTTATGGACTACCATATCCCCACTAGTATGATCTGCATCATAGTCCAGGTAGTCAAGTACACATCCTAAGGGCTTTATCAACATGTAACTATAAGACAGTTTAAAGAGACAAGTGTACATGTTAAAATAAAGAGTAACCAGATAGCATACTATCATATCGAGCAAGAAAGTCATCTCTATATATGTCCAAGCATCCAATATAATATACATCATCTGTACAATACTGGCCTCTAGGGCATACATACAACTAATAATCTCCCACTTGCACTAGGGCCCGCTGCTGTAGTATCGCATACCGAGCATCCCGAAGAGTCTCTCAAACTGTATCTGGGGAATGGCCTTCGTGAGTGGATCCGCCGTGTTGTTCTTCGTGTCAACCCTCCAGACCTCGATCTCCCGGCGATCAACTATCTCCCGGATCAGGTGATACCGCCTCAGAATATGCCTGGATCACTGATGGGACCTGGATTCCTTGGCCAAAGCCACCGCTCCATTGTTATCGCAATACAAAGGTATTGGATGCTCAATGGATGGAACCACTCCAAGTTCAGTAATGAACTTCTTGATCAAGACAGCCTCTTTGGCAGCATCGTTGGCAGCGATGTATTCAGCCTCCATCGTCGAGTCTGCCACGGTTTCCTGCTTGGAACTCTTCCAGCTAACCGCCCCTCCGTAAAGGGTAAAGACAAAGCCCGACTGCGACTTAGAGTCGTCCTTATCACTCTGGAAGCTCGAATCGGTAAAGGACTCCACTTGGAGTTCTCCGTTACCATACACCAAGAGCATCTCTTTAGTCCTTCGCAAGTACTTGAGAATGCTCTTCACAGCTGTCCAGTGATTCTCTCCAGGATCAGCTTGATACCTGCTCACTACACATAGTGAGTACGCTACATCGGGTCTGGTACATAGCATCGTATACATGATAGAGCCTACAGCCGAAGCATAGGGTATCCCTTGCATGCGAGCTCTCTCCAAATCAGTCTTGGAAGACATCTCTTTGGAGAGAGGACCCCAGAGATCGTGGGCAAGTTCCCACGCTTGGATTCTTCCATACTAAACCTCTTTAGTATGGTGTCAATGTACCTGGATTGGGACAATCCCAGTATCCGTTTGGATCTATCTCTATAGATCCTGATCCCCAATATGCGGGAGGCATCACCAAGATCTTTCATTGAGAATCTTTGTGATAAGAAGAGCTTGACCGATTGCAGCATAAGAATATCATTTCCTATCAAGAGTATGTCGTCCACGTACAATACGAGGAAGACAACCTTACTCTCTGCCACCTTCTTGTAAATACAAGGTTCATCTGGGTTTCTGACGAAATCAAACTCTTTGATAACGACGTCAAAGCAGATGTTCCAACTCCGCGATGCTTGCTTTAATCCATAAATGGATTTAAGCAGCTTGCACACCTTCCCGCTGCTCCCACTGTCTACGAAGCCCTCTGGCTGAGTCATGTACACGCACTCTTCTAAATCACCATTTAGAAAGGCGGTCTTAACTTCCATTTGCCAGATTTCGTAGTCATGATATGCAGCGATGGCAAGCATGATTCGGATGGATTTAAGCATAGCCACTGGAGAAAAGGTTTCGTCATAGTCCACACCTGGTCTTTGACGAAAACCTTTTGCAACAAGTCTAGCTTTGAAAGTCTCCACTTTCCCATCTACACCAAGTTTTTTCTTGAAGATCCACTTGCTCCCAATGGGTTTTACCCCTTCAGGAGCAACTTTCAAAGTCCATACTTTGTTGGTGTACATGGATTCCATCTCGGACCGCATAGCATCCAGCCATTTCACTGAGTCCCCACTCGTGATGGCTTGCTCAAAGCTAGATGGGTCATCATCCTCCATGATGCAATCCTCACTACCACCATCAATGAGAAAACCGTATTATCTCTCAGGTGGACGAGAAACCCTACTAGATTGACGGAGAGGCTGGGGTTCGTCGGTTACTACCGAATCTTCTGCTTCTACTAAATCTTCAGTTATAGTTTGTGTTTCTGGAACTTCTCCCAGTTCTACCTCAGAGCCATTAATCTCTTTTGCAAGAAATTCCTTTTCTAAAAAGGTGGCATGTTGAGCAATAAACACTTTTTGTTGTTCACTGTGGTAGAAAAAATATCCATTTGAATGTTTAGGATATCCCACAAACTTACATAGAACTGACCCTGCCTCGAGTTTGTCTGGATTTTGCCTTTTGACATAGGCCAGACAACCCCATATCTTAACTCGTTTAAGACATGGTCTCTTCCCACTCCATATCTCATATGGTGTGGTAGGTACAGATTTAGTTGGAACTTGATTCAATAGGTATGCTACTGTCTCAAGCGCATACCCCCAGAAGGAAATAGGTAACTCAGCTGTACTCATCATAGAGCGCACCATATCTAATAGGGTGCGATTTCTCCGCTCCGATACACCGTTGTGCTGTGGTGTATAAGGAGGAGTAAGCTGAGAGAGAATCCCATTCTCTTTTAGATAATCTAGGAACTCATTGCTTAAGTATTCTCCTCCTCGATCAGATCGAAGGATCTTAATACTTTTACCTGTTTGTTTTTCTACTTCGTGCTTATATTCTCTGAATTTCTCAAAAGCTTCAGACTTGTGTTTCATCAGGAACACATGTCCAAATTTAGAGAGATCGTCAGTGAATGTAATGAAGTAGGAAGAACCGTTCCTGGCATGCGTAGACATGGGACCGCATACATCACTATGTATCGGTCCTAAGAGTTCATTAACTCTTTCTCCGTGTCCACTAAACGGAGCTTTGGTCATTTTTCCTTTGAGACATGAATGGCAAGTATCATAAGATGATAATTCAAAAGAATTCAAATAACCATCCTTATGTAACTTAGCCAGTCGTGTCGCATTGATATGACCAAGTCTACAGTGCCACAAGTAGGATTCGTTCATTTCTGAACTTTTCCTCTTGTGTGTGTTTTGTATATTGAGGACTGTATTCTGATTTAGAATGAATATGCCATTATGTAACGAGCCTGATGCAATCAGCTTTTGATCTTGGAATATGTTCATAACATTATCCTTTATTACAAAATTATATCCTTCTTTACTTAATAAAGAAACTGATATAATGTTGCACATCATGTTCGGTATATAATAGCACTCATTTAGAATCAGTGTATTACGACTTGGCAATACAAGGTGATATTCGCCAACAGCTTTGGCTGCAATACTTGCACCGTTCCCTACTTGAACGGAATGATCACCTTTTCCCAGTTCTCTACCTTTACGTAGCCCATGTAACATTTTACATATGTGGGATCCTGATCCGGTATCTAATACCCAGGACGTAGGGTGAACTGAGAAACAGTTCTCAATGACAAACACACCCGAAGATGATGCATCAACATGCATGTTCTTCTTTTGGGCGGTGTGAGAATCCAGATATTCTCCTGTTTCCTGTTCATTCTTATAACACTTATAAGATAGAACGGGTTCAACGTTCCCCTGCACAGTATAACATGCGGGTTCAGTCAATACATCCATATTATTATCTTTATTAGGGCATGAAATGGTCGCTACCTGGAGAGAGAGAGAAGAAAACACTTTAGCGTATGCTCATGCAAGATCAGATTGGTTATTATCTTATCTAATCAGGATGGCTCCCACTGTTTTTTATCAAATCTTCCTTCAAACCCTAAAAGGAAAGACTAGCCGGGATTAATTACACACTACAAGTTCGCCAATCTTTCAGCCAGGCCAGTGTCGGTACTTTGAGGGAGGTCCCCCGTGCTTTCGCACGAACCTAATTAATGTAAAACCTCGTTTTCCCAGAGGCGTAACCCCGTTGACACCTTTCTAGACACCTACTTGATAAGCTAATTGCAATGTGAAAAACTCTCCCAGGAGTAACTCTTACTCGCAGCGGGTATCGGGATCCAACTATCTCATAGAAGGTATGCCATCTCATTGCAAATTTCAACACTTGAAATTTCCGATAATATTTTGCCCCTAGTGTGCCATGACCTTGACAGAGGTCAACAAACTATAGTGCACTAGTCAAGTTTAACCCATCATTTCTTGATTGAATCAAACCCACTCGCACGACCCTTGACAGAGGTCAACAAGGTCATATGAATACCCTAATCCAATCTGCATCATATGCATAAGCAGATAAATACTAGTTAGCTACCGCACACTACACCTTGACAGAGGTCAACAAACGCAGCATGAATACTAAATAGTCTTTATCTGAAATGACGGAGGGCTACGACAGGTTTTTCTGAAAACCTATTGCGTAATGAACTTGATATCGTTGTAGAATCAAATGAAGTTTTGAAATGGAGTGATTTTGAGGCTTTTTCTAGTTTTGCTAAAGGGGTCACTCCCGGTAAAGGGATCGTCGGCCCTTTCCTCGTCGAATGAGGTGCGGGATATATCATATATATCACTGTGCAAAGCAGAAACTATAGAAGCAATCAAAAGCAAACCGAGTGTGTAGCATCTGCCAGTTATCGCTAAAGGAGTCACTCCCGGTGAAGGGACCTCGGTCCTTTCCTCATCGAATAAGGTGCAGGGTATATCATATATACCGCTATGCAAAGCAAGAACTGTAGCTACCTGTTTTGTTTAAAATTTGATTCTACAACATCTTAGGTTTCTTTTCTTTCATTAATCACATTAATGAAGTCCCATCATTTAAATACCTAAACATCACAGATAAATACGACGTACACTTATGCCATCCGCATTCGCCTCGATGTCCCCTCGTGCACCGTTAGGTTAGGTAACTAACGACAGAGCAGGGCAGGGCTAGTGCGGGTGCAAAACATAAGTAACGTCTATATAATATATCATATATACTATATACTGTATCTATCACAGAACATCACATGATCACATCACAGATATCGCAGCAGAAGAAACATATGAAACATTGGATATACTAGGACGTCCGTGTTTTCAATACGAGCCAGTATAAAACACGGATTCCACGGTCGTGATGAATAGCCAATCCCACACCCCTAGACCCCTACGAGAGCGGCAAGCAACCCTGCCAATTCTAGGGTTAGGAGACCCGGACTCGACTCCTCGAGTTGGTCTCCCACTGGACCCCAGAACCCGATTACTTGTGCTCCCCTCCTTGGGTATATCCTAATGCGGAAAAGTAAATAATATACAAAAGGCGACGACTTCCGCTACCTGGAAGTGCCCCAATAAAAGAATATTACATACAAGTTTTTACATGAATGAAAATGAAAAACACTCATCTTGTTGGATATATGTATGCCCTAGAGGCCATTATGTGATAGTGGATGTATCTATACATGTATATATATTCAGTTTGCATTCTTGCTCGACATGATAGTATGCTATCTGGTTCTTCTTTATCTGACATGTTTATTTGATCATGCTTCTATTCATTCATACATGCTGATAAAGCCCTGAGGATATCGGCTTGACTACTCTGATTATGATGGAGATCATACTAGTGGGACATCTGTAGTCTATAAGCATATCCTGGAACGTCCCTAGTCGTAGGTATATCGAGACGGGGCATTGATATACCAGAGTAGACTAGCGTATATGATACTAGACCCATACGATGGGCGATGAATGTTCCCACATTCATCGATGTTTGACATCAAGATCATATACGGGTGCTCAGTGGTGACTGGGTACACTGGACGGACTCACCGAGAACTCCTATATGGAATTATATCTATCATCGGATAGCAGTTCTCAGGTGACACTGGTACAGGTTAGTCTGTAGACCCGAGATCGTCATAGAGCCTTGTGTGTTCTCCCACTGTACTTTGATTACCATCCTACCACGGCTCTACTGAGTCGTGCAAGCAGGTGGCCGTTGGGTACAGTCCCGAGACACACGAAGGCAATGAGCGATAGGAGGGGTTTCGTCTCTCCCGATATTGGGAGTTGATGCTGTACTGTGCCCGACTGGTTATAACAGCAAGTCCCTGGCCAGGGCTGCTGAGATTTGCTGATAAGTGTTATCAGTAGTTTCTCGATCTATTATAGACCATTCACTGGCACGACTTGTTGAGTTATTGGGGTCGACGTGACCATCCCTAGGCTCGATATGAAGCATATCTGACGAAGAGACCGGACTGTACGGTAGTGTTGCCGGATGGCTCGACGGGAGTTATAGCAGGTTCGCTTGTTGTCTTCTGATCGCTCAATACCCGGGTGGCCGTTACGTTTAGCTGACCGCTTGCGGCTTGAGGGTACTTGATATGATCATTACCCTCTGCCGGCGTATTGACGAGTCTTAGAGTCCCACAAAGGAGTTACCCAGTCCAGGCGAAACGTTGTGGTGTGTGTATGCGATATGCGCATGCACCCGATTGAAATGTGCGTATATGATACCGAACATTGATCGGGTGAACTTGTTTTGGTGGGGTCATATGAGATATGACCGGAGTGATAAATTAAGTGTTGATTTATCATCTAACCATTAGTATTCTCACTTGAAACCTTTCTAGGGTTTGATGGATGTATGCATGCACGCATGTGTTTCTTTCTTCTTTTCTAGTTTTATGCACATGTAGATGTGCATACATGTATACATACATACACCCATCCATCATGGTTGATTGCATATGAAAATGGTGGCAATATAAGACTCACACCATAGATTAAATAATAGATTATTATTTAATTTTGGTTTTAAAGTAAAATGAAAAAGGAAAAGATAAACATTCTTGCTTCTACATTCTTCTTCTAACCTAACCTATCTCAACTACCACTAACCAAGGGTTATCCTTCTCTTTATCATTTAAAACCCAAGTGAAATTAACTATCTATGATTTAATCATGGTTGAAGTTAAGAAGGAAATAAATATATATAGTGATATATATTTCTTTTTCTTTTTAACTCAAGGTTATCTTTTATACCTCTTGTTCATTTTAGCCACCATCTTCATCCTCCTTCATCTCTTCCTCTCTAGTCTTTTCTAGTGAGCTAAATACAACTAAAGAAAGGTTTTTGAAGTGAGATTCCAAACCACAACATCATTCTACTCAAGTCTAGCCGACTTGATTAGAGTGTTTCCTTCGGTTTTCCAAAGTAGCGAGCTTGGACGGAGTGCTCCGTGGTGGATCGCCGTGGACGCAAGGGAACTTCAAGAGGACCTCGATTCAACACCCAAGACACCAAGGAGTCCAACAAAGGGGAGCTACAAAGGTTGTAGCCTTCAAACCCTTATCTTTACTAGCTTAAAGTTTCATAACCCTAATTTTCTAGGATCGATCCCTTCGCATGTTAGTTTAGCACCTTAAAAATTATAACTTTGGGTCATGTGATGCTTCAAAACACTTCATAGGGTGCTATACTAACCTTTCATTGGTATCAGAGCCGACCTAGAACATTAGGCGACGTTTTTACGAAGTGATAACCCCGATCGGACAAAAATACGGTATTTTTAGGTGCTCTCTGGAAATTTTCTAAAATTTGATAATTTGCAGAATTAAAAATATGTAAAAAATACAGCAGGAAATAATAAGAGTTACGGTACAAAATTTTTCCAGTGAACAGTGATTCTCGCCGCGGAAACGCGGCCTAAGCTTGCTAAGGCCGCGGTTCCGCGGCCGTATATATGTATTGATGAATACTTTTTGTACAGTAATTCATGAATCTGCTTGTATAAATTTTTGGATATTTTTAATCTGTATTTGGTTTTGAAAAATTCTGGAGATGGTTTTGAACACGTCATTTCGATCGGGATTTTTATTTCGTAGCTTTTCCGGGTAAACTAGAAAGTATTGAAGTGTTTGAACGAGTATCATTTACTCACTATTCACGGGGTTTAAATACTTTGGAGATACGTGCAAGTCTTTTTGCGGTGGTCCCTCTAGAAGACAACAAACCTTAACTCGATTATGTGACCGTCTCGAACTACCCTTTGAACCTTAGGGTTTGGGACAGTACGGCGTGCCACATGTGAGACGTTGGCTTGACCCTTCTACGGCTGGACCGCTACTACTGTGTCACACTCCGGATTTTTTAACCCTGCTCAAGTGTTGAGCTTTAGTGAATCTTGGGTGCTTGATCGTTCGTTCGAAAACTTTAATACTGTCTGTTTGTCTGGAATGTGATACAATATGTGGAATTCATATAGCGTAGGCATGAAATACGAAATATGTGATATTTCGCATTTATGATGTCTAAAAGGAATCTGGATTCCAAATATTGTAGTTTTACACTTTCTTTTCTGTGACCGTAAGTGTAGTATGTTAGATATCGCCGGTTTCGTTGCTATACATCAACGACAATCGGGGTACGCATACTTACTTACGTTGATGATATGTGATATTATGTGTTGCTGAGATATGATGTGCAGGATTGTCGCGATCGAATAGCCGGGGGGTTTTTGTGAGATGAGAGTTTTATATTTTCATTCATGTAAATTCAAATGTAATATTCTTTTATTTGGGGCACTTCCAGGTTGCGGTTGTGTCACCAGTGTTGTATATTATTTACTTTTCCGCATTAGGATGGACCCAAGGAGGGGAGCACAGGTGACCGGGTTCTGGGGTTCAGTGGGAGGCCATCTCGAGGAGTCGAGACCGGGTCTCCTAAACTCCAGAATTGGTAGGGTCACTTGCCGCTCTCGTAGGGGTCCAGGGTGTGGGCTTGGCTATTCATCGCGACTGTGGAATCCGTATTTTCTATTCTGGCTAAATACTAAATACGGACGTCCTAGGATATCCCATGTTATATCTATGTTTCTGCTGCCTGTGTTCTATGATATCTGAGACGAATGACATATTATATATATGATATATAGTAGACGTTGCTTATGTTTTACACCCGCGCTAGTCCCGTCCCGGTATGCCATTAGTTAAGTAACCTAACGGTGCATAACGGAACATTGCGGCGAATGCGGATGGCATAAGCGTACGTGTTATTTTCGTTTCTTTTCTGTGATTGGCTTAAGAACTTAAATGATGGGATTACATTAATGTGATTAATGTAAAGAAAATAAACCTAAAAAGATGTTGTAGAATCGGATTTGAAAACCACTCGGCTATTTATGAAAAAGCTATATTTCAAAACTGCGGAGCTTAAGCCACTCCTTTTGAAAACTATTTGATTCTACAACGATATCAAGTTCAAAGCATTAAAGATTTTCTTAAAAATCATTCGCAACCCTCCGTCATTTTAGGAAGTAGAGTACTTAGTATTCGTGCTACGTTTGTTGACCTTAGCCAAGGCGTAGTGTACGGTAGCTAAGTGATGTCTTCCTACAAACGCATATGATGCAGATTAATTAGGACGGGCATATGACTTTGTTGACCTTAGCCAAGGGTCATGTGAACGGGTCTAAATTAATCAAGAAATGACGGGTTGAGCTTGACTAGTGCTCGTGATTTGTTGACCTTAGCCAAGGTCACGGGTATTAGGGGTAAAAACCACATCGGGAATTTCAATAGTTGAAATTTGCAATGAGATTGCATACCTTCCATATGATGGTTGGATCCCGATCCCACTGTGGGCAATAGTTGCTCCTAGGAGAGTTTTACAGTTTACAATTAGCTAACTCATTAGGTGTCTAGAAAGGTGTTAACGGGGCTCCGCCTCTGGGAAAACGAGGTTTACTCTAATTAGGTCCGTGCGAAAGCACGGGGAACCTCCCTCAAGTACCGACACTGGCCTGGCTGAACGGTTAGCGAAGTTGTAGACTGTAATTAATCCTGGCTAGTTTTTCTTTTTAAGGTTTGAAAGAAAAACTCGATAAAAGCAGTGGGAAACATCGATTAGACAAGATAATAAACCAATCTAATCTATGCAAGAGCTTTCGCTGAATGTATTATTTTCTCTCTCTTAATGGCAGATACCAATGACTGGACTTAAGCTTCTACTAGATAAAAACAAACTGAATGGGACCAACTATAAAGACTGGCTGAGGAATCTGAAGATCGCCTTGACTTATGATAAAGTATCATATGTCCTCACGGCTTCAGCCCCGCCCGTCCCTGGTCCAAAATCCTCAGTTGCGGACATTGAAGTCCGCAAGACATGGGACACTGACTGTGCCACGGCCACATGCCTCGCGCTTGCATCGATGGATAACACACATCAAAAGCAGCACGAGGACATGGACATTCACGGTATATTGCTCCATACAAAGGAGTTGTATGGGGAGCAATCCCGCGTATTACGATACGAAGCATCAAAGAAATTGTTTCAGATGCGAATGGCCCCTGGCACACCAGTAGGAGACCATGTTCTGAAGATGATAGCTCTTATAGAAGAGCTTGAGGACCTTGGATGGAAAATGGACAATGAACAATATATAGATATTATTCCGTAGTCCCTCCCCTCCACCTTTGCTCAGTTCATAGTGAACTTCAACATGCATGGCATGGAGAAGGACCTCCCTGAACTCCTTAATATGTTAAGGAGTGCAGAAAGCACTATGAAGTTAGCAAAAACTCCCGTTATGACTATTGGACAGTCTTCCTCTTCTCGCCCGAAAGCCAAGGCCAAGGGAAAGAAAAAGAAGAAACCCACTAATCCTAAGGGCGGAGTTAAAAAGGTGAAGGGAAAGGGAAAGTCCAAGGCTGGAGACTCGGGGAAAGGCGAATGTTTTCATTGCCACAAGACAGGACATTGGAAGCGCAATTGCACGGAGTACTTAAGTCTCAAGAAGAAGCATGGTGATGCTTCTGCTTCAGGTGCGTTTGTGACTGAAAACTGTTTTTCTATAAACTCTGCTTCCTGGGTATTGGATACCGGTTCAGGTTCTCACATTTGCAATTCTATGCAGGGGCTGAGAAATAGCAAGGTTTTTAGGACAGGTGACCATACTCTCCGCGTTGGAAATGGTTCCAATGTACATACAGTCGCAGTGGGAGAGTATCACTTGGGGTTGCCATCTGGATGTATTTTGATTTTGAATCCATGTTATTTTGTACCAAGTATGCTATGTAATATAATATCCGTTTCTTTGTTGGACAATGAAGGATATAATTTTGTGTTGCAGAACAATGTTATGAACATTCACCTAAATCAAATGTTGGTTGGGTATGGTACGCTTAATAATGGAATATATGTCCTAAATCAACCCACAGTTTTCAGTATACAACACACTAATAAAAGAAAACTTTCAGAATTAAATGAAGCTTTTCTTTGGCATTGTAGACTTGGTCATATTAACGAAACAAGACTAAACAAGTTACATAAAGATGGATATTTAAACTCTTTTGAATATAAATCTTATGCGACTTGCCAGTCTTGTATCAAGGGTAAAATGACCAAAACTCCGTTTACCGGACACGGAGAAAGAGCTACTCAGCTCCTTGGCCTCATACATAGTGATGTATGTGGGCCAATGTCTACACAGGCTAAAGGCAGTTTTTCATACTTCATTACATTCACCGACGATTTCTCAAGATTCGGTCATGTGTTTTTATTAAAGCACAAGTCCGACGCTTTCGAGAAATTCATTGAATATAAACAAGAAGTAGAAAAACAAACCGGCTTGAGTATTAAGATGCTTCGATCAGATCGAGGTGGAGAGTATCTCAGTACAGAATTTGCAAACTTCCTAAAAGAGAATGGGATTCTCTCTCAGCTCACTCCTCCTTACATACCACAGCACAACGGTGTGTCAAAACGACGGAATAGGACCCTATTAGATATGGTCCGGTCCATGATGAGTGACGCTGAGTTACCAGTCTCGTTTTGGGGGCATGCATTGGAGACTGCAGCGTATCTGCTAAACAGGGTTCCAACCAAAGCCGTGTCTACCACGCCATATGAGATATGGAATGGGAAGAGACCATCTCTTAAGAGAATTAAGATTTGGGGTTGCCCGGCCTATGTTAAAAAGCAGAATCCGGACAAACTCGAGACACGGTCGGTCATGTGTAACTTTGTGGGATATCCAAAGAATTCTTATGGATATCTATTCTACCACAAAGAGTGTTCGTTTCTCAACATGCCACATTCTTAGAAAAAGAGTTTTTCACAGACAAAGATGATGGCAAGGTGGTAGATCTAGAAGAGGTTCTAGAGACACAAACTATAAATGACGATTTGGTTGAACCGGCTGTTGCAGCAGAAACTGAAGAACCTCGGCCACTCCGTAGGTCTGGTAGGACTTCTCGCCCATCGGAGAGGTACTACGGTTTCCTCATTAATGGTGACAGAGAAAATTGCATCATGGATGATGATGATCCTACCAGTTTTCAGCAAGCTATCACGAGTGGTGACTCTGTGAAGTGGCTGGATGCCATGAGATCCGAAATGGAGTCTATGTACACCAACAAAGTATGGACTTTGGACGTTGTACCCCCTGGGGTAAAACCTGTAGGGTGAAAATGGATCTTTAAAAGAAAGATTGGTGTAGATGGGCAGGTAGAGACCTATAAGGCAAGACTTGTAGCGAAAGGTTTTCGTCAAAGACCAGGTTTGGACTATGACGAAACTTTTTCGCCCGTAGCCATGCTTAAATCCATTCGGATCCAACTTGCTATTGCTGCTCACTACGACTATGAAATCTGGCAGATGGACGTTAAAACAGCATTTCTAAATGGAGATTTAGAAGAATGCGTTTATATGGATCAGCCAGAGGGCTTCATTGACAGTGGGAGCAGCGAAAAAGCATGTAGACTGCTTAAATCCATATATGGGTTAAAGCAGGCATCTCGGAGTTGGAACATCTGTTTCGATGATGTTATCAAAGAGTTTGATTTCATCAAAAATCCAGATGAACCTTGTATTTATAAGAAGGCTGTAGGAAGAGTGTCGCATTCCTCGTATTGTACGTGGATGATATTCTTCTGATAGGAAATGATATTCCTATGCTACAGTCGGTCAAATCATTCTTATCACTAAGGTTCTCCATGAAGGACCTGGGTGATGCCACATACATCCTGGGCATAAGGATCTATAGGGATAGATCCAAAAAGTTATTGGGACTGTCCCAAACCAGGTACATCAACACCATCCTAAAGAGGTTTAGTATGGAAGACTCCAAGCGGGGTGCCTTACCCGCTTGCCATGGAGTCACTCTCTCCAAGGATTCTTGTCCAAAGACCGATGAAGAGAGAGCTCGCATGAGCATTATACCTTATGCTTCGGCAGTAGGATCTATAATGTATGCGATGTTATGTACACGCCCAGATGTAGCTTATGCACTTAGTGTTGTAAGCAGGTATCAATCCAACCCAGGGGAGAACCACTGGACAGCTGTGAAGAACATTCTTAAGTACTTACGAAGGACTAAAGAATTGTTCTTGGTGTATGGTAATACAGATCTCCAAATGGAGGCCTTTACCGATTCGAGCTTCCAGAGCGATAAGGATGACAGCAAATCTATCTCAGGGTTTGTATTTACCCTCAATGGAGGGGCGGTAAGTTGGAAGAGTTCCAAATAAGATACCGTTGCAGACTCTACAATGGAAGCTGAGTACATTG
This sequence comes from Agapanthus africanus, assembly GCA_030015575.1. Lineage (NCBI taxonomy): Eukaryota > Viridiplantae > Streptophyta > Magnoliopsida > Asparagales > Amaryllidaceae > Agapanthus > Agapanthus africanus. The sequence continues at coordinate 365,712,879 of CM057340.1, forward strand.
CTGCAAATGATGCCGCCAAGGAAGCCGTCTGGATGAAGAAGTTCGTCTCGGAGCTAGGAGTAGTTCCAACCATTATTGATCCAATACCTTTGTATTGTGACAATAATGGGGCGATGGCGTTAGCCAAGGAGCCCAGATCCCATCAGCGGTCCAGACATATCCTGAGGCGCTTTCATTTGATCCGGGAGATTGTAGATCGCCGCGAGATCGAGATTAAGAGAGTAGACACAAAGAACAACGCCGCGGATCCACTCACCAAGGCCCTCCCTCAGCCACAGCATGAGCGACTTTTTGAGATGTTGGGTATGAGATACGCCAATAACTGGCCTTAGTGCAAGTGGGAGATTGTTGGATATATGTATGCCCTAGAGGCCAAAATGTGATAGTGGATGTATCTATACATGTATATATATTCAGTTTGCATTCTTGCTCGACATGATAGTATGCTATCTGGTTCTTCTTTATCTGACATGTTTATTTGATCATGCTTCTATTCATTCATACATGCTGATAAAGCCCTGAGGATATCGGCTTGACTACTCTGATTATGATGGAGATCATACTATTGGGACATCTGTAGTCTATAAGCATATCCTGGAACGTCCCTAGTCGTAGGTATATCGAGACGGGGCATTGATATACCAGAGTAGACTGGCGTATATGATACTAGACCCATACGATGGGCGATGAATGTTCCCACATTCATCGATGTTTGACATCAAGATCATATACGGGTACTCAGTGGTGACTGGGTACACTGGACGGACTCACCGAGAACTCCTATATGGAATTATATCTATCGTCGGATAGCAGTTCTCAGGTGACACTGGTACAGGTTAGTCTGTAGACCCGAGATCGTCATAGAGCCTTGTGTGTTCTCCCACTGTACTTTGATTACCATCCTACCACGTCTCTACTGAGTCGTGCAAGCAGGTGGCCGTTGGGTACAGTCCCGAGACACACGAAGGCAATGAGCGATAGGAGGGGTTTCGTCTCTCCCGATATTGGGAGTTGATGCTGTACTGTGCCCGACTGTTTATAACAGCAAGTTCCTGGCCAGGGCTGCTGAGATTTGCTGATAAGTGTTATCAGTAGTTTCTCGATCTGTTATAGACCATTCACTGGCACGACTTGTTGAGTTATTGGGGTCGACGTGACCATCCCTAGGCTCGATATGCAGCATATCTGACGAAGAGACCGGACTGTACGGTAGTGTTGCCGGATGGCTCGACGGGAGTTGTAGCAGGTTCGCTTGTTGTCTTCTGATCGCTCAATACCAGGGTGGCCGTTACGTTTAGCTGACCGCTTGCGGCTTGAGGGTACTTGATATGATCATTACCGTCTGCCGGCGTATTGACGAGTCTTAGAATCCCACAAAGGAGTTACCCAGTCCAGGCGAAACGTTGTGGTGCGCGTATGCGATATGCGCATGCACCCGATTGAAATGTGCGTTTATGATACCGAACATTGATCGGGTGAACTTCTTTTGGTGGGGTCATATGAGATATGACCGAATTGATAAATTAAGTTTTGATTTATCATCTAACCATTAGTATTCTCACTTGAAACCTTTCTAGGGTTTGATGGATGTATGCATGCATGCATGTGTTTCTTTCTTCTTTTCTAGTTTTATGCACATGTAGATGTGCATACATGTATACATACATACACCCATCCATCATGGTTGATTGCATATGGAAATGGTGGCAATATAAGACTCACACCATAGATTAAATAATAGATTATTATTTAATTTTGGTTTTAAAGTAAAATGAAAAAGGAAAGGATAAACATTCTTACTTCTACATTCTTCTTCTAACCTAACCTATCTCAACTACCACTAACCAAGGGTTATCCTTCTCTTTATCATTTAAAACCCAAGTTAAATTAACTATCTATGATTTAATCATGGTTGAAGTTAAAAAGTAAATAAATATATATAGTGATATATATTTCTTTTTCTTTTTAACTCAAGGTTATCTTTTATACCTCTTGTTCATTTTAGCCACCATCTTCATCCTCCTTCATCTCTTCCTCTCTAGTCTTTTCTAGTGAGCTAAATACAACTAAAGAAAGGTTTTTGAAGTGAGATTCCAAACCACAACATCATTCTACTCAAGTCTAGCCGACTTGATTAGAGTGTTTCCTTCGGTTTTCCAAAGTAGCGAGCTTGGACGGAGTGCTCCGTGGTGGATCGTCGTGGACGCAAAGGAACTTCAAGAGGACCTCGATTCAACACCCAAGACACCAAGGAGTCCAACAAAGGGGAGCTACAAAGGTTGTAGCCTTCAAACCCTTATCTTTACTAGCTTAAAGTTTCATAACCCTAATTTTCTAGGATCGATCCCTTTGCATGTTAGTTTAGCACCTTAAAAATTATAACTTTGGGTCATGTGATGCTTCAAAACACTTCATAGGGTGCTATACTAACATTTCACATCTCACATAAAAAACCCTGGCTATTCAAACACGACAATCCAATATAACATATCCAGCAACACATAACATCACATGTCATCAACGTAAGTAAATATGCGCATCCCAATTGTCGTTGACATATAGCAACGAAACCGGCGATATCATATATTACACTTACGGTCACAGAAAAGAAAGTGTAAAACTACAACAGTTGGAATCCGCAACCTCTTTAGACATCACATGCATAATCAAATGAAATACTTAGACATCACATGCCTAACAGTTATAAACCCCGCATTTTAGTCTCATTATCGAAAACTCTTTTCAACATCAAATGAAACTAAACCGCTAGATTTATAACATTCATTCAGTTATCTCATAACTGTTTGTGAATTCCAATTATTGTATCCCATTCCGGATAAATAGAAAATATTAAACTTTCCGATCGAACATTCGAACACCCAAGTTTTCCCGAAACCGTCCAACACATGAAATAGGTTCAAAGACATTCACTTCATGCCTCAGAACCAACGATCCAGCCGTAGAAGGGTCAAGCCAACGCCTCACATGTGGCACGCCGTACTGCCCCAAACCCGAAGGTTCAAAGGGCAGTTCAAGACGGTCACATAATCGAGTTAAGGTTTGTTGTCTTCTAGAGGGACCATCGCGTTACTTGCACTACTCATAACGTCCTTAAACTACACAAAAATTCAACACTTGGAAATTTTTCGGCAGGGGAAAAGTTGGGTATTTATATCCGGTCGAACTTTTTAACATATTCAAAAATTATCCGGAAAGTCATAGACAAGATTAGACAATCCGATCGAAACTCCGAGTCCCCAATACAACCCTAAAAATTCAACTCCTGGAAAAATATTAAAAATTCCCAGAAAACTCAGCATCATAAAATAGGAATTTCTGTGCAAAAATGAAATGATGACGTCATAAGATGGCCGTGGAACCGCCGCAGAAGCCAGGCTTCTGCCGCAGTTCCGCCGCCGTTTGGACGAATTGGGTGATCGTGTTTCACAGTAATTCTTAGAAAGTCTTGCTGAATTTTCTGCATATTTTTAATGTCGAAAAAGACCAGATTTCAGAAATTGTCCAGAGAGCATTTTAGGGTTTTGGTTTTAGGTTCGATCGGACTTCTAATTCCGTCTGCGCATCGCCTAAGGCTCTAGCTAGGCTCTGATACCATTGTAGGGTTCCTAGGCACTCTATAGAGGTCTCACAAGACATCAACCATGCCAATTTCAAATTTTATGGGTGCCGAGAAACCCTAATACGGATCGTTGACTAGAAATTTAGGCGATAAACGAAACTAGTTAACATCTTAACTAAAGGAGAGAGGCTACAACCTTTGTAGATCCAGTTCTCCACTTCCTTAGCTCCATGTAGGCGTCCTCTCGCTGTCCATCTCAAATCGCGAACTCAAACGTCGGCTTCATCGGAGAATTGGGCGGACTAGGTCGTCGGCTTCGTGCCGAAGATGATCTACGTCGAGGCATCACAAGTTCAAGCTCCGACTTCACAAATTTGTGAAACTTGTGAAGAAAACACCCAAAACAACTTGGCAAGAGGTAGAGGGTGAAGAAATAAGAGGTGGGTTCACTTTAGAATTGGATTTCTCACTTTAGATCTCAAGTTGCCATTGATGGCATCAAGCTTTCTATCTTGAAGAAGAAGATCAAGAAGAAGAAAGAATATGATAAGTTTTTGTTAAAAGAATAATAAAAATCAATACTTATCATCTTCTAACCTTGGTTAAGTGTAGAGAATAGACCGTGGTCAAATGAGAATGGTTAGGGTTAAGCATGAAGACAAAAGGGTCACATTAATCAAAGCTTCATGAAGCATCATCAAGCTTCATGAAAGAAACAAACCATTTTGTTTTCTTTTATTTATTTATCAAGAAAGAATAGATAAATAAATAAGTAAATAAATCAAAACCCTAACTATTATCATAACCATGGTTTAAGTCTTAACACAAAACCAAGTAAATATGTATCATCATACATGATACAATCAAGTGCACACAAAAGCATATCATATATACAATGTGCACTTCAAGTGAGAAAATCCTTTTAAAATGAACCAATACTAGTTAATGCAAATTAATATATCAAATATACAATTATACATTAAATCATTAAATCAACACTTGATTCAATGATCCGGTCATGTCGCACATAACCGACTAGTATACAATGTATCGATTTATCGAATCAATGATTCGATAAATAGGTTATATCGCATACAACCAATGGAAACATTCATCACGAGAATGAAATACGGTATCACATACACGTATTATTCTCGGTCCCGCACATATCTCATATGCGCTCCTATTTCGTTTTGCTTGAGCCAGGAAACCTCTGTGTAGGACTCTAAAGACTCGTCAATACGCCGGTAGCAGATGATGATCATATCAAGCACCCACAAGCCGCAAGCGGTCTGCTAAACGTAACGGCCATCCGGGTATTGAGCGATCAGAAGATCGACGAGCTAGCCCGCTCACACTCCTGTGAATCCAACCAGTAACACTTACCGTACAGTCCGGTCTGTTCGTCTGATATGTCGCATATCAAATCTAGGGGTGGTAAACGTCAGACCCCAATAACCGATAAGTCGTGCCGATGTGAGGCTCATAACGGGTCGAGAAACTACTGGTAACACTTACCTGCAAATCTCTGATCAGCCCTAGCCAGGGACTTCCCTGTTACGGCCGATCGAGCACAGCGCAACATCAACCCCCAATACCGGGAGAGACGAAACCCCTCCTATCGCTCATTGCCTCCATGTGACTCGGGACTGTACCCAAAGACCACCGTTTTGCACGCCCTCATGGACGTGGTAAGGTGGAGATCAAAGCACAGTGGGAATCACACAAGACTCTATGACGATCTCGGGTCTACAGACTAACCTGTACAAGTGTCACCTGAGAACTGCCTTCTGACGTGAGGTATAATACCATCTGGGAATTCTCGGCGAGTCCGTCCAGTGTACCCAGTCTCCACTGAGCACCCGTATACCATCTCTGATGTCAAACACCAATGGATATGGGATCATCCATTGCCCATCTCATGGGTCGAGAAGCGTATACGCTAGTCTACACTGGTATATCGATGCCCTGTCTCGATACACCCACGACTAGGGACCTTGAAAGATGTACTTATGGACTACCATGTCCCCACTAGTTTGATCTGCATCATAGTCCAGGTAGTCAAGTACACATCCTAAGGGCTTTATCAACATGTAACTATAAGACAGTTTAAAGAGACAAGTGTACATGTTAAGATAAAGAGTAACCAGATAGCATACTATCATATCGAGCAAGAAAGTCATCTCTATATATGTCCAAGCATCCAATATAATATACATCATCTGTACAATACTGGCCTCTAGGGCATACATACAACTAACAACTAGGAGGTCCGTGTTTTATTTTGAGCCTCTATAAAACACGGATTCCACGGTCGCGATGAATAGCCAAACCTACATCCCTAGACCCCTACGAGAGAAGCAAGCAACCCTACCAATTCTATAATTAGGAGACCCGGACTCGACACCTCGAGTTAGTCTCCACTGGACTCTAGAACCCGGTTACTTGTGCTCTCCTCCTTAGGTCTATCCTAATGCGGAAAAGTAAATAATATACATCAATGGTGACATCAACCTCAACCCGGAAGTGCCCCAAAAAAAGAATATTACATACATTTAATTTTACATGAATGAAAACAAAAACTCTCACCTCACATAAAAAAACCCGGCTATTCAAAACGATGCGATCCAATATAACATATCCAGCAGTACATAACTTCATATGTCATCACAGCACAGAAAAACTAGACGATGTTATACATTCCAATCGAATCATCGAACACCCAAGACTACCCAGAAAACTCAACACTTGAGCACAGTTTAAAGTAATTCAGCACACGCCACAGCACCAATAAACCAGCCGTAGAATGGTCAAACCAACGTCTCACATGTGAAACGCTAAACTACCACAAACCCTAGGGTTTAAGTGGCGGTTTTGACGGCCACATAATCGAGTTAAGGTTTACGTTCTTCTAGAGGGTCCATCGAATAACTTGCATGATCTTTGAAAGCTTTTTAACTACGGGAAAAACCCAACACTTGGAAATTTTCCCGGCAAGGGTTAATGTGGGTATTTGACATCAGATTGAACTTTTTAATAATGTCTAAAGTTACCCGAAAACAGTTAAAATACGACTACTAAACACTCCGAGTTGTTATTATAGTAAATTAACATCACATGACAATTTAGCAAGAATAAACAACACCTGAAGCACCAAAACCCATGTAACAGAACACTGTAAAAATCTGGAGGGGGGCTCGGAATTGGCCGGTGAGGGGGGTGTCGCCGGCCCAATATGCACAGAATGCCTCCAAATTTCATCAGTGTTCATGTTATCACACAATTATGATTCTGTACTTGTTTAAAAAAAATTTAGGGCTCGTTTTAAATTCGACAGAAACATGATTTTTAGCGTTTCAAGTTCGGAGTTTGTTTCGTGTTCGTAATCTAACATAATCTGTATAATTTCCTAGCTAGGCTCTGATACCACTGTAGGGTTCCACTCGACAGCAACAAGGTTTCGGGAGGCATCGTCCATACCATTTTTTAAAATTTGTCGTTAAAAGGAACTCTAAACTAGAATCGTTAACTAGAAACATAATACGGAAGTAGAAGTAAACCATTTACAACTAACTGAAAACGAAATGCAACCTTTGTAGATAGGTCCTTCACTTCAATAGCTCCTTGTTGTAGTCCCTTCGCTTCGATTGTGGTTCTCCCGGACTCATGCATGGCATCACGAGGCGAAAGGAGCGACCTTGCTTGAAGTCTTCGAGACCGAAGATGATCTACGTCGAGGGGATGCCAACTCAAGCTACTACTTCACTAACTTGAGAATTAGTGAAGCAAACACCCTAAACTAAAGTTCTAGTCTAGTAGAGGATGAGAAAATAGGAAGTGGGTTCACTTTAGAATTTCTTTTCTCACAATATTTCTCACTTTGGATCAAACCCAAGAAAGCTTTTGGCTTTGAGGAAGAAGATGAACAAATAGATGAGAATGAAAAATGATCGAGTGAGTGTGCTAACCATGGGTGAGTGGGTATCATATACTAACTCATGTAGAGACATAATCATGCCTAATTATCATGGTTAGGTTACTAAATATCTTAAGTAAAACAAAACTAGTGGACTTAGTCAAAGCATCCACAAGCTTCCACTAGCTTCATGCTTGTGCTAATTATCCACTAATTTTAGAATTACTTTAAATATCAAAACCCAACATCATAATTAGCATGGTGTAAGTCTCATACACCCATGTAGTATGTATCAACAACCATGATACAAAACAATACACAATTTAATATATATCACATATATATTAAGTTGTGCACATGTGAGAAAAACAAATGCTTAAGTGAACCAACGTTAGTTAATGTAAATTAGTATATCAAATATACAATTATACACTAAATTATCAATTCAACTCTTGACTTAATAATCTGGCTATATCACATAAAACCGACTAACATCCAATGTATCGTCTTATCGAATCAACCCTTGATTCGATGACCCGGCTATATCACATATAACCGACCGATACAAAAAGTCGTGAGAATAAAATACGGTATCATATACACGCGTTATTCTTGGTCCCGCACATATCACATATGTGCTCCTATTTCGTTTTGCCTGAGCCAGTAAAACCTCTATGTAGGACTCTAAAGACTTGTCAATACGCCGGCAGTAGGTGATGATCACATCAAGCACCCACAAGCCGTCAACAGTACTAGCTGGACGTAACGGCTACCCGGGTATTGAGCGATTAGAAGATCAGCAAGCAAGCCCGCTCCAACTCCTGCAAAAGCCTGACGATAACACTTGCCGTACTGTCCGGTCTCCTCATCTGATATGTCGCATATCATGTCTAGGGGTGGTACACGTCAGACCCCAATAACCGATAAGTCATGCTGATGCGAGGCGCATAACGGGTCAAGAAACTTCTGGTAACACTTACCATTAATTCTCTAAACCAGCCCTGGCCAGGGACTTCCCTGTTATAGCCAATCGAGCACAGCACAGCATCAACCCCCAATACCGGGAGAGATGAAACCCATCCTATCGTTCATTGCCTCCATGTGACTCGGGACTGTAGCCAAAAACCACCGTTTTACATGCCCTCTTGGACGTAGTAAGGTGGAAATCAAAGCACAGTGGGAATCACACAAGACTCTATGACGATCTCGGGTCTACATACTAACCTGTACGAGTGTCACCAGAGAACTGCCATCTGACGTGAGGTATAATACCATCTGGGAGTTCTCAGCGAGTTCGTCCAGTGTACCCAGTCTCCACTGAGCACCTGTATACCATCTCTGATGTCAAACACCAATGGTTATGGGATCATCCATCGCCCATCCTATGGGTCGAGAAGCGTATACGCTAGTCTACTCTAGTATATCGATGCCCTGTCTCGATACACCTACGACAAGGAACATTAAAGGATGAACTTATGGACTACCATAGCCCCACTAGTATGATCTGCATCATAGTCCTGGTAGTCAAGTACACATCCTAAGGGCTTTACCAACATGTAACTATAAGACAGTATCAAAAGAAAAGTATACATGTTAAGATAAAGAGCAACCAGATAGCATACTATCTATCGAGCAAGAAAGTCCTCTCTATAAATGTCCAAGCATCCAATATAATATACATCATATGTACAATACTGGCCTCTAGGGTATACATACAACTAATAGGGAGCTACCAGCCAGAGATGACCGAGCAGGGTAGCTGCTCGGTTGCCTCTTGCGAGGGCTTTGATCCTTCTGGATGGGGACTGAGCAGGGTTACTGCCCAGTTCCTCTTGTCGAGGACTTTGATCCCTGTCGGTTGTGGTAGGAAGCTACCATCCGGGGATAGCCGAGCAAGGACTCGACTGCCTCTGGGAGGACTTTGGTCCTTAGCACGGGCGGGGCTGTAAGAAGCCTGCCAAGGACCCTTGGCCGGGCAGGGTTACTGTCTGGTGCCTCTTAGCTAGGGCTTTTGTCCTGAAGGATAGCCGAGCGAGGGATCCTCGGGCACGACTGCCTCTTGGAAGGCTTTTTGATCCCTGGCGTTGCGGTAGGGAAGCTACCCGCCAGGGATAGCCGAGCAGGGTAGCCGCTTGGCTGCCTCTACAGAGGACTTCGATCCTCAGCGTTGGAGGGGCAGTAGGAAGCCCACTAAGGATACCTGGGCAGTGAATCTGCGCGGCCGCCTCTTGGTGAGGTCTCTGGCTTGCAAAGACAGAACTCTATTCAAGTTGTTCCGACGTTTCTTTATTCAAACGGGCAGTATTTTTAGAAGAACATTTACATCATCTTTGCGAAAGGAGGGGTACACAATTGTTAGCCTTGGCCTCATTGGTATGCTTGAGCTTCTCGGCATTCTAAGGCCGCGGGAGCTTGCGTCCGTCCGCGTCTTATAGGCCTAGGCTCTGCTGGGGAGCGCCTCAGAGATGAGGAAGGGACCATCCCACTTCAGGGAGAACTTGTGAAGTTGGCCTTGATCAACGAACTCGTTTCGTCATAGGACCAGGTCCCCGGTCTGGAAGGAGAGGTGCTTGACCCGAGCGTTGTAGTATCGGTCCGTTTGTCGTTGGTAAGCGGCAGCCCTGATCTGAGCCCGGTCTCTTTTTTCCAACAAGTTGTCCAGGTTGGTCCGTAGCGCCGAGGTGTTCGCATAATCATGGAAGTGCTCGACCCGATGACTGGGTAACCCGATCTCCGCTTGGACCATTGCCTCGGTCCCATAGCAGAAGCTGAAGAGGGTTTCCCCGGTGAGGGTCTTTTTTGACGTGCGCAGGGCCCATAAGACCCGGGGCAGTTCTTTGACCCAACTGCCTTGCCGCCCTACTAGGCGGGTCCGAAGACCTCTGAGAACGTCTCGGTTGGCGATTTCGGCCTGCCTGTTGCATTGGGGATGCACGACCATGGCAAACTTCATGAGGATATGGTATTCTTTGCAGAAGTCCTTCACTTTCTCGTTCTCGAAGTTCGTCCCGTGGTCGGTGATGATAGTGTAGGGTTACTAGGCACTCTAACAAGGTTCTATAAGGCATCAACCATGCCTGATTAAAATTTTAGTCGTGCCGAACAACCCTAAACAAGATCTTAGCTAGATTATTAGGGTTTCACATGCAAGTAAATATCATTTACAACTAAGTGAATATGAAATACAACCTTTGTAGATTGGTCCTTCACTTCTAAAGCTCCTTGTTGTAGTCCTTTCGCTGCGATCATGGTCCTCCCGGGCTCTTGCATGGCTTCACGAAGCGAAAGAAGCGTCCTTGCTTGAAGTCTTCGAGGCCGAAGATGATCTACGTCGAGGGAATACTAACTCAAGCTACTACTTCACTAATCTAGAGAATTAGTGAAGCAAACACCCTAAACTAAAGTGCTAGTCTAGTAGAGGATGGAGAAATAGGAAGTGGGTTCTCTTTAGAATTTGTTTTCTTACAATCTTTCACTCTCTTTTAAAAACCCTAGCAATCTTTTCTTTTGCTCAAAGAAGAAGAAGATGAACAAAAGAAAAGAGAAAGGATAATGATCAAGTCAAGTGAGCTAACCATGGGTGAGTGAGTATCATATACTAACTCATGTAGAGACATAACCATGGCTACATTATAATGGTTAGGTTAATTAATATCTCAAGTAAAACAAAACTAGTAGACTAAGTCAATGCAACCCAAAGCTTCATGAAGCTTCATGCATGTGAGCTCATTATCCACTAATTTTAGAATTACTTTAAATATAAAAACCTAACACTATAATTAGTATGGTATAAGTCCTATACACCCATGTAAGTTGTATCAACAACCATGATACAAAATGAACACAAATAAATATATATCACATATATATTAAGTTGTGCACAAGTGAGAAAAACAAATGATTAAGTGAACCAATGTTAGTTAATGTAAATTAGTATATCACATATACAATTATACACTAAATTATTAAATCAACACTTTACTTAATAATCCGGTTATATCACATATAACCGACTAACATCCAATGTATCGACTTATCGAATCAACCCTTGATTCGGTAACCAGGTTATATCGCATATAACCGATTGATACAAACATCACGAGAATAGAATACGGTATCTTATACTCGCATTATTCTCGGTCCTGCACATATCACATATGCGCTCCTATTTTGTTTTGCCTGAGCCATAAAACCTTTATGTAGGACTCTAAAGACTCGTCAATACGCCGGCAGTAGGTGATGATCATATCAAGCACCCACAAGCCGTCAGCGGTACTAGCTGGACGTAATGGCTACCCGGGTATTGAGCGATCAGAAGATCAGCAAGCAAGCCTACTCCAACTCCTGCAAAAAGCCTGACAGTGACACTACCATACAGTCCGGTCTCCTCGTCTGATATGTCGCATATCAAGTCTAGGGGTGGTAAATGTCAAACCCCAATAACCGATAACTCATGCCGATGTGAGGCACATAACGGGTCGAGAAACTACTGGTAACACTTACCAGTAAATCTCTAAACCAACCCTGGCCAGGGACTTCCCTGTTATGGCCAATCGAGCATAGCGCAACATCAACCCCCAATACCGGGAGAGACGAAACCCCTCCTATCGCTCATTGCCTCCATGTGACTAGGGACTGTACCCAAAAACCACCGTTTTGCACGCCCTATTGGACGTGGTAAGGTGGAAATCAAAGCACAGTGGGAATCGCACAAGACTCTATGACGATCTCGGGTCTACAGACTAACCTGTACGAGTGTCACCAGAGAACTGCCATCTGACGTGAGGTATAATACCATCTGGAAGTTCTTGGCGAGTCCATCCAGTGTACCGAGTCTCTACTGAGCACCCGTATATCATCTCTGATGTCAAACACCAATGGATATGGGATCATCCATCGCCCATCAATATGGATCGAGAATGTATACGCTAGTCTACTCTGGTATATCGATGCCCTGTCTCGATACACCCACGACTAGGGACATTAATGGATGTACTTATGGACTACTCTGTCCCCACTAGTATGATCAGCATCATAGTCCAGGTAGTCAAGTACACATCCTAAGGGCTTTACCAACATGTAACAGAGAGACAATCAGTGTACACGTTAAGGTAAAGAGTAACCAGATAGCATACTATCATGTCGAGCAAGAAAGTCCTCCCTATATATGTCCAAGCATCCATTAGAAAATACATCTTATATATAGTAATGGACTCTAGGGCATACATATAACTAACAATCTCCCACTTGCACTAGGGCCATCTGATAACAGTGGTTGTAGTATCTCATACTCAACAATCCCATAAAAGTCTCTCTCTGGGAAAAGGCCTTTGTGAGTGGATCCGCCGTGTTGTCCTCTGAGTCTACTCTCCTGACCTCGATCCCCTGGAAATCAACCATCTCCATAATCAGGTGACACTGCCTTAGAATATGTCTGGATCACTGATGGGACGGACGTTCCTAGGCATAAGCTACAATTCCATTGTCTCACAATGGTAGGAACGAAGTTCATCTCATGAACTAATATACACCCAGACTGCCTCTTTGGTAGCATCTTTGGTAGCGATGTATCCAGCCTTTATCGTATGGTATGCCACGGTATCTAGCTTGGAACTCTTCCAACATACTGTCCCTTTACTGAGGGTAAAGACAATGCCTGTGACTGAAATTCAGTCGACCTTATCACCTTGGAAGCTATCCTGTGATTCTCCCCAGGATCGATTGATACCATCTCACTACACCTAGTGTGAACCCTAACATCCACTTGATCTATCTTATAGATCCAAAATCTAGGATTTAGGAGTTATCATCTTGATCCTATATGGGGAATCATTGTGATAAGAGGAGATTGAGCGAGCGTAGCATAGAAAACTCCTTTCTTATCAAGAGTATGTCATCTACGTACAATACGAGAATGACCGCCTTACTCCTTACTACCCTTTTGTATATACAAGGTTCATCTACCATTTTGATGAAGTCAAACTCTTCGACTTTCACATCAAAATAGATGTTCCAAATCCGCGATGCTTGCTTCATCCCATAAAGCAACTTGCACACACTTCCGCTGCTCCCACTGTCTACGAAGCCCTCAGGCTGTGTACTTATAGACGCTTTCTTCTAAATCACTATTTAGAACAGCGGTCATGACACCCAACCGCCAGATATCATAGTCATGGTATGTAGCAATGGCAAGTAGGATCTGGATGGACTTAAGCATAGCTTTGAAAGTTTCAACCTTTCCATGTACACCAAGTAATCTTCTCAAGATATACTTGCTCCTGATGGGGATTTAACCCTTCAGATAAAGCAACCAAAGTCCATACTTTGTTGGTGTATATGGATTCCATCTCAGATCGCTTAGCATCCAGCCATTCATACAGAGTCCCCACTCCTGATGGCCTGCTCGAAACTAATTGGGTCATTATCTCATGATGCAATCCTCGCTCCCACTTTCATAGAGAAACCAAAGTATCTCTCAGGTGGGTGAGGACCCCTATCAGATCGGCGGAGAGGCTGAGGTTCATTGGGAGCAATTGAATCCTCCGGTTCTACCAAATCGTCAGCTGTAGTTTGTATAGCTGGAACTCCTTCCAGTTCTACCTCATGACCACAAATTTGTTTCCAAAATAAATTCCTTTTCTAAAAAGGTGGCATGCCGAGAAACAGAACACCTTTTGTTCCTCGGTGCGGTAGAAGATATTCCTTTGCGAATGCTTGGGATATCCAACAAAATTCCACATAGCTGACCTTGCATCGAGTCTGTCCGGATTTTGTTTTTAGACATAGGCCGGACAATCCCAAATCTTAACCGACTTAAGTGATGGGCTCTTCCCTTACCATATCACATATGGAGTGGTAGGCACCTGATTTTATTGGAACGCCATTCAATAGGTATGCAGCTTCATAAGTGCATAACCCCCAAAAGGAAATAGACAACTCAGTAATACTCATCATAGAGCGCACCATATCTCATAGGGTGCAATTGCTCCACCGCGATACACCGACGTGCTGTGGTGTATGTGGAGGAGTAATGCTGAGAGAGAATCTCATTCTCCTTTAGAATAGTCCAGGAATTGCGTGCTCAAGTATTCTCCTCCTGATCTCATCAAAGGACATAATACTTATACCTGTTTTGGTTCCATACTTCTAACTTATATTCATTGAATATCTCAAAAGGTCCAGACTTGTGTTTCAACAGGAACATATGTCCGAATCCTGAGAGATTATCAGTGAATGTAATGAAGTACAAAGAACCAGTCCTGGCATGTTTAGACAGGGGATCATCATGTATCAATCCCAAGAGTTCACTAACTCTTTCTCTGTTTTCAGTAAACGGAGCTATGGTCATCTTATCTTTGTGACATGACTGGCAAGTTTCATAAGATGTAAATTCAAACCGATTTAAATATGCATCTTTATGTAACTTCATCTAGTCATGCCACATTGATATGACCTAGTCTATAATGCCTCAAGAAGGATTCGTTCATTTCTGAACTCTTTCTCTTGTGTGTGTTCCATACGTTAAGAACTGTGGTTTGATTTAGAACGTATATGCTTTTAGATAGCGTGCCTGAACCGATCAACTCTTGATATAGGAAATGTTCAAAACATTATCCAGCAATACGAAATTATATCCTTCTTTAAATAAAGAGACTGATATGATGTTGTACATCAGGTTCGGTATCTAATAATATTCGTTCAGAATCAATGTATTTCGGTAATACAGGGTGATAACTGCCAACATCTTGGCTGCAACAATTGCACTGTTTCCAACTCTTGAAATTTTATCACCCGTTCTCAGTTCTCTACCTATCTATAGCCTATGTAACAGATTACATATGTGGGATTCTAATCCGGTATCTCATACCCAGGACGTAGAGGATACTGAAAAAACAGTTCTTGGTAATGAACACACCCGAAGAAGATGCATCATCATGCACTTTCTTCGTTTGGGCGGCACGGGAATCTTGGTAATCCCCTATTTCCTGCTCGGTCTTATAACAGTTATAAGTTGGAGAGGGACCAACGTTTCCCAGCGCAGTATAATAAGCGGGTTCGGTCAATACATCCGTATTATTATCTTGATTAAGGCATGACATGGTCGCTACCTGGAGAGAGAGAGAAGAAAACACTCTGCGTGCGCTCTTGCAAGATCAGATTGGATATTATTTTATCTAATCAGGATGGCTCCCACTGTTTTTATCAAATCTTCCTTCAAACCCTAAAAGGAAAGACTAGCCGGGATTAATTACACCCTACAATTTCGCCAATCTTTCAGCCAGGCCAGTGTCGGTACTTTGAGGGAGGTTCCCCGTGCTTTGGCACGGACCTAATTAAAGTAAACCTCGTTTTCCCAGAGGCGTAACCCCGTTGACACCTTTGTAGACACCTACTTGACCGGCTAATTGTCCTGTGTAAAACTCTCCCAAGAGTAACTATTACTCGCAGTGGGCATCGGGATCCAACTGTAAGTCCACGTTGCGACCCCCGGTTCTTACGGGGAGGCGGAAACGGTATAAAAATCAAATTTTGGCGCATGGGGCAACATGGACTAAACAAAGTCGGCATCTTTTCCTAAACTAGAACTAGCAAACAAGCTAAAGAGAGTTAGCTACTCGGAAAGATGGTTATACCTAAACTTGAACTCCTTCTTCTTGAAACCTTGTAGAGGTTGATGGTTCTCTTCTCGTCGCCTTCTTCCGTCGAAGATGGATCCACCTGAGGGTTCAACCTTCGGGCTCTTTCTCGAACTTGGAGAGAACTAAAATCTCCGGCTTGCTAATCCTTTGATCCTAGAGTGAGTAGAGAGTGTCTAAGGGGTGCTTTTGTTTTAAGGAGAGGGATTCTCAACACATGAGAAGGGTTCTCCTTTTGCTAGAGGAAGAAGAAGATGAAGTGAGGAGAGAGAAGCTAAATGATAGAATGAGCTCTTTTCTTTTGCAACCATAACTAAAAGAAAAGGAATTATCTAATTAATAATAATAATTGAAATGAGAATAATTGATGGTTGTTTTGGAATGACCACTATCATACTTTCAATAAATGAGTGTAAGCAAGAATCAAGGAGAATCCTTGCAAAGCATGATGGTGGTCAACATTCAACCATGGTCAACAAGTCAACCATGGTCAACAAGTCAACAAAATCAACCATAACAATATTTCATTTAATTACTATTATTAATTGATATTTCATAAATCTATTAGGGTTTGGAAAATGACGACTGTCGGCTGTGCATACGCACCCGTTCCGAAACCCTAATGAAATACCTCATCCTCCGCCTCAAGCAACTGTGCATACACACCTGCATTCTCGTTCCGAGGAACAAGAATACCGAGATATAAAAGCAACCCCAAAACATATACCAGTATCTGGCTCAAACCAGAGCCTGCTAGTATAATCCGTCCGGACTCCAAACGTGCACAAGTGCACGGATGAGAACGAAACCTGCCGCAAAACCATGCGACCTCTACTCTGTTTTGCCCAGAGGCGAATACCCTCTGTGTGGGACTCTAAAGTCTCGACACTACGCTGGCAGTGGGTTTAACCACAGACCGCAAGCGGCACTAGCTGTGCGTAACGGTCCCCAGGTAGATGCCGACAAGAAGGCTGACGAGGTGAACCCCATCTGAACTCCTACTGAGTCTGAATGTGACATTCTCCGTACAGTCCGGTCTGTTCGTCTGATACATCGCATGTCGGGCCTAGGGGGCGGTAAAACGTCAGTCCCCCAATAGCGGTACAAGTCGCGTCGGAGTGAAGCCCAAAACACCCTGAGATAACACTGGAAGCCTACCAGCATATCTCGCTTGCCCTGGCCAGGGACTACTCGTGTAATGGCTCTCCTAGACACAGCGCGATGTCAACCCCCAATATCGGGAGAGACGAATCCTGTCTAACCGTCACTGCCTCCAAGTGCTTCGGGACTGCACCCAACCACTACCTGTTTACACGACTCCTTTGAGCCGTGGTAGGGTAGTGATCAAAGTGCAGTGGGAACACACTCGAGGCGAAGTGCCAGTGTCAAGTCAGCGGACTAAGCTGTACTCATGTCACCTGGGAACTGATAACTGACGATAGGTATAATACCAACCTGTCAGTTCCCGACGAGTCCTGTCCAGTGTACTCGTAACCCAACGAGCACCCGTATACTATCTCCAGTACGACGTACTGATGGCTGTGGGACAGACCATCTCCCACACAAGGATGAGAAGCGCATACGCTTGTCTACTCCGGAGTATCGATGCCCTGTCTCGATAGTCCTGCGACTAGGGACCTGTATAAGGATGTGCTTATAGACTACCCAGCCCCCACTAGTGTGACTGCCATCACAACGCTGGTAATCAAGCAAAGATCCTAAGGGCTCCACTAATGCGTATAGGTGATATCGCAAAATAAACACATGTACACATTGAAGTAGAAACAAACCAAGTAGCATACTACTATATTGAGCAAGATTGTTTATACAAGGTGAATATCCCAAGCTTCCATTAAGTAATATACAAACTAGTATGATACAGTAATGGCCTCTAGGGTATATACACTAACAATCTCCCACTTGCACTAAGGCCATGTACTTGTGTATCGAAGACCTATCATCTCGATCAGCCGCTCGAACTGAGTCTGCGGTAGGGCCTTGGTGAATGGATCTGCAGTGTTTTCTTCTGAAGCAACCCTCCGAACCTCGATCTCCTTGCGATCCACGATCTCCCTGATCAGGTGATACCGCCTCAAGATGTGCCTGGATCTCTGATGGGACCTGGGTTCCTTCGCTAAAACTATAGCCCCGTTATTGTCGCAATACAGAGGTATTGGGTCAACAATGGACGGAACCACCTGAAGTTCTTTCAAGAACTTCCTTATCCAGACAACTTCTTTTGCGGCATCAGATGCAGCGATGTATTCCGCTTCCATCGTCGAGTCTGCAACGGTTTCCTGTTTGGAACTCTTCCAACACACCGCCCCTCCATTGAGGGTAAAGACAAAACCCGACATGGACTTGGAATCATCCTTGTCACTCTGGAAGCTGGAGTCAGCAAAGGCCTCGATCTGGAGGTCTTTTCCGCCATACACCAAGAACATCTCCTTAGTCCTTCTCAGGTACTTGAGAATGTTCTTTACTGCTATCCAGTGTTTCTCCCCAGGGTTTGACTGATACCGGCTTACTACACTCAGTGCATAAGCTACATCCGGTCTGGTACACAACATCGCATACATTATAGAGCCTACCGCAGAAGCGTAGGGTATAATAGACATGCGATCCCTCTCCAAATCAGTCTTGGGAGACATCTCTTTAGAGAGGGTGATCCCGTGACAAGCCGGTAGGTTACCGCGCTTGGAATCTTCCATACTGAATCTTTTTAGTACGGTGTCGATGTACCTGGACTGTGAAAGTCCTAATATCCTCTTGGATCTATCACAATGGATCCGGATCCCCAGGATGTATGAGGCATCACCCAGGTCTTTCATGGAGAAGCTTTGTGACAAGAACCCCTTGACAGATTGTAGCATAGGAATGTCATTTCCTATTAAGAGAATGTCATCCACGTATAAAACGAGGAATACTACAGTTCTGGCTACAAATCTACTATAGATGCATGGTTCATCTGGATTTTTGATAAAGCCAAATTCCTTGACCGTCTCATCAAAACAGATGTTCCAACTCCGTGATGCCTGCTTTAGTCCATAGATGGACTTAAGCAACTTGCACACCTTTCCGCTGCTCCCACTCTGAATGAAACCCTCTGGCTGATCCATATAGACACACTCCTCTAAATTTTCATTTAGAAAAGCGGTTTTTACGTCCATCTGCCTAATCTCATAATCGTGGAAGGCAGCAATGGCAAGAAGGATCCGAATGGATTTCAGCATAGCCACTGGAGAAAAGGTTTCGTCATAGTCCAAGCCAGGTCTTTGACGGAAACCCTTTTCTACAAGTCTAGCTTTATAGGTCTCAACCTGTCCATCTACACCAATCTTCCTTTTGAAGATCCACTTGCATCCTACGGGTTTCACCCCGTCTAGAGCAATGTCCAACGTCCATACTTTGTTGGTGTACATGGACTTCATTTCGGTCCGCATTGCATCCAGCCATTTTACCGAGTCAACGCTCTGAACGGCCTGCTGGAAGCTAGTAGGCTCATCATAATCTATGATGCAGTCCTCTCTATCCCCGTCTATGAGAAATCCGTAGTATCTCTCGGGCGGATGAGACTGCCTACTACTCCTGCGGAGCGGCGTAGGAATGTCCTGTTCTTTCGAACCCTCTGGTTCCACTATGCTTTCAGTAATAGTCTGAGGTTCTGGAATTTCTTCCAGTTCTACTGTGCTCCCACTTATCTGGTTTTCCAAAAACTCAGTTTCCAAGAAGTAGGCATGACGAGAAACAAGAACTTTTTGTTCCTCTTCACAGTAGAAGAAATATCCCTTGGAGTTCTTTGGATATCCCACAAACTTGCACTGTATTGAGCGTGCCTCAAGCTTGTCCGCATGCTGCTTTTTAACAAAAGCTGGACATCCCCAAGTCTTAATGTGACTGAGATGGGGCCTCTTCCCACACCACATCTCATATGGTGTAGTAGGCACAGTCTTAGTAGGAACTCGGTTCAAAAGGTATGCAGCTGATTCTAGTGCATAGCCCCAGAAAGATCGCGGTAACTCAGCGTTACTCATCATGGACCGTACCATATCCAATAGGGTTCGGTTCCGTCTCTCCGATACACCGTTGTGTTGCGGAGTGTATGGAGGAGTGAGCTGAGAGAGAATTCCATTCTCTTTTAAGTAATTCAGGAACTCGGCACTCAAGTATTCACCACCTCGATCCGATCTTAGAATCTTAATACTTTTGCCTGTTTGTTTTTCAACCTCATTCTTGTAATCCCGAAATTTCTCAAAGGCCTCGGATTTGTGCTTCATTAAGAAGACATGTCCCTACCTAGAGAAATCATCTGTGAAAGTAATGAAGTATGAATAACCGCTTCGCGCATGTGTAGACATTGGACCACACACGTCACTGTGTATGAGTCCCAAGAGCTCGCTCGCTCTTTCTCCGTGTCCAGTGAACGGAGTCTTTGTCATCTTTCCCATGAGACAAGATTCATAAGTGGCATAAGACTGATACTCGAACGGATCCAAGTATCCTTCTTTATGTAACTTAGTCAACCGTGTCTCATTGATGTGACCCAGTCTACAATGCCATAAGAAAGCCTGATTGATATCTGGAGACTTTCTTTTGTGTGTATTCTGGACATTGAAAATCTGTGGTTGGTTTAATACGTATATACCATTGCTCAGTGTACCTGACCCAATCAGAACTTGATTAAGGTGAATGTTTACAACATTACTTACAAACGCAAATTCATAACCTTCTTTAGAAACCAAAGATACAGAAATGATATTACAAGTTGCGTTGGGTACAAAAAAGCAATTACGCAAAACCAAAACATGCCCATCTGACATTCCCAGGTGATAGTCCCCCACGGCTTTAGCATCCATGCTAGCTCCGTTCGCAACTCTGAGGGTCATGTCACCTACCTTCAAAAACCTACGGTTTCTCAACGCCTGCAAAGAATTACAGATATGAGATCCTGATCCGGTATCCAATACCCAGGAAGTAGAGTTTATAGAAAGACAGTTTTCAATAACATACACACCTGAAGCTGAAGCCGCAACCTGCTTCAGTTCCTGTGTCCTGGCCTTCCAAGCCCTGCAATCTTTCTTCCAGTGTCCACTCTTATGACAATAGAAGCATTCTTCCTTTCCAACAAGCTTCCCCGCAATCTTTGTTGCCTTTTCCTTTCCCTTCGTACCCACTTTACTAACACCGCCTCTTGGTTTGGCGGGGGCTTTCTTCCTCATTCCCTTGGCTTTCGCCTTGGACCTAGAGGAAGAAGATCCTCCTACAAACAAAGCGGGTGTTTCCCTACCCTTCTGTAGGGTGCCCTCTGCGCTCCTCAGCATGTTGAGGAGTTCTGAAAGTTCAACTTCTTTTCTTGCAAGTTGAAATTCAGTATGAACTGGGCGTAAGTGGATGGAAGGGACTGGAGAATTAAATCCGTATAAAGTTCACTGTCCAACGTGGTCCCAAGTTCCGCGAGCTCCTCAGTGTAGCCAATCATCTTAAGCACGTGGTCCGCTACCGATGATCCGACGGCCAACTTTGTCGAAAATAACTTCTTCGACACTTCGTATCTTGCGATACGAGACTGCTCTCCATACAGTTCTTTTGTATGGAGAAATATGGACTCCAAGTCCATATTCTCATGCCTCCTCTGGTGATCGTTGTCCATAGAGGCAAGCACGAGGCACCTGGCCTTCGCGCAATCAATCTCCCAAGTCTTACGGATTTCCTTATCCGCGACGCTGGAGGTGGGACCTGGGACGGGGGGAGCTTTGGTGGTAAGAAGATACCCCAGCTTGTCGTAAGTGATTGCCATTTTGACATTCCTGAGCCAATCTTTGTAGTTTGGCCCTGTCAGTATGTTTTTATCTAGAAGTAACTTAAGTCCAGTCATTTCGATTTGGTCGCTGCAGGGGGAGAGAAGAAACACTTAGCACGATGCTCTTGCAAGTTTAGAATGGTTTTTAATTTGTCTAAACAGGATGGCTCCCACTGTCTCTCGAATCCCTCCTCAAACCACAAAGGAAGAATTAGTCGGGATCAATCCCACCGTACAATACTTGCTTAACCGTTCAGCCAGGCCAGTGTCGGTACTTCGAGGGAGGTTTTCCAACGCTTTCGCGAAGTTCCTTAATTTAAGAACCTCTTTTCCCTGGGGGCGTAGCCCCTCTAACACCTTTCTAGGCACCTACTAGGTTTATAGCATTGATCGTTTAGTGAGAAATTTCCCGAGGAGTAGCATATACTCACAGTAGGATCGGGATCCAAATATCATCGCGTGACGAAACTGAAGGAATCCTACCAGAATCATCACACTCCAAATGGTATGCAAATCTAGCAAGTTTCAGTACTTATGAAACTCCCGATGTGGATTTTTGCCCCATGCTCTTATGACCTTGACTTTGGCCAACAAATCATAAGTCACATGTCAAGTTCTTCCCGTCGTTCTCCAGGTTAATTTGAATCCACCCGTACATACCCTTGACTTTGGCCAACAAGGCAGTACGACTGTTCCAAATCAACGCATCTATCTATGCTGCACATGAATATCCAATAGCTACCAATCACTATGCCTTGACTTTGGCCAACAAACACAGCTTGAATACTATTGACTATTCATGTGAAACAACGGAGGGCTACGAATGGTTTTGGTAAAACCGTGAACGTAGTGAACTTGATATAATCGATGGAACGAGATAGCTTTTAGAAGGAGTGGCTCAAGCTCCGCATTTAAAAGTTAGTTTTGAAAAGAACCGAGTGGTTTTTCGAAAGTGTTCCAACGACTTTAACTTGGTTTATTATCTTGCATTAGTTCTTTTAATGCGTGATATTCTTGCATTAGTTCTTTTAATGCGTCCCATCATTTAATCCTACCATTGCAGAAAACAACCAAAATATGACGTACGCTTATGCCATTCGCATTGGCCACGGGGTCCCGTCATCACTCGTTAGGTTACTTAACTAACGACAGAGCGGGGGCTGGGCTAGCGCGGCTGTAAAACATAAGCAACGCCTAAATATAAAGCAATGATAGACATTACAGATCACAGATGAATACATTGGATATACTAGCAATCCGCAATCCGTTCGAGCCTGCAACGAAAAGCGGATTACACGGTCGCGGTGAATAGCAAATACCCCACCCAAGACCCCTACGGGTGCGGCAAACTACCCGCCAAGAACCCGGTAGTTTGTGCACCCCTCCATGGGTCTATCCTAGGAGCAAAAACAGTAAAAAGAATTATACAATGACGGCTACAACCCCGACCCGGTTGTGCGGCCATACAAATAATATTATTACATCAATTTACATTTACAAATGAATGAAAGAAAAACAAAAGCTCATCTCACATCCACCCCGGCTATTCACCCGCGACAGTCCAACACATTCATATACACATTCCAATATCAAACACAGATCACAGAGATGTATAACCCCGACTAATCGACTTATAGCGATTAGCCGACGTTCAATACATGCAAACATCACAGATATAACCATCATAGTCAAAGTGCAGTGAAGTTCGGAAAAAAATACGGAATTATAGGACCCCAAAAGCAAATTTCTGTTCTGGAAAATCTGGGCACATATAATATATTTTAAAAATCCCAAAACCAACACAGAGACACACTGCACGAAACCCGATCACCAGAAGACTCCAAACGGCGGCGGATCCGCGGCTCTAAGAATAGGTGAGGTCGCGGATCCGCGGCGGTTTGAATGAATTAGGGGATCGTTTTTCTTGGGTGTTCACACAAAACCCTGAGCCGAATTTAGGTGTATAACAAATCTTGTTTTGACCATAAAAAATTTTAACAGAAACTAGGGTTTTGCAAAAGTTTGGTTTTTGGATTTTTTTCGGTTCCGAACTTCGTTACACTTCACTACCAAGCTAGTTTAAGTTTAGTTAGGCTCTGATACCACTGTAAGTCCACGTTGCGACCCCCGGTTCTTACGGGGAGGCGGAAACGGTATAAAAATCAAATTTTGGCGCATGGGGCAACATGGACTAAACAAAGTCGGGATCTTTTCCTAAACTAGAACTAGCAAACAAGCTAAAGAGAGTTGGCTACTCGGAAACATGGTTATACCTAAACTTGAACTCCTTCTTCTTGAAACCTTGTAGAGGTTGATGGTTCTCTTCTCGTCGCCTTCTTCCGTCGAAGATGGATCCACCTGAGGGTTCAACCTTCGGGCTCTTTCTCGAACTTGGAGAGAACTAGAATCTCCGGCTTGCTAATCCTTTGATCCTAGAGTGAGTAGAGAGTGTCTAAGGGGTGCTTTTGTTTTAAGGAGAGGGATTCTCAACACATGAGAAGGGTTCTCCTTTTGCTAGAGGAAGAAGAAGATGAAGTGAGGAGAGAGAAGCTAAATGATAGAATGAGCTCTTTTCTATTGCAACCATAACTAAAAGAAAAGGAATTATCTAATTAATAATAATAATTGAAATGAGAATAGTTGATGGTTGTTTTGGAATGACCACTATCATACTTTCAATAAATGAGTGTAAGCAAGAATCAAGGAGAATCCTTGCAAAGCATGATGGTGGTCAACATTCAACCATGGTCAACAAGTCAACCATGGTCAACAAGTCAACAAAATCAACCATAACAATATTTCATTTAATTACTATTATTAATTGATATTTCATAAATCTATTAGGGTTTGGAAAATGACGACTGTCGGCTGTGCATACGCACCCGTTCCGAAACCCTAATGAAATACCTCATCCTCCGCCTCAAGCAACTGTGCATACACACCTGCATTCTCGTTCCGAGGAACAAGAATATCGAGATATAAAAGCAACCCCAAAACATATACCAGTATCTGGCTCAAACCAAAGCCTGCTAGTATAATCCGTCCGGACTCCAAACGTGCACAAGTGCGCGGATGAGAACGAAACCTGCCGCAAAACCATGCGACCTCTACTCTGTTTTGCCCAGAGGCGAATACCCTCTGTGTGGGACTCTAAGGACTCGACACTACGCTGGCAGTGGGTTTAACCACAGACCGCAAGCGGCACTAGCTGTGCGTAACGGTCCCCAGGTAGATGCCGACAAGAAGGCTGACGAGGTGAACCCCATCTGAACTCCTACTGAGTCTGAATGTGACATTCTCCGTACAGTCCGGTCTGTTCGTCTGATACATCGCATGTCGGGCCTAGGGGGCGGTAAAACGTCAGTCCCCCAATAGCGGTACAAGTCGCGTCGGAGTGAAGCCCAAAACACCCTGAGATAACACTGGAAGCCTACCAGCATATCTCGCTTGCCCTGGCCAGAGACTACTCGTGTAATGGCTCTCCTAGACACAGCGCGATGTCAATGCCCAATACCGGGAGAGACGAATCCTGTCTAACCGTCACTGCCTCCAAGTGCTTCGGGACTGCACCCAACCACTACCTGTTTACACGACTCCTTTGAGCCGTGGTAGGGTAGTGATCAAAGTGCAGTGGGAACACACTCGAGGCGAAGTGCCAGTGTCAAGTCAGCGGACTAAGCTGTACTCATGTCACCTGGGAACTGATAACTGACGATAGGTATAATACCAACCTGTCAGTTCCCGACGAGTCCTGTCCAGTGTACTCGTAACCCAACGAGCACCCGTATACTATCCCCAGTACGACGTACTGATGGCTGTGGGATAGACCATCTCCCACACTGGGATGAGAAGCGCATACGCTAGTCTACTCCGGAGTATCGATGCCCTGTCTCGATAGTCCTGCGACTAGGGACCTGTATAAGGATGTGCTTATAGACTACCCAGCCCCCACTAGTGTGACTGCCATCACAACGCTGGTAATCAAGCAAAGATCCTAAGGGCTCCACTAATGCGTATAGGTGATATCGCAAAATAAACACATGTACACATTGAAGTAGAAACAAACCAAGTAGCATACTACTATATTGAGCAAGATTGTTTATACAAGGTGAATATCCCAAGCTTCCATTAAGTAATATATAAACTAGTATGATACAGTAATGGCCTCTAGGGCATATACACTAACACCAACTATCTCATAGAAGGTATGCAATCTCATTGCAAATTTCAACACTTGAAATTCCCGATAATATTTTTCCCCAAACGATCTATGACCTTGACAAGGTCAACAAACCATAGACCGTAAGTCAAGTTCAACCCGTCATTTCTTGATTGAATTAAACCCACCCGCACGACCCTTGACAAGGTCAACAAGGCCGTACGACTACCCTAATCCAATCTGCATCATATGCATAAATAGATAAATACTGGTCAGCTACCGCACACTACGCCTTGACAAGGTCAACAAACGCAGCACGAATACTAAGCAGGACTTATCTGAAATGACGGAGGGCAACGACAGGTTTTTCTGAAAACCTATTGCGTAATGAATTTGATATCATTGTAGAAACGAGTGAATTTTGAAATGGAGTGATTTTGAGGCTTTCATTAGTTTTGCTAAAGAGGTCACTCCCGGTGAAGGGATCTCGGCTCTTTCCTTATGGAATAAGGTGCAAGATATATCACATATATCGCTATGCAAAGCAAAAACTCCAAAAGCAATCAAAAAACAAACCGAGTGTTGTAACATCTGCCAGTTTTGCTAAAGAGGTCACTCTCGGTGAAGGGATCTCGGCTCTTTCCTCATCGAATAAGGCGCAGGATCTATCATATATATCGCTATGCAAAGCAAAAACTGTAGCTACCCTTTTTTGAAAATTTGATTCTACAACATCTTTTAGGTTTCTTTTCTTTCATTAATCACATTAATGAAATCCCATCATTTAAGTCACCTAAACATCACAGATAAATACGACGTACACTTATGCCATCCGCATTCGCCTCGATATCCCCTCGTACACCGTTAAGTTAGGTAACTAACAGCAGAGCGGGGCAGAGCTAGCGCGGGTGAAAAACATAAGTAACGTCTATATAATATATCATATATACTATATACAGTATCTATCACAACATATCAAGTGATCACATCACAGATATCGCAGCAGAAGAAACATATGAAATAATGGATATACTAGGAGGTCCGTGTTTTATTTTGAGCCTCTATAAAACACGGATTCCACGGTCGTGATGAATAGCCAAACCCACACCCTTAGACCTCTACGAGAGCGGCAAGCAACCCTTCCAATTCTAAAGTTAGAAGACCCGGACTCGACTCCTCGAGTTAGTCTCCTACTGGACTCTAGAACCTAGTTACTTATGCTCTCCTCCTTGGGTCTACCTAATGCGGAAAAGTAAATAACATACAATGGTGACATCATCCTCATCCCGGAAGTGCCCCAATAAAAGAATATTACATACAAAAAATTTTACATGAATGAAAATAAAAAAAAACCCATATCACATAAAACCCCCGGCTATTCAGAACACGATGATCCAATATAACATATCCAGCAACACATAACATCACATGTCATCAACGTAAGTAAATATGCGCATCCCAATTGTCGTTGACATATAGCAACGAAAACGGCGATATCATATATTACACTTACGGTCGCAGAAAAGAAAGTGTAAAAATACAACATTTGGAATCCAAAATTACTTTAGACATCATAAATCCGAAATATCACATACTTCGCATTTCATGCCTAACTATATGAATTTCACATATTGTATCACATTCCAGATAAATAGACAGTATTAAACTTTCCGATCGAATAATCAAATACCTAAGATTTCCTAAATAGCTCAACACTTAAGCGGAGTTCAAAAATTCCAGAATACGTCACAGTAGCAATGGTCCAGCCGTAAAAGGGTCAAGCCAACGCCTCACATGTGGCAACGCCGTACTGCCCCAAACCCTAAGATTTATAGGCGGTTCAGACGGTCACATAATCGAGTTAAGGTTTGTGTTCTTCTAGAGGGTCCATCGCGTTACTTGCACGTTTTTCCGAAAGATTTAAACTCAAGAAAAATTTCAACACTAGAAAGTTTTTCGTGTCGGGAAAAAATGAGTTAATGATATCCGTTCGAACATTTTAACAGTTTCTAAATATCCGGAAAACATAACGAAATTAAATTTTCCGATCGAATCAACGTATACAAAATAATCCGCAGAACACTCAACACTTGAGGCAGATTAAAAATACCCAGAAATATACAATAGCAGCTACGAGCATTACTGTGCAAAAAAGAAAGTTAAATCCAACTGTACGGTCGTGGATCCGCGGCCTAAGCAAGGTATGGCTGCGGTTCCACGGCGGTCCGTACGATTTACCACCTCGTTTTCCACAGTTATGCTTATAATTCCCTGCTGATTTTTATAGATATTTTTAATAGAGAAAAAATCACATTTTAAAAAAATGTCCATAGAGGGGGTCATTTTGACGTTACGGGGTTCTTTCGGAGTTTTAACTTCGTATACACGTCGCCTAATACTCTAGCTAGGCCCTAATACCACTGTAGGGTTACTAGGCACTCTAACAAGGTTCTACATGGCATCAACCATGCCCGATTAAAATTTTAGTCGTACCGAACAACCCTAAACAAGATCTTAGCTAGATTATTAGGGTTTCACATGCAAGTAAATATCATTTACAACTAAGTGAATACGAAATACAACCTTTGTAGATCGGTCATTCACTTCTAAAGCTCCTTGTTGTAGTCCCTTCGCTGCGATCATGGTCCTCCCGGGCTCTTGCATGGCTTCACGAGGCGAAAGAAGAGTCCTTGCCTGAAGTCTTCGAGGCCGAAGATGATCTACGTCGAGTGAATACCAACTCAAGCTACTACTTCACTAATCTAGAGAATTAGTGAAGCAAACACCCTAAACTAAAGTGCTAGTCTAGTAGAGGATGGAGAAATATGAAGTGGGTTCTCTTTAGAATTTGTTTTCTCACAATCTTTCACTCTCATTTGAAAACCCTAGCAAGCTTTTCTTTTGCTCAAAGAAGAAGAAGATGAACAAAAGAAAAGAGAAAGGAAAATGATCAAGTCAAGTGAGCTAACCATGGGTGAGTGAGTATCATATACTAACTCATGTAGAGACATAACCATGGCTACATTATAATGTTTAGGTTAATTAATATCTCAAGTAAAATAAAACTAGTAGACTAAGTCAATGCAACCCAAAGCTTCATGAAGCTTCATGCATGTGAGCTCATTATCCACTAATTTTAGAATTACTTTAAATATAAAAACCTAACACTATAATTAGTATGGTATAAGTCTTATACACCCATGTAAGTTTTATCAACAACCATTATACAGAATGAACACAAATAAATATATATCACATATAAATTAAGTTGTGCACAAGTGAGAAAAACAAATGCTTAAGTGAACCAATGTTAGTTAATGTAAATTAGTATATCACATATACAATTATACACTAAATTATTAAATCAACACTTGACTTAATAATCCGGTTATATCACATATAACCGACTAACATCCAATGTATCGACTTATCGAATCAACCCTTGATTCGGTAACCTGGTTATATCGCATATAACCGATCGATACAAACATCGCGAGAATAGAATACGGTATCTCATACTCGCATTATTCTCGGTCCCGTACATATCACATATGCGCTCCTATTTTGTTTTGCCTGAGCCAGTAAAACCTCTATGTAGGACTCTAAAGACTCGTCAATACGCCGGCAGTAGGTGATGATCATATCAAGCACCAACAAGCCGTCAGCGGTACTAGCTGGACGTAACGGCTACCCGGGTATTGAGCGATCAGAAGATCAGCAAGAAAGCCCGCTCCAACTCCTGCAAAAAGCCTGACAGTGACACTACCGTACAGTCCGGTCTCCTCGTCTGATATGTCGCATATCAAGTCTAGGGGTGGTAAACGTCAGACCCCAATTATCGATAAGTCATGCCGATGCGAGGCGCATAACGGGTCGAGAAACTACTGGTAACACTTACCAGTAAATCTCTAAACCAGCCTTGGCCAGGGACTTCCCTGTTATGGCCAATCGAGCATAGCGCGCAACATCACCCCCCAATACCGGGAGAGACGAAACCCCTCCTATCGCTCATTGCCTCCATGTGACTCGGGACTGTACACAAAAACCACCGTTTTGCATGCCCTCTTGGACGTGGTAAGGTGGAAATCAAAGCACAGTAGGAATCGCACAAGACTCTATGACGATCTCGGGTCTATAGACTAACCTGTACCAGTGTCACCAGAGAACCGCCATCTGACGTGAGGTATAATACCATCTGGGAGTTCTTGGCGAGTCCATCCAGTGTACCCAATCTCTACTGAGCACCCGTATATTATCTCTGATATCAAACACCAATGGATATGGGATCATCCATCGCCCATCAATATCGACCGAGAAGGTATACGCTAGTCTACTCTGGTATATCGATGCCCTGTCTCGATACACCCACGACTAGGGACATTAAAAGATGTACTTATGGACTACTCTGTCCCCACTAGTATGATCTGCATCATAGTCCAGGTAGTCAAGTACACATCCTAAAGGCTTTACCAACATGTCACAGAGAGACAATCAGTGTACACGTTAAGGTAAAGAGTAACCAGATAGCATACTATCATGTCGAGCAAGAAAGTCCTCCCTATATATGTCCAAGCATCCACTATAATATACATCTCATGTATAGTAATGGCCTCTAGGGCATACATATAACTAACAGATACATCTCGGGATGCCGAACTGGAGTATCATATTGTTTTGCAGGAACTTGATGGTCGTAGCGGCGTCCAGTTTCCTGATGGGGACAGCCTCGATCCACTTGGTGAAGTTGTCTACTGCGACGAGGACATATTTGTGCCCTCCTGTACCGGTAGGGAACTGACCGATCATGTCCAATCCCCATTGGGTGAATGGCCACGGGGATGTTAGGGCGGTCAGCTCGGTAGCGGGAAAGCGAGGGATGCTGCCATGGAGCTGGCAACTCTTGCATCTCCTGACTAGCCTATGTGTTGGAGATAGTGCCCTCAGAGTCAATTATTGGATCACAGGTGCATGATTACAATGATTGAGGGAGGACCTGTGCCGTAAGGACAGTCTTACTCAAGATGATAGTATGCTATCTGGTTTATCTTTATCACTGTGTACTGCTTTAGGTGACCTTACAGGTCACTATTGCGCATTGATAGAGCCCTTAGGATTCTTGCTTGACGGCCAGCAGTATGATGGCGATCATATACATGGGAGCTGGGGTCTATAAGCACATCCTTAAAAGGTCCCTAGTCGTGGGAGTTTTCGAGACAGGGCATCGATACTCCAGAGTAGACTAGTGTATACAGTCGAGACCCCGACAAGGGGTGGTGGCCGGTCTCACAAGCCACTGGTGTCAGTTGGTTCACCTAAGATGTATACACGTGCTCATTGGGTTATGAGTACACCGGACAGGACTCGCCGGGAACATGCTAGTTGGTCTTATACCTGACGTCAGATAGCAGTTCCCTGGTGACATGTGTACAGGTTAGTTCATCGACCTGAGATCGTCATTTGTCACATGTGAGTTCACACTGTACTTTGATTACTACCCTACCACGGCTCAAAGGAGTCGTGCAAACAGGTTTTAGTTGGGTACAGTCCCGAGCCACATGGAGGCAGTGAGCGGATCTGCAGGGTTTCGTCTCTCCCGGTATTGGGGGTGAGGTCGCGCTGTGTCTAAGAGAGCCATTACACAAATCCCTCGGCCGAAGCAGAAAATTTACTGGTAGGTATTCCAGTAGTATCTCAGGGTGTTCTGGGCTGCACTCCGATACGACTTGTACCGCTTTTGGGGGTCTGACTTTTACCAACCCCCTAGGACCGCCATGCGATGCTCATAGACGAACGGACCGGACTGTACAAATATTGTCACTGACAGGCTCAGTAGGGTGTCAGGATGAGTTCACTCATCGACGTCCCTTTTGGTCAATACCTGGTAGCCCGTTACGTATGGCTAATACCTCTGACGTGCTAGTGGTTAAATCCACAACCAAAGTATTGACGAGTCTTTAGAGTCCCCCACAGACCGTTTCTTAAGTTTTGGGCGAAACGCTGTAGAGGCCGTATGGAGATATGGCAGGATTCGATCATATACGTGCGGTATTGCACGAATCATGATCAGACGGATAATACTAGCGGGCTTTGGTTTAAGCCGGATCCTAGTATTGTACAGTGTAGATTTTATCTCATTTCATTTGTATTCGGTCGGAATACAAATGCGGGTATGTATATACAGTCGCGGGGTTTTCCTGTAATTTATTACGGGATCATTTTTCTGAAGTTGCCAGTTTGCTTTCCGTTTCGGCCATTTTCCTTTGTATCTTTCCTTGGCTGAAAATTGGTGGAGGAGGGCTAATTTGCAATTGTACAAATTAGCATTGTGGAGGGTGGTCTTTATATATTGTTGCATCATGATGATTTCATGATGGTCCCACCATCCCTTGACTTTTCTTTTGTCCCTGATTGCTTGACTTTTGGAGTAATCATGGTTGTTGATGATGGGGTTGATTTGGAGTGAGGGTTTGTTGTGATCATTATATTTCATCATCATCATTTTTCTCTCTCTTGCATGATAGTTTCTTCCCCCCTTGACTTCTCTCTCACTCCCATTTTCACATTCATTCTTGGATGAGGCCGGCCACCTCTTGGGGGAGGTGAGGGATTTATTTTGTGAGGGATTTTGTTCTCATTTTGCTTACTACAAAATTCCCAAAAGCCACCACAAAAGTTCATAGTTCATTTTCTTCCACCAAATGGAAACTTCAACCCTAAGAGAGACAAAGAGAACTACACCTATTCTAAAGCAATTCTTGGACACGTCGACCCGCCAACTTCGTGCCCGAGTTGTCTCGGACCAGAGGTGGGAGCCCGTAAAAGAACCCGGCGATGTGGTGCCCTTCCGACGAGGAGTTGAAGACCGGAGATTCTACGGGGAGATCGGGACGACGACGAGAAGACCGAAGGACACGGATCGCTCGGTATATCTCTCTACCCCTTCTCTAGTTAGCTAGGATTAGGTGAATGGCCCGATCCGGGTTTATGGTCCGCGGTGGCACCGGTTTATAAAGTTAAGAAAATTTTTGTTTCCGCATTTTGGCCTCAGGAAGAAGGCCG
Organism: Agapanthus africanus; assembly: GCA_030015575.1. Taxonomy (NCBI): domain Eukaryota; kingdom Viridiplantae; phylum Streptophyta; class Magnoliopsida; order Asparagales; family Amaryllidaceae; genus Agapanthus; species Agapanthus africanus. Next base: position 365,746,029 of record CM057340.1, read on the forward strand.
GGGCGCCGCCGTGCACCAACATGGTATCAGAGCCATGCCATTAACCTAGTCTAGCTTGCTCTAAGTGTTTACAAGTTCGATCGATCGGATTTTCCAAAAACTGTATTTTCTTGCATCAGTTTTCTGTCGAAATATTTTTAGCTCGAAAATTTTTTCTATGCATTGCAGAAATACATGCAGGCAGTTATAAGCATTCTGTGAAAATTTGGTCGCGTGAACTCACTATTCCACCGCGGAACCGCGGCCAAGCCCTTGCTTGGGCCGTGGTTCCGCCGCCACTTTTACTGTTCAATGCACCAAAATTTTACAGAGAGCTCCTGAGATGAAAATGGGGTTTTTGAAATATTCTTTTTGGGCCCAGATTTTCTTTGAGTGCTACAGTAGTGCTTGGGGCCCACTCGGGAAAATTTAGTCGATTGAAAATTTTAAACATGTTAGTTCACAGTATTTACATTATATCTGCGACCGTGAATGTAACTTGATCGGTAAATCCAGTCTAACTGCTATAGCCCTTTTAGACGGATTTGCGAACGTGACATTCACGTTGATGTTCTGTGTTGTGCTGTGATGTTGCGGATTGTCGTGGTGGATAGCCTGGATGCAATGGTAGTACAGTTTGGTTTATTATGTACATTTGATATTACGGGGCGAGCGTCCGACATGTGGACTGCAGTCACTGCCTGTTTGTATATTATTCTTTTGGGGCACGATCGGGCTGAGGTCGATGTACCCGTTGTATGTATATTTTACTTTCTGTACTAGGATTACCCCGCGGAGGGGTGCACGGATAGCCGGGTTCTAGAGGGCAACGAGCCCGCATCTCATGGCGTTGAGACGGCGGGGGCTTCACTCTAGAATTGGCGGGCTATTTGCCGCACTCGTAGGGGTACAGGTTGACCCAGGAGGGGTGCCCAAGTTACCGGATTCCGTGAAGTGCTGGGTGGTCCATTCACGTTGCTGAAGGGGGCTGCCTCGCTTCAGGTTTTGGCGGGTAACTTGCCGCGCCCGTAGGGGTCTAGGATTTCATTGCACTGGCTATCCACACGACCATGGGAACGTCGGGTTTCAGTAGCGGCTCTATGAAACCCGGGGATCCCAGATATCTGTATTGTTCTGTGATACTTATTACATTTCTGTGATGTTGCATTTTATCACGCCTTGAGCGAATATTATATATTGATATATATATACTAGTAGATGTTGTATATGTTTTGCATCCGCGCTAGTCCAGTCCCCGCTCTGTCTTTAGTTAAGTAACCTAACGGGTAATGACGGGACCCAGTGGCGAATGTGGGTGGCATATACGTACATCATTATTTTCGTTCTTTATTGGTGTGATCAATTAATGGGACTGCATTGATTCGGATCAATGCAAGTTAAACAAACCTATTCTGAAGTTGTTGGAACATTTTTCAAAAAGCTGTTATTGCAAGGACGTTCTCTTTTGTTTTACACAGTGGTATTCGGTTATGAATATCCAGCACCTCAGTCGACGAGGCAAGGGCCGAGATCCCTTCACCGGGAGTGACCCCTTGGATAGAAGTTTGCGTCAGGGCAATAACTTCACTATAGCCGATTGCCTTTTGCTTTGCATCGTGGTATTCAGTTGGAATATCCTGCACCTCATTCTACAGGGAAAGAGCCGAGATCCCTTCACCGGGAGTGACCTCTTTAGCAAAGGTTTTCGCCACTATAATTTTATAAAAAGTTATCCGGTTCCTTCAACGATATCAAGTTCATTACGCAAAAGGTTTTTCGCCAAAAACCTGCCGTAGCCCTCCGTCGTTTCAGATTAGTATTGCTTAGTATTCGTGCTACGTATGTCGTGCTCAGCCGAGGCATGGTGTGCGGTAACTCTGTAATGCTTTTCTGTCTTTTGGATATGTGATTGGTTAGGATAGTCGTACGGTCATTTTGGCTCAGTCAAGGACTCGTGCGGGTGGGTCTAATGCAATCAAGATAATGACTGGTTGAACTTGACTAGGATCCTTTGATATGTTGGCTCAGTCAAGGTCACTTGGGTCCTAGGGGTAAAAACACGCGTCGGGAGTTTCTAAAGAAACTGAAACTTGTCAGGCATGCGCATACCTTCTGGAGTGTGATGACGTGAGTGGATTCCGTCACGTTATCATGCGATGATAGTTGGATCCCGATTCCTACTGATGAGTTGGTTTACTCCTCGGGTGATCCCGACTAATTCTTCTTTCAGGTTTGGATGAGAATTTGACGGTACAGTGGGAGGTTTCCTGATTAGATAAATTGGTAACCATTCTGATCTAGGTTAGAGTGCACGCTGAGTGTTTCTTTTCTCTCTCTCTCTTAGGCAGTGACCATGACCCGACCCATGACTATGACTCAGTGACCAAGTTGACCGAACCTTCTTATAAGACTGGATTTTGGATTGTCAGAGTTGCATACCTCATTGCCACTCCTGCTTTTACCCTTTTCTCCAGGACAACCCGTATTACTACGAACGTCCACTTCCATTGGATAAAACTATCGTATGGTTATATACGAACTCGAAGGAATTTATTCGAGGATGGTTTCCAGTTCTGAAGAAAACGAATAGGACTATTCAGTTGTCTTTTCCTTTTACCTTCTCTCAGGTTGCGAGTGCTCCTTGGATTATGGGATAGTACACCCGTTACGCCTATTGGATAGTCTTCTTCCAAACCTTAGGCTGGTGCCGAACGGTAGGGAATGAAGAAAGCCGATTAGCCTAAGTGTGGTGTACAGAAGGTATTAAGTAAAGACAAATAAAGGGATTAGTAAAAGGGCAAAGTAAACTGCGACTGCTATTCACGACCGAACCATGTATTTCATTACCACTCCCACTTCACCTTTGTATTTCTCCAGAACACTCCGTATCACTACGAAGATCCACAGTTATTTGGATACTCTATCGTATGGTTATATGCGAACTCGAAAGGAACTTGTTCCAGTTCGGGGATGGATTCTGGTTCAGGAGAAATAGGAATAAGGTCTATTCAGGTGTCTTTTATCTTTACCTTCTCTCGGGTTGCGAGTGCTCCTAGGATTAGGACAGTACACCCATTATGCTTATTGGATAGTCTTTGTAGCGTTTTGAAAAATCGTTTCGGTGAAATTTCGGAAAATCGGTAAAATAAGGGGGGTTTCTGTAAAAAAAAGTCAAAATGCAAATATCTTATTATAAAAATTAAATATACATATTCTAGCTATGAAATTGCTAGTATTTGGTGTTTATTGAGCCACTGGTGAAATTTCAAATTTTCTGAAAAAAATTTATTTTATTATTATTTTAAGCCGGTAAGAAAATACATTAAATTAGCGATAAATACAAATTTAAATGGGCTAATTTTAATCCTTAAAATCATGTTGATTAAAATCTAGTTGTAATATAAATTTTTAGTATTTTATTTCAAGTTTTAATTGATTTATTTTATGGAAAACAAAAATATAGTTATTTTGAACTAAAACTTGCAAATTTGGTATTGTGGGGGGTCTTTTTGCATAGAATTTTTTTGTAAAGTCTCTCACACTCACCCTCACTCCCCTTGGCCGGCCCCACACTATTGTAGCAGCCCAAGAATTTTATTTCCCTCTTTTTGACCTTAAATCATGTGAGAAATGGGTTAAAATAAGGTTTTTATATATAGTAAAGTAGGTGGGGGTATTATGGTAATTGGGAGGGGCTTTGACCTTGGAATTTCCACACCAATCACTCACCTCTCCCCACTCCCCTCTTCTGGCCGAAATATTCAGCAGCCCCCCCTCATTTTTCCCCCAAGTTTCCACTTCATTTCATCTCCAAAAACCTCACAAAAATCCATCAAAAATCCCACAAAATCAAAATCCGACTCCTACCCATTTTCCCTCATCTCCTTTAGCATGGATCTTGGTGCAAGGATTTCAAAATGGAGGTCTAGAATTCAAGTTTGATCATGGTTTGTGAGGTATAACTTTTGACCCATTATTCATTTTGTTTGATTTAAATTCCTTAATGAAGCTAATTAGGTGTTAAATTGTGGGTTTAATTGAATGTTTGGAAATTCAATTGGGAATTTTGAATTGAAGCTAGGGTTTGAATTAAATTAGGTTCTTTATCATTAGCTTATGATTGTAATGAGGGGATTAACATGTAATTGAATGCAAAATCTAATTTGGTTACGAATTGCTAATTTGTTAGTTTAAAAATTGTTCTAATTATGCTAATTTGCTAACTAGGTTTTAATGAAATACTTATATAATGGAGATTAAAATCTAATTAGGTTTTGCATGGTATTAATAACATTTTAAAGTGTAGTTTAATACCTTATTTCATGCAAATCCAAACTAGTTTGTTGTATGTGCATTTTGCTAAAAAATGGTCGAAATTGGTTAATATTGCAAACTAGTTTTTTTGTAAATATTGTGTTAAATCGAGAATTAAAATATGGTTAGGGTTTCTTCATATCTTAAAAATTGCATTGAGTGGTTTAACCATTTAAAATATGCAAAACCAAGTTTAATTGTAAAATTATGAATTTTACATTAAAAAGTGTTAAAATTGATATTTTTGCAAACTAGGATTTTGGAAATTATGCAAATTTATGTGATTAAATTATGCAAATGGTTTTATTGACTTATTTAAGATATATAATAAATATATTGGCCGCTACATTCATTTAAACATCGAGTTTTGTACTAAAACGGGTAATTTTGCTTGCTAGTTTTTCGGAAAAAACGGCTTTTAGAGTGAATTTGGGGTTTTCGTGAGTTTTAACCTATTTTATATTAAAATTAGTGTTCGTGAATGTGCAAATGAGTGTGATTGGATTTTCTCGATGGTTTGACGTTCGTACATCGACATCGAGGGTTGGTTTGACTATTCTTGCATGTGTAGGCGATAGGTTTTGACCTATGCATGATACGCGTGCCGATTTAGTTTTCGTATGCCGTTTCAATTTTGAATTGGGTTTTTATGCGATACGATACGTTGTGATATGTAGGTACCCCATATGGACTTCGAGACGACAAGCAAGCGCGTGGCGACGTCGGCACCGGCTAGCGAGGACCAGGTGAGTAGATTTATATCTACGGGGAGAAGTCGGGTGGATGGCGTATAGCACCCCCGCAGTCCGTAATTAGTACTATGTAGTATATTTTATGTGTGATAGTTAGTGTGTTATGGCTAGTTAGGGGTAGAAATAACTAGCGTAGTTCCTAGTTGCGAACCATAGGATAGATTTGCACCCACACGCATACACTTGTATGTTTCTTATACTTGCACGGTGTTTGATGATATGGGATGACTTTGGAGTTGAGTCGATGATGTGGGCTTTGTGCCGCGAGATCGGTTATTTGATATGATTCGTATTGGGGATACGAAATGTGATTCTTGCGGGTTCGGGATGTGTGTTTACCCCCGCATTCATACTTTGAAGATGATATCAGTTGTTCTAGACTTAGATCAGTACCCCAGATTATATGATATGATAAGTGATATCTGAAATGTGATGAGATAGTGTGATATTGAACCGTACCCAGCTTTTGGGATGCCGTACGACGATTTACCGTACGAGCCTATATTGATGATAGATCCGCGCTCATGACTCGAGGATGTCAGATGATATACTGTATCGTACGCGATACTATTGAGGCGGGATCACCGACTTATATATATTTATATATCGACTCAGATGTTAGGCGGTTTCCTTACCTGTAGTTCAGCTTGTTAGTTCGGCCGTATAGTTTAGTGTAGTTGTTAGAGTATATTAGAATTCTTACCTATTTCAAAAACTAACGAATCGTGGGCATTTTTAAAGACAGCTCAAGGGAATCTACGGACATTTCAAAAACGACGTATCTTTTCATAAAAACACCGTAGCCCTATTTTCAAAACCCCATGATTCGTGTTATTTCAAAAGGCACCATTCGTAGGACTTATATTAGATTAATGCAGATTAGTTTTGGTTACGTCTAGTTTCAGCTCCCACTTTTTTTGTGGTTCGCTTTGCATCGCATTCTTATATTATGTTTCATACACCATTTTAATATCATGCTGATAGGACACCAGCACCATTACCGATGATGCGTATGTACCACGTACACTTACTTGCCGGCTCACACACATCTTCATCGGTAATTGCCATGTCACGTACACCTTAGAAAATATATTATTGCTTGACATAGCCTATTAGCGAATAGTTTAGACATTGTAGTTATTACCTGCTACTTCGTGCATACTGTTATTCATTGTTATGCCGCATTCATGGATTCTCATGCATATATTCACTATTTTGCATGCTATTGAGGTTTGAATTTGGATTTCTATGAGATTTTCTGGATTTGGAGGAAAACCGCAAAAACACAAATAAATATATTCTCTCTTTTAAAATAAAAAGTGCGGTTTTCCCATGATGTATGAGTCGTCCACCATGAGTTTGCTGATGGATTTGGAAACCCGATTCGAGGAGACGGATGAACCGTTTCGGGTACATGGTGGACCCGGTGCGGTACCCCGGGGCAAGAGGAATGTGGTGATGACGTTGAGCCTGGCAGGGGAGCACTACCTACCGGTGATTTTACCCGACGCGTCGGATATCCGGAGGATACCGTCGTGGTCTTGAGATTGATGGTAGGGGCCGGTCTGGATTGACGGCGCCCTAGATATTGTGGTTGAGACTTTGAGATATCGGGATATTGGGATTTCGTTTTGTGCCGATGCTAGGCACAGTTTTATGCTGATTTCATTATGGTACCTCATTTTTAAAATACAAGGGAAATCTCACTAAATTATGAAAACAGTGGCTTCATGTAGATGTATCCTGTTTTCACGCATTCATATCTCATTCATATGCTATATTGTTACCTGAGGCACTAGCACGAGCACTTGGCACTTCATTCATGTATAGAGATTACATTGCCAGTTTAGTATGCTTCAGCTTTATTCATATTGAGGTTTATTTATATCTGATCGTATTGACCTAGGATGGGTCATGCATTCGATTCCTGCTTGTAGATATCTTTCTATTCACGAGTTGGCAACTCACCCCCGTTGTGCCCCAGTTCTTGCAGGTTTGCCGTACAGATTCCATTGCGGCATTTCTGGCACACTGCTTCCATATGGGTGACTTGCGTTGGTAGGTGGGTTCTTTTGTATCAGAACCGCCATTGTTCATGTATTGTCTATTATATCTAGAATTTCCATCAACCAAAACTTGTTTATTCTTTCAGACTCAGACTTCAGTGTTGTATTATTTCGACCTTAGAGTCGCGCTTGTAGTATTGCGGTTTTCATGCTTACTGTGTTTTCTTTTGGATTTGATCCTCGCCTTTCGGCGTTGTATATTATTCTTACTTGTGTGGTTGTGGCCGTCGATTGACGAAGAGCTAGCTCCCGCTTGGGGATGCCTTTTATCATGTCATATATGTTATTCTTGTTGTACCCCGTTCGGGGCCAGTTTTTACAAAGGAAACTCTGCCGAAATTTTTAGGAAAAATTACACATTTTATAAATTCATATTCGGCTTAGTTATTTAAAAACTTGATTGTCAAAACATGATTTCTTTACCTCTTAAAACTAGTTTTTCCTTATTTACTCCTTAAATGGTTTTAGATTTCTGGGTTTTCTGTTTACTTAGATTACGTACGCCTCAAGACGTTTCGTAGTTTAAGTGCCGGTCATGTTCCGTACTTTCGGGACGTGACAAAGTTGGTATCAGAGCGTTAGGTTTTAACCTTCGGAGCGTAGGATGACCCTTGGTTGATGGAATAGGTGACTAAAGTAGAGTGACGTACCGTTGATATGTTCCGCGGCATATTTACGACACGCCACTCCACTTATGAAGCCTTAGGATGTACATTTCCTTGTTCAGTATTATATTCCTTCCTGATCTAGCCTCATCGGTACCAGTTTGGTTTTGCTGCTATGGTTATGGCAGGAAGAGCTACGGCTAGAGTTGCGGTCAGCACAAGCTCGTCACGAACGAGGACTGACCAGGGCATGATTCCGGCGACACACCATTGCGGAGATGTGTCTTTTTACTGTGTTTCCGCGCCACGAGCGTTTGGCGGATCGCCTTTATGAGGTTACTCGGATGTGCTGATCGACACTAGAGGATTGAGCCACTGGCAGAGGCCAGCCAGATTTTGATGACCATTGGTATATTACTTACTCATGATGGTTGAGACACTGTTCAGCGTGCGGACGAGTGAGCCAGTTGTTGCAGCGGAAGAGTGAGCCAGTTGTTGCAGCGGACGAGTGAGCCAGTTGTTGCAGCGAACGACGAGATATCGCCCCAGATGTTGGAGCTATTGCAGTACAAGTTGTACTAAGAGATGATTGAAGGTCGCTAGTCACCGAGGATGAATGACTAGGACATGTGGTTCGTTCGCTACCCCGATGCGAGGTCATCAGACAGATTGATTCCAGCTAGAGACGACTTCACGCGGAGACGTTGGGAGTCGACAGAGACGATCGAATGTCAGAAACCTATTATTCCAAGTTTAAAGTAGTCGGAAAGACATGCAGGCAATTCTATGGTCCCTCTAGAAGAATGAAACCCTAACTCGACTTAATGACCGTGTGAAAGCCTTTGAACCTTCGGGTTTGCGGCAGTTCTGCGGCGCCATTAGTGAGGCTTGGGTTTGCCCTTCTACGGCTGGACCACCGATGCTGTGGTATGTACTCGATACTATTAAACTGTGCCCAAGATGTTGAGCTCTTGGGGGATTATGAGGTTTTGACGACTCGATCAGATGGCTCGACTTAATTCAGATGCTAGGTGGTGAGATGCATTTCTTGGGAGACTCCAGATATGAGGATAGCCGTTGGAGCTTAGTCCATGCAGCCGCGACGAGACGAGTCCAAAGCAGACGACATTAGAGAAAAGTGAAGTAAGAGGTTCGTACCAGATCTAGATGAGATGACGTTCCATTCTGCCGACATCAGAGATGCGATGCGCATGCCGAGGCAGAGTACTGGATATACCTTCCAGAAGGAGTCGCGATGGGTATGCAGCCGTTACAGAGCAAAGATGCAGATATAGGAAAGGACAATGACTTCCGGACAGTTGGCAGAAGGCGAGACATGGAAGAGACCGTGAGCAGGATTCCTTCCAGGACACTGCTGCAATGATACTTGCACCCAGGATCAGATGTGTCACGTACATTCAGAGAGCCAGAGGCCGACGCCAGTGATATGCTGCCTCACGAGTGGTCGCGATGATTGACCAAGAGATGACCAGAGGAGTGCCAGAACGGAATCGTCCCCGTTAGCACACCTGACAGGGCCGATGAGCCGATGGACCGAAAGATTGGTAATTCATAGTGAAAACTTTGACCCAGGAGTGGTCATGGTTACGCACCCCAGCAGGACAGAGTTCATGATCATCGACGAGACGTCCCACTAGTGACCGCGACAGTTGGCCTAGATTCTTAGAGGATGCGCTGGAGCGGTACTATTCCGCCATTATTGATTCCGATATTTTGGGTGATTTATTCGTATGATTTGATTTTGATGATTGAGGATTTACGATCTTTGCATAGTGTTGCACTTGAAATCGTTTTCGTTCTTTAGTTTCACATGTTTGTGATTTTACGGTTTTAGACATTTGAGTTGATTTTGTGCATATGCACGCACACGTTTTGGTTCCTGCACTCTGTATAGTTTATATATGCTTGCAGTGCAGTGATACGCCTTTTGTGCACTTAGATGGACTGGACTTTGATTTCGATGGTGATGTTCGATATTTGTTTTGTGCACCTTGTGCACCTGACTGGATTTTGCGTATATTCGACACTTGATATTGGATTTCATGATTTCGTACACGATAGATGCACCTTATTTGGATTTTTGCGCATGTTGGGCGCATGTTTTGAAGTGTGATTTTGGTGCACACCAGATGAACTAAATCGAGATTTTTCGTGCATGTCAAATGCACCTGATTTTGCTGTCAGGCACACATGTTGCCTACGACAGATGTTTCGTGCACACCCGATGCACTTAGATGTTGTTTCTGTGCATATGTATGGCACATATTTGGATTTTGATTTCCGTGCGCACAAGACACACGTAGTATTCATACGCGTATTTTGGGGATTGATTTTTCTTATAGAGCAGTACGTTTTTATGATATTGCTATGTGTTTTCGTACTGAGCAGGACTAGTCAGAGGACAGTACCTGAATATATTTTACATGTATAGTTTCGAGTTATATCACATTGGTTTTGCTTTGGATTTGGTATTGATGTCTTCCCCATGACTCTGATGATTGCGGGATGCTTGACGGAGTTTTGATTTGAGTTATATGCTCATTTTTCATGCGCATGCGCTGCGCTACGATTTGTTTTATGTATTTACAATTTCGGAGCCCCGACGACTTGATGGTTTTGGTTCAGATGTTTTAGTATTTGGGGGGAGTTTTACTTTAAATTCGGGGACCGAATTTTTTTAAGGGGGGAAGATTGTAGCGTTTTGAAAAATCGTTTCGGTGAAATTTCGGAAAATCGGTAAAATAAGGGGGGTTTCTGTAAAAAAAAGTCAAAATGCAAATATCTTATTATAAAAATTAAATATACATATTCTAGCTATGAAATTGCTAGTATTTGGTGTTTATTGAGCCACTGGTGAAATTTCAAATTTTCTGAAAAAAATTTATTTTATTATTATTTTAAGCCGGTAAGAAAATACATTAAATTAGCGATAAATACAAATTTAAATGGGCTAATTTTAATCCTTAAAATCATGTTGATTAAAATCTAGTTGTAATATAAATTTTTAGTATTTTATTTCAAGTTTTAATTGATTTATTTTATGGAAAACAAAAATATAGTTATTTTGAACTAAAACTTGCAAATTTGGTATTGTGGGGGGTCTTTTTGCATAGAATTTTTTTGTAAAGTCTCTCACACTCACCCTCACTCCCCTTGGCCGGCCCCACACTATTGTAGCAGCCCAAGAATTTTATTTCCCTCTTTTTGACCTTAAATCATGTGAGAAATGGGTTAAAATAAGGTTTTTATATATAGTAAAGTAGGTGGGGGTATTATGGTAATTGGGAGGGGCTTTGACCTTGGAATTTCCACACCAATCACTCACCTCTCCCCACTCCCCTCTTCTGGCCGAAATATTCAGCAGCCCCCCCTCATTTTTCCCCCAAGTTTCCACTTCATTTCATCTCCAAAAACCTCACAAAAATCCATCAAAAATCCCACAAAATCAAAATCCGACTCCTACCCATTTTCCCTCATCTCCTTTAGCATGGATCTTGGTGCAAGGATTTCAAAATGGAGGTCTAGAATTCAAGTTTGATCATGGTTTGTGAGGTATAACTTTTGACCCATTATTCATTTTGTTTGATTTAAATTCCTTAATGAAGCTAATTAGGTGTTAAATTGTGGGTTTAATTGAATGTTTGGAAATTCAATTGGGAATTTTGAATTGAAGCTAGGGTTTGAATTAAATTAGGTTCTTTATCATTAGCTTATGATTGTAATGAGGGGATTAACATGTAATTGAATGCAAAATCTAATTTGGTTACGAATTGCTAATTTGTTAGTTTAAAAATTGTTCTAATTATGCTAATTTGCTAACTAGGTTTTAATGAAATACTTATATAATGGAGATTAAAATCTAATTAGGTTTTGCATGGTATTAATAACATTTTAAAGTGTAGTTTAATACCTTATTTCATGCAAATCCAAACTAGTTTGTTGTATGTGCATTTTGCTAAAAAATGGTCGAAATTGGTTAATATTGCAAACTAGTTTTTTTGTAAATATTGTGTTAAATCGAGAATTAAAATATGGTTAGGGTTTCTTCATATCTTAAAAATTGCATTGAGTGGTTTAACCATTTAAAATATGCAAAACCAAGTTTAATTGTAAAATTATGAATTTTACATTAAAAAGTGTTAAAATTGATATTTTTGCAAACTAGGATTTTGGAAATTATGCAAATTTATGTGATTAAATTATGCAAATGGTTTTATTGACTTATTTAAGATATATAATAAATATATTGGCCGCTACATTCATTTAAACATCGAGTTTTGTACTAAAACGGGTAATTTTGCTTGCTAGTTTTTCGGAAAAAACGGCTTTTAGAGTGAATTTGGGGTTTTCGTGAGTTTTAACCTATTTTATATTAAAATTAGTGTTCGTGAATGTGCAAATGAGTGTGATTGGATTTTCTCGATGGTTTGACGTTCGTACATCGACATCGAGGGTTGGTTTGACTATTCTTGCATGTGTAGGCGATAGGTTTTGACCTATGCATGATACGCGTGCCGATTTAGTTTTCGTATGCCGTTTCAATTTTGAATTGGGTTTTTATGCGATACGATACGTTGTGATATGTAGGTACCCCATATGGACTTCGAGACGACAAGCAAGCGCGTGGCGACGTCGGCACCGGCTAGCGAGGACCAGGTGAGTAGATTTATATCTACGGGGAGAAGTCGGGTGGATGGCGTATAGCACCCCCGCAGTCCGTAATTAGTACTATGTAGTATATTTTATGTGTGATAGTTAGTGTGTTATGGCTAGTTAGGGGTAGAAATAACTAGCGTAGTTCCTAGTTGCGAACCATAGGATAGATTTGCACCCACACGCATACACTTGTATGTTTCTTATACTTGCACGGTGTTTGATGATATGGGATGACTTTGGAGTTGAGTCGATGATGTGGGCTTTGTGCCGCGAGATCGGTTATTTGATATGATTCGTATTGGGGATACGAAATGTGATTCTTGCGGGTTCGGGATGTGTGTTTACCCCCGCATTCATACTTTGAAGATGATATCAGTTGTTCTAGACTTAGATCAGTACCCCAGATTATATGATATGATAAGTGATATCTGAAATGTGATGAGATAGTGTGATATTGAACCGTACCCAGCTTTTGGGATGCCGTACGACGATTTACCGTACGAGCCTATATTGATGATAGATCCGCGCTCATGACTCGAGGATGTCAGATGATATACTGTATCGTACGCGATACTATTGAGGCGGGATCACCGACTTATATATATTTATATATCGACTCAGATGTTAGGCGGTTTCCTTACCTGTAGTTCAGCTTGTTAGTTCGGCCGTATAGTTTAGTGTAGTTGTTAGAGTATATTAGAATTCTTACCTATTTCAAAAACTAACGAATCGTGGGCATTTTTAAAGACAGCTCAAGGGAATCTACGGACATTTCAAAAACGACGTATCTTTTCATAAAAACACCGTAGCCCTATTTTCAAAACCCCATGATTCGTGTTATTTCAAAAGGCACCATTCGTAGGACTTATATTAGATTAATGCAGATTAGTTTTGGTTACGTCTAGTTTCAGCTCCCACTTTTTTTGTGGTTCGCTTTGCATCGCATTCTTATATTATGTTTCATACACCATTTTAATATCATGCTGATAGGACACCAGCACCATTACCGATGATGCGTATGTACCACGTACACTTACTTGCCGGCTCACACACATCTTCATCGGTAATTGCCATGTCACGTACACCTTAGAAAATATATTATTGCTTGACATAGCCTATTAGCGAATAGTTTAGACATTGTAGTTATTACCTGCTACTTCGTGCATACTGTTATTCATTGTTATGCCGCATTCATGGATTCTCATGCATATATTCACTATTTTGCATGCTATTGAGGTTTGAATTTGGATTTCTATGAGATTTTCTGGATTTGGAGGAAAACCGCAAAAACACAAATAAATATATTCTCTCTTTTAAAATAAAAAGTGCGGTTTTCCCATGATGTATGAGTCGTCCACCATGAGTTTGCTGATGGATTTGGAAACCCGATTCGAGGAGACGGATGAACCGTTTCGGGTACATGGTGGACCCGGTGCGGTACCCCGGGGCAAGAGGAATGTGGTGATGACGTTGAGCCTGGCAGGGGAGCACTACCTACCGGTGATTTTACCCGACGCGTCGGATATCCGGAGGATACCGTCGTGGTCTTGAGATTGATGGTAGGGGCCGGTCTGGATTGACGGCGCCCTAGATATTGTGGTTGAGACTTTGAGATATCGGGATATTGGGATTTCGTTTTGTGCCGATGCTAGGCACAGTTTTATGCTGATTTCATTATGGTACCTCATTTTTAAAATACAAGGGAAATCTCACTAAATTATGAAAACAGTGGCTTCATGTAGATGTATCCTGTTTTCACGCATTCATATCTCATTCATATGCTATATTGTTACCTGAGGCACTAGCACGAGCACTTGGCACTTCATTCATGTATAGAGATTACATTGCCAGTTTAGTATGCTTCAGCTTTATTCATATTGAGGTTTATTTATATCTGATCGTATTGACCTAGGATGGGTCATGCATTCGATTCCTGCTTGTAGATATCTTTCTATTCACGAGTTGGCAACTCACCCCCGTTGTGCCCCAGTTCTTGCAGGTTTGCCGTACAGATTCCATTGCGGCATTTCTGGCACACTGCTTCCATATGGGTGACTTGCGTTGGTAGGTGGGTTCTTTTGTATCAGAACCGCCATTGTTCATGTATTGTCTATTATATCTAGAATTTCCATCAACCAAAACTTGTTTATTCTTTCAGACTCAGACTTCAGTGTTGTATTATTTCGACCTTAGAGTCGCGCTTGTAGTATTGCGGTTTTCATGCTTACTGTGTTTTCTTTTGGATTTGATCCTCGCCTTTCGGCGTTGTATATTATTCTTACTTGTGTGGTTGTGGCCGTCGATTGACGAAGAGCTAGCTCCCGCTTGGGGATGCCTTTTATCATGTCATATATGTTATTCTTGTTGTACCCCGTTCGGGGCCAGTTTTTACAAAGGAAACTCTGCCGAAATTTTTAGGAAAAATTACACATTTTATAAATTCATATTCGGCTTAGTTATTTAAAAACTTGATTGTCAAAACATGATTTCTTTACCTCTTAAAACTAGTTTTTCCTTATTTACTCCTTAAATGGTTTTAGATTTCTGGGTTTTCTGTTTACTTAGATTACGTACGCCTCAAGACGTTTCGTAGTTTAAGTGCCGGTCATGTTCCGTACTTTCGGGACGTGACAGTCTTCTTCCAAACCATAGGCTGGTGCCGAACGGTAGAGAAGGAAGAAAACCATTTAGCCTAAGAGGGTGTACAGAAGGTAATGACTAAAGACATATGAAGGGATTTGGAGAGATGGCAAAGAAATATACGGTTACAGTTGTGAATCTGGATAATAGAAGAGGCATTACTAGGAATACCCGGATACCCCTACGAAACATTTCAATATTTCAGTTTCACCGTGTATTGTTAAAAGAAAACTGATTTCCCATTTAGACACTTGCTCCATGGTATGTGTTTACCAGGTATGATTCTCACATCTGTATGGTTTTACAGATGATGAGTGGGAGTAAGTTATTAGGAATTAGGTGATCATCCTCATTATATCAGAATTCGTTGTAATTGGTGATATTTGAGGAAATCACCTGGGTTGTTTGCCAGACGGCAAGTATTTGGTTTTGAATATCCGTTGTAATGCACCAATTTCAAATTGATATATCTGTACGTCTATTCTTATAGAGTGAGATGTAACCTTTTGAAATTATGTCCATGACATTTACCTATATCAGTGGATGATTAGGTAAGGAGCATTAAACAACGGTGTAATTCTTCTTAACCATAAGTACAGTTTTCAACCTACGACACACAGGGAATGAGTTATTAGACTCAAGGGACTTGTACAGAGTATTGTATATTGTCCAGTGTCCATTAGGACAGAGGGGATGGTCCTCGTACTATATTCAGTTTACTTATGACTTCTCTAGTTTTTAGACAAGTGTTTCGTAGAAACACAAGGTCCAAGTTTTGAGAAGTTATAGGTATATGAATAAAGTAAAGAACTAGATGTTGCAAGTATCGGGATTCTTCAAGGTGATCGAAGATGTAGATACTTATGGTATTCAGTTAATAGTAATGGTTTTGAGAAGCTTGTTTCTCTTTCAGGTTACTCATAATTGGAAGCACTCCTAAGTTGAGTAACGTTGATCGGCCTCTCTCCATTTAGTTAACATGCACTGGAGACAGCTGCATGATTTGAATCTGGTTCAATTAAATCAGTGCCTCTGTTTCTGTATTGGATATAGAACAGTTCATATCTTGACACTGTTAAGGTACGGGGAGTTGTCCAGCTTATGCTTAAAACCAGACCCTGGATAACTCAAGGCACGTTTCTGTAATGGCTGTTTGTGGGTTGACCCGGGCTATGACGAGGGTTAACTTTCTACCATCTGGGAGATCAATAGTGATATTGTTCTAGACTCGCCACAGTTTTAATAAAAATGGATTTTTTCATAAAACAGTAGTGGGAGTATGGTAAAACTGGAAGTGATTCCAGAACCGCAAACGATTACTGAAAATTTGATAAGAACCTGAAGATTCAATCTGATTTGACATTCCATTGGCCACTCCGCATATACGGTGGGTAACCTCCGGCACCCGAGAGGTACTCCGGTTGCCTCAAGGACAGTGACAGGGAGGTTCTTGTTTACCCAGACTTGCCATTGCTGTTGCTCCAGTCTATGAGACCCGGCAGGAGGATGAGTATAGCGTCGTTCTGAACTAGCTTTAGAAGTGCACATGTATATGATTCTGCCAGAGGGTTGTCGTAGTCAGTGGGAGCAGCGAAAGCATAGTGGACATGTGGCTTATGTCTATTTATAGACTAAAGCAGATATAGCAGAGATAGATCATCTTTTTCTGATGTGACAGTCATAGGTTTGACTTCATCAGAATAGGGGATGGATCTGTTAAGAAGGTAGTAGGGTGTGATGTCCTGGTATTTGGATGACATACACAGAGTAGGAAGAGAAATTCCTATACTACGATCGATTAAACTTTGGTTGTCACACAGTAGTTTCTCCACATGGGACTTGGATATTATATCAAGACATTCTGGTCACTAGATCTAGATTTGCGTGGTTTCCCAATCTGGGTACTTAGACAGCATTCTAAAGGTGTTTTAGAATGGACGACTCCTGGCATGGTAGTGTACCTGCAGGTGATGGAGTTACCCTCTCTGAAGGTGTCTTACAGACTAAAGAAGAGAGGGATGTGCATGATCGGCAGATCACTTGCTTAGGCAATTGAGTTGATCATAAGATGTCAAGTACCACACCAAATGGTGTTTTTGCAGTAGATGCAATAAGTTGATATTAATCCAATCCTGGAGAAACATTCCGAGGCAGTTTTAGAACATAAGTGGATGTTCTAGGGATATAATAACGGCAGCCTCCTTCGGGAGATGGTTATCATTCCAGGCTTCCAAGGTGACATGGATGACAGAGTGGCTGTCAGAGTTATAGTTTTCCTTCTGACGAGGGACAATATTTTGGACAGGTGGTCCAGGTGGATACTGAGGGAGGCATGGCGTAGGATACTGATTAAGTTCAGTTGACGATACAGTCTAAGAAGTTTGGATTTGGAGTTCATTTATGAACTAGGTCCCATCAGATATCCAGACATACTCTAAGACAGGTATTGCTCATTTCGAGAGATGGCTTTCTCCGCGAACTTGAGATAAAGAGAGACATAGAAAGAAACATCTGAGCGGATGCACTCTCTGAGGCTATTCCTCGAACGCAATAGTTTCGCAAACGGGTTTTGTGAGACTGATTAGTAGAGGAGTTGGGTGTTTGGTATCACACGGGCTGTGAGTATGCGACATCGCAATAATTAGCCTTGAGTGCAAGTGGGAGATTGTTGGAGATAGTGCCCTCAGAGTCAATTATTGGATCACAGGTGCGTGATTACAATGATTGAGGGAGGACCTTTGCCGGTAGGACAGTCTTACTCAAGATGATAGTATGCTATCTGGTTTATCTTTATCACCGTGTACTGCTTTAGGTGACCTTACAGGTCACTATTGCGCGTTGATAGAGCCCTTAGGATTCTTTCTTGACGGCCAGCAGTATGATGGCGATCATATACGTAGGAGCTGGAGTCTATAAGCACATCCTTAAAAGGTCCCTAGTCGTGGGAGTTTTCGAGACAGGGCATCGATACTCCAGAGTAGACTAGTGTATACAGTCGAGACCCCGACGAGGGGCGGTGGCCGGTCTCACAAGCCACTGGTGTCAGTTGGTTCGCCTAAGATGTATACAGGTGCTCATTGGGTTATGAGTACACTGGACAGGACTCGCCGGGAACATACTAGTTGGTCTTATACCTGACGTCAGATAGCAGTTCCCTGGTGACATGTGTACAGGTTAGTTCATCGACCTGAGATCGTCATTTGTCTCGTGTGAGTTCACACTGTACTTTGATTACTACCCTACCACGGCTCAAAGAAGTCGTGCAAACAGGTTTTAGTTGGGTACAGTCCTGAGCCACATGGAGGCAGTGAGCGGATCTGCAGGGGTTCGTCTCTCCCGGTATTGGGGGTGAGGTCGCGCTATATCTAGGAGAGCCATTACACAAAGCCCTCGGCCGAGGCAGGAGATTTACTGGTAGGTATTACAGTAGTATCTCAGGGTGTTCTGGGCTACACTCCGACATGACTTGTACCGCTTTTGGGGGTCTGACTTTTACCAACCCCCTAGGCCCGCCATGTGATGCTCATAGACGAACGGACCGGACTGTACAGATATTGTCACTGACAGGCTCAGTAGGGTGTCAGGATGAGTTCGCTCATCGACGTCCCTTTTGGTCAATACCTGGTAGCCCGTTACGTATGGCTAATACCTCTGACATGCTAGTGGTTAAATCCACAACCAAAGTATTGACGAGTCTTTAGAGTCCCCCACAGACCGTTTCTCAAGTTTCGGGCGAAACGCTGTAGAGGCCGTATAGAGATATGGCAGGGTTCGATCATATACGTGCGGTATTGCACGGATCATGATCAGACGGATAATACTAGCGGGCTTTGGTTTAAGCCGGATCCTAGTATTGTACAGTGTAGATTTTGTCTCATTGCATTTGTATTCGGTCGGAATACAAATGCGGGTATGTATATATCGCGGGGTTTTCCTGTAATTTATTACGGGATCAGTTTTCTGAAGTTGCCAGTTTGCTTTCCGTTTCGGCCATTTTCCTTTGTATCTTTCCTTGGCTGAAAATTGGTAGAGGAGGGCTTATTTGCAATTGTGCAAATTAGTATTGTGGAGGGTGGTCTTTGTATATCGTTGCATCATAATGATTTCATGATGGTCCCACCATCCCTTGACTTTTCTTTTGTCCATGATTGCTTGACTTTTGGAGTAATCATGGTTGTTGATGATGGGGTTGATTTGGAGTGAGGGGTTGTTGTGATCATTATATTTCATCATCATCATTTTTCTCTCTCTTGCATGATAGTTTCCTCCCCCCTTGACTTCTCTCTCACTCCCATTTTTCTCATTCATTCTTGGATGAGGCCGGCCACCTCTTGGGGGAGGTGAGGGATTTATTTTGTGAGGGATTTTGTTCTCATTTTGCTTACTACAAAATTCCTAAAAGCCACCACAAAAGTTCATAGTTCATTTTCTTCCACCAAATGGCAACTTCAACCCCAAGAGAGACAAAGAGCACTACACCTATTCTACAGCAATTCTTGGACACGTCGACTCGCCAACTTCGTGCCCGAGTTGCCTCGGACCAGAGGTGGGAGCCCGTAAAAGAATCCGGCGATGTGGTGCCCTTCCGACGAGGAGTTGAAAACCAGAGATTCCGCGGGGAGATCGGGACGATGACGAGAAGACCGAAGGACACAGATCGCTCGGTATATCTCTCTACCCCTTCTCTAGTTAGCTAGAATTAGGTTAATGGCCCGATCTGGGTTTATGGTTCGCGGTGGCGCCGGTTTATAAAGTTAAGAAAATTTTTGTTTCCGCATTTTGGCCTCAGAAAGACGGACGGGGCGCCGCCGTGCACCAACATTATGGGCGTCCTCATGAATAGTGGGCCAGTAGTACCCCTGGAGCAACGCCTTTTGGATTAAGGTTCGGACCCTTTGGTGCGCACCGCCAACCCCCTCATGGATTTCCCGAAGGACATAATCAGCTTCGTGGGGGTCAATGCACCGAAGCAGGGGCTGAGTGAAGGACATCTTGTAGAGGTTCCCATTGCTCCAGATGAAGTGGCGGGCTTTGGCCCGGAGACGGCGGGCGGCTCCCCGATCTCCTTGGAGCATGCCATCCTTTAGGAATTCCACAAGGGGCTTCCTCCAGTCATGGTCGCTTTCCTGTGTCGCATATACATGGAGTGTTGTCTCTTCGTCTTCCACGCTGGGCTAAGGCAAGGTTTCGAAGAGAATAGACCGCTTATTGTTGGCCGAGTATGACGAAGCCAGCTTGCTCAGGGCGTCAGCTTGAGCATTCAGCTGCCTGGGTATTTGTTCTACTTGGACTTCGTTAAAGTTCCTCCGGAGTTTCCTCACCTCGTCCAGATACCTCATCATCAGAGGCTCCCGAGCTTCAAAGCGGTCGGTCACTTGACCGACGATGAGGGCCGAGTCACTGCGGATTCGAATTATCTTCAGTCCCAACACGGCGGCCATGCGCAGTCTAGCTAGGAGGGCCTCGTACTCTGTCGCGTTGTTCGAGGCTTCGAAACTGAGCTTCAGAAAGTACTCCATTTCCGCCTCGTTCGGGCCTCGGATAATGAGCCCGGCACCACAGCCTTCCTCGGTTGAAGACCCGTCGACATAGATGACCCACTCAGGAACTGAGCCAGGCCTCTCCGCGATGGGATATTGAGTTGCGGAGGGCGGCATGGACTCCGGTTTCTTGCTCGGGATGGTGCATTCGACGATGAAATCGGCCAGGGCCTGCGCTTTGATGGCCTGCCTCGGGCGATATTTGATGTCAAATTGAGATAGTTCACACCACCATTTTTCTAAGCGACCCGAGGACTCTGGTGATGCAAGGATAGCCCCCAACGGGTGCTCGGTGAGGACGATGATGGTGTGTGCTTGGAAGTAGTGCCGCAACTTCCTTGAGACCACCACGAGGGCCAAGAAAATCTTCTCTACGGCTGGATATCTCGTTTCTGCGTCCTTAAATACGTGGCTCACATAGTACACCGGCTTCTTTGCTCCACCGACTTCCCGGATGAGCACCGAGCCTGCTGCTTGGTCGGATACCGCCAGATACAGCGACAGCTCGTCTCCTTCAACTAGTCGGGTGAGCAGCGGTGGCATTGCGAGGTGCTTCTTCAATTTGTCGAAGGCGGCTTGGCACTCCTCTGACCATTCGAACCTCGGGATCTTCCTCAGAGCTTTAAAGAACGGGAGGCATTTCTCCCCTGGCCTGGACATGAAACGGCTCAGAGCGGCGACTCGTCCCGTGAGCCACATGATCTCGACGTTGGTCTTAGGCACGGCCATGTTGAGGATAGCGTTGATTTTCTCTGGGTTAGCTTCGATTCCACGGTGAGTGACCATGAAACCGAGGAACTTCCCCCAGTGACCCCGAACGCGCATTTGGCAGGGTTTAGCTTCATCTTGAACTTGCCGAGCACTTCGAAGGCCTCGCCCAGATCCCTGGCATGGTCGGCCGACGATACGGATTTGACTAGCATATCGTCGACGTAGACCTTCATATTCCTGCCGATCTGTGGCTTGAACATGCAATTGACCAACCGTTGGTACGCGGCCCCGGCGTTCTTGAGGCCGAAGGGCATCACCTTGTAGCAATATACCCCCCGGTCCGTGGTGAACGCGGTGAGATCTTCATCTTCCGGATTCATACGGATCTGGTTATAGCCGGAGAAGGAATCCATAAAGTTCAATAGCTCGTGGCCGGCCGAGCTGTCGACGAGCTGATCTATCCGAGGGAGTGGATAGTTGTCCTTAGGCCAGGCCTTATTGAGGTCGGTGAAGTCAACGCACATGCGCCACTTCCCGCTTGACTTCTTGACCAGATCTACGATTGCCAGCCACTCCGAGTAGGGTACATTCCTGATGAAGTTGGCGGCGAGAAGTCGGTCAACCTCCTCTTCGTTAGCCTTCTGTTTAACCGGGGCGAAGCTTCGCTTCTTCTGTCTGACGGGTCGGGCCGCAGGATCAACCCAAAGCTTGTGGGAGATGATTTTGGGGTCAATCCCGGGCATATCGGCAGGCGCCCAGGCAAAGACGTCGGAGTTATTTCTGAGGAATCTGACCAGGTCATCTCGCTGGGTCTCTGTCAGGAGTGACTCGACCTGGACGGTTTTCTCGTTGTCCCCTTCTGTCAGGCGCACCTCGGTCAGTGGTTCGACCGGTGTGCCCCGGACTTCTTTCCGCTCGTCTCGGGTGTCCACGGAACCCTCGATGTCGTTATTTAGCTCAGCGTCGTCGGCCGGCTGCTCGGACGAAGATGTTTCGGTAAGGCATACCTTTACGGCCCGCTGGTTCCTATAGACCTGACCTATCCCGCCCTGATTGAGGGGGAACTTCATCGCCAGGCGGTAGGTCGATATCTGGGCCTAGAGGGAGTTCAGCGTCGGGCGGCCGAGAATGACGTTGTAGGCTGATGGTTCCTTTTCTACGATGAAGTCCTCAGGCAACGTACGTGTGCGGCCGGGCTCCCCGACGTTGAACTGCAGGGTGGCCGCCCCTTGCGCCGGGATGGAGTGGTTAGTTAACCCTGAAAGGACATGGGAGGTCGGTTTCAAGTCTGCCGAGGTGAGCCCCATGCGTAGAAAGCAGTCGTGGAAGAGGATGTCTGCCTAGCTGCCCGAGTCGACAAGTATCCGGTGGACCTCGTACCGGTGGATTCGGGCTGTGATCACCAGAGGCTCGTTGTGGGGCATGGATATGCCGTGGAGGTCTTCGTTGCCAAAGGTGATAGGCTCGTGGCCCCTGGCCTTTTTTCTCGGGCGGCTGTTGGCGCTTGTTGCTGGCGTGGGGCGCCGAGTCTCGCAGGAGTCCGACTGGCCCTTTGTCGTCATGACCATAGTTCTTGATGGGCCTTATCGCCCACCTATCCCTACCGAGGAGGTGGCGGTTGACTCGCCTGCTTCCAGATGGCAAGGCCTGGGGCGAGGCTCTCGGACGTGGGGTTTCGAGGTTGAATGGGAAGAATCGAGGGACCTGCGACCGCCGGAGTCCGCGAGGCGGTGGCCGACGGAGGAGTTGATGACATTCGGTTGAGGTTCACCCGCGCCTCCATTGAGGGGGAGGCAGCGGCTGGTACTTGGATCTTCAGGGCGATGGCTTGCCATGTGGATGGGGATCGGAAGGCCAACTTTGTTTTTTGTGGAGTTTCTGGTCCCACAGACGACGCCAGCTGATGGAGGTCCTTTTCGTGTCCCCCTCAGATGTTGTCTTCCATCGATCTCACGGTGGATTTGGAAGGTAATCTCCTGTTTCGTGTGGGTCTCAGTGGGTTTTGAGGAGATTGATTGTTTGAGGAGTTTAGCGCCGAGTACCTGCAAAGAAGTCCCAGGGTGGTTTGGTACCAACGAGGACCCTCCGACGATTAAGTTAGCACTAGATCCGAGCAGAGTAACGGCTAAGTGGAGTAGAAATGGCTTACTTGACCCCTTTGTGATGGGGGTTTATATAGTGGCGGCAGCAGGCACGAGAATCTCACCGGCAGTTACGCTCCTGACGTCACGTCCGCGTAAAGAGCGGAACGCCCAATAATGAGGATCGTGGTGGCGTGGAACGTGGGACGTTGCTGGCGAAGAATCTGCACATGGTGAGATTTGCGGAGCGGCGGTTACGCCTGTGAGTGGTGGAGTTGGTTGGTCGGAGGGACCGAGGAAGACGGCTTCGGCTGGGGAGCTCGAAGATGAGCTAGAGGGCCGAGGAGTCTTGGTCCTGTGGCAGCTCGAGGCGAGCTGAGGAGCCGAGGAGGCCAATTTGCCGGGGGCCCCGAGGAGAGCCGTCTTGCGCTTGCGGGTCGGGTATAGGGGTGGCCTGGCCGGCCCCTATGGCCCTTCCTTCTGAGTTCCGGAACACGTTATCTGCAACGTGTCCTGATCTTGGAGATCGTCAATATTGAGCATCATCAATGGAGTTCTGAACGTTCACAGGCCCGTTAGCTGTGAACACAATCACAACCCCCTGTGTGTCCCTCTGCAACTTAAACAGGAAGATACAGGACTGTGAATGCATTCATAGCTAACAGGGCTGTGAGCGTTCTCAGCCCTATTAACCACTAAAATAAAATTGAGAAATTCATATACATCAACAATAAATATTAAAGGGGTAACGTAAAATATGTGCCTAAACTTTTATATCTAGGGAATTTTCACACAAATTTTGATTTATAGAGCTATATATTATTTTAGGTCTTTCTTTCTTTAAAGGGTGACTAATTAGGCTTTTTCCTGACCTATGGGCTTCGGGTTGCATAAATAATGAAGATTAAGGCAGTTATGGATAATTATTTTGGTTTCAGCTTTCAAAAGGATGCCGTGCTTTCAATTTCAAATGTGT
Source organism: Agapanthus africanus (assembly GCA_030015575.1). Taxonomy (NCBI): domain Eukaryota; kingdom Viridiplantae; phylum Streptophyta; class Magnoliopsida; order Asparagales; family Amaryllidaceae; genus Agapanthus; species Agapanthus africanus. Next base: position 365,770,370 of record CM057340.1, read on the forward strand.
GTAAATGATTTTTGTGTGTGTATGAGAGCGAAAGGGAGAAAGAGCAGCAGGAGATAGCTTCGGGTGGGAAATGTATCATACCAAAGATCCGTTAACCCCTCGTGAATCAGGAATAAACGAAATAAATTTCACCATTATTTTTGAAATTTTCTGTAAAAAAGGAATGACTAGTTATAATAGCTATAGTTGGATAAGATAATAGCCATACTTTTTCTACCCATAATTTGTCTGCCCCAAAGTTTACCCAAGAAACAAAACGTTAGGACCCACAACATGTAGTTAATAGTGTCAAATAAGGGTCCGTGGTGTTTGTCTCTTTGGTAAATTTTGGATAGACAAATTATGGCAGGTAAAGTATTTTTGATAAGATAACAATAAGGAGGCACTCCATAATCTATCCGTAAAATTACGGGGTAAAATCAAACCACAACATTTGAGGCATTTATATTTTCCAACTAAAATGAGAGAGAGAAAGATGGAGTTCCAAGAAGGAATAATAATAGCAGAAGAGGGCATCTGGGCTCTGCTTTCTCTATCATACAATACAACCTCGCATGTTCCCAATGCTTTTTTTTGCCTCACTTTTTTTCGTCGTTAGTGTATAACAATAGCCGCAATATCACTGCATGTTCTTGCTTCCTTCTATTATCTTCTACTCCGCTCATGGTGATGATCCTTGCTAGCTGTATACTCCCAACTTCATAATTGTAAATGACTCATGCCTCTTAATTATCCATCTCGGTCAAGCCTACTACGTAATTAATCAATTAAAGGGTCTTATTTCTAATTACACTTACCTAGGGTTTCTAGTAAAAAGAGGTAACATGCACTTTTCCAAATTATTTATTAGTTAAGTTTCGTGACGTTTATTCATTACATTGGTATGAAGCAAGAGCCACTTTTCTACTGGCTGACAATACTGTAATTTGGAAAGTCACTTGTTTTTACATTTATGATTTATATGTACTTTACAGTTAATAAATATAACTTCTTATAGTAGCAAATATCACCTTTTAATTTTTTATAATTTTTAGTAGCCTTTTCATGATTGTGTATGAGCAAGTCAATAGACATGTTTTGAATCGACAAACAATACCCTCTTGACAAATAACTTCTATTATACCTATTGGGTTTTGATGGAGGTCTGATCTCCTTCAGTTGTTGTCTTCCGTCGATCTGTAGCGAGTGCTGTTGAATGGCATAGATTTGATTTGAAGGTTGTCTCCTTGGGCGTACGGATCTCAATGGATTGATTTTGAGGTGAAGCCGAGCTACCTGCAAAGAAGTCCCGGAATGGGTGACCGCCGTAGGACCCTTCGACGATCAAGTTAGCCAAGGAAAATGAGCAGAGTAGTGGCTTGTTGGATTAAAATTGCCTTACCCGAGTCGTCTGGGAGAGGGGTTTTTATAGTGGTCGCATGGAGCGAGCTGGCGCGAGATCTTCGCCGTCAGTTACGCCTCTGACGTTATGCCTACGTAAATGACGGGATCCCTCCATTAATGACGAAATATGTCTGTTAATGAGGGATACGACGGCGTGAAACGCGGGATGCTGGGTGGCGGATACCTCTCTTCTGGCGAGATATGCGGAGCCATGACAGAGGCGCTTGGGCTCTGCGTTCTTGGTTGCTCGGTAGAACCGGGGAGGCTTAGCTCGGCGGGAGGCGAGCAGGAGACCGAGGAAGCTCGGTTCTGTGATCGCTCGGAGGCGAGCTGATTGGGCTGAGAAAGCTCAGTGTGTAGGAGAGCTCGAAGGCGAGCCAATGGTTATTTATAAGGCGGGCATAGGAGTGTTCTGGAAGGCCATCGAAGGTGACCTCGGGGCGAAGGCCCAGGGAATGCCTTTAATGTATCATGCTTGCTCCTGTCCCGTAAGCCCCAGGACACGTCATCTACCACGTGTCATGATCTGGGAAATTCCCACTTATGAGTATCATCAGGTTTAGCTCAGCCGATACCAATTTCCTCTCAAATGTGAAAGGTCATAAGTTCGATCCCAAAGGATTTGATTTCCAACAAAAAAAATCTCTCCAATAATAATGTAACACTCTTTTGGATCTTGCATGCACCAAAATTTGGGTAAGAAAGTAGCGGCTGAGAAATCAATAACGGAATCAGCTTGCTAGATAACCTAAGAATAAAGTTACCGGTGGAGGCTATTATTTCGGAAGAAGAAGAGTTATCGGCTGTATTCAGTCGACCCTAGCTATCGGACAAATGTGTGAAAGAATAATATGGGCCATTACATGCAAATAATTATAGCCATGTACCCATTATATATTATATACCCAGGCAGGTTTCAAGCCATTTTTTGGGCCCCAGCGGAAAATTATCCTTAGATTGAAGCCAATTTTCTAGCGGAAAATTAGACTTAGTGCACTGGATTTTAATGTAAATCACATTCGGCCTCTCCAGCTTAGAATGCATATAGAAAACATCCTTGGAAATTTAGGCTCTGCCTCCGGAATCCATGTAAAGTTGCATTTGGTCCTTTCTTCTTCTCTATAAGTTCTGAGCAAATTTTTCACGGCCCACACTTTGCTATTGTTTCTACAAAGAACATTTTATTTCTTTTTTCATTTTTTTTGGCGGTCGAGTGTGTGTGTGTGTGGGTGGTGGTGGGGGGAGGGGGGGTTGTTTCATGACACCCCTTAACGGCATAATGGGTACTCCAATAAGCTACATGGAGGTCTTCGAAGAATGAAAGATCTCTCTCTAATTATTCAAAACCTTTATTATATTTGTCTCTAATACATTGTAGAAGTAACGTAGAAGAGCGTGCTATTAAAGGCCCAATAGGAGTAAATTGAGAATCCCTCGCCATCAGGTACCTCATGTCATTATGATAGTGTCAGTTGTGGGTGGATTCTTCACCGAAGTAAAGGGTGAATCCTTTGCTGGTGAGTGTTTGTTCGTGGGCAATATTAGTACCCGAACTCTCTATAAGGTCAAATTTGGGATGTACAGCATGAATCTATGTAATCAAGGTTCGGTTGAAGTGAGGAGGATATTAAGGTTTGAAAATTCATGTGTGGCTTGTACATTGTGAATCTCTTCAAGCCTATTCTTATACAGCGTCAGTCCCTGCAGAGGACCTAAAATAGCCTCGGCTGACATCCTATCAGTCTATACTTTCTTTTAGCTAACTTGTCTATAGTGTTACTCCTCGATTGAGGTAGATGTTTATTCGACCTTATAGTTGACACATTTTGTATAAATTGTGCTTAAATGTAAAAACAGTCGTCGGGTCAATACATGGATGCTGAAAAATGCATGTTTCTTATGACTGAGACACATATACCTTGTATGTAAAACATAAATGTAAGATGACCGTTATATTTAAGGTTGATATCTATGAATTGAATGAAACACGTAGGTTTTCTAGCCAATTACTCATTATTAATAGTGATTAACTTGCTATGTTTTGTTTTGATTAGTTCATCGTACAAGTTGACTTACACTGGCTGTTATATTTTCGATATAAAATCTCATAATCGGCTGATAACAAGCCTTCATTGGAGAACCATTCAAGAAAAGATTGTACACCTCTATCTGGTCATCAAATTTAGGAAGACATATATTGCTTTAGATATTATGTTTTCCAGCGCTATCTCATTTGTATCTAGAAAATATTTAGATTTGTATCTAGGAAATATTTAGAGTCAACAAGTTTATAGATCATCATTTTCTTTCTATATGGTGTGCGTAAAAGTGACATCCAAAAGTACTCCCATCTTCCATCTTGATTCATCCATATCATTAATTATCAAATTGTGATTTTTATCCCTCCCCCGAAAACCAACCAACCCACACCACAAAAAAAAATTAAATTAAATTATTCCTATTCTCATCATATATTTTTATAGAACTTTCCAACACATCATATATTTTTATGTTTTAAATTTCAAAAAGTCTATATTCCGTTTTAAAATGATTAGAAAGAAAAAAAAAATGAATGCTAATCGACTTTCTTATTATTAAGATGTAGTGTTATGATAAACTTAATCAAAATAGAATCTTTATTATACATAAATTATGATGAATACAATATCGTATTTCTCATTACACATAGAATTGATATTGTTAATGCATAAAATCAAGGCATGCATATTCTTATTACAGTGAATTTTATTTTTTCATTATAATAAAATAAATTATAGAAAATTACCACTTTCCAACTCATATATTTTTATAAAACTTTCCTACTCATCATATATTTTTATGTTTTATATTTCAATAGGTCTATATGTCATTTTAAAATAATTAGAAAGAATAAAAATGAATGCATATCGGCTTTCATAGACAACTTATTATTAATATGTAGTGTCATGATAAGCTTAATCAAAATAGAATCTTTATTATACATAAATTATGATGAATACAAGATCGTATTTGTAACATTTCAAAAATATAAAATATTATTTTTGGAATTTAAATAGTAAAATAATATATTTCGCGAAAACTAGTCGATTTGCGAATTTGGTTTTTCGTAAAATGGTATAATTATATACCAATATTTAGAAAATAATTGGAGAGTAAAATGATTTATTTATGAAATAAATATTTATCAGATTTGGGCATCTTTATAATTAATTATATGCAAATTTAAATTAAACTTGATTAGTGCACCACTAATCACGATTATGCCAAATCCGTCTTTTTAATTAGTCATGGATAGTGCACCATGACATATTGCATTTTGTTACATGTTGGTTTCTTTTGTATTTGTGTTATTTGGTTTTATTAAATGAGTGAGGGAATAAAAGAAAAGAAAAAAAGAGAAAGGTGGCATGATTTGAGAGAGGGGGGGCATCATGATGGCATGGGCATGCCCATGAGAGAGAATGAGAGGGAGAGAGGGGGGTATGACTCCTACAAACCTTGACTTCTTCATTCATTTCTTCACTTCTCATCTTCAATTTCATCTCCTTCATTCTTCTCTTCATCCCCCTCAATCATCTCCTCTGCCACCCATAAAACACCACCAAATCATGGCCTAAACCCCACAATCCCTTCACAAAAGTTGATCCCCACCTCATCATCCATCCTATGGAAAGTTCAAGTTTGGATTTTGAGCACGTTGGGCAACCCAAGAATTTTCTTGAGTTACCAAATGAGCTAATCCCTACACTTTTAGTTAAGTTATTTGTGTTTAGTATATCCTAGTGTAGTTTAGAATTAAACTTGTATAGATTTGTGATCTTGGAATTTTCTAAGATGATGTTTAGTGGATGTGTGGACTTTTGAAGTGGTTAGTGAGGGTTTACAAGACCGTAGGGATGCTTTTCTGACCTGGACCAGAGACTAAAACCCAAATACGAACTTAGAATTTTCCCAATGTCGGTTTTCTTGAATTGTGACGCTCAGATGGAATCTGGCGCAAACTGGGATGTTTATAAGAAAATCAAACAAATACATTGACCTAGATAAACCACTAGAATACTACCACAGGAGTACGAGACCCAAACACCTAGGTAAAACCGGCGACACCAGTTTTTGAGCATGTCTCGCCGGCTATGTTTTGTGTGTTGGTGTTGGGGTTTGGTCTGTAGCTTACACGCCTTATAATCTAGCTCCTATATTGTTAGTTTTGTCCCTATCTACTTGTGTCAAAATCTGGGTGCATTTTGGGCTGGTTGTGGCTATGTTTTCCGATATTGAAACTTGGATTTATGCATTTCTTGATGTGATTTGGTCGTTGGACATTTGTACGTCAACGACGAGAGTTATTTAGTTGTTTTCGCATGCGTAAGCAATAGGTTCTAACCTATAAGCAATTCGTGTGCCGTATCGGTTTTCGGACATTGATTTTAATAGCATTACGATGTGTTTTGATTGTAGGTACTTTCGCGTGGACTTCCGAGACGACGCAGCACATCGACTTTGGCTAAGCGAGGAGATTTTCATGTGAGTATATTTATATCTACGGGGAAAGTCAGGTGGATGGTGTATAGCACCCCCGCAAATTATAAAATGGAAACCGATATATAGAATATAGTCGGAGAATCTTATACTAGAAACCTACGGATATGATCAAAGGTTTAGTGTGAGATGATATGATAGTTAGGGATGACTCGGTTTGATATATAAGAATATGAAATTAGGTTATAAATCGTGATATACATATGTGATTGAAAGAGGACAAGTATGAGATTTATAGTGGTATGATATGAGATCGATATGAAATGAGATCGATATATACAATAAGATTGACATAGATGTGTTTTGAGATCGATAAGATATGACGTACGAGACCATAAATCCGTACCTTTATTGATGAATAGGATGATAGAATGAGATCTCTGGATTTGAGAACCGTGGTTATATTTCAAAGGAAATCATATATTGTTTTAAAAATATGGTTTCTCTTGATATGATATTTCATGTCCACCATGAGTTTTCTCGGTTCTAAGCTATGTGATACCCGACTCGAGGCAGGGAGGAACCGTTTGCGGGTACATGGTGGACCCGGTGAGGTACCCCGGGACAAGAAGACTCATAGAGTTAGGCGGTGATCCTGACAGAGGGTGCACTACCCACCGGTGATAGTTTGGACCCGGCGGTTATCCGGAGGATACCGACCGGAGTCGTGAGATGGATTTGAGGGCCGATCAGAGTATGCGGCACCTAAGGGCCAATCAGAGGATGCAGCACCTGAGATATGAGGATTTATGTGTCGATGCTGGACACGGGTTTCATGATGTTTCGAGTGTCGGTGTTGGACACTCAAGTTCCATGATATTTGTGTGTCGTTGATGGACACATGCTGGTTGATTTTCCTCATACATACAGGCATTTGATTCAGATGATTGCTTTTACATGTCATTGGCATTGATTATATTGTTGTTACATATGCATACATGGACACCCTAGATATCATAGTATTACCTTCATGATACAGTATGACCTAGGTGTCGCTGTTTATTCGATTTCTATCTGCTGATATTTTCTACTCATGAGTTGGCAACTCACCCCCGTTGTGCCACAGTTTTCTTGCAGGTTCGACCGCTTGGATCAGTAGCGGTATCGCTGGTATGCAGTTTCATTCAGGGTGGTTGCAACGGTAGGTGGGACACTTTGGATCATGCCCACTCTTCTATTTATTATTTCTATTGTATCTAGACAAATTCAATCTATCAGAAACTAGACTTTGTATATTGGTAGACCAAGTCAGACTTGTGTTGCGAGGCTTAGAGCGTTGGGTGTATGTTCGCTTCTTTTGGGTTGTTGATATCTTGCTTTATTTATTCTTTCTGTGTTGATCTTCGTCGTTGGGTGTCGTATATATTACTTACTTGCATGGTTTTGTTTCCACCGATTGGCGAAGAGCTAGCTCCCGCTTGGGGATGCCTATGTATATTGCTTGTATGTGGTTTTGGATCAAAATATACAAGGGATGTGCTGCCCAATTTTTTTAAAAGACGAAAAATGTTTTCAACTATAGCATAATCCACTTGCATTTTCATATACCATTATCTATGCATTTAAAGAAAAACTTGATTTCATTATACCTTTATTTCAAACCGCACCTCCACTATTTTCCGCAAAAAGGTTTAGATTTCTGGGCTTCGGCTTACTTGAATTACGTTACGCCTTTAGACGTTGCGTGATCTAAGTGCCAGTCATGAGCTAAATTATGGGTCGTGACAAAGTTGGTATCAGAGCGTTAGGTTTAACCTTGGTTCAAGTTTAGGCTTGACCTTACAGAATTTAGATTTGACTTAGGGGGTATTAGACCCAAACTTTCTTCGCGTAGGTTGACCTTGGTTGATGGAGTAGGTAGCTTGAGTAGAGTGACGTACCGTGTGTATGTTCCGCGGTATACTTACGACACGCTGCTCCGCTTAAGTGACCTTAGGATGTACATTCTTGAGATCCGTGCTTCTATTCCTTCCTATGATCATACTCCTATTGATTTCATTCCTTCTTATGATCATATATCCATTTTGGATCTGTTGATTCCTTTCGTTTCTATGATCTATCTTCATTGATACCTGCTTGAGATTCCTGTCACCAGGGTTTGTGCACAGAAAGAGCTGCTGCTAGTGATGCGGTCAGAGCGAGATCGTCACGGACGAGGGCTGACCATGATGTTTTCTGGTGACATAGGGATGTATCAGTATAGTGTTTTTGTTGAGATCTCTTGTTTGAGGCGAGTGTTCGGATTTACACTAGATGATCGGGCCATTGATAGAGGCTGCCAGATTGAGAGGACTGTTGATGTACAGCCTATCCCAGAGTTTGCGATGTTGTCTACTATATAGACAGATAGCCCAGCTGTTGCTGAGATTGATGGGATGTCACCTCCAGAGTTATAAGCTGAAACTACTGGAGCTTTCAGGCAGAGATGTGACAAGGGATCGCTAGTCCATCTTGAATAGAGCGACGAAGATGATTCGTCTGATTTGATGCGCTGACGCAGGCTCAGTTAAGTTAAAGAATCTCAGTTTGAAGGGTCTTACTCAGATCTAGAGCAAATTGATCAAGAGAAGACATTTTTCGTTGGATACTCCGATGTGAGATCAGTAAGTTGACCAGTTTTAGATAGAAGGACCTCACCCAGATGCTGTGTGAGTTGACCGAGAATAGACGAATGAAGCGTATTCCTCCGATATTTTGAACGAGTTCCCGAGGACGTGTTCGGCTAGATATCTTTCACAGAGTGGTGAAGATAACCGAGTTCGTAATTTCGAGTCCTTGTGAGAGACTCCGGATTGACTGTAGCTGAGAACGTATCGCAGTACTTAGCCAGTAAGTTATGACGTCGAAGTGGATGATAATGAAGACGGATGGAACAAGAGCTTCGTGCGAGATATTAACGAACTGTTGTTGTTTCCCGTTGATGCCAGAGGATTGATATGTATGCAGAGGCGTTGGATATAGCCAATTTCTGAGGAAAGCCGTGATGAGGACGTAGCTGTCCAAAAATAAGAGAAAGGATTAAGTAAAGAGTGCAAACTTCCGTATAGTTCGGCTTAGGTGAGATCGGAAGAGACCTTGAGTGGGTTCTCTCTAGGACACCGCATCGATAAAGCTTTGCACCAAGGATCTGTTGTACCGTGGGTATTCAGAGGGCTAGATGCCGCCATCAATAACGTGCCGTTTGCGAGTGGTCATGTTGATTGGTCAAGAGATGATCAGAGGAGTGCCTGAACGGAACTGTTTCCGTCATTACACCAACCATGTCGACGAACAGAAAGATTTTGGGATTGGTGATCCACAGAGAAGATAAGGACCTAGAGACAGAGGACGCTAGACCGTGAGCAGAAGGTAAGTGGATGTTCTTGCTTTGCCAGCTGTGGGCGCACCGGCTTTTTCGACATTGAAGGAGGTGTACCTCAATGTCATTTATTGCGATTTGCGTTATGTGATCTGAGTATCTCACATTTTTCGCTTAGACTTGAGTTTTGATGGTTCAGATTCATGATATTTGTTTTGTGCACAGTGGTTGCACTTGATATCGCTTTTGTGCCTTGGCTGCACATATTTATGATTCCGTGGATTTTGATACTGTCGATTTGATTTCGTGCATGTTGTATGCACTTGATTATGACTTATGCACTCGGTATAGTTTACATGTGCTTGCAGTGCATTGATATGGGTTTTGTGCACGCAGTTGCACACATTTATGATTTTATACACCTTGGCACGCTCGGTGTTGTTTTGGGCGCATTTAGGATATTGATGAGTTTTCGGGCACCTAGTGCCCCTGATTTATGTTTTTGTGCATTTATTGCACTAGATTATGTTTTCGTGCACCATTGCACTTGACGTTTATTTTCGTGCGCTTTAATGCACTAGATGTTATGTGCGGACCTGATGCACTTGATTTGGATTTTCGAGCATATTGGGCGCATGACATGAGATTTTGTGCACACCGGATCCACTTGATTGAGATTTTTATTCATGAATGTTAGTTGTACTGGGTTGAGATTTTCATGCACTCTAGATTCACATGATATTGTTTTCGTGCACACACGTTATACTTGACAGTTGCTTTCGTGCACACCCGTTGCACTTAGTTTGGCTTTTGTGCACATTCGTGGCACTTGTATTTGGCTTTGATTTCCGTGCGCACCAGACGCACGTGATGTTGGATACGCCTTTTGAGGCTGATTTTTGATCTTGAGCATTATATTTTGATGTTAGATACTATATTATATAGTAGCCGAGCAGGACTGATCTGAGGAAAGTACCTGAGTACTTTTGCATGCATCAAAAGTTTACCAAGAGGTTTTCAAAAAGGAGCTATAGTCTCGCTATTTCCTACGTGTCCGCGAGTGACACAAACTTTTACAAAGGAAAACCTTTTGGGATATTTCAAAAAGGCGGAACGTGTATTTGACCAAAACGTATATGAACGTATATTTATTACTTTACAAATGAGCGTCTGTCACTTATGCCGTGAGTTACACATCGCACGGCGATTCGAAAAATATTTTTCAAGTGTTTCATTAATTTTTTAGAGGATTTTACAAGGAAGCGTACTATATACTGTTAGTATATATGCCCTAGGGGCCATTATTGTATCATACTATCTTGTATATTACTTAATGGAAGCTTGGGATATTCACAGTTGTATATAACAGTCTTGCTAAACATAGTAGTATGCTACTTGGTTTGAGTCTACTTTAATATGTGCATATGTTTCTTGTAACGTATCACTTATACATATTAGTAGAGCCCATAGGATCTTTGCTTGATTACCAGCGTCGTGATGGCAGTCATACTAGTAGGGGCTGGGTAGTCTGTAAGCAACATCCTATACAGGTCCCTGGTCGTTGGATTATCGAGATAGGGCATCGATATTCCGGAGTAGACTAAGTGTATACGCTTCGCATCCCAGTTGGGGAGATGGTCTGTCCCACAGCCATCAGTACGTCGTACTAGAGATAGTATACAGGTGCTCGTTAGGTTACGGGTACACCAGACAGGACTTGCCAGGGAACTGATTGGTTGGTGTTATACCCATCGTCAGTTAACAGTTCCCAGGTGACATGAGTACAGCATAGTCCGCAGACTTGACACTGCTACTTCGCCTCGAGTGTGTCCCACTGTTCTTAGATTGCTACCCTACCACGGCTCAAATGAGTCGTGCAAACAGGTAGCAGTTGGGTGCTGTCCCGAGCACTTGGAGGCAGTGGCGGTTAGATAGGGTTCGTCTCTCCCGGTATTGGGAGTTGATATCGCACTATGTCAGAGAGCCATTACGCAAAGTCCCTGGCCAGGGCAAGCGAGATATACTGGTAGGTTCCAGTAGCTTCTCAGAGCGTAATGGGCTTCGCTCCGACACGACTTATACAGCTATTAGGGGACTGACGCTTGCCGCCCCCTACGCTTGATATGCGATAGTCTTAGACGAACAGACCGGACTGTACGGAGATTGTCACATCAGGCTCAGTAGGGGTTCAGATGGTTTTCCTCATCGGCCTTCTTATCGACATCTACCTGGGGACCGTTACGTACAGCTAGTGCCGCTTGCGGTCTGTGGTTAAACTCACTGCCAGCGTAATGTCGAGTTTTTAGAGTCCCGCACAGAGAGTTTCCCTGCTCCAGGCGAAACGATATAGAGGTCGTATGGTTTTACGACAAGGGTTCGGATGCGTACGTGTGTTTACGCACGTACGACTTTTCGGACAGTTTTTACTAGCCGGCTTTGGTTTAAGCCAGATTCTAGTATCAGGTTATTTGATTTATACAGTCTAAAGTTTTTCCGTGTTTTCACGGATTGGAGGGGCGTTCTCGTAATTTGTCGGGAAGGTTCTAGAAGAGTGGTGACTAAGGGGTTAAGGTGGCATGAGCATTAATTGCTTAATGACTCGTTTGTGTGATTCATGCTTTGTATTAAATGATTCATTAATGAGTTAGTGAGTCATATGATGAATCACACTAGATGAATGAATCTAACCATGATGATAAATCATTTATATTATTTATTTGATTAATTGTTATGGTTGATATATTCATATGAGTTCATTATTCTTTTCATTATCATTCTCACCTTCTCTCTCCTCAAGCTCATTCTCTCTTGAAACCCTAACCCTAACCTCTCATGTGTTGAGATCAAGGGTTAGATAGACTAAAACATCCATAACCTCACTCTATATCCTCTAGGTAGCTTAGATTAGCACTTTAAGCAACCTAGTTATCTCAAGTTTGAGATTAAGCTTGGCGTAGGAGCTTTCGGGTGGATCGTCTTTGATTCGAGGAGGCCGTGAAGTTGACGATGTTCCAAGGAGCCTACGAGGAGTGGAGGACCGCGATGAAGACCCGAAGGACTAGTATCATGAGGTATAACTTTGTATCCGAGTAGTTAAATCTCTACTAGATAGTTAGCAATGGTTTAGATAATGATTCATGCGCTCAAGTCCGTGTTACGAAGCTTTGATAATCATTTTTCATATATTCCGTCTCCCCGCAAGTTTGTGGGGTGCGTGACATGGACTTACAGTGGTATCAGAGCCAACTAAACCATTACTAGCTTGTTAGCAACTGATTAGAAGTTCGATCGACGGAAAACACGAAAACAAAACCCTGAATTTTCTGAGTTTCTGTTAATTTTAAACCTGTCTGAAAAATTATTTGACATACTTTAAAATTCACGGCAGGGTATTTTAAGAATACTGAGAAAAAACGAGCCAGTGAGTTGGCAAAACGGCCGCGGTTCCAAGGCAATAGAGAGCTTGTGCCGCGGAACCGCCGTCGAGTCAACGCCGAGTTGACTCGGATTTGCTCAGTAATTCCTATTTTGTTGTTTTCTGTTTTCTTGTATGTTCTGTTTCTGCCCAGGTTGCCTCTGTGATGATTTGCTTTTGGGGTAGACACGAATATAGGTAATCGATCGATGTTCTAAACTATTTGCTAATTGGATCTTTATCTGTAATGTTTAATGTGTTCGTAAACCTCCCCTAACTGCTATTATGTCGGTTGGCAGGGGGTTGCACATTTCTGAAATGTTTACTGTTTGTGTATATGAACTGTGTTGGACTGTTGTGATGATTAGCCGGGGTTTGAGATGTGTTTAATATTCATTCAACGTAAATGTAATTTGATATAATATTCTTTTGCGGGGCACATCCAGGTTGCGGTTGTAGCCACCGTTGTATTATTTCTTTTTACTATTTTTGCTCCTAGGATAGACCCAAAGTGGGGTTCACAAACTACCGGGTACGTCGAAGTGTTTAGTGGCCTACTCACGTTGTTGAGGGAGACCGCTTCACTTCGGGTACTTGGCGGGTAGTTTGCCGTACCCGTAGGGGTCTAGGGTGGGGTAATGACTATTCATCACAACTGTGTAATCCGTCTTTTATTGCAGGCTCAAAGCAAATGCGGATTGCTAATAAATCCAATAAAGTTCATCTGTGATCTGGAATGCTTTTTATTGCGTCTGACGAATGTACAATATCTATATATGATAGCAATTAGACGTCACTTATGTTTTACACCCGCGCTAGCCCAGCCCCCGCTCTGTCGTTAGTTAAGTAACCTAACGGGTGATGACGGGACCCAGTGGCGAATACGGATGGCATAAGAGGACGTGGTATTTTCGTTGTTTTCTGCAATGATAGGATAAATGATGGGACACATTATTATAATGCAAAGAAAATAAACCAAAGTTTAATCGTTGAAACAAATTTAAAAGAAACCACTCGGTTATTTTAAAAGATCAGATTTTTTAATTGCGGAGCTTTAACCACTCCTTTTAAAAAGTATCAGATTCCTTCGATTATATCAAGTTCACTACGTTCACGGTTTTGCCAAAACCATTCGTAGCCCTCCGTCATTTCATTTGGATATTCAGTAGTATTCAAGCTATGCATTTGACCAACGCCAGGGCATAGTGTTTGGTAGCTGCTGGGGTATTTCATTTGTTTGCATAGATAGATGTGTTAGTTTGGGACAGTCGTATAATCATTTGGCCAACGTCAGGGATATGTACGGATGGGTTCAAATTAACTAGGACAATGATGGGTAGAACTTGACATGTGACTTATGACATTTTGACCAACGCCAAGGTCATAAGAGCATGGGGCAAAAATCTATATCGGGAATTTCTAAAGAAACTGAAATTTGCAGAAAGATGCATACTATTTCGGAGTTTGATGAATGTTGGTAGGATTCCTTCAACATTATCATACGATGATATTTTGGATCCCGATCCTACTGTGAGTATATACTACTTATCAGGAGATTCGTCACTTAACGATCAATGTTATAAACCAAGTAGGTGCCTAGAAAGGTGTCAGCGGGGTTACGCCCCCAGAGAAAAGAGGTTATTTAATTAAGGAACTACACGAAAGCGTTGGAAAACCTCCCTCGAAGTATCGACACTGGCCTGGCCGAACGGTTAAGCAAGTATTGTACGGTGAGAATAGTCCTGGCTAATTCTTCTTTTATGGTTTGAGGAAGGATTCGAGAAATAGTGGGAGCCATCCTGTTTAGATAAATTGAAAACCACTCTAAACTTACAAGAGCATCATGCTAATAGTATTTTCTTCTCTCTCTTAAATTGCAGCGACCTTGTGACCACACATAGGTTACATCTAGATAATAATTTGACTGAATCTTACTTATATGAATGGCAAAGGTCTGTCCAGATGTTCATTGCCTATGACAAGCTGGACCACCCTATTACTACTCAAGATCCCGCCGTCCCAGGTCCAGTTTCCACTATCGCGGATATGGATATCCGTCAGACAAGGGAAAAAGATAAAGCGAAATCTGAGTGCCTCGTGTTAGCTTCAGTTGTGGTGTATACCAGAAGAAGCACGAGAAGATGGACTTAGTTTCCATCTTTCTCCATAACAAAGATTTTTATAGAGAGCAATCTCATATTGCAAGATATGAGATCTCGAACGAATTAATTCAAGCGAGGTTGGCTGACGGGTCATCTGTAGGGAACAACGTCCCTACAATGACTAGCTATATTGATGAGCTCCAGGACCTGGAGACCGCGTTGGGAAACGAGTCAGATACTGACTTGATTCTACAGTCTCTGCCTCCTACCCTAAAGGAAACCAGGGAAACAGAAGGAAAGAGAACGACAAAAGTTTCGGGACTGGATATAGTAAAAGTGGGACGTTCCTATTGTTACAGGAATGAACAATAGAAGAATGATTGCAGGGCTAGCAAAGCCAGTAGCCAGGATTTGAAGCATGTTGAGGCTTCAGCCTCAAGTGTGTTTGTTATTAAGAACTGTTTGTCAATTAACTCTACTTCCTGGGTATTAGATACCGGAGCAGGATCTAATATCTGTAATTCAATACATGCTTTAAGAAACCATAGAGTTATAAAGGTAGGTGATTGGTCTCTCAGAGTTGCAAACGGAATTAGCGTGGATGCTGAATCCGTGGGAGAATATCGCCTAGGTTTGACAAGTGGGCATATATTGATTCTACGTAACTGTTTGTATGTACCTAGTATGACATGTAATATCATATCAGTGTCCTCACTTTCGAGAGAGGGATATGATTTTACATTCGTAAGCGATGTAGTTAACATCCACCTAAATCAAGTTATGATTGGGTCCGGTACATTAGATAATGGTATATACGTAGTAAGTCAAGCTCAGGTTTTCAATATCCAGAACACACTTAAAAGAAAGTCTCCAGAAATAAATCAGGCTTTCTTATGGCATTGTAGACTAGGTCACATCAATGAGAGAAGGTTGACTAAGTTACATAGAGAAGGATATTTGAATCCGTTCGAATATCAATCTTATTCTACTTGTGAATCTTGTCTCAAAGGAAAGATGACAAAGACTCCGTTCACTGGACACAGAGTAAGAGCAAGCGAGCTCTTAGGACTCGTACACAGTGACGTGTGCGGTCCAATGTCTACACATGCGCGAGGTGGTTATTCCTACTTCATTACTTTTACGGATGATTTCTCTAGGTATGGATATGTCTTCTTAATGAAGCATAAATCCGAGGCTTTTGAGAAATTCCAAGAATACAAGAATGAAGTGGAAAAACAAACAGGCAAGAGTATAAAGACACTGAGATCTGATCGAGGTGGTGAATACTTAAGTGCCGAGTTCCTGGGTTACTTAAAAGAGAATGGAATTCTCTCTCAGCTTACTCCTCCATACACGCCACAACATAGCGGTGTATCGGAAAGGAGGAATCGAACCCTATTGGATATGGTTCGTTCCATGATTAGTAACGCTGAGTTACCGCGATCATTCTGGGGATATGCGCTAGAATCAGCGGCATATCTTCTGAACAGGGTTCCTACCAAGATAGTGCCTACCACCCCATAGCTGATGTGGAGTGGGAAAAAACCCTATCTTCAGTATCTGAAGATTTGGGGATGTCCGGTTTTTGTTAAAAAACAGCATGCGGACAAGCTCGAGGCACGATCAGTACAGTGTAAGTTTGTGGGATATCCAAAGAACTCCAAGGGATATCTATTCTATTACGCAGAGGAACAAAAGGTATTTGTTTCTCAATTTTTAGAACAACAAGTTTTAGAAAAGGATACAAGTGGGGGCGAAATAGAACTGGAAGAAATTCCAGAACCACAAGCTATTACTGAAAGCTTGGAAGAACCAGAAGGTTCGGAAGAACAGGACATCCCGACGCCACTCCACAGGAGTAGTAGGCAATCTCATCCGCCCGAAAGATACTACGGTTTTCCCACAGACGGGGATAGAGAGGATTGCACTATTGACTATGATGAGCCTACTAGCTTCTAGCAAGCCATTCAGAGCAGTGACTCAATAAATGGCTGGATGCAATGCGGACCGAAATGGAGTCCATGTACACTAACAAAGTATGGACTTTGGACATTGCTCCAGATGGGGTAAAACCCGTAGGATGCAAATGGATCTTCAAAAAGAAGATTGGTGTAGATAGACAGGTTGAAACCTATAAGGCTAGACTTGTTGCAAAGGGTTTCTGTCAAAGACCTGGTTTGGATTATGACGAAACTTTTTCTCCAGTGGCTATGCTTAAATCTATTCGGGTCCTTCTTGCTATTGCTGCCTTCCACGATTATGAAATCTGGCAGATGGACGTAAAGACGGCCTTTCTAAATGGTAATTTGGAAGAAAGCGTCTATATGGATTAGCCAGAGGGATTCATTCAGATTGGGAGCAGCGGTAGAGTATGCAAGCTGCTTAAGTCCATTTATGGACTAAAGCAGGCATCGCGGAGTTGGAACATCTGTTTTGATGATGCTGTCAAAGAATTTGACTTTATCAAAAATCCAGATGAACCATGCATATACAGTAAGATTGTAGGGAGAGTTGTAGTATTCCTCGTCTTGTACGTGGATGACATTCTCCTAATAGGAAATGATATTCCTATGTTACAGTCAGTCAAAAGATTCTTGTCACATAAATTCTCCATGAAAGACCTGGGTGATGCCACCTACATTCTAGGGATCCGAATCTATCGTGATAGATCAAAAAGGATGTTGGGACTTTCACGGTCCAGGTACATAGACACCATAGTGAAGAGATTCAACATGGATGATTCTAAGCGCGGTAACCTACCGGCTTGTCACGGAATCACCCTCTCCAAAGAGATGTCTCCCAAGACTGATTTGGAAAGGGATCGCATGTCGATTATACCCTACGCTTCTGCGGTAGGCTCTATAATGTATGCGATGTTATGTACCAGACCAGATGTAGCATACGCATTAAGAGTTGTAAGCCGGTATCAGGCAAACCCAGGGGAGAAGCACTGGATAGCAGTAAAGAACATTCTCAAGTACCTAAGGAGGACTAAGGAGATGTTCTTGGTATATGGCGGAAAAGACCTCCAGATGGAGGCTTTTGCCGACTCCGGCTTCCAGAGTGACAAAGATGACTCCAAGTCCATGTCGGGTTATGTCTTTACCCTCAATGGAGGGGCGGTCTGTTGGAAGAGTTCCAAACAGGAGACCGTTGCTGACTCAACGATGGAAGGGAGTACATAGCTGCTTGCGATGCCGCAAAAGAAGTTGTCTGGATGAAGAAGTTCCTCACAGAACTACAGGTGGTTCCTTCCAGTGTTGGTCCAATACCTCTGTATTGCGACAACAACGGCGCTATAGCTTTAGCGAAGGAACCCAGGTCCCATCAGAAGTCCAGACACATCTTAAGGCGGTATCACCTGATCAGGGAGATCGTAGATCTCCGGGAGATCGAGGTGAAGAGAGTAGAGACAGAGAATAACATTGCTGATCCATTCACAAAGGCCCTTCCTCAGACGCAGTTCGAGAGGCTATTCGAGACGATAGGTCTACGATATGCCAGCTCATGGCACTAGTGCAAGTAGGAGATTGTTAGTGTATATGCCCTAGGGGCCATTATTGTATCGTACTAGCATGTATATTACTTAATGGAAGCTTGGGATATTCACAGTTGTATATAACAGTCTTGCTAAACATAGTAGTATGCTACTTGGTTTGAGTCTACTTTAATATGTGCATATGTTTCTTGTAACGTATCACTTATACATATTAGTAGAGCCCATAGGATCTTTGCTTGATTACCAGCGTCATGATGGCAGTCACACTAGTGGGGGCTGGGTAGTCTGTAAGCAACATCCTATACAGGTCCCTGGTCTTTGGATTATCGAGATAGGGCATCGATATTCCGGAGTAGACTAAGTGTATACGCTTTTCATCCCAGTTGGGGAGATGGTCTGTCCCACAGCCATCAGTACATCGTACTGAAGATAGTATACAGGTGCTCGTTAGGTTACGGGTACACCGGACAGGACTCGCTAGGGAACTGATTGGTTGGTGTTATACCCATCGTCAGTTAACAGTTCCCAGGTGACATGAGTACAGCATAGTCCGCAGACTTGACACTGCTACTTCGCCTCGAGTGTGTCCCACTGTTCTTAGATTGCTACTCTACCATGGCTCAAAGGAGTCGTGCAAACAGGTAGCAGTTGGGTGCAGTCCCGAGCACTTGGAGGCAGTGGCGGTTAGATAGGATTCGTCTCTCCCGGTATTGGGAGTTGATATTGCACTGTGTCAGAGAGCCATTACGCAAAGTCCCTGGCCAGGGCAAGCGAGATATACTGGTAGGTTCCAGTAGCTTCTCAGGGCGTAATGGGCTTCGCTCCGACATGACTTATACAGCTATTAGGGGACTGACGCTTGCCGCCCCCTAGGCTTGATATGCGATAGTCTTAGACGAACAGACCGGACTGTATGGAGATTGTCACATCAGGCTCAGTAGGGGTTCGAATGGTTTTCCTCATCGGCCTTCTTATCGATATCTACCTGGGGACCGTTACGTACAGCTAGTGCCGCTTGCGGTCTGTGGTTAAACCCACTGCCAGCGTAATGTCGAGTCTTTAGAGTCCCACACAGAGAGTTTCCCTGCTCCAGGCGAAACGATATAGAGGTCGTATGGTTTTACGACAAGGGTTTTGATGCGTACGTGTGTTTACGCACGTACGACTTTTCGGACAGTTTTTACTAGCCGGCTTTGGTTTAAGCCAGATTCTAGTATCGGGTTATTGGATTTATACAGTCTAAAGTTTTTCCGTGTTTTCATGGATTGGAGGGGCGTTCTCGTAATTTGTCGGGAAGGTTCTAGAAGAGTGGTGACTAAGGGGTTAAGGTGGCATGAGCATTAATTGCTTAATGACTTATTTGTGTGATTCATGCTTTGTATTAAATGATTCATTAATGAGTTAGTGAGTCATATGATGAATCACACTAGATGAATGAATCTAACCATGATGATAAATCATTTATATTATTTATTTGATTAATTGTTATGGTTGATATATTCATATGAGTTCATTATTCTTTTCATTATCATTCTCACCTTCTCTCTCCTCAACCTCACTCTCTCTTGAAACCCTAACCCTAACCTCTCATGTGTTGAGATCAAGGGTTAGATAGACTAAAACATCCATAACCTCACTCTATATCTTCTAGGTAGCTTAGATTAGCACTTTAAGCAACCTAGTTATCTCAAGTTTGAGATTAAGCTTGGCGTAGGAGCTTTCGGGTGGATCGTCTTTGATTCGAGGAGGCTGTGAAGTTGCCGATGTTCCAAGGAGCCTACGAGGAGTGGAGGACCGCGATGAAGACCCGAAGGACTAGTATCATGAGGTATAACTTCGTATCCGAGTAGTTAAACCTCTTGTAGATAGTTAGCAATGGTTTAGATAACGATTCATGCGCTCAAGTCCGTGTTACGAAGCTTTGATAATCGTTTTTCATATATTCCGCCTCCCCGCAAGTTTGTGGGCTGCGTGACATGGACTTACATATACGTATTATGAAATTTACTATAATATATTTGGATTTTGGTAGTGGATTCGAGATTTGATTTTTCTTTATAACTACAGTGATTGCGTAATGCTTGATGGAGTTCGATTTTGAGTTTCATATTCGTTTTAATGCGCACCTGATGCGCCATTGTATTTCTGTGTATTCCGTGATTTCGGAGCCCCCTTGATTTAAACTGTTTATTGAAATATTTTAGTATTTGGAGGTTTAAATTTAAATTCGGGGACCGAATTTATTTAAGGGGGGAAGATTGTAACATTTCAAATATATAAAATATTATTTTTGGAATTTAAATAATAAAATAATATATTTCGCGACAACTTTTCGATTTGCGAATTAGGGTTTTCATAAAATAGTATAATTATATAACACTATTTGGAAAATAATTGGAGAGTAAAATGATTTATTTATTAAATAAATATTTATCGGATTTGGGCATCTTTATAATTAATTATATGCAAGTTTAAATTAAACTTGATTAGTACACCATTATTTTATTAGTCATGGCTAGTGCACCATGACATGTTGTATTTTGTTACATGTTGGTTTCTTTTGTATTTGTGTTATTTGGTTTTATTAAATCAGTGAGGGAAGAAAAGAAAAGAAAAAAGAGAAAGGTTGCATGATTATTGATGAGAGAGAGGGAGGGGGGACAACATGATGGAATGGGCATGCCATGAGAGAGAATGAGAGGGAGAGAGGGGGGTATGGCTCCTACAAACTTTGACTTCTTCTTTCATTTCTTCACTTTTCATCTTCAACTTCATCTCCTTCATTCTTCTCTTCATCCTCGTTCATCACCTCTTCACCACCCATAAAACTGTTAGTTATATGTATGCCCTAGAGGCCATTATTCAACATATGCTGTATATTATAGTGGATGTTTGGATATATATAGAGAGGACTTTCGTGCTCAAAATAATAGTATGCTATCTGGTTTTTCTTTGTCTTAATATGTAGACTTGTATTGTAATATTGTTTTGCTCTCACATGTTGATAAAGCCCTTAGGATATGTACTTGACTACCAGGACTATGATGGAGATCATACTAGTGGGGCCAGGGTAGTTCACAAGTACATCTTTTAATTGTTCCTAGCCGAGGGAATATCGAGACAGGGCATCGATATTCCAGAGTAGACTGGCGTATACGCTTCTTGACCCATATGATGGGCGATGGATGATCCCACATCCATTGGTGTTTGAGATCAAAGATGGTATACGGGTGCTCAGTGGAGACCGGGTACACTGAACATGACTCGCCGATGACTCGCATATGGTAGTATACCTATCGTCAGATAGCAGTCCTCTGGTGACAATGGTACATGTTAGTCTGTAGACCCGAGATCGTCATAGAGTCTTGTGTGGCTCCCACTGTGCTTTGATTTCCTCCTTACTACGCTTAAAGGAGACGTGCAAATAGGTGGATTTTTTGTACAGCCCCGAGTCGCATGGAGGCAATGAGCGATAGGAGGGGTTTCGTCTCTCCCGGTATTGGGGGTTGATGTTGCACTATGCTCGATTGGCTATAACTGGAAGTCCCTGGCCAGGGCTGCTGCCGAGATTTACTGATAAATGTTATCAGTAGTTTCTCGAACCGTTATAAGCCAGACATCGGTATGACTTATCACGTTACTGGGGTCTGACGATTTCCACCCCTAGACATGATATGCGACATATCAGACGAAGAGGTCGGACTGTACGGTAGTGTTACTGATAGAATTCATGGAAACTATGGACAGGCTTGCTTGTTGATCTTCATATCGCTCAATACCCGGATAGCCGTTACGTCCAGCTAGTACCGCTGACGGCTTGTAGGTGACTGATGTGATCATCACCTGCTGCTGGCGTATTGACGAGTCTTTAGAGTCCCACACAGAAGTTCCCTGGTTCAAGCGAAATGAAGTAAGACACATATGTGATATGTGTGTGGGCCTAATTAAATACGAGTATGTGATGCTGTATTGTAATATGGCAGTCATCTGTTATCGGTTCGGTTATATGTGATATAACCAGTTTATCCAATCAAGTGTTGATTCGATAATATGATATACAGATAAATGATATTATTCGGTCATATATGATATAACCGGATTATTAGATCAAGTATTGATTTAATAATGTGATATAAATTATATGTGATATAATTATATATTAACTAATATCATTAGCTCACTAATTGTTCTTCATTAAATATATATTAATATATATATATATATATAATAATAATAATAATAATAATAATAATAATAATAATGAAGCATGGCATTTAAATTTCTATTTTGTGAAATTAGAAATGAGGTGGAAAATGAAGCATGGTTGCAAGCATGAGATTTTCTTTAGTTTATTCTTTTTGACCCACTATTCAAGCATGGTTGCAATTTTATATTGTATAATTCCATGCTTGAATGAGTGAGGGGTCAAGAGTTGCCATTCATTCTAGCTCATTCTCAACACTTAGCCAAATTCTTGAGTTGCTCCCATGGTTGCTCTCTAGTTTCTTCTTCCTCCTTTAGCCATGGCTCAAGCTTCAACCCTCACATGTAATGTGAATCATAAAGTTTGAACACAAACTTGTGAGCTCATTACATCCCCTACTTCACCATCCTACACTTGATTAGCGATCAAGTGTAGCGTGTTTCATACGCTAAAGAGTTTAGTGTAAAGATAGCTTGAGTTGGAGGGACTTCGCATGGATCATCTTCGACACGAAGGTCATCGGAGGATACCCGTTCAAAGTCTCAAGAGAAGCCTTGTGGAGTCGCGGGGCTACTACACGGAGCAAGTGAAGAGAAGGACCGTCTACAAAGGTTGTATTCTTGTTCTCTAGATGTAAAGTAGTTTACATTAGGTTTTGTCTAAATCTCCAGTTAAAGATTCTAAGTTTAGGGTTCATTAGCATGGCAATTTTTTGAAAATGGCATGGATGATGCCTTCCGAAACCTTGCTGTCGTGCTAGGGAACCTTACAAAAACACCACCAAATCATGGCCAAAACCCTACACTCCCTTCACAAAAGTTGATCCCCACCTCATCCTCCACCTTATGGCAAGTTCAAGTTTGGATTTTGAGCACTTTGGGCAACCAAAGAATTTTCTTGAGTTGCCAAATGAGATAATCCCTACACTTTTAGTTAAGTTATTTGTGTTTAGTGTATCCTAATGTAGTTTAGAATTAAACTTATGTAGATTTGTGATCTTGGAATTTTTCAAGTTGATATTTAGTGGATGTGTGGACTTGTGAAGTGGTTAGTGAGGGTTTACAAGATCTTAAGGATGCTTTTCTGACCTGGACTAGAGACTAGAACCAAATACGAACTTAGAATTTTCCCGATATCGGTTTTCTTGAATTATGACGCTCAGATAGAATCTGGAGCAACCTAGGATGTTTATAAGAAAATCAAACAAGTACATTGACCAAGATAAACCACTAGAACACCACAGGAGTACGAGACCCAAACACCTATGTAAAACCAGCGACACCGGTTTTTGAGCTTGTCTCGCCGGACAAGTATTGTGTGTTGGTGTTGGGGTTTGGTCTATAGCTTACACGCCTTATAATCTAGCCCCTGTATTGTTAGTTTTGTCCTTATCTACTTGTGCCAAAATCTGGGAGCATTTTGGGTTGGTTGTGGCTATGTTTTCCGATATTGAAACTTGGATTTATGGATTTATTGATGTGATTTGGTTATTGGACGTTTGTACGTCAACGACGAGGGTTATTTGGTTGTTTTTGTAATTCCATGTCGCGCACCCCGCTTGTCCGCGGAGAAGCAGAATTTAAAAAAAAAATGATTTTTCAAAGCTCGCAACACGGACTTGAACTCCAGGATCGATGCTAAACCCTAGCTAACAAAATACTATGTGAGGTTTAACTCCTCGGATGAAAGTTATACCTCATGAAACCAAGTCCTTCGGGTCTTCTTTGCTGTCCTCGTCGTCGTCGTAGGCTCCGAGGATCCTAACAGATCAAAGCTTCCTCGTCGGCTTCCTCGAGTTAAAGGCGATCCACCCGAGAGTCTATAGTCCGAGCTCTAACCTCAAACCCGAGGTAACTAAGGAAACTAGCTTGCTAAACTATAAGGCATAGGTTATGTAGAGAGTGAAGATGAATTAGTTTGTCTCTTGGAACCCTAGGTTTCTCAACTCATGAGACTTTTAGGGTTATGAGGAAAAAGTAGAAGACTTGAAGAAAAGAGAGTGGAGTTGTGAACATTGAAAACGAGCTTGGCTACCCTTGATAGAATAATGAAGCAAATATGATAATTGAGGAGATATAATATCTCACACAAATATCTCACGAGCTTCCCAAAATATCTAGTGATGAGTCATGAGCATGAGTCACCAAGTAGCCATACTAGGTTCAATATAAAACTCCACCTTATTTCTCCACCCAATTTGTTTAATCCAATAAAGAATTAAACCCTAATTAGGTTTCTACTTCTAGAAGCTTTCCCGAGCTATTTACGAGAATGCCCCTCATCCGTATATACATACCCGCATCCGCATTCCGAAAAATATGAATACAAAGAAACGAAAACAATCCATCAATATAATACTAGGATCTGTCTTAAACCAAAGCCCACTAGTATTACCCGCCCGATCATCATACGCGCACAAGTACACGTAAGTGATTGAAGCCCTACCGTAAAACCATACAGCCTCTACATCTTTTGCCCGATACAGGGAAACTCTCTATGTAGGACTCTAAAGACTCGACAGTACGCTGGCAGTGGGTTTAACCACAAGCCGCAAGCGGTACTAGCTGCACGTAACGGCTACCCAGGTATCTGTCGATGAGAAGGCCGATGAGCAAACTCATCCGAACTTCTACTGAGCCTGTATGTGACAATCTCCATACAGTCCGGTCTGTTCGTCTAAGAGTATCGCATATCGGGCCTAGGGAGCGGTCATCGTCAGACCCCTAATAGCGCATAAGTCGTGTCAGAGTGTAGCCCAAAACACCCTGAGAAACTACTGGAATACCTACCAGTAAATCATTCCTGCCCTGGCAAGGGACTTTGTGTAATGGCTCTCCAAACACAGCGCGATATCAACCCCCAATACCGGGAGAGACGAATCCTATATAACCGTTACTGCCTCCAAGTGCTTCAGGACTGCACCCAACTACTACCTATTTGCACGACTCTTTTGAGCCGTGGTAGGGTAGTAATCAAAGTACAATAGGAACACACTCGAGGCGAAATAGCAGTGTCAAGTCGATGGACTAAGCTGTATTAATGTCACCTGGGAACTGCTACCCGACGATAGGTATAATACCCACCAACAGTTCCTGACTAGTCATGTCCAGTGTACTCATAACCTAATGAGCACCTACATACTATCTCCAGTACGACGTACTAATGGCTGTGGGACAGACCATCTCCCCTGCTGGGATGAGAAGCGTATACACTAGTCTACTCTGGAGTATCGATGCCCCGTCTCGATAATCCTACGACTAAGGACCTGTATAGGTTATGCTTATAGACTACCCAGCCCCTACTAGTGTGACTGCCATCACAACGCTGGTAATCAAGCAATGATCCTAAGGGCTCTACCAATTTGTATAAGCGATATGCTAAAAGAAACACATGCACATATTATGGTAGAAACAAACCAGGTAGCATACTACCATTTCGAGCAAGACTGTTACTTTATCCGTGTATATCTCAAGCTTCCATTAAGTAATATACAAACCAGTATGATACAATAATGGCATCTAGGGCATATAACACTAACAATCTTCCACTTGCACTAAGGCCATATACTGGCATATCGCAGACCTAAGATCTCGAATAGCCTCTCGAACTATATCTAAGGGATGGCCTCTGTGAGTGTATCTGCAGTGTTGTTCTCCGTATCTACTCTCCTCACCTCGATCTCCTGGGGATCAACGATCTCTCTGATCAGGTGGTACCGCCTCAAGATATGTCTGGATCTCTTATGGGACCTGGGTTCCTTCCTTAAAGCTATAGCGCCGTTGTTGTTACAATACTAAAGTATTAGACCAACAATGGATGGAACCACCTGAAATTCAGTTAAGAACTTCCACATCCCGACTGCCTCTTTTGCGGCGTCTCATGCAGCGAACTACCCCGTTTCCATCATCGAGTCTGCAAGGGTGTCCTGCTTGGAGCTCTTCCAACAGACCGCCCCTCTACTGAGGGTAAAGACATAACCTGACATGGACTTGGAGTCCTCCTTATCACTCTGGAAGCTAGAGTCAGCAAAGGCCTCGATCTCGAGGTCTTTTCCGCCATACACCAAGAACATCTTCTTAGTCTTTCTCAGGTACTTAAGAATGTTCTTTACTGCTATCCAGTGCTTCTCCCATGGGTTTGACTGATACCGGCTTACCACGCTGAGTGCGTAATCAACATCTGGTCTGGTACACAACATCGCATACATTATAGAGCCTACCGCAGAAGCGTAGGGTATAGATGTTGTTAGTTATATGTATGCCCTAGAGGCCATTACTGTACATTGAATGTATATTGTAGTAGATGCTGGGACATATATAGGAAGGACTTTCTTGCTCGACATGATAGTACGCTATCTAGTTGCTCTTTATCTTAACATGTATACTTTCTGTCTCTCTGATTACATGTTGATAAAGCCCTTAGGATGTGTACTCGACTTCCAGGACTATGATGCAGATCATACTAGTGGGGCCTGGGTAGTCAATGAGTACATCCTTTATTGTTCCTAGTCGTGGGAATATCGAGATGGGGCATCGATATTCCAGAGTAGACTAGCGTGTATCTTCTCGACCCATGTGATGGGCGATGGATGATCCCATATCCATTGGTGTTTGACATCAGAGATGGTATACGGGTGCTCAGTGGAGACTGGGTACACTGAACGGACTCGCTGAGAACTCGCAGATGGTATTATACCTCACGTCAGATGGTAGTTCTCTGGTGACACTGGTTCAGCTTAGTCTGTTGACCCGAGATCGTCATAGAGTCTTGTGTGTCTCCCACTATGCTTTGATTTCCACCCTACCGCGGCTCTACTGAGTCGTGCAAACAGGTGGTTTTTGGGTACAGTCCCGATTCACATGGAGGCAATGAGCGATAGGAGGGGATTCGTCTCTCCCGGTATTGGAGGTTGATGTTGTGCTATGCTCGACTGGCCATAACAGGAAATCCCTGGCCAGGATTGCTGTGATATACTGGTAAGAGTTATCAGTAGTTTCACGAATGTTATGGACCTCACGTCGGCATGACTTATCGAGCTATTGGGGTCTGACGTTTACCACCCCTAGGCGAGATATGCGACATATCAGACGAACAGACCGGACTGTACGGTAAGTGTTACTGGTTGGATTCACAGGAGTGTGAGCGGGCTTGCTCGTCGATCTTCTGATCGCTCAATACCCGGGTGGCCGTTACGTTTAGCAGACCGCTTGCGGCCTGTGGGTGTTTGATATGATCAACATCTGCTGCCGGCGTATTGACGAGTCTTTAGAGTCCTACACAGAGGTTTCCTAGCTCAAGCGAAACGAAATAGGAGCGCATATGAGATATGTGCTGGACCGAGAATAATGCGTGTATGTGATACCGTATTCTATTCTCGCGATGAATGTATCGATTAGTTATATGCGATATAACCTAGTTATCGAATCAAGGATTGATTCGATAAGCCGATACGTTGGATACTGGCCGGTTATATGCGACATGACCGGATCATTGAATCAAGTGTTGATTTAATGATTTAATGTATAATTATATATTTGATATATTACTTTGCATTAACTAGTATTGGTTCACTTTAAATGGATTTACTCACTTGTATTGCACATTGTATATGTGATATATTTTTGTGCACATGATTGTATCATGTTTGATGATACATTCTTTCTTGGTTTTGTGTAAAGTATTGAACCATGGTTAGTTAGTGGTTAGGGTATCATTTCATTTGCTTATTCATTTATCTTTTTATTTATTTCATTTGAAAAAAAAAGAAAGAGAAATGAATGGTGGCTATATTTGTTTTTAGTTGAAGATTCATGAAGCATTGACTTAGTCACCATTCTTGTCTCATGCCTAACCCTAACCACTCATCTAACCTAAGTTAAGTCTCTACACTAAACCATGGTTGAAGATATGATAAGTATTGTATTTTCTTTTCTATTTTAATTTAACTTATCATATCTTTTCTTCTTCTTCTTCATCTTGAGCAAGAAAGAGAAAGCTTGACCATCAATGGTGATTGATGGAAAAGTGTGAGAAATCCAAATCTAAAGTTTACCCACTTCCTATTTCTTCATCCTCTACCTCTTGCCAAGTTGTATAAGGTGTTTACTTCAGAAGTTTTCAAAGCTTGGTGAAGTTGGAGCTTTTTCTTGTGATGCTTCGACGTAGATCATCTTCGGCATCGAACCGACGATCAAGCCCGCCTATTCTTCGATGATGCCAATGCTTGAGTCATGGGTTCGATTTGGACAGCGGAGGGAGATCATCGCGGAGCTTAGGAAGTGGTGGACCGGATCTACAAAGGTTGTAGCCCCTTCCCTATTTCTATATTTCCGTTTACTTGCTTGCTTTGCCTAAATATCTAGTTAACGATCCGTTCTAGGTTTTCTCGGCACCGTAATTTTTAGAAATTTGCATGTTTGATCACTTGTAAGACTCCATTAGGAACCCTACAGATGTGATGCGAGCCCTTTCCAAAGCAGTCTTTGGAGACATCTTTTTGGAGAGGGTGATTCCGTAACAAGCCGGTAGACTACCGCGCTTAGAATCTTTCATACTAAATAATTTCAGTATGGTGTTGATGTACCTTGACTGTGAAAGTCCCACTATCCTCTTTGATATATCATGATAGATCTGGATCCCCAGAATGTAGTTGACATCACCCAGGTCAATCATGGAGAACCTTAGTGACAAGAATGCTTTGACTGATTATAGTATAGGAATGTCATTTCCTATCAAGAGAATACCATCCACATACTAGACGAGGAATCTCACAGTTCCCCCTGCAATCTTACTATAAATACATGGTTCATTTGTATTTTTGATAAAGTCGAATTCTTTGACCGTCTCATCAAAACAGATGTTCCAACTCCGCGATGCCTGCTTTAGTCCATAAATGGACTTAAGCAACTTGCACACTTTCCCGCTGCTCCCACTCTGATTGAAACCCTCTGGCTGATCCATATAGACGCACTCTTTCAAATAACCATTGAGAAAAGCCGTCTTTACGTCGATCTTCCGGATCTCATAATCTTGGAAGGCAGCAATGGCAAGCATGATCTGAATGGATTTGAGCATAGCCACTGGAGAAAATGTTTCGTCATAGTCCAAACCAGGTCTTTGACGAAAATCTTTTACAACAAGTCTAGTCTTATAGGTTTCAACCTGTCCATCTACACCAATCATCTATCTGAAGATCCATTTGCAGCCTTTGGGTTTTACCCCTTCTGGAGCAATATGAAAAGTGCATACTTTGTTGGTGTATATGGACTCCATCTCGGTCTGCATTGCATCCAGCCATTTTACCGAGTCGCCGCTCTAAATGGCTTGCTGGAAGCTATTGGCTCCTCATTATTAATGATGCAATCCTCTCTATCCCCGTCTATGAGAAAACCATAGTATCTCTCGGGCGGATGAGACTGCCTACTAGTCCTGCGGATTAGCGCAGGGATGTCCGGTTCTTTTAAAACCTCTGGTTCTACCATACTTTCAGTAATAGTTTGTGGTTCTGCAATTTCTTCCAGTTCTATTGCCCTCCCACTAGTTTCTTTTTCAAAATTTGATTTTCTAAAAGGTGGGCATGACGAGAAACAAAAAACATTTTTTCTTCTACGTAATATAAAAGATACCCCTTGGAGTTCTTTGGGTATCCCACAAACCTACACAGTACTGAGCGTGCCTCGAACTTGTCCACATACTGCTTTTCGACAAAAGCTGGACATCCCTATATCTTCAGATACTAAAGATGGGTTTCTTCCCACTCCATATCTGATATGGTGTGGTAAGCACAGTCTTGGTAGGAACCTTATTCAAAAGATATGCAACTAATCTAGTGCATAACTTCAGAAGGATTGTGGTAACTCAGCATTACTCATTATGGAACGAACCATATCTAATAGGGTTCTGTTCCGACTTTTCGATATACCGTTGTGTTGTGGTGTGTATGGAGAAGTAAGCTGAGAGAGAACTCCATTCTCTTTTGAGTAATCCAGGAACTCGACAATCAAGTATTCACCACATCGATCAGATCTCAGTGTCTTGATACTTTTTCCTGTTTGTTTTTCCACTTCATTCTTATATTCTCGGAATACCTCAAAAGGCCTTGGATTTATGCTTCATCAAGAAGACATGTCCTTACTTAGATAAATCATCCGTAAAAGTAATGAAATAGGAATAACCACTTCGTGCATCTGTAGAATTGGACCACACACATCGCTGTGTATGAGTCCTAAGAGCTCGCTCGCTCTTACTCCGTGTCCAGTGAACGGAGTCTTTGTCATCTTTCCTATGAGACAAGATTGACAAGTTGCATAAGACTGATATTCGAACGGATCCAAATATCCCTCTTTATGTAATTTCGACAACCGTGTTTCATTGACGTGACCCAGTCTACAATGCCATAAGAAAGCCTTATTTAATTCTGGAGACTTACTTTTAAGTGGGTTCTGGACGTTGAAAACCTGAGCTTGATTTAACATGTATATACTGTCCTCTAATGTACCTGATCCAATCAAACTTTCATTTAGGTGGATGTGGACCACATCGCTTACAAACTAGACTAGATACACACAAACAGTTATGTAGAATCAATATCTGCCCACTTGTCAATTCTAGGTGATATACCCTACGGATACAACGTTCACACTCATTCCATTAGCAACCCTGAGAGTCATGAATTACGGATATCAACTACATTTATAACTCTACGGTTTCTCAAAGCTTGTAATGAATTATAGATATGAGATCATGTTCCGGTATCTAGTACCCAGGAAGTAGAGTTAATTGACAGACTGTTTTCAATCACAAACACACCCAAAGTCGAAGCCACAACGTGCTTCGGATCCTAGATTCTGGATTTCCAAGCCCTACATCCCTTCTGTCAATGCCCTTTCCCGTGACAATAGGAACAACCCTTCTTCCCTACTGTTAACCCCAAAACTTTTGCCTTGCCCTTTCTTTTTACCTTACTGACACAGCCTTTCGGCTTTGTGGAGGTCTTCTTTTTCTCACCCTTGGCTTTCTCCTTGGATCCAGAAGAGAAAGATTTCCCAATAAGCAAAGCGGGTGTCTCCCTGGTTTCCTTCAGAGTGCCTTCAACTGGAAGTATAACTTTCTTCCCCTGGGCGTAAGTAGAAGGTAGGGACTGTAGAATCAAGTCAATACATAATTCGTTCTCCAACGTGGTCTTCAGGTCCTTGAGCTATTTAATACAGCTGATCATTGTAGGAACGTGGTCCCCTACAGATGACCCGACAGCCAACCTCGCTTGAAGCAATTCTTTCGAGGTTTCATATCTTGCGATACGAGATTGCTTTCCATATAAATCTTTGTTATGGAGGAACATAGAAACTAAGTCCATCATCTCATTCTGCCTCTGGAATACACCATCAACTGAGGCCAACACGAGGCACTTGGCATTCGCACAATCCTTTTCCCTTGTCTTACGGATATCAACATCCACGACGGTGGAAATTGGACCTGGGACGGCGGGGGCTTGAGTAGTAATGAGGTGATCCAGCTTGTCATAGGTAATGGACATCTGGACAAACTTTTGCCAATCAATATAGTATAACTCAATCATTTTATTATCTAACTGTAACCTAATCTGGTCACCAGGTCGCTGCAATTAGGAGAGAGAGAAGAAAACACTCAGTATGATGCTCTTGTAAGTTTAGATTGGTTTTTAAATTATCTAAACAGGATGGCTCCCACTGTATCTCGAATCCTTCCTCAAACCATAAAAGAAGAATTAGTCATGATTAATCTCACCGTACAATACTTGCTTAACCGTTCAGCTAGGCTAGTGTCGGTACTACGAGGGTGGTTTTACAACGCTTTCGCGAAATTCCTTAATTAAATAACCTCTTTTCCATGGAGGAGTAGCCCCGCTAATACTGTTCTAGACACCTACTTAGTTTATAGCATTGATCGTTAAGTGAAAAATCTCCCGAGAAGTAGCATATACTCACAGTAGGATCGGGATCCAAATATCATTGTGTGATAATCCTGAAGGAATCCAACCAATATTATCACACTCCAAATGGTATGCAGCACCAGCAAGTTTCAGTTTCCTTAGAAACTCCCGATGTGGATTTTTGCCCCATGCTCTTATGACCTTGACGAAGGCCAACAAATCATAAGTCACATGTCAAGTTCTACCCATCATTGTCCAGGTTAATTTGAACCCATCCGTATATACCCTTGACGAAGGCCAACAAAGTAATACGACTATCCCAAACCAACGAATCTATCTATGCTACATATGAATACCCAGCTGTAGGGTGTTTTTCGTCACCCCATTGAGATGGGAATACGCGCGCGCTTGTCAAGCGTACTACAGATTCCCCCTGCCTAGGGTAGGCCGGGGTTTATTGATTGTGGGGATCCGAATCTCCGGCAGCCGCGGACTAAGCTGTCGTTAATTACCCCTCGCCTTTGGAGCGAGGGAACCTCCGATTGACGGGTCAAACTAGTCATGCGAACTCAATGTGCAGTGTACGTGTGTTCTAATTTAGAGGGGTTTTTTGGATATATCGGGGGCACCGCAGAGTTTTTGCGGGGGTCCCGCTACCCGGATAGCGGGCTGGGGGTCAAGGGGGCTAGCAGCCCCTTTGCGGGGTACGGGGCAGCGCCCCGGCCCAAATTTTTTTTTAGAGGGACGGTGTTGTGGAGTGTGTGAGTATATATACATATATATAAAATAAAAGGAAAGGGCATCCAAAGGATGCATGAGAAAAAGTGCCAGCGCTTTGAGCGCTAGCGTCCCACGTGTCAGTACGTGGGCGCTCGGGCGCTAGAGCGCTAGCGCCCTGAGCGCAAGAGCGCGAGCGCTTTGAGCGCTAGCGCACCACGTGTCAGCATGTGGATGCTCGGGCACTAGCGATTTGGGTGCTAGCGCTCTGAGCGCAAGAGCGCTAGCGCACTACGTGTCAGCACGCGGGCGCTTGGGCGCTAGCGCTTTGGGCGCTTGGGCGCTAGCGCTTTGGGCGCTAGCGCTCCGAGCGCAAGAGCGCTAGCGCTCTGAGCGCAACAGCGCTAGCGCACCACGTGTCAGCACGTGGGCGCTCGGGCGCTAGTGCTTTGGGCGCTAGCACTCTGAGTGCAAGAGCGCTAGCGCTTTGAGCGCTAGCGCACCACGTGTCAGCACGTGGGCGCTCGAGCGACAAAAGGGACTTGGTCCCTGCAATGGGAGTTGTACTCCCAGAAAGAAGCACTTATTATTTTGTATATATGAGGAGTTAAACTCCTAGGATATTTTGAAGCTGGTGAAGGGGGCTTCTTCCCTTGAGCCCCAGTTCTTCCCCAAAGTAGGGTTTCTGGAGATGGGTCTCCTTGTTCTTCTTGTCGTTTGGCCGGATCTTGAAGGTCAAGAGACGTGAGATTTTAAAAATCTCTTCTTTTTGAGATCTGATGGTAGATCCAAGTTCCCTTTTGTGGGTTTGTGGTGAAAAACTATTTAGTTTTGAAAAAGGAAGAGTAAAACTCTTGATTTAATTCAAAAGAAAGAAGAAGGATTTAGAACCTTGAGGAAGGAGAAAGAGGCACATGCCCTAATTTTTTGAGGAATGAAAAGTCTATATTTTATTCATCATCATGTTGCCTTATATAGGCTTACATATTTACATATAGCCCCTTGGGCTTTACAAAATCGTATTTTGCCCATCCCATGGCTCATGTGCCATTTCTTTTTGCACATAAGCCATGAGCTTTACAAAAATTTGGCTTTATGCCCATTTTGCATATATTCGTGCATAAAAAATTACATAAAAATTATTTATTACATGATCTACATTTTGGCATGGAGGAGGCTGGCCGCGGGCTCGACTTGGGCATGGGCCCGCTTGACCTGGGCTCGGGCCTACCTGGCTTAGGGTTGACCTTGACTTTGACTCGATCAACCGGGGGTGCAAATTTTGACCCTAACAAAGTGCCCCCCATCAATAAATGCACATCGCGCATTTGAGTTGTGTGCATGAAATTGATGGATCTTGAAGCTGAACTTCGAGGTGGAACATCATTCCGGGGGCGGAGCATCATCCCGGGGAGCATGATTCCCGGGGATCGGAGCATCATTCTGATTCGCGGAGCGTAATTCTAAGGATCGGAGGAGATCGGAGCATCATTCCGAAGAGCGGAGCATGATTCCAGGGGATCAGAGCATCATTCCAAAGAGCGGAGCATAATTCCAGGGATCGGAGCATCATTCCGATGAGCGGAGCATGATTCCAGGGGATCGGAGCATCATTCCGATTCGCGGAGCATAATTCCAAGGATCATAGGAGATCAGAGCATCATTCCGAAGAGCGGAGCATGATTCTAGGGGATCGGAGCATCATTCCGATTCGCGGAGCATAATTCCAAGGATCGAAGGAGATCGGAGCATCATTTCGAAGAGCGGAGCATGATTCCAGGGGATCGGAGAATCATTCCGAAGAGCGGAGCATGATTCCAGGGATCGGAGCATCATTCCGATGAGCAGAGCATGATTCCAGGGGATCGGAGCATCATTCCGAAGAGCGGAGCATGATTCCAGGGATCGGAGCATCATTCCGATGAGCGGAGCATGATTCCAGGGATCGGAGCATCATTCCGAAGAGCGGAGCATGATTCCAGGGATCAGAGCATCATTTCGATGAGCGGAGCATGATTCCAGAGGGTCGTAGCATTATTCCGAAGAGCGGAGCATGATTCCGAGGATCGGAACATCATTTCGAAGAGCGGCATACATTCTGACCGAAGCATAATTTCGATGCAGAGGTTGATTCCCAGGCGAGGGATAATTCCGATGGGGAAAGAAGATAATCCAAAGCGAAGCTTGATTTCGACACGGGGTGCACATTCTGAGATGAAGCATGATTCCGGCGCAGAGCTTGCTGGTTGACTTGATTCCGAGGCGGAGGATAATTCCGACAGGGAAGGCAGATACGCCGAGGCGAAGCATGATTTCGATACGGTGAACACTCTGAGACGAAGCATGATTCTGGCGCAGAGCTTGTTGGCTGACTTGATTCCGAGATGAACCATAATTTCGACAGGGAAGGCAGGTACACCGAGGTGAAGCATGATTTCAACGTGGGGTACACTCTGAGACGAAGCATGATTCCGACACAGAGCTGGTTGGTTGATTTGATTCCGAGACGAAGCATAATTCCGACAGGGAAGGCAGATACACCGAGGCGAAGCTTGATTTCGACGCGGGGTACACTCTGAGACGAAGTATGATTCCGACGTAGAGCTGGTTGATTGATTTGATTCCGTAGCGGAGCATAATTCCGGCAGGGAAGGCAGATACACCGAGGCGAAGCTTGATTTCGACGCGGGTACACTCTGAGACGAAGTATGATTCCGACGCAGGGCTGGTTGGTTGATTTGATTCTGAGACGGAGCATAATTACGACAGGGATGGTAGATATCCCGAGGCAAAGCATGATTTCGACACGGGGTAAATTCAGGGACGGAGCATGATTCCGCCGCAGAGGTTGTTGGTTTGATTTGATTTGGGTTGACATCAGCATCGCTATACTGGAATATGGTACCAGGAGGGAATCATCATTTGCCATGAGAGGATTTGGGGATTTTTTTTTGTTGGCATCTGCATTGCTGCACTGGAATAATGCCAGGAGCAACTCATCATTTGCCTCAGAAGGATTTGGGAATTGGTTTTTTTTTTGTTTGGCATCTGTATTGCTGCACTGGAATAATGCCAGGAGAAACTCATCATTTGCCCCGGAAGGATTTGGGAATTGGTAGCTTAGGAGGCAGGTTTAGATCCCTATCACCTAAGGCTTTTCGATTTTATCGGCCGTAAGGGTCCCATAAAAGCATTTTCTCTCTACGAGTCGAAAGGATCTCGTAGGTGTTTTTTCTCCTTAGGAGTCGTGGGGACTTCTAAGTGTGTGGCTCCTTTGTGAGTCGTAAGGATCTCACGCGGAAATTTTCTCCTCACAAAGTCGAGAGGACTTTGCGAGTGCATTTCATCTCTTTTTTTCACGAGTTTGCGCCTTTTCGGGTTTTCACAAACTCGCCGGCAGTCCTACTGTTTTTACTCACGGAGCCCTTTCGGGTTTTCATCCGTGCCCATTTTGCTTGTGGACATGCCTTTTTTAGGTGGGACTTTAAAAGTAGTCTCACCAGCTGGACTTAGGAGAGATTTGGATTGTTTTACGCCCGTGGATTGTATACGGTTTTGCAGGATGTATGATCCAGACCGTAGGGCCGGAAAAATTTCGGGACTTTGTTGGCGTCTGCATCGCTGCACTGGAATATGGTACCAGGAGTGACTCATCATTCGCCGTTGGGGTATGGGATTTGGAATTTGGTTGGCGTCTGCATCGCTGCACTGGAATATGGTACCAGGAGCGACTCATCATTCACCGTTGGGGCATGGGATTTAGAATTTGGTTGGCGTCTGCATCGCTGCACTGGAATATGGTACCAGGAGCGACTCATCATTCGCCGCTTGGGATTTAAGTTTGGAATTTGGTTGGCGTCTGCATCGCTGCACTGGAATATGATACAAGGAGCGACTCATCATTCGCCACTTGGGGATTGGGGAGCGATGGCTTAGGAGACAGTCCCTGTCACCTAAGGCTTTTCAATTTTATGGGCCGTAAGGGTCCCATAAAAGCATTTTCTCCCTACGAGTCGTAAGGATCCCGCAGGTGTATTTTCTCCTTAGGAGTCGTAAGGACTCCTAAGTGTGTTTTTCCTTTGTGAGTCGTAAGGATCCCACAAAGGTTTGTTCTTTTCATGTATCGTGAGGACACATGAGTGGGTCTTTTCAATGGAGCATAATTCCAAAGGCGGAGACCAGCCGCGTAACTGGTGATTGCGGTGGGATATGGGTATGATGAGAATTATTTGAGCCCGTGGATTGTATACGGTAGTCAATTTGGGGACTGGCCGTTGGGCCGGGAGAATTTTGAGAAATTGGATTTTGGTTGGCGTCTGCATCGCTGCACTGGAATATAGCACCAGGAGCGACTCATTCGCCGTTTTTTTTAATATTTTTTTTGCTTTACCGCGATTGCTCTATCATTTTAGCTTTTCTTATCACGAAGGTCGCGATTGCCCTATCATTTCGGCTATTTATTCGCGGTTGCCCTATCATTTCGGCTTTATTTTCATTTTTATTTTCTCGCTGATTTTTATTGCGAGTTGCCCCATCATTTCGGCTTTTCTTTTTTTTTTCCTTTTTATTTACACGTTTTTTTTTATTTACACATTTTGTTACATCCCCAGTTTAACGACTTAAAGGTCGATTGTTCCCAGATTAATGACATGGTGGTCGATTGTTCCCAATTTAAAGACTTGGTGGTCTGTCATTCCGAGTTTAAAGACTTGGTGGTCTATCATTCCCAGTTTAATGACGTGGTGGTCGATTATTCCCAGTTTACCAACGTGGTGGTCAGTTATTCCCAGTTTAAAGACTTGGTGGTCTGTCGTTCCCAGTTTAACGACGTGTTGGTTAGTTATTCCCAGTTTGAAGACTTGGTGGTTTGTCATTCCCAGTTTAATGACGTGGTGGTCGATTGTTCCCAGTTTAACGACGTGGAGGTCATCTGACGGGGAGCTTAGAGAAGATACCTGATTGAGCAGTTGTCAAGGCCACCGCTGGAGCTTGCATGAGATGCCTTATTAGTTTGTCGGTGTTGATGGCCTTGCCCCCAGCTGGGGCCAAGGAAAGTTGTTCAAATAACGACTTGCGTTTGAAGATGGCGACTGAAAATTGTTAACCCCTGCAAATAGAAATATGATTTCAGTGTAGACAATCGATATGTACATTGATTGAGCTCGCATGAAAGCTTAACCCGAAATATGGGAGGAGAGATTGGTCCCACCGGGCGGACCAGAATCTGTAGGGTGTTTTTCGTCACCCCATTGAGATGGGAATACGCGCATGCTTGTCAGGCGTACTATAGATTCCCTCTGCCTAGGGTAGGCCGGGGTTTATTGATTGTGGGGATCCGAATCTCTGGCAGCCGCGGACTAAGCTGCCGTTAATTACCACTCGCCTTTGGAGCGAGGGAACCTTCGATTGGCGGGTTAAACTGGTCATGCGAACTCAATGTGCAGTGTACGTGTGTTCTGTTTTGGAGGGGTTTTTTGGATATATCGGGGGCCCCGCAGAGTTTTTACGGGGGTCCCGCTACCCGGATAGCGGGCTGGGGGTCAAGGGGGCTAGCAGCCCCCTTGCAGGGTGCGAGGAAGCGCCCCGGCCAAAATTTTTTTTAGAGGGACGGTGTTGTGGAGCGTGTGAGTATATATACATATATGTAAAATAAAAGGAAAGGGCATCCAAAGGATGCGTAGGAAAAAGCGCCGGCGCTTTGAGCGCTAGCGCGCCACATGTCAGCACGTGGGCGCTCGGGTGCTAGCGCCCTGAGCGCAAGAGCGCTAGCGCACTACGTGTCAGCCCGTGGATGCTCGGGCGCTAACGTTTTGGGCGCTAGCGCTATGAGCGCAAGAGCGCTAGCGCACCACGTGTCAGCACGCGGGCGCTCGGACGCTAGCGCTTTGGGCGCTAGCGCTCTGAGCGCTAGCTCTTTGAGTGCTAGCGCACCACGTGACAGCACGTGGGCGCTCGGGCGCTAGTGCTTTGGGTGCTAGCGTTCTGAGCGCAAGAGCGCTAGCGCACCACGTGTAAGCTCATGGGCGCTCGAGCGGCAAAATGGACTTGGTCCCTGCAATGGGAGTTGTACTCCCAGAAAGAAGCACTTATTATTTTGTATATATGTATATATATATGAGGAGTTAAACTCCTAGGATATTTTGAAGCTGATGAAGGGGGCTTCTCCCCTTGAGCCCTAGTTCTTCCCCAAAGTGGGGTTTCTGGAGATGGGTCTCCTTCTTCTTCTTGTCGTTTGGCCGGATCTTGAAGATCAAGAGATGTGAGATTTTAAAAATCTCTTCTTTTTGAGATCTGATGGTAGATCCAAGTTCCCCTTTGTGGGTTTGTGGTGAAAAACTATTTAGTTTTGAAAAAGGAAGAGTAAAACTCTTGATTTAATTCAAAAGAAAGAAGAAGGTTTTAGAACCTTGAGGAAGGAGAAAGAGGCACAGGCCCTAATTTTTTGAGGAATGAAAAGTCTATATTTTATTCATCATCTTGTTGCCTTATATAGGCTTACATATTTACATATAGCCCCTTGGGCTTTACAAAATGGCATTTTGCCCATCCCATGGCTCATGTGCCATTTCTTTTTGCACATAAGCCATGGGCTTTACAAAAATTTGGCTTTATGCCCATTTTGCATACATTCATGCATAAAAAATTACATAAAAATTATTTATTACATGATCTACATTTTGGCATGGAGGAGGCTGGCCACGGGCTCGACTTGGGCATGGGCCCGCTTGACTTGGGCTTGGGCCCACCTGGCTTGGGGTTGACTTTGACTTTGACTTGGTCAACCGGGGGTGCAAATTTTGACCCCAACACCAGCAGCTACCAATCATTATGCCTTGACGAAGGCCAACAAATATAGCTTGAATACTACTGAATATTCATATGATATGGCATAGGGCTACGAATGATTTTGGCGAAACCGTGAACGTAGTGAACTTGATATAATCGAAGGAACTTGATAGCTTTTAAAAGGAGTGGCTTAAGCTCCGCATTTAAAAGTCTTCTGTTTTGAAAAAACCGAGTGGTTTTAAAATTTGTTCCAACGATTCAGCTTTGGTTTGTTTGCTTTGCATTAATGTAATGCAGTCCCATCATTTACACCTATCATCACAGAAAGAAACGAAAATATGACGTACGCTTATGCCATCCGCATTCGCCACTGGGCCCCGTCTAACACCGTTAGGTTACTTAACTAATGCCAGAGCGGGGGCTGGACTAGCGCGGATGCAAAACATAAGCAACGTCTAATATATATATATATATATATATTATAACCATTCATCTCACGCAATAATAGGCATTCCAGATCACAGATGAACATATTAGATATATTAGGAATTTCACATTTCGTTTAAGCCTGTAACGAAAGACGGATTCCACGGTCACGATGAATATCCAAACCCCACCCCAGACCCCTACGGGTGAGGCAAACTAACCTCCAAATACCCAAAGTGAAGCAACCTCCCTCATCAAAGTGAGTAGGCCACTAGGCACTTCAAAGTACCCGGTAGTTTGTGCACCCCACCTTGGGTGTATCCTAGGAGCAGAAAACAGTAAAAGAAATAATATACAACGGTGGCTACAATCTCAACCCGGATATGCCCTGCAAAATAATATTACATCACTTTACAATTTACATAGAATGAAAGAATGAAAAACCCTCATCTCATATCCCCGGCTATTCATCCACGACGATCCAATAAGTTCATATATACAATCCAACATCACAGATATGTGCAACCCCGACTAATTTACATATAGCAATTAGTCGACGTTTCCAAACACATATATCACAAATTGAAACTTTAAACGACGTTAAAACTACGACTTTGAAACACCCCATATTGCCATCACAAAAAGATAACAGTATATTCAAAACTGGCAAAAACAAACAACACCTGAGACCTTATATCCAAGTAACTAGAACACAGACTAAAATTCAAAGAATTTCACCACAACTAAAAAGGTGGTGCC
Organism: Agapanthus africanus; assembly: GCA_030015575.1. Classification (NCBI taxonomy): domain Eukaryota; kingdom Viridiplantae; phylum Streptophyta; class Magnoliopsida; order Asparagales; family Amaryllidaceae; genus Agapanthus; species Agapanthus africanus. Next base: position 365,811,408 of record CM057340.1, read on the forward strand.
GGTTTTTTTGAGAATGTGGCCGACCCAATTCTGGTGAAATTGCTTCATTTTTGGTTTGTGTTCATATCACAACAAGTAGAGCACTCTACAATTGTTTAAAGAAATTTTAGAGGCTCGGGAAAAATTGATAGAAACATGGATCTTTGTCTCGATATTTCGGAGTTATCTCGGTTTCGTAGTTTTACACTTCGTTTAAACTGTTAGCTATGGTTTAGTAGGATCTGATACCATTGTAATTCCATGTCGTGCACCCCGCGTGTCCGCGGGGAGGCGGAATTTTAAAAAAATGATTTTTCAAAGCTCGCAACACGGACTTGAACTCCAGGATCGATTCTAAACCCTAGCTAACAAAATATTGTGTGAGGTTTAACTACTCGGATAAAAGTTATACCTCATGAAACTAAGTCCTTCGGGTTTTCTTTGCTGTCCTCCTCGTCATCGTAGGCTCCGAAGATCGTAACGGTTCAAGGCTTCCTCGTCGGCTTTCTCGAGTCAAAGACGATCCACCCGAGAGTCTATAGTCCGAGCTCCAACCTCAAATCCGAGGTAACTATGGCAACTAGCTTGCTAAACTAGAAGGCCTAGGTGATGTAGAGAGTGAAGATGAATTAGTTTGTCTCTTGGAACCCTAATTTTCTCAACTCATGAGACTTTTAGGGTTATGAGGAAGAAGTAAAAGACTTGAAGAATAGAGAGTGGAGTTGTGAACATTGAAAAAGAGCTTGGCTGCCCTTGATAGAATAATGAAGCAAATATGATAATTGAGGAGATATAATATCTCACACAAATATCTCATGAGCTTCCCAAAATATCTAGTGATGAGTCATGAGCATGAGTCACCAAGTAGCCATGCTAGGTTCAATGTAAAACTCCACCTCATTTCTCCACCCAATTTGTTTAATCCAATAAAGAATTAAACCCTAATTAGGTTTCCACTTCTAGAAGCTCTCTCGAGCTAATTAGGAGAATGCCCCACATCCATATATACATACCCGCATCCGCATTCCGAAAAATACGAATACAAAGAGACGAAAACAATCTATCAATATAATACTAGGATCTGGCTTAAACCAAAGCTTACTAGTATTACCCGTCCGATCATCATATGCGCACAAGTACACGTAAGTGATCGAAGCCCTGCCGTAAAACCATATGGCCTCTAAATATATTGCCTGAAACAGGGAAACGCTCTATGTGGGACTCTAAAGACTCGACAGTACGCTGGCGGTGGGTTTAACCATAAGCCGCAAGCGGTACTAGCTGCACGTAACGGCTACCCAGGTATCTGTCGATGAGAAGGCCAATGAGCAAACTCATCCGAACTCCTACTAAGCCTGTATGTGACAATCTCCATACAGTCCGGTCTGTTCGTCTAAGAGTATCGCATATCAGGCCTAGGGGGCGGTAATCGTCAGACCCCTAACAGCGCAATAAGTCGTGCCGGAGTGTAGCCCAAAACACCCTGAGAAACTACTGGAATACCTACCAATAAATCTTGCTTGCCCTGGCCAGGGACTTGGTGTAATGGTTCTCTAAACACAGTGATTAGTCGAAAATATTGCATCTTTTAGCCGGCAATTTCCTCATCATTTGCATTCATATAGAAGTGTTCGGCATTCATATTTCACATATTAGCAAATCTGTTGCAAAATATCAGATTACATGTGTTAGACCTTAAAACCGGCATTTCTAGGGAAATTGACTGCATTTCATAACATGGCATCATTTCTATATATCGCAACCCGTGTTTCGAAGTCTGTGCAGGAAGATCATAAGCTTGCTCAAATCTACACCGCTAAAAGATACGCCAACTCAAGGATTTGGAATCTGGTAGTGATCTGTAAGGAATTAAGGAATTCAACATATCATAAAACACAGAAGAAGACATAAGAAGCCAACACCAGAAAAATGAAGCCCCAAAGAGCCAACTTGCCCGCGGAACCGGGCCTAAGCCAGCTAATGCGGCGGTTCCGCGGCGGTTTGTCGACGTCACCACCTCAATTTTGGGCCATAACTCCTATGTCAGCTTACACACCTCAGAAAGACACAACAATTTCCAGAAAGCCCCAGAAGCTTCTGCCAGATCAGCAAACCCTTGGATCTACACTAAACTAGCCTATCATTCTAGAAACTTCTCCCTAAACCCTAGCTTAAACCCTAAGCTAAGCCTAACTAACTACTTCTAGAAGTCTTTCAACAAACTTTTGGAGGGAACTTCTATTTCAAACTCAAGGGTTAGGGTTTGGGAAATCTATAAATAGGACCCTAGGCTCACTTGTAAAAGATTATTCATTGAAGGGAATTCATTCAATTGATCCCCCCATTATTCATTTTTAGAGCCATTCTATCTCTTACCTCATTCTTCATCTTCTTCAACAAGTCTAGTGAGAAGACTTGTGTGAAACCCTAACCCTAATTCCAATCAAAAGCTAAGATCCCGAGTACCAAATCGAGCAAGAAGCCCGTCAACCTTTTATGAGCGGAACCGATCTTCAACAGAGCAAGTGGTCCAAGACGATCCACGACTCACGGAGAAAAGCGACGCCAGATCGACAATTTAGTTCTTCCTCTTGTTGTTCTTGAGCAACTGTAATCAAATTGTTGATATAAATAAAAGGTGATATTCTTTTATCTTGTTTTCTTTAAATTCTTGCATCATGATATCTTTTCAATTCTTGAATGCTTTCTGTGTGATGATGTGTGAATAAACTCCGCTCGTCGAGGAGTCGAGACGATCAATAGAATGATGATGTAATATATCTGAAAACGATTCTTGATTCCTACGTGTTTTGTAAACCCTAGCAAGTTCAAGAATCGACGACCCAATTTTGTTGCGATGCTTTCTTGATTGATATCGCTCGAAATTGGGGAGTTACGATCGTTTCTTGAAATTGCTAGAGGCTAGAATGTTAATGATATCGACGAAAGAACAAGGGTTAAATGATGAAACCCTAGTTTCACGAGAAAGCCCTAACTCTCGTCGATCATCATCGATCTAGTATCAATTCTTCGAAGGACAAGAACACGATATCTTAAGATTACATCACGTTTATAGATCCGATCGATTCCTACGAGCCTCATTTAGATTCTTGACATTTGATTGGAAATATCATCGAAACCCGATTCTTGATTGTTTATCATTTTCTTGATTCTTGAATAGAATAGTGACACTTGAAACAATTGATAAATCTTGAATCATGCTTTCTTTTCTTTTCAATTAACTTTTCAATTCAAACAAATCGAACATTGAAACGAATCGCACAATCCCTGTGGACGATCCGCACTCGCTTACGATCTACAACTGACACCGTAGTTGATTGCGGTCAAATATAATTCTTTGGTTGTGATTTCTTTATACAATTTTCTAAATACTGATACAAGATACTGTTATCGATCAAATGAAACCGTTATCGAGAAACAATTGATTCGATACTTGCTTTTACTACACAACGAGAATCTCTTTACAATCACACAGCGCGATATCAACCCCTAATACCGGGAGAGACGAATCCTATCTAACCGCCACTGCCTCCAAGTTCTTCGGTACTGCACCCAACTACTATCTGTTTGCATGACTCCTTTGAGCCGTGGTAGGGTAGTAATCAAAATACAGCGGGAACACACTCGAGGCGAAGTAGCAGTGTCAGGTCGGTGGACTAAGCTATACTTACGTCACCTGGGAACTTCTACTCGACGATAGGTATAATACCCACCAACAGTTCCCGACGAGTTCTGTCCAGTGTACTCATAACCTAATGAGTACCTGCATACTATCTCCAGTACGACGTACTAATGGCTGTGGGACAGACCATCTCCCTTGCTGGGATGAGAAGCGTATACACTAGTGTACTCTGGAGTATCGGATGTGCTTATAGACTACCCAGCCCCCACTAGTGTGACTGCCATCATAACGCTGGTAATCAAGCAATGATCCTAAGGGCTCTACTAATATGTATAAGCGATATGCTAAAAGAAACACAAGCACATATTGAGATAGAAACAAACCAGGTAGCATACTACCATTTCGAGCAAGACTGTTACTATATCCGTGTATATCCCAATCTTCCATTAAGTAATATACAAACCAGTATGATACAATAATGACCTCTAGGGCATATAACACTAACAATTTTTCCATGCGTAAGCAATAGGTTCTAACCTATAAGCAATCCATGTGCCATATCAGTTTTCGGACATTGATTTTAATAGTATTACGATGTGTTTTGATTGTAGGTACCTTTGTGTAGACTTCTAAGACGACGCAGCACATCGACTTCGGCTAAGCGAGGAGATTTTCAGGTGAGTAGATTTATATCTCTGGGGGAAGTCGGGTGGATGGCGTATAGCACCCCCGCAACTTATAAAATGTAAACCGATATATAGAATATAGTCGGAGAATCTTATACTAGAAACCTACGGATATGATCAAAGGTTTAGTGTGAGATGGTATGATAGCTAAGGATGACTCAGTTTGATATATAAGCATATGAAATGAGGATATAAATCGTGATATACATAAGTGATTGAAAGAGGACAAGTATGAGATTTATAGTGGCATGATATGAGATCGACATCGACATGATATGAGATCGATATATATGATAAGATTGAGATAGATGTGTTTTGAGATCGATAAGTATGATGTACGAGACCATAGATCCGTACCTTTATTGATGAATAGGACGATAGAATCCCTATTCTGTTTGATGTCACCATACGATGGATTACCGTACACGATGTGATATACCGGATGATTGATCCGCGCTCGTGATTTGAGGATGATGATCGAGGATATTTCCATATCGGATGCTATGAGGCAGGATCGCCGACGTAAGATGCCACCTGAACCATACTTATTTCCAAAACTGACGAATCGTATGCATTTTTAAATGGAAACATCAAGGGAAGCTACGGATTTTCAAATGGTTTCTTTTCCTTAACAACACCGTAGCCCCCACTTTCAAAACTACGATTCGTATCTTTTAAAACTGCCGTATGGTTCATGTGTAGATATATATACCTTATTATTGTTCATGTTTGTGTAGGATTATCCCTCATAATGTACATACCACGTTCCGGTATTAATTGCTATATAATATCATTTTCTAATACACCTGCACAATTACCGATGATGCGCATGTTACACATACACAAATTTGCCGGTTCACACACATTCATCATCAGTAATTCCCATGCCACTTGCACAGTAGGACTGCCATATCATGATATTAATCTTAACCGTAAAAGTACATTCATTGTTCGGAACCATCATAGGACATGCTTGCATGATATATTTGACATGCTCATATTATATTTCTATGTTTACACATATCATACTTTATGGTTACATGCATTGAGGTGCTGTTTTTATGAGATCTCTGAATTTGATAACCGTGGTTATATTTCAAAGGAAATCATATATTGTTTTAAAAATGTGGTTTCTCTTGATATGATATTTCATGTCCACCATGAGTTTTCTCGGTTCTAAGTTATGTGATACCCGACTCGAGGTAGGGAGGAATCGTTTACGGGTACATGGTGGACCCAGTGAGGTACCCCGGGGCAAGAAGACTCATAGAGTTAGGCGGTGAGCCTGATAGAGGGAGCACTACCCACCAGTGATAGTTTGGACCCGGCGGTTATCTGGAGGATACCGACCAGAGTTGTGAGATGGATTTGAGGGCCTATCAGAGTATGCGGCACCTGAAGGCCAATTAGAAGATGTGGCGCCTGAGATATGAGGATTTATGCGTCAATGCTGGACACGGGTTTCATGATGTTTCGAGTGTCGGTGTTGGACACTCAGGTTCCATGATATTTGTGTGTCGTTGATGAACACATGCTGGTTGATTTTCCTCATACATACAGGCATTTGATTCAGATGATTGCTTTTACTTGTCACTTGCATCGATTATATTGTTGATACATATGCATACATGGACACCTGAGATATCATAATATTACCTTCATGATACAGTATGACCCAGGAGTCGCTGTTTATTTAATTTCTACCTGCTGATGTTTTCTACTCACGAGTTGGCAACTCACCCCGTTGTGCCACAGTTTTCTTGCAGGTTCGACCACTTGGATTAGTAGCGGTATCGCTGGCACGCAGTTTCATTCAGGGTGGTTGCTACGGTAGGTGGGACACTTTGCATCGGGCTCACTCTTGTATTTATTATTTCTATTGTATCTAGACAAACTCCATCAATCAGAAACTAGACTTTGTATATTGGTAGACCTAGTCAGACTTGTGTTGCTAGACAACCAACAAGGTCTTAATTAGTATGCTTACTCAGTGCTGTGAAACCAATGGTGAGGATTGGTCAACGAGCCCGTCTTATCTATCTACCTCGCAAATTTCTGGAACCAGGCTAGCGTAATAAACATTCGTTATGAAATACTTGGTTTAATTCTACCACTTCTACTAGGAGTAGCCTACTGGAGCAGAACCATTCGTTGGAGAAAATAACACTATACTTTCGGAGATCGGCTTGAAGAAAGCACAACATTGCATACAAGCCCTCCCCTTCTGCTCATCCGATTGATCGGTAATTCGACCGACGTAAGGGCATTAGCGCTGGCCTGGGGTATTCCGAAGGTGTAACCTAGGCAACGAACTTAGAGCGTTGGGTGTATGTTCGCTTCTTTTTGGTTGTTGATGTCTTGCTTTATTTATTCTTTCTGTGTTGATCTTCGCCCTAGGGTTTCGTATATATTTCTTACTTGCGTGATTGTGTTTCTGCCGATTGGTGAAGAGCTAGCTCCCGCTTGGGGATGCCTATATATATTGCTTGTATGTAGTTTTGGATTAAAATATACAAGGTAGGTGCTGCTCAATTTTTTTAAAGATAAAAAATGTTTTCAACTATAGCATAATCCACTTGCATTTTCATATATCATTATCTATTCATTTAAAGAAAAACTTGATTTCATTATACTTTTATTTCAAACTGCACCTCCACTATTTTCCGCAAAAAGGTAGAGATTTCTGGGCTTCGGCTTACTTGAATTACGTTACGCCTTTAGACGTTGTGTGATCTAAGTGCCGGTCACGAGATTAATTCCGGGTCATGATAGTATTTCTCATTACACATAGAATTGATATTGTTGATGCATAAAATCAAGGCATGCCAATTCTTATTATAGTGAATTTTATTTTTTTTATTATAATAAAATAAATTTGATAAATTTATCGCTTAAAAATATAAATACTTATATTTTCTACTACATATACAATACAAGCTATCATAATTATACTAGCATCGCGCGTGCAAAAAATTAATTAAACATATGAAAAAAGGGTTTTTTACCTCACGCCTCTTCTTATCTGAGATATTTTCTTTATTCCCCTGTGATCTAACTATTTACCCCACATCTTCCCTAATGCCTTAACTTACTCATTCAGGCCACCCTTAACTGTCGAAAACAACATCTTAATGGAATATTCACTTAATTCTGTAAATGGGGGTAACAGCAATTCGATTGGCGCTTGTTTAAAACCCTAATCATTCAATCTTTAACCCACTTCATTCCCAAATAGGATTTTAGGGTTCCATATTGAGTTTTATCTCCCAAATTAAAATCTAGGATTTAAGAAATTAATCTAAATCAGTCGATAGGGAACATAGGGGAACTCGAAGGGAGGTAGGAAACAGAGGGAGAGAGCTTGAGGAGAGATCGGGGATGAGTGGGAAGAGAAGGAGGAGGATGAAAATAAGAAGAAGAAGCAAGTGATGATGATGATGATGGTGGTGATGATGCGGGTATTTGTGGTGGCGATTTTGGTTGGGGTTTCACCGGCGACGCCGATGGTGGTAGAGGGGAGGATGCGAGTGAAAGCTCCTAGTGATCTTACCGCTACAACCGCTGTCAATATAGAATCAAAAAACAAAAATTTTACGGGGAGCACTCGAAACTAATCCCCAGCGATCATTCTAAATGCTAAACTAGAATACAAAGCATGCAAGGTTTAGAAATTACAACATTTGTCACATGTCCACACAAACATGGAAGACCCCTCCAAGCCCCTCGTAGGCCATCGGGAACAAACTTGAGAGACGACCACTCTTATTGAAGATGATTCACCCGAGAGAACTGATCCAAGCTCGAGCTTCACCTAGTGAAGCAACCGACGCTCCAAGCTTGCTAAAAATGGAGAGTGAGGATGTACGAATTTTTCACTATCATTTTCTCTTTCAAACTAATGCTCAAGAGAGCAATGATGAAGAAGGAGGAGAAGGATGAAGAGGTAGCCGTAACAAAAAATGAGCTAAGTCTTGGATGAAGGGGAGAATGACTTCATAATAATTTTTCTACCATTAAATAAAATATCACAACCATTTTGTAAAAAACAAATGAAGCCCGTCCCTTTCTACATTCTCTCAACCATACAAAAAACCACCTCACCTTCCACCTCATTTCTAAATGATTTTCTAAAAAGAAAATCAATAATGAGGTGTCCTCCTTCTACAAATATTCCGTATAAATATTGAATACAACCGGGTATACGTATCGAAATACATATACGCGTATCCGTATAAAAATACGAATAGCTAAGAGAAAGAAAATGAATAGTGAACAATAATACTAGAATATATATATATTATTAAATCAAAACATGATTTAATAATCCGGCTTAATCCTAAACCGGCTAGTATTATTAACCATCCGATTAAAGTCCGTGTAGAAAGTACCCATATTTAATTGGACCCATACACGTATCAATATACGACCTCTACATCATATCGCCTGAACCGAGAAAACCCACTGTGTGGGACTCTAAAGATTCGACAATACGCTGGCGGTGATTTACTGGATAAATCTAAAATCACAAGTACGTCAGCGGCACTAGCTGTACGTAACGGCTACCCAGGTATCTGCTGAAAGAGAGGTTGACAATCAAGTCCGTCCGTACCCTACTGAGCCTGAATATGACAATCTCCGTACAGTTCGTTCTCTTCGTCTAAGAGTATTGCATACCGGGTCTAGGGGGTGGATAATGTCAGACCCTTGATAACCTGATAAGTCGTGCCGGAGTCAAACTCATCACCAACCGAGAAACTACTGAACTCTTATCAGTAAATCTCATCAACCGTATCCTTGGATTTAGGGTGATCGACAACCGAACACAGCGCAACATCGACTCCTAATACCAGAAGTGAAGAATCCCTGACAATCGCTCACTGCCTCCATGTGGCTCGGGACTATACCTAACTAAATACTGTTTGCACGACTTCTTTGATCCATGGTAAGGTAGTAATCTAAGTACAGTAGTAACTCACATGAGACAAATGACGATCTCAGGTCAAAGGATTTGTACTCATGCCACTAAAGAACTGATATCGGACGATAGGTATAATACCATCTAGAAGTTCTCGGCTAGTCCGTCCAGTGTACTCACCTCCAGTGAGCACATGTATACTATCTTAAGTGACACAATACCAATAGCTTATGAGATCGGCCACCACCCCTCGTCAGGGTCTTGAAACGTATATACTAGGCTACTCGAAATATCGATGCGCGGTCTCGATATTCTCTCGAATTAGGACATTTAAGGATGTGCTTATGGACTATCCAGCTCTCACGAATATGATCACTATGATAATACTGGTAGTCAAGCAAGAATCCTACGGGCTTCATCATTATGTATTAGCGACACGTAATAACAAGTAAAACGTATAAACATCAATTATAAAGACAAACCAGATAGCATACTATCATTTCGAGTAAGACTGTTCTACCTGTATATGTGCTCCTTCAACTATCATAACCGCCTAACTGCAATCACAATAATTGCCTTGAGGGCAGTATATTCAACAATCTCCTACTTGCACTTAAGGCTAATTATTATGGTATCGCATACCCACATCCAGTGTGCTACCGAATACCCAATTTCTTTACTAATCAGTTTTGCAAATCGTGTTTGTGAAACATCCATGTTCGAAAAATAGCCTTAGTGAGTGGATCTGCTACAATGTTCCAACTTCATCTCTCTATATCTCAACTTCACGGAAATCAAGTATCTCCCGAACTGAGTGATACCCCGCCTCAAGAATTTGTCTGGATACTTAATTGGACCAAGTTCATAAATGAACATGTTTATCCAAAAAATTTCTTGGGTTATATCCTCCGTTGAGTCATAACCAGTATCCTGCACCATGCCTACATCAATATCCCTTTCGGAATCCTGTCCAATATACTACTCCTCAAAAGTGGGTATACTCAAAACTCTAACACCATCTCTGTCATTCAGGTCACCTTGGAAGCCTGAACCAATAACCGCCTCCTGAAGGTGGCTGTCATTACCATATACCAAGAACATGCTCTTATGTTCTTAACTGCTTCCTTTTGTTTCTCCAGGATTAGATTTATTAGTTATGTGTATGCCCTAGAGGCCATTATTGTACATATGATGTATATTATAGTGGATGGTTGGACATATATAGAGAGTACTTTCTTACTCGACATGATAGTATGCTATCTGGTTGCTCTTTGTCTTAACATGTTGACTTGTATTGTGATACTGTCTTTCTTTCACATGTTGATAAATCCCTCAGGATGTGTACCTGACTACCAGGACTATGATGGAGATCATACTAGTAGGGCCAGAGTAGTCCACAAGTATATCCTTTAATTGTTCCTAGTCGAGGGTGTTGCGAGACAGGGCATCGATATTCCAGAGTAGACTAGCGTCTACGCTTCTTGACCCATATGATGGGCGATCCCACATCCATTGGTGTTTGATATCAAAGATGGTATACGGGTGCTCAGTGGAGACTGGGTACACTGAATGGAATCGCCGAGAACTCCTAGTTGGTATTATACCCATCGTCAGATAGTAGTTCTCTGGTGACACTGGTACAGGTTAGTCTGTAGACCCGAGATCGTCATAGAGTCTTGTGTGATTCCAACTGTGCTTTGATTTCCACCTTACCACGTTCAAGAGAACGTGCAAAACGGTGGCTTTTGGGTACAATCCCGAATCACATGGAGACAATGAGCGATAGGAGGGGATTCGTCTCTCCCGGTATTGGGGGTTGATGTTGTGCTGTGCTTGATTGGCCATAACAGGAAGTCCCTGGCCAGGGATGATACGTAGATCAACTGGTAAGTGTTAACATTAGTTTCTCGACCCATTATGAGCCTCACATCGGCACGACTTATCGGTTACTGGGGTCTGACGTTTACCACCCCTAGACTAGATATGCGACATATCAGACGAAGAGACTGGACTGTACGGTAGTGTTACTGACAGGATTTACAGGAGTATGAGCAGGCTTTCTTGTTCATCTTCTGATCGCTAAATACCCGGGTAGCCGTTATGTCCAGCTAGTACCGCTGACGGCTTGTGGGTGCTTGATATGATCATCACCTACTGCCGGCGTATTGACGACTCTTTAGAGTCCTACACAGAGGTTTCCTGGCTCAGGCAAAACGAAGTAGGAGCATATATGTGATATGTGCGGGACCGAGATTAATACGTGTATGTGATACCGTATTCTATTCTCACGATATGTGATATCGGTTGGTTATATATGATATAGCCAGGTTATCGAATCAAGTGTTGATTCGATAAGGTGATACATATGATATTAGTCGGTTATATGTGATATAGCCGGATTATTGAATCAAGTGTTGATTTAATAATTTAATGTATAATTATTTATTTGATATATTTACATTAACTAATATAAGCTCACTTGTGCATTTCTTTTTCTCACATGTGCATATTTAATATATATGTGATATATATTAATCGTGTTTTCTTTTTTGTCTAATGCTTGATTATACATGCAACATGGGTGTATGAGACTCATACCATGCTCATGATAATGTAGGGTTTATTTATTTAAAGTAAATCAAAAATTAGCAGGAAATTAGCCCATGGTTGAAGCTTGTAGAAGCTTGTACATCCATTGACTTAGTCAACTAATTTTGTTTTGCTTAAAATATTTATTAACCCAACCATTCTCATTAGCTATAGTTAAGTCTCTACATGAGTTAAATGAGATATCAACTCACCCACGGTTGCCTCTCTCATTCATTCATTCATTCTATTCTCTTCATCTTCATCTTCAACAAGAGAAAGCTCTCTAGGTTTTGGAGAGGTGAGATAATTAGTGAGAAAAAGAATTCTAAAGTGAGAAAAATTCCTACTTCATCATCCTCTACTAGATTAGCTATTTATTTTAGGGAGTTAGCTTCACTAATCCCTAATTAGTGAAGAGGTAGCTTGGGTTGGTGTCTTCTCGACGTAGATCATTTTCGGCTTCGAAGACTACTACACGGAGCTTGTTCCTTTCATCTTGTGGTGCCATTCTAGAGTCCGGAAGATCACCATTTAGAGAGAAGGGACTACTACACGGAGCTATTGAAGTGAAGGACCGGTCTACAAATGTTGTATTCCATATTCACTTAGATGTAAAGTTGTTTACATGTAGTTTCGTCTAAATCTCTAGTTAAGATTTTAGGGTTAGGGTTGTTTAGCATGGCAATTTTTTGAAAACGGCATGGACGATGCCTCCCGAAACGTTGCTGTCGTGCTAGGCATTCCTACAGTGGTATCAGAGCCAAGCTAGAGAATTAGACGATATTTATAGAATTACGAAACTAAAACAACTCCGAAACACTCGAAACAAAAAACCCAGTTTCTGTCGATTTTTAAAAGGCCTCGAAATTTTTTTTAAGCAACTGCAGAATGTTATATGAGATGTAACATGAACACTGGACAAATACAAACCAATTTCGCCAGATTTGACCCGGTGACATACACAAAATATCCGGCCTGGCCAGCCCCCTGTATTTTTTTTGGTTCGTTTTTTTCCGGTGTTCTGGTCTCTGGGTTTTGGTGTTTCAGGTGTTTCTTGTTTTTGCTGAAATTGCATGAGATGTTAACTTTTTGTAAAGGCTATTCGGAGTGTTTCATAGTCATAATTCTAACATTATCTCGGGTTATTTAGACTGCGTAAAAAAGTTTGAACGAATATCAAATACCCAATTTTCTCCCTCGCTGGAAATTTTCCAAAAGTTGGATTTTTCCAAGTTAAAGAACATTCAAAAATCATGCAAGTAATGCGATGGACCCTCTAGAAGAACGAAACCCTAACTCGATTCTATGACCGTAAGAACCGCCGCCAAACCCTAGGGTTTACGGTAGTTCCGCGGCGCCATAGGTGTGGCAAGGGTTGGCCTTTCTACGGTTGGTCCATAGGTACTGTGGCATGTTCTGAGTATTCTTAAACCGTGCTCAAGTGTTGAGCTCTTTGGGAAATTTTGGGTGTTTGTTGATTCGATCTGAATGTTTAACATCGTCTAGCTATTTTTGGATTAAGATACAATATTTGGAATTCATATTGTTAGGCATGAAATCCGAAGTATGTGATATTACGGGTTTATGATGTCTAAGGTGATTGTGGATTCCAAATGTTGTAGTTTGACATTTTCTTTTCTGCGACCGTAAGTGTAATATATGGTGTATTGCCAGTTTCGTTGCTATATGTCAACGAAAATTGGGATACACATATTTACTTACGTTGATGACATGTGATGTTATGTGTTACTGTGATATGTTATATTGGATCGTCGTGTTTTGAATAGCCGGTTTTTTTATGTGAGATGAGAGTTTTTTCATTTTCATTCATGTAAAAACTTATATGTAATATTCTTTTATTAGGGCACTTCCGGGATGAGGATGATGTCACCATCGATGTATATTATTTACTTTTCCGCATTAGGATAGATCCAAGGTGGGGAGCACAAGTAATCGGGTTCTAGAGTCCAGTGGGAGACCATCTCGAGGAGTCGAGTCCGGGTCTCCTTACTCTAGAATTTCTAGGGTTGCTTTCCGCTCTCGTAGGAGTCTAGGGATGTCGGTTTGGCTATTCATCGGGACCGTGGAATCCGTGTTTTTTACTGGCTTAATATAAAACACGGAAATCCTAGTATATCCAATATTTCATATGTTGTCTTCTGCTGCTGATATTCTGTGATGTGATCACTTTATATGCATGAGACGAATGCTTTATTATTATATATATGATATATAATAAACGTTGCTTATGTTTTGCACCTGCGCTAGTCCCGCCCCGCTATGCCGTTAGTTAAGTAACCTAACGGTGCATAATGGGACACTGTGGCGAATGTGGATGGCATAAGCGTACGTTGTATTTTCGTTTCTTCTGTGATGCTTAGGAAGCATAAATGATGGGACTTCATTAATGAGTTTAATGAAAAAGAAAGAAACCTAAAAGATGTTGTGGAATCAAATTTTCTAAAAGGGTAGCTCTAGTTTTTTCTTTGCATAGCGGTATTCCTTGTATAATATCCAGCACTTTATTCGATAAGGAAAGAGCCGAGGTCCCTTTACCGGGAGTGACCTCTTTAGCGAAACTAGCAGATTCTACAACCCACACAGTTTTGTCTTTTCATTGCTTCTCTGGTTCTTGCTTTATATAGTGGTATTTGTGAAGTATCCTGCATCTTATTCGATAAGGAAAGAGCCGAGATCCCTTCACCGGAAGTGACCTCTTTAGCGAAACTAGTAAAAGCCTCAAAACACTCCTTTTAAAAAACACTCGATTCTGCAACGATATCAAGTTCATTACGCAAAAGCTTTTCCTAAAAACCTGTCGTAGCCCTCCGTCATTTCAGATAAGTACTATTTAGTAGTCGTGCTGCGCTTGTTGACCTCTGTCAAGGCGTAGTGTACGGTAGCCGATTAGAGCTTATCTGTAAAGCATGAGATGCGATTGGATTAGGGTAGTCGTACGACCTTTTTGACCTCTGTCAAGGGTCGTGCGGGTGGGTTTGATTCAATCATGAAATGGCGGTTTGAACTTGATAGTGCACTATAGTTTGTTGACCTCTGTCAAGGTCATAGGACGCTAGGGGCAGAATATTATCGGGAATTTGAAATGTTGAAATTTGCAATGAGATTGCATACTTTCTATGAGATAGTTGGATCCCGATACCCACTGCGAGTAAGAGTTACTCCTGGGAGAGTTTTACACATCACAATTAGCCGATCAAGTAGGTGTCTAGAAAGGTGTTAACGAGGTTACGCCCCTGGGAAAACGAGGTTTATTTTAATTAGGTCCGTGTGAAAGCACGTGGAAGCTCCCTCAAAGTACCAACACTGGCCTGGCTGAAAGATTGGTGAACTTGTAGGGTGTAATTAATCCCGGCTAGTCTTACCTTTTAGGGTTTGAAGAAAGATTTGATAAAAACAGTGGGAGCCATCCTGATTAGATAAGATAATAACCAATCTAATCTTGCAAGAGCATACGCTAAGTATTTTCTTCTCTCTCTCTCTCCAGGTAGCGACCATGTCAGGCCTTAATAAAGATAATAATGGATGTATTGATCGAACCTACTTATTATACTGAGCCGGGGGATGTTTGTTCCGCTCCGACTTATAATTTTTATAAGTCCGAGCAGGAAATAGGGGAATATCCGGAATCCCACGCCACCCAAACGAAGAATAAGCATGTTGATATATCTTCTTCGGGTGTGTTAGTTACCGAGAACTGTTTCTCAGTACACTCTACGTCTTGGGTATTAGATACCGGATCGGGATCCCACATATGTAATATGTTGCATGGGCTAAGGAAAGGTAGAGAACTGGGA
Source organism: Agapanthus africanus (assembly GCA_030015575.1). NCBI lineage: Eukaryota > Viridiplantae > Streptophyta > Magnoliopsida > Asparagales > Amaryllidaceae > Agapanthus > Agapanthus africanus. The sequence goes on from CM057340.1 coordinate 365,827,035, forward strand.
ATGGGTGATCATTCTATAAGAGTAGGGAATGGTGAAAATGTTGCAGTCAAAACAGTTGGTGAATATCACCTTGTATTACCAAATGGTAATACATTGATTCTGAACGAATGCTATTACATACCGAACCTGATATGCTATCTTATATCAGTTTCTTTATTAAGTAAAGAAGGATATAATTTTGTATTACAGGATAATGTTATGAACATTTTTCTGAATCAAAAGTTGATTGGATCAGGCTCGTTAAATAATAGCATATACGTTCTAAATCAAACCACAGTTCTCAGCGTACAAAACACACACAAGAGGCAGAGTTCAGAAATGAACGAATCCTTCTTATGATATTGTAGACTAGGTCATATCAATGCAACACGACTAGCTAAGTTACATAAGGATGGATATTTGAATCCGTTCTAATTTTCATCTTATGAAACTTTCCAGTAATGTCTCAAAGGTAAAATGACCAAAACTCCGTTTATTGGACACGTAGAAAAAGTTACGGAACTCTTGGGACTGATACATAGTGATGTATGCGGTCCCATGTCTACACATGCCAGGAATGGTTCCTCGTACTTCATTACATTCACTGACGATCTCTCTAGATATGGACATGTGTTCCTATTGAAACACAAGTCTGAAGTTTTTGTGAAATTCAAAGAATATAAGCATGAAGTCGAGAACCAAACAGGTAAAAGTATTAAAATCCCGCGATCAGATCGGGGAGGAGAATACTTGAGCATGGAATTACGTGATTATCTAAAAGAGAATGGGATTCTCTCTCAGCCTATCCTCTGTATACACCACAGCACAACGATGTATCGTAGCGGAGGAATCGCACCCTATTGGATATGGAGCGCTCCATGATGAGCACCGCTGGGTTACCTATTTCCTTTTGGGGTTATGCGCTTGAGGAAGCAGCATACCTATTGAATCAAGTTCCATGTAAATCTGTACCTACCACACCATATGAGATATGGAGTTGGAAGAGAAAATGTCTCAAATGAGTTAAGATATGGGGTTGTCCGGCGTATGTCAAAAAGTAAAATCCAGACAAACTCGAGGCACGATCAGTTCTTTGTAAGCTTGTCGGATATCCTAAACATTCAAATGGATATCTATTCTACCACAGTGAACAACAAAAGGTGTTTGTTGCTCAACATGCCACCTTTTTAGAAAAAGGAATTTCTTGCAAAGGAAATTAGTGGCGAAGAGGTAGAGCTGGAAGAAGTTCCAGCTACACAGACTACAACTGAAGATTTAGTGGAACCGGAGGATTCTATAGTTCCCAACGAACCTTTTCCTCTCCGCCGATCTAGTAGGGTTCCTCATCCACCTGAGAGATACTACGGTTTTCTCATTGATGGTGGAAGCGAGGACTGCACCATGGAAGATGATGACCCAACTAGCTTCGAGCAGGCCATCACGAGTGGTGACTCTGTGAAATGGTTGGATGCTATGCGATCTGAGATGGAATCCATGTACACCAACAAAGTATGGACTTTGGAAGATGCTCCTGAAGGGGTAAAACCCATTGGGAGCAAGTGGATCTTCAAGAAAAAACTTGGTGTTGATGGAAAAGTTGAGACTTTCAAAGCTAAACTTGTTGCAAAAGGTTTTATTCAATGACCAGGTATGGATTATGATGAAACCTTTTCTCCAGTGGCTATGCTTAAGTCCATCCGGATCCTACTTGCCATCGCTGCATACCATGGCTACGAAATCTGGCAAATGGATGTTAAGACCGCCTTTCTAAATTGTGATTTAGAAGAGAGCGTATACATTACTTAGTCAGAGGGCTTCGTGGACAGTAGGAGAAGCAGAAAGGTGTGCAAGCTGCTTAAATCCATCTACAGGTTAAGGCAGGCATCGCGGAGTTGGAATGTCTGTTTTTATGTGGTAGTCAAAAAGTTTGACTTCATAAAAAATGTAGATGAACCTTGTATATATAAGAAGGTGGCAGAGAGTAAGGTTGTCTTCCTCGTATTATACGTGGATAACATACTCTTGATAGGAAATAATATTCCTATGCTGCACTCGGTCAAGCTCTTCTTATCAGAAAGATTCTCAATGAAAGATCTAGGTGATGCCTCCCACATCTTGAGGATTAATATCTATAGAGATAGATCTAAACGGATACTGGGATTGTCCTAATCCAGGTATATTGACACCATACTAAAGAGGTTTAGTATGGAAGATTCCATGCGTGGGAATTTACCCACGATCTCAGGACTCACTCTCTCCAAAGATATGTCTCCCAAGACTGATTTGGAGAGAGCTCGCATGCAAGGGATACCCTATGCTTCGGCAGTAGGCTCTATCATGTATGTGATGCTATGTACCAGACTCGATGTAGCATACTCACTAAGCGTAGTGAGTAGGTATCAAGCAGATCCAGGAGAGAATCACTGGACAGCTGTGAAGAACATTCTCAAGTACTTGAGAAGGACTAAAGAGATGTTCTTGGTGTATGGTAACGGTGAACTCCAAGTGGAGTTCCTTACCGATTCGAGCTTCCAGAGTGATAAGGATGACTCTAAGTCGGTCTCGGGATATGTCTTTACCTTCAATGGAGGGGCGGTCTGCTGGAAGAGTTCCAAGCAAGAAACCGTGGCAGACTCGACGATGGGGGCTGAATACATCGCTGCCAACGATGCCGCCAAAGATGCTATCTGGATGAAGAATTTCATAACCGAACTTGGTGTGGTTCCGTCCATCGAGCATCCAATACATTTGTATTGTGATAACAATGGAGCAGTGGATTTGGCCAAAGAACCCAGGTCCCATCAGCGTTCCCGGCATATTCTGAGGCGGTATCACCTGATCCGGGAGATAGTTGATCGCCGGGAGATCGAGGTCAGGAGAGTTGACAGGAAGAACAACACGGCGAATTTACTCACAAAGGCCATACCCCAGAAACAATTTGAGAGACTCTTCAGGATGTTGGGTTGAGATACTACAACAACTGGTCTTAGTGCAAGTGGGAGATTTTTAGTTATGTGTATGTTCTAGAGGCCATTATTGTACATATGATGTATAGACATATATAGAGAGGAATTTCTTGCTCGACATGATAGCATGCTATCTGGTTGCTCTTTGTCTTAACATGTAGACTTGTATTGTGATACTGTCTTGATCTCACATGTTGATAAATCCCTTAGGATGTGTACTTGACTACCAAGACTATGATGAAGATCATACTAGTAGGGCCAGGGTAGTCCATAAGTACATCCTTTAATTGTTTTTAGTCGAGGGTGTATCGAGACAGGGCATCGATATTCCAGAGTTGACTAGCGTATACGCTTCTTGACCCATATGATGGGAGATGGATGATCCCACATCCATTGGTGTTTGACATCAAAGATGGTATACGGGTGCTCAGTGGAGACTGGGTACACTGAACGGACTCGCCGAGAACTCCTAGTTGGTATTATACCTATCGTCAGATAGCAGTTCTCTGGTGACACCGGATCATGTTAGTCTGTTAACCCAAGATTGTCATAGAGTCTTATGTGATTCCCACTGTGCTTTGATTTCCACCTTACCACGTTCAAGAGAACGTGCAAAATGGTGGCTTTTGGGTATAGTCCCGAATCACATGGAGGTAATGAGAGATACGAGTGGATTCGTCTCTCCCGGTATTGGGGGTTGATGTTGCGCTGTGCTCGATTGGCCACAACAGGATGTCCCTGGCCTGGGATGATACAGAGATCTACCAGTAAGTGATATCAATAGTTTCTCGACTCGTTTTGAGCCTCACATCTGCAGACTTATCGGTTACTGGGGTCTGACGTTTACCACCCTAAGACTAGATATGTGACATATCAGACGAAGAGACCGGAATGTACGGTACTGTTACTGACAGGATTTACAGGAGTATGAGCAGGCTTGCTTGTTGATATTCTGATCGCTCAATACCCGGGTAGCCGTTATGTCCATCTAGTACCGCTGACGGTTTGTGGGTGCTTGATATGATCATCACCTACTGTCGGCGTATCGGCGAGTCTTTAGAGTCCTACACAGAGGTTTCCTGGCTCAGGCGAAACGAAGTAGGAGCACATATGTGATATGTTCGGTACCAAGATTAATACGTGTATGTGATACCGTATTCTATTCTCGCGATATATGACATCGGTCGGTTATATGTGATATATCCGGGTTATCGAATCAAGTGTTGATTCGATAAGGTGATACATATGATATTAGTCAGTTATATGTGATATACCCAGATTATTGAATCAAGTGTTGATTTAATAATTTAATGTATAATTTTATATTTCATATATTTACATTAACTAATATTAGCTCACTTGTGCATTTTTTTCCTCACATGTGCACACTTAATATATATGTGATATATATTAATTATGTTTTCTTTTTTGTGTCTTGCTTGATTTTACATGTAACATGGGTGTATGAGACCCACACCATGCTCATGATAATGTAGGTTTATTTATTTAAAGTAAATCAAAAATTAGTTGGAAATTAGCTCATGGTTGAAGCTTGTAGATCCATTGACTTAGTCCACTAATTTTGTTTTGCTTAAGATATTTATTAACCCAACCATTCTCATTAGCCATAGTTAAGTCTCTACATGAGTTATATGAGATATTATCTCATCCATGGTTGCCTCTCTCATTCATTCATTCTATTCTTTTCATCTCCATCTTCAACAAGAGAAAGCTCTCTAGGTTTTGGAGAGGTGAGGAAAATTAGTGAGAAAAAGAATTCTAAAGTGAGCAAAATTCCTACTTCATCATCCTCTACTAGATTAGCCATTTAGTTTAGGGTGTTAGCTTCACTAATCCCTAATTAGTGAAGAGGTAGCTTGGGTTGGTGTCTCCTCGACGTAGATCATCTTCGGCCTCGAAGACTTCATGCAAGCTTGTTCCTTTCATCTTGTGGAGCCATTCTAGAGTCCGGAAGATCACTACTTGGAGTGAATGGACTACTACACGGAGCTATTGAAGTGAAGGACTGGTCTACAAAGGTTGTATTCCATATTCACTTATATGTAAAGTTGCATGATTGACTTAATTACGTAAGCAATTCATGCCAGTCACTCTCCTTATCAGTCTGAAAGACATTTCTTTACAGAAGGTGACTCCATTACCTGCGGGTAGACTACCTCGCCAGGAGTCATCCATTCTAAACTACTTTAGAATGGTGTCCAAATACCCGAATTGGGAAACTTCCCAAATATAGATCTATCGATTTAGATATAGTCACCAAAATCTGAAAGTCTATCCTAGCACCACCTTGAGGTCAAAACCGGCATCCAGCATGCAACTTTAAAAATTTGGGGTGCTAAACTTGACTAACCTAGAATCTAACTAGATAATTAGGGTTAACTATGATGATATCAATAAATACGAAGCTAAATATAGAATCAACAACTATTGTTGATCGAGTCCTTCGCTTCAAATGCTCCGGGTAGTATTCCCTATGACTCTACTAGGCTCCACTTGAAGATTGAACAAGCTTCCTTCGATAACCTTCGTGTCGAAGATGATCCATCTGAAGCTCCACTAATCCAAGCTACCTCTTCACTAATCTCCTTTAGTGATGGAAACACACTACACTTGAGTGCTAATCTAGTGTAGGATGGTGAAGTAGGGGTTTTGTTTGCTCATTATGGTTCTCACAAGCTCAGGGTTTCACGACTCATGTGAGGGATTGAGCTTGGAGGAGGTAAGGAAGAAGATGAAGAGAGCTAGAGAGTAAGGAGCTCAAGTGAGGAAAATGAACAATACTAGAATGCAAGTGTAGAGTGGCTTGATCAAAATACCTCACTTATTGAAGCAGGGAATAAGCCAAATTGTTTATTCCAACCATACTTCAATAGTGAGTCCAAATGATTAAACAAATATAAAAGTGTAACGTTTTGAAAATCGTTTAGGTGAAATTTCGTATAATCGGTAAAATAACTGGCGTTTTCCGTAAAAACCAAGATAATTTTTTTTTCCGTAGACTTAAACATACCTATTCTAGCTATGTAATTGCTAGTATTTGGTATTTAATTAGTCACTTGTAAATTTCTAGTTTACTTAAATATTTTCCTTAATTAATTATTTTTAATGTTATTTTAAGCTTTCACTAATACATTTAATTAGTGGTAATTACAAATTGGAATGGGTTAAGCACACAATTGTAAACTATGAAAACTTAGATACAAGTTTGTAACACGCTCTTCTCTTCTTAATTTGTTCCATGTTTCTAGAATTTTCTAGGATTAATTAGTGAAGAAAATTAAATAATTATTGAAAAGACTTAAAAATGTAATTAATTTGGAGATGCTTCACAAACACACACACACACTTACCTTCTTTGGCCGAACCAGCAGCCTTGGTAGCCCCCAATCCCCACTCATTGCCCCATTTCATTAAAGAGAAAGTAATGAAAATGGAAAAGAAAACTATAATAAACATTGAGGTATGGGTTTAATACTTGAAGTATGGTTTCCTTACTTGGACTTTTTCACACCCAACACCTCACTCCATTCCCTCGCCTCATGGACGAGCCCACTTTTGCTGCAGCAGCAGCCCCCTCCCCTTTGTTTCTCCTCTTCTTCTCACTACAAAAAATCCACAAAATTCCATTTAAAATCAAAAAAATATCATTAATTCTTCAATTAAATCTCTACCCAATTTTCCTTGGCCTAAGCTAGCATGAATCAAGGAGCAAGATGGCAATTTGGGAGGATAAGATTCATGCTAGATCTCAAAATTTGTGAGGTATAAATCTAAACCTTATAATTAAATTGTTGTTTAAATACTTTAAATCAAACATATTTAGTTAGTAATATGGGTTTAATTGAATGTTTGGAAATTCAAGTGAGGGTTTTGAATTGAAGCTCGGGTTTGATCACTTGATGTTGGTTGTGATGTGTAGTTTCACATCTTAAGCATGCTAAAATCTAAGCTAGTTACTAATTTGCAAATTGTTATTTTTAAATTGTCTTAATTAAGATACTTAGCAAACTAGGTTTTCAGAATTGATGTAATTAGATGAAATAAAAATTTGGTTATGGTTAGTATGACTTTGTTAAGATATTATGTGAGCAATGTGGCCATTAGATTGGTTAAAATATCAAGTTTTGAACTAAAATGGAAATTGATACTTACTAGTTTTTTTTTGAAATAAATCGATTTAAATGAAGTTGAGGTTTTGGTGAATTATAACCTATTTCATATAATATATGATGTGTTGTGAACACGCGATTGGTGCGATTAGGTCTTTGATTTGGTTGTTGCCACGTATTGCGACCCTAGTTGTGGTCTGTGGCGTTGTGGCGAGAGCGTTTTGTGCACCAAGTGTGTGCGCGTCTAGTTAGGGCGCGTAATTGACTTGTATTGGTTATGTCCGCGACTAATTATATATTTATTCTCTTTTTGCTTGTGTGCGATTCTAGGACCGGGTGCAGAGGCGTCGGATGTGGCGCGGAAAGGACAGAGCAGTTTAGCCGAGACGTCCAGGTGAGTAGATATATATCTACGGGGGAAGTCGGGTGGATGGCGTATAGCACCCCCGCACTTTTGTAGGGTAGAATGCGAATGTGATTTATATATTTATATATATGTGTTAATGTGAGACATGAATGCTTAGAGAGAATGTACTTTAGTTTAGTTTTTTAGTCGCGAAACCTTAGAGTAAAGATTGGCACACACGCACACACACACGCATACATTTGATTTCTTGTGCGTATATGGGGATATATATATATATACATTTATGTATGTGAGTATGTACATACACACATATACACGGATGATGAGGATAGCATGTGATATGAGGTGAGGAGTCGATATGATCGGGCATGATGCCGTGAGAGGTTGATAAGTGATTGAGCCGTGATGTGGCACATGATATGGTATATGACATGATATTATAGTGGATCGACGGGCGATGTGTTTTCATACACACGAATATATATATATATATATATATATATATATGTTTTTGATTATATTGGTATGTTCTAGACTTTAGAACGGTACCCCTAATTCAGGATATTATGATGATGATACCATACGAATAATGAAGTATATGTGATAATTGACCCGTACCCCGATTTGGGAAGTCGTACGATGGATTTTACCGTACGAGGTATAAATATGATGATTGATCCGCACTCTTGAATCGAGGATGTCGTATTATAAATTTTATCTTACGTGACGCTATTGAGGCGGGATCGCCTACTACTAGATATATCGACTCAGACTTAGGTGGATTTCCTTACCCTTTCGATTAGTCTCTTAGTTTAGTCCTGTAGTTTATCAGGTAGATGTTAGACTGGGCTCGAGTCATACTTATCTTCAAAACTAACGAATCGTGAGTATTTAAAAGACAGGCCGAGGGATACTACGGATATTTCAAAGGACGTACCTTTTCATAAAAACATCGTAGCCCTTATTTTCTAAAAACCACGATTCATGCTATTTCATATGCCAAAACTGTATGACTCGTATATATATAAATGTATATTCTTATATGTTGCGGTCACTACACCTTTTTCCATATATTCATGTTGTTCTTATCGCATTGCATGATTGTACTTGTGATTTCTTTTATTTTTATAAACACATGCTGTCAGGACACCAGCACCATTACAGATGACGCGTATGCTCTATGTACACTTACTTGCCGGCTCACACACATCATCATCGGTAATTTCCATGTCACGTACACACTAGAAATAGTATTTCATTGTTATAACCCGCTAGCTGGTAGTTCAACATATTAGTAGTATGCATTCTTTTACATTCTTTTACTTAGATATAGTATTTCATGTGCTAAATTAGATATTGCATTCTTTTACTTAGATATCCATGCATGTGTATTGATCTATTTGTCATGAAATGCTATGGGGCTTTATGCCGGTAAATCACTGTTTATTTACTTTCGATTTTGGGATTTGATATTTCCATGAGATTTCTGGATTTGGAGAAACCACAGGAATTTTATAAACTCATTTTCATTTCTAAAATATAGAAAATTACGGTTTCCTTGTGTTATGATGTGAGAGGTGTCCACCATGAGTTTTCTCGGCTCTTGAGCAGTATCATACACCCGATTCGAGGAGGAGGATGAACCGTCTGCGGGTGCACGGTGGACCCGGTAGGGTACCCGGGGAAAGATGGTCGCAGATGATGGCGTTGAGCCAGGCAGGGGAGCACTACCGACCGGTTATTTTTGATGCGGCAGATATCGGGAGGATACCGATGTAGTCGTGAGATTTTATGATAGGGGCTAGTCCGGATTGCCGGAGCCCGAGATATTGAGATTTGATGTTATGGGCCAGTCCGGATTGCCGGAGCCTGAGATCTTGAGATATTGAGACATTGAGATATTGAGATACATATTTTTGTGTCGATGCTTGACACAGATTCTCTGTTGATTTCATTGATGATATTTCGGTTTTATACTAAATCTCACTGAGATATGAAAACAGTTTTTCTCGTACAAGATGTATCCTGCTTTCATTCTTAATGCATTAGTACATCATATATGTGATATGTTGCTTCCTGAGGCACTGACACGAGCACTTGGTATCATACTTATGTTTAGATGTTTACCCTGGCCATTATTAGATGCTTCAGGTTACATTATATTGGGGATTTTATTGTATGACCTAGGATAGAGTCATACATATGATTTCTTCTCGGTGATGTTTTTTACTCACGAGTTGACAACTCACTCCCGTTGTGCCATAGTTTCTTGCAGGTTTGGCCGTACATGTTTCATTGCGGCTTGCTGGCACACTGCTTCCTTTCGAGTGATTGCTTTGGTAGGTGGGTTCACTTGAATCGTGACCACCGTTGCAGCTTATATTTTTCAGTTGTATCTAGTAAACTCCATCAACTAGACTTGTATATTTGATAGACATAGAAGACCGGTGTATATTCTTTCGACCTTAGAGTCACGTGCTTGTATTATTATGATTTCTTCTTTGATTATCTTGAGGATGTTGTTTTATTTTGAGTTTTTGATCCTCGCCCTTCGGCATTGTATATTATATTTCTTATGTGGTGGTTTCCGCCATTTGGCGAAGAGCTAGCTCCCGTTTGGGGTTGCCTTTATCCATTATTTATGTATTTCATGTGTTGTACCCATTTGGCGGCCAGTTTTTACAAAGAAGACTCTGCCGAAATTTTCGGAAAAATCTGATGTTGCTTTTAAATGTTTAATGTGACTTATTTGGCTAAAACCACTTCCTTTAAAACAAGTTTTCCTTCACTCTTTTCATTAAAATGGTTTAGATTTCTGGTCTTTGGCTTACTTAGATTACGTTACGCCTCTAGACGTTTCGTAATGTATGTGCCATTCGTGTTCCGTGCCATTTCGGGTCGTGACAAAGTTGGTATCAAGGCGCTAGGTTTAACCTTAGTTCGAGTCTAGGTTTGACTATGCGGAGTCTAGGGCGCATATATATATATATATATATATATATATATATATATATTCGGAACCTAGGCTTAACCTTACGGAACTTAGACTTGGTCGAGGCGGTATTAGACTCGAACTTTCGCCGCATAGGTTGACCTTGGTTGATGTAGTAGGTGACTTTAGTAGAGTGACGTACTGTGTGTATGTTCCGCGGCATACTTACGACACACTACTCCGCTTAAGAAGCCTTAGGATTTACATTTCTTTGCACTGTATTTTATTCGTTCATATGATCTATCCTCATCGTTATCGGTTGGTGGTTTTTGTTACCACTATTGCACGGGCAGAGAGAGCTGCGGCTAAGTTGTAGTCAGCATGAGCTCATCTTGGACGAGGACTGACCAGGGCGTAATTCCGGTGACACACGATTTTATAGATGTGTCGTTTTATTGTGTTTTTCGCGCCATGAGCATTTTGATGAGTTGTTTTTACTAAGATTTCTTGAGCGTGCAGATCAGCACCAGAGGATTGGGCCACTGCTAGAGGAGGATAGAATGTGGTGACCGTCAATGCACCATTTATTCTTGATGATTGAGGCATTGTTTAGCGTGTGGAAGAATGATCCAGTTGCTGCTGCGATTGACAAGATATCGCCCCAAATGTTTGAAGCTATTGAAACACGAGGTTGTACATAAGGATATGACAGAAGATCGCTAATCACCTATGGATGAATGACTAGGACATATAGTTCATTTGCATACCCCGATGCGAGGTCATCAGATTGATTGATTTCAGCTAGTGAAGACTTAACAATGGCACGTTGAGAGTCGATAGAAACGAATGAATGTTAGAAACCCATTTTTCCAAGTTTAAGGTATTCAGAAAAATATGCAAGTAATTCTGTGAACCCTCTAGAAGAATGAAACCCTAACTCGACATAATGACCATGGAACCGCTTTTGAACCTTAGGGTTTGCGACAGTTCCACGGTGCCATTAATGAGGCTTGGGTCTACCCTTCTACGGCTGGTCCATAGGTACTGTGGCATGTACTGGGTATTATTAAACTGTGCTCAAGTGTTGAGCTCTCGGGGAATTATAGGACTTTGATGAATCGATCGAAAAGTTTAACGTCGTCCGGATATCATGTGATGGCATACAATACCTGGAATCCATAATAAAACTAATTTGAATTTTATAAATTTAGCAATTTAGTCTCAGTTGATCGGTTGCCACGGAATTTTGATGAGATGACGTTCCACTCCGTTGACATCGGGGATGTGATACGTATGCATAGGCATTGAATATAAATATATCTTTCAGAAGGAGTTGTGATGAGTATACAGCTGTTCCGGAACCAGAAATGGATTTAGTAAAGGGTGATAACTTCCGGGTAGTACGACAGAAACGAGAATTGATAGAAACCCCGAAAGGATATTTCTGGAATACTACATGAGAAGACTTGGACCCAGGATCGGTTGTATCACACACACCCAATAGGCCAGAGTTCGGCATCATCGATGAGACATGTTACGAGTGACCATGATAGTTGGCCAGAGATCTTTAGAGGATGTGCCACAGCGGAACTGTTTCCGTCACCATTCCATATTGAGCCGTTAAGCCGAGGAGCTATGTAGCTTGCAATCCGCAGTGAGAGACGAGGGCCTAAGGGCACAATGGCGCCAGACTATGAACAGGAGGCAAGTAGATAACTTTCTCGGCTAGCTTTGGACGCTCCGACACCTTCTCGACTTTAAGGAAGGACATATCTACGATAGTGTTTATGATTTGTGATTTGGTGATTCGAATATCACGTATCCGTCATTTTGGATTTCTGTACTTTAGGCGATTTAATGGCATGACTGAGATTTTGTGCACCACAGTTGCACTCGACTTCGATTTGCTGTAGTTCGAGATATTTGATTTTGATTTCATGCCTATGGTATGAGGGTGATTTGACTTGTGCTCTCGGTGTAGTTTTCATGCACATTTTGTACTTCGATTCAATTTTGTCCACGCTGATGCACGTGGTTGTGAGATTATATACCACGTTATTCCTGATTTGGATTGAGGTATGTTATATATCGTCGATTTCGATTGTGATATTCGATATTTGTTTTTGTGCTCCTTGTGCATTTGATTTGGATTCTTGCGCATACGTGGCGCGTTTGATGCGATTTTGGTGCACACCAGATGTACTAAATCGGGATTCTTCGTGCATATTAGATGCACCTGATATTGTTGTCGGGCAAACCCGTTGCCCTTGACAGGTGTTTTCGTGCACACCCGTTGCACTTAGATTTTAGTTTCTATGCACATATATGGCACACTCATTGATTTCGATTTCTGTGCGCACCAGACGCACGTGACATTTTTGCATATACTATTGATTATGATGTCCTTTGAGCAGTACGTTTTATGATATTTACTATGTAGGTTGGTAATCGAGCAGGACTGTTCTGAGATCAGTACCCAGGTGTTTTTGCATGCATCGATAGTTATTGAAGGGATTTCCAAAGAGGAGCTACAGTCTCGATATTTTTCCTATTTGTCCGAGATGACACGAAACATTTTACAAAAGAAACCCTTATAAATTATTTTCAAAATGGTGGGACGTGTATGTTAAACAAAGGATATATATATATAGTTATTTTTATTACAATAAACGTCCGCTACTTATGCTGTGATACGTGCATCGCACAACGACTTGAAAAAGGTTTGGCATGCATTTCTTTTCAGATGTTTTGATGAGTTTACAACGATGCGTACTATGTACATGTTATAGTTTTGAGTATATCATGTTGGTTTTCGTACTTGACATTGAGATTGGTATCTTCACCATAACTCCGATGATTGCGTGATGCTTGACGGAGTTTTGATTTTTGAGTTATATACTCGTTTTTCATGCGCATGCATTGCGCTAAGATGTGCTTTAAGTATTTAAGATTTCGGAGCCCCGCCGATTTGAGTGTTTTGCTGAAATGTTTTAGTATTTGGGGGAGTTTTAAATTTAAATTCGGGGACCGAATTTCTATAAGGGGGAAGATTGTAACGTTTTGAAAATCGTTTAGGTGAAATTTCGGATAATCGGTAAAATAACTGGTGTTTTCCGTAAAAACCAAGATAATTTTTTTAGAGACTTAAATATACCTATTCTAGCTATGTAATTGCTAGTATTTGATATTTAATTGGTCACTTGTAAATTTCTAGTTTACTTAAATATTTTCTTTAATTAATTATTTTTAATATTATTTTAAGCTTTCACTAATACATTTAATTAGTGGTAATTACAAATTGGAATGGGTTAAGCATATAATTGTGAACCATGAAAACTTAGATGCAAGTTTCTAACACGCTCTTCTCTTCTTAATTTGTTTCCATGTTTCTAGAATTTTCTAGGATTAATTAGTGAAGAAAATTAAATAATTATTGAAAAGACTTAAAAATGTAATTAATTTGGAGATGCTTCACAAACACACACACACACACACTTACCTTCTTTGGCCGAACCGGCAGCCTTAGCAGCCCCCAATCCCCACTCATTGCCCCACTTCATTAAAGAGAAAGAAATGAAAAGGGAAAAGAAAAGTATAATAAACATTGAGGTATGGGTTTAATACTTGATGTATGGTTTCCTTACATGGACTTTTTCACACCCAACACCTCACTCCACTCCTTCACCTCATGGCCGAGCCTTCCTTTGCTGCAGCAGCAGCCCCCTCCCATTTGTTTCTCCTCTTCCTCTCGCAATAAGAAAACCACAAAATTCCATTTAAAATGAAAAAAAACCTCATTAATTCTTCAATTAAATCTCTACCCATTTTTCCTTGGCCCAAGCTAGCATGAATTAAGGAGCAAGATGGCAATTTGGGAGGCTAAGATTCATGCTAGATCTCAAAATTTGTGAGGTATAAATCTAAACCTTATAGTTAAATTGTTGTTTAAATACTTTAAATCAAACATATTTAGTTAGTAATAAGGGTTTAATTGAAAGTTTGGAAATTCAAGTGAGGGTTTTGAATTGAAGCTAGGGTTTGATCACTTGATGTTGGTTGTGATATGTAGTTTCACATCTTAAGGATGCTAGAATCTAAGCTAGTTGCTAATTTGCAAATTGTTATTTCTAAATTGTCTTAATTAAGATATTTAACAAACTAGGTTTTTAGAATTGATGTAATTAGATGAAATAAAAATTTGGTTATGGTTAGTATGACTTAGTAAAGATATTATGTGAGCAATGTGGCCATTAGATTAATTAAAACATTAAGTTTTGAACTAAAATGGAAATTGATGCTTACTAGTATTTTTTTTGAAATAAATCGATTTAAAAGAAGTTGAGGTTTTGGTGAATTATTACCTATTTCATATAATATATGATGTGTTGTGAACGCGTGATTGGTGCGATTAGGTTTTTGGTTTGGTAGTTGCCACGTATTGCGACCCTAGTTGTGCTCTGTGGCGTTGTCGCGAGAGCGTTGTTTGCACCAAGTGCGTGCGCGTCTAGTTAGGGCGCGTAATTGACTTGTATTGGTTATGTCCACGACTAATTATATATTTATTCTCTTTTTACTTGTGTGCGATTCTAGGATTGGGTGCAGAGGCGTCGGATGTGGCGCGGAAAGGACAGACCTAAAAATCGGAGCAGTTTAGCCGAGGCGTCCAGGTGAGTAGATATATATCTACGGGGGAAGTCGGGTGGATGGAGTATAGCACCCCCGCACTTTCGTAGGGTAGAATGCGAATGCGATTTATATATTTATATATATGTGTTAATGTGAGACGTGAATGCTTAGAGAGAATGTACTTTAGTTTAGTTTCTTAGTCGCGAAACCCTAGAGTAAAGATTGGCACACACGCACACACACACGCATACATTTGATTTCTTGTGCGTATATGGGGATATATATATATATATATATATATATATATATATAGACACACACACACACACGGATGATGAGGATAGCTTGTGATATGAGGTGAGGAGTCGATATGATCGGGCATGATGCCGTGAGAGGTTGATAAGTGTATATATATAAACGGATGATGAGGATAGCATGTGATATGAGGTGAGGAGTCGATATGATCGGGTATGATGCCGTGAGAGATTGATAAGTGACCGAGCCGTGATGTGGCACATGATATGGTATACGACATGATATTATAGTGGATCGATGGGCGATGTGTTTTCATACACACGAATATTTATATATATATATATTTGATGATATCGGTATGTTCTAGACTTTAGAACGGTACCCCTAATTCAGGATATTATGATGATGATACCATATGAATAATGAAGTATATGTGATAATTGACCCGTACCCAGATTTGGGATGTCGTACGATGGATTTTACCGTATGAGGTATAAATATGATAATTGATCCGCACTCTTGATTCGAGGATGTCGTATTATATTTTTTATCGTACGTGACGCTATTGAGGCGGGATCGCCAACTACTAGATATATCGACTCAGACTTAGGTGGATTTCCTTACCCTTTCGATTAGTCTCTTAGTTTAGTACTGTAGTTTATCAGGTAGATGTTAGACTGGGCTCGAGTCATACTTATCTTCAAAACTAATGAATTGTGAGTATTTAAAAGACAGGCCGAGGGATACTACGGATATTTCAAATGACGTACCTTTTCTTAAAAACATCGTAGCCCTTATTTTCTAAAAACCGCGATTCATGCTATTTCAAATGCCAAAACTGTATGACTCGTATATATATAAATTTATATTCTTATATGTTGCAGTTACTACACCTTTTTCCATATATTCATCTTGTTCTTATCGTATTACATGATTGTACTTGTGATTTCTTTTGTTATTATAAACCCATGCTGTCAGGAAACCAGCACCATTACTCATGATGCGTATACTCCACTTACACTTGCTTGCCGGCTCACACACACATCATCGGTAATTTCCATGTATGTATACATTAGAAATAGTATTTCATTGATATAACCTGCTAGCTGGTAGTTCAACATATTAGTTGTATGCTTGCTTTCATGTGCTAAATTAGATATTGCATTCTTTTACTTAGATATCCATGCATGTGTATTGATCTATTTGTCATGAAATGTTATGGGGCTTTATGCCGGTAAATTACTGTTTATTTACTCTCGATTTTGGGATTTGATATTTCCATGAGATTTCTCGATTTGGAGAAACCGCAAGGATTTTATAAACTCATTTTCATTTCTAAAATATAGAAAATTGTGGTTTCCTCGTGTTATGATGTGAGAGGTGTCCACCATGAGTTTTCTCGGCTCTTGGCAGTATCATACACCCGATTCGAGGTGAATGACGAACCATCTGCGGGTTAATGGTGGACCCGGTGTGGTACCCCGGGGCAAGATGGTCGCAGATGATGGAGTTGAGCCCGGCACGGGAGCACTACCGACCGGTTATTTTTGATGCGGCGGATATCCGGAGGATACCGACGTAGTCGTGAAATTTTATGATAGGGGCCAGTCCGGATTGCCGGAGCCCGAGATATTGAGATTTGATGTTATGGGCCAGTCCGGATTGCCGGAGCCTGAGATATTGAGATATTAAGACATTGAGATATTGGGATACATATTTTTGTGTCGATGCTTGACACGGATTCTCCGTTAATTTCATTGATGATATTTCGGTTTTATAAAAAATCTCACTGAGATATGAAAACAGTTTTTCTCGTACAAGATGTATCCTTCTTTCATTCTTAATGCATTAGTACATCATATGTGACATGTTGCTTCCTGAGGCACTGACATGAGCACTTGGTATCATACTTATATTTAGATGTTTACCCTGGCCATTATTAGATGCTTCAGGTTACATTATATTAAGGATTTTATTGTATGACCTAGGATAGAGTCATACATATGATTACTTCTCGGTGATGTTTTCTTCTCACGAGTTGGCAACTTACCCCCGTTGTGCCACAGTTTCTTGCAGGTTTGGCCATACAGGTTTCATTGCGGCTTGCTGGCACCCTGCTTCCTTCCGGGTGATTGCTTTGGTAGGTGGGTTCACTTGTATCGTGACCAACGTTGCACCTTATATTTTTCAGTTATATGTAGTAAACTCCATCAACCAGACTTGTATATTTGATAGACTTAGAATACCAGTGTATATTCTTTCGACCTTAGAGTAGCGCGCTTGTATTATTATGATTTCTTCTCTTGTTTTCTTGAGTATGTTAGTTTCTTTTGAGTTTTTGATCCTCGCCCTTTGGCGTTGTATATTATATTTCTTGTGTGGTGGTTTCCGCCATTTGGCGAAGAGCTAGCTCCCGCTTGGGGATGCTTTTATCCATTATTTATGCATTTCATGTGTTGTACCCATTTGGGAGCCCGAATTTACAAAGGAGACTTTGCCGAAATTTTCGGGAAATTCTGATGTTGCTTTTAAATGTTTAATGCGACTTATTTGGCTAAAACCACTTGCTTTAAAACAAGTTTTCCTTCACTCTTTTCATTAAAATGGTTAAGATTTCTGGGCTTTGGCTTACTTTGATTACGTTATACCTTTAGACTTTTCGTAATTTAAGTGCTAGTCGCGTTCCGTGCCATTTCGGGTCGTGACAAAAAGCCATGCTTCACCCCATTCCTCAAGAGTCTCCCCATTTTCCACCTCTTTTTCTATTTTCTAAAAATAGAAAATCAACCATGCTTCATATAATATATATATATATATATATTTATCACATATATATTAATATATATATATATATATATATATATAATGATAAGAAAATAATTAGTGAGCAATAATAATAGTTAATATATAGTTATATCAAATATAAATATATATATCATATTATTAAATCAACACTTGATTTAATAATCCAGTTATATCACATATAACCGACTAATATCATTTATCTGTATTGTTTGTTGTATTTATGCCCTAGAGGCCATTATTGTACATGATTGTATATTATAGTGGATTCTTGGACATGTATAGGGAGGACTTTCTTACTCGACAAGATAGTATGCTATCTGGTTACTCTTTATCTTAACATGTATACTCGTATTATCTCTCTGTTACATGTTGATAAAGCCCTTAGGATGTGGACTTGACTACCAGGATTATGCTGGAGATCATAAAAGTGGGGCCAGGGTAGTCCATTAGTCCATCCTGTAATTGTTCCTATTCGAGGGTGTATCGAGACGGGGCATCGATATTCCAGAGTAGACTAGCGTATACGCTTCTTGACCCATTTGATGGGCGATGGATGATCCCATGTCCATTGGTGTTTGACATCAAAGATGGTATACGGGTGCTCAGGGGAGACTGGATACTCTGAACATGACTCGCCGAAAACTCCTAGATGGTATTATACCTATCGTCGGATAGCATTTCTCTGGTGACACTGGTACATATTTGTTTATAGACCCGAGATCATCATAGAGTCTTGTGTGATTCCTACTGTGCTTTGATTTTCACCCTACCACGTTCAAGAGAACGTGCAAACAGGTGGGTTTTGGGTACAACCCTGATTCAGATGGAAGTAATGAGCGATAGGAGGGGTTTCGTCTCTCCCGGTATTGGGGGTTGATGTTGCGTTGTGCTCTATTGGCCATAACAGGAAGTCCATGGCCAGGGCTGATTATGAGATTTACTGGTAAGTGTTATCAGTAGTTTCTCGACCCGTTATGAGCCTCATATCGGCATGACTTATCAAGTTATTGGGGTCTAACGTTTAACACCCCAGACTAGATATGCGACATATCAGACGAAGAGACCAGATTGTTCGGTAGTGTTACTTATTGGATTCACGGGTGTATGATCAGGCTTGCTTGTTGATCATCCGATCGCTCAATACCTGGGTAGCCGTTACGTCCAACTAGTACCGCTGACGGCTTGTTGGTAACTGATATGATCATTACCTACTGCCGGCGTCTTGACGAGTCTTTAGAGTCCCACACGGAGGTTTCTTGGTTCAAGCGAAATGAAGTAGGGCACATATGTGATATGTACGGGACCGAGATTAATACGTGTATGTGATACCGTATTCTTATCTCGCGATATGTGATATCGTTCAGTTATATGTGATATAGTCGGGTTATCGAATCAAATGTTGATTCGATAAGTTGATATAAATGATATTAGTCGGTTATATGTGATATAGCCAAATTATTAAATCAAGTGTTGATTTGATAATTTAATGTATGATTATATATTTGATATATTAATATACATTAACTAATATTAGCTCACTTAAGAATTTCTTTTTCTTACATGTATATTTAATATATATGTGATATATATTATTGTGTTATTTCTTTATGTCATGCTTGATGATACATTGTACATGGGTGTATGAGACTCATACCATAACCTAGATAATTAAGGGTAATTATTTATTTAGGGATAAAAAAAATTAGGTGGAATTTGTCATGGCTCATGATGCTTTGTTAAGCTTGTATAAACCATTGACTTAGTCCACTAATTTTGTTTACTCTAGATATTTATTAACCTAACCATTATCTTTAGCCATGGTTAAGTCTCTACATGAGTTCATATATGATATTTTTCTCACCCATGGTAGCAATTATTCTTGACTTCATCTTCTTCTTTGTCTCCTTTGACCTTTCTAGGTTTTCTTGAGGTGAAGAAAAAGTGAGAGAAAAATAATTCTAAACTGAGCAAAATTCCTACTTCATCAATCTACACTAGACTAGCTATTTAGTATAGGTTTTTTGCATCACTAATTCTCAATTAGTGAAAAGGTAGCTTGAGTTGGAGATTCCTCGACGTAGATCATCTTCGGCCTCAAAGTTTTTCAAGTAAGCTTGTTCTTTTCGCCTAGTAGAGCCTAACGAGAGTCTGGGAGACCACTACTTAGAGCAAAGGGACTAATACATGGAGCTTTTTGAAGTGAAGGACCGGTCTACAAAGGTTGTACTCCTTGTTCACTTAGTGTAAAGTTGTTTACATGCTTATGCTTAACCTTAATTCTCTAGTTAGATCCTTGGTTTGGGTTGCTTTGCTCTCTAGATTTTTTAAAATTGCATACCCGATGCCTTATAAAACCTAGTGAGAGTGCCAAAGAACCCTGCAGTGGTATCAGAGCCAAGCTAGAGAATTAAACGATTTTAATAGAATTACGAAACCGAAACAATTCCGAAACCTTGAAACCAAAACCCTAGTTTCTGTCGTTTTTAAAAAGTTCTCTTAAAAATTATTTAAACAAGTGCAGATTGTTACATATGATGTAATAAGAACACCAGAGAAAAACGAGCCCAATCCACCGGATTTTGACCGGCGAAACCAAGCTAAAAACCGGCCAGGCCGGTTTTGTGAAGATATTTGGGCTTCGATTTTCTTTGGTGTTCCAGTCTATGCGATTTGGTGTTTCAGGTATTGTTTGTTTTTTCCAAGATTGCATGTGATGTTATCTTTCTGTAATGGCAATTTGGAGTGTTTCGTATTCGTAATTTTAACATCGTTTCGGGTTTGTATATGCGATACAATATTTGGAATCCACAATAATTAGTTTTGTGAAAACTAATTAGTTCTTTGTGAATCTAGCAAGTTAGTCTCTTTTGATCGGTTGCCGCGGGGTTTTGATTTAGATCAAAACTCCGTCGCAATCTCGTATAGTACGCGACATTCGCCGGGTAACACTAGTAGATAACCATACCCCATAGCCCCGACCAAGTGACTGTAGGAGAACCCCGTTGCCTAAAGCATCCTCTCGGGTGCTCGCGGCCATGGTGTTCAGCCTAAGTGCACTTCGTCGACGGCATCGGGGGTACGGCCATCTACTAATGTTTTCGACGAGTATTCGATCATGTAGTCAGGAATCTTGTTGAATTACACGACTAGGTTATTGAAAAGGTGTTTTCAATATGAGACTGAAATGCAAGGTTTATACGTTAGGCATGAAATTCAGGGTATGAGATATTCCGGGTTTATGATGTCTAAGGATGTTGCGGATTCTAATTATTATAGTTTTCGTTTTCTTTTCTGCGACTGTAAGTGTAATATGTGGTGTATCGCCGGTTTCGTTGCTATACGTCAATGACAATTGGGATACGCATATTTACTTACGTTGATGACTGTGATGTTATGTGTTACTGTGATATGTTATATTGGATCATCGTGTTTGAATAGCCGGGAGGTTTAGCGTGAGATGAGAGTTTTTCATTTCTATTCATGTAAAAACTGTATGTGATATTCTTTTATTGGGACACTTCCGGGTTGAGGATGATGTCACCATTGATGTATAATATTTACTTTTCCGCATTAGGACAGACCCATGGCGGAGAGCACAAGTAACCGGGTTGTAGAGTCCAGTGGGAGACCATATCGAGGAGTCGAGAGCGGGTCTCCTAACTCTAGAATTGGTAGGGTTGCTTGCTGCTCTCGTAGGGGTCTAGGGATGTGGGTTTGGTTATTCATCACGACCGTGGAATCCGTGTTTTTTACTGGCTTAATTTAAAACACAGACCTCCTAGTATATCCAATATTTCATATGTTGACTTCTGCTGTAATGTTCTGTGATGAAATCATATGACTGCCTGAGACGAATGCTTTATATTATATATATGATATATAATAAACGTTGCTTATGGTTTGCATCCGCGCTAGTCCTGCCCCCGCTCTGCCGTTAGTTATCTAACCTAACGGTGTATGACGGGACCCCGTGGTGAATGCAGATGGCATATGCGTACGTTGTATAAGTATTTTCATTTCTTTATCTGTGATGTTTAGGAAGCATAAATGATGGGACTTCATTAATGAGATTAATGAAAAGGAAAGAAAGCTAAAGATGTTGTAGAATCAAATTTTCAAAAAGATAGCTCTAGTTCTTGCTTTGCATAGTGATATTCTTTGATGAATATCCAGCACCTCATTTGATGAGGAAAGAGCCAAGATCCCTTCACCGGGAATGACCACTTTAACAAAAGCTAGCAGATGCTACACCCACTCGGTTTTATTTTGAAAAAACTCGATTTTAAAAGGCGGAGCTTAAACCACTCCATTTCAAAATCACTCGATTCTACAACGATATCAAGTTCATTACGCAAAAAGTTTTCTTAAAAACCTATCGTAGCCCTCCATCATTTCAGATAAGGGCCATTTAGTATTCGTACTGCGTTTGTTGACCTTGTCAAGGCGTAGTGTGCGGTAGCTGATTAGTGCTTATCTGCAACGCATATGATGCGATGGGATTAAGGTAGTCGTACGGCCTTGTTGATCTTGTCAAGGGTCGTGCGGGTGGGTTTAATTCAATCACGAAATGAACGGGTTGAACTTGATTTTCGGTTTATGGTTTGTTGATCTTGTCAAGGTCATAAATCGCTTGGGGAAAAATATTATCGAGAATTTCATGTGTTGAAATTTGCAATGAGATTGCATACCTTCTATGAGATAGTTGGATCACGATACCCACTGCGAGTAAGTGTTACTCCTGGGAGAGTTTTGCACTTTACAATTAGCTAACCCATTAGGTGCCTAGAAAGGTACCAACGGGGTTATGCCTCTGGGAAAATGAGGTTTACTTTAATTAGATCTGTGCGAAAGCACGGAGAACCTCCCTCAAAGTACCGACACTGGCCTGGCTGAACGATTAACGAACTTGTAGGGTGTAATTAATCACGGCTAGTCTTACCTCTTAGAGTTTGAAGGAAGATTTGATAAAAACAGTGGGAGCAATCCTGATTAGATAAGATAATAACCAATCTAATCTTGCAAGAGCATACGCTAAAGTGTTTTCTTCTCTCTCTCTCCAGGTAGCGACCATGTTACGCCTTAATCAAGATAATAATATTGATGTACTGACCGAACCCGCTTGTTATACTGAGATGGGGAACGTTGGTTCCGCTCTATCTTATAATTGTTATAAGTCCGAGCAGAAAATTGGGGAATATCCAGATTCCCACGCAACCCGAACGAGGAAAGTGCATGTTGATGCACCTTCTTCGGGTGTGTTCGTTACCGAGAACTGTTTCTCAGTATGCTCTAAGTCCTGAATATTAGATACCGGATCGGGACTCCACATATGTAATATGTTACATGGGTTAAACAATGGTAGAAAACTGGGAAAATGTGATCATTCTCTAGAGTAGGGAATGGTGCAAATGTTGCATCCAAAGCAGTTGGTGAATATCACCTTGTATTACCAACTGGAAATACTTTGATTCTAAACGAAAGTTATTACATACCGAACCTAATATGAAATATTATATCATTTTCTTTATTATGTAAAGAAGGATATAATATTGTATTACAGGATAATGTTATGAACATTTTCCTGAATCAAAAGTTGATTGGATCAGACGTGTTATATAATAGAATATACATTTTAAATCAAACTACAGTTCTCAACGTACAGAACACACACAAGAGGATAATGTTCAGAAATGAACGAATCCTTCTTGTGGCATTATAGACTAGGTCATATCAATGCGACACGACTAGCTAAGTTGCATAAAGATGGATATTTGAATCAGTTTTTACATCATATGAAACTTTCCAGTCATGTCTCAAAGGTAAAATGACCGAAACTCCATTTACTGGACACAGAGAAAGAGCTACTGAACTCTTGGGAATGATACATAGTGATGTATGTCGCCCTATATCTACAATGCCAGGGTTGTTTCTTCGTACTTCATTACATTCATCGATGATCTCTCAAGATTCGGGCATGTGTTCATTTTGAACCACAAGTCTGAAGCTTTTTGAGATATTCAAGGAATATAAGTATGAAGTGGAGAACCAAACGGGTAAAAGTATTAAAATCCTTCGATCGGGGAGGAGAATACTTAAGCACTGAGTTCCTGGATTATTTAAAAGAGAATGGGATTCTCTCTCGGCTTACTCTTCCGTATACACCACAGCACAACGGTGTGTCGGAGCGGAAGAATCGTACCCTATTAGATATGGTGCGCTCTATGATAAGTAACACTGAGTTAACTGTTTCCTTTTGGGGTTATGCGCTTGAGAAGATGCATACCTATTGAATAAAGTTCCATCCAAATTAGTGCCTACCACTTCATATGAGATATGGAATGGGAAGAGACCATCTCTTAAACGAGTTAAGATATGGGGTTTTCTGGCCTATATTGAAAAGCAAAATCCGGACAAGCTCGAAGCAAGGTCAGTACTGTATAAGTTTGTTGGATATCCCGAACATTCGTAAGGGTATATCTTCTACCACACTGAGAAGCAAAAGGTGTTTTGTTTCTCCGCATGCCACCTTTTTAGAAAATGAATTTCTTATGGAAGAAATTAGTGGTCATGAGGTAGAACTGGAAGAAGTTCCAGCTAAAAAAACTAACGACTGATGATTTGGTAGAACTGGAGGATTCAATAGTTTCCGACGAACCTCAGCCTCTCCACAGATCTAGTAGGGTTCCTCATCCGCCTGAGAGATACTATGGTTTTCTCAATGACAGTGGGAGCGAGGATTGCATCATGGAAGATGATGACCCAACTAGTTTCGAGCAGGCCATCACAAGTGGGGACTCTGTGAAATGGCTGGAGGCTATGCGATCTGAGATGGAATCCATATACACCAACAAAGTATGGACTTTGGTAGTTGCACCTGAACGGGTAAAACCTATCGGGAGCAAGTGGATCTTGGGAAGATTCTTGGTGTAGATGGAAAAGTTGAGACTTTCAAAGATGGACTTGTTTCAAAAGGTTGTCGTCAATAACTAGGTGTGGATTTTGATGAAACCTTTTCTCCAGTGGCCATG
Source organism: Agapanthus africanus (assembly GCA_030015575.1). NCBI lineage: Eukaryota > Viridiplantae > Streptophyta > Magnoliopsida > Asparagales > Amaryllidaceae > Agapanthus > Agapanthus africanus. Next base: position 365,852,123 of record CM057340.1, read on the forward strand.
CTTAAGTCCATCCGGATCCTACTTGCCATTGCCGCATACCATGACTACGAAATCTAGCTGATCGACGTCAAGACCAGTTTTCTAAATGGTGATTTAGAAGAGAGCGTATACATGACACCGCCAGAGGGCTTCATAGACAGTGGAAGTAGAGGAAAGGTGTTCAAGTTGCTTAAATAAAAATACGGATTAAAGCAGGCATCGGGAAGTTAGAACATCTATTTTGAAATGGCAGTCAAAGAGTTTGAATTCATCAAAATGGTAGATGAACCTTGTATATATAAGAAGGTTGTAGAGAGTAAGGTTATCTTCCTCGTATTGTACGTGGATGACATACTCTTGATAGGAAATGTTTTTCCTATGCTACACTCGGTCAAGCTCTACTTATCACTTTGTTTCTCCATAAAGGATTTGGGTGATGCCTCTTACATCCTGGGGAGAAACACTGGACAGCAGTGAAGAACATTCTTAAGTACTTGAGAAGTGTTGGGTTACGCCAACACCCCGGCCATCAATCCGTGGCCAAATGCGGAACAAAAACTTTTAAAAAACCGGCGCTAACGGAACCCGATACCCGTATTGAAGCATAAGTCCTAGACTAGGTAACTTAAAGGAGTTTAGAGAGGTTATACCGATCGATCCGTGTCCTTCGGTCTTCAAACTCTGTCCCAAGCTCCTCGCGGCTTACTTGATCAAGTTTGATCTCCGGTCTCCCCCCATCGAATAAGATCCACGTCGAGGGTTAGTAATACGTATAGGAATGCCTAGCATGACAGTGAGATTTCGGGAGGCATCGTCCATGCCATTTTATAAAATTTGTCATGCTAAGAAACCCTAACCCTAGAATCTTAACTAAAGATTTATACAATACAATGTGTAAACAACTTTACAACTAAGTGAATATGGAATACAACCTTTGTAGACCAGTCCTTCACTTCAATAGCTCCATGTAGTAGTTCCTTCGCTCCAAGTAGTGATCTTCCGGACTCAAAAATGGCTCCACAAGATGAAAGAAACAAACTTGCACGAAGTCTTCGAGGCCGAAGATGATCTACGTTGAGGAGACACCAACCCAAGCTACTGTTGGATGTATATGCCCTAGAGGCCAGTATTGTATATGTGTATATATGGATACTAGGGATATGTATGTACAGAACAATCTTGCTCAGTTTTATAGTATATAATTTGACTTGTCTTTATCAGGATATGTGTGTTTATTGTTATTATGTCTGGTTTGCACATATTGATAAAGGCTCGATACGGTAGTATACTATTGTGGTTTGTCTTTATCTTAACATGGCATATGTCATACTCGTTATTACATATTGCGGTTACATGTCGATAAAGCCCCTAGGATCTTGCTTGACTGCCTGCGTTGTGATGGCGATCATACTTGTGGGAGCAGGGTAGTCCATAAGCACATCCTTAAATGGTCCCTAGTCGCATGAGTATCGAGACTGGGCATTGATACTCCAGAGTAGACTGGTGTATACGTTTCTACCCCGTCGGGGGATGGTTAGTCCTGCAGCCATTGGTCTGATGCACCTAAGATCGTATACAGGTGCTCACTAGGTGTGAGTACACTGGACGGACTCACCGAGAACTTCCATATGGTACTATACCTATCGTCAGATGGAAGTTCTCAGGTGACATGTGTACAGGTTAGTCCTTGGACCCGAGATCGGCATTTGTCTTGTGTGAGTTCCCACTGAACTTTGATCACTACCCTACCACGGCTCTACTGAGTCGTGCAAACAGGTCTTGGTTGGGTTCAGTGCCGAGCCACATGGAAGCAGTGAGCGATTGTCGGGGATTCGTCTCTCTCGGTATAGGGAGTTGATATTGCATTGTGATTCGATTGGTTAGGACTATAAGACCTTGGCCAAGGCACTTGGGATTTACTGATAGGTTGATCAGTAGTTTCCCGGATTGGTCCTGAGCCACATCGGCATGACTTATCAGGTTGTTAGGGTCTGACGTTCACCATCCCCTAGACCCGGTATGCGATACTCTTTGACGAAGAGACCGGACTGTACGGATATTGTCACAGATAGGCTCAGTAGGAGTTCGGACGAGCTTGCTCGTCGGCCTTCCTTTTCGACAGGTACCTGGGCAGCCGTTACGTACAGCTAGTGCCGCTGACGTGCTTGTGGTTAAACCCACTGCCAGAGTACTGTCGAGTCTTTAGAGTCCAACACAGAGGGTTTTCCTGATTCAGGCGAAATGGTGTAGTTGCCGTATTGGATACGTGCAGGGTTCGATCGATTGATGTATTTTATACTCGTACTTTCGATTGGACAGTTGGTAATGCTAGCTGGCTAGCTTTTGAGCCGGATTATTAAATCAGGTATTGATTTAATAATTTACATATATATATTTCGATATGTATATTATAGTATTACGTTCTTCGTGTTATTCTATCTCTTTGGGCGTTCGGATTTTTATCTGATTGCCGGTATATATATACAGTAGTTGGAAATCCGTATTTATCACAGTTTCCTTCTAAAAGGTGGCCACCTCATTTAGTATTTTCCATTTATTTCATAAATGGAAATGAGGTGTAAAGTGAGAGGTAAGGGAGAAAAGGTATTGACCATGCTTCAATAGTTAACGAATGAATTTATAATTCATTTTGGAGTTACTATTGAAGCATGGTTGCTAATTGTTTAATGAAAGAATTGATACACAAAACCCTTGTGTGTATTTTCTCTTTCATTCATGCTTCATAATTTCTTGAGCTCTCATTCCTCTCTTGCTCTCTTGTCTCCTCCACCTTCATCTTCTTCCTCTTCACTACCTTCTCATGAGTTGAGAATCAAGTGAAGAGGCAAGAAAGAGATAGCTTGACACTTAGAATTCTAAACTACATCCTAGATTACTTGGTTTAGCAAACCAAGTTCTCTAGTTGCTCCTTATGCTATATAGTTAGGAGCTAGAGCCATGGATCATACTCTCCGCGTGGATCATCTACGACAAAGCAAAGCCGGAGAACAAGCTCGATCCCGGAGGACCGATGGAGCCGGAGTTGGAGATCAAGCAAGTTCAAGGAGACCATTTGGAGCACATGGAGAGGAGAGAAGACCGAAGGACTTGAGCCTCTTGGTATATCTTTTTTCCATAGTAGATAGCTCTCCTAGTGTAGCTAGTTAGTTTTATGGTAAGATCCGGTTTTAGGGTTTAGTCTAGCGTCATGTTTTAATCGAAAGAAAAAATTTTGTTCCGCATTTGGCCACGTGAGATGGTCGGGTTGCTAGGGTAACCCTTCATGGTATCAGAGCCACCCATATAACTTACACTAGCTAGTTCAAACGTGTTTAGAATAACGATCGACCGAAAATTCCAAAAACCACGTTTTCAATTTTTGCAGTTTCTGTCGATTTTAAAAGTGCTGGAAAAATCATTATTTTGCTCCCAGAAAATCATGCAGGCTTTTTTAAGAACCCACAAAAAATTTGGTCACATGACCCTTCCAAAGCGTCGTGGATCCGCCGCATTAACCGCCAATTGGCGGCGGTTCCGCGGCCACTTTGGGGCCCACGTGCACCAAATTTCTTCTGGGCCTCATTTATTGAAAATTGTGGTCTCTGGGATAATTATTTTTTGGGCCCAGATTTTTTACAGTGTTGGTTTAATGCTTGGGGCCCACTTGGAAAGTTTAGTCGATCGTAATTTTAAGACACGTGTTTTATTATCAGTACATTCACTTTTATCTGCGACCGGGAATGTTACTCGATCGGTAAAACTCGTCTGATTGCTATATGTTCTTTTAGACGGGTTTTGCGAACGTGACATTCGCGTTGATGTTGTGTGCTTGTGCTGTGATTGTGGTTGGATTGTCATGGTGGATAGCATGTGGTGCAATGTTAGAAATACAGTTTATAATTCAATTGTACATTTGTTATTGCGGGGCAAGCGTCCGACATGTGGACTGCCGTCTTTGCCGGGTTGTATATTTTTTTGGGGCACGACCGGGATGAGGTCGATATCACCGGTTGTATATATTATTTTCATTTTCAGTATTAGGATTACCCCGCGATGGGGTGCACGAATAACCGGGTTCTAGAAGGCAACAAGCCCGCATCTCAAGGCGCTGAGATGGAGGGCGCTTCATTCTAGAACTGGCGGGCTATTCGCCGCACTCGTAGGGGGTACAGGTTTTCATTGCACAGGCTATCCACACGACCGGGAACGTCGGGTTTTTTTTGCGGCTCAAATGAAACCCGGGGCTCCAAGATTATCCACCATTCTGTAATGTTATCTGTGATGTTGTTTATTATCATGCCTGGGACGAATGTTATATATATTTATATATATACTAGTAGATGTTGTATATGTTTTGCACCCGCGCTAATCTAGCCCCCGCTCTGTTGTTAGTTAAGTAACCTAACGGGTGATGACGGGGCCCCGTGGCGAATGCGGATGGCATATACGTACATTTTATTTTCGTTCTTTTCTGGTGTGATAGGTTACAAATTTGATGGGGCCGCATTAATTTTAATTAATGCAAGATAAAAACCTAAAAAGGTGTTGTTGGAACCAGATTTTAAAAACTGACATTACAGATGTTCTCTTTTGCTTTGCATAGTGGTATTCAGTTTGGAATATCCTGTACCTCATTCGATGAGGCAAGGGCCGAGATCCCTTCAACGGGAGTGACCCCTTGAGTAAAAGTTTGCATCAGGGTAATAACTTTAATATAGTCGACTATTTTTGCTTTGCATCGTGGTATTCATTTTAGAATATCCTGCACCTCATTTGACGAGGAAAGAGCCGAGATCCCTTCACAGGGAGTGACCTCTTTAGCAAAGGTTTTCGCCACTATATAAATTTACAAAACTACTCAGGTTCCTTCAACGATATCAAGTTCGTTACGTTAACGGGTTTTTCGCCAAAAACCCAGCCGTAGCCCTCCGTCGTTTCAAATGAGTTGTACCTAGTATTCGTGCTGCGTTTGTTGGCCTTTGTCAAGGCGTAGTGTACGGTAGCTAGATATTGCTTGTTTGTTGCATAGTAAAATGCGATTATCTAGGACAGTCATGCAACCTTGTTGGCCTTTGTCAAGGGTACGTACGGGTGGGTCTAGATTAATCCAGGATAACGACGGGTTGAACTTGACTAGTGGATTATGATTTGTTGGCCTTTGTCAAGGTCATAAACCGCTAGGGGCAAAAACCACATCGGGAGTTTCAAACATACAGGAAACTTGCAGATTTAGCATACCTTCTGGAGTGTGGTGACTAGAGTGGATTCCATCTAGTGCATCACACAATGATAGTTGGATCCCGATCCCACTGATGAGTATGATTACTCTCGGGAAATTATCACACTTAACAATCAATGCTATAAACCAAGTAGGTGTCTAGAAAGGTGTTAGCGGGGCTACGCCTCCAGGGAAAACAGGTTATTTAATTAAGGAACTTCGCGAAAGCGTTGGAAAACCTCCCTTGAAGTACCAACACCGGCCTGGCTGAAAGGTTAAGCAAGTATTATGACGTGCGATTAATCCGGACTAGTTCTTCTTTTAGGGTTTGAAGAAGAATTTGAGGAAACAGTGGGAGCCATCCTGATTAGATAAATTAATAAACCAATCTAATCTTGCAAGAGAGCACGCTGAGTGTTTTCCCTCTCTCTCTCTAGGTAGCAACCATTTCACGCCCTAATCAAGATAATAAAATATATCGCTTGACCGATCCGAATTCTTATTTGGGGATGAGGAACGTCGGTTCGACTCTAACTTATGACAACGGTCATGAGTATGAGCAAGGGAAATAGGAAAGCATCAATTCCTTGACAACCCCATCGAAGAAGAAAAATACTGTTGCATCTTCTTCAGGCGTTCTTGTTATTGAGAACTGTTTTTCGGTCAGTCCTACCTCCTGGGTGCTCGATACCGGATCAGGATCTCATATCTGTAATTTATTGCAGGGACTGAGAAAAAGTAGGATAGTTGGATCTGGTGATATGTCCCTCAGAGTAGGGAACGGAGCACAAGTTAATGCTGCAGCCGTCGTTGAATATCACCTAGTATTGCCAAATAGCAATACTATGATTTTGAACAATTGCTACTATGTGCCTTCCATGCTTTGCAACATCATATCAGTTTCTTTACTTAATAAAGATGGATATAACTTTGTTCTTGATAGAAATATCATGAACATTTACCTTGATAAGGTACTGGTTGCAGAAGGTACACTGTGTAATGGTATCTATGTTCTAAATCAAAACACAATTCTCAATATACAAAACGCTCGCAAGAGGAAGAGTTCAGATACGAACGAATCCTACTTGTGGCATTGTAGACTTAGTCATATCGGAGAGAAAATACTAAGTAAGTTGCATAAAGATGGACTCTTGAATACGTTTGAATTTTCATCTTATGAAACTTGTCAGTCTTGTCTCAAAGGAAAGATGACCAAATCTCCGTTCACCGGGCATGGAGAAAGAGCAGCAGAGCTCTTAGGGCTCATACACAGTGATGTGTGTGGTCCGATGTCTGTACATGCAAGGGGTGGGTTCTCGTACTTCATCACATTCACTGACGATCTCCCTAGATTCGGATATGTGTATCTTATGAAACACAAATCTGAAACTTTTGAGAAATTCAAAGAATTCAGAAACGAAGTAGAGAACCAGACTAGCAAAAGTATCAAGATCCTCCGATTTGATAGAGGAGGAGAGTACTTAAGCACGGAATTCCTACAATGCTTAAAAGAGAATGGAATTCTCTCTCAGCTTACTCCTCCGTATACACCACAGCACAATGGTGTGTCGGAGAGGAGGAATCGTACCCTATTGGACATGGTTCGCTCCATGATGAGTGATGCTGAGTTACCTCTTTCATTCTGGGGACATGCGCTTCAAACAGCGGCATATCTTTTGAATCAGGTTCCTTCCAAATCTATGCCTAAAACTCCGTATGAAATGTGGAAAGGAAAGATGCCATGTCTTAAGGGTATTAAGATATGGGGATGTCCGACCTATGTAAAAATACAGAAACCGGACAAGCTAGAGGCACGATCAGTCTTATGTAAGTTTGTTGGATATCCAATGCATTCGCATGGATACCTATTCTACCACACTGAGGAACAGAAGGTGTTTGTTGCTCGCCACGCTGTCTTCCTAGAAAAGGAATTTCTTGCAAAAGAAATTAGTGGGAGCACGGTAGAACTGGAAGAAATTCCAGAAGAACAAACTATAGCTGAAGGTTTGGAGGAACCAAAAGATTCAATGACCCCGGACGAACCTCAGCCACTCCGTAGATCTAGTAGGATTTCTCATCCGCCCGAGAGATACTACGGTTTTCTCATAGATGGGGATCGAGAGGATTGCATCTTGGAAGAAGATGATCCTACTAGTTTCAGGCAGGCCGTTATCAGTAAGGACTCTGATAAGTGGCTGGATGCTATGCAATCTGAAATGGAGTCCAAGTACACCAATAAAGTGTGGACCCTGGAAGTTGCTCCACCTGGGGTAAAACCCGTTGGATGCAAATGGATCTACAAGAAGAAACTTGGTGTAGATGGGCAGGTGGAAACCTATAAGGCTAGACTCATTGCAAAAGGTTTTCGTCAAAGACCAGGAGTGGACTATGACGAAACCTTTTCTCCAGTGGCTATGCTCAAATCCATTAGGATCCTGCTTGCCATTGCTGCCTTCCATGACTATGAGATCTGGCAGATGGACGTAAATACGGCTTTTCTAAACGGAAGTTTAGAAGAGTGCGTTTATATGGATCAGCCAGAAGGTTTTGTAGACAGTGGGAGCAGCGGGAAGGTGTGCAAGTTACTCAAATCCATTTATGGATTGAAGCAAGCATCGCGGAGCTGGAACATCTGTTTTGATGAAACAGTCAAGGACTTTGACTTCATCAAGAACGAAGATGAGCCATGTATTTATAAGAAGATTGTAGGACGAACTGTCGTGTTCCTAGTCTTGTACGTGGACGACATTCTTTTGATAGGAAATGGCATTCCTATGCTACAGTCGGTCAAGCTATTCTTATCATAAAGGTTCTCTATGAAAGACCTAGGTGATGCCTCGTACATTCTGGGGATCAAGATCTACAGAGATAGATCCAAGAGACTATTGGGACTTTCACAGTCCAGGTACAAAGAGATCGTACTAAAGAGATTTAGTATGGAAGATTCCAAGCGCGGTAACATACCCGCATTGCACGGAAGCACCCTCTCCAAGGAGATGTCTCCCAAGACTGACGAGGAGACGGTTCGCATGAGCACTATACCCTATGCTTCGGCGGTAGGATCTATAATGTATGCGATGCTATGTACAAGACCAGATGTAGCTTACGCGCTGAGCGTGGTGAGCCGGTATCAGTCAAACCCAGGTGAGGACCACTGGACAGCAGTAAAGAACATTCTCAAGTATCTGAGAAGGACTAAGGAGATGTTCCTGATTTATGGTAATGGAGACCTTAGAGTCGAGTCCTTTACCGACTCAAGCTTCCAGAGTGACAAGGATGACAGCAAGTCTGTCTCGGGTTTTGTGTTTACCCTCAACGGAGGGGCGGTATGTTGGAAAAGTTCCAAACAGGATACCGTCGCAGACTCGACGATGGAGGCTGAATACATGGCTGCAAGCGATGCCGCAAAAGAGTCAGTCTGGATAAAGAAGCTCATAGCTGAACTTCAGGTAGTTCCGTCTATTGTTGATCCAATACCAGTGTATTGCGATAACAATGGGGCTATAGCTTTAGCAAAGGAACCACGGTCCCATCAGAAATCCAGGCATATCTTAAGGCGGTATCACCTGATCAGGGAGATCGTAGATCGCCAGGAGATCGAGGTCCGGAGAGTGGATACGAAGGACAACACGGCGGATCCATTTACAAAGGCCCTCCCTCAAGCACAGTTCGAGCGACTTTATAGGATGTTGGGTATGCGGTACGCCAGCAGCTGGCCTTAGAGCAGACGTTGGGTATTCGGTACGCCAATCACTGGCCTTTAGTGCAAGTGGGAGATTGTTGGATGTATATGCCCTAGAGGCCTGTATTGTATATGTGTATATATGGATACTAGGGATATGTATGTACAGAACAATCTTGCTCAGTTTTATAGTATATAATTTGACTTGTCTTTATCAGGATATGTGTGTTTATTGTTATTATGTCTGGTTTGCACATATTGATAAAGGCTCGATACGGTAGTATACTATTGTGGTTTGTCTTTATCTTAACATGGCATATGTCATACTCGTTATTACATATTGCGGTTACATGTCGATAAAGCCCCTAGGATCTTGCTTGACTGCCTGCGTTGTGATGGCGATCATACTTGTGGGAGCAGGGTAGTCCATAAGCACATCCTTAAATGGTCCCTAGTCGCGTGAGTATCGAGACTGGGCATTGATACTCCAGAGTAGACTGGTGTATACGTTTCTACCCTGTCGGGTGATGGTTAGTCCCGCAGCCATTAGTCTGATGCACCTAAGATCGTATACAGGTGCTCACTGGGTGTGAGTACACTGGACGGACTCGCCGAGAACTTCCATATGGTACTATACCTATCGTCAGATGGAAGTTCTCAGGTGACATGTGTACAGGTTAGTCCTTGGACCCGAGATCGGCATTTGTCTTGTGTGAGTTCCCACTGAACATTGATCACTACCCTACCACGGCTCTACTGAGTCGTGCAAACAGGTCTTGGTTGGGTTCAGTCCCGAGCCACATGGAGGCAGTGAGCGATTGTCGGGGATTCGTCTCTCTCGGTATAGGGAGTTGATATTGCACTGTGATTCGATTGGTCAGGACCATAAGACCTTGGCCAAGGCACTTGGGATTTACTGATAGGTTGATCAGTAGTTTCCCGGATTGGTCCTGAACCACATTGGCACGACTTATCAGGTTGTTAGGGTCTGACGTTCACCATCCCCTAGACCCGGTATGCGATACTCTTTGACGAAGAAACCGGACTGTACGGATATTGTCACAGATAGGCTCAGTAGGAGTTCGGACGAGCTTGCTCGTCGGCCTTCCTTTTCGACAGGTACCTGGGCAGCCGTTATGTACAGCTAGTGCCGCTGACGTGCTTGTAGTTAAACCCACTACTAGAGTACTGTCGAGTCTTTAGAGTCCCACACAGAGGGTTTCCCTGATTCAGGCGAAATGGTGTAGTTGCCGTATTGGATACGTGCATGGTTCGATCGATTGATGTACTTTGTACTCGGACTTTCGATCGGACAGTTGGTAATGCTAGCTGGTTAGGTTTTGAGCCGGATTATTAAATCAGGTATTGATTTAATAATTTACATATATGTATTTCGATATGTATATTATAGTATTACGTTCTTCGTGTTATTCTATCTCTTTGGGCGTTCGGATTTTTATCTGATTGCCGGTATATATATACAGTAGTCGGAAATCCATATTTATCACAGTTTCCTTCTAGAAGGTGGCCACCTCATTTAGTATTTTCCATTTATTTCATAAATGGAAATGAGGTGTAAAGTGAGAGGTAAGGGAGAAAAGGTAGTGACCATGCTTCAATAGTTAACAAATGAATTTATAATTCATTTTGGAGTTACTATTGAAGCATGGTTGCTAATTGTTTAATGAAAGAATTGATACACAAAACCTTTGTGTGTATTTTCTCTTTCATTCATGCTTCATAATTTCTTGAGCTCTCATTCCTCTCTTGCTCTCTAGTCTCCTCCACCTTCATCTTCTTCCTCTTCACTACCTTCTCATGAGTTGAGAATCAAGTGAAGAGGCAAGAAAGAGATAGCTTGACACTTAGAATTGTAAACTACACCCTAGATTACTTGGTTTAGCAAACCAAGTTCTCTAGTTGCTCCTTTTGCTATATAGTTAGGAGGTAGAGCCATGGATCATACTCCCCGGGTGGATCATCTATGACAAAGCAAGGCCGGAGAACAAGCTCGATCCCGGAGGACCGATGGAGCCGGAGTTGGAGATCAAGCAAGTTCAAGGAGACCATTTGGAGCACATGGAGAGGAGAGAAGACCGAAGGACTTGAGCCTCTTGGTATATCTTTTTTCCATAGTAGATAGCTCTCCTAGTGTAGCTAGTTAGTTTTATGGTAAGATCCGGTTTTAGGGTTTAGTCTAGCGCCAAGTTTTAATCGAAAGAAAAAATTTTGTTCCGCATTTGGCCACGTGAGATGGTCGGGGTGCTAGGGTAACCCTTCAGCTACCTCTTCACTAATTAAGGATTAGTGAAGCTAACACCCTAAACTAAATGGCTAATCTACTAGAGGATGATGAAGTAGGATTTTGCTCACTTTAGAATTAATTTTCTCACTAATTTTCTTTTCCTCTTAAAAACCTAAAGAGCTAAGCTCTTGATAAAGAAGAAGATGACGAGATAATGTTATGGCAACCATGGATGAGAAAATATCTCATATAACTCATGTAGAGACTTAACTTTGGCTTAAATTAATGGTTGGGTTAATAAATATCTAGTGTAAGACAAAACTAGTGGACTAAGTCAATGGTTCCACAAGCTTCTACTAAGCTCACCCATGTGACTAATTTCCAAATAATATTTGATTTACTCTAAATAAATAAACCGTACATTATCATTGGCATGGTGTAAGTCTCATACACCCATGTAGCATGTGGCATCAAGCATGACACAAAAAGAAATACAATTAATATATATCACATATGTATTAAATGCATAAGTGAGAAAAGAAATGCTTAAGTGAGGTAATATTAGTTAATGTAAATTAATATATCAAATATATAATTTTATATTAAATCATTAAATCAACACTTGATTTAATAATCCGGCTATATCTCATATGACCGACTAATATTATTTGTATCAACTTATCGAATCAACACTTGATTCGATAACCCGACTATATCTCATATAACTGACCGATATCATAAATCGTGATAATAGAATACGGTATCACATACTCGTATTAATCTCGGTCCCGTACATATCACATATATGCTCCTACTTTGTTTTGCCTCAGCCAGTAAACCTCTGTGTAGGACTCTAAAGACTCGTCAATACGCCGGCAAAAGGTGATGATCATATCAGGCACCCACAAGCCGTCAGCGGTACTAGCTGAACGTAACGGCTACTCGAGTATTGAGCGATCAGAAGATCAACAAGCAAGCCTGCTCTTACTCCTGTAAAGCCTGTCAATAACACTACCGTACAGTCAGGTCTCTTCGTCTGATATGTCGCATAACTAGTCCAGGGGTGGTAAACGTCAGACCCCAGTAACCGATAAGTCGTACCGATGCGAGGCTTATAACGGGTCGAGAAACTACTGATAACACTTACCAGTAGATCTCCATATCAGCCCTGGACAGGGACTTCCTGTTATAGCCAATCGAGCACAGCGCAATATCAACCCCCAATACCGTGAGAGACGAATCCCCTCCTATCGCTCATTGCCTCCATGTTATTCGGGATTGTACCTAAAAGCCACCGTTTTGCACGTTCTCTTGAACGTGGTAAGGTGGAAATCAAAGCACAGTGGGAATCATACAAGACTCTATGAAGATCTCGGGCTATAGACTAACATGTACCAGTGTCACCAGAGAACTGCTATCTGACGATAGGTATAATACCAACTAGGAGTTCTCGGCGAGTCCGTTCAGTGTACCCAGTCTCCACTGAGCACCCGTATACCGTCTTTGATGTCAAACACCAATGGATATAGGATCATCCATCGCCCATCATATGGGTCAAGAAGCGTATACGCTTGTCAACTCTGGAGTATCGATGCCCTGTCTCGATACACCTTCGACTAGGAACAATTAAAGGATGTACCTATGGACTACCCTAGCCCCATTAGTATGATCTCCATCATAGTCCTGGTAGTCAAGTACACATCCTAAGGGCTTTATCAACATATGAGAGCAAGAAAGTATCACAATACTGTAGGGTTCCTAGGCACACTCAAGAGGTTCCACAAGGCATCAACCATGCCGAAATCAAATTTTTCTTGTGCCGAGAAACCCTAATGCTAGATCGATAACTAGAAGTAAAGGAGAAACAACAACTAGTTAACAACTTAACTACTAAGTGAATGGAAATACAACCTTTGTAGATCCGGTCCACCACTTCTTTAGCTCCGTGATGACGTCCCTTCGCTGCGATCACCGGGATCCCGGACTCTAGCGATGGTTTCGTCGGGGAAATGAGCGGGCTAGGTCGTTGACTTCGATGCCGAAGATGATCTACGTCGAGGCAACTCTAACTCAAGCTCCATCTTCACTAGGTCATGAAACTTGTGAAGAAAACACCCAATACAACATGGCAAGTGGTAGAGGATGAAGAAATAGGAAGTGGATTCACTTTGGATTTGGATTTCTCACTTGGATTCATCACTTGATAATTTTCAAGAAAGGGTTTTCTTTCTTCATGAAGAAGAAGAAGAAGAAAGAAAAGAATATGAATTAATAATCAAAATAGAAAATCAAGTGATGCCTTATCATCTAGCAACCATGGGTTAGTAAACTCATGTAGAGAATAAACTAGGGTTTAGGTAATGGTTAGGTTTAGGATAAAACAAAATGGAAGACCTTTTCGAAGATGCTTTGAAACTTCAAGAAGCTTCAAGCAAAGAAAGAAAAGAAAGCCACCATTTCATTTTAATTTTCAAAAATAAATGAAATAAAACAAATGAAACCCTAACCATTATCTAAACACGGTGTAGCATACACACACCCAAGTTTGCATGTATCATCAAACATGATACAATCTTGTGCACAAAAAATATATCACATATACAATGTGCACAATCAAGTGAGAAAAACATCTTAAGTGAACCAATATTAGTCAATGTAAAGTAATATATCAAATATATAATTATACATTAAATCATTAAATCAACACTTGACTTAATGATCCGGTCATATTGCATATAACCGACTAATATCAATAGTAACAACTTATCGAATCAACACTTGATCCGATAACCCGGCTATATCGCATATAACCGATCAATGTCACATATCGCGAGAATAGAATACAGTATCACATACTGGTATTATTCTCGGTCCCGCACATATCGCATATGCGCTCCTATTTCGTTTTGCTTGAGCCAGAAAACCTCTGTGTAGGACTCTAAAGACTCGTCAATACGCTGGCAGCAGGTGATGATCATATCAAACACCCACAAGCCGCAAGCGGTCTGCTAAGCCGCAAGTGAGTATCCTAACATCCAATTAGATCTATCTCATAGATCCAAAACCCAGGATTTAGGAGGTATCACTTTGATCCTATGTGGAGAATCAATATGATAAGCGGAGATTGATCGAGCGTAGCATAGGAAACTCCTTCCCTATCAAGAGTATGTCATCCACGTACTCTACAAGGATTGTCACCATACTCCCTACTACCTTTTTGTTTATACAAGGTTCATCTACCATTTTGATGATGTCAAACTCTTTGACTAATACATCAAAACAGATGTTCCAACTCCGCGATGCCTGCTTTATCACGTAAAACATCTTGCACACGTTTCCGCTGCTCCCACTGTCCCTCTGACTGTGCACTTACAGACTCTCTTTTCTGAAACATCATTTTAGAAAAGCAGTCATGACACCCAACCACCAGATATCGTAGTCATGGTATGTAGCCGTGGCAAGTAGGATCTGGATGGACTTAAGCATAGCTACTTAGAAAAGGTTTCAACAAAATCCATACCTGGTCAATGATGCAAACCTTTAACAAGTCTAGCTTTGAAAGTCTCAACTTTTCTAAGTACACCAAGTAATCTTCTCAAGATATACTTGCTCCTGATGGTGATTTAACCCTTCAGATAAAGCAACTAAAGTCCATACTTTGTTGGTGTATAAGGATTCCATCTCAGATCGCTAAGCATCCAGCCATTCTTACAGAGTCCCACTCATGATGGCCAGCTCGAAACTAGTTGGGTCATCATCTCATGATGCAATCCTCGCTCCCACTGTCATAGAGAAACCAAAGTATCTCTCAGGTGGGTGAGGAACCCTGCTAGATCGGCGGAGAGGCTGAGGTTCGTTGGTTACTATTGAATCCTTTGGTTCTATCAAATCATCTGTTGTATTTTGTATAGCTGGAACCTTTCCAGTTCTACAGAACATACCTTTCCTCGAGCTTTTCCGGATCTTGCTTTTTAGAGATAGGCCGGACAACTCCAAATCTTAACTAACTTAGGATATGGGCTCTTCCCTTTCCATATCACATATGAAGTGGTAGGCAACTGATTTGATTTGAACCCTATTCAATAGGTATGCAGCTTCTCAAGTGCATAACTCCCAAAAAGGAAATTGGTAACTCAGTAGTACTCATCATAGAGCACACCTTATCATATAGGGTGTGATTGCTCCGCCCCGATACACCGACGTGCTGTGGTGTATACGGAGGAGTAATGCTGAGAGAGAATCTCATTCTCCTTTAGAAAAGTCCAAGAATTCCGTGCTCAAGTATTCTCCTCCTTGATCACATCAAAGGACATAATACTTATACCCGTATTTTGGTTCTCTACTTCTAACTTATATTCTGTGAATATCTCAAAAGGTTCGGACTTATGTTTCAACAGGAACATATGGCTGAATCTTGAGAGATTATCAGAGAATGTAATGAAGTACAAAGAACCGGTCTTGGCATGTGTAGATAGGGGACCTTCATACATCATCAAGTATCAGTCCCAAGAGTACACTAACTCTTTCTCTGCTTCCAATAAACAGAGCTGTGGTCATCATATCTTTGTGACATGACCGGCAAGTTTTCACAAGATGTAAATTCAAACATATTTAAATATGCATCTATATGCAACTTAGCTAGTTGGGTCGCATTGATATGACCTAGTCTACAATATCTCAAGAAGGATCCGTTCATTTCTGAACTCTTCCTCTTGTGTGTGTTCTGTATACTAAGAACTGTAGTTCGATTTAGAACATCAATGCATTTAGATATCGTGCCTGAACTGATCAACTTTTGATATAGGAAATGTTCAAAACATTATCCAACAATACAAAATTTTATCATTTCTTTACTAATAAAGAGACTGATATGATTTTGTATATCAGGTTCAGTATCTAATAACATTCGTTCAGAGTCAATGTATTTGGGATACAAGGTGACAGTGACCAACAGACTTGGCTGCAACACTTGCACCGTTTTCTGTCTCATGAAACTTATCACCCGTTCTCAGTTCTCTACCTTTCTGTAGCCTATGTAACGGATTACATTAGCGGGATCCTGATCCGGTATCTAATACCTAGGATGTAGAGGACACTGAGAAACAGTTCTTTACAACTAACACACCCGAAGGAGA
The DNA here is from genome assembly GCA_030015575.1 of Agapanthus africanus. Classification (NCBI taxonomy): domain Eukaryota; kingdom Viridiplantae; phylum Streptophyta; class Magnoliopsida; order Asparagales; family Amaryllidaceae; genus Agapanthus; species Agapanthus africanus. The sequence continues at coordinate 365,868,382 of CM057340.1, forward strand.
TGCATCATATGTACTTTCTTCGTTTGGGCGGCATAGGAATTCTGGTATTCCCCTATTTCCTGCTCTGTCTTATAACAATTATAAGTTGGAGCGGGACCAACGTTCCCCATCTCAGTATAACAAGCGGGTTCGGTCAATACATCCGTATTATTATCTTGATTAAGGCGTGATATGGTGGTTCCCTGGAGAGAGAGAGAAGAAAACACTCTGCGTGCGCTCTTGCAAGATTAGATTGGTTATTTATTTTATCTAATCAGGATGGCTCCCACTGTTTTTATCAAATTTTCCTTCAAACCCTAAAAGGAAAGACTAGCCGGGATTAATTACACGCTACAAGTTCGCCAATCTTTCAGCCAGGCCAGTGTCGGTAGTTTGAGGGAGGTCCCCCGTGCTTTCGCACGAACCTAATTAATATAAAGCTCGTTTTCCCAGAGGCGTAACCTCGTTAACACCTTTATAGACGCCTATTTGATCGGCTAATTGTAATGTGTAAAACTCTCCCAAGAGTAACTCTTACTCGCAGTGGGTATCGGGATCCAACTATCTCATAGAAGGTATGCAATCTCATTGCAAATTTCAACTCTTGAAATTCCCGATAATTTTGCCCCTAGCGTCCTATGACCTTGACGCAGGCCAACAAACCATAATGCGCTAGTCAAGTTCAACCCGTCATTTCCTGATTGAATTAAACCCACCAGCACGACCCTTGACGCAGGCCAATAAAGTCGCATGACTACCCTAATCCAATCTGCATCATATGCATAAGCAGATAAATACTAGTTAGCTACCGTACACTACGCCTTGACGCAGGCCAACAAACGTAGCACGAACACTAACTACTACTTATCTGAAATGACGGAGGGCAATGATAGGTTTTTCTGAAAACCTATTGCGTAATGAACTTGATATCGTTGTGGGATCGAATGAATTTTGAAATGGAGTGTTTTTTAGGCTTTTCTAGTTTTGCTAAAGGGGTCACTCCCGGTGAAGGGATCGTCGGCCCTTTCCTCATTGAATAAGGTGCATGATATATCATATATACCGCTGTGCAAAGCAAGAACTAGAGAAGGCATCAAAATACAAACTGAGAGTTGTAGCATCTGCCAGTTATTGCTAAAGGGGTCACTCCCGGTGAAGGGATCGTCGGCCCTTTCCTCATCGAATAAGGTGCAGGATATATCATATATACCGCTGTGCAAAGCAAGAACCGTAGCTACCTGTTTTTGAAAATTCGATTCCACAACATCTTTAGGTTTCTTTTTCTTTCATTAATCATATTAATGAAGTCCCATCATTTAAGTACCTAAACATCACAGATAAATACGACGTATACTTATGCCATCCGTGTTCGCCTCGATGTCCCCTCGTGCACCGTTAGGTTAGGTGACTAACGGCAGAGCGGGGCAGGGCTAGCGCGGGTGTAAAACATAAGTAACGCCTATATAATATATCATATATACTATATATAGTATCCATCTGAACATATCACATGATCACATCACAGATAACGCAGCAGAAAATATCATATGAAATATTGGATATACTAGGACGTCCGTGTTTTCAATACGAGCCTGTTTAAAACACGGATTCCACGGTCGCGATGAATAGCCAATCCCACACCCCTAGACCCCTACGAGAGCGACAAGCAACCCTACCAATTCTAGGGTTAGGAGACCCGGACTCGACTCCTCGAGATGGTCTCCCACTGGACCCTAGAACCCGGTTACTTATGCTCCCCTCCTTGGGTCTATCCTAATGCGGAAAAGTAAATAATATAAAACAACGGTGACATCTTCCGCAACCTGGAAGTGCCCCAATAAAAGAATATTACATACAAGTTTTTACATGAATGAAAATGAAAAACACTCATCTCACATAAAACCCCCCGGCTATTCAAACACGACGATCCAATTTAACATATCCAGCAACACATAACATCAGATGTCATCAGTGTAAGTAAACATGTGTATCCCAATTGTCGTTGATATATAGCAACGAAACCGGCGATGTCACATATTACACTTACGGTCACAGAAAAGAAAGTGTAAAACTACAACAGTTGGAATTCGCAAACGCTTTAGACATCGCTTGCCTAAACAAATGAATTCCTTAGACATCGCATGCCTAACAGTTATAAACCCTGCATTTTAGTCTCATTATCGAAAACTCTTTTCAATATCAAGTCGGGCAATTCAACAAGATTCCCGACATTTTGATCGAATGCTCGTCGCAAACTTTATTAGGCGGCCGCACCCCCGATGCCGTCGACGAAGTGCACCAAGGCAGAACACCGCTGCCACGAGCACCCGAACGGATGCTTTCGGCGATGGGGTTCTCCTACAGTCACTTGGTCGGGGCTATGGGGCGTGGCTGTCTATTAAGTTTACCTGGCGAATATCCGCGTACGCTATGTGATTGCGACGGACTTTTGATCGCATCAAAACTCCATGGCAACCGATCAAGTGAGACTAAACTGCTATATTTATAACATTCATTCAGTTATCTCATAACTGCTTGTGGATTCCAAATATTATATCTCATTCCAGATAAACAGAAAACGTTAAACTTTCCGATCGAACAATCAAACACCCAAGTTTTCCCGAAACAGCTCAACACATGAAATAAGTTTAAAAACATTCAGTTCATGCCTCAGTACCAACGGTCCAGCCGTAGAAGGGTCAAGCCAACGCCTCACATGTGGCATGCCGTACTGCCCCAAACCGTAAGGTTCAAAGGGCAGTTCAAGACGGTCACATAATCGAGTTAAGGTTTGTTGTCTTCTAGAGAGACCATCGCGTTACTTGCACTACTTAGAACGTCATTAAACTACGGAAAAATCCAACAATTGGAAATTTCCCGGCAGGGGAAAAATTGGGTATTTATATCCAGTCGAACTTTTTAACATATCCTAAATTATCCGGAAAGACACATAGACGAAATTAAACTTTCCGATCGAAATATCGAGTCCCCAATACACCCCAGAAAACTCAACTGTTTAGTATAAATTAAACATATCCAGAAGAATCAGGAATGTTATAAGAATATTACTGTGCAAAGAGAAATAAATAAAGCGACTACATGGCCGCGGAACCGCCGCACGAGCCATGCTCGTGCCGCGGTTCCGCCGCGCTTTAATTGACTTATGCCCACGTGCTGCACAGTAACTCTTAGAAAACCCTGCTTATTTTTCTGCATATTTTTAAATCACAAAAATCCCAGTTTTGAAAAATTGTACAGAGAAGGGTTTTGGATTAGGGTTTCGGGTTCGATCGGACTTCTAACATCCTCTACACTTCGCCTAAAGCTCTAGCTAGGCTCTGATACCACTGTAGGGTTCCTAGGCACACTCAAGAGGTTCCACAAGGCATCAACCATGCCAAAATCAAATTTTTCTTATGCCGAGAAACCCTAATGCTAGATCGATAACTAGAGGTAAAGGAGAAACAACAACTAGTTAACAACTTAACTACTAAGTGAATGGAAATACAACCTTTGTAGATCCGGTCCACCACTTCTTTAGCTCCGTGATGACGTCCCTTCGCTGCGATCACCGGGATCCCTGACTCTAGCGATGGTTTCGTCGGGGAAATGAGCGGGCTAGGTCGTTGACTTCGATGCCGAAGATGATCTACGTCGAGGCAACTCTAACTCAAGCTCCATCTTTACTAGGTCATGAAACTTATGAAGAAAACACCCAATACAACATGGCAAGTGGTAGAGGATGAAGAAATAGGAAGTGGGTTCACTTTGGATTTGGATTTCTCACTTGGATTCATCACTTGATAATTTTCAACAAAGGGTTTTCTTTCTTCATGAAGAAGAAGAAGAAGAAAGAAAAGAATATGAATTAATAATCAAAATAGAAAATCAAGTGATGGCTTATCATCTAGCAACCATGGGTTAGTACACTCATGTAGAGAATAAACTAGGGTTTAGGTAATGGTTAGGTTTAGGATAAAACAAAATGGAAGACCTTTGCAAAGATGCTTTGAAACTTCAAGAAGCTTCAAGCAAAGAAAGAAAAGAAAGCCACCATTTCATTTTAATTTTCAAAAATAAATGAAATAAAACAAATGAAACCCTAACCATTATCTAAACACGGTGTATAGCATACACACACTCAAGTTTGCATGTATCATCAAACATGATACAATCTTGTGCACAAAAAATATATCACATATACAATGTGCACAATCAAGTGAGAAAAACATCTTAAGTGAACCAATATTAGTTAATGTAAAGTAATATATCAAGTATATAATTATACATTAAATCATTAAATCAACACTTGACTTAATGATCCGGTCATATTGCATATAACCGACTAATATCAATAGTAACAACTTATCGAATCAACACTTCATCCGATAACCCGGCTATATCGCATATAACCGATCAATGTCACATATCGTGAGAATAGAATACAGTATCACATACTGATATTATTCTCGGTCTCGCACATATCTCATATGCGCTCCTATTTCATTTCGCTTGAGCCAGGAAATCTCTGTGTAGGACTCTAAAGACTCGTCAATACGCCGGCAGCAGGTGATGATCATATCAAACACCCACAAGCCGCAAGCGGTCTGCTAAACGTAACGGCCACCCGGGTATTGAGCGATCAGAAGATCAAAGAGCAAGGCCGCTCACACTCCTGTGAATCCAACCAGCAACACTTACCGTACAGTCCGGTCTGATCGTCTGATATGTCGCATATCTTGCCTAGGGGTGGTAAACGTCAGACCCTGGTTGCTCGATAAGTCGTGTCTATATGAGGTCTATAACAGTTCGAGAAACTACTGGTAACACTTACCAGTAAATCTCAGCAACCCTGGCCAGGGATTTCCGGTTATAGCTAATCGAACACAGCGCAACATCAACTCCCTATACCGGGAGAGACGAATCCCCTCCTATCGCTCATTGCCTCCATGTGAATCGGGACTGTACCCAAAAACCACCGTTTTGCATGCCCTCTTGGACGTGGTAAGGTGGAAATCAAAGCACAGTGGGAATCACACAAGACTCTATGACGATCTCGGGTCTACCAACTAACCTGTACCAGTGTCACCAGAGAACTGCCATCTGACGTAAGGTATAATACCATCTGAGAGTTCTCGGCGAGTCCGTCCAGTATACCAAGTCTCCACTGAGCACCCGTATATCATCTCTGATGTCAAACACCAATGGATATGGGATCATCCATCGCCCATCTGTATGGGTCGAGAAGGTATACGCTAGTCTACTCTGGTATATCGATGCCCCGTCTTGATAGACCCACGACTAGGGACTTTCAAGAATGTACTTATGGACTACCATGTCCCCACTAGTATGATCCGCATCATAGTCTAGGTAGTCAAGCACACATCCTAAGGGCTTTACCAACATGTAACAGAGAGACAATCAGTGTACACGTTAAGGTAAAGAGCAACCAGATAGCATACTATCATGTCGAGCAAGAAAGTCCTCCCTATATATGTCCAAGCATCCACTACAATATACATCCTATGTATAGCAATGGCCTCTAGGGCATACATATAACTAACAAATACAAATCTACATGTTAAGACAAAGAGCAACCAGATAGCATACAATGATGTCGAGCAAGAAAGTCCTCTCTATATATGTCTAAGCATCTATTATAACATACATCATATGTACAATAATGGCCTCTGGGGCATACACATAACTAACAATCTCCCACTTGCACTAAGGCCAGTTGTTGTAGTATCTCATACCCAACATCCCGAAGAGTCTCTCATATTTTATCTGGGGTATAGCCTTCGTGAGTGGATCCGTTGTGTTGTTCTTCATGTCAACTCTCCTGACCTCGATCTCCCGGCAATCAACTATCTTCCGGATCAGGTGATACCGCCTCAGAATATGCCTGGATCGCTGATGGGACCTGGGTTCCTTGGCCAATGCCACAGCTCCATTGTTATCACAATACAAAGGTATTGGATGCTCGATGGATGGAACTACACCAAGTTCGGTTATGAACTTCTTCATCCAGATAGCCTCTTTGGCAGCATCGTTGGCAGCGATGTATTCAGCCTCCATCGTCGAGTCTGCCACGGTTTCCTGCTTTGAACAATTCCAATAAACCGCCCCTCCATTGAGGGTGAAGACAGATCCTGAGACCGACTTAGAGTCGTCCTTATCACTCTGGAATCTCGAATCGGTAAAGGACTCCACTTGGAGTTCTCCATTACCATACACCAAGAACATCTCTTTAGTCCTTCTCAAGTACTTAAGAATGTTCTTCACAGCTGTCCAGTGATTCTCTCCTGGATCTGCTTGATACCTGCTCACTACACATAGTGAGTATGCTACATCAGGTCTGGTTCATAACATCGCGTATATGATAGAGCCTACCGCCAAAGCATAGGGTATCCCTTGCATGCGAGCTCTCTCCAAATCGGTCTTGGGTGAGATCTCTTTGGAGAGAGTGAGTCCTGAGATCGTGGGTAAATTCCCATGCTTGGAATCTTCCATACTAAACCTCTTTAGTATGATGTCAATGTACCTGGATTGGAACAATCCTAGCATCCGTTTAGATCTATCTCTATAGATCTTAATCCCCAAGATGTAGGAGGCATCACCTAGATCTTTCATTGAGAATCTTTGTGATAAGAAGAGCTTGACCGAATGCAGCATAGGAACATTATTTCCTATCAAGAGTATGTCATCCATGTACAATACGAGAAAGACAACCTTAATCTCTGCCACCTTCTTGTATATACAAGGCTCATCTACGTTTTTGATGAAGTCAAACTCTTTGAATACCACATCAAAACAGATGTTCCAACTCCGCGATGCCTGCTTCAACCCGTAGATGGATTTAAGCAGCTTGCACACCTTTCCGCTGCTCCAACTGTCCATGAAGCCCTCTGGCTGAGTCATGTACACGCTCTTTTCTAAATCACCATTTAGAAAGGCGGTCTTAACATCCATTTGCCAGATTTATAGTCATGGTACGCAGCAATAGCAAGTTGGATCTGGATGGACTTAAGCATAGCCACTGGAGAAAAGGTTTCATCATAATCCACACCTGATCGTTGACAAAAACCTTTTGCAACAAGTCTAGCTTTGAAAGTCTCAACTTTTCCATCTACACCAAGTTTCTTCTTAAAGATCCATTTGCTTCCTATGGGTTTTACCCCTTCGGGAGCAACTTCCAAAGTCCATACTTTGTTGGTGTATATGGATTCTATCTCAGATCGCATTGCATCCAGCCATTTCATGGAGTCCCCACTCGTGATGGCCTGCTCGAAGCTAGTTGGGTCATCATCTTTCATGATGCAATCCTCGCTCCCACCATCAATGAGAAAACCATAGTATCTCTCAGGTGGATTAGGAACCCTACTAGATTGGCGGAGAGGCTGAGGTTCATTGGGAGCTATCGAATCCTCTGGTTCTACAAAATCCTCTGTCGTAGTTTGTATCGCTGGTACTTCTTCCAGTTCTACCTCCTCGCCACGAGTTTCTTTGACAAGAAATTCCTTTTCTGAAAAGGTGGCATGCTGAGCAACAAACACCTTTTGTTCCTCAGGGTGGTAGAAGATATGTCCTCGCGAATACTTTGGATATCCTACAAACTTAGACAGAAAAGTCCTTACCTCGAGCTTGTCTGGATTTTGCTTTCTAACATAGGCCGAGCAACCCCATATCTTAACAAAATTAAGACACGGTCTCTTCCCCTTCCATCTCTCATATGGAGTGGTAGGCACTGATTTGGTTGGAACTCTATTCAATAGGTATGCTGCTGTCTCAAGCGCATAAGCCTAAAAGGAAATAGGCAACTCAGCGTTGCTCATCATAGAACGCACCATATCCAATAGGGTGCGATTCCTCCGCTCTGATACACCGTTGTGCTGTGGTGTATACGGAGGAGTACGTAGAGAGAGAATCCCATTCTCTTTTAAATAGTCCAGGAACTCATTACTCAAGTATTCTCCTCCCGATCAGATCGAAGGATTTTAATACTTTTACCCGCTTGGTTCTCGACTTCTTGCTTATATTCTTTGAATTTCACAAAAGCTTCAGACTTGTGTTTCAACAGGAACACATGTCCATATCTTGAGAGATCGTCAGTAAATGTAATGAAGTACGAGGAACCATTCCTGGCATGTGTAGACATGGGACCGCATACATCACTATGTATAAGTCCTAAGAGTTCCGTAACTCTTTCTCCATGTCCAGTAAACGGAGTTTTGGTCATCTTGCCTTTGAGACAAGACTGGCAAGTTTCGTAAGATGAAAATTCAAACGGATTCAAATATCCATCCTTATATAACTTAGCTAGTCGTGTCGCATTGATATGACCTAGTCTACAATGCCACAAGAAGGATTCGTTCATTTCTGAACTCGTTCATTTATGAACCATGGTTTGATTTAGAACGTATATGCCATTATTTAACGAGCCCGATCCAATCAACTTTTGATTCAGGAAGATGTTCATAACATTATCCTGTACTACAAAATTATATCCTTTTTTACTTAACAAAGAAACTGATATAAGATTGCATATCATGTTTGGAATGTAATAGCATTCGTTCAGAATCAATGCATTACCATTTGGTAATACAAGGTGATATTCGCCAACTGCTTTAGCTGCGACATTTGCACCATTCCCTACTCTTATGGAATGATCACCCATTCCCAGTTCTCTACCTTTCCTTAGCCCATGTAACATATTACATATGTGGGATCCCGATCCGGTATCTAATACCCAGGACGTAGAGTGTACTGAGAAACAGTTCTCGGTAACTAACACACCCGAAGAAGATGCATTAACATGCTTATTCTTCGTTTGGGCGGCGTGGGAATCCGGATATTCCCCTATTTCTTGCTCAGTCTTATAACAATTATAAGAAAGAACAGAACCAACGTTCCCCTGCTCAGCATAACAAGTAGGTTTGGTCAATACATTAATATTATTATCTTGATTAAGGCCTGACATGGTCGCTACCTGGAGAGAGAGAGAAGAAAACACTTAGCGTATGCTCTTGCAAGATCAGATTGGTTATTATCTTATCTAATCAGGATGGCTCCCACTGTTTTTATCAAGTCTTCCTTCAAACCCTAAAAGGTAAGACTAGCCGGGATTAATTACACTTTACAAGTTCTCCAATCTTTCAGCCAGGCCAGTGTTGGTATTTTGAGGGAGGTTCCCCGTGCTTTCGCACGGACCTAATTAAGATAAACCTCGTTTTCCCAGGGGCGTAACCCCGTTAACCTCTTTCTAGACACCTACTTGATCAGCTAATTGTCATGTGTAAAACTCTCCCAGGAGTAACTCTTACTCGCAGTGGGTATCGGGATCCAACTATCTCATAGAAGCTTTGCAATCTCATTGCAAATTTCAACACTTGAAATTACTGCCAATATTCTGCCCCTAGCGTCCTATGACCTTGACAGTGGTCAACAAACGATAGGCTGCTAGTCAAGTTCAACCCGTCATTTCCTGATTGAATTAAACCCACCCGCACGACCCTTGACGGAGGTCAACAAGGTCGTACGCCTACCCTAATCTAATCGCATCATATGCAGCAGATAAGTACTAGTCAGCTACCGCACACTACGCCTTGACGGAGGTCAACAAACGTAGCACGAATACTAAGTAGCACTTATCTGAAATAACGGAGGGCTACGACAGGTTTTTAAGAAAACCTTTTGCGCAATGAACTTGATATCGTTGTAGAATTGAGTGATTTTGAAAAGGAGTGTTTTTGAGGCTTTTTCTAGTTTCGCTAAAGAGGTCACTCCTGGTGAAGGGATCTCGGCTCTTTCCTTATCGAATAAGGTGCAGGATATTTCACAAATACCACTATGCAAAGCAAGAACTAGAGAAGCAATCAAAAGACAAAACCGAGTGGGTTGTAGCATCTGCTAGTTTTGCTAAATAGGCCACTCCCGGTGAAGGGATCTTAGCTCTTTTCTCATCGAATGAGGTGATGGATATTCTATAAGGAATACCGCTATGCAAAGCAAAAACTAGAGCTACCCTTTTTAGAAAATTTGATTCTACAAAATCTTTTAGGTTTCTTTTCTTTCATTAATCTCATTAATGAAGTCCCATCAATTTTGCTTCCCAAGCATCACAGAAGAAACGAAAGTAGCAATATTTACTATATTTCATATATATAATATAAGCATTCGTCTCATCATATAAAGTGATCACATCACGGAATATCAGCAGCAGAAGAACACATATGAAATATTGGATATACTAGGAATTCCGTGTTTTAAATTAAGCCTGTAAAAAAACACGGATTCCACGGTCGCGGTGAATAGCCAAACCCACATCCCTAGACCCCTATGAGAGCGGCAAGTAACCCTTCCAATTCTATAGTTAGGAGACCCGGTCTCGACTCCTCGAGATGGTCTCCCACTGAACTCTAGAACCCGGTTACCTGTGCTCCCCATCTTGGGTCTATCCTAATGTGGAAAAGTAAATAATATACAACAATGGTGATAGCAACCTCAACCCGGAAGCGCCCCAATAAAAGAATATTACATATAAGTTTTTACATGAATGAAAATGGAAAAACTCTTATCTCACATAAAACCCCCTGGCTATTCAAAACACGACGATCCAATATAACATATCCCAGCAACACATAACATCATATGTCATCAACGTAAGTAAATATGCGTATCCCAATTGTCGTTGACATATAGCAACGAAACCGGCGATACACCACATATTACACTTATGGCCACAGAAAAGAAAGTGAAAAACTACAACAATTGGAATTCGCAACTACCTTAGACATCATAAACCCAATGTATCACATATTTTGGATTTCATGCCTAACCAAATGAATTCCTTAGACATCGCATGCCTAACAATTATGAACCCCGCATTTTATTCTCGATATTGAAAACACTTTTCAACAACCAGTCGGGTAATTCAACAAGATTCCCGACAATTTGATCGAATGCTCGTCGGAAACTTTTGTAGACGGCCGCACCCCCGATGTTGTCGACGAAGTGCACTTAGGCCGAACACCGCAGCTGCGAGCACCCAAACGAATGATTTTGGTGACGGGGTTCTCCTACAGTCACTTGGTCAGGGCTCACTACTAGAAATAAGGGTTGCCCCTACGGATTTACCCGTAGGGGTAACTCACCGCCTCTACGGATATATCCGTAGGGGTAAAAAATTAATCTGTAGGTGCAAACGCCGTAGGTGCAAGTTGAAGCCCTGAACTTGCCCCTACGGTCAAAAACTTGCCCCTACGGAGTTCTATGTAGGTACATTTGCACCTACAGATTAGGGCGTAAGGGGAAAAAAGTTATTTTATTTATGGTTATTTTAATTATATTAACTGTACCTACGGATATATCCGTAGGTCCAAGTAGTATCCCCTACGGATATATGCGTAGGTACTTATCCGTAGGGGAAAAATATCAGGATTCCTGATATTTTGCCCCTACGGATATATCCGTAGGGGTATTTTTTGCCCCTACCGATAAATCCGTAGGGGCAAGACCAACCCCCCTGACACTGAGATCAGGGGGAAATATCAGTTACTGCTGATATTTTGCCCCTACGGCTTCATCCGTAGGGGCAACATGTGTACCTACGGATTAATCCGTAGGTACACATTATCTGTTTTTTTAAAAAGGGGCTGCCTTATTTTTTCTCGCCCTGTGCACAATAATATATATATCAATAAAATAAAAAATTAATCATCACACAACATATATCGCAGTATTCATAATCACATCTCACGCATCTAATATACAAAAGAAACCCAAATACTGAATATGATATAAATATAAACCAATATCAATATCAATATCAATATCGTTTCAAAATGTAGTACAATATGTATGATATAAATAAATACATGTTTCAAAAAATAAGAACCAAAAAGCTACCCCAGCTCGGTCCAGCTCCACCTCTGAATAACGATAGAATAACGCGCGCCTGCTCCTCGGTCAATAAACTTTGCAATTCGGCGCGAGCGGGAGTCTGAGCATCCTGTGGAGTTGGCGAAGTGGTCTGCGCAGCCGCCGTCGAGGGACTCGCTTGCGGAGCCGCGGCTGCGGGAGTCTGAGCGGGCGCTGGAGCTATAGGAGCTGTCTGCGGAACCGCAGCCGATGTAGTGGCTTGCGGAGCCGCAGCCGAAGGAGATGCATGCCATGTACCCTGTCGCGTCTGGACCAAACGTGTGTAAGAAGCGTGTAAGAACTGTGTATTATTCGAATTCGTATCATTATTAAGTTATTTCGAAATCCCATTTGGATATCTAGTTTGGAAAATCGTTGTTTATTTTAATTACATATGTATGTATGATTAATCAAACCTAAGTCTAAAACCAAATAAGCTCAAGCTACGTACTAATTATGGATATGTTGATATCTATAATATGACATGATATTTTACTATAAAGTAGTATACATACCAGCATCTCCTTCAACTCCTCAACGGTGGCCCTCAAGCTCTCCAGTTCCTGTTGGACACGTCGCTCACTGGAGACGGAGGAAGTAACCGCCGGGGTGGAGTCCAACCTCATATGGGCCCTGCTAGAGCCCAGTCCACAGCCTCTCTCCCAACCTCTGTGGTGCCCTCCGTGTGCGGCATCCAGAACTGGGGTCAGCAACCTCTGATCGCTCAGTCCGGTAAAATCGATCCCCAAAGCCTCGGCCTGCTCAACCACCCGCTCCTACACCCACATTAAGTAGTAAAGTATAAGTATAAAATTTAAATTTGAAGCTTCCAAAACTAAAAATTCAAATATGGGTAGAATAAATATTTAACACTTACGCAATACTCCTGGGTAGTGACGTCGGGATATCGAAGCTCGCCCGTGGCGGGATCTGTCGAGGTGCCGTGGACGGCAAGATATGCGGACAGCACGCTCGGTGTACCACCTTACGCCACGGTCTGAGCTGTCTGCAATATTAGAAAATAACTCTTAATATTAGAAATATTAGAAAATAACTCTTAATATTGCAGAATATCAGAAAGGTCGGTCTATTGTAATTTACCGATAACTCCATGGCTCGAGTAATATTCCTCGAGCCACCTGTGTAAGTGGGGTGACCCCTCTTCGCCGACTTCCTGTTCTCTGTATTCTGAGCGGCCTGTTTCGGCACAACGCATTAACATTTAGTTTTCTAATTAAGGAACACAGAGAAATAAATTATATCATAAACAATGAATTACATTTAAAATACATACCTGTTTGCATTGGGAGTCGAAATAATTGCACAATAGAGGCCATGTCTCTACGTCGACTCTCGCAAACGCCGGAGTAGATAGGAGGGCCGCTCTCTCTGCCTCCAGGGTCGCCATCCACAGGGAGTAGCAGTCGGCCTTCAGCTCATTCCTGTTGTATCAGACCTTGGTCTGCATGTTCTTCATCAGGCCATTGTACAGAACATGAAGGTCGAGCACCCTCCCAGGATGATCAGGGTTGGGTACAGGCTGAAAATCGTAATCCGACTAAAAATACAAAAAAAAACATTGTTATTAGATTGCAAGTGTTAATAATAAATATATTGGATAAATTAAATGAAAATAGGCCGTTAATACGTACCCGAGCCTGATCAAAGAAGAGGGCGAATGAGCGCCGGTGCTGCTCGCCCCACTCAACGTGAAGTGGATAGTTCTTCACGAGCCGGCTCTCATCCCCCATATACCGGCCGAACCTCTCGGCATGAGGACCGGTATAGCGATAGTCAAGGGTAAAAAAGAGGGGGAATGCTGCCTCCCTCCTAGCTCTGTCAGGCCTCAGCCTATGAGACTGATTCGGGCCTCGAGTCCCCCTCTGGGGATGGGGAGGCCCTGCGTCCGCACGAAATATCAAGACAATCAATATTAAAACAAAGTTTTATTAAGAAATCAAGCTTAAGCGAAAATTGAAGTGTGATATATACCTCCGGTGACTATCGCACGAGCCTGAGCCTAGGCAGCAGCACGAGCGGGACGATAGTTCCTCTGGTGAGGAACAACCGGGGTCCTGGATGCGGACGCATCCCCTGCAACTAGAAAATAAACATTGACGCTAAATTTCCATGAAGTTCATATTTATTCTATAGAGCATATGTAAAATGAATAAATATTTTATATTTATTCATGCTAACCTGCAGACGATGCGGATGGTATGGAAGTGGCAGGAGTGGCCCCTGCGGAAGATGTGGACGCACCACCTATAATTAGACAATTAAAAATAGATTATATAAGTAATTTCAAAAAGAATGTGTAGATCAATAATATAACGTTCTAAATCAATATGCATGCACTATAGGATATATAAACATACCCGCAGGTGCGGTGGTGGCACCACCTACAGCTAGATAATAATAAAAATTGCTAAGTAAGAGCAAAAGGAATGTGTGTATATTTATGATATAGCATTCTAAATCAATATACATGCACTATATGATATATAAACATACCTGGAGGAGCGGGAGTGGCCTCTGTCCCAGATGTGGACGCATCACCAACAACTAGACAATCAAACATTGACAATATAAGTAATTTTGACATAAACAGGCATGAATTTCTGTAATATTACATTCAAAATGGATATGCGTGCAATATACCTGGAGGTGTAGTAAAATCCACACGGAAGGAGGCATCTGAAGGGGTCTCCGATCTGGGTGCAAGACTGGCCCTCTGAAGCTCCCTACGAAGCTCTCCGGGCGGCAGAACCGCTCTGCCCCTGCCTCTGCCTCTGCCGTGGCTGGAGCTCCTGCCACCCCTCGCTGCTCCCGACATCGTCATCAAATCTAGATAAACGGTTCGTAGACGCATTAGACAATCATTAAAAATATTGACTATATATGTATAGAGCATAAAATGTGAAGTAATAATATAACATTACTGATAACCTTTTTCGTTTCGTGGGCGCATTATACATATCTACTTGGATTTCATCGTCGATGTCATTTCTAACCCACGTAACTTCATGATCGGTCGAAGACAACCCGTCCTTCGAAACAGACGATCGGAGCACTTTAAGCCTTCTCTCTTCTTCGTCCTCATCGCTGTCCTCGTATTCTGAGACATCATAGACATCTCTGGGTTTCCATCGACATACAACACTCCACCCCGGATGCTTCAAACACTGTGAGTAGTATACTTGGAACGCTTGGTTCGGAAAGATAAACGGATCTTCCTGACCGTAAAATCGAAGTGTGTTCACACTGGTCAATCCATATTCATCTTTCCAAGTCCCAAGATTGCTTCTCCACCTGTCCGTATCGGTTCGCGTATCGTACCAAGTACACTGGAATATATAAAAGGTTTCTGATCGTCCGGGATAGTGGATGCCGAGTATACAATTTAAGTACCCATAATAAATCACACCGTCCGATCCTACCGTCGCAATCCCACTATTCTGAGTGGTTCTAGATGTTTCTAATTCCTTAACTTCGAATTTGTATCCAAGGACACCAAATCCTTTGTAATATGCAACCTCCGTACTAGGAAATTGAGCTAAACATCTTGAATCACTCTCAAATGATGCAGACAAGTTCGGATCGTGGATCTAACAAAACAAATTTTACGACAAATACATAACGATACAAGTTTAGATTAAAACTGCTAGCAATAAAATGTTATTCGAATAACTTACATAATCTGTGACCCAATCACAAAAATTATCCTGATGATATTTTTCCAATTGTTCTTCATTCCAATCAGGATGTCCCTCACGTACCTCGTTAAAATGAATTCTGTTTTCGACAAATAATGGTGACATTAATATTATATCATTTCATACACACACAAACACAGATATAACAATTAATCCAAAGAAACTCACTCTCTAATTTGTTCAAGACATGCCCAATTAAGCAAGATAAACCGGTATATCTTGTTGATAAACATAGTGTCTACCCTCTTATACTCGGCTTTACCATATGGTCCGTCTTGAATTCTTCGTGGTCGGTTAAGCCTTGTCTCAATGTTCTCGTCCAGATAGCGGGAACAAAATGTGGTTGCTTCATCAAGAAGATAACCTTGCATGATAGAACCCTCTGGTCGATTTTTATTGCGTATATACTTCTTAAGAGTGTAGAGGTACCTAATGAAAATATGTTGAATAAATAAATACGGGTATACAGGACAACAATAAATTTATAAATTACGCGAAACGAAAAATTACACGTACCTCTCGACGGGATACATCCATCGATATTGTACCGGTCCGGCTAATTTCGCCTCAGTTGCAAGATGAACCGTCAAGTGTATTATGATATCGAAGAATGACGGTGGGAAAATACGCTCAAACTTGCAAAGTATCAACGCAATAGAATTTTCTAGTTTATCCAGCGTCACAACCTCCAGTGTTTTAGCACACAACTCCCTGAAAAAACAACATAGGCCCTTGATTACTAGACCAACCGAGTCGGGGAGAGAAGTCCTGAGGGCTAAGGGAAGAAGGTGCTCCAAGATAACATGGTGATCATGACTTTTCAGCCCATCGATCTTGCCCTTCACAATTTTTATTTTCTTGCTGAATGATCCTGAGAAACCTGTGGGGACTTTCAAATCATGCAACACCTGCAGGAATTTTTTCTTCTCCGGTTGTGACATATGATAAGCGGCATTGGGAAGTACAAACTTGCCCGGTTTACCCTCTACCGGTCTAGGGTGCAATTCACTTCTTATTCCCCACTCTTGTAGATCCATCAGAGCATTCATGTTGTTTTTAGATTTCCCGTCTTTACAAAGAAGCAAGTTAGTATGTGCTCTGATACTCCCTTCTCTATATGCATGACGTCCAGACAATGACGCACTGAATTTGTAGACCAGTACGGAAGCTCGAAGAAAATGCTTAACTTGTTCCAATATGGTGGTTTGACCTGTTTCGTCGGATCCATCCCGAAGGTCACGTTATTGTAACCATCCCATTTAGCAGTCACGTCCTCTCCGGACAATGGGGATGGAGGTCCAAAAAGCTCCTGATGACCATCAAAGTGAACCGTGTCTAACCTATAGGGGTGGTCTGGAGGCAGGAAACGTCGATGGCCGCAATAACAAACCTTCCTGCTAAAATTCAAGAATTTCGATGTTGTGTGTTCATGGCAATGAGGACATGCTTTGTGACCATGTACGGACAAACCTGATAGCATTCCATACGTAGGAAAGTCATTAATTGTCCATATTAAAGCCGCACGCAGTATGAAGGCTGTATTTGTTTTTGCATCATATGTCTCTACACCATCAATGAACAAAGATTTCAACTCCTCGATCAGAGGTCGGAGATTGACGTCGATATGGTTCCCCGGTGAGTTTGGTCCGTCGATAAGAAGAGGCATCATAAAGTATGATTGGTCCATAGCCAACCAAGGCGACAAATTATAAATTATCATTACAACGGGCCATGTGCTGTGACTTCCAGCCATATAGTTGAATGGGCAGAAGCCATCAGTAGCCAGTCCGAGCCGGACATTGCGAGGATCGCTACTGAATATTGCGTGCCTCCTATAGAAATCCTTCCATGCCGGTGAATCTCTTGGATGGCTCATTTTTCCATCTTCACTTAGAGGAGCACGGTGATGCCAAATCATTGCCTCGGCTGTTTTCTTGCACCTGAATAGCCTCTGTAGCCTCTGTGTTATGGGAAAGTATCGTGCTATCTTCACAGGTATATCAGGCTTCTTATCAGAATCTTTCGGCTTATACCTGGCCTCTCCGCATGTTGGACACTCTTTCAAATCTGAATTCTCTTTCCGGTACAACACGCAATTTTTAGGACATGCTTGAATCTTCTCGTACTTTAGACCCAAATCAGACATCATCTTTTGGGCTTCGTACCAGCTGTCGGGCACATTATTTCCCGGAGGCATAGATTCTTTCAAGAACGAAAGAAGCATTGTGAATGACTTGTTGCTCCATCCATTTAGACACTTAATCTGGAAAAGTTGGACGAACCATGAGAGGGTGGAATACTTCGCATTCTCATAAATTGGTTTCCTAGCATCATTCATGAAATTTTCATATTTATCCGCACGTGGTCCTTGACCGAAAAGAATGTCAACATCGGTACGAATAGATTCACCTTGGGCAGCCTCTACCATATCCTCCATTTCTTCTGATGGAAATAAATTACCGCCTTCTCCTTCTGCCGCATTACCGAATTCTTCTTCTTCTCCTGCCGCATTATCGTGTTCTACTTCTTCTGCCGCAGTACTGCATTCTTCTCCTTCCCCGTGATATTTCCAAGTTGTATAAAGTCTAGTAAACCCATGTTTTACAATATGAAGCTCTGCCAATTCTACCTTCTGCCAGTACTTGTTGCCACATCTATCGCACGGACAGAGAAACTTCTCTATTATGATCTTATTATGTGCGCGTGCAAATTCAAGGAAAGCAGCAACTCCTGCGACAAACTTAGGTTGCATACGTTGTTTATGTTGGGTTTACCTAGCACCTTATGTAGAGTTTAGAAGTATCACATGTCACAAAGATCAAATTTTTATGGTGCTAAGTAAGCATACAAAGGATCTATCCTAGAAAATTAGGGTTTCTAAACATTAAAGGCAACAAAGACTAGGGTTTCGAGAGTACAACCTTTGTAGCTCCCTACGCTAGACTCCTTGGCCACTTGAGGGTTGGAGGAAGGTTCTCTTGAGGTCTTCAAGTGTCCACGATGATCCACCCGAAGCTCCTTTGTCCAAGCTATCGATTTCACTTTATCAAGAGAAGAAATGAAGATAACACTCTAAACAAGTAGGCTAAACTTGTGTAGAATGATGTTGTGGTGGCTATTCTCACTTCAAAAACCAATCTTGTTAAGTGTTTTGCTCACTACAAAAGTCTAGAGAGCAAAAGAGAAAGGAAGAAGAAGATGATGGCTATTCTTTGAACAAGAGTGAAAAAGATAACTCTTCAAAAGAAAAATGAAAATATATGTATATATATTTTCTTATTCTCATCTCAAACCATGGTTAGATGATAAAGATATTATTTAATTTGAGTTTAAAACACAAAGAGAAGGTTAACCCATGGTTAGAGGTAGGTGAGCATGGTTAGGTTTAAGGAAGAGTGTAGAAACTAACCATGAATTATCCTTTTCTTCTTTTCTTTTGTTTTAACAAAAATTAAATAATAATCCATATATTTAAACCATGGTGTGAGTCTTATATTGCCATCATTTTCAATGTGTAATCAACCATGAAGGATGATGTATGTATGTATGTATGTATGCACATCCATATGTGCATGAATCTAAAAAGAAAGAAAGCATACATGCATGCATACATCCATCATATACAAGAAAAGATTTCAAGTGAGAAAACTAATGGTTAAATGATAAATCAACACTTGATTTATCAATCCAGCCATATCACATACGACCCCACCAAAAGCAAGCCGCCCGATCAATATACGATATCCTATACGCGCATTTTAATCGGGTCTATGCGCATATCGCATACGCGCACCACAACGTTTCTCCTAGACTAGGTAACTCCTTTGTGGGACTCTAAGACTCGTCAATACGCTGGCAGTGGGTGATGATCATATCAAGCACCCCCAAGCCGCAAGCGGTCAGCTAAACGTAACGGCCACCCGGGTATTGAGCGATCAGAAGAAAACAAGCGAACCTGCGACAACTCCCGTCGAGCCAACCGGCAACACTACCGTACAGTCCGGTCTTCTCGTCTAATATGTTGCATATCAAGTCTAGGGGTAGTAAACGTCAGACCCCAATAACCGATAAGTCATGCCGACGTGAGGCTCATAACGGGTCGAGAAACTACTAGTAACACTTACCAGTAAATCTCTAATCAGCCCTGGCCAGGGACTTCCCTGTTACGACCAATCGAGCACAGTGCAACATCAACCCCCAATACCGGGAGAGACGAAACCCCTCCTATCGCTCATTGCCTCCATGTGACTCGGGACTGTACCCAAAAACCACCGTTTTGCATGCCCTCATGGACGTGGTATGGTGGAAATCAAAGCACAGTGGGAATCACACAAGACTCTATGACGATCTCGGGTCTACAGACTAACCTGCACAAGTGTCACCTGAGAACTTCCATCTGACATGAGGTATAATACCATCTGGGAGTTCTCGGCGAGTCAGTCCAGTGTACCCAGTCTCCACTGAGCACCCGTATACCATCTCTGATGTCAAACACCAATGGATATGGAATCATCCATCGCCCATCTCATGGGTCGAGAAGCATATACGCTAGTCTACACTGGTATATCGATGCCCCGTCTTGATACACCCACGACTAGGGACCTTGAAGGATGTAATTATGGACTACCATGTCCCCACTAGTATGATCCGCATCATAGTCCAGGTAGTCAAGTACACATCCTAAGGGCTTTACCAACATGTAACTCTAAGACAGTATAAAGAGACAAGTATACATGTTAAGATAAAGAGCAACCAGATAGCATACTATCATATCGAGCAAGAAAGTCATCTCTATATATGTCCAAGCATCCAATATAATATACATCATCTGTACAATACTGGCCTTTAGGGCATACATACAACTAACAATCTCCCACTTGCACTAGGGCCAGCTGCTGTAGTATCGCATACCGAGCATCCCGAAGAGTCTCTCAAACTGTGTCTGGGGAATGGCCTTCGTGGGTGGATCCGCTGTGTTATTCTTTGTGTCAACCCTCCTGACCTCGATCTCCCGGCGATCAACTATCTCCCGGATCAAGTGATACCACCTCAGAATATGCCTGGATCGCTGATGGGACCTGGGTTCCTTGGCCAAAGCCACCGCTCCATTATTATCGCAATACAAAGGTATTGGATGCTCAATGGATGGAACCACTCCAAGTTCAGTAATGAACTTCTTGGTCTAGACAGCCTCGTTGGCAGCATCGTTGGCAGCGATGTATTCAGCCTCCATTGTCGAGTCTGCCATGGTTTCCTGCTTGGAACTCTTCCAGCTAACCGCCTCTCCGTAAAGGGTAAAGACAAATCCAGACTGCGACTTAGAGTCGTCCTTATCACTCTGGAAGCTCGAATCGGTAAAGGACTCCACTTGGAGTTCTCCGTTACCATACACCAAGAGCAACTCCTTAGTCCTTCGTAAGTACTTGAGAATGCTCTTCACAGCTGTCCAGTGACTCTCTCCAGGATTAACTTGATACCTACTCACTACACTTAGTGAGTATGCTACATCGGGTCTAGTACATAGCATCGAATACATGATAGAGCCTACAGCCGAAGCATAGGGTATCCCTTGCATGCGAGCTCTCTCCAAATCAGTCTTGGCAGACATCTCTTTGGAAAGAGTGAGTCCAGAGATCGTGCTTAAGTTCCCACGCTTGGATTCTTCCATATTAAACCTCTTTAGTATGGTGTCAATGTACCTGGACTGGGACAATCCCAATGTCCTTTTAGATCTATCTCTATAGATCCTGATTCCCAATATGCAGGAGGCATCACCTAGATCTTTCATTGAGAATCTTTGTGATAAGAAGAGCTTGACCGATTGCAGCATAGGAATGGCATTTCCTATCAGGAGTATGTCGTCTACGTACAATACGAGGAAGACAACCTTACTCCCTGCTACCTTCTTATAAATACAAGGTTCATCTACGTTTTTGACGAAATCAAACTCTTTGATAACGACATCAAAGCAGATGTTCCAACTCCGCGATGCTTGCTTTAATCCATAAATAGATTTAAGCAGCTTTCACACCTTCCTGCTGCTCCCACTATCTACGAAACCCTCTGGCTGAGTCATGTACACGCACTCTTCTAAATCACCGTTTAGAAAGGCGGTCTTAACATCCATTTGCCAGATTTCGTAATCATGATATGCAGCGATGGCAAGCATGATCCGGATGGATTTAAGCATTACCACTGGAGAAAAGGACTTGTCATAGTCCACACCTGGTCTTTGAAGAAAACCCTTTGCAACAAGTCTAGCTTTGAAAATCTCCACTTTCCCATCTACACCAAGTTTTTTCTTGAAGATCCACTTGCTCCTAATGGATTTTACCCCTTCAGGAGCATCTTCTAAAGTCCATACTTTGTTGGTGTACACGGATTCCATCTCGGACCGCATTGCATCCAGCCATTTCACTGAGTCCCCACTCGTGATGGCCTGCTCGAAGCTAGTTGGGTCATCATCCTCCATGATGCAATCCTCGCTCCCACCATCCATGAGAAAACCATAGTATCTCTCAGGTGGGCGAGGAACCTTACTAGATCGGCGGAGTGGCTGGGGTTCATTGGGAATTACCGAATCCTCTGGTTCCACTAAATCTTCAGTTTGAGTTTGTGTAGCCGGAATTTATTCCAGTTCTACCTTGTTGCCACTAATTTCTTTTGCAGGAAATTCCTTTTCTAAAAAGGTGGCATGCCGAGAAACAAACACTTTTTGTTCCTCAGCATGGTAGAAAAGATATCCATGTGAATATTTGGGATATCCCACAAACTTGCATAGAACTGACCGCGCCTCGAGTTTGTCCGGATTTTGCCTCTGGACATAGGCCGGACAACCCCATATCTTAACTCGTTTAAGACATGGTCTCTTCCCACTCCATATCTCATATGGTGTGGTAGGTACAGATTTAGTTGGAACTTGATTCAATAGGTATGCTGCTGTTTCCAGCGCATATCCCCAGAAGGAAATAGGTAACTCAGCTGTGCTCATCATAGAGCGCACCATATCTAATAGGATGCGGTTCCTCCGTTCTGATACACCGTTGTGCTGTGGTGTATATGGAGGAGTCAGCTGAGAGAGAATCCCATTCTCTTTTAGGAAGTCCAGGAATTCATTGCTCAAGTATTCACCTCCTTGATCAGATCGAAGGATTTTAATACTTTTCCCGGTTTGGTTCTCGACTTCTAGTTTATATTCTCTAAATTTCTCAAAAGCTTCTGATTTGTGTTTCCTCAGGAACACATATCCGAATCTAGAGAGATCGTCAGTAAATGTAATGAAGTACGAAGAACCATCCCTGGCATGTGTAGACATGGGACCGCATACATCACTATGTATCAGTCCCAAGAGTTCGGTAACTCTTTCTCCGTGTCTCATAAACGGAGTTTTGGTCATCTTGCCTTTGAGACATGACTGGCAAGTGTCATAAGATGAAAATTCAAACGGATTCAAATATCCATCCTTATGCAACTTAGCTAGTCGTGTCGCATTGATGTGACCCAGTCTACAATCCCACAAGAAGGATTCGTTCAGTTCTGAACTTTTCCTCTTGTGTGTGTTTGTTATGCTTAGAACTGTTGATTGATTTAGAACATAAATGCCATTGCACAACGTGCCTGATCCAACCAACTTTTGGTTACGGAAAATGTTCATAACATTATCCTGTAATGCAAAATTATATCCCTCTTTACTCAGTAAAGAAACCGATATAATGTTGCATATCAGGTTCGGCATGTAATAGCATTCGTTCAGAACCAATGTATTACCAGTTGGCAATACAAGATGATATTCCCCGACGGTTTTAGCTGCAACAATTGCACCATTTCCAACACTTATGTCTTTATCATCTTCTCCAAGTTCTCTACCTTTTCTAAGCCAATGTAATTGATTACATATATGGGATCCTGACCCGGTATCTAATACCCAGGACGTAGGGCAAATGGAGAAACAGTTCTCTGTAACGAACACACCCGAAGAAAATGCATCAACATGTACTTTCTTCATTCGGGTGGCATGGGAATCCTGGTATTCCCCTATATCCTGTTCAGTCCTATAACTCTTATAAGAAAGAACAAAACTAACGTTCCCCGGCACAGTATAACATGCGGGTTCGGTCAATACATCCATATTATTATCTTGATTAAGGCATGACATGGTCGCTACCTGGAGAGAGAGAGAAGAAAACACTTTAGCGTATACTCTTACAAGATTAGATTGGTTATTATTTTATCTAATCAGGATGGCTCCCACTGTTTTTATCAAATCTTCCTTCAAACCCTAAAAGGAAAGACTAGCTGGGATTAATTACACCCTACAAATTCGCCGATCTTTCAGCCAGGCCAGTGTCGGTACTTTGAGGGAGGTTCCCCGTGCTTTTGCACGGACCTAATTAAAGTAAACCTCGTTTTCCCAGAGGCGTAACCCCGTTGACACCTTTCTAGACACCTACTTGATCGGCTAATTGTCCTGTGTAAAACTCTCCCAGGAGTAACAATTACTCGCAGTGGGTATCGGGATCCAACTATCTCATAGAAGGTATGCAATCTCATTGCAAATTTCAACACTTGAAATTCCCGATAATATTTTGCCCCTAACCCCCATGACCTTGACAAAGGCTAACAAATCATAGGATGCTAGTCAAGTTCAACCCGTCATTTCTTGATTGAATCAAACCCACCCGCACGACCCTTGACAAAGGCCAACAAGGTCGTACGACTATCCTGAAACAATCTGTATCATATGCATAAGCAGATAAGCACTATTCAGCTACCGCACACTACGCCTTGACAAAGGCCAACAAACGCAGCACGAATACTAAACAGTTCTTATCTGAAATGACGGAGGGCTACGACAGGTTTTTCTGAAAACCTATTGCGTAATGAACTTGATATCGTTGTAGAATCAAGTGAAGTTTTGAAATGGAGTGATTTTGAGGCTTTTATTAGTTTTGCTAAAGAGGTCACTCCTGGTGAAGGGATCTCGGCTCTTTCCTCATCGAATAAGGTGCAGGACATATCATATATATCACTATGCAAAGCGAAACTGCAATAGCAGTCAAAAGTCAAACCGAGTGTTGTAGCATCTGCCAGTTTTGCTAAGGAGGTCACTCCCGGTGAAGGGATCTCGGCTCTTTCCTCATCGAATAAGGTGCAGGGTATATCATATATACCGCTATGCAAAGCAAAACTGTAGCTACCCTTTTATTTGAAAATTTGATTCTACAACATCTTTTAGGTTTCTTTTCTTTCATTAATCATATTAATGAAGTCCCATCATTTAAGTCACCTAAACATCACAGATAAATACGACGTACACTTATGCCATCCGCATTCGCTTCGATGTCCCCTCGTGCACCGTTAGGTTAGGTAACTAACGACAGAGCAGGGCAGGGCTAGTGCGGGTGCAAAACATAAGTAACGTCTATACAATATATCATATATACTATATACTGTATCCATCACAACATATCAAATGATCACATCACAGATATCGCGGCAGAAACATAGATATAATGTGGGATATACTAGGACGTCCGTATTTAGTATTTAGCCAACAATAGAAAATACGGATTCCACAGTCGCGATGAATAGCCAAGCCCACACCCTGGACCCCTATGAGAGCGGCAAGCGACCCTACCAATTCTGGAGTTTAGGAGACCCGGTCTCGACTCCTCGAGATGGCCTCGCACTGAACCCCAGAACCCGGTCACCTGTGCTCCCCTCCTTGGGTCCATCCTAATGCGGAAAAGTAAATAATATACAACACTGGTGGCATCAACCTCAACCCGGAAGTGCCCCAAATAAAAGATTATTACATTACATTTGAATATACATGAATGAAAAAATAAAACTCTCATCTCACATAAAACCCCCCGGCTATTCAATTGCGACAATCCTGCACATCATATCTCAGCAACACATAATATCATATATCATCAACGTAAGTAAGTATGCGTACCCCAATTGTCGTTGATGTATAACAACGAAACCGGCGATATCGACATACTACACTTACGGTCACAGAAAAGAAAATGTAAAACTGCAATATCTGGAATCCACATTCTCTTTAGACATCGTAAATGCGAAATATCACATATTTCGTATTTCATGTCTAGTAATATGAATTCCACACATTGCATCACATTCCAGATAAATAGACAGCATTAAAGTTTTCGAACGAACGATCAAATACCCAAGATTCCCTAAAGCTCAACACTTGAGCGGAGTTCAAAAAGCCGGAGTGTGACACAGTAGTAGCGGTCCAGCCGTAGAAGAGTCAAGCCAACGCCTCACATGTGGCACGCCGTACTGCCCCAAACCCTAAGGTTCAAAAGGCAGTTCAAGACGGTCACATAATCGAGTTAAGGTTTGTTGTCTTCTAGAGGGTCCACCAAAAAACTTGCACGTATCTCCGAAAGATTTAAACCACGTGAAAAGTGAGCAAATGATACCCGTTCGAACAATTCAATACTTTCTAATTTACCCGGAAAGAAAATGAAGTTAAAATTCCGATCGAATCAATAAACTCAAAACCATCCCCAGAACATTCATCACTGAAAACAGGCTAAAATACCCAAAAACATCTACAAGCAGACAAGAACACACTGTACAAAAAATGAAGCCTTAATGGCTCTGTACGGCCGTGGAGCCGCGGCCTAAGCAAGCTATGGCCGCGGTTCCACGGTGGAATTGGCCAATTAGGGTTTCATTTTTCACAGTATTTCTTAGAATTCCCTGCGCTATTTTTTACATATTTTTAATTCTGAAAATAACCAGGTTCGGAAAAATGTCCAGAGAGGGTTCTAAAAAGCCGTATTTCGGTTCGATCGGAGTTTTTACTTCGCTAAAGTGTCGCCTAATGTTCTAGGTCGGCTCTGATACCAATGTTGGGTTTACCTAGCACCCTATGTAGAGTTTGGAAGCATCACATGTCACAAAGATCAAATTTTTATGGTGCTAAGTAAGCATACAAAGGATCTATCCTAGAAAATTAGGGTTTCTAAACATTAAAGGCAACAAAGACTAGGGTTTCGAGAGTACAACCTTTGTAGCTCTCTACGCTAGACTCCTTGGCGACTTGAGGGTTGGAGGAAGGTTCTCTTGAGGTCTTCAAGTGTCTACGATGATCCACCCGAAGCTCCTTTGTCCAAGCTATCGATTTCACTTTATCAAGAGAAGAAATGAAGATAACACTCTAAACAAGTGGGCTAAACTTGTGTAGAATGATGTTGTGGTGGCTATTCTCACTTCAAAAACTAATCTTGTTAAGTGTTTTGCTCACTACAAAAGTCTAGAGAGCAAAAGAGAAAGGAAGAAGAAGATGATGGCTATTCTTTGAACAAGAGCGAAAAAGATAACTTTTCAAAAGAAAAATGAAAATATATGTATATATATTTTCTTATTCTCATCTCAAACCATGGTTAGATGATAAAGATATTATTTAATTTGTGTTTAAAACACAAAGAGAAGGTTAACCCATGGTTAGAGGTAGGTGAGCATGGTTAGGTTTAAGGAAGAGTGTAGAAACTAACCATGAATTATCCTTTTCTTCTTTTCTTTTGTTTTAACAAAAATTAAATAATTATCCATATATTTAAACCATGGTGTGAGTCTTATATTGCCACCACTTTCAATGTGTAATCAACCATGAAGGATGATGTATGTATGTATGTATGTATGCACATCCATATGTGCATGAATCTAAAAAGAAAGAAAGCATACATGCATGCATACATCCATCATATACAAGAAAAGATTTCAAGTGAGAAAGCTAATGGTTAAATGATAAATCAACACTTAATTTATGAATCCGGCCATATCACATACGACCCCACCAAAAGAAAGCTGCCCGATCAATATACGATATCCTATACGCGCATTTTAATCGGGTCCATTCGCATATCGCATACGCGCACCACAACGTTTCGCCCGGACTAGGTAACTCCTTTGTGGGACTCTAAGACTCGTCAATACGCCGGCAGTGGGTGATGATCATATCAAGGACCCCCAAGCCGCAAGCGGTCAGCTAAACGTAACGTCCACCCGGGTATTGAGCGATCAGAAGAAAACAAGCGAACCTGCTACAACTCCCGTCGAGCCAACCGGCAACACTACCGTACAGTCCGGTCTCCTCGTCTGATTTGTCGCATATCAAGTCTAGGGGTGGTAAACGTCAGACCCTAATAACCGATAAGTCGTGCCGATGTGAGGCTCATAACGGGTCGAGAAACTACTAGTAACACTTACCAGTAAATCTCTAATCAGCCCTGGCCAGGGACTTCCCTGTTACAGCCAATCGAGCACAGTGCAACATCAACCCCCAATACCGGGAGAGACGAAACCCCTCCTATCGCTCATTGCCTCAATGTGACTCGGGACTGTACCCAAAAACCACCGTTTTGCACACCCACAAGGACGTGGTAAGGTGGAAATTAAAGCACAGTAGGAATCACACAAGACTCTATGACGATCTCGGGTCTACAGACTAACCTGCACAAGTTTCACCTGAGAACTGCCATCTGACATGAGGTATAATACCATCTGGGAGTTCTTGGTGAGTCCGTCCAGTGTACCCAGTCTCCACTGAGCACCCGTATACCATCTCTGATGTCAAACACCAATGGATGTGGGATCATCTATCGCCCATCTCATGGGCCGAGAAGCGTATACGCTAGTCTACACTGGTATATCGATGCCCCGTCTCGATACACCCATGACTAGGGACCTTGAAGGATGTACTTATGGACTACCATGTCCCCACTAGTTTGATCCACATCATAGTCCAGGTAGTCAAGTACACATCCTAAGGGCTTTACCAACATGTAACTCTAAGACAGTATAAAGAGACAAGTATACATGTTAAGATAAAGAGCAACCAGATAACATACTATCATATCGAGCAAGAAAGTCATCTCTATATATGTCCAAGCTGTTAGTTGTATGTATGCCCTAGAGGCCAGTATTGTACAGATGATGTATATTATTGGATGCTTGGACATATATAGAGATGACTTTCTTGCTCGACATGATAGTATGCTATCTGGTTGCCATTTATCTTAACATGTACACTAGTCTCTTTATACTGTCTTATAGTTACATGTTGGTAAAGCCCTTAGGATTTGTACTTGACTACCTAGACTATGATGCAGATCATACTAGTGGGAACATGGTAGTCCATAAGTACATCCTTCAAGGTCCCTAGTCGTGGGTATCTCGAGACGGGGCATCGACATACCAGAGTAGACTAGCGTATACGCTTCTCGACCCATGTGATGGGCGATGGATGATCCCATATCCATTGGTGTTTGACATCAGAGATGGTATACGGGTGCTCAGTGGAAACTGGGTACACTGGACGGACTCGCCGAGAACTCCCAGATGGTATTATACCTCACGTCAGATGGCAGTTCTCAGGTGACACTTGTACAGGTTAGTCTGTAGACCCGAGATCGTCATAGAGTCTTGTGTGATTCCCACTGTGCTTTGATCTCCACCTTACCACGTCCATGAGGGCGTGCAAAACGGTGGTCTTTGGGTACAGTCCCGAGTCACATGGAGGCAATGAGCGATAGGAGGGGTTTCGTCTCTCCCGGTATTGGGAGTTGATGTTGCGCTGTGCTCGATTGGCCGTAACAGGTAAGTCCCTGGCCAGGGCTGATCAGAGATTTGCTGGTAAGTGTTACCAGTAGTTTCTCGACCCGTTACGAGCCTCATATCAGCATGACTTATCGGGTTATTGGGGTCTGACGTATACCACCCCTAGACTTGATATGCGACGTATCTGACGAAGAGACTTGACTGTATGGTAAGTGTTACTGGTCGGATTCGCAGGAGTGTGAGCGGGCTAGCTCGTCGATCTTCTGATCGCTCAATACCCGGGTGGCCGTTACGTTTAGCAGACCGCTTGCGGCTTGTGGGTGCTTGATATGATCATCATCTGCTACCGGCGTATTGACGAGTCTTTAGAGTCCTACACAGAGGTTTCCTGGCTCAAGCGAAACGAAATAGGAGCGCATATGAGATATGTGCAGGACCGAGAATAATGCGTGTATGTGATACGGCATTTCATTCTCGCGATATATGTTTCGATTGGTTATATTCGATATGACCTAGTTATTGAATCATTGATTCGATAAATCGATGCATTGAATACTAGTTGGTTATGTGCGACATGACCGGATCATTGAATCAAGTGTTGATTTAATGATTTAATGTATAATTATATATTTGATATATTACTTTGCATTAACTAGTATTGGTTCACTTTAAACGGATTTTTCTCACTTGGATTGCACATTGTATATGTGATATACTTTCGTGCACTTTTCTGTATCATGTTTGATGATACTTGATCATTTAGTTAAGTGTATAAAATTAATCCATGGTTAATATGATAATTAGGGTTTTGCATTTTCATTTATTTACTTATTTATTTATTTATTTATTTGGAAAACAATAAGATGAGAATGGTGGCTTTCTTTGTCATTTTATTGAAGCTTCATGAAACTTTGACTATGCTAACCATCCTTATCTTCATGCTTAACCCTAACCCATCAAAGTGACCATGGTTAATTCTCTACACTTAACCCTAGTTTAAGTTATGATAAGTATTTGTTTTATATTTATTTTTAAGTATATACTTATCATAATTTTTTCTAGAGCTCATCTTCTTCTTCTTCTTCAAGCTTGCTACTCCAATGGCAACTTGAGCTTTAGTGAGTTAAATCCAAATCCAAAGTGAACCCACCTCCTATTTCTTCACCCTCTACCTCTTGCCAAGTTGTTTTGGGTGTTTACTTCACAAGTTTCACAAGTTTGTGAAGTCGGAGCTTGAGTTTGTGCAACCTCGACGTAGATCGTCTTTGACACAAAGCCGACGAGCTATTCCGCTTGCTTTCCCGATGAAGCCGATGATCGAGTCGAGGATTCATGATGGACAGCGAGGACATGACGTTGCGGAGCCGTGGAGGTGGAAATCCGGATCTACAAAGGTTGTATATCCGTATCATAGTAGTTAACTGTTAACTAGCTTTCTATTTCGCCTAAACATCTAGTTAAAGATCCGTAGTCTAGGGTTTCTCGGCACTAAAAATTTTAATTTGGCATGTTCGATGCCTTGTGAGAACCCACTAGGGTGCCTAGGAACCTTTCACTGGTATCAGAGCCTAGCTAGAGCCTTAGGCGAAGTCCCGACGACGTTTGAAACCCGATCGAACCGAAATCCAAAACCTAAAAATGCTCTCTGGACTTTTTCTAAAAATTCGGATTTTTGTCAATTAAAAATATGTAGAAAATCAAGCAGGGTGTTATATGAATTACTGTGAAATACGAGGACTTGATTCAAATTTTCCACCGCGGAAGCGCGGCACATGCTAGGCATGTGCGGCCCTTCCGCGGCGGTACTGTTCCTTTATGCAATTTTTTCTTCACAGTAACTCATATAATTAAATGCTGTGTTTTCTGGGATATTTTTATTGTGACTTTACAGAAGAGTATTCTGGGGTACTATTGGGAATCTGTATTTCGATCGGATTATCAAATTTCGTCTTTTAGAGTTTTTCCAGATAATTGTAGAATATGTTAAAGAGTTCGACCGGATATAAATACCCAGGTTTTCCCCTGCCGGAATATCCAAGTGTTGGATTATTGTGTGGTTAAAAGACGTTCTGAGTAGTGCAAGTAACGCGATGGTCCCTCTAGAAGACACAAACCTTAACTCGATTATGTGACCGTCTTGAACTGCCCTTTGAACCTTCGGGTTTGGGGCAGTACGGCGTGCCACATGTGAGGCGTTGGCTTGACCCTTCTACGGCTGGACCGTCGGTACTGAGGTATGAAGTGAATGTCTTTGAGCCTATTTCATGTGTTGATCGGTGTCGGGAAAACTTGGGTGTTCGAATGTTCGATCGGAAAGTTTGATATATTCTATTTATCCGGAATTGGATACAATAATTGGAATTCACAAACAGTTATGTGATAACTGAATGAATGTTATAGATCTAGCAGTTTAGTTTCACAAGATATCGAAAAGAGTTTTCGATGATGGGACTAAAATGCGGGGTTTATAACTGTTAGGCATGTGATGTCTAAAGAGGTTGCGGATTCCAATTGTTGTAGTTTTACACTTTCTTTTCTGTGACCGTAAGTGTAGTATGTTCATATCGCCGGTTTCGTTGCTATACGTCAACGATAATTGGGGTATGCATACTTACTTACGTTGATGACATGTGATGTTATGTGTTGCTGGATATGTTATATTGGATCGTCGTGTTTGAATAGCCGGGGGTTTTTATGTGAGATGAGTGTTTTTCATTTTCATTCATGTAAAAACTTGTATGTAATATTCTTTTATTCGGGGCACTTCCAGGATGCGGGAGTTGTCACCCTTTGTATATTATTTACTTTTCTGCACTAGGATAGACCCAAGGAGGGGAGCACAAGTAACCGGGTTCTGGGGTCCAGTGGGAGACCAACTCGAGGAGTCGAGTCCGGGTCTCCTAACCCTAGAATTGGTAGGGTTGCTTGCCGCTCTCGTAGGGGTCTAGGGGTGTGGGATTGGCTATTCATCACGACCGTGGAATCCGTGTTTTATACTGGCTCGTATTAAAAACACGGACGTCCTAGTATATCCAATATTTCATATGGTTATTCTGCTGCGATATCTGTGATGTGATTCTGTGATGGATATAGTATATAGTATATATGATATATTATATAGACGTTACTTATGTTTTACACCCGCGCTAGCCCTGCCCTGCTCTGTCGTTAGTTACCTAACCTAACGGTGCACGAGGGGACATCGAGGCGAATGCGGATGGCATAAGTGTACGTCATATCTATCTGTGATGTTTAGGTATTTAAATGATGGGACTTCATTAATGTGATTAATGAAAGATAAGAAACCTAAGATGTTGTGGAATCAGATTTTAAATAAAACAGGTAGCTACAGTTCTTGCTTTGCATAGCGGTATATGTGATATGCCCTGCACCTTATTCGATGAGGAAAGGACCGAGATCCCTTCACCGGGAGTGACTCCTTTAGCAATAACTGGCAGATGCTACACACTCGGCTTGCTTTTGATTGCTTTTGAGTTTTTGCTTTGCACAGCGATATATATGATATATCCCGCACCTCATTCGACGAGGAAAGGACCGAGATCCCTTCACCGGGAGTGACTCCTTTAGCAAAACTAGAAAAGCCTCAAAATCACTCCATTTCAAAACTTCATTTGATTCTACAACGATATCAAGTTCATTACGCTCATGGTTTTTATGAAAAACCTGCGTAGCCCTCCGTCATTTCAGATAAAGACTATTTAGTATTCGTGCTGCGTTTGTTGACCTCTGTCAAGGCGTAGTGTGCGGTAGCTAACTAGTATTTGTCTGTTTATGCATATGATGCAGATTGGATTAGGGTAGTCGTACGACCTTGTTGACCTCTGTCAAGGGTCGTGCGGGTGGGTTTGATTCAATCAAGAAATGACGGGTTGAACTTGACTAGTGCACTATGATTTGTTGACCTCTGTCAAGGTCATGGTACACTAGGGGCAAAATATTATCGGGAATTTCAAGTGTTGAAATTTGCAATGAGATTGCATACCTTCTATGAGATAGTTGGATCCCGATACCCGCTGCGAGTAAGAGTTACTCCTGGGAGAGTTTTATACATTACAATTAGCCGATCAAGTAGGTGTCTAGAAAGGTGTCAACGGGGTTACGCCTCTGGGAAAACGAGGTTTACAGTAATTAGGTTCGTGCGAAAGCACGGGGGACCTCCCTCAAAGTACCGACACTGGCCTGGCTGAAAGATTGGCGAACTTGTAGTGTGTAATTAATCCCGGCTAGTCTTTCCTTTTAGGGTTTGGAGGAAGATTTGATAAAAAGCAGTGGGAGCCATCCTGATTAGATAAGATAATAACCAATCTGATCTTGCACGAGCATACGCTAAAGTGTTTTCTTCTCTCTCTCTCCAGGTAGCGACCATTTCATGCCTTAATAAAGATAATAAAATGGATGTATTGACCGAACCCGCATGTTATACTGTGCTGGGGAACGTTGGTTCCGTTCTTTCCTATAAGAGTTATAGGAATGAACAGGATATAGGGGAATACCAGGATTCCCATGCCACCCGAATGAAGAAAGTACATATTGATGCATTTTCTTCGGGTATGTTCGTTACTGAGAACTGTTTCTCCATTTGCTCTACGTCCTGGGTATTGGATACCGGGTCAGGATCCCATATATGTAATCAGTTACATGGGCTTAGGAAAGGTAGAGAACTTGGAGAAGGTGATAAAGACATTAGAGTTGGAAATGGTGCAATTGTTGCAGCCAAGACTGTCGGGGAATATCACCTTGTATTACCAACTGGTAATACATTGGTTCTGAACGAATGCTATTACATGCCGAACCTGATATGCAACATTATATCGGTTTCTTTATTAAGTAAAGAGGGATATAATTTTGTATTACAGGACAATGTTATGAACATTTTCCATAACCAAAAGTTGGTTGGATCAGGCACGTTGTGCAATGGCATTTATGTTCTAAACCAATCAACAGTCCTGAGCATAACAAACACACACAAGAGGAAGAGTTCTGAACTCAACGAATCCTTCTTGTGGCATTGTAGACTGGGTCACATCAATGCGACACGACTAGCTAAGTTGCATAAGGATGGATATTTAAATCCGTTTGAATTTTCATCCTATGACACTTGCCAGTCATGTCTCAAAGGCAAGATGACCAAGACTCCGTTTACGGGACACGGAGAAAGAGTTACCGAACTCTTAGGACTGATACATAGTGATGTATGCGGTCCCATGTCTACACATGCCAGGGATGGTTCTTCGTACTTCATTACATTCACTGACGATCTCTCAAGATACGGACATGTGTACTTGATAAGACACAAGTCTGAAGCTTTTGAGAAATTCAGAGAATATAAACAAGAAGTCGAGAAACAAACCGGAAAAAGTATTAAAATCCTTCGATCTGATCGAGGAGGTGAATACTTGAGCAATGAATTCCTGGACTTCCTAAAAGAGAATGGGATTCTCTCTCAGCTTACTCCTCCTTATACACCACAGCACAACGGTGTATCGGAGCGGAGGAATCGCACCCTATTAGATATGGTGCGCTCTATGATGAGTACAGCTGAATTACCTATTTCCTTCTGGGGGTATGCGCTTGAAGCAGCGGCATACCTATTGAATCAAGTTCCAACTAAATCTGTACCTACCACACCATATGAGATATGGAGTGGGAAGAGACCATGTCTTAAACGAGTTAAGATATGGGGTTGTCTGGCCTATGTCAAAAGGCAAAATCCAGATAAACTCGAGGCACGGTCAGTTCTATGCAAGTTTGTGGGATATCCTAAACATTCAAATGGATATCTCTTCTACCACAGTGAACAACAAAAAGTGTTTATTGCTCAACATGCCACCTTTTTAGAAAAGGAATTTCTTGCAAAAGAGATTAGTGGCTCTGAGGTAGAACTGGAAGAAGTTCCAGAAACACAAACTATAACTGAAGATTTAGTGGAACAAGAAGATTCGGTAGTACCCGATAAACCTCAGCCTCTCCGCCGATCTAGTAGGGTTCCTCGCCAACCTGAGAGATACTACGGTTTTCTCATGGACGGTGGGAGCGAGGATTGCATCATGGAGGATGATGACCCAACTAGCTTCGAGCAGGCCATCACGAGTGGGGACTCAGTAAAATGGCTGGATGCTATGCGGTCCGAGATGGATTCCATGTACACCAACAAAGTATGGACTTTGGAAGTTGCTCCTGAAGGGGTAAAACCCATTGGGAGCAAGTGGATCTTCAAGAAGAAACTTGGTGTAGATGGGAAAGTGGAGACTTTCAAAGCTAGACTTGTAGCAAAGGGTTTTCGTCAAAGACCAGGTGTGGACTATGACGAGACCTTTTCTCCAGTGGCTATGCTTAAATCCATCCGAATCATGCTTGCCATTGCTGCTTTTCATGACTACGAAATCTGGCAAATGGATGTTAAGACCGCCTTTCTAAATGGTGATTTAGAAGAGTGCGTGTACATGACTCAGCCAGAGGGCTTCGTAGACAGTGGGAGCAGCGGGAAGGTGTGCAAGCTGCTTAAATCCATTTATGGATTAAAGCAAGCATCGCGGAGTTGGAACATCTGCTTTGACGTCGTAATCAAAGAGTTTGATTTCGTCAAAAATCCAGATGAACCTTGTATCTACAAGAAGGTGGCAGAGAGTAAGGTTGTCTTCCTCGTATTGTACGTGGACGACATACTCTTGATAGGAAATGATATTCCTATGCTGCAATCGGTCAAGCTCTTCTTATCACAAAGATTCTCAATGAAAGATCTTGGTGATGCCTCATGCATATTGGGAATCAGGATCTATAGAGATAGATCCAAACGGATTTTGGGATTGTCCCAATCCAGGTACATTGACACCGTACTAAAGAGGTTTAGTATGGAAGAGTCCAAGCGTGGGAACTTACCCACGATCTCTGGAGTCACTCTCTCCAAAGAGATGTCTCCCAAGACTGATTTGGAAAGAGCTCGCATGCAAGGGATACCCTATGCTTCGGCGGTAGGCTCTATCATGTATGCGATGCTATGTACTAGACCCGATGTAGCATACTCACTAAGTGTAGTGAACAGGTATCAAGCTGATCCTGGAGAGAGTCACTGGACAGCTGTGAAGAGCATTCTCAAGTACTTGCGAAGGACTAGAGATATGTTCTTGGTGTATGGTAACGGAGAACTCCAAGTGGAGTCCTTTACCGATTCGAGCTTCCAGAGTGATAAGGACGACTCTAAGTCGCAGTCGGGTTTTGTCTTTACCCTTTACGGAGGGGCGGTTAGCTGGAAGAGTTCTAAGCAGGAAACCGTGGCAGACTCGACGATGGAGGCTGAATACATCGCTGCCAACGATGCTGCCAAAGAGGCTGTCTGGATCAAGAAGTTCATTACTGAACTTGGAGTGGTTCCATCCATTGAGCATCCAATACCTTTGTATTGCGATAACAATGGAGCGGTGGCTTTGGCCAAGGAACCCAGGTCCCATCAACGGTCCAGGCATATTCTGAGGCGGTATCACCTGATCCGGGAGATAGTTGATCGCCGGGAGATCGAGGTCAGGAGAGTTGACACGAAGAACAACACGGCGGATCCACTCACGAAGGCCATTCCCCAGATACAGTTTGAGAGACTCTTCGGGATGCTCGGTATGAGATACTACAGCAGCTGGCCCTAGTGCAAGTGGGAGATTGTTAGTTGTATGTATGCCCTAGAGGCCAGTATTGTACAGATGATGTATATTATTGGATGCTTGGACATATATAGAGATGACTTTCTTGCTCGACATGATAGTATGCTATCTGGTTGCCATTTATCTTAACATGTACACTAGTCTCTTTATACTGTCTTATAGTTACATGTTGGTAAAGCCCTTAGGATTTGTACTTGACTACCTAGACTATGATGCAGATCATACTAGTGGGAACATGGTAGTCCATAAGTACATCCTTCAAGGTCCCTAGTCGTGGGTATCTCGAGACGGGGCATCGACATACCAGAGTAGACTAGCGTATACGCTTCTCGACCCATGTGATGGGCGATGGATGATCCCATATCCATTGGTGTTTGACATCAGAGATGGTATACGGGTGCTCAGTGGAAACTGGGTACACTGGACGGACTCGCCGAGAACTCCCAGATGGTATTATACCTCACGTCAGATGGCAGTTCTCAGGTGACACTTGTACAGGTTAGTCTGTAGACCCGAGATCGTCATAGAGTCTTGTGTGATTCCCACTGTGCTTTGATCTCCACCTTACCACGTCCATGAGGGCGTGCAAAACGGTGGTCTTTGGGTACAGTCCCGAGTCACATGGAGGCAATGAGCGATAGGAGGGGTTTCGTCTCTCCCGGTATTGGGAGTTGATGTTGCGCTGTGCTCGATTGGCCGTAACAGGTAAGTCCCTGGCCAGGGCTGATCAGAGATTTGCTGGTAAGTGTTACCAGTAGTTTCTCGACCCGTTACGAGCCTCATATCAGCATGACTTATCGGGTTATTGGGGTCTGACGTATACCACCCCTAGACTTGATATGCGACGTATCTGACGAAGAGACTTGACTGTATGGTAAGTGTTACTGGTCGGATTCGCAGGAGTGTGAGCGGGCTAGCTCGTCGATCTTCTGATCGCTCAATACCCGGGTGGCCGTTACGTTTAGCAGACCGCTTGCGGCTTGTGGGTGCTTGATATGATCATCATCTGCTACCGGCGTATTGACGAGTCTTTAGAGTCCTACACAGAGGTTTCCTGGCTCAAGCGAAACGAAATAGGAGCGCATATGAGATATGTGCAGGACCGAGAATAATGCGTGTATGTGATACGGCATTTCATTCTCACGATATATGTTTCGATTGGTTATATTCGATATGACCTAGTTATTGAATCATTGATTCGATAAATCGATGCATTGAATACTAGTTGGTTATGTGCGACATGACCGGATCATTGAATCAAGTGTTGATTTAATGATTTAATGTATAATTATATATTTGATATATTACTTTGCATTAACTAGTATTGGTTCACTTTAAACGGATTTTTCTCACTTGGATTGCACATTGTATATGTGATATACTTTCGTGCACTTTTCTGTATCATGTTTGATGATACTTGATCATTTAGTTAAGTGTATAAAATTAATCCATGGTTAATATGATAATTAGGGTTTTGCATTTTCATTTATTTACTTATTTATTTATTTATTTATTTGGAAAACAATAAGATGAGAATGGTGGCTTTCTTTGTCATTTTATTGAAGCTTCATGAAACTTTGACTATGCTAACCATCCTTATCTTCATGCTTAACCCTAACCCATCAAAGTGACCATGGTTAATTCTCTACACTTAACCCTAGTTTAAGTTATGATAAGTATTTGTTTTATATTTATTTTTAAGTATATACTTATCATAATTTTTTCTAGAGCTCATCTTCTTCTTCTTCTTCAAGCTTGCTACTCCAATGGCAACTTGAGCTTTAGTGAGTTAAATCCAAATCCAAAGTGAACCCACCTCCTATTTCTTCACCCTCTACCTCTTGCCAAGTTGTTTTGGGTGTTTACTTCACAAGTTTCACAAGTTTGTGAAGTCGGAGCTTGAGTTTGTGCAACCTCGACGTAGATCGTCTTTGACACAAAGCCGACGAGCTATTCCGCTTGCTTTCCCGATGAAGCCGATGATCGAGTCGAGGATTCATGATGGACAGCGAGGACATGACGTTGCGGAGCCGTGGAGGTGGAAATCCGGATCTACAAAGGTTGTATATCCGTATCATAGTAGTTAACTGTTAACTAGCTTTCTATTTCGCCTAAACATCTAGTTAAAGATCCGTAGTCTAAAGTTTCTCGGCACTAAAAATTTTAATTTGGCATGTTCGATGCCTTGTGAGAACCCACTAGGGTGCCTAGGAACCTTTCACAAGCATCCAATATAATATACATCATCTGTACAATACTGGCCTCTACGGCATACATACAACTAACAGTTTCCAATCCACATACATCCAGTCCTTAACGCTGACGTACTCATGGGCCATATTAGACTGTATAACATATAAATTGTAGGTTATGCTGACTATATTGAGAAATATTAGAACGGGATAGTTACTGACAAAGGAGAAAATCCGTGTATATGCTTTGTGTGTGCGTTTGTCGTTGAAAGGAATAAATTATCCAACGTATGTTAACCGATAGACGGGACTAAGTGGCGCTTTTAGTTTCATATATGAGTATCGATGAGAATATGAAGGTTTCATATTATCATATAGTGGTTTTAACCTGAACATCTCGAATCGCTCTCTAATTATGCGTTTGTTGTGTATTCTTGTTGTATGTGTGTGTTCCGGCTGTCGAGGGTAAGCTTCTATCCCATTAAGAATGTATAGAGCGAACACCCATCACTTGTGCTTTCAACCGTTTCGAGTAAATTTCGGCAGCACCTCCCCGCTGTTCTCCGAGTACACTGTAATAGAATAGATAATCATTTCAAAGCTGTGAAACAACGTTGAAATGAACATCTAATCGATCTTTGTACATGGAGAACCAGCGGAAAGGTACCGACGAAGTATCTCGAAACGGATGAAAACACAAGTGAATGAAGGCGTTTGCTTTATACATTCTTAACTTGTCCACACGGGACAAATCTATGGGTTACCATACGATTGAATTTTCTCGTCGCGTAGACTATACGACGGTTGTTAGTATCGAGCTATACTGTCCGATATTTAACAACCTTCGTATGGTTCTATGTCACGACGAGCATCGCACGTATGTTAACCGATAGACGGGGACTAAGTGGCGCTTTTAGTTTCATATATGAGTATCGATGAGAATATGAAGGTTTCATATTATCATGTAGTGGTTTTAACCTGAACATCTCGAATCGCTCTCTAATTATGCGCTTGTTGTGTATTCTTGTTGTATGTGTGTGTTCCGGCTGTCGGGGGTAGGCTTCTATCCCATTAAGAATGTATAGAGCGAACACCCATCACTTGTGCTTTCAACCGTTTCGAGTAAATTTTGGCAGCACCTCCCCGCTGTTCTCCGAGTACACTGTAATAGAATAGATAATCATTTCAAAGATGTGAAACAACGTTGAAATGAACATCTAATCGATCTTTGTACACGGAGAACCAGCGGAAAGGTACCGACGAAATATCTCGAAACGGATGAAAACACAAGTGAATGAAGGCGTTTGCTTTATACATTCTTAACTTGTCCACACGGGACAAATCTATGGGTTACCATACGATTGAATTTTCTCGTCGCGTAGACTATACGACGGTTGTTAGTATCGAGCTATACTGTCCGATATTTAACAACCTTCGTATGGTTCTATGTCACGACGAGCATCGCACGTATGTTAACCGATAGACGGGGACTAAGTGGCGCTTTTAGTTTCATATATGAGTATCGATGAGAATATCAAGGTTTCATATTATCATATAGTGGTTTTAACCCGAACATCTCGAATCGCTCTCTAATTATGCGTTTGTTGTGTATTCTTGTTGTATGTGTGTGTTCCGGCTGTCGGGGGTAGGCTTCTATCCCATTAAGAATGTATAAGGCGAACACCCATCACTTGTGCTTTCAACCGTTCGAGTAAATTTCGGCAGCACCTCCCCGCTGTTCTCCGAGTACACTATAATAGAATACATAATCATTTCAATGCTGTGAAACAACGTTGAAATGAACATCTAATCTATCTTTGTACACGGAGAACCAGCGGAAAGGTACTGACGAAATATCTCAAAACAGATGAAAACACAAGTGAATGATGGCGTTTGATTTATACATTCTTAACTTGTCCACACGGGACAAATCTATGGGTTACCATACGATTGAATTTTCTCGTCGCGTAGACTATACGACGGTTATTAGTATCGAGCTATACTGTCTGATATTTAACGACCTTCATATGGTTCTATGTCACGACGAGCATCGCACGTATGTTAACCGATAGACGGGGACTAAGTAGCGCTTTTAGTTTCATATATGAGTATCGATGAGAATATGAAGGTTTCATATTATCATATAGTGGTTTTAACCCGAACATCTCGAATCGCTCTCTAATTATGCGTTTGTTGTGCATTCGTGTTGTATGTGTAACATGATTTTAAACCATTGAGATCAAGATTGATAGAACTGATCATCCTACATTGCAATAGCATTCATCAACCAAAAACTATTATTGCAATGGCATTCATCTATAACAATCAACAATTAAAACTACAAATGTAGGATACTGATATCATAAAGCGTTATACGCAACATATGAATTCACATGACTGAAACATGCATCAAAAAAACATGTTCATCCAAAAGAAAGGCCACTGTCAACAAATATAGACAAATACGTTATAAAAACAGTAACTAATTAACATGTTGATTAGCATCTGGATCAAGAAAATGATAGAAAAAACAATTGACTATGATCTATAATGACAAGTCTATTACCATGACACTCGACTAACAAAGGTGGCTTTTCTTCCTCGGTAGCTTGATAATTGGGATTTCATGGCGAATAAAAATATGCATATGCCGTTTGACCGGGAACTTCAATAGGAAACTCAATAAGGTCGGGTGTACTGAAGTACGCTTTGTATTTCGCTATATCAGGTGATGAAGCCCAAGCTCTAGCTAGCCCAGCCCCACCCCAACCGAACCCTATCGAAGGTAAAGAACGTCCTTACACTTTCATATTTCTATTAATGATGCAAGTCTCCACCAAGTCAAATTCTTGCAATATTATTCTTTTTAGAGTATGTCTAATTTAATAGATAGAATTTTCAAAGTTGGGCAACCAAGAAAGAGTAACAAGGGATTTTACATACATGCCAAAGCTTTGATTATTTATTTATTTATTTTCCATTTCATATTAGTACTTTTATATGTTTGATGATGGCAAGAAATACAAATTATATTAGAACATTGTACATACCTAATTTCCACTTGAAATCGGTTTTTTCTTTTATCAGTACTCGTTGACATATAGTAACAAACAATGTTTGATTAGAATTACCCAAGATTTTCTCGATCAACAAAAATTTTAGTAATCAAACTAGGCTAAAATTGCTGGAAATTCCTCTCAGGTTTGCCAAATTCAGCAAACCCCAACCCCAACCTAACCCTAACCCCAGACCCAGCCCCAGCCCAGCCCCACCCCAACCCTAACCCAGCCCCAGCCCCAGCCCAGCCCCAGCCCCAGCCTAACCCTAACCCCAGCCCCAGCTAAACCCCAACCCCAACCGTAATCCAAACCCTAACCCCAGACCCAGCCCTAGCCCAGCCCCACCCCAACCCCAACCTAACCCTAGCCCGAGCCCCAGCCCAGCCCGAGCCCCAGCCCAGCCCCGCCCCAACCTAACCCTAACCCCAGCCCCAGCTAAACCCCAACCCCAACCCTAAGCCAAACCCTCACCCCAGCCCCAGCCCCAGCCCCAGCCGCTGCCGAACACCAACCCGAACCCTAACCCCAACCCCAACCCCAACCTCGACCGCAACCCCTGCCGAACCCCAACTCCAACCGCAACCCCAGCCCCAGCCATGAACCCTAGCCCTAAATAATCAAAAATTTCTTTAATTTAGTTGAAGATTTACTAACCTGAACGGCGGTGGCGACGACGAGAACGGTGGTGGCGACGACGAGAACGGCGGCGGCGACGAGAACGGCGGTGGCGATGACGAGAACGGCGGTGGCGATGATGAGAACGGCGGGAATGATTTGGGGATTTTGTTTCTTGCGCGATCGAGAGAGGAAGAAAGAGATAACGGGCGTAGGCGATCGATCTGTGCCCTTTATTAAATCGCTATTTAGTTGCCCCTACGGATTTGTCCGTGGGTCCTTGGTTTGCGGCTCTGTAGGGACAAACACCAAATTAAGAATTAATATTTTTATTCTTGAACGTCTTGGCCCGTAGGGGCAACCTTCTAGCTCTACGGATTAATCCGTAGGGCCAACATAAATCTGCCCCTACGGATTTCAATATCCATAGGGGCAACCGCCTATTTTAGTTGTGGCTATGGGGCGTGGCTATCTAGTAAGGTTACCCGGCGAGTATCCGCGTACACTATGTGATTACGATGGACTTTTGATCCATATCAAAATCCCGTGGCAACCGATCACTTGACACTAAATTTCTAGATTTATAAAATTCAAATTAGTTTTCATAAAACTAATTATTGTGGATTCCAAATATTTTATCACATTTCACAAATAGCAAGACGATCTTAAACATTCCGATCGAATAAACTGTAGGGTTCCTAAGCATGACAGCAAGGTTTCGGGTGGTATCGTCCATGCCAAATTAAAATTAGGCCATGCTAAAAGAACCCTAACCTAAGATGTTTAACTAGAGAATCATACGAAAACATAATGTAAACAACTTTACAACTAAGTGAACTAGGAATACAACCTTTGTAGAC
The DNA here is from genome assembly GCA_030015575.1 of Agapanthus africanus. Lineage (NCBI taxonomy): Eukaryota > Viridiplantae > Streptophyta > Magnoliopsida > Asparagales > Amaryllidaceae > Agapanthus > Agapanthus africanus. Next base: position 365,911,991 of record CM057340.1, read on the forward strand.
CGGTCCTTCACTTCAATAGCTCCGTGTAGTAGTCCCTTCGCTCCAAGTAGTGATCTTCCGGACTCTAGCATGGATTCACAAGAAGAAAGGAACGAGATTGCACGAAGTCTTCGAGGCCGAAGATGATCTACGTCGAGGAAACACTAACCCAAGCTGCTTCTTCAATAATGTAGGATTAGTGAAGCTAACACCCTAAACTAAATGGCTAATCTAGTAGAGGATGATGAAGTAGGATATTTGCTCACTTTAGAATTAGTTTTCTCACTCTTTTTCTTCTTCTCTCAAAAACCGAGAGTGCTTTTTTTTTAGCTTGAGGAAGATGAAGAAATAAATGGATGAGAGAGTGAATGGTAACCATGGGTGAGTTTGTATCATATACTAACTCATGTAGAGAAATAACCATGGCTAAGTGATAATGGATAGGTTAATAGATATCTTAACTAAAACAAAATTAGTGGACTAAGTCAATGCATCTACAAGCTTCCACAAGCTTCATGCATGTGACTATTTTCCATCTAATTTGGATTTACTTAAAATAAAGAATCCTCACAATTATAATAATCATGGTGTAAGTCTCATACACCCATGTAGTGTGTATCATCAAGCATGACACTAAAAAATATACATTAATATATATCACATATATACTTATGCACGCAAGTGAGAAAAAGAAACATTTAAGTGAGTTAATATTAGTTAATGTAAACTAGTATATCAAATATACAATTATACACTAAATTATCAAATCAACACTTGATTTAATAATCCATCTATATCACAAATAACCGACCAATATTATATGTATCAACTTATCAAATCAACACTTGATTCGATAACCCGGCTATATCACATATAACCGACCGATACGAATAAATCACGAGAATAGAATACGGTATCACACACTCGTATTATTCTCGGTCCCGCACATATCACATATGTGCTCCTACTACATTTTGCCTAAGCCAGTAAACCTCTGTGTAGGACTCTAAGGACTCGTCAATACGCAGACAGCAGGTGATGATCATATCAAGCACCCACAAGCCATCAGCGGTACTAGCTGGACGTAACGGCTACCAGGGAATTGAGCGATCAGAAGATCAACAAGCAAGCCAGCTCTAGCTCCTGTAAAGCCTGTCAGTAAGACTACCGTACAGTCCGGTCTATCCGCTTGATATGTCGCATATCCAGTCTATGGATGGTAAACGTCGGACACCAATAACCGATAAGTCGTGCCGATGTGAGTCTTATAACGGGTCGAGAAACTACTGATAACACTTATCAGTAAATCTTCGTATTAGCCCTGGCCAAGGACTTACCGTTATGGCCGAGTACAGTGCAACATCAACCCCTATACCGGGAGAGACGAATCCCCTCCTATCGCTCATTGCCTCCATGTGATTCGGGACTGTACCCAAAAGCCACCATTTTGCACGTTCTCTTGAATGTGGTAAGGTGGAAATCAAAGCCCAGTGGGAATCACACAAGACTCTATGACGATCTCGGTCTATAGACTAATCTGTACCAGTGTCACAAGAGAACTGCTATCTGATGATAGGTATAATACCAACTAGGAGTTCTCGGCGAGTCCGTTCAGTGTACCTACTCTCTACTGAGCACCCGTATACCATCTTTGATATCAAACACCAATGGATGTAGGATCATCCATCGCCCATCATATGTGTTAAGAAGCGTATACGCTAGTCTACTGTGGAGTATCGATGCCCTGTCTCGATACACCCTCGACTAGGATCAATTATAGGATGTACTTGTGGACTACCCTGGCCCCACTAGTATGATCTCCATCATAGTCCTAGTAGTCAAGTACACATCCTAAGGGCCTTATCCATATGTGAGAGCAAGACAGTATCAAAATACAAGTCTACATGTTAAGGCAAAGAGCAACCAGATAGCATACTATTATGTCGAGCAAGAAAGTCCTCTCTATATATATCCAAGCATCCACTATAATATACATCTCATGTACAATAATGGCCTCTAGGGCATATACATAACTAACAATCTCCCATTTGCACTAAGGCCAATTGTTGTAGTATCTCATACCCAACATCCCGAAGAGTCTCTCAAATTGTATCTGGAGTATGGCCTTCGTGAGTGGATCCGCCGTGTTGTTCTTCGTGTCAACTCTCCTGACCTCGATCTCCCAGCGATCAACTATCTCCCGGATCAGGTGATACCCCCTCAGAATATGCCTGGATCGCTGATGGGACCTGGGTTCCTTGGCCAATGCCACTGCTCCATTGTTATCGCAATACAAAGGTATTGGACGCTCAATGGTCGGAACCACTCCAAGTTCAGTTATGAACTTCTTCATCCAGACAGCCTCTTTGGAAGCATCGTTGGCAGCGATGTATTCAGCCTCCATCGTCGAGTCTGCCACAGTTTCTTTTTTGGAACTCTTCCAACAAACCGCCCTTCCATTGAGGGTAAAGACAAATCCCGAGACCGACTTAGAGTCGTCCTTATCACTTTGGAAGCTCGAATCGGTAAAGGACCCCACTTGGAGTTCTCCGTTACCATACACCAAGAACATCTCTTTAGTCCTTCTCAAATACTTGAGAATGTTCTTCACAGCTATCCAGCGACACTCTCCTGGATCTGCTTGATACCTACTCACTACACTTAGTGAGTATGCTACATCGGGTCTGGTACACAACATCGCGTATATGATAGAGCCTACTGCCAAAACATAGGGTATCTCTTGCATGCGAGCTCTCCCTAAATCAGTCTTGGGAGACATCTCTTTGGAGAGAGTGAGTCCTGAGATCGTGGGTAAAGACCCACGCTTGGTTTCTTCCAAAATAAACCTCTTTAGTATGGTGTCAATGTACCTGGATTGGGACAATCCCAGTATCCGTTTGTAACGTTTCCAAAATAATAAAATATGATTTTTGGGAAATTTTATAATTTAATATTATTTTAATGAATATTTTAATATTCTGGTATAATTAAATACAAATAAATGGGGAAAAATTATGGAAAATTCTAAAATAAGGTATTTTATGGAATTATGCCATTTTAAAGTTTTTAAAATTAGTTATATGCTAATTTAGTGCTAATCGCGATTAAGAATCGCTAATTGGATTTTTAGCATTTTTGTGCAAAAATGTGCACATATCATTTTCTATACTTGTGTTGCTTGTGCTTTTCTACCATGGCTTTTCTTTTGGGTCTACTATTCAAGTGAGAAGATTTTAGTGAAGAAAAGAAAAGAAAAAGTAGTATGATGAGAGAGAGAAAGGGACCAAGTCAACCTTCACCTCTTTTGACCCATGCCCCTCCCATCATTTCCCTTCTCATTTTCTCTCCCTCCCCTTGTTGGAGCTGCTGCTGCTCTCTCTCCCTCTCTCACCCTCTTCACTAAAACCCTAGATTCACCATGAAAATAAAGCCAAAACCCCATTCCCACTTCACAAAACTTACTCCCAAGCTCACTAGCTACACATTGAACCTAGCAAGATTGGATTTGGAGGAGTTTGAGCAACTCAAGAATTTTCTTGAGTTGCCAAAGGAGGTAATTTCTGTACCTATTAGAGTTGTATTTCATTTCCTTGTGCATCTATTCTAGTTTCATATCGATATTGTGTTGTTTGTGGACTTTAGAGAATTCAAGTTAGGGTTTAGGGTAAAACTGAAATCAAAGATGGAATTGAGGATTGTGGTGACCTGAGAACCCCTTGTGTGATGCTAATTTGGACCCGAACCTGAACTTGAAACCAGAATACGGAATTACGGAATCAATATCGGGGAAAACTGTAAATATGGAAGTGTTTTGTGGAATCTGCTATTACCCCGAGACCCCAAAATTAAAACTGAGTTGACAGTGAGATGTGCAGGCACCAATGAACCACCACACCAAACCCTAGCCCCCAACTCCAAGGTGAGGCCGCCAATTATTCCCTTCTGGACGCAAATTACGGCCAGAGCAGGAGGGAATTGCCTCGATTTTTGTGCATGGCCCCATTTCCTATATTCTTGACCCTGGGTATGTCTAGTTTTGACTGATTCCATCTAGGGTGAAATCTGGGTTGATTTTCCTATGTTGGTGCATGGTTTACGAGTTGATTTAGCATGGATTTTGGTATTTGGTGATTCATTCCTGTCGGGTGGCGTTTGGACGTCAACGACAAGTGGATATTGAACGTGTTTACATACGAGTCGATAGGTTTTTACCTATGCGGGTAGCGTGTGCTATTTTGGTTTCCGATGTGGTTTTCATGTGCTTTAGCGTTGTGATATACTTGTATGTACCCTACGAGATGTTGAGGCAAAGAAGATGAAGATGGGGACATCGGCACCGACACATGAGAAGCAAGGTGAGTAGATTATATCTACGGGTAGAAGTCGGGTGGATGGCGTATAGCACCCCCGCAGTCCGTGGTGATGTATACGAATACGTATACACACATATATTTATTATGTGTTGTTTAGGATTATTGATGGTAATAATGGATTATTGGTGATAAGGATGTATTGGTTGAGTATAGTGCGACACCCTAGAGTAGTGGTTGCACCCACACTCACACATACACATATACTTGCATACATCCTTTCATATATCTGTGCGCATATGATGGTGTGTATATCTACACATGGGTATAGGACTATGTGTTTATATACGGGTTTTGAGGATGATACGTGGGATTGAGATGAGTCGATGAGATTCGATTGAGGCCGTGATATTTGGCGACATGACAGAGTTCGTATTGGAGATGTGATATGATGGTAGTGATGCCTGTCATGTGATGAGATATTGTGATATCGACTCAGATTTAGGTGGTTTCCATACCCCTCTCTATCGACTTGATTGTCGGGTTTGTAGTTCGCATAGTAGGCGTTAGGCTAGACCCGAGTCATACCTATTTCAAAACTAACGAATCGGGGATATTTTAAAGATAGGCAAAAAAGGTTTATACGGATATTTTCAAAAGGCGCATCTTTTCTTAAAACACCGTAGCCCTTATTTTACCAAAAGCCCTGATTCGTCTTATTTCAAAAGGCAAGGTTGCATGATATATCTATTGAGGCAGGTTCTCTACTGTTGCGTTGATTACTCGATTCCGCACATTCATGCTGTTTGCATTACATCGGTTATATTGTTGATATATTTCAGTCATGCTGCTAGGACACCAGCACAATTATCGATGATGCGTATGTTCCACGTACACTTGTTTGCCGGCTCACACACTTCATCATCGATAATTGCCATATCACTACACTGTAGTACTGTTGCATTCAGGATATGACCCTTGCACGACATATTGATATGCTTACCTTTCCGCTATATGTCGCATACATGCTGTTTTCTGATTATACGCATTGAGATATGCTGTTTCCATGATATTTCTGGTTTTGGGAACCGTGGGTGTTTCAAGAGGATATGTAATTGTTTAAAAAACCCGGTTACCCGTGATATGATATTTTAGTGCGTCCACCGTGTATTTTCTCGGTGCTGAGAGCGACATGTGAATCCCGATTCGAGGAGGCGGATGAGGCCGATTGCGGGTACATGGTGAACCCGGTATGGTTCCCCGGGGCAAGAAATGTTTTTCGTGGAGTAGACGATGAGCCTGGCAGGGTGGCGAGTACCTACCGGTGATTTTGTTGGACCTGGCGGTTATCCGGAGGATACCGCCCGGAGTCGATAGATGGATATGGCGTACTGCCGGGGCCGAGGGCCGATACCGCAGACAGAGCCTGTGGGCCGATCCGGACTGACGGAGCCCGATATATGAGGATTTACGTGCCGATGCTGGGCACAGTTTTCATGATGTTTTCGAGTGCCGATGTTGGGCACTCCGGTTCCATGATTTTGACGTGTCGCGAGGGACACAGGTGATTTATATCCTCATATTTCCATGCATATGCTGATGATATTTACATGCATGATGGTTTTGTCATTGGGTGACGAGTGGACGGGATCCACGTACATGCAGATTGATTTCATTGATTGTACCTCACATTTATGATATGCTATTACCTGAGGCACTGGCACGAGCATTTGGCATTTCACTCATGTATAGGGATTACATCGCCAGTTTAGCATGTTTCAGACTTATTCATATTGAGGTTTATATGTATATCTGATCGTATTGACCTAGGTTGGGTCATGCATTCGATCTCTGCTTGTAGATATTTTCTATTCACGAGTTGGCAACTCACCCCCGTTGTGCCACAGTCCTTGCAGGTTTTTGCCGTACAGATTCCATAGCGGCATTTCTGGCATACTGCTTCCTTATGGGTGACTTGCGTTGGTAGGTGGGTTCTTTGTATCAGAACTGCCATTGCTCCTGTATTATTCATTGTATCTAGTAATTCCATCAACCAAAACTTGTATATTGTTTCAGACTTAGAAAACAGTGTTGTATTATTTCGACCTTAGAGTCGCGCTTGTAGTATTACGGTTTTCTGGCTGTTTTGAGTTTCTTTTTGGGTTTTGATCCTCGCCCTTTGGCGTTGTATATTATTATTGCTTGCGTGGTTGTGACCGTCGATTGCCGAAGAGCTAGCTCCCGCTTGGGGATGCCTTTTATCATTTCTTATATTATTCTTGTTGTACCCCGTTCGGGGCCAGTTTTTACAAAGGAAACTCTGCCGTAATTTTCAGGAAAGGTTACACATTTTAAAAATACACATTCGGCTTAGTTATTTAAAAACTTTGATTTTCGAAACATGATTTCTTTACCTTTCAAAACCAGTTTTCCTTATTTACTCTTTAAATGGTTTTAGATTGCTGGGCTTTTGGCTTACTTGGATCAGATGGGGTCCTATAGACTTCATATGGTTCAAGGGCCAGTCACGTGCTCTTTCGGGTTGTGACAAAGTTGGTATCAGAGCGCTAGGTTGATCTTGGTTCGAGTCTGAGTTTGACTATGTGGAGCCTAGGGCGTTATTTATATACGGAACTTAGGCTTGACCTTACGGAACTTAGACTTAGTCGAGGGGGTATTAGACCCGAACTTTCATCGTGTAGGATGACCCTTGGTTGATGGAATAGGTGACTAAAGTAGAGTGACGTACCGTGGGTATGTTCCGCGGCATACTTACGACACGCCACTCAGCTTAAGAAACCTTAGGTTGTACATTTCCTTGCACCGTATTATATTCCTTCCTATGATCTACCTTCATCGATACTGGTTATGGTTTTGCTGCCGCGATTGCACGGGCAGAGTGAGCTACGGCTCGAGTTGTGTCAGCATGAGCTCGTCGGGGACGAGGGCTGACCGGGGCGTGATTCCAGAGACATACGGTTGCATTGAGGCTTCGTATTTTGTGTTTCCACACTATGAGCGTTTGACAGATCGCTGTTGCGAGATTTTTCGGATGTACCGGTCGGTACCAGAGGATTGAGCCACTGATAGAGGCCAGCCAGGATGTGATGACCGTTGGTATATCGCTTATTCATGATGGTTGAGGCGCTGCTTAGCGTACCGACGAATGAGCCAGTTGTTGCTGCGAATGATGAGATATCGCCCAGATGATTGGAGCTACTGCAGCATGAGCATATTCTTAGAGATATGATAGTGAGTCGCTAGTCACCGAGGATTAATGACTAGGAAATGTGGTTCGTTCGCTTACCCCGATGCGAGGCCATCAGTGCAGGGTTCCTAGGCACCCTAATGAGGTCTCACAAGGCATCGAACATGCCAATTTCAAAATTTACGGTGCCGAGAAACCCTAAACTACGGATCGTTGGCTAGAATTCTAGGCGAAAAAGCTAACTAGTTAACACTTAACTATAAGGAAACGGAAATACAACCTTTGTAGATCCGGTGCTCCACCTCCATAGCTCCGCAACGAAGTCCCCTCGCTGTCCTAGTGAATTCCCGGGCTCTAGCATCAGCTTCGTCGGAGAATAGGCGAGCTAGGTGGTCGATGTCCATGCCGAAGATGATCTACGTCGAAGCATCGCAAGATCAAGCTCTCACTTCACCAAGTCATGAAACTTGTGAAGAAAACACACTCTACTACTTGGCAAGAGGTAGAGGATGAAGAAATAGGAAGTGGGTAGACTTTAGAATTGGATTTCTCACCCATTTCATCAATCCACCATTGATGAAGCAATCTTTTCATCCTTGAAGAAGATGAAGAAGAAGAAGCTAATTGTTATGATAAGTTAATTGTTATAATTGAAAAAGAATTATCCTTATCATAACATTAACCATGGTTTGATGTAGAGAGTTAACTATAGTTCAATGAATGGTTAAGGTTAATGAGATGAAGACAAAAGGGTTTCTTTGGTCAAAGCTTCATGAAGCTTCAACAAGCTTCATGAAAGAATGAAACCCTTTTGTTTTTCTTTCCTCATTTCATTTCTTTTAATCCAAATTAAAAAATAAATGAATGAATAAAAGAAAACCTTAACCATTTACTTAACTAAGGTTTAACTCTTTACACAAACCCTAGCATTATTGCATCATCAAACATGATACATCCAAGTGCACAAAAATATATCACATATACAATGTGCACATGCGAGTGAGAAAATCCATCTTAAGTGAACCGATACTAGTTAATGCAAAGTAATATATCAAATATATAATTATGCATTAAATCATTAAATCAACACTTGATTTAATGATCCGGTCATATCGCATATAACCGACTAATATCAACAGCAACAACTTATCGAATCAACACTTAATCCGATATGCCGTCTATATCGCATATAACCGATCAATGTCACATATCGCGAGAATCGAATACAGTATCACATACTGATATCATTCTCGGTCCCGCACATATCTCATATGCGCTCCTATTTCGTTTCGCTTGAGCCAGGAAACCTCTGTGTAGGACTCTAAAGACTCGTCAATACGCCGGCAGCAGGCGATGATCCTATCAAACACCCACAAGCCGCAAGCGGTCTGCAAAACGTAACGGCCACCCGGGTATTGAGCGATCTGAAGATCGACGAGCAAGCCCGCTCACACTCCAGTGAATCCAACCAGTAACACTACCGTACAGTCCGGTCTGATCGTCTGATATGTCGCATATCTTGCCCAGGGGTGGTAAACGTCAGACCCCAATAGCTCGATAAGTCGTGTCGATATGAGGTCTATAACTATTCGAGAAACTACTGGTAACACTTACCAGTAAATCTCAGCAACCCTGGCCAGGGATTTCCTGTTATAGCCAATCGAACACAGCGCAACATCAACCCCCTATACCGGGAGAGACGAATCCCCTCCTATCGCTCATTGCCTCCATGTGACTCGGGACTGTACCCAAAAACCACCGTTTTGCATGCCCTCTTGGACGTGGTAAGATGGAAATCAAAGCACAGTGGGAACCACACAAGACTCTATGACGATCTCGGGTCAACAGACTACTCTGTACCAGTGTCACCAGAGAACTGCCTTCTGACGTGAGGTATAATACCATCTGGGAGTTCTCGGCGAGTCCGTCCAGTGTACCCAGTCTCTACTGAGCACCCGTATATCATCTCTGATGTCAAACACCAATGGATATGGGATCATCCATCGCCCATCTGTATGGGTCGAGAAGGTATACGCTAGTCTACTCTGGTATATCGATGCCCCATCTCGATACACCCACGACTAGGGACTTTCAAGAATGTACTTATGGACTACCATGTCCCCACTAGTATGATCCGCATCATAGTCCAGGTAGTCAAGCACACATCCTAAGGGCTTTACCAACATGTAACAGAGAGACAATCAGTGTACACGTTAAGGTAAAGAGCAACCAGATAGCATACTATCATGTCGAGCAAGAAAGTCCTCCCTATATATGTCCCAGCATCCACTACAATATACATCCAATGTACAGTAATGGCCTCTAGGGCATACATATAACTAACAATCTCCCACTTGCACTAGGGCCATCTGTAGCAGTGGTTGTAGTATCTCATACTCAACCATCCCATAAAAGTCACTCTCTGGGAACAGGCCTTTGTGAGTGGATCCGCTGTGTTGTCCTCTGAGTCTACTCTCCAAACCTCGATCACCTTGGAGATCAACTATCTCCATGATCAGGTGATACTGCCTTAGAATATGTCTGGATCACTGATGGGACGGACGTTCCATGGCATAAGCCACAACTCCATTGTCACACAATGGGAGGAACTAAGTTCATCTCATGAACCAATATACACCCAGACAGCCACTTTGGTAGCATCTTAAGTAGCGATATATCCTGCCTTTATCGTCTAGTATGTCACGGTATCTAGCTTGGAACTCTTCCAACATACCGTCCCTTTACTGAGGGTATAGACAATGCCTGTGACTGACACTCAGTCGTCATTATCACTCTGGAACCTTTCCAGTGATTCTCCCCAGGATCGATTGATACCATCTCACAACAACTAGTGAGTATCCTAACATCCAATTAAATCTATCTCATAGATCTAAAACTCAGGATTTATGAGGTATCATTTTGATCCTACACGGAGAATCATTGTGATAAACGGAGATTGATCGAGCGTAGCATAAGAAACTCTTTTCTTATCTAGAGTATGTCATCCACGTACTCTACGAGGATCACCACCATACTCCCTACTACCTTTTTGTTTATACAAGGTTCATCTACCATTTTGATGATGTCAAACTCTTTGACTAATCCATCAAAACAGATGTTCCAACTCCGCGATGCCTGTTTTAATCCTATAAAGCATCTTGTACACGTTTCCGCTGCTCCCACTGTCTACGAAGCATTCTGGCTGTGTACTTATAGACGCACTCTTCTAAAACATCATTTAGAAAAGCAGTCATGACACCCAACCACCAGATATCGTAGTCATGGTATGTAGCCGTGACAAGTAGGATCTGGATGGACTTAAGCATAGCTACTTGAAAAGGTTTCATCATTATCCACACCTGGTCGATGACGAAAACCTTTAACAAGTCTAGCTTTGAAAGTCTCAACTTTTCCATCTACACCAAGTAATCTTCTCAAGATATACTTGCTCCTGATGGGGATTTAACCCTTCAGATATAGCAACCAAAGTCCATACTTTGTTGGTGCATAAGGATTCCATCTCAAATCACTAAGCATCCAGCCATTCTTACAGAGTCCTACTCCTGATGGCCAGCTCGAAACTAGTTGGGTCATCATCTCATGATGCATTCCTCGCTCCCACTGTCATAGAGAAACAGAAGTATCTCTCAGGTGGGTGAGGAACCCTACTAGATCGGCGGAGAGGCTGAGGTTCGTTGGAATCTACTGAATCCTTTGGTTCTACCAAATCATCTGCTGTTGTTTGTATAGCTGGAACCTTTCCAGTTGTACATAACAGATCTTGCCTCGAGCTTGTCCGGATTTTGCTTTTCAGACATAGGCTGGACAACCCCAAATCTCAACTAACTTGAGAGATGGGCTCTTCCCATATCATATCAAATATGAAGTGGTAGGCAACTGATTTGATTCGAACCTTATTCAATAGGTATGCAGCTTCTCAAGCGCATAACTCCCAAAAAGGAAAAAGGTAACTCAGTAGTACTCATCATAGAGCACACCTTACCATATAGGGTGTGATTGCTCCGCCCCGATATACCATCGTGCAATGGTGTATAAGGAGGAGTAATGCTGAGAGAGAATCTCATTCTCCTTTAGAATAGTCCAGGATTTCCGTGCTCAAGTATTCTCCTCCCTGATCTCATCATAGGACATAATACTTATACCCGTATTTTGGTTCTCTACTTCTAACTTATATTCCGTGAATATCTCAAAAGGTTCGGACTTGTGTTTCAACAAGAACACAGATCTGAATCTCGAGAGATTATCAGAGAATGTAATGATGTACAAAGAACCGGTCTTGGCATGTGTAGACAGAGGACCTACATACATCAACATGTATCATCCCAAGAGTTCAGTAACTCTTTCTCTGTTTCCAGTAAACGGAGCTATGGTCATCTTATCTTTGTGACATGACTGGCGAGTTTCACAAGATGTAAATTCAAACTGATTTAAATATGCATCTATATGTAACTCTAGCTAGTCGGGTCACATTGATCTGACCTAGTCTACAATGCCTTAAGAAGGAATCGTTCAATTCTGAACTCTTCCTCTTGTGTGTGTTCGATATACTAAGAACTGCAGTTTGATTTAGAACATTAATGCTTTTAGATAACGTGCCTGATCCGATCAACTTTTGATATAAGAAATGTTCAAAACATTATCCAACAATACAAAATTTTATCATTTCTTTGCTGATAAACAGACTGATATGATTTTGTATATCAGGTTCGGTATCTAATAACATTCGTTCAGAATCAATGTATTGGTAATACAGGGTGATAGTGACCAACAGACTTGGCTGCAACACTTGCCCCGTTTTCTGCCTCATGAAACTTATCACCCGTTCTCAGTCCTCTACCTTTCTGTAGCCCTATGTAACAGATTACATATCTGGGATCCTGATCTGGTATCACATACCCAGGACGTAAAGGATACAGAGAAACAGTTCTTTATAATGAACATACCCGAAGATGATGCATCATCATGCATTCTCTTCGTTTGGGCGGCACGGGAAATCTGGTATTCCCCAATTTCCTGCTCGGTCTTATAACAATTATAAGGTAGAGCGGGACCAACTTTCCCCAGCTCAGTATAACAAGCGGGTTCGGTCAATATTCCGTTTTATTATCTTGATTAAGGTGTGATATGGTCGCTACCAGGAGAGAGAGAGAAGAAAACACTCAGCGAGCGCTCTTGCAAGATCAGATTGGTTATTATTTTATCTAATCAGGATGGCTCCCACTGCTTTTTATCAAATCTTCCTTCAAACCCTAAAAGGAAAGACTAGCCGGGATTAATTACACACTACAAGTTCGCCAATCTTTCAGCCAGGCCAGTGTCGGTACTTTGAGGGAGGTCCCCCGTGCTTTCGCACGAACCTAATTAATGTAAACCTCGTTTTCCAGAGGCGTAACCCCGTTGACACCTTTCTAGACACCTACTTGATCGGCTAATTGTAATGTATAAAACTCTCCCAGGAGTAACACTTACTCGCAGCGGGTATCGGGATCCAACTATCCCATAGAAGGTATGCAATCTCATTGCAAATTTCAACACTTGAAATTCTCGATAATTTTGCCCCTAGCATCCTATGACCTTGACGCAGGCCAACAAACCATAGTGCGCTAGTCAAGTTCAACCCGTCATTTCCTGATTGAATTAAACCCACCCGCACGACCCTTGACGCAGGCCAACAAAGTCGCACGACTACCCTAATCCAATCTGCATCATATGCATAAGCAGATAAATACTAGTTAGCTACCGCACACTACGCCTTGACGCAGGCCAACAAACGTAGTACGAATACTAACTAGCACTTATCTGAAATGACGGAGGGCTACGACAGGTTTTTCTGAAAACCTATTGCGTAATGAACTTGATATCGTTGTAGAATCAAATGATTTTGAAAAATGGAGTGTTTTTGAAGCTTTTCTAGTTTTGCTAAAGGAGTCACTCCCGGTGAAGGGATCGTCGGTCCTTTCCTCGTCGAATGAGGTGCGGGATATATCATATATATCACTGTGCAAAGCAAAAAACACTTAAAAGCAATCAAAAGACAAACCGAGTGTGTAGCATCTGCCAGTTATTGCTAAAGGAGTCACTCCCGGTGAAGGGATCTCGGTCCTTTCCTCATCGAATGAGGTGCAGGATATATCACATATACCGCTATGCAAAGCAAGAACTGTAGCTACCTGTTTTATTTTGAAATTCGATTTTACAACATCTTTGGTTTCTTTTATTTCATTAATCATATTAATGAAATCCCATCATTTAAATACCTAAACATCACAGATAAATACGACGTACACTTATGCCATCCGCATTCGCCTCGATGTCCCCTCGTGCACCGTTAGGTTAGGTAACTAACGGCAGAGCAGGGCAGGGCTAGCGCGGGTGTAAAACATAAGTAACGTCTATATAATATATCATATATACTATATACTGTATCTATCACAGAATATCACATGATCACATCACAGATATCGCAGCAGAAGAAACATATGAAATATTGGATATACTAGGACGTCCGTGTTTTCAATACGAGCCAGTATAAAACACGGATTCCACGGTCGTGATGAATAGCCAAACCCACACCCCTAGACCCCTACGAGAGCGGCAAGCAACCCTGCCAATTCTAGAGTTAGGAGACCCGGACTCGACTCCTCGAGTTGGTCTCCCACTGGACCCTAGAACCCGGTTACTTGTGCTTCCCTCCTTGGGTCTATCCTAGTGCGGAAAAGTAAATAATATACAAACGGTGACATCATCCGCAACCTGGAAGTGCCCCAATAAAAGAATATTACATACAAGTTTTTACATGAATGAAAATGAAAAACACTCATCTCACATAAAAACCTCCGGCTATTCAAACACGACGATCCAATATAACATATCCAGCAACACATAACATCACATGTCATCAACGTAAGTAAACATGCGTATCCCAATTGTCGTTGGCATATAGCAACGAAACCGGCGATATCACATATTACACTTACGGTCACAGAAAAGAAAGTGTAAAACTACAACAGTTGGAATCCGCAACCACCTCAGACATCGCATGCCTGACCAAATGAATTACTTAGACATCGCATGCCTAACAATTATAAACCCCGCATTTTAGTCTCATTATCGAAAACACTTTTCAATATCAAGTCGGGCAATTCAACAAGATTCCCGACATCCTGATCGAATACTCGTCGTAAACTTTAGTAGGCGGCCGCACCCCCGATGCTGTCGACGAAGTGCACTAAGGCGGAATGCCGCTTCCGCGAGCACCCGAACGGATGCTTTCGGCGACGGGGTTCTCCTACAGTCACTTGGTCGGGGCTATGGAGTGAGGCTGTCTATTAAGTTTACCCGGCGAGTATCCGCGTACGCTACGTGATTGCGACGGACTTTTGATCACATCAAAATTCCGTGGCAACCGATCATGTGAGACTAAACTGCTACGTTTATAACATTCATTTAGTTATCTCATAACTTATTGTGAATTCCAATTATTGTATCACATTCCAGATAAACAGAAAATGTTAAACTTTTCGATCGAACAGTCAAACACCCAAGTTTTCCCGATACAGCTCAACACATGAAATAAGTCTAATAACATTCCGTTCGTGCCTCGGTACCAACTGTCCAGCCGTAGAAGGGTCAAGCCAACGCCTCACCTGTGGCACGCCGTACTGCCCTAAACCCGAAGGTTCAAAGGGCAGTTCAAGACGGTCACATAATCGAGTTAAGGTTTTTTGTCTTCTAGAGGGTCCATCGCGTTACTTGCACTACTTAGAACGTTGTTAAACTACGGAAAAATCCAACACATGGAAATTTCCCGACAGGGGAAAAATTGGGTATTTATATCCGGTCGAACTTTTTAACATATTCTAAAATTTATCCGGAAAGCCACATAGACAAAATTTGATACTCCGATCGAAACACCGAATCCCCAAAACAACCCCTGAAAATTCAACTCTTGAATAAATATTAAAAATTCCCAGGAAAACCAGCACAGAAATCTGAGAATTACTGTGTAAAACAAAATACACAAAACGACAAAACGGCCGCGGAACAGCCGCACGAGCCATGCTCGTGCCGCGGATCCGTGGCTCATTGATGGAATTAGTCCATCGAAATTCACAGTAACTCTTAGATTATCCTGCTTGTTTCTCTGCATATTTTTAATGTGGAAGAATCCCCGATTTTAGAAAAAGTACATAGAGCAATTTTCGGGTTAGTTTTTCGGTTCGATCGGATTTCAAATTGCGTCTAGACTTCGCCTAAGGCTCTAGCTAGGCTCTGATACCACTGTAGGGTTCCTAGGCACCCTAATGAGGTCTCACAAGGCATCGAACATGCCAATTTCAAAATTTACGGTGCCGAGAAACCCTAAACTACGGATCGTTGGCTAGAATTCTAGGCGAAAAAGCTAACTAGTTAACACTTAACTATAAGAAAACGGAAATACAACCTTTGTAGATCCGGTGCTCCACCTCCATAGCTCCGCAACGAAGTCCCCTCGCTGTCCTAGTGAATTCCCGGGCTCTAGCGTCGGCTTCGTCGGAGAATAGGCGAGCTAGGTCGTCGATGTCCATGCCGAAGATGATCTACGTCGAAGCATCGCAAGATCAAGCTCTCACTTCACCAAGTCATGAAACATGTGAAGAAAACACACTCTACTACTTGGCAAGAGGTAGAGGATGAAGAAATAGGAAGTGGGTAGACTTTAGAATTGGATTTCTCACCCATTTCATCAATCCACCATTGATGAAGCAAGCTTTTCTTCCTTGAAGAAGATGAAGAAGAAGAAGCTAATTGTTATGATAAGTTAATTGTTATAATTGAAAAAGAATTATCCTTATCATAACATTAACCATGGTTTGATGTAGAGAGTTAACTATAGTTCAATGAATGGTTAAGGTTAATGAGATGAAGACAAAAGGGTTTCTTTGGTCAAAGCTTCATGAAGCTTCAACAAGCTTCATGAAAGAATGAAACCCTTTTGTTTTTCTTTCCTCATTTCATTTCTTTTAATCCAAATTAAAAAATAAATGAATGAATAAAAGAAAACCTTAACCATTTACTTAACTAAGGTTTAACTCTTTACACAAACCCTAGCATTATTGCATCATAAAACATGATACATCCAAGTGCACAAAAATATATCACATATACAATGTGCACATGCGAGTGAGAAAATCCATCTTAAGTGAACCGATACTAGTTAATGCAAAGTAATATATCAAATATATAATTATGCATTAAATCATTAAATCAACACTTGATTTAATGATCCGGTCATATCGCATATAACCGACTAATATCAACAGCAACTACTTATCGAATCAACACTTGATCCGATATGCCAGCTATATCGCATATAACCGATCAATGTCACATATCGCGAGAATCGAATACAGTATCACATACTGATATCATTCTCGGTCCCGCACATATCTCATATGCGCTCCTATTTCGTTTCGCTTGAGCCAGGAAACCTCTGTGTAGGACTCTAAAGACTCGTCAATACGCCGGCAGCAGGCGATGATCATATCAAACACCCACAAGTCGCAAGCGGTCTGCTAAACGTAACGGCCATCCGGGTATTGAGCGATCTGAAGATCGACGAGCAAGCCCGCTCACACTCAAGTGAATCCAACCAGTAACACTACCGTACAGTCCGGTCTGATCGTCTGATATGTCGCATATCTTGCCCAGGGGTGGTAAACGTCAGACCCCAATAGCTCGATAAGTCGTGTCTATATGAGGTCTATAAATATTCGAGAAACTACTGGTAACACTTACCAGTAAATCTCAGCAACCCTGGCCAGGGATTTCCTGTTATAGCCAATCGAACACAGCGCAACATCAACCCCCTATACCGGAAGAGATGAATCCCCTCCTATCGCTCATTGCCTTCATGTGACTCGGGACTGTACCTAAAAACCACCGTTTTGCACGCCCTCTTGGACGTGGTAAGATGGAAATCAAAGCACAGTGGGAACCACACAAGACTCTATGACGATCTCGGGTCAACAGACTACTCTGTACCAGTGTCACCAGAGAACTGCCATCTGACGTGAGGTATAATACCATCTGGGAGTTCTCGGCGAGTCCGTCCAGTGTACCCAGTCTCTACTGAGCACCCGTATATCATCTCTGATGTCAAACACCAATGGATATGGGATCATCCATCGCCCATCTGTATGGGTCGAGAAGGTATACGCTAGTCTACTCTGGTATATCGATGCCCCATCTCGATACACCCACGACTAGGGACTTTCAAGGATGTACTTATGGACTACCATGTCCCCACTAGTATGATCCGCATCACAGTCCAGGTAGTCAAGCACACATCCTAAGGGCTTTACCAACATGGAACAGAGAGACAATCAGTGTACACGTTAAGGTAAAGAGCAACCAGATAGCATACTATCATGTCGAGCAAGAAAGTCCTCCCTATATATGTCCCAGCATCCACTACAATATACATCCAATGTACAGTAATGGCCTCTAGGGCATACATATAACTAACAATCAGATAGATTGATTCCAGCTAGAGGCGACTTCACGCAGATTCGTTGAGAGTCGATTGAGACGATCGAATGTCAGGAACCCATTTTCCAAGTTTAAAGTATTCGGAAAGACATGCAAGCGATTCTATGGACCCTCTAGAAGAATGAAACCCTAACTCGACTTAATGACCGTGTGAAAGCCTTTGAACCTTAGGGTTTGCGGCAGTTCCTCGGCGCCATTAGTGTGGCTTGGGTTTGCCCTTCTACGGCTGGACCACCGATGCTGTGGTATGTTCTCGATACTATTAAACTGTACCCGAGATGTTGAGCTCTTGGGGGATTGTGAGGTTCTGACGAGCCGATCGGACGATTCGACATCATTCGGATATCATGTGATGGGACACTGCTTGGGAGACTCCAGATACGAGCATAGCCGTTAGAGCGCAGTCTGTGTAGCCACGATGAGATGAGTCCGAATCAGTCGATATTGGAGCAAGGTGGAGTAAAGAGTTTGCACGAGATTTAGACGAGATGACGTTTCACTCTGCTGACATCAGAGATATGATATGCACGCTGAGGACGTGTTCGGCTAGATATCTCCTACTGAGTGATGAAGATACTGAGTTCGTGATTTCGCGTCCGTGTTAGAGACTTCGGATGGACCGTAGCCGAAGACATTGCAGTGCGCAGATAAAGACGCGACGTCGAATGGTCGATGATATAGACAGGCGGGACAAGAAGTTCGTGCGAGATGCAGATGAGCTGTCACTACAACCCGTTAAGATTAAAGGACGGATATGCATACAGAGGCGCAGGGATGCGACCAGCTTCCGAGGAGATGTTGTATTAAGGACGCAGATGTCCAGAGAGCGAGAAAGGATTACGCCAGAGTACCAGCCTCCTTACAGTTTGGCTTAGGAAAGATCAGAAGAGACCTTGAGTAGGATTCCTTCCAGTACACTGCTGCAATAAGAGTTGCATCCAGGATCGGATGTGTGATGGGTATTCAGAGGACCAGAGGTCGGCGCCGGAGATGTGCTGCTTTAGGAGCGGTCGTGAGGATTGACCGAGTGATGACCTGAAAAGTGCCAGAACGGCATCGTTCCTGTCAGCACACCTGACCGGGCCAATGAGCCGATGGATTGCGAGATTGGTAATCTACAGGAAAGATCAGGAACCAGAGGCAGAGGACGCCAGCCGCGAGCAAGAGGCAAGCAGATATCTTGCGCCGCTAGCATCGGATGTACCGGTACCTTCTCGACCCTGAAGAAGGATATTCCGACGACGGTATTTATGATTTGTGATTTTTTGATTTGACTATCACGTATCCGTTGCTTTGGATTTCGGTATTTTGGGCAATCTATTCGCATGATTTAGTCTTGATGACTGAGTTCCATGATATTTGATTTTGTGCACCATGGTTGCACCTACTGGGTATTTATACCTTGCACATAGTTATTACTCTTGAGGTGTTGATTGTGATTTCATGCCTATTTTATGCCGGTGATTTGATTTACGCTTCCAGCATAGTTTCATGTACTCTTAGTGTTTTGATTTGTGCACGCTGATGCACGCGGTTGTGAGTTTTTCTATCGCGGTACACCTGATTTGATTAAGCCGCGTTGTATGTTGTTTCATGCCTTGGCTGCACCTGCTTATGACTTTATGGATTTCATACGGTTGATTTGATGTTGTGCATATGTTACGCACACGATTTGATTTTTGCACTCGGTATAGCTTATATGTGCTTGTAGTACATTGATATGTGTTTTGTGCACGCAGTTGCGCACGTTTATGATTTTCTTTATATCTGGGTACACTTAGTGTTGCTGCTTATGCATTTGAGTTATTGCTGGTATTTGTGCATGGGATGCACCAGTTCTATACTTCGTGCGTTTGTCGCACCAGTTTTATGTTTCTTGCGTTTATCGCATCAGATTTATATTTCGTGCCTTTGTTGCACCGGATTTACATTTTGTGCATTACGGTTGCACCTGACTTCGATTTGATGTCTTTCGATATGTCGATTTTGATTGTGATATTGATGTGGATTCTTGCACTCCGTGCTTTTGACTGGACTTACGCATGTTCGGCGTTGCTATTGGATTTTGTGATTCCGTGCATGTTGAGTGCGCAGGGTTTAGATTTTCATTCGTGCACGATGGATGCACCGATTTGTATTTTCGCGCATGTTGGGCGCATGTTTTGAGATACGATTTTGGGGCACACCAGATACACTAAATCGAGATTCTTCGTGCATGTCAGATGCACATGTTTGGGCTGTCAGGCACACACGTTGCCTATGACAGATGTTTCGTGCACACCCGTTGCACCTAGATGTTGTTTTGTGCACCTGTATGGCACATATATGGATTTTGATTTCCGTGCGCACCAGACGCACAGGGTGGTGTTATGTGCATTTTTTGGATTTATTCCTTTTGGAGCAGTACATTTCTATGATATCTGATATTCGTTTTGTACCGAGCAGGACTAGTCAGAGGACAGTACCTGGATATATTTTGCATGCATTGATAGTTCGAAGGAATTTCCAAAGAGCGAGCTATGGTCTCGATATATATATACCTACGTGTCCGATATGACACGAAACGTTTAAAAACAAGGAAACCCTTCAAAATTGTTTTCAAAACGGCGGAACGTACCTATTAAACAAAGGATACATATATACATATATAGTTATTTTCTTGTGAAAAACGTCCGCCACTGTGCAGTGTTACGCGCATCGCACAACGACTTAAAAAGATTGGGCATGCATTTGCATCAGCTATTTACATGTATAGATTGGATGTCTATATGTATAGTTCTGATCTATATCATATTGGTTTTGTATTGGATTTGACATTTGTGTCTTTACCATGACTCCGATGATTGCGGGATGCTTGATGGAGTGTTGCTTTTGAGTTATCTACTCAGTACTCATGCGCATGCATTGCGCTATGATACGTTTTATGTATTGCTGATTTCGGAGCCCCGATGACTTGGAATTTGTATTGCAATATTTTAGTATTTGGGCGTTTAAATTTAAATTCGGGGACCGAATTTCTTTAAGGGGGGTAGATTGTAACGTTTCCAAAATAATAAAATATGATTTTTGGGAAATTTTGTAATTTAATATTATTTTAATGAATATTTTAATATTCTGGTATAATTAAATACAAATAAATGGGGAAAAATTATGGAAAATTCTAAAATAATGTATTTTATGGAATTATGCCATTTTAAAGTTTTTAAGATTAGTTATATGCTAATTTAGTGCTAATCGCGATTAAGAATCGCTAATTGGATTTTTAGCATTTTTGTGCAAAAATGTGCACATATCATTTTCTACACTTGTGTTGCTTGTGCATTTCTACTATGGATTTTCTTTTGGGTCTACTATTCAAGTGAGAAGAGTTTAGTGAAGAAAAGAAAAGAAAAAGTAGTATGATGAGAGAGAGAAAGGGACCAAGTCAACCTTCACCTCTTTTGACCCATGCCCCCCCATCATTTCCCTTCTCATTTTCTCTCCCTCCCCTTGTTGGAGCTGCTACTGCTCTCTCTCCCTCTCTCACCCTCTTCACTAAAACCTTAGATCCACCATGAAAACAAAGCCAAAACCCCATTCCCACTTCACAAAACTTACTCCCAAGCTCACTAGCTACACATTGAACCTAGCAAGATTGGATTTGGAGGAGTTTGAGCAATTCAAGAATTTTCTTGAGTTGCCAAAGGAGGTAATTTCTGCACCTATTAGAGTAGTATTTCATTTCCTTGTGCATCTATTCTAGTTTCATATCGATATTGTGTTGTTTGTGGACTTTAGAGAATTCAAGTTACGGTTTAGGGTAAAACTGAAATCAAAGATGGAATTGAGGATTGTGGTGACCTGAGAACCCCTTGTGTGATGCTAATTTGGACCCGAACCTGAACTTGAAACCAGAATACGGAATTACGGAATCGATATCGGGGAAAACTGTAAATCTGGAAGTGTTTTGTGGAATCTGCTATTACCCCGAGACCCCAAAAATAAAACTGAGTTGACATTGAGATGTGCAGGCACCAATGAACCACCACACCAAACCCTAGCCCCCAACACCAAGGTGAGGCCGCCAATTATTCCCTTCTGGCCGCAAATTGCGGCCAGAGCAGGAGGGAATTGCCTCGATTTTTGTGCATGGCCCCATTTCCTATATTCTTGACCCTGGGTATGTCTAGTTTTGACTGATTCCATCTAGGATGAAATCTGGGTTGATTTTCCTATGTTGGTGCATGGTTTACGACTTGATTTAGCATGGATTTTGGTATTTGGTGATTCATTCCTGTCGGGTGGCGTTTGGACGTCAACGACAAGTGGATATTGAACGTGTTTACATGCGAGTCGATAGGTTTTTACCTATGCGGGTAGCGTGTGCTATTTTGGTTTCCGATGTGGTTTTCATATGCTTTAGCGTTGTGATATACTTGTAGGTACCCTACGAGATGTTGAGGCAAAGAAGATGAAGATGGCGACATCGGCACCGACACATGAGAAGCAAGGTGAGTAGATTATATCTACGGGGAGAAGTCGGGTGGATGGCGTATAGCACCCCCGCAGTCCGTGGTGATGTATATGAATATGTATACACACATATATTTATTATGTGTTGTTTAGGATTATTGATGGTAATAATGGATTATTGGTGATAAGGATGTATTGGTTGAGTATAGTGCGACACCCTAGAGTAGTGGTTGCACCTACACTCACACATACACACATACTTGCATACATCCTTTCATATATCTGTGCGCCTATGATGGTGTGTATATCTACACATGGGTATGGGACTATGTGTTTATATACGGGTTTTGAGGATGATACGTGGGATTGAGATGAGTCGATGAGATTCGATTGAGGCCGTGAGATTTGGCGACATGACAGAGTTCGTATTGGAGATGTGATATGATGGTAGTGATGCCTGTCATGTGATGAGATATTGTGATATCGACTCAGATTTAGGTGGTTTCCATACCCCTCTCTATTGACTTGATTGTCGGGTTCGTAGTTCGCATAGTAGGCGTTAGGCTAGACCCGAGTCATACCTATTTCAAAACTAACGAATCGGGGATATTTTAAAGATAGGCAAAAAAGGTTTATACGGATATTTTCAAAAGGCGCATCTTTTCTTAAAACACCGTAGCCCTTATTTTACCAAAAGCCCTGATTCGTCTTATTTCAAAAGGCAAGGTTGCATGATATATCTATTGAGGCAGGTTCTCTACTGTTGCGTTGATTACTCGATTCCGCACATTCATGCTGTTTGCATTGCATCGGTTATATTGTTGATATATTTCAGTCATGCTGCTAGGACACCAGCACAATTATCGATGATGCGTATGTTCCACGTACACTTGTTTGCCGGCTCACACACTTCATCATCGATAATTGCCATGTCACTACACTGTAGTACTGTTGCATTCAGGATATGACCCTTGCACGACATATTGATATACTTACCTTTCCGCTATATGTCGCATACATGTTGTTTTCTGATTATACGCATTGAGATATGCGGTTTCCATGATATTTCTGGTTTTGGGAACCGTGGGTGTTTCAAGAGGATATGTAATTGTTTTAAAAACCCGGTTACCCGTGATATGATATTTCAGTGCGTCCACCATGTGTTTTCTCGGTGCTGAGAGCGACATGTGAAACCCGATTCGAGGAGGCGGATGAGGCCGATTGCGGGTACATGGTGGACCCGGTATGGTTCCCCGGGGCAAGAAATTTTTTTCGTGGAGTAGAAGATGAGCCTGGCAGGGTGGCGAGTACCTACCGGTGATTTTGTTGGACCTGGCGGTTATCCGGAGGATACCGACCGGAGTCGATAGATGGATATGGCGTACTGCCGGGGCCGAGGGCCGATACCGCAGACAGAGCCTGTGGGCCGATCCGGACTGACGGAGCCCGATATATAAGGATTTACGTGCCGATGCTAGGCACAGTTTTCATGATGTTTTCGAGTGCCGATGCTGGGCACTCCGGTTCCATGATTTTGACGTGTCGCGAGGGACACAGGTGGTTTATATCCTCATATTTCCATGCATATGCTGATGATATTTACATGCATGATGGTTTTGTCATTGGGTGATGAGTGGACGGGATCCACGTACATGCAGATTGATTTCATTGATTGTACCTCACATTTATGATATGCTATTACCTGAGGCACTGGCACGAGCATTTGGCATTTCACTCATGTATAGGGATTACATCGCCAGTTTAGCATGTTTCAGACTTATTCATATTGAGGTTTATATGTATATCTGATCGTATTGACCTAGGTTGGGTCATGCATTCGATCTCTGCTTGTAGATATTTTCTATTCACAAGTTGGCAACTCACCCCCGTTGTGCCACAGTCCTTGCAGGTTTTTGCCGTACAGATTCCATAGCGGCATTTCTGGCACACTGCTTCCTTATGGGTGACTTGCGTTGGTAGGTGGGTTCTTTGTATCAGAACCGCCATTGCTCATGTATTATTCATTGTATCTAGTAATTCCATCAACCAAAACTTGTATATTGTTTCAGACTTAGAAAACAGTATTGTATTATGTCGACCTTAGAGTCGCGCTTGTAGTATTACGGTTTTCTGGTTGTTTTAAGTTTCTTTTTGGGTTTTGATCCTCGCCCTTTGGCGTTGTATATTATTATTGCTTGCGTGGTTGTGACCGTCGATTGACGAAGAGCTAGCTCCTGCTTGGGGATGCCTTTTATCATTTCTTATATTATTCTTGTTGTACCCCGTTCGGGGCCAGTTTTTACAAAGGAAACTCTGCCGAAATTTTCAGGAAAGGTTACACATTTTAAAAATACACATTCGGCTTAGTTATTTAAAAACTTTGATTTTCGAAACATGATTTCTTTACCTTTCAAAACCAGTTTTCCTTATTTACTCTTTAAATGGTTTTAGATTGCTGGGCTTTTGGCTTACTTGGATCAGATGGGGTCCTATAGACTTCATATGGTTCAAGGGCCAGTCACGTGCTCTTTCGGGTCGTGACACCGTTTAGATCTATCTCTATAGATCTTAATTCCCAAGATGTAGGAGACATCACCTAGATCTTTCATGGAGAATCTTTGTGATAAGAAATGCTTGACCGAGTGCAGTATAGGAACATCATTTCCCATTAAGAGTATGTCATCCACGTACAATACGAGGAAGACAACTTTACTCTTTGACACCTTCTTGTATATACAAGGCTCATCTATGTTTTTCATGAAGTCAAACTCTTTGACTACACA